>JAWQEG010001675.1:0-1494595 GCA_033782935.1 Petrolisthes cinctipes
ACCACTACCGCACCCACGACAACCAAGCTCTGACACGAGACAAACTAGTAAATAATACCACCATACTAGACAAAGAAACAGCCAGCAGAAGACTCTCCTACCTAGAAGCGATCTACATAGAAACCCTACAACCCTCTATAAACAACCAGACACAAGACCTTCAAATACTGCCCTCCAGAAAACGACACATCACCAACACCGTCAGGATACCCACCACACCTCCAACACCTACTGACCCGCCACAAGCATCTAACATCTTACCCACCACCACTACAACCAACCAACAACTCAGACGTAGCGCCAGAATCAGAAGCTACCCCCCATCCACCAATCACTAGGCTTCTGATATGGTGGCCCCGCCCACCCCACATACGGAAAACAGATAAATACCCCTCACCCACTCAGAATCGCCACTTCCTCCTGAAGATGTCCAATGTACTGGACGAAACGTCGACCTCCCCCAACAACTCAACATTTGCCTAACTTATCCACCATCTAAGTGAAGACTTAAGAAAAACAGTAATAGATATTGAAAATATAAATAATAAACTCATTAATGCAGAACAAGCCATTTCCTTCAACCTCGTTTGTTTGAAAGAGTATATATATATATATATATATATATATATATATATATATATATATATATATATATATATATATATATATATATATATATATATATATATATATATATATATATATATATATATGTTTATGTATGTTTGTGTAATAAATATATATTATGATAAAACACACATATATACACACACACCTCACGGAGACTCTAATATTGAGACTATTGTAACAGTATACATTGTTAAGAGGCTATTACACTGTAGGTACATTGGAGCACCTTGATTCCTCCAAAGTATGCCAGGAAACAGAACCAGGTTAACATAAATAATGATGGCCTGTTGCTGGAAATTGTTTAAAGGCATCATTAACTTTAAGGTTACCATAAAACAAGGTGAGAATGTTGTGAGTATTAGAATCACTGAGATGATTTGTTTCCTGGGATAGTTTGTGGTAATTAGTAGCCTTCTAATTCACCCATTATAAATAATGCCTTTATGGAGGTATTACTGGAGCAACTAATTCCTCCAAAGCATTCCAAGCAACAGGATATTCGTATATTTGTTCACCAGGTCCTGTTTCTTGACATTCTTTGAAGGAATGAAGGCACTCCAATGTACCACAAGTGTAAATCCCCTTTCTTACCTTGGTGTTACGTGCTTATTTTTCTTATATTGATAATTACATGATAGTTGTCAATAACTTTTCATTCATTATTAATGCTATAAAAATCCTTGTCTGACATCCAATATAATACTAATATAGTATATAATTTAATTAAATAATATAAATATAAGTTGATGGATTAGACTAACCGGTGTTGCAGAAGTTGATGGTTGCACATTGCTCAACATCATCTGGACACTTGAATGTCAGTTGAAGTTGTGGAAACTCTGGTAAGTTAAAGGGACACATGTGGTCCATCAACTTCTGGTTCTCCTCCTCCTCATCATTGTTAGTCGACAACTCCACCCAACACTCTCCTCTCTGAAAAAATAACACACATCATTATTATATTAATCTGGCAATAGTTAGGTTAGGTTAGGATACTGTAGGTTAGATTAGGTTACTGCAGGTTAGGTTAGGTTAGGTTTGATTAGGATTGGTTAGGTTAAGTTACTTTAGGCTAGGTTAGATCAGGTTTGGTTAAGTTAGGTTTGGTTAGGTTAGGTTAGAGTTGGCTAGGTTAGGTTAGGTCAGGTTATGGTAATAATTGTCATGATTTTATCTGTATGCATTGTTAATAAAGAGAACAACTGACCTTCTTCTTGAGATAATCAGGTTGTTTTTTCCACTTGAAGCTGGTGAATGACAATGGGTGGGTAATCTTCAAGATGGTGTTGTAATAAAGATGCCAACACCCAACACGAAGCTTGAAAAAGTCTTGAAGTGCCAGCTTGGTGGTGACGTACGGTCCTGTGATGGTTTTGACACTGGAAAGATCATCTTCATTAGTACAGGAACACTTGATGTTGACTTGGTTATGAGGTCCGGTAATGTGCTCAATGTCAAATGTTGCCAGAGTTTGTTTATCGTCTTGCTTCATGATGTGGAGACTTGTCCCCCACGTGGTATTATTATCAGGTGGAGGCAACAACTGAAACCTAGCCTCCATGACACCTTCACCGATTTTGTTCATCTCTAATGGTTGTTGAGACACCATGGATGACTGGTTGTAGCCGGGACATTCTGGTGAGAGAGGAAAGTTGTTAGTGATGTGTTCTCTCTCTCTCTCTCTCTCTCTCTCTCTCTCTCTCTCTCTCTCTCTCTCTCTTAGGGGTAATAGTGGATTATTATTTATATCAACATTTCTGCCCCATCTCTCCATTCTTCTCACTCTCATTTCCTTCATTCTTTTCTCCTTCCCTCCTTCATTCCCTCCCTACTTCCTTCCTTCCCTATCTCCTTCTCTCCAATTTTCTCATTTTTTCCTCCTTCCTTCCTTTCTTCCTTCCTTCCTTTCTTATTTTCCTCCTTCTCTCCATTCTTCTCTCCTTTCCTCCTTCTTTTTCTCCTTCATTCTCTACCCTCGTACTTTCTCTTCTCATTACCCCTCTAACATTACCCCTCTTCTCTTGTCTCCCTTCCACCTCCTTCTACTCCTTCATACTTTACCTTCCTTTCCTTCTTATTCCCTTTACTTCACCTCCTCCATACACTATCTATTCCTCTCTTTTCCTTCTCTTCCTTAATACTCTGTCCTTTCCTGTCTCTTATACATTAGAGCACCTTGACTCCTCCAAAGTATGCCAGGAAACAGCAGGACCATATCAACAGAAGTAATGGTTATCTGTTGCTTGGAATAGTTTGGAGGAATCAGTTGCTCCAGATTTACCACCAACGCTGTAACTTGGAGGACAATATTTTTGGGTAATTTTAATCAATAATATCTCAATCGTATTTGTCTACTTGTACAGTACATTGTTTGGGTATTATACACTATATGGTTATTACTACACTGTCTCTGTATGTCTGTCTGTCACACACACACACACACACACACACACACACACACACACACACACACACACCCTTCTTCCTTCCTCTCTATTTTTTGCACACACACACACACACACACACACAAATAGTAACAAACAATAATGACCAAACTTACCAGTACGTATACCAGCATCAACAGGTGGTGTGAGAGCCAACACCATCAACACCATCATCACCATCATCAGTATTACACTCCGTCCACACATGATGTCTGTAATATAACAATAATAATAACCTCTGTACACACACACACACACACTACCCTATCATTGTACACACACACACACACACACACACACTACCCTATCATTGTACACACACATGATGTCTGTAATATAACAATAACAATAACCTCTGTACACACACACACACACACACACACACACACACACCCTATCATTGTACACACACATGATGTCCGTAATATAACAATAATAATAGCCTCTGTACACACACACACACACACACACACACACTACCCTATCATTGTACACACACACACACACACACACACACACACACACACACACACACACACACTACCCTATCATTGTACACACACGCACACACACTACCCTATCATTGTACACACACACACACACACACACACACACACACACACACACACACACACACACTACCATATCAATGTGCACACACACACACACCACCACCCTATCATTGTACACACATACACACACACACACACCCTCTCAATCTACACACACACACACACACACAGACCCTATCATTGTACACACACATGATGTCTGTAATATAATAATAAAAATAACATTTGGTCCATTCCACAGTGGTATTTGTTTGTTACCTTCCAAACCAACCACAGTTGTAAGGCTTTATTATTTTAGGATCCATTCCACAGTGGTATTCGTTTGTTACCTTTAAAATTCCACAAATCTGACCTACAGAAGCGATGTGGAGAACTGGGATTAACTAAAGTCTGGGTCAACAAGGAGCAACTTATAGACTTGATAATGGCTAATACACCAATCGCTGAGGAAAACGACACCAGGCCAGACTATTCCCCGCATGGGACACAGCAACTCCACCCTGTTGTCAGGGTCCCAGGTCTCTCTCCCGACAGTACATACACCCCCGCCACCCCCCCTATCTCCGCCACGCACCACACCCACGCCTTACACTGTACCCCCACCTTGTCCCACATCCCCACCTAGCCTCATTCCTCCAACTCGTCTCACACCCTCAACTCGCCCCACACCCCCAACTCGCCCCACACCCCCAACTCAGCCCACATCCTCACCTCTCCCTTCATCTCCACCTCACCCCATACATCCCAGCCCCGCCTCTCGCCTGTACCACAGACACGCACACATTCGCCCAGCATCACACACACCCACGCCTCGACTCAAGCCTTGACCTCATCAACCTCGCCTCACGGAGTCCACGGTGACAAGACTGAAATAGATGTATTAAAAATGGCCCTAGACATTGAGAACATCAAAGCTAAATTACATACTAAGGATTTGGAAATCGACCTACTGAACACGGAAGTCAAGACTGCATTCGAAACCATCACCGCACTCCAGCAACGAGTGGATGACCTGGAACAAAAGCTTTGTCCTAACAGCAGGGAACAACCTCAGGCTCCGAACAACAATCAACTTCCTCCACACTGTCTACTCCTGGGGGACATTAATCTACGCAGAGTTCTACGCAGCGACCTCGGTGAAAACTGCTCAGTAAGGACCATACACGCGCTAATTTTGACCTGCTCAGAAGCTGGATCTCTGAAAAACTTAACTGGATTCTGACTGAGTGCGTGATACATTCTGGTATTCATGACATTATTGAAGAGTCACCCAGTGAAAATATTCTTGACAACTTAGGCTCGTTGATAAGTGACCTGAAAGACAAAAACTATGAAATGAAAATATATGTATGTCAGGTAGTTCCCCCTACAATGGAACAACAATTTAAAGACCAAATCGAGACTTACAACGAACACTTACTTAAGTGGGGAAAATCAAATGGCATCTCAATAATTAAAACTCTACCCTACTTCAGACTTAGCACTGGTGAACAAGACGACATGTGTTTCGATGGTGACGATAATAGGCCAGTGTTAAACCGACTAGGCGCCATCAGGCTGTTAGGTTCAATAGAAGCACAGTGTCCTGAATTTCGATTATATAAAAACTGGAATGTAATCAAGAAAGCTCCGAGGAAGGTATACAATAATACGACTTCACAAACCGTGCTATCACGACAACCCCCTCGCCATTCCGACTACTGCACGGCAACCCCCACCTACCATGCAGATCCCCGGTGCTGCCCCGCGTCTATCACCCGGCCCTGCCCCCCGAGGTACCGCCTCGTTTCGCCACCCTAGCAGCTCGGAATACCATACTGCTGCACCACGGCCTCGCACCGAGGCTCCGTGGGCACATGTCGCACACAGGGGTCACCATGCACGCGCCAGAGGGGGCAGCAGTCAGCTACGCCTCAACATTTAAGCGCCACATGGGTGGGCAATCCCAGTCTCAACCCGGTTCCCGCAACACACAACGCCATACTGCATTAAAATATGGGTGTTTTAACTGCGGGGAATTAAACCATAGACAGGCTACCTGCAGGTTCGATCACAGACTGAGGTGTGGACACTGCCATGAATTAGGACATAAAGGAAGATTATGCCAGCACCCAAACGAATAGGAACCTGGCCATGAAGACAGTGCCTGCAGTTTTAACAAAAAGGATAATCTGAAAATCGATCACATTAATGCACAAAGTCTTTTAGCGAATATGGATGAAATATGTATTTTAGTTAATGAACGGAAACCTGACATTTTATGTGTAAGTGAAACATGGCTGACTCACGATGTTTTAGACCAGTATATTGCGATACCTAACTACAGGGTATACAGGCATGATATAGGTAGAGGAGGAGGTGTGTGTATATATGTTATAGATACTCTTACTGTTACGCCAATTAATGTAAACATTGAACAAATTGATGGGGTGGAGGACTTGTGGCTTACAGTGCAATGCAGGAAACTACCTTCTGTTATAGTTGGCTGCATGTATCGACATCCTCACTCTAACTCTCATTCCTTTGACTATGTCACTGATGTTTTTAACTACATACGCTTACGTAACAAGCCTTTTTATGCACTTGGTGATCTTAATAGTAACATTTTAGCTAAAAACAAGATGGAACAGATAATCAAAAGCACAAAATTAACGCAATTAATCGACAAGCCTTCAAGAACTACATCCCACTCTGCTACTCTATTGGACGTGATTATAACCAATATTCTTGTTTTAGTTTTACATCATGATGTGATTGCTTGTCCCATTGCTGACCATGATCTCATATCTGTCACGCTGGACATAACTAAACCCAAGAGGCAACCCAAAATTAAAAAAATTCGCCAACTTAAAAACTATTCACCAGATATATTATGTAATCTACTGATAGCTGAAGGTCAGATATTAAATACAATTTATTCTACCGATAATGTTGATACCCAGGTTCAAATATTCAATGAAGTTTTCTCCAAATGTTTAGATTTATGTGCACCATTAGTGACACAGGAGGTAAGGAGACCCTTCACTCCTTGGATCACTGAGGAGCTGAGGACACTGATACAACAAAAAAATAATACCCTGAAAAGCTGGAAAAAAGACAAAAGCAATATTAACTTAGAAAATACATACAAAAATCTAAAGAGACAAGTTCGTGGTTTATCTCATCATTCTAAATCTGAATATTATAACAGTAAACTAGAGAATAATAGAGGCAATAGCAGAGCCACGTGGAAGACAATTAGAGAAATGATACCTAATAATAAATATAATGCTGAGCCGCTAGGTAAAATTGATGATAAAGAGACCATAACACAGACAACTAATCATTTTAACACAATTTTTTCTAA
Organism: Petrolisthes cinctipes; assembly: GCA_033782935.1. NCBI lineage: Eukaryota > Metazoa > Arthropoda > Malacostraca > Decapoda > Porcellanidae > Petrolisthes > Petrolisthes cinctipes. The sequence goes on from JAWQEG010001675.1 coordinate 6,993, forward strand.
TGTTGGAAAGGACACCTTTGAGAAATCCCAGAGAAACTTAGTCGACCCAGATATAATATTACACCCAGTACAAACAAACTCACGTAATATAACTCCAACCTGCCAGTTCCGACCTGAATCCACAAATTGGCAAACAATAACTCTCATTATAGCAAACATGAAAAAGAGTGAATCCTGCGGGTCGGACGGCATCACACTGAGATTTCTCAAAGACTCCCTTCCTGTTATCATTTCACACCTTACGTGCATCATAAACACATCAATAACCACAGGAGTTTTTCCCATAGCGTGGAAACACTCGATAGTAATTCCTATCCACAGGTCTGGTGATGTTAAAGATCCAAGTAACTACCGTCCTATATCTCTTCTCTCAGTTCTTTCCAAAGTACTAGAAAAAATAATATACTCAGTTAACCCAACACCTCGAAACAAACAACTTGCTGAGCAAAACCCAACATGGATTCAGGTCAAACTTATCAACCACCTCTGCCCTACTAAAACTAACTAACAACTTATATACAGACATGGACAATAAGAACATTTCATTAGTTACTACTCTCTGCGACTTGTCTAAAGCTTTTGACAGTGTCAGCCACACTATATTACTACATAAGTGCTCTAAGTTGAATATTGATTCCTTCTGGTTCCAAAGCTACCTCAGTGACAGGTCGCATTCGGTGCGCATAAACAATATCATGTCCAACAAAATAAATATTTCCTATGGTGTGCCTCAAGGGTCAGTTCTTGGTCCCATATTGTTTATAATATATGTGAATGATCTTTCGTGTCTTTTAAAGGATTGCGAAATCATCCAATATGCTGATGACGCACAGTTTATACACACAAGTAATATAGATAATTTAAATCATCTGATACACAAGAGTAAAGAGACCATAAAATTAGCTAAAACATATTTTCATAAAAATGGTCTAATGCTTAATGCTAAAAAAACCCAATGTATGTTCATAGGGAAAAGGGGGCTCCTGTCAAAGATTCCACCAGACACTCATTTGCGGGTGGAAGAAAATGTAATCCTCCCCAGCACATCCCTAAAGGGCTTGGGTGTTCACTTTGACAATCACCTACTGTTTGAGACTCACATCACCCAAATGAGTAGGAAGGTATACGGAATTTTAATGTATGTCAATAGAATAAGGGATTGTTTTAACAAAATAACAAGGATTTCTGTAATACAATCGTTAGTAATGAGTATCATGTACTATGGCATTAGTATCTGGGGAACAACCAATTCCACTCAAACTGGTCGAGTCCAGAAATTGCAAAATTTTGCCGCCAAAATTGCTCTTGGAGGAGCTGCCAAGAGGGACCATGTCACTCCATTTCTTAAGGAGTTGGGATGGCTAAAAATTAATCAAAAGTATAAACTTGAGGTAGCGAAAATAACATACAACCTAATAAATAAAAATCTTCCTGATTGGTTGTTCCCGTTACCCACAGTACGTGATATGCAAGGACAGAGTGTCAACACAAGGCAGACCAATCAACTCCATGTACCTCGGTGTAACACCTGCTTCAGCTCCAGGTCCTTCCTAGTAGCAGCACCCACCCTTTGGAACACCCTCGCACTTGAGATCAAACACGCCCCCTTTTAAACTCATCTAAATAAACATCAATTAGAAAAACAATTCCAATAATGAATCTTCGATTGAGTCTTTTCAATTTTACTATTTTTACTCCATGTGCTTTTACCTAGTTTTACTGCTTCATTATATTATCTTATTATTTTTTTATTTTTTGTATTTTTAGTGCTTTCTTTAAGGTGGTAATTCTTTTTTTGGTATATTGGAGTGCCTTGATTCCTCCAAAGTATGCTAGGAAACAGGACCAGAAGAACAAAAATAAGAGTTTCCTGTTGCTTGGAATAGTTTGGAGGATTTGGTTGCTCCAGATTTACCGACACAAAACCTCCCCCTTAAGCTTTTATCTGCATATTGTTTTAATTGTCTTTTATTGCTCTGCTATTTGTTTTACTACTAGATTTTTGTTTTCTACTTCATTGCTAGATTTAGCGTATTTTAATTTCATAATGTTTTAGCTATAGTGTTTAAGACCAATGTAAAGAATAACCATTTTAATAATGGAAATAAATTCTGATTCTAATTCTGATTCTGATTCCTAACCAACCACACTTGTAAGGCTTCATTATTATCCAAAAGCAGAATATTCACATTCACAAAATCTATCCAACAGTTAGATAATGATGATCACTGTATAGTTTACTCACCAAATTCATTAAATAATTCACCCAGAAGTCATTTACACTCTTTCTTTCTTTCGTTGTGGAATTAATCTATGTGTAGTTTATAATAATGTGATTGGTGTTGGTGTAGTAATATTATTTGTTGTGTAGTAAATACAGACATGAGTGTGTGCGGGGGGGTTTACGGTGAGTGTGTGCGGGTGAGGTTTAGGGGGGTGCGGGGGGGCTTAGTGGGGTGCGGGAATAGGGGGACAGGCTTGGGGGGGTTGTGTGTGTTTTGGGGGCTGTTGGGGGGTGCGAAGGGGTTTAGGGGGGTGCAGGAATCGGGGACAGGCTTAGGGGGGGGGGTTGTGTGTGTGTTTAGGGGGCTGTAGGGGGGTGCGAAGGGGTTTAGAGGGGTGCGGTAATAGGGGGAAAAGCTTGGGGGTGGGTTGTGTGTGTTTAGAGGGGTGCGGGGGGATTAGGGGGGTGCAGGAATAGGCATAGGGAGGGGGGGATTATGGGTCATAGTACAGAGGTCTCACATGGGTACCCTATTAACCTACCATGGAGATAACAGTAGGTCATGAATTGTCTGTATGTGTGTGTGTGTGTGTGTGTGTGTTTGTGTGTGTCTGTGTGTGTGTGTGTGTGTGTGTGTGTGTGTGTGTGTGTGTGTGTTGAGAGTGATAATGGCTAGGGATAAGAACACATGGACCAGTAAATAGGTCATGTGTTGTCTGTGTGTGTTACTTACCTTTCCTTTGTGACCACCAGGCCACAGATGGACCGGTCCAGTGGGACTTCACCCGTTGTTTCAGATGTCCAACCAGACCCTGAGCACTGTACATATAAAGGTGTATATTAATATTGGAAACATGTACTGTGTTTCAGATGTCCCTGAGGACTATACATATAAAGGTGCATATTAATATATTAATATTAATGTTATTATGAAATGTCAGATTCACCAAAGACTAATACAATAATTAATTATTAATTATATTGTGGTCACAGATCAGAACCAGGGATTAATGTTAATTATCCATATACATATTATTCTACCACCTCCATCAGCTCTCCCCCCCCAGATGTACACGCATGCACGAACACACACACATGCATGCACCCACAGGCACGCACGTACACACACACACGCACACGCACGCACTCACGTACACACACGCGTGCACACGCATGCACGCACAGGTACGCACACACACAAACACACGGATGCACGCACACAGGCACACACACCCATGCCAGCAGACACAACTCTCTCTCTCTAATGAAATAACAACATTAACTTCCTGTTCACTAATCTATACAACTTAGTAAAAGTGTTCACACCATGATAAATAAAGGCTGAGTTATTACTACTGTCACCATTCTGTGTGTGTATATGTGTATGTGTTAATACATACGTGTGTGTGTATGTGTGTATGTGTTAATACATACGTGTATATGCTATTAGGGTATGTGTATGTATGTGTGTTAATACATACGTGTGTGTATGTGTGTGTGCGTTAATACATACGTGTGTGTATATGTGTGTGTTAATACATATGTGTGTGTATGTGTGTGTGTTAATACATACGTGTGTGTATGTGTGTGTGTTAATACATACGTGTGTGTATGTGTGTGTGTTAATACATACGTGTGTATGTGTGTGTGTTAATACATATGTGTGTGTGTTAATACATACGTGTGTATGTGTGTCTGTGTGTTAATACACATGTGTGTATACTATTAGGGTATGTGTGTGTGTGTATGTGTGTGTGTGTTAATACTACTCCTCTCTCTCTCTCTCTCTCTCTCTCTCTCTCTCTCTCTCTCTCTCTCTCTCTCTCTCTCTTAAACATTATAAGGGTAATACAAGATGGTAGTGCTCCTTTGTTACTTATATTAATAAATAAATAAAGTGTATGTTTAAGGGGTTTTAGGGGGTTACGGGGGATTTAGGGGGGTGCGGGAATAGGGGGACAGGCATGGAAGGGTGCAGGAATAGGGGGACAGGCTGGGGGGGGGGGTTGTGTGTGTTTAGGGAGTCTTAGGGGGGTGCGGATGGGTTTAGAGGGGTGCGGGAATAGTGGGACAGGCTTGGGGGGGGGGGGTTGTGTGTGTCTAGGAGGGTACTGGAATAGGGGGCAGGCTTGTGGGTGTTGTGTGTGTTTAAGGGGTTTTAAGGGGGTGAGGGGGAGTTTAGGGGTGTGTGGGAATGGGGAGACAGGCTTCGGGGGGTTGTGTGTGTTTAGTTTTTTTTAGGGGGGTGCGGGGGGTGGGTTTAGAAAGGTGCGGGAATAAGGGGATATGCTTGGAGGGGTGCCGGAATAGGGGGACTGGCTTGGGTGGGTGGGTTGTGTGTATTTAGGGTGGTTTAGGGGGCTGTGGAAGAGTTTAAGAGGGTGCGGTTTTGTTAGGGGGGTGCGGGGGGGTTTAGAAAGTTGCGGGAGGGTTTAGGGAGGTGCGGAAATAGGGGGACAGGCTATGAGGGGGGGAATGTGTGTGTTAAGGGGATTTTAGATGTGTACGGGAAGGTATATGGGTGTGTGGAAATAGGGGGACAGGCTTGAGGGGGGTTGTGTGTGTTAAGGGGTTCTTAGGGGGGTGCTGGGGTTTTTTAGGGGGTTGCAGGGGGGTATAAGGGGATGTAGGTGGGTTTTAGTGAGGTGCGGGGGGGTTTAGGGGTGTGTGGAAATAGGGGGACAGGCTAGGGGGGGAGTTGTGTGAGTTTAGGGAGTTTAAGAGGGGTATGGAGGGTTTTAGGGGGGAGCGGGAATAGGGGGACATGCTTGGGAGGTGGGTTGTATGTGTTTAGGGGGGTGCAGGGGGGTTTAGAGGGGTGTGGGAATAGGGGAACAGGCTTGGGGGGGGGGTGTTTGTGTTTAGGGGTTTTAGGAGGGTGCAGGGGGGTGTAGGGGACGGCAGGAATAGGGGGACAGAAGAATCAAAGTGCTCCAATGAACCATAAGTATATTACCCCTTATATTGGTCCCCTTACTTTACCCTACCTACCCTTCTCCTCCCTTCCTTTCCCTTCCCTACCCCTCTTGTACCCTCCCTCTCCCTCCCCTTCCTTTTCAGCTTCATAGCCATCCCCCTTCCTCTCCTTTACCAATCCTCCAATACTTCCCCTTTAACCATTTTCGCCCCTCAAACCCCCTACCCTCCCTCTTTCTTCTCTCCTTCCCCTCACACACCCTGTTCTCCATCCTTCCTCTCTCCTTCCCCTCATACACCCTACCCTCCATTCCACGTTATATAAGACTGCCTGCATGACTTATCACAAGATGACTGTCACAAGAGAGAGAGAGAGAGAGAGAGAGAGAGAGAGAGAGAGAGAGAGAGAGAGAGAGAATTAAACCCTCCATCACGTTGCTATAACAGTAAAGAATATATACTAATATTACCTACAATAAACAATATTACTGATAGAAAATATGAAAATAAGAGTGTCACATCCCAAACAGTGATATAAAAGAACAACATACTGCATGCTAGATGTATTATGTTCATACTGAAATGTTAATTAATACTTAATTGAAATATAAAGATATAAGTAATAATCTTTTTCTCTCATGACAAACTCAGGTGGTATAATAATCAGGTTACAATATGTGTTCTTAGTGGAACGCTTGTCAATGTTATTATTTGTTTACCATTTCACCGTAGAATGTTAAAAAAAGAAAACAAGTTGCAGGGTTTGAGTTCTGGTATCTATCTGTGATGAGATACTCTCCCGAACGTCAGCCAGACCAGCCCAACTCCCCACCATGGTGCTCAGCCATGGCAGTAACCCCTCAGTAAACAGTTTTAAACTCAGGGACCTGGGCGAGGCTCCATCTGCCAACCTCACGGATGTGAGGCCAACACGTTACTACTGTAGTAGCCAGGGACTTACTATTCATTACTAATATTGCCTTTACTGTATTTATTAAAACTAAATTGGTCTCCAACAACTTATTATGATCAATAATAAATATTAAAATATCACCTGACTATGTGATGGTTAATGTTGGTAGTGTTGGTTCACAATGTCCAAGTGTACCTATTATTACTCAAAGAAGAATTAAGGGAGGATTGCAAGGTGGAACTGTTCAGTACAGAAAAGAATGTTGCCACAGAAGAAACCAGACCAAAGAATATAGGAGAGGAAAGATAGGAAGTGATAAAGAGAGGGAGAGATTATGAAGAAATACAGAGCATTTCAAAGGAAGACAATCTAAAATAGTTGAGTGCAGGATTTAATTAAAAGTAGCAGCAAAACACTTTACCCAATATGTGGATGGTTCTTCTTGATAATAAACTCCAGAGATTGAAGCACTGTAATGCTGAAGTTGAGAAGGATTTATACAAACACAACACTACAAGATGATTGCTGATCCGGAAGTGACTACACACACATACACCCACGCACACAGGAAGTGTCATGGCGTCATCCGTAGGGACAGTGGAGGAAGAGATAAAACATATTAGATAATAAACTCAAGTGTACTGCAAACAACTTAATACTTTGTAAATTATTGTGCTATTACATCTTGTTAAATCAATATAGTAACTTTCATATTCCCCTTGACAAGGGTTGTATATTTATTACCATACACACTTTTAGGATGTAGGGAAGAGCACTAGAATCTATGAGTGGATAACTTGCAGGATCACACACACACACACACACACACACACACACACACACACAATGTACATGTTATAATTACAATTAATAACTTGTTTTCTTCTGTGTAATAACTGGTCTTAGACACCTGATAATATTTATATATTGGCTAAACAAGGGGATAAAAAAACCTTTGTTCTTACTATAATATTGTTTGTAGTCCCAGACCTGTGTGTATGGAGGGTAACCTTACACACAAAAGTTCTCATTGGTGACGTCAACCTTGGAGAGAGAGGAAATAAACTCACTCCATTTTTGCCTCAACGATGGGGGTTTCCTGAGTGTTAACAGAGAGAGAGAGAGAGAGAGAGAGAGAGAGTGTGTGTGTTTGAAACCCTCTTCTATCACTTTGCTGTAACAGTAAAGAATATTTACTAATTTTTCCTACAATAAGCGATGTGAATGTTCGACAATATGTAAATAAGAGTGACATATCCCAAACAGTGATTCAAAAAAACAGACATAATGCATACTAATTAATACTGCTTGTTAATTAATACTTAATTAAAATATAAAGGTATAAGTAATTATCTCTAATGACAAACTCAGGTTATAATATGTGATCTTAGTGGAATGCATGCCAATGTTATTGGACAAAATATAATGCAATAAAAAAAATACATATCACATATACAGAGAAAATATGATCATGTAGTGTTACAAGAAAAGATAAACATACATGAAAGACATAGAGCTAAGCCTCTATTGGTTTTATATACTGCATGTGTGTTAATGTGTGTTTGGCTTTGTATTAGTGTATGTGTGTTAATGTATGTGTGGCCTTGAAATAGTGTATGTGAGTTAATGTGTGTGTGGCCTTGTAATAATGTATGTGTGTTAATGTGTGTGTGGCCTTGTAATAATGTATGTGTGTTAATGTGTGTGTGGCCTTGTAATAATGTATATGTGTTAATATGTGTGTGTGGCCTTGTAATAATGTATGTGTGTTAATGTGTGTGTGGCCTTGTAAAAATGTATGTGTGTCAATATGTGTGTGGCCTTGTAATAATGTATGTGTGTCAATATGTGTGTGGCCTTGTGATAGGGTCATGGTGGAATCCGTAGAGACAGTGGAGGAAGAGATAAAACATATTAGATAATGAACTCCAGTGTACTGTGAGTAATTTAATCCTTTGTAAATTATTGTGTTCTTACTTCTTGCAAATCAATGTAGTATACTTTATTTTAAGCCTGACAATTGATCCATATTTGTTTAACAATTACCAAACAACTTTTCTGTATCTAGGGAGCATCACAAGTATTTCAGATTGGTACACACACACACACACACACACACACACACACACACACACACACTAACCACAAAATTTGCTTTACCTTCATACAGTAGTCCAAGTTAGTCATGAAGGAATTTATGGTCAATAATATAACTGGTGAAATCTCTGATATTCAGAGTTTCTCAATTAAATAAGCCTTTCCTGTCTAACTTCAAGGATTGTGCTCATTATAAAATACAGGAATCACCAATTCCCAAATCTGTATATCCAAGTTTATTACAGACGAGACAGGACACATACAGTAAGTGTTGGTGTTGAGTGTCGCGGGTGTGGTAAAGGAGTTTGCACTACAACTTGCACCACAATCATCTGTTGAAGTCGGGAAAAAAAAAGCATAGGCAATGATAACACCTCAGTCAATGATATAAAACTCTCTTGTGTAAAGCATCTATGAATGGGCGGTACAACGAAGTTGGAGGTGTGTCTGGGAGACAAATAACATGTAAACGACATGACTGGCAAAGAAAAGATCAGAGTATAACTGGTCCGGCAAAGAAAGGTAAATAGTAAGTAACATATGAGTCATAAATAAGATGTCCATCAGGCTATATTTAGAGTAGGAGCGGGTAACATTCGGCCCACAGAGGCATATTGTGTGGCCCGTGAATATACTCCGAATTAATAATGGAATCAGGCCTGCAAGGGGTGGCCAACCTTGGCCCGCAGGCCAGATCCAGCCCAAGAAGGCCTATCGTCCGGCCCGAGACAATTACTGTTTGTCAACCCTGCACTCTCTTCAAGTCAAGGCCACTTGGTACTCTGGTCACCAAGTCTCACCTTCACTATCAGCTCTCGGACTGTCACCTCAATAATATTCTTCTGTTGTGTTTCTCATCCATTGAACTGAACATTGTAACAATTGTTTATGGCAAGTAGAACCAACCATCACACTAATTTGTATGTTTACCAACAACACTCTTCAATGAACAATGTCACCAACCATCTCACTAAATTGAATGTTTTTTTTTTTTTTTTTTTTTTTTGTACAAAGCCACTTTGTGGTTCTCGTTTGTCACTGCTGCCTTCGACATGCTCCAGAAAGTCTCAACTGACCTTCGCCCTACTGTACAAATGTATTACGCTCTTGATTTACAGGCACAGCAATATGTAAACGAGTGGCAGGAGCAGTTGACCCAGCAGGTAGAATATAATGATTTACAGGCACATCAATATGTAAACGAGTGGCAGGAGCAGTAGATCCAGCAGGTAGAATATAATGATTTACAGGCACAGCAATATGTAAACGAGTGGCAGCAGCAGTAGACCCAGCAGGTAGAATATAATGATTTAAAGGCACAGCAATATGTAAACGAGTGGCAGCAGCAGCAGACCCAGCAGGTAGAATATAATGATTTACAGGCACATCAATATGTAAACGAGTGGCAGGAGCAGTAGATCCAGCAGGTAGAATATAATGATTTACAGGCACATCAATATGTAAACGAGTGGCAGCAGCAGTAGATCCAGCAGGTAGAATATAATGATTTACAGGCACAGCAATATGTAAACGAGTGGCAGCAGCAGTAGACCCAGCAGGTATAATATAATGATTTAAAGGCACAGCAATATGTAAACGAGTGGCAGCAGCAGTAGACCCAGCAGGTAGAATATAATGAAGCCAAAGTGTGACATGAATAGAGAATAAAACTGACACCGTGGAGCACTGGTTCTGAGATGTTATTAGTCCCGATGTGAGGATGAGATCCAGAGTACCTTCCTGAAGCTGAAAGGTCATGTCAGGATCGGTGGAGGTACAGAAGAAGGTGATGTGGCTAGAAGGTATGTATGCAAGTTAAGAGTTTGTCCAGAGGTGAGAGACCATCCTGGAATTACTTCCTGGAGAAAGAAAATACTCAGATGATGAGGAAAAACATTGACTATGAGTTGACTGAGTTTAACATAACTGGTGATACCACAGATGCTCCAGGAGATGACATTAAGAGCAAACCCTATGCTTGGAGGAAGAAGTCCGGAGAGTAGAGGCAGATGAACAACCTGGAGTAGGAGACAAACCAAGAGAAGAGACTGACCCACAAATCTTCTCAAGGCAAGAATCAATAGTATCCATCTAGTCAGTAACGTAAGGGTGGTGACGGCTGAGATGATAGATTACTGAGTCTCAACAACGGTGGAGAGTTTGGGATTAGAAGCGGACAGAGAGGCAACCAGCCTGTCAATCCTGGCTTCAAGGGCAGAAAAGTGGTTCTCAAGGGCACTACATCGTGCCATGACAGAAACAACAAACTGGAGGATTGCAAGGTTAAGAGGTGGGGCAGGATTGTTGGAAGGAATAGACTGGGAGGGTGATGGTGGATGAAGTACTGTGATAGTAGAGGTGTAAATAAAGGGTGGAATGATTAGTTTGAGAAATTATTGAATGAGGAGAACGATAAAAGATTGATAGAAGATGGAAATCAACATATAAGAGAGGTCTAATATAAAACATAGAGGAAGTACAGATAGCGTTACTAAAAATAAAAGAAGGAAAGGCCGTTAGTCCTGATGGTATTACCAATCAAAGAGAGGAAATATTTAGGGAGAGAAGTAGTGAATATATTATGAGATTAGCTGGCTACAATGATACGTAATCTCTGACCAGACAAACGGCAGGAGGCATCACACATACCCTGCATTCGAACTCAGCCCCTATAGGTGTACTGGGTGGGAAATGAGCAATACCAGGCGATTCGAAGCTTTCTGCTCATCACACTCTGGTCGGAATTATGTATCACGAGTGTACTGGTACTGATTTATAAAGAGAAATGAGACATCTAGGAGAGTAGTAATTACAGAGGTAAAAACTCTATGTCTCAGATGATGGAAAACTTTGTGTGAGTTCTATATTAGATAGAAGAGAGAATATGGAGAGAAACTTGTGTAGGAGAAGAACAGTTCGAGTTTATACCAAGAAGATGGACAGTGGATGCAATATTTTCTTTGAGACAGACAATGGAGAGGTACAGAAGAAAGTATAAAGAGCTACACTTGGTGTTCATTGATCTGGAGAAAGTGAATGATTGGGTTTCAAGGCAGGAAGTTTGGAGATGCATGAGGGTGAAAGAAGTTCCTGAAATGTATGTAATTGTTCAGCAAGATACAGTATGTATGCAGGAACAACGGCTCGAGTAAGAAGTGTTGTTAGAAGGACGGAAGAGTTTGGAGTGAGGGTTGGTCTACATCAGGGGTCGGTTTTCAGCCCTTACATTTTCGTTCTCGTGATTTATGTGATGACTGCAGATGTTAGAGAGGAGGTTACATGTAGTGCTTTATTCTTGAATGACATTGTATTGGTTGACTTGAGCAAAAACTGAAAAGGAGTCAAGCCGTGTAAGATAGAGGTATGAGGTTGAAGCAGGACTTAAGATGGAATATTGATAGGTGAGAGGTGATGGGAGGCAGGGCAGGGGACTATGTAGCTGGGGTACTTTAAGTCTGCTTGGGGACTATACAACCCTACAAGGCCTCTCAGACGAACCCTGAGGAATGTGAGGGAGAGACAAAAATATTCACCATAAATGACTCTCTCGATAATGTCCTGACACTTTCTGGAGATGTAGATGAACCGGGATGTGACTGCAGACATCTTTACTTCAGCCAGTTCATGCTACAGTTTGAGGGCCTTGTTTATGACAAACAACCACTGCAGCTTCATGTCCATAGAAAAGGAGAGCTTAACTCATGTGGCAATCGTGGAAAACGCAGGAGAGTGAGACGAGGACCAGGAGTGGGTAGGGGTCGAAACACCAGAGCAAGGCAAAGAAGACTGAGAGTCAAGTACGTCACATACAGCCGAAGTATACTTGTCGGTCTTGGCAGTGAGAGGTATACAATCCACATTAGGAAATTCTGAGCTGTCAGAAGAGGCGTCCACACATTGCTTGGTAGAGGTGGATGAGATGGATATCTGTTACCCATGCTGAGGAATGATTGAGAAGAGGGGGATATTGGGTAAGGGATGCCAAGGCGGCCATTTATTCTACTGTGAAAACTCGTTGTCTTCTGATATGTCTGAGTTGGCCTCCAGACAGGAAGCTACATCCGATAAACAGCTCTACATCAGGCCAGGTAAGGCCTTGATGGGAAAACAAACAAACTCTTCAAAGTGCACAACAGTGACCACCTTAGAAACTGTCAGGCATAGCATTAGACAACAGATCAACAACAAAACATGGAAGGTAGACAAGACCCAGAACACACACACACACACACACACACACACATTACAGAACAAAACTCGAGAACACGAAAAAGCAGACAAAGGACATAACAGCAGTATCCAATCCACAACACAGGGCTGAGGAGAAGAACGTCAACCCTCAACCAAAGCGGGAGTGAGCATTAACGTGCAGGATTCTACAACCAACAATGGTCCAGTAAACACCTACCACCAACATTGCCACTTCCCATGCCAACCGTCTTGTTGGCAGGGTGAGTGGTTTAACCATTTGAAGGGCTATGGCATTGCTACCTGCGACGAGTAAAAGTTTTTCGTCCACAGGAAGGGCATTCTTCTCTCTGCCGCCACTACCTTGTAACCATCACTGGGTAATGGAAAGGAGGTGTCCTTCACTGTGGAGGAAGGGAGGAAGGATGTGGAGGCTACCAAAGTAGCCGGACCTGATGGTGGGCAGGTCCTAGGTTCACTCCATACCCATGGGAGGAAGACGGCTGATGCCAAACCACCGCAGCGAGGACAGCAACAGGGAGACATCTTCACCGTCTGCACCAAGACTGCTGTTGCTTTAGGTCCTCTCTCTGACCTCTTCCTGGACATCTTCAGGATAAATGGTTTGCCACCAATAGCCATTTCTCCTGATTTACAACCACCCACCACCAAGAAATGAGGCAGCACGAGGGGGAGGAGCAGAGTGGACGTGCCACCACCACCCCCTCCTGCCCACCCCGTCACCGTTTAATGCTGCCTCGCCCACTCAACAGGGCGAACAGTGGGAAGGCACCACGACCATATGAGCCTTCCCAATTAGACTCTGAAACAGAGGAGGACACAGACACCAGTTCCTGCTCCAACACCACCAGAGAAGACAGCTCTGACTACATGGAATTGGAAGATGAAGGGGAATGGCAGACGGTGAGGAAAAGGAAGAGGAGGAGGATGACTGTCAGCCCACCGACCAAGCCACCACCCACTGTCACCGTGGACTGGTGGATGTCCGCCTCTCCTCGCATCAACCTATTCCACCAACATATCCTTCCTCACCATGACCCCGACATCTTCCAGATTAGGGAAGTATGGTCAAGCAGGACAGTTTCACCCTATCTACAACAAAAGTCACCAACAATATGGCTTTGTCAACAAAAAAGGGAGACAGAAAAAGATAAAATGAATGAATGCCTTAATACCCCAAATAGGGTGATAGGCATTAAGTCAAACTAACAACAACAACAACAACAAATGGAACGAGAATGTGGTGTGAAGGTGGCAATCACCAAATGGATTATCTGCAGACACACTTATAATGGCAAGGAATGTGTAAATTTTATTATCAGGTATGATGAACTTGAGAATCAACTAATAATATTGTTGGTATGATCATATTTTGTTAAGTAAGGTTGTTTTTTTGGGAGGATATTATATAATTTCCCCATATAATTACCTTGTCAAACCAATATAATTATAACATGACACCATTTGTCAAACGTCCAACACTGACAATAAATGGAAATTCCTGTGAATGTTTACCTGAGCACAGAGATAGTAGTGTTATTCATATATATGGGACTTCGGGTTTCTTCTTCTTTGTGAATATCTTCATATTCCTGGATCACATGTATCAAGTGATTTACTTACATATATAGGTGAGTTTCCAAACTCACTAATGTGTCCAATAAAAAGGGAATGTTTCAGCTTATTTACATAACAAACCTAAGTTAATAATTACCTAAGTTATCACATGTGTAATACAAATTGTATTATGTATTGTATTATGTATTGTAGTATGTATTGTAGTATGTATTCACCAAACTTCACACTGGTGACAGACATACCCTGGCTACACTCTCCCACTCTTCCCCCTCACCAATGAACGATTCGGAATGACATCCAGTGTATAAACCTACCAAATCAATATACTGATCACAATGAATGAAAACAACACACAGGAAAAGGAAAAGGGAGAAGAAAGTGTATTGTATCTTTCTCTCTCTCTTTCTCTCTCTCTCTCTCTCTCTCTCTCTCTCTCTCTCTCTCTCTCTCTCTCTCTCTCTCTCGTAATTTGGAAAAGAAGAGAGGAAAGAAGGAAGAAAAAAAAGGTAGATAGATAGATAGATAGATAGATAGACAGATAGATAGATAGATAGATAGATAAATAAATATATAGATAAATAGATAGATAAATACAAAGATAGACACACATCAGTCCAGCATGGTACAAGTGGAAATTATGGTAATGGTGGACAAAAGAAGGGAAGAAGTAAAGGATGATAACAGCTTCAGAAAAAGGAAAAGCTAGGATGGTAGACGAGTAGAGGTGAGGGTGGGAACTTTGAATTTTGGCACAATGACTGGTAAAGTGTCTCAGAGAGGTGATGGAAAGGAGAAAGTTAAACGTATTGTGTGTATGTATGGATGTATGTATGTATGTAGACGTGTGTGTGTATGTATGTATGTAGACGTGTGTGTGTGTGTATGTATGAATGTAGACGTGTGTGTGTATGTATGAATTTTAGCACAAAAAAAAAGAAAAAAAAGTGAGAGAGGTGGCCGACGTGAAGGAAAGGAGAAAGTTAAACAAAATGCCAATGAAGTAAAGAGAAGTTGATAATGGGAAGCTTTAAGTTGTTTTACCCTGGTGTAAATGGCAGGAGGAACGGTGTTGGGATAATAGTGAGAAAAAAAAAATCATATTTTGAGTGTAATGGATGTAATGAGGGTGTCGTACAGAGTAATGAACTTGAAGATGGAAATTGAAGGAGTACTGATGAATGTCATCAGTGTATATTCCCCGTAAGTGAGATGTGAGTTGGAGGAGAAGGAAGAGTTCTAGGGTGAAGTAGAGTAAGTGGTTCAGAACATACACAGGGAGGAAAGAGTGGTTATTGGGGTGGATTTCAATGTTGAAGAAGGGGATAACAGTGATGACTGATGAGAAGGTAATGAGTAGGTACGGAGTGGGAGGGTGGAAGACAGAGGGACAGTAACAGTGATGACTGATGAGAGGGTAATGAGTGGGTACGGAGTGGGAGGGTGGAAGACAGAGGGACAGTAACGGTGATGACTGATGAGAGGGTAATGAGTAGGTACGGAGTGGGAGGGTGGAAGACAGAGGGATAGATAATTGTTGACTTTTCAAAATGTACAGATATGGCTGTAGTAAACACCTGCTTCAAAAAGGAGGCGAAAAGGATTACATACAAGAGTGGTGGTAGGAGTACACAAGTAGACTATATCCTGTAGGAGATGCAAGTTGAAAGAATCAATTGATTACAAGGTAGTGACAGGGAAGAGTGTAACAATTCAACATAGGGTATTGGTTGGTAAGATGAGTCTGAAAGTGAATGTGAAGATGAAAATGAGGACTGAAGGAAGGATTATGTGTTGGAAACTAAAGGAGGGAGATTACATTACAAAAGTTAAGAGAGAGATGAGCCAGGCTCTGGGTAAGGAGGAGGACAGATGGGCAGCTTTATCTGAAGTGGTGCGAGAGAAAGCACAGAAGGTACTTGGAATGACATCGGAAAGGAAAGACAAAAGAAGCGAAGGAGATTTGGTGGTGGAATGATAAAGTACAATATTGTATAAGAAACAAGCAAAAAAGAAATGGGACAGACAAAGGGATAAAGAAAATTTACAGGAATATAAGGAGTGGCAGAGCAAAGCAATGAAGGAGATGACTAAGCAAAGGAAAATACATGTTTTGATCTGAATGAGGAATTAGATAGTAGAAATAGGGATAAAGACATGTACCGATTGGCCAGGCGGAGGAACAGAGCTGGGTGGGATGTGCAACAGGTTAACAAGATGAAGGATGTAAATGGAAATGTGTGTATTAGTGAGGAGAGTGTGTTAATGAGGTGGAAGGAGTGTTAGGAAGAGCTGATAAACATAACAAATGAGAGTGAGAGAAGATTGGTAGAGGTGAGGGTGGAGGTAGCGAATCAGGAAGTACGAGAGATTAGCTGGGAGGAAGTGAGGAAGGCCATGAAGAGGATAAAGGGAGGCAAAGCAGCAGGCCCAGATAACATACCAATGGAAGTGTGAAGGAGCTTAGGGAAGATGGCGGTGGCGTGGCTAACCAGATTGTTAAACATAATCCTTGAAGGTAAGAGGATGCTAGAGAAGTGGAGGAAAAGAGAACTAGGATATATTTTCAAAAGCAAGGGAGATGTGTAGGACTGCAGAAACTATAGAGATATACATTTGATTAGTCCTTCAATGAAGATATGGGAAACGTTTACAGAAGCTAGACTGAAAAGAGAAGTGAGGATCATCAAGAAGTAACTTGGTTAGACACATTCAGCTGTGAAGATATTGATGGAGAAGTACAAAGAAGACCAGAAGGAATTGCAATGTGTGTTTGTAGACTTAGAGAAGGCCTATGACAAGGTGCCTAGAGCGGATTTGTGGTATAGTATGAGGAAGAAGTCAGGAGTTGCAGAGATGTATGTGAGGTTGGTAAAGGACATGTATGACAATGGTGTAACAACAGTGAGAAGTAAGTAAGGTTGGTAAAGGACATGTATGACCTGACCTAACCTAACAACAGTGAGGTGAGCAGCATATCCCACTACTTCTACTACTACTACTACTACTATCACTACTACTACTACACTTACTATTACTACTACTACACTTTCTATTATTACTACAACACTTAATATTAGTACACCACTTACTATTACTACTACTACACTTACTATTACTACTACTACTACTACTATAATTACTATTACTAATATTACTACAACTACTACTACTACTACCATTATAATGACTACTACTACAACTACTATTACTACTACAACAACTACTACACGAACAACTACTACTACTACCACTACTAAACATCGATTCTGAGCCCTTTCATATTTGAAATGGTGATGGACAGATTAACATATGGGATAAGACAGGAGTCTCCATGGACAATGATGATTGTGTTATGTGGAGAGAGCCTGAAAGAAGTCTAGGCAAGGCTGGAGAGTTTAAAAATATGCACAGGAGAAAAAGGAAAAAATGAAAACAGAAACAAGACTGAATATCCGTGTGTAAATAAGAAAGAAGGCGTGGGAACAGTGAGTCCATAATGGGTAGAGGAGGTTAAGGTCAATGATTACAAACTTTGCAAACAGGTAATAATAATATTGTTACCAGGTGAGGTGCAAGGTGCTGTAGGGGTTGGCGGGGTGTTCAAGTGTGGGGTGGTGGGGTAGGTTGAGGGGAATCACATTGTTCGAATGCTCTGGGAACTTGTGGCTCAATGGTTATGTCTTCAACTGCTTCTGGTCCACGACCATCAGTACTGGCTGTTCGCGGGGAAAAGGATGTTGGAGATGGTCCTTCCAGGCAAGAGAAAGAGAGGGAGATAAGTAAGAAGGTTTATGGGTGCAGTGAAGGAGGACATCAGGATGGTGAGTGTGACTGAAGATGATGTAGAAGAATGGAAATAGCATAAAGAAGGAGAGGAAGAAGGCTGAGGAAAGTAAGGAGAGATGGAGGAAAGTCAGAAAGTAATAAAGAGAGGCAGAGGATTTCAAAAGACAACAATCCAACATAGATCAGTGCAGGACGTCATCAATAATACCATCAAAACATAATCTAACATATGTGTGAAAGATATTTCTTGATAATAAACTCACACAGGGTTTCCACACACCACACAGGAAGTGTCATGACGTCATCCGTGGGGACAGTGGAGGAAGAGATAAAACAGATTAGATTATGAACTCCAGTGTACTGTGAACAACTTAATCCTTTGTAAATTATTGTGTTATTACAACTTGTTAAATCAATATAGTAACATTCATATTCCCCTTGACAAGGGTTGTATATTTATTACCATACACACTTTTAGGATGTAGGGAAGAGCACTAGAATCTATGAGTGGATAACTTGCAGGATCACACACACACACACACACACACACACACACACACACACAATGTACATGTTATAATTACAATTAATAACTTGTTTTCTTCTGTGTAATAACTGGTCTGAGACACCTGATAATATTTATATACTGGCTAAACAAGGGGATAAAAAACCTTTGTTCTTACTATAATATTGTTTGTAGTCCCAGACCCGTGTGTATGGAGGATAACCTTACACCCAAAAGTTCTCGTTGGTGACGTCAACCTTGGAGAGAGAGGAAATAAACTCACTCCATTTTTGCCTAAACGATGCGGATTTCCTGAGTGTTAACAGAGAGAGAGAGAGAGAGAGAGAGAGAAAGGCTTAATCAAATATGGAGAGAGGGAGAGAGCAAGAGACAGAGAGTGAGAATGAGAGCGAAAGAGGGAGGCAGGGAGGGAGAAAAGAATGTCACCACCATTCCACTTTTATCATTTTGCACAGGCAACAACTAATGCATTTCATCAATGGTAAATAGATAGAAAGTATAGCTTCACTGTGTGTGTTGGTCAGACAGTTTGATTCAACTACCTGCTGTCCAGTAAGGATAGAGAAGGTCAAGTTCCCTCAATATAATATTATTGTTAGCTTCACTGTGTGTGTTGGTCAGACAGTTTGATTCAACTACCTGCTGTCCAGTAAGGATAGAGAAGGTCAAGTTTCCTCCATAAGATGGTGTCTCAGGGAATCATGAACACAGCTGTACAGTCAATACCAGAAGTTTGTCTTTCTTAGTCCATGATACGTTCCTGTTAATCAGGGAACACTATGTGATAGAATTGACAGCTATATATGGTTTAAATGTCTAATATTACAGATGACCATATGTGAACTAAAATAATTTAACAACAAATTCCTCAAAGTTATAATTATACTATATATTATGTTCGGAAGGTGGAATCATAATATTATTGAGAAATATATGATATTGGTGCAGGAAGATTTTTGTTTACGGACACCAACACACAGAAATATAAATAATGTTGCCAGAAAGTTGTTTAATAAATACAGTATACCAAAGCATTTACAGTCATAAAGGTAACGTTGCATGAATACAATAACGTTGCCAGATACACACGTCATCAGCATAGATAATGGCAGTGTGTGTTACGTCATTACATGTTTTTTTGTTCTATTAATACAGTACTTCCCCTCCTGGCCTCTCCTCTCCCCATTCACTGTTAAGTAACCTTCCATTTATACCTCCATTGCTATGAAGTATTTATTTAAACTTCAATATGTATTTTACTAACATGAATATTTCGTCTCTGTTGTAATTTTACCTCTGTTGCTATGAAGTATTAATTTAAACTTCGACATGTATTTTAGTAACATGAATATTTCGTACCTGTTGTAATTTAACATTATTCGTTACCATATTTTTAACACGGGTAATACAGTGTGACAAATAATATTCTTTCCATTGTCTCTATCAATCATTCCCTCTTTTGTTCCTTCCTATTACCACACTGGATTGTGTTTCTTTCCTGTCTTTCCAATGCCCAATCTCTCATATCAGTTTCATTTCATTGACGCGTCTTCATTATGCCTTACTCACTCTGATATATTCTAATTTTTAAGTTTTCGCTGTACTGACATTAAAATAGAAATAGGTGTATACCTTAAAGTTATAACGCTCACAACCTTACTCATATTAATGTTTTTATTAATTACTATATCCTTCGTGATTATTAGTATTCAATAGTATCACCCCTCTTGATGACTTTTCTTGCTCACCTAACTCTCCCTTGGTGTATACTTCACTCCTCCTTACAACTATCATAAATATCATAAATATCATAAATATGCCTTATTACACACCTGTATCCTACCCTGTAATAATTTAATCCCTTCCCTAACCCATGACATTCCTACTACCATTCTCCTCTATAATAATGTTTGCCACATCCACCTTTTGTCTCAAGCGTGAGGGAGAAACTAGCAACTTAGTATATATTTTAAATAATGTTCCGTGAATGATTGAAGTCTATGACAACCCTAAGTGAGGTATTGATATAAGTTTAGTATAAATGTTTAGCCAAAGCATCACTGTCAGTCAGTGGTTCTTAATATTATCTGTCAGGCAACCTTCTGAAAGAATTCTGGACATTCCATGACCCACACAATAATAAAGTGTTGTTTTAAACTTTGTGTAAATAGGATGATAACTTAAGGAAGACTTTGTAATTACGAAACTCACTGATTTATGTACGTTAAATGTGCAACTGATAACGTTACTGTATTTGTGCAACGTCACCATTAGTGTTAATATGTAAAAGGCAAATTGCTATAATAATTTGTTATTATTTTTGTTTGTGGAAGTGATGTATTATTAATTTTTTTGTTCTGAAATGCCACATTTATATATAGTATCCTTATTTGTGTGTTATGCCTCTTAGTGGCATATTGTAGAAATCTGTACAGAGAGGAAGCGGTGACCAAGTAAAGAACCCAAGCAGAGATGTGTGTGTTTGTTTCCCCACGAATTAACCAAGTAAAGAACCCAAGCAGAGATGTGTGTGTTTGTTTCCACACATATTAACCAAAAAGAACCCAAGCAGAGATGTGTGTGTTTGTTTCCCCACAAATTAACTTGACATTCCACCATCCTAAAGGCTAAAAACGGTCTATAATATTTCATGTCCTATAATTTGGTACACTATTATAATTCCATACACTCTTCTGTACGGCACACCTGCCAGTCAATAACCATTTTCTTTCGTTTTTCTATTTCTGTGTTCATTCCTTGTCACGTGTCATTGTTCCAGTTTAATGTGTGTGTGTTTTATCGTGCAGTGAGCACATTTTTTCCTGTCTTGATTTGTTTATCTTCATCCTGTCTGTCCCACATCTAAATTATCTCTCTCTCTCTTTCTCTCTCTCTCTCTCTCTCTCTCTCTCTCTCTCTCTCTCTCTCTCTCTCTCTCTCTCTCTCTCTCTCTCTCTCTCTCTCTCTCTCTCTCTCTCTCTCTCTCTAATGAGACAAGACAAGAACGCTACTATCAACTACTCTGTATAAAACTCTCTTGTGTAAAGCATCTATGAATGGGCAGTACAAGGAAGTTGGAGGTGTATCTGGGAGACAAATAACTTGTAAACGACATGACTGGCAAAGAAAAGATCAGAGTATAACTTGTCCGGCAAAGAAAGGTAAATAGTAAGTAACATATGAGTTATAAATAAGATGTCCATCAGGCTATATTTAGAGTAGGAGCGGGTAACATTCGGCCCACAGAGGCATATTGTGTGGCCCGTGAACATACTCCGAATTAATAATGGAATCCGGCCTGCAAGGGGTGGCCAACCTTGGCCCGCAGGCCAGATTCAACCCAAGAAGGCCTATCGTCCGGCCCGAGACAATTACTGTTTGTCAACCCTGCACTCTCTCCAAGTCAAGCCTACTTGGTACTCTGGTCACCAAGTCTCACCTTCACTATCAGCTCTCGGACTGTCACCTCAATAATATTCTTCTGTTGTGTTTCTCATCCATTGAACTAAAACAATTGTTTATGGCAAGTAGAACCAACTATCACACTAATTTGTATGTTTACCAACAACACTCTTCAATGAACAATGTCACCAAACCATCTCACTAAATTGTATGTTTTTTTTTTCAACAAATTTTGTGTACAAAACCACTTTGTGGTTCTCGTTTGTCACTGCTGCCTTCGACATGCTCCAGAAAGACTCATCTGACCTTTGTTCTACTGTACAAAGGTTGCCCACTCTTGATTTCCAGGCGCAGCAATGTGTAAACGAGTGACAGGAGCAGTAGACCCAGCAGGTACAATATAATGATTTACAGGCACATCAATATGTAAACGAGTGGCAGGAGCAGTAGATCCAGCAGGTAGAATATAATGATTTACAGGCACAGCAATATGTAAACGAGTGGCAGCAGCAGTAGACCCAGCAGGTAGAATATAACGATTTACAGGCACAGCAATATGTAAACGAGTGGCAGGAGCAGCAGACCCAGCAGGTAGAATATAATGATTTACAGGCACAGCAATATGTAAACGAGTGGCAGGAGCAGCAGACCCAGCAGGTACAATATAATGATTTACAGGCACATCAATATGTAAACGAGTGGCAGGAGCAGTAGATCCAGCAGGTAGAATATAATGATTTAAAGGCACAGCAATATGTAAACGAGTGGCAGCAGCAGTAGACCCAGCAGGTATAATATAATGATTTACAGGCACAGCAATATGTAAACGAGTGGCAGCAGCAGTAGACCCAGCAGGTAGAATATAATGAAGCCAAAGTGTGACATGAATAGAGAATAAAACTGACACCGTGGAGCACTGATTCTGAGATGTTATCAGTCCAGATGTGAGGATGAGATCCAGAGTACCTTCCTGAAGCTTAAAGGTCATGTCAGGATCGGTGGAGGTACAGAAGGTGATGTGGCTAGAAGCTATGTATGCAAGTTAAGAGTTTGTCCAGAGGTGAAAGACCATCCTGGAAATACTTCCTGGAGAAAGAAAATACTCGGATGATGTGGAAAAATATTGACCATGAGTTGACTGAGTTTAACATAACTGGTGATACCAGAGACGCTCCAGGAGATGACATTAAGAGCGAACCCTATGCTTGGAGGAAGAAGTCTCCGGAGAGTAGAGGCAGATGAACGACCTGGAGTAGGAGACAAACCAAGAGAAGAGACTGACACACAAATCTTCTCAAGTGTAACAAATTTCATGAACTGGGCAGATAGGTGGTTATCTTGTTTGTGGAGCTGATTGACACTTAGTCGACTAGTCCTGAACTGTGACTGGCAGAACGCACCAGCCAGCCAAGGTGTCCGGACTGGGATGCACAGGAATCTCTGTCTGTATGGAAAAGGAACTGTCTGCCTATCGCCTACCTATCAGTGTGGGGAAGGAACTGTCTGCCTATCACCCACCTATCAGTGTGGGGAAGGAGATGCCTGCCTGTCGCCACCTGCTGGTTGTGGGGAAGGAGCTGTCTGCCTATCACCCACCTATCAGTGTGGGAAAGGAGATGCCTGCCTGTCGCCCACCTGCTGGTTGTGGGGAAGGAACTGTCTGCCTATCACCCACCTATCAGTGTGGGGAAGGAACTGTCTGCCTATCACCCACCTATCAGTGTGGGGAATGAGCTGCCTGCCTATCGCCCACCTGCTGTTTGTGGGGAAGGAGCTGCCTGCCTATCACCCAGCTACGTTATCAGTGTGGTGGAATGAGCTGCCCATCTATCGCCTATCTACGGTACCTGTGTGTGGAAGGAGCGACCTGCCTTTTGCCTACTTACCTATTGTAGGAAGGAGGGCTACCAGACTGTCCCACTGTGTGGTGTGGTGGTCCTATACTTGTCATGAGTGGGGTTAGAGTGTTTGTTGGGGTTTAATATTCAACTGTTATTTATTACTTGTGTTCAGTGGGGATGAGTGGTGGTGTTGGATTTTAACGGAAATTGTGGTGTTAGTTAATGGTGGTTTGTGCCTATTAAGATAATTATTATATAAAACTGTGTTTGGTATGCTTCATCCATCCCGATCCTAATGAATCTGTGACAATGGGGGCCTGACTGGGATCGGGTGTATTGGATGAATAAAGCAGACCTTGCAGTGTGTTAAGTGCCATAAAAATGAATAGAATGGAAGCATTGGTTAAAATTGGATATTGGCCAAGAGGTAAGAAAACTTTTGTCTGAAATTCAAGCAGAGGAGAGAATGGAAAGAGAAGCCGAAAAAGCAGCAGAACGAGATGTGAAGGAAGTCGCAGATCGAGAAGCACAGAGAAAACATGAGCTCGAGTTAAAGAAGCTAGAAGTATCAGCACAACCGGAGAGAGGAACGCAAGAGGTGGTTCGAGCCAAGGCTCCCAAACTTCCGGTGTTTGTAGAAGGTAAGGATGAATTAGACAGTTACCTGTTGAGATTTGAGCGATTCGCTAGTCAAAAAGAGTGGCCAAAAGAGACTTGGGCAACTGCACTAAGTACTTTGTTGACGGGTACAGCTCTCAGCGTGTACTCAAGGCTTTCAGATACGTCAGCCTTGGACTACGATCAGGTTAAAAATACAGTGTTGAAGAGAGTTAACTTGACTGAGGACGGTTATAGGGTCAAATTTAGAGATTCCAAGCCGGAAGTGGGTGAGAATCCTGACCAATATATTGTAAGACTTAAGAACATCTGCATATTTTTTTTTTTTTTTTTTTGAACCATGGTGTCAATTAAAAGAGAGACAACAAAACATAAGGGTAAGCGGGACACATGAACATCCAATGACTACACTCACACATACACACTCACACATACACACACACACACACACATCACGAAAGCATAACAGAAAGAAACACGAAAATTCAGACGAATATTTACATATGAAAACGTTAATCCACCAAAACGAGGGCGGCATACCAGAAGTTCCTCCAGAACTTGGTGGTTCAGCAGGTGTCGACAAACCACATCAAGTGGCAGGCCCTGGGGCAGCAAGTGTCGGACAGTGGGGCAGGCCAGGCAATAGTGCTCTATAGTGTTAGCACGAAGCGCTCAACACAAGCGATACTCAGTGAAGGCTCACCCTGCATCCCAGCAACCTGCCACGGTGGCCGGTAGCAAAGCCTCAAACGAGCAGAGACTACATTGTGCCTTCGAATCATGAGTTCCCGACGACGGTAGGAATATTTGTGCTGGCAGACAGACTGCACCGCCGTACAGGGAGAAGAGCAGCGGAGGTGACTCTATAGAGGAAACATGTTAGGGAGAGAGGACGTCCAACACCACGAGGAGGCAGATGGCAGGCCTCCTTTTTTCTTGAGTCTGGCACCCATAAAAATTTGACAGTCAAGTTACGATGACGCAATAAGGCCAAAAACGACAAAATCTGCTGAACAACAGTAGTGTGTGTGGGCTGAACAATAGAGAGGGAATGAAGGGTAGGTTTGGAGATACAAAAAATGGCAGAATTCACTCCACGTTGACAAACAAGACTAACAGCATCCAGAATGGCATACAGTTCACAAATTGTTTAGTTAGAGTGGTTACAGAGAAGGCACTTCCGACTTGGAAGTAGGTGTGAAGCTGACATCAGGTGTTGGTAGCATCCACGGAGGGGGCCCTGTGGGGATGTCTACAACCATTATTTCTATATTAAGACTAGGAAGCATAGAGGAAACAGACCTTATAAGAATACATCCAGCAGGCAGTATGGGAGGGACAGGGGAGTTTGGTTTAAGTAAGAGAAGTCCTGACTATATGCCAGTAGTGGGGTGAAAGATATGGGAAATGGAGGCACTTGGCAGTGAAGCAAGTAACATTTGAGAAAATTATTTCGACTAATGGGGGAAGATGCAACTCACGCTGCATATTCACTATCCTGGTCGACATGGGACTGCCGAGAATTATTCTCATATCTATATTCTGAAATTTCTCTAAAGTTTCCAGAGTAGCCCTAGGAAGTTAAATCAAAGCAGGGGAGAGGTAATCAACAACTGAACGGATAAAAGGAATATAGATGGTCGGCGCTGGAGACGACCCAACAAGTCCTGGACAAAGGGATGGTCTTGAGGCTTGGCAGGGTCAACTGGCCAAATATTGATTGGAATACCCAGGTAGCGGTTCTGGGAACACATGAGAATGACAGTCCTTCCTATGGTGAATACTGGCCGAGCTTGAGGAAGGTGACAGGTGAATATTCTGCTCTTATCTGGAGAGACAATAATGCCACAGAGAGAGAAGGCCACAGAAAAGGAGTCAAGAAACCGCTGGAGATCCCTTGGTGAGGTGGAATGAAGACTGATATCATCAGCATAGCACGTAATTGTAGTTCCAGGAATATTAGCGAGAGAAGCGAGCAACCGATGCATCAGAATATTAAATAAAAATAGGCAGAGAACACCTCCTTGAGGTGTACCAAGATGAAAAATGTGCAAAGGACTTAGTCCACACACGGGAGGTCCTGTTACTGAGGTAACCCAGAATCCACCATAGTAGATTACCCTCCATCCAAATTCAACCAGTTGATCCAACATGACGTCTCTATTAGCAATATCGAAGACACTTCGAATGTCAATGAATGCCACCTCACTGTGCCTGGAGTGGCAAGAGTACAGGTCGACGAGGCAGTGGTGTGTGCTCTGCTGGGAAAGGAAACCAAACAGCCATGGAGAAAGGCGATCCTGCAGTCGGTACACAAGACGATTAATTAAGTAAGATTCTCTCCATAACCTTACAAAAACAGGAAGTAAGGGAAATAGGCCTGAACTTCGCAGTGCTGGGCTTAGGGATGGGTATTATTGTACTGCTGGTCCAGGCTAGTGGTACACAACCATCACGAAGACAGAGATTGTACAGTCGAAGTAGAAGGTTCCCGGGAACTTGTTGAAGTAGGCAAAGCACAGCATAAGTAGTACCATCATCACCAGGAGAAGACCTACCCCGAGAGAGAGCACGGCGCAACTCCTCCTTGGTTATCTGCTCTACATCATCATTGTCATCATCTTGCAAAAGAGCAAACATTAGACGTATTTGATGGACAGCAGCACGGGAAGCAAGTGGATTTTATATGTGGATGGGTAGACTGGCTGGGGTAGATTGTTCTGACCAGACATCAACAAGGTGTTGGGCAAAGACGGTGGGAGTGTGATGATGGGCAGTATCTGGTATCTTTTTAACAACCTGATGGATGAGGCGCTACATAGAAGCCACACTTGTTTGCTGGTTGATGCTGTTTATGAACCACTACCAAGAATCAGTGTGAGCACACTCCTGTAGGGAGACTAAATCGTCCCTAGATATTTAGTAACGATGGTGCAGGTCAGGGGTTGGGTTGGCTTGTCACAAAAGGCCATCACGTTAAGCCTCCTGCTTCGCCTCCTGTATACGTGCATCCAGCGTCTAGGAGTGGGCAGTATGGCAATGTTGAAGGTGTGGCCAGGAGACTGATAGCCTATAAAAGTCATGTTTAGCAGAAACAAGATCTGAGTACAACTGTTCAGGTGAAGATATGTCAAATGCAGGGAACACATGGGCCATAAATAATATGGGAGTCGGGCAATATTTAAGGGGCACAACAATATGCAAACGAGTGGCTGAAGCACTTGACCCAGCAGGTAGAAAATAATGAAACCGAAGAGCGACACGATCAGAGAATAAATCTGGCACGGAGGAGCACTGGACCTGAGATGCTATGAGGCCACACGAGACGACGTAATTCAGAGTACCTCCCCGGCAATGAGGGGCACCGCCAGTGTCTCAGCATGTCAGATGTTGCTTGTAGATGTATAAAAGGAAATGAACACCATTACGATTAGTAGAGCCAGATCCATCACCCAAGTCAGAATGTCGAGCATTAAAATCTCCCATATACACCATACCATGCACTGTTTGAGAAGGAAGAGCCTCAAGAGTAAGTCTAGCTGGGGCAGAATAGACATTACATAATTGGAGTACTCCATCCCCAGATAGAACCTCAAATAGCTGAAAAGTCATGTCAGGATCAGATGAGATACAGAGAAGGCGAAGTGGCAAGGAGCTATATATGTAAGTCAGGAGACTATTCCTTACTAGATGAACATTTGGCACAGAACCCGAGAGGGGAGGAGCTTGCCCAGCAATGGTTGGCCATCCTGGAAATGCTTCCTGGAGAAAAATAACACTGGCATGATGACGAAAAACGTAGACCTTTAGTTGAGTGAGCTTAGCATGACTGGTAATACCACATACATTCCAGGAGATGACATCCAGCCAGCAATCACCAGCAAACTCTGTGTTTGGAGGTAGAAGTCCGGGGAGTGGGGGCAGATGAGCGACCTGGAGAAGAAGATGGACCAGTAGAAGGGACTGACTCGTAAAGCTTTTCAAGGCGGTATGCAACAGTATCCATCCTTTCAGTAATGGTGGTGACAGTGTAGATGATGGCCTGCTGAGCCTCAACCAAGGTGGAGAGTTTGGAGTCATTCACAGCCTAAATGCAACCAGCCCATTAATCCTGGCTTCAGTACTGGCAGAACAGTACTAGGAGATATGCCCAACTCCCCAGCACCTGTAGCACCAAGGCTGGTCATTATGAAGTTTCCGCACCTCACATAGTGGAAGACAGGGGAGGAAATCAAAGGAACTCTCAATTGGAGGTGGGCCATTCGGGTGAGTCTTGAAGAATGAGAAGCAGAAACAAAAATTCACCATAATTGACTCTATCCATGATGTTTTGACGCTTCCTAGAGATGTAGAAAAACTGGTAGATGATGGCAGCCACCTTGACTTCAGCCAGTTCATGCTACAACTGGAATGCGCTGTTGACATCAGACAACCAATGCAGCTTTGTGTCCGTAGATGGGTTTCCAGGGAAGGAGAGCTTGACATAGGTATTTCTCGGGGCAAAAGCAGAAAGTTTGGACGAGGGCAAGGATTGGGTATACAAGGAAGAAGCACCAGGGTGAGGCAGAGAAGGTACGTTGTGTACAGCTGGAGCACCCTTCGCCGTCTTGGCAGCCGGAGGCAAACATCGGAATCCTGCGAGAAATCGGACGAGGAGAGGTGGGGAGGGTTGCGTGAAGGCAGCACAGGCCAGTGATCTGCAACTGGAGCCTCGTCGTCCTCCATCATTACCAAGTCGGCCTCCAAACAGGAATCCACGCTCTCCATCATGCCAGGCAGGGCCTACATGGGAAGCAAACAACTGCACACCAACAACTATACACTCTATCACACACACACTTACACACAGAGAATCACAACAAAACAATACACAACCCCAACAGACAAAACACCAGCAACACCACAGAAATTGCAACACACAAACAAGAATGTACAAACAACAAAAACAACAACACACGAACAAGAACGCAAAAACAACACAAACAACAATGCAGGCAGAGCGCCAAGAGAATGTCCACACTCCACCAATGTTGGAGCGAGACTCATACAAAGCCTTCATACATACATACATACATATATACACACACACAAATATACAGTACATACACGTCTTTCTCTATACATACATATATACTTACACACATACATAAATATATATACACATACATAAATATATATACACATACATACATACATATACACACATACATGCATATATACACATATACATACACACATACACATATACACATATACATACATACATAGGAGAGAGACCCACCACAACTGGGATATCCGGTGGGAGTGGTGGGTTGGGAGGAGCCTTGTACTTTGCTATCCTTTCCTTCAACACGTAGTCTAGATTAGCATAGTTAAACAGGTAACCTAGTAAAAGGTCACTATGGACCTCCTGTTGCCTGTACTTCCTTTGTATTCCTTTGTATTCACCAGGGTGCTGTTCTCTGTCATACATTTAATACCAAGATAGCACTCGTATATAAAGGGGCCCTGTAATCGTGTTTGAGATCTGGTGGCTCTTGATTCCTCCTGCCTATGCCACGAAACAAGATCCTTTAACTAGATAGTGTTTGGTGGCAACATTTGAAGGACTCATCTCTCTCCAATTTTCTGACTACATAACAGGGTCCCTTAATCTATACCAATGGGAATATGAAATATAATAAACCAAACCACTTTCTCAAACCCGAACAAATAGCAGGAAAGTTCATAGTTGCCCTTTCCACACTATAACAGTGGAATCAGTGCAGTGAACAAACTTGTACAGTCAGAAGCAAAAGTCAATTCGTCACATCTGCCAAGTCATGAAATACAGTATGGAGATATAAGTTTCACAGGCTCATAAAATGACTTACCTTATATTATTTCAAACTAGCTGTAGCCGGCCCGCTTCGCTGGTCCAACCAAACTTGAAGTGGTTAGGTACGGTGCCAGAAGGAGGAGTAACAACAATCAATTTTTTTATATTTGTTTTTCAGCATGGTTTACATAGAGTTGCAGCCATATTTAATCATCCATATAGGGGTAACTCACACAAGAGTTTGACAGCTTCCCTCTGTTCCTTAGATGATAATCTTTCCAATAAATATGTTAACTACTATCTTTTAATTTAATACAAGCAGCTACACACTACTTAAAACAATAACATCATATGTGAACTTGAAAACATTAGACAATAAATTGTTTGAGATACCCATGATGGATGATTATTATTGACCACAACTGTACAAGGTTTTTTGCTCAATCGTTCACCCGCCGCGTTTTCTTTATTTTCTTAAGGCCTTTCTATAGGCCTTGATCTCTCTGAAAATCCAGCCTTCGCACATGGGCAGCTCTATGTTGCACTTTTACGTGTTGGAAATGCAGAGAACATCTATATATTGACTCTAAACCGCACTACGACATCAGATTAAAAAAACAATTTTTAAACTGATGTCGTAGTGCGGCGGGTAAAGAATGTACTGAGAAAACCTGTATATAACATAAACAGCATAAACTTTTCTGTGTTGTGGTCAAACTTTCATTGCAAAACTTCAGTGTACACAAGTTTTTTTGTCTTCTGGTTTAGAGTCAATATATAGATGTAACAGTGTGGACTGTGAGCCTCACCACTATGTTGGTAAAACACAAACGTCACTGTCTCGTCGGCTCACCATGCACCTCCAATCAGGATCTATAAAAGACCACTACCATACCCACGACCACCAAGCTCTGACACGAGACAAACTAGTAAATAATACCACCATACTAGACAAAGAAACAGACAGCAGACGACTCTCCTACCTAGAAGCAATTTACATAGAAACCCTACAACCTTCTATAAACAACCAGACACAAGACCTCCAAATACTACCCTCCAGAAAACGACACACCACCATTCCAGTCAGGATATCCACCACACCTCCTACACCTACTGACCCACCACAAGCATCTAACATCTCACCCACCACCAACCAACAACTCAGACGAAGCGCCATAATCAGACGTCACCCCCCATCCACCAATCACTAGGCCTCTGATATGGTGGCCCCGCCCACCCCACATACGGAAAACAGATAAATACCTCTCACCCACCCAGAATCACCACTTCTTCCTGAAGATGTCCAACGTACTGGACGAAACGTCGACCTCCCCCAACAACTCAACATTTGCCTCACTTATCCACCATCTAAGTAAAGATTTAAGAAAAACTGTTAGATCTATTGAAAGCACAAATAAAAAACTAATAAATGCAGAACAAGCCATATCTTTCAACCTCGTTTGTTTAAAAGATAATATATATATATATATATATAATATATATATATATATATATATATATATATATATATATATATATATATATATATATATATATATATATATATATATATATATATATATATATATATATATATATATATATATATATATATATTGGTATAGCCATATAAGCATTTGATTTGCCCCACCCTGTATCTATATATATATATATGGTTTGTTTCGTATATTTCTTTGGGTTTGGGAGAAAAGTTCACACAGACAAACACACACAGACAGACACACACAGACAGACGCCTCTCTTTTATAGATATAGATTATTATCTGTGTGTGTCTGTGTGTGTGTGTGTGTGTTGAAAGTGATAATGGCTAGGGATAAGAACACTTGGACCAGTAAATAGGTCAATGTGTTGTCTGTGTGTATTACTTACCTTTCCTTTGTGACCACCAGGCCACAGATGGACCGGTCTAGTGGAACTTCACCCGTTGTTTCAGATGTCCAACCAGACCCTGAGGACTGTATATATAAAGGTTAGGTTAGGTTAGGTTAGGACTGTTTATATAAAGGTTAGGTTAGGTTAGGTTAGGACTGTATATATAAAGGTTAGGTTAGGTTAGGTTAGGTTTGGTTAGGACTGTCTATATAAAGGTTAGGTTAGGTTAGGTTAGGTTAGAACTACATATATAGGATAGGTTAGGTTAGGTTAGGACTGTATATATAAAGGTTAGGTTAGGTTGGGTTTGGTTAGGACTGTATATATAAAGGTTAGGTTAGGTTAGGTTAGGACTGTATATATAAAGGTTAGGTTAGGTTAGGACTACATATATAGGATAGGTTAGGTTAGGTTAGGTTAGGACTGTATATATAAAGGTTAGGTTAGGTTAGGTTAGGACTACATATATAGGATAGGTTAGGTTAGGTTAGGTTAGGACTGTATATATAAAGGTTAGGTTAGGTTAGGACTGCATATATAAAGGTTAGTTTAGGTTAGGTTAGGTTAGCACTATACATATAAATGTTAGGTTAGGTTAGCACTATACATATAAAGGTTAGGTTAGGTTAGCACTATACATATAAAGGTTAGGTTAGGTTAGCACTATACATATAAAGGTTAGGTTAGGTTAGCACTATACATATAAAGGTTAGGTTAGGTTAGCACTGTACATATAAAGGTTAGGTTAGGTTAGCACTATACATATAAAGGTTAGGTTAGGTTAGCACTATACATATAAAGGTTAGGTTAGGTTAGCACTGTACATATAAAGGTTAGGTTAGGTTAGCACTATACATATAAAGGTTAGGTTAGGTTAGCACTGTACATATAAAGGTTAGGTTAGGTTAGCACTATACATATAAAGGTTAGGTTAGGTTAGCACTATACATATAAAGGTTAGGTTAGGTTAGCACTATACATATAAATGTTAGGTTAGGTTAGCACTATACATATAAAGGTGTATATTAATATATTAATATTAATGTTATCATGTAATGTCAGATTCACCAACGACTAATACAATAATTAATTATTAATTATATTGTGATCACAGATCAGAACCAGTGATTAATGTTAATTATCCATATACATATTATTCTACCGCCTTGATCAGCTCCCCCCCCCACAAACACGTGCACGCATGCACGAACACACACGCATGCATGCACGCACAGGCACACACGTACACACACGCACGTACACTCACAGGCACGCACACACACAAGCACACAGATGTACACACACAGGCACACAGATGTACACACACAGGCACACAGATGTACACACACAGGCACACAGATGTACACACACAGGCACACAGATGTACACACACAGGCACACATATGTACGCACACAGGCACACAGATGTACACACACAGGCACACAGATGTACACACACAGGCACACACACATGCCAACACACACAACTCTCTCTCTCTAATGAAACAACAACATCAACTTCCTGTTCACTAATCTATACAACTTAGTAAAAGTGTTCACACCATGATAAGTAAAGGTTAAGTTATTACTACTGTTACCATTCTGTGTGTGTATATGTGTGTGTGTTAATACATATGTGTGTATACTATTAGGGTATGTGTGTGTATATGTGTTAATACATACGTGTGTATGCTATTAGGGTATGTGTATGTATGTGTGTTAATACATAAGTGTGTGTATGCGTGTGTGTTAATACATATGTGTGTGTATGTATGAGTATGTGTATTAATACATACGCATGTGTATGTATGAGTATGTGTGTTAATACTTATGTGTGTATATACTATTAGGTATGTGTGTGTGTGTGTTAATACATATATGTTTATAATATTTTGGTATAATAATAATAATAATAACATTAATAATAAAAGGTTTATTTGGTACAGGCAGCTAAGGGCTGAAAATATACATTGTAAAATGGTGATGCAAATAGGTTATACTTTATAGATACATATAAATGAACAGACATGAACAAATACCAAACCAACACACAGACGTACACAATTACAATCACGTATGTTCACTCACACATGGACATAGTACAAATATTTACATGTGCTTTTGGTTTATTAGAGAGACTATTGTGGGGATGGGACTATTTTTGTATCTGTCTGTCCTAGCTCTGATGGGTTTGAGTAGGTTGTAGTGACGGACGTGGCGGGGTTTTGGGAATGGTGGTTGGGAGGAGGTCTCTATGGCGTGGGTGGATTAGCAACTGTTTACTGAAGTCCCAGAGGAGCTGCTGGTGTCTGGTGGTAGGTGGTGTATGCCGTACCCAGAATGATATGACATGCCCTCTTTTGTACCCCCTCCAGCTGCTGCCTCTGTGTCTGGTTGATGGATGAAGACCAGGCAGGGGAGGCGTATCTCAGCTTGGGGATGATGAAGGTGTGGTGGATTCCTACCAGCTCCTTTTGGGGTGTGCCTAGGGACTTGAGTCATCTTAGTATATAGTATATGTGGCTGACTGGATGATGGTGCTGATATGACTTTTACAGTTCAGTTTGCCATCCAGCATCACACCTAATAGCTTGGTGGTGTCCACTATTTGTAGTTGGTGCTATCCTAGTGTTATCACTGGTGGTGGTGGTGGTGTGGTAGCCGTATGAAACTGCATCACTACTGTCTTGCCGTGGTTGATGGAGACGTTGTTGTTGTTGGTCCACGTCTGGAGGTTGGTGAGGTGTTGTTGCAGGAGGTGGTAGTCAGGAGACAAGTTATTGATGACTGTCCCAACGGTTGAGTCATCCACATATTTCCAGCGAAAAATTGTGTCAGTTAAGGCGTCATTGATTAGGATGAGGAAGCACAGGGGTCCCATCTTGGTCCCCTGGGGCACACCACACGAGAGATGTTGGTGTATAGATACTGCACCCTGGTGACGCACTACCTGACTTCTGTCACACTGGAAGTTTGCCA
The DNA here is from genome assembly GCA_033782935.1 of Petrolisthes cinctipes. Taxonomy (NCBI): domain Eukaryota; kingdom Metazoa; phylum Arthropoda; class Malacostraca; order Decapoda; family Porcellanidae; genus Petrolisthes; species Petrolisthes cinctipes. The sequence goes on from JAWQEG010001675.1 coordinate 41,794, forward strand.
GACGTCTGTCACACAGGAAGTTTGCCAGCCATGCCACTAGACTGGGCTCCACTCCCATATCAAGAGCTTTCCTTTATACTACGTTATGGTCTACTAGATCAAAAGCTTTTCTGAAATCTATGAATGCAAGGGCAACTGAGGTCTTTCTTTTTTCCAGGTTACTGTATATAAAGTGTAGCAGGCTTATGAAACAATGGGTGGTTGATGATGACTTCATATTTCCAAATTGTTAGGGGTCAATTGCATTTGAGATGTTGGCTGAAACTCAGTCGAACACAAAGCTTTCACATAACAGGCTCGGGAGGGGGGTTATGGCAATGGGTCTTAATTGATTAAGTGACTGGGGTTTTGAAACTTTTGGTATTGGAGTAACGGAAGCTGTCTTCCAATCCTGTGGGCATTTACTCTGACTAAGTGATGCATTAATTATTGAACAAATGGGTTTTGCAAGCTCAACAGCAAGCTCACGGGAAGGTTAATACGGGTAGTGGAGCGTGTGAGCTTATAGCTTAATTAAGAGCTTATAGTAGACCTCGTGCTCATTAATGTGTGGAGGGGGGATGGAGGGTAGGTAAGCTGGTAATTGGGCTGAGTCCAGTCTGAGCAGGGTTTGACAGATCCTGGCGAAATGGTCATTGATAAGATTAGCTACTTCCTGGCTGGTATGTCCGTCAACACAGGGAATAGAAGGTGATTTTTTCACCATCCCACACAGGTCCTTTAATTTGTTGTACCACTGATTGATGTTGGTTTGTTTAAGGTGGTGAATTTTTGTTGGGTAGTACACCTTGGCAGCTTTAATTTCTCTGATGACCTTGTTGTGCAGCGGTTGTTATACCTCCTCCTGTCATTATAGAACGCCTTGTTGTGCTGCTCCATCAGCCTCTTAATCGGTGGTGTTATCCATGGTAGGAAAGATGTGGTAGTAGGCCTGAGTGATAGTAATAATAATAATATTTTTTTTTTTTTTTAATAATAATATTTTTTTTATTTCCACTAATAGTGGTTATTCTTTTTACAATTCTTGTTACAATTCGTACCTTATAATCTATTTACATTAGAGTTCATAACAATAGATATGCAATGAAAATAAACAATTAGATTTGTATTTTCTGAACTGAGAAGGGATGGAGGGAGTGGTTGGAGGCAAAGGTGGGTAGATTGGAGGTGGCCAGGTGTGTCTGGGAGAGTCTGATACACGCCTATAATTAAAATGTCATTATAGGGATTGTCACCCAGTGGAGAGTTGAGTTTTAATCTTTTAATGGCTGGTGGTTAAGTCTGCTCCATTCTCAGTTCAGAACATGTGTACATACAAGCCTCACGCTTTCTAAAATAAAAATAGTAGTAATAATAGTAATGACAATAATAGTAATGAGGACAACAATGATGATAATTATAGTAATGATAACAATAATGCTAAGAAAAGTATAAATAGAAATGATAATATTAGTGATAATAATAATAACAACAGCAACATTAATAATAATAATAAAAACAATAATAATAATAGTAATAAGGATAATTTCATGTTAATAATGGTAAACAATAATTATGATAATAATAAGTAATAATATTGATCATTATAGTATGTATGTATAATTGTAGTAGTAGTAGTACTAGTAGTAGTAGTAAAAAAAAAAAATAATAATAGTAGTAGTAGTAAATTTTGTTAGTCATGGCAAGGGAGAAAGAAAGGAATGAGATGGAAAGGACAGATTTAGGTGCAGAGGTGTGGAGGGAGTGCTGGAGGGGCTAGTTTGAGTTCAGGTCATACTTAAGAAGCTTTAAGGTGTTTTGGTGGGTGGGAGGTCATGGGTAGGGAAGTTGAGATGTAGTTTAGCTGGTCAGTAGGGAGATTAACAGTGTTAATTAGAGATAGAAAGAGAGGGAGAGGATAACAATTTTCCACCAGACTGGTGTAGAGGAATAAAGACCTTAATGAGAGAGAGAGAGAGAGAGAGAGAGAGAGAGAGAGAGAGAGAGAGAGAGAGAGAGAGAGAGAGAGAGAGAGAGAGAGAGAGAGAGAGAGAGAGAGAGAGAGAGAGAGAGAGAGAGAGAGAGAGAGAGAGAGAGAGAGAGAGAGAGAGAGAGAGAGAGAGAGAGGGGGGGGTCATGAAAATTCACAGAAGTATTTACAATTTACAATCAACAGTTGTGTGATTTTGGTTATAGCTGTACTTAATTAAGTTTACACAGTGGTGCTTATCAAGTGATTATACAGTTTATTTTTGAAAGAGCTGAAGTTATTTGACTCCTTGACATTTTCAGGAAGATGGTTCCATATCTTTGGTCCCATTACTGACAGAGATCTAGCACCTGAGTCAGTATGAACATTAGGAACATACAGATTGTTTTTTTGCCTAGTATTGCTTCCTGTTATATTGTGGACTGATGGAAAGGAGAGGAGATGGCTTGGGTAGATATTATCTAAATACTTAAAAACGGTGACAGCTGTATCGAACTTTACCTTATTCTGAATGTTCAGCCATTTTAAGTCCTTAAAAATAGTAGTTTGGTAATTCTCCCACTTCCTGTCAAACGTCACTAACAGTTAGTACCTCAGTCCACGGGTACTGTATCAGCCACTGTCCACACTGTCTGATAGCAGAGTCAGGTGTAGGGCTGCATATCTTGGTGGTATGGTCATCTTGGTGGTGGGAGGTGGTAGTGGCAGGGGCCCAAAACATGGAGAGATGGTTGCTTCTTCCCACGGGTGGCAGTGGTTGAGGTGGTAGGTACTGGTCTGCCAGGTCAGTGATAATGAGGTCTAGGGTGTTTTGTTCGTGGGTGGGAAAGTTGACAATCTTGGTGGTGCTCAGTTGGTTTTCTATTTCTTTTGTATCTAGTTGGTTGAAGTCACCACATATAACCATTTTAGAAGATTGATATCTTGCCTATAGGGTGTCGCAGGTGTCGATGATGTGGTCGACGAGCAGGGCATGGGTGGGTACACGTGTGGGGTGATACACCAAACCACAAATGATGGAGGCAGTGTGGCGAGGGTGACATGGCAGTGTTAATCTTACCCACATGACCTCAAGTTCCCTGGGGGTTTCAACGTTCAGGCGCTCGGCTTTGTACTTTGTGTGTGTAAACATCACAAGTCCACCTCCTCGTTTTTAGGTTCTAAGACAGTGGAATAGGTCGTAGTTTTCAATGGCACACAACTCTGGTATAACTTACCAGGCTTCCATAACACAAACTATATCAGCGCTGATCGTGTTCTCTGTATTCACCAGTTCGTCAAATTTGTTACATAGTGAGGTCACGTTGGATAGGAACACAGATGGGAGGTCATACCAGAGGCGGGGAACTTCCATCACTTTGTACGGTTTCACAACACAAGGCATTTTCCTCTTTTTTGCACTGCTGATTACACGAATCTTATTCTGTCGGTTTTTCCCCTGTTTGCGACTCTATTGTGAAATAGACCAATAGCTTTCAGGTGACCTATTACGGCAGGTGGTGGGTAGCCAGCTCCTTGTTTGAGAGAGTTTAGTGCTAATTGATTATCTTCAAATCAGTGTGTTGGTTGGTTGACAGATTGTTGGGCCTAATTTTGATAGTTTAGTATTCTTCTTAATGTGTGGCACTTGGTAGATGAAGGTAGATGAGGGGTGAGGGGTCAACAAGCTGACCCTGGCTACCCAGACGAGCGCCGTGTCACACATTCGACCTCGGTGACCTCGGACGGGTGTGTGTGTGTGTGTGTTAATACATATGTGTGTATAATATTAGGGTATGTGTGTGTGTTAATACATATGTGTGTATACTATTAGTGTATGTGTGTGTGTTAATACATATGTGTGTATACTATTAGGATATATGAATCGATATTTTAGGTGCCCAAAGTCAATATGTGCATGCATCTTCTGTACCCGTAAATATCTCGAATTCAGGCTCAAAACACCCGAAAATTTGATATTTTGGGGTCCCCGAAGTGATCTTTACATGCCTACTCAGTGCTAGAATTTTTTCAAAATATAGGCCCAAAACATACTAAAAATCGATATTTTAGGTGCTCAAAGTCGATATCTCAAATTCAGGCTCAAAACACCCGAAAATTCGGTATTTTGGGGTCCCAGAAGCAATCTGTACATGCCTACTCCATGTTAGAGTATTTTCAAAATACAGGCCCAAAACATACTGAAAATCGATCTTTTAGGTGCCCAAAAGTCGATATGTTCATGCATCTTCTGTACCCGTTTATATCTCAAATTAAGGCTCAAAACACCTGAAAATTCGATATTTTTGGGTCCCAGAAGCGATCTGTACATGCCTACTCAGATACAGGCCCAAAACATGTTAAAAATAGATATTTTAGGTGCCCAAATCCAATATGTGTATGCATCTTCTGCACCCGTTTATATCTCAAATTCAGGCTAAAAACACCCGAAAATTCGGTATTTTTGGGTCTTAGAAGCGATCTGTACATGCCTACTCCTAGTTAGAATGTTTTGAAGATACTGACCAAAAACATGCTCAAAATCGATATTTTAGGTGCCAAAAGTCGATATGTGCATGCATTTTCAGTACCCGTTTATATCTCAAATTCAGGCTCAAAACACCCGAAAATTCGATTATTAGGGGTCCAAGAAGCGATCTGTACATGCCTACTCCGTGTTAGAGTATTTTCAAAATACAGGCCCAAAACATGCTGAAAATCGATATTTTAGGTGCCCAAAGTCAATATGTGCATGCATCTTCTGTACCCGTTTATATCTCAAATTCAGGCTCAAGACACCCGAAAATTCGATATTTTGGGGTCCCAGAAGCGATCTGTACATGCCTACTCAGATACAGGCCCAAAACATACTCAAAATCTATATTATAGGTACCCAAAAGTCGATATGTGCATGCATCTTCAGTACCTGCTTATATCTCAAATTCAGTCTCAAAACACCCGAAAATTCGATATTTTGGGGTCCAAGAAGCGATCTGTACAACTCCGTGTTAGAGTATATTCAAAATATAGGCCTAAAACATACTGAAAATCGATATTTTAGGTGCTCAAAGTCAATATGTACATGCATATTCTGTACCCGTTTATATCTCAATTTCAGGCTGAAAACACCCGAAAATTCGATATTTTTGGGCCCCAGAAGTGATCTATATATGCCTACTCAGTGCTAGAATATTTTCAAAATATAGGCCCAAAACATGCTAAAAATCGATATTTTAGGTGCTCAAAGTCGATATCTCAAATTCAGGCACAAAACGCCCGAAAATTCGATATTTTGGGGTCCCAGAAGCAATCTGTACATGCCTACTCTGTGTTAGAGTATTTTCAAAATACAGGCCCAAAACATACTGAAAATCGATCTTTTAGGTGCCCAAAAGTCGATATGTGCAAGCATCTTCTGTACCCGTTTATATCTCAAATTCAGGCTCAAAACACCCGAAAATTAGATATTTTAGGGTCCAAGAAGCGATCTGTACATGCCTACTCCGTGTTAGAGTATTTTCAAAATACAGGCCCAAAACATGCTGGAAATCGATATTTTAGGTGCCCAAAGTCAATATGTGCATGCATCTTCTGTACCCGTGTATATCTCAAATTCAGGCTCAAAACACCCGAAAATTCGATATTTTTGGGTCCCAGAAGCGATCTGTACATGCCTACTCAGTGCTAGAATGTTTTCAAAATATAGGCTCAAAACATGCTAAAAATCGATATTTTAAGTGTCCAAAGTCGATATGTGCATGCATCTTCTGTACCAGTTTATATCTCAAATTCAGGTTCAAAACACCCTAAAATTCGATAATTTGGAGCACCAGAAGTGATCTGTACATGCCTACTCCGTGTTTGAGTATTTTCAAAATACAGGCCCAAAACATGCTAAAAATCGATATTTTAGGTTCCCAAAGTCAATATGTGAGTGCATCTTCTGGACCTGTTTATATCTCGAATTCAGGCACAAAACACCCGAAAATTCGGTATTTTGGGGTCCCAGAAGCAATCTGTACATGCCTACTCCGTGTTAGAGTATTTTCAAAATACAGGCCCAAAACATACTGAAAATCGATCTTTTAGGTGCCCAAAAGTCGATATGTGCATGCATCTTCTGTACCCGTTTATATATCAAATTAAGGCTCAAAACACCTGAAAATTCGATATTTTTGGGTCCCAGAAGCGATCTGTACATGCCTACTCAGATACAGGCCCAAAACATGCAGAAAATAGATATTTTAGGTGACCAAATCCAATATGTGTCTGCATCTTCTGCACCCGTTTATATCCCAAATTCAACCTCAAAACACCCGAAAATTCGATATTTTTGGGTCCCAGAAGCGATCTCTACATGCCTACTAAATGCTAGAATGTTTTCAAAATATAGGCTCAAAACATGCTAAAAATCGATATTTTAAGTGTCCAAAGTCGATATGTGCATGCATCTTCTCTACCCATTTATATCTCAAATTCAGGCTAAAAACACCCGAAAATTCGGTATTTTTGGGTCTTAGAAGCGATCGGTATATGCCTACTCCTAGTTAGAATGTTTTCAAGATACGGAACAAAAACATGCTCAAAATCGATATTTTAGGTGCCCAAAGTCGATATTTGCATGCATCTTCAGTACCCGTTTATATCTCAAATTCAGGCTCAAAACACCCGAAAATTCGATATTTAGGGGTCCAAGAAGAGATCTGTACATGCCTACTCCGTGTTAGAGTATTTTCAAAATACAGGCCGAAAACATGCTGAAAATCGATATATTAGGTGCCCATAGTCAATATGTGCATGCATCTTCTGTACCCGTTTATATCTCAAATTCAGATTCAAAACACCCGAAAATTCGATATTTTGGGGTCCCAGAAGCAATCTGTACATGCCTACTCTGCTACAGGCCCAAAACATGCTGAAAATAGATATTTTTGGTGCCCAAAGCCAATATGTGTATGCATCTTCAGCAGCCGATTATCTCCCAAATTCAACCTCAAAACACCCGAAAATTCTATATTTTTGGGTCCCAGAAGCGATCTCTACATGCCTACTCAATGCTAGAATGTTTTCAAAATATAGGCTCAAAACATGCTAAAAATCGATATTTTAAGTGTCCAAAGTCGATATGTGCATGCATCTTCAGTATCCGCTTATATCTCAAATTCATGCTCAAAAACACCCGAAAATTCGATATTTAGGGGTCCAAAAAGCGATCTGTACATGCCTACTCCGTGTTAGAGTATTTTCAAAATACAGGCCCAAAACATGCTAAAAATAGATATTTTAGGTGCCCAAAGCTAATATGTGTATGCATTTTCTGCACCCGTTTATCTCCCAAATTCAACCTCAAAACACCCGAAAATTCGATATTTTTGGGTCCCAGAAGCGATCTCTACATGCCTACTCAATGCTAGAATTTTTTCAAGATACGGACCCAAAACATGCTCAAAATCGATATTTTAGGTGCCCAAAGTTAATATGTGCATGCATCTTCTGTACCCGTTTATATCTCAAGTTCAGGCTCAAAACACCCAAATATTCGATATTTTGGGGTCCCAGTAGCGATCTGTACATGCCTACTCAGTGCTAGAATATTTTCAAAATATAGGCCCAAAACATGCTAAAAATCGATATTTTAGGTGCCCAAAGTCGATATCTCAAATTCAGGCACAAAACACCCGAAAATTCGATATTTTGGGGTCCCAGAAGCTATCTGTACATGCCTACTCCGTGTTAGAGTATCTTCAAAATACAGGTCCAAAACATACTGAAAATCGATCTTTTAGGAGCCCAAAAGTCGATATCTGCAAGCATCTTCTGTACCCGTTTATATATCAAATTAAGGCTTAAAACACCAGAAAATTCGATAATTTGGGGTCCCAGAAGCGATCTGTACATGCCTACTCAGATACAGGCCCAAAACATGCTCAAAATCGATATTTTAGGAACCCAAAAGTGGATGTGTGCATGCATCTTCAGTACCTGCTTATATCTCAAATTCAGGCTCAAAACACCCGAAAATTCGATATTTTGGGGTCCAAGAAGCGATCTGTACAACTCCGTGTTAGAGTATTTTCAAAATATAGGCCTAAAACATACTGAAAATCGATATTTTAGGTGCCCAAAGTCAATATGTGCATGCATATTCTGTACCCGTTTACATCTCAAATTCAGGCTAAAAACACCCGAAAAATCGATATTTTGGGGACCCAGAAGTGATCTATACATGCCTACTCAGTGCTAGAATATTTTCAAAATATAGGCCCAAAACATGCTAAAAATCGATATTTTAAGTGCCCAAAGTCGATATCTCAAATTCAGGCACAAAACACCCGAAAATTCGATATTTTAGCGTCCCAGAAGTGATCTGTACATGCCTACTCCGTGTTAGAGTATTTTCAAAATACAGGCCCAAAACATGCTCTAAATCGATATTATATTTGCCCAAAGTCAATACTTGCATGCATCTTCTGTACCCGTTTATATCTCGAATTCAGTCTCAAAAGACCCTAAAATTTGATATTTTGGGGTCCCAGAAGTGATCTGTACATGCCTACTCAGTACTAGAATATTTTCAAAATATAGGCTCAAAACATGCTAAAAATCGATATTTTAAGTGTCCAAAGTCGATATGTGCATGCATCTTCTCTACCCATTTATATCTCAAATTCAGGCTAAAAACACCCGAAAATTCGGTATTTTTGGGTCTTAGAAGCGATCTGTACATGCCTAATCCTAGTTAGAATGTTTTCAAGATACGGACTCAAAACATGCTCAAAATCGATAATTTAGGTGCTGAAAGTCGATATGTGCATGCATCTTCAGTACCCGTTTATATCTCAAATTCAGATTCAAAATACCCGACAATTCGATATTTAGGTGTCCAAGAAGCGATCTGTACATGCCTACTCAGATACAGGCCCAAAACATGCTGAAAATAGATATTTTAGGTTCCCAAAACCAATGTGTGTATGCATCTTCTGCACCCGTTTATCTCCCAAATTCAACCTCAAAACACCCGAAAATTCGATATTTTTGGGTCCCAGAAGCGATCTCTACATGCCTACTCAATGCTAGAATGTTTTCAAAATATAGGATCAAAACATGCTAAAAATCGATATTTTAAGTGTCCAAAGTCAATATGTGCATGCATCTTCTCTACCCATTTATATCTCAAATTCAGGCTAAAAACACCCGAAAATTCGGTATTTTTGGGTCTTAGAAGCGATCTGTACATGCCTATTCATAGTTAGAATGTTTTCCAGATACGGACCCAAAACATGCTCAAAATCGATAATTTAGGTGCCAAAAGTCGATATGTGCATGCATCTTCAGTACCCGTTTATATCTCAAATCCAGGCTTAAAACACCCAAAAATTCGATATTTAGGGGTCCAAGAAGCGATCTGTACCTGCCTACTCCGTGTTAGAGTATTTTAAAAATACAGGCCCAAAACATGCTGAAAATCGATATTTTAGGTGCCCAAAGTCAATATGTGCATTCATCTTATGTATCCGTTTATATCTCAAATTCAGGCTAAAAACACCCGAAAATCCGATATTTTTGGGTCCCAGAAGCGATCTGTACATGCCTACTCAGTGTTAGAATATTTTCAAAATATAGCCCGAAAACACGCTAAAAATCGATAATTTAGGTGCCCAAAGTTAATATCTCAAATTCAGGCACAAAACTCCCGAAAATTCGATATTTTGGGGTCCCTGAAGCGATCTGGACATGCCTATTCCGTGTTAGAGTATTTTCAAAATACAGGCCCAAAGCATACTTAAAATCGATCTTTTAGGTGCCCAAAGTCGATATGTGCATGCATCTTCTGTACCCGTTTATATCTCAAATTAAGGCTTAAAACACCCGAAAATTCGATATTTTGGGGTCCCAGAAGCGATCTGTACATGCCTACTCAGATACAGGCCCAAAACATGCTGAAAATCGATATTTTAGGTTCCCAAAAGTCGATATGTGCATGCATGTTCAGTACCTGCTTATATCTCAAATTCAGGCTCAAAACACCCTAAAATTCGATATTTTGGGGTCCAAGAAGCGATCTGTACAACTCCGTGTTAGAGTATTTTCAAAATATAGGCCCAAAACATGCTGAAAATCGATATTTTGGTGCCCAAAGTCAATATGTGCATGCATCTTCTCTACCGGTTTATATTTCAAATTCAGGCTTACAACACCCGAAATTTCGATATTTTCGGGTTCCAGAAGCGATCTGTACATGCCTACTCGGATATAGGCCCAAAACATGCTGATAATCGATTTTTTAGGTGCCCAAAGTTAATATGTGTATGCATCTTCTACACCCGTTTTTATCCCAAATTCAACCTCAAAACCCCCGTAAATTCGATATTTTTGGGTCCCAGAAGCGATCTGTACATGCCTACTCAGTGCTAGAATGTTTTCAAAATATAGGCTCAAAACATGCTAAAAATCGATATTTTAAGTGTCCAAAGTCGATATGTGCATGCATCTTCTGTACCCGTTTATATCTCAAATTCAGGCTCAAAACACCCGAAAATTCGATATTTTGGGGCCCCAGAAGTGATCTGTACATGCCTACTCAGTGCTAGAATATTTTCAAAATATAGGCCCAAAACATGCTAAAAATCGATATTTTAAGTGACCAAAGTCGTTATGTGCATGCATCTTCTGTACCCGTTTATATCTCAAATTCAGGCTAAAAACACCCGAAAATTCGGAATTTTTGGGTCCTAGAAGCGATCTGTACATGCCTACTCCAAGTTAGAATATTTTGAAGATACAGGCCCAAAACATGCTCAAAATCGATATTTTAGGTGCCCAAAGTCAATATGTGCATGCATCTTCTGTACCCGTTTATATCTCAAATTCAGGCTCAAAACACCCGAAAATTCGATATTTTGGGGCCCCAGAAATGATCTGTACATGCCTACCCAGTGCTAGAATATTTTCAAAATATAGGCCCAAATCATGCTAAAAATCGATATTTTATGTGCCCAAAGTCGATATCTTAAATTAAGGCACAAAACACCCGAAAATTCTATATTTTGGGGTCCCTGAAGCGATCTGTACATGCCTACTCCGTGTTCGAGTATTTTCAAAATACAGGCCCAAAACATACTGAAAATCGATCATTTTGGTGCCCAAAAGTCGATATGTGCATGTATCTTCTGTACCTGTTTATATCTCAAATTCAGGCTCAAAACACCCAAAAATTCGATATTTTGGGGTCCCAGAAGCGATCTGTACATGCCTACTCATATACAGGCCCAAAACATGCTCAAAATCAATATTTTAGGTGCCCAAAGTCAATATGTGTATGCATCTTCTGCACCCGTATATATCCCAAATTCAACCTCAAAACACCTGAAAAACCAATATTTTTGGGTCCCAGAACCGATCTGTACATGCCTACTCAATGCTAGAATGTTTTCAAAATATAGGCTCAAAACATGCTAAAAATCGATATTTTAAGTGTCCAAAGTCGATATGTGCATGCATCTTCTGTACCCGTTTATATCTCAAATTTAGGCTAAAAACACCCGAAAATTCGGTATTTTGGGGTCCTAGAAGCGATCTGTACATGCCTACTCCTAGTTAGAATGTTTTCAAGATACAGGCCCAAAACATGCTCAAAATCGATATTTTAGGTGCCCAAAAGTCGATATGTGCATTCATCATCTGTACCCGTTTATATCTCAAATTCTGGCTCAAAACACCCAAAAATTCGATATTTTTGGGTCCCAGAAGCGATCTGTACATGCTTACTCCGTGTTAGAGTATTTTCAAAATACAGGCCTAAAACATGCTGAAAATCGATATTTTGGGTGCCCAAAGTCAAAATGTGCATGCATCTTCTGTACCCGTTTATATCTCAAATTCAGGCTCAAAACACCCGAAAATTAAATATTTTTGGGTCCCAGAAGCGATCTGTACATGTATACTGAGTGCTAGAATATTTTCAAAATATAGGCCCAAAACATGCTAAAAATCGATATTTTAAGTGACCAAAGTCGTTATGTGCATGCATTTTCTGTACCCGTTTATATCTCAAATTCAGGCTAAAAACACCCGAAAATTCGGAATTTTTGGGTCCTAGAAGCGATCTGTACATGCCTACTCCAAGTTAGAATATTTTCAAGATACAGGCCCAAAACATGCTCAAAATCGATATTTTAGGTGCCCAAAGTCAATATGTGCATGCATCTTCTGTACCCGTTTATATCTCAAATTCAGGCTCAAAACACCCGAAAATTCGATATTTTGGGGCCCCAGAAATGATCTGTACATGCCTACCCAGTGCTAGAATATTTTCAAAATATAGGCCCAAATCATGCTAAAAATCGATATTTTAAGTGCCCATAGTCGATATCTTAAATTAAGGCACAAAACACCCGAAAATTCTATATTTTGGGGTCCCTGAAGCGATCTGTACATGCCTACTCCGTGTTAGAGTATTTTCAAAATACAGGCCCAAAACATACTGAAAATCGATCATTTTGGTGCCCAAAGTCAATATGTGCATGCATCTTCTGTACCCGTTTATATCTCAAATTCAGGCTCAAAACACCCGAAAATTAAATATTTTTGGGTCCCAGAAGCGATCTGTACATGTATACTGAGTGCTAGAATATTTTCAAAATATAGGCCGAAAACATGCTAAAAATCGATATTTTAGGTGCCCAAAGTCAATATCTCAAATTTAGGCTCAAAACACCCAAAACATCGATATTTTGGGGTCCCAGAAGCGATCTGTACATGCCTACTCCGTGTTAGAGTATTTTCAAAATACAGGCTCAAAGCATACTGAAAATTGATCTTTTAGGTGCCCAAACGTCGATATGTGCTTGCATCTTCTGCACCCGTTTATATCCCAAATTCAACCTCAAAACACCCGAAAATTCGATATTTTTGGGTCCCAGAAGCGATCTCTACATGCCTACTCAGTACTAGAATGTTTTCAAAATATAGGCTCAAGACATGCTAAAAATCGATATTATAAGTGTCTAAAGTCAATATGTGCATGCATCTTCTGTACCTGTTTACATCTCAAATTCAGGCTCAAAACACCCGAAAATTCGATATTTTGGGGTCCCAGAAGCGATCTGTACATACCTACTCATATACAGGCCCAAAACATGTTCAAAATCAATATTTTAGGTGCCCAAAGTCAATATGTGTATGCATCTTCTGCACCCGTTTATATCCCAAATTCAACCTCAAAACACCTGAAAAACCGATATTTTTGGGTCCCAGAAGCGATCTGTACATGCCTACTCAATGCTAGAATGTTTTCAAAATATAGGCTCAAAACATGCTAAAAATCGATATTTTAAGTGTCCAAAGTCGATATGTGCATTCATCTTCAGTGCCCGTTTATATCTCAAATTCAGGCTCAAAACACCCAAAAATTCGATATTTTTGGGTCCATGCCTACTCCGTGTTAGAGTATTTTCAAAATACAGGCCTAAAACATGCTGAAAATCGATATTTTGGGTGCCCAAAGTCAATATGTGCATGCATCATCTGTACCCGTTTATATCTCAAATTCATGCTCAAAACACCCGAAAATTCAATATTTTTGGGTCCCAGACGCTTCTTTACATGCATACTGAGTGCTAGAATGTTTTCAAAATATAGGCTCAAAACATGCTAAAAATCGATATTTTAAGTGTCCAAAGTCGATATGTGCATGCATCTTCTGTACCCGTTTATATCTCAAATTTAGGCTAAAAACACCCGAAAATTCGGTATTTTTGGGTCCTAGAAGCGATCTGTACATGCCTACTCCTAGTTAGAATGTTTTCAAGATACAGGCCCAAAACATGCTCAAAATCGATATTTTAGGTGCCCAAAAGTCGATATGTGCATGCATTTTCTGTACCCGTTTATATCTCAAATTCATGCTCAAAACACCCGAAAATTCGATATTTTGGGGCCCCAGAAGTGATCTGTACATGCCTACTCGGTTCTAGAATATTTTCAAAATATAGGCCCAAAACATGCTAAAAATCGATATTTTAAGTGACCAAAGTCGATATCTCAAATTCAGGCACAAAACACCCGAAAATTCGATATTTTGGGGTCCCTGAAGCGATCTGTACATGCTTACTCCGTGCTAGAGTATTTTCAAAATACAGGCCCAAAACATAATGAAAATCGATCTTTTTGGCGCCCAAAAGTCGATATGTGCATGTATCTTCTGTACCTGTTTATATCTCAAATTCAGGCTCAAAACACCCGAAAATTCGATATTTTGGAGTCCAAGAAGCGATCTGTACAACTCCGTGTTAGAGTATTTCAAAATATAGGCCCAAAACATGCTGAAAATCGATATTTTAGGTGTCCAAAGTCAATATGTGCATGTATCTTCTGTACCCGTTTATATCTCAAATTCAGGCTCAAAACACCCGAAAATTCGATATTTTGGGGCCCCATAAATGATCTGTACATGCCTACCCAGTGCTAGAATATTTTCAAAATATAGGCCCAAATCATGCTAAAAATCGATATTTTAAGTGCCCAAAGTCGATATCTTACATGAAGGCACAAAACACCCGAAAATTCTATATTTTGAGGTCCCTGAAGCGATCTGTACATGCTTACTCCATGTTAGAGTATTTTCAAAATACAGGCCCAAAACATACTGAAAATCGATCTTTTTGGTGCCCAAAAGTCGATATGTGCATATATCTTCTGTACCTGTTTATATCTCAAATTCAGGCTAAAAACACCCAAAAATTCGATATTTTGGGGTCCCAGAAGCGATCTGTACATACCTACTCATATACAGGCCCAAAACATGCTCAAAATCAATATTTTAGGTGCCCAAAGTCAATATGTGTATGCATCTTCTGCACCCGTTTATATCCCAAATTCAACCTCAAAACACCTGAAAAACCGATATTTTTGGGTCCCAGAAGCGATCTGTACATGCCTACTCAATGCTAGAATGTTTTCAAAATATAGGCTCAAAACATGCTAAAAATCGATATTTTAAGTGTCCAAAGTCGATATGTGCATGCATCTTCTGTACCCGTTTATATCTCAAATTTAGGCTAAAAACACCCGAAAATTCGGTATTTTGGGGTCCTAGAAGCGATCTGTACATGCCTACTCCTAGTTAGAATGTTTTCAAGATACAGGCCCAAAACATGCTCAAAATCGATATTTTAGGTGCCCAAAAGTCGATATGTGCATTCATCTTCAGTACCCGTTTATATCTCAAATTCAGGCTCAAAACACCCAAAAATTCGATATTTTTGGGTCCAAGAAGCGATCTGTACATGCCTACTCCGTGTTAGAGTATTTTCAAAATACAGGCCTAAAACATGCTAAAAATCGATATATTATGTGTTCAAAGTCGATATGTGCATGCATTTTCTGTACCCGTTTATATCTCAAATTCATGCTCAAAACACCCGAAAATTCGATATTTTGGGGCCCCAGAAGTGATCTGTACATGCCTACTCGGTTCTAGAATATTTTCAAAATATAGGCCCAAAACATGCTAAAAATCGATATTTTAAGTGACCAAAGTCGATATCTCAAATTCAGGCACAAAACACCCGAAAATTCGATATTTTGGGGTCCCTGAAGCGATCTGTACATGCTTACTCCGTGTTAGAGTATTTTCAAAATACAGGCCCAAAACATACTGAAAATCGATCTTTTTGGCGCCCAAAAGTCGATATGTGCATGTATCTTCTGTACCTGTTTATATCTCAAATTCAGGCTCAAAACACCCGAAAATTCGATATTTTGGGGTCCCAGAAGCGATCAGTACATGCCTACTCAGATACAGGCCCAAAACATGCTCAAAATCGATATTTTAGGTGCCCAAATTCAATATGTGTATGCATCTTCTGCACCCGTTTATATCCCAAATTCAACCTCAAAACACCTGAAAAATCGATATTTTTGGGTCCCAGAAGCGATCTGTACATGCCTACTCAATGCTAGAATGTTTTCAAAATATAGGCTCAAAACATGCTAAAAATCGATATTTTAAGTGTCCAAAGTCGATATGTGCATGCATCTTCTGTACCCGTTTATATCTCAAATTTAGGCTAAAAACACCCGAAAATTCGGTATTTTTGGGTCCTAAAAGCGATCTGTACATGCCTACTCCTAGTTTGAATGTTTTCAAGATACAGGCCCAAAATATGCTCAAAATCGATATTTTAGGTGCCCAAAAGTCGATATGTGCATTCATCTTCAGTACCCGTTTATATCTCAAATTCAGGCTCAAAACACCCAAAAATTCGATATTTTTGGGTCCAAGAAGCGATCTGTACATGCCTACTCCGTGTTAGAGTATTTTCAAAATACAGGCCTAAAACATGCTAAAAATCGATATATTATGTGTTCAAAGTCGATATGTGCATGCAGTTTCTGTACCCGTTTATATCTCAAATTCATGCTCAAAACACCCGAAAATTCGATATTTTGGGGCCCCAGAAGTGATCTGTACATGCCTACTCGGTTCTAGAATATTTTCAAAATATAGGCCCAAAACATGCTAAAAATCGATATTTTAAGTGACCAAAGTCGATATCTCAAATTCAGGCACAAAACACCCGAAAATTCGATATTTTGGGGTCCCTGAAGCGATCTGTACATGCTTACTCCGTGTTAGAGTATTTTCAAAATACAGGCCCAAAACATACTGAAAATCGATCTTTTTGTCGCCCAAAAGTCGATATGTGCATGTATCTTCTGTACCTGTTTATATCTCAAATTCAGGCTCAAAACACCCGAAAATTCGATATTTTGGGGTCCCAGAAGCGATCAGTACATGCCTACTCAGATACAGGCCCAAAACATGCTCAAAATCGATATTTTAGGTGCCCAAATTCAATATGTGTATGCATCTTCTGCACCCGTTTATATCCCAAATTCAACCTCAAAACACCTGAAAAATCGATATTTTTGGGTCTCAGAAGCGATCTGTACATGCCTACTCAATGCTAGAATGTTTTCAAAATATAGGCTCAAAACATGCTAAAAATCGATATTTTAAGTGTCCAAAGTCGATATGTGCATGCATCTTCTGTACCCGTTTATATCTCAAAGTCAGGCTCAAAACACCCGAAAATTCGATATTTTGGTGCCCCAGAAATGATCTGTACATGCCTACTCAGTGCTAGAATATTTTCAAAATATAGGCCGAAAACATGCTAAAAATCGATATTTTAAGTGCCCAAAGTCGATATCTTAAATTCAGGCACAAAACACCCGAAAATTCGATATTTTGGGGTCCCTGAAGCGAAATGTACATGCCTACTCCGTGTTAGAGTATTTTCAAAATACAGGCCCAAAACATACTGAAAATCGATATTTTAGGTGCCCAAAAGTCGATATGTGCATGCATATTCAGTACCTGCATATATCTCAAATTCAGGCTCAAAACACCCGAAAACTCGATATTTTGGGGTCCCTGAAGCGATCTGTACAACTCCGTGTTAGAGTATTTTCAAAATATATTCCCAAAACATGCTGAAAATCGATATTTTTGGTGCCCAAAGTCAATATGTGCATGCATCTTCTGTACCCGTTTATATCTCAAATTCAGGCTCAAAATACCCGAAAATTCGATATTTTGGGGTTCCTGAAACGACATGTACATGCCTACTCCGTGTTAGAGAATTTTCAAAATACGGGCACAAAACATACTGAAAACCGATCTTTTAGTTGCCCAAAAGTCGATATGTGCATGCATCTTCTGTACCCGTTTATATCTCAAATTCAGGCTCACAACACCCGAAAATTCGATATTTTTGGGTCCCAGAAGCGATCTGTACATGCCTATTCAGATACAGGCCCAAAACATGCTGAAAATCGATATTTTAGGTGCCCAAAGTAAATATGTGTATTCATCTTCTGCACCCGTTTATATCCCAAATTCAACCTCAAAACACCCGAAAATTCGATATTTTTGGGTCCCAGAAGTGATCTGTACATTCCTACTCAGTGCTAGAATGCTTTCAAAATATAGGCTGAAAACATGCTAAAAATCGATATTTTAAGTGTCCAAAGTCGATATGTGCATGCATCTTCTGTACCTGTTTATATCTCAAATTCAGGCTCAAAACACCCGAAAATTCGATATTTTGGGGTCCCAGAAGCGATCAGTACATGCCTACTCAGATACAGGCCCAAAACATGCTCAAAATCTATATTTTAGGTGCCCAAAGTCAATATGTGTATGCATCTTCTGCTCCCGTTTATATCCCAAATTCAACCTCAAAACACCTGTAAAATTGATATTTTTGGGTCCCAGAAGCGATCTGTACATGCCTACTCAATGCTAGAATGTTTTCAAAATATAGGCTGAAAACATGCTAAAAATCGATATTTTAAGTGTCCAAAGTCGATATGTGCATGCATCTTCTGTACCCGTTTATATATCAAATTCAGGCTCAAAACACTCGGAAATTCGATATTTTGGGGTCCCTGAAGCGATCTGTACATGCCTACTCCGTGTTAGAGTATTTTCAAAATACAGGCCCAAAACATGCTCAAAATCGATATTTTAGGTGCCCAAAGTTGATATGTATATGAATCTTCTGTACCCGTTTATATCTCAAATTAAGGCTCAAAACACCCGAAAATTCGATATTTTGTGGTCCCAGAAACGATCTGTACATGCCTACTCAGATACAGGCCCAAAACATGCTCAAAATCGATATTTTAGGTGCCCAAAAGTCGATATGTGCATGCATATTCAGTACCTGCTTATATCTCAAATTCAGGCTCAAAACACCCGAAAACTCGATATTTTGTGGTCCAAGAAGCGATCTGTACAACTCCGTGTTAGAGTATTTTCAAAATATAGGCCCAAAACATGCTGAAAATCGATATTTTAGGTCCCCAAAGTCAATATGTACATGCATATTCTGTACCCGTTTATATCTCAAAGTCAGGCTCAAAACACCCGAAAATTCGATATTTTGGGGCCCCAGAAATGATCTGTACATGCCTACTCAGTGCTAGAATATTTTCAAAATATAGGCCGAAAACATGCTAAAAATCGATATTTTAAGTGCCCAAAGTCGATATCTTAAATTCAGGCACAAAACACCCGAAAGTTCGATATTTTGGGGTCCCTGAAGCGACCTGTACATGCCTACTCCGTGTTAGAGTATTTTCTGAAGACAGGCCCAAAACATACTGAAAATCGATATTTTAGGTGCCCAAAAGTCGATATGTGCATGCATATTCAGTAACCGTTTATATCTCAAATTCTGGCTCAAAACACACGAAAATTCGATATTTTGGGGCCCAAGAAGCGATCTGTACTTGCCTACTCCGTGTTAGAGTATTTTCAAAATATAGGCCACAAACATGCTGAAGATCGATATTTTAGGAGCCCAAAGTCAATATGTGCATGCATCTTCTGTACCCGTTTATATCTCAAATTCAGGCTCAAAACTCCCGAAAATTCGATATTTGGAGGTCCCAGAAGCGATCTGTACATGCCTACTCAGTGCTAGAATATTTTCAAAATATAGGCCCAAAACATGCTAAAAATCGATATTTTAGGTGCCCAAAGTCGATATCTCAAATTCAGGCACAAAACCCCCGGAAATTCGCTATTTTGGGGTCCCAGAAGCGATCTGTACATGCCTACTCCGTGTTAGAGTATTTTAAAAATACAGGCCCAAAACATACTGAAAATCGATCTTTTAGGTGCCCAAAAGTCGATATGTGCATGCATCTTCTGTACCCGTTTATATCTCAAATTCAGGCTGAAAACACCCGAAAATTCGATATTTTGGGGTCCCAGAAGCGATCTGTACATCCCTACTCAGATAGAGGCCCAAAACATGCTGAAAATCGATATTATAGGTGCCTAAAGTCAATATGTGTATGCATCTTCTGCACTCGTTTTTATCCCAAATTCAGGCTCAAAACACCCGAAAACTCGATATTTTTGGGTCCCTGAAGCGATCTGTACATGCCTAGTCAGTGCTATCATGTTTTCAAAATATAGGCTCAAAACATGCTAAAAATCGATATTTTAAGTGTCCAAAGTCGATATGTGCATGCATCTTCTGAACCCATTTATATCTCAAATTCATTCTCAAAACACGAGAAAAAATCGGTATTTTTTGGTCCTAGAAGCGATCTGTACAGGCCTACTCCTAGTTAGAATGTTTTCAAGATACAGACCCAAAACATGCTCAAAATCGATATTTTAGGTGCACAAAAGTCGATATGTGCATGCATCTTCAGTAACCGTTTATATCTCAAATTCAGGCTCAAAGCACCCGAAAATTCGATATTTTGGGGTCCCAGAAGCGATCTGTACATGCTTACTCCGTGTTAGAGTATTTTCAAAATATAGGCCCAAAACATGCTAAAAATCGATATTTTAGGTGCCCAAAGTCGATGTCTCAAATTAAGGCACAAAACACCCGAAAATTAGATATTTTGGGGTCCCAGAAGCGATCTGTACATGCCTACTCCGTGTTAGAGAATTTTCAAAATACAGGCATAAAACATACTGAAAATCGATCTTTTAGGTGCCCAAAAGTCGATATCTGCATGCATCTTTTGTACCCATTTATATCTCAAATTCAGGCTCAAAACACCCTAAAATTCGATATTTGGGGGTCCCAGAAGCGATCTGTACATGCCTACTCAGATACAGGCCCAAAACATGCTGAAAATCGATATTTTAGGTGCCCAAAGTCAATATGTGCATGCATCTTCTGCACCTGTTTATATTCCAAATTCAACCTCAAAACACCCGAAAATTTGATATTTTTGGGTCCCAGAAGCGATCTGTACATGCCAACTCAGTGCTAGAATGTCTTCAAAATATAGGCTCAAAACATGCTACAAATCGATATTTTAAGTGTCCAAAGTCGATATGTGGATGCATCTTCTCTACCCATTTATATCTCAAATTCAGGCTAAAAAACACCCGAAAATTCGGTATTCTTGGGTCTTAGAAGCGATCTGTACATGCAAACTCCTAGTTATAATGTTTTCAAGATACGGACCAAAAACATGCTTAAAATCGATATTTTAGGTGCGAAAAGTAGATAAGTGCATGCATCTTCAGTACCCGTTTATATCTCAAATTCCGGCTCAAAACACCCGAAAATTCGGAATTTTGGGGTCCAAGAAGCGATCTGTACATGCCTACTCCGTGTTAGAGTATTTTCAAAATACAGGCCCAAAACATGCTGAAAATCGATATTTTAGGTGCCCAAAGTCAATATGTGCATGCATCTTCTGTACCCGTTTATATCCCAAATTCAACCTCAAAACCTCCGAAAATTCGATATTTTTGGGTCCCAGAAGCGATCTGTACATGCCTACTCAGTGCTAGAATGTTTTAAAATATAGGCTCAAAACATGCTAAAAATCGATATATTAAGTGTTCAAAGTCGATATGTGCATGCATTTTCTGTACCCGTTTATATCTCAAATTCATGCTCAAAACACCCGAAAATTCGATATTTTGGGGCCCCAGAAGTGATCTGTACATGCCTACTCGGTTCTAGAATATTTTCAAAATATAGTCCCAAAACATGCTAAAAATCGATATATTAAGTGACCAAAGTCGATATCTCAAATTCAGGCAGAAAACATCCGAAAATTCGATATTTTGGGGTCCCTGAAGCGATCTGTACATACCTACTCCGTGTTAGAGTATTTTCAAAATACAGGCCCAAAACATACTGAAAATCGATCTTTTTGGCGCCCAAAAGTCGATATGTGCATGTATCTTCTGTACCTGTTTATATCTCAAATTCAGGCTCAAAACACCCGAAAATTCGATATTTTGGGGTCCCAGAAGCGATCACTACATGCCTACTCAGATACAGGCCCAAAACATGCTCAAAATCGATATTTTAGGTGCCCAAATTCAATATGTGTATGTATCTTCTGCACCCGTTTATATCCCAAATTCAACCTCAAAACACCTGAAAAATCGATATTTTTGGGTCCCAGAAGCGATCTGTACATGCCTACTCAATGCTAGAATGTTTTCAAAATATAGGCTCAAAACATGCTAAAAATCGATATTTTAAGTGTCCAAAGTCGATATGTGCATGCATCTTCTGTACCCGTTTATATCTCAAAGTCAGGCTCAAAACACCCGAAAATTCGATATTTTGGTGCCCCAGAAATGATCTGTACATGCCTACTCAGTGCTAGAATATTTTCAAAATATAGGCCGAAAACATGCTAAAAATCGATATTTTAAGTGCCCAAAGTCGATATCTTAAATTCAGGCACAAAACACCCGAAAATTCGATATTTTGGGGTCCCTGAAGCGAAATGTACATGCCTACTCCGTGTTAGAGTATTTTCAAAATACAGGCCCAAAACATACTGAAAATCGATATTTTAGGTTCCCAAAAGTCGATATGTGCATGCATATTCAGTACCTGCTTATATCTCAAATTCAGGCTCAAAACACCCGAAAACTCGATATTTTGGGGTCCCTGAAGCGATCTGTACAACTCCGTGTTAGAGTATTTTCAAAATATATTCCCAAAACATGCTGAAAATCGATATTTTAGGTGCCCAAAGTCAATATGTGCATGCATCTTCTGTACCCGTTTATATCTCAAATTCAGGCTCAAAACACCCGAAAATTCGATATTTTGGGGTTCCAGAAACGATCAGTACATGCCTACTCAGATACAGGCCCAAAACATGCTGAAAATCGATATTTTAGGTGCCCAATGTCAATATGTGTATGCATCTTCTGCACCCGTTTATATCCCAAATTCAACCTCAAAACACCTGAAAATTCGATATTTTTGGGTCCCAGAAGCAATCTGAACATGCCTACTCAGTGCTAGAATGTTTCCAAAACATAAGCTCAAAACATGCTAAAAATCGATATTTATAAGTGTCCAAAGTCGATATGTGCATGCATCTTCTGTACTCGTTTATATCTTAAATTCAGGCTCAAAATACCCGAAAATTCGATATTTTGGGGTCCCTGAAGCGACATGTACATGCCTACTCCGTGTTAGAGAATTTTCAAAATACGGGCACAAAACATACTGAAAACCGATCTTTTAGTTGCCCAAAAGTCGATATGTGCATGCATCTTCTGTACCCGTTTATATCTCAAATTCAGGCTCACAACACCCAAAAATTCGATATTTTTGGGTCCCAGAAGCGATCTGTACATGCCTATTCAGATACAGGCCCAAAACATGCTGAAAATCGATCTTTTAGGTGCCCAAAAGTCGATATGTGCATGCATCTTCTGTACCCGTTTATATCTCAAATTCTGGCCCTAAACACCCAACAATTCAATATTATGGGGTCCCAGAAGCAATCTGTACATGCCTACTCAGTGCTAGAATATTTTCAAAATATAGGCTAAAAACATGCTAAAAATCGTTATTTTAGGTGCCAAAAAGTCGATATCTCAAATTAAGGCCCTAAACACCCGAAAATTCGATATTTAGGGGTACCAGAAGCGATCTGTACATGCCTACTTAGTGTTAGAGTATTTTCAAAATACAGGCCCAAAACATGCTCAAAATCGATGTTTTAGGTGCCAAAAGTCGATATGTGCATGCATCCTCAGTACCCGTTTATATCTCAAATTCAGGCTCAAAATACCCGAAAATTCGATATTCTGCGGTCCCAGAAGCGATCTGTACATGCCTATTCCGTGTTAGAGTATTTTCAAAATACATGCCCAAAACATGCTGAAAATCGATATTTTAGGTGCCCAAAGTCGATATGTGCATGTATATTCTGTACCCGTTTATATCTCAAATTCAGGCTCAAAACACCCGAAAATTCAATATTTTGGGGTCCCAGAAGTAATCTGTACATGCCTACTCAGTGCTAGAATATTTTCAAAATATAGGCTAAAAACATGCTAAAAATCGATATTTTAGGTGCCAAAAAGTCGATATCTCAAATTAAGGCCCAAAACACCCGAAAATTCGATATTTAGGGTCCCAGAAGCAATCTGTACATGCCTACTCAGTGCTAGAATATTTTCAAAATATAGGCTAAAAACATGCTAAAAATCGATATTTTAGGTGCCAAATAGTCGATATCTCAAATTAAGGCCCAAAACACCCGAAAATTCGATATTTAGGGGTACCAGAAGCGATCTGTACATGCCTACTTAGTGTTAGAGTATTTTCAAAATACAGGCCCAAAACATGCTCAAAATCGATGTTTTAGGTGCCAAAAAGTCGATAAGTGCATGCATCCTCAGTACCCGTTTATATCTCAAATTCAGGCTCAAAACACCCGAAAATTCGATATTCTGCGGTCCCAGAAGCGATCTGTACATGCCTACTCAGTGCTAGAATGTTTTCAAAATATAGACTCAAAACATGCTGAAAATCGATATTTTAGGTGCCCAAAAGTCGATATGTGCATGCATCTTCTGTACTTGTTTATATCTCAAATTCAAGCTCAAAACACCCGAAAATTCGATATTTATGGGTCCCAGAAGCGATCTGTACATGCCTACTCCGTATTAGCCTACTCAGTGCTAGAATGTTTTTAAAATTTAGGCTCAAAACATGCTGAAAATCGATATTTTAGGTGCCCAAAAGTCGATATGTGCATGAATCTTCTGTACCCGTTTATATCTCAAATTCTGGCCCTAAACACCCGAAAATTCAATATTTTGGGGTCCCAGAAGCAATCTGTACATGCCTACTCAGTGCTAGAATATTTTCAAAATATAGGCTAAAAACATGCTAAAAATCGATATTATAGGTGCCAAAAAGTCGTTATCTCAAATTAAGTCCCAAAACACCCGAAAATTCGATATTTAGGGTCCCAGAAGCAATCTGTACATGCCTACTCCGTGTTAGAGTATTTTCAAAATACATGCCCAAAACATGCTAAAAATCGATATTTTAGATGCCCAAAGTCAATATGCGCATGTATCTTCTGTACCCGTTTATATCTCAAATTCAGGCTCAAAACACCCGAAAATTCAATATTTTGGGGTCCCAGAATCGATCTGTACATGCCTACTCAGTGCTAGAATGTTTTCAAAATATAGGCTCAAAACATGCTCAAGCAAAATCGATTTTTTCGGTGCCCAAAAGTTGGTATGTGCATGCATCTTCTGTACTCGTTTATATCTCAAATTCAAGCTCAAAACACCCGAAAATTCGATATTTTGGGGTCCCAGAATCGATCTGTACATGCCTACACAGTGCTTGAATATTTTCAAAATATATGCTCAAAACATGCTAAAAATCGATATTTTAGGTGCGTAAAGGCGATATCTCAAATTCAGGCCCAAAACACCCGAAAATTCGATATTTTGGGGTCCCAGAAGCGATCGGTACATGCCTACTCAGAGCTAGAATATTTTCAAAATATAGGCTAAGAACATGCTAAAAATCGATATTTTAGGTGCGTAAAGGCGATATATCAAATTCAGGCCCAAAACACCCGAAAATTCGATATTTAGGGGTCCAAGAAGCGATCTGTACATGCCTACTTAGTGTTATAGTATTTTCAAAATACAGGCCCAAAACATGCTCAAAATCGATGTTTTAGGTGCCAAAAAGTCGATATGTGCATGCATATTCAGTACCTGCTTATATCTCAAATTCAGGCTCAAAACACCCGAAAACTCGATATTTTGGGGTCCCTGAAGCGATCTGTACAACTCCGTGTTAGAGTATTTTCAAAATATATTCCAAAAACATGCTGAAAATCGATATTTTAGATGCCCAAAGTCAATATGTGCATGCATCTTCTGCACCCGTTTATATCCCAAATTCAACCTCAAAACACCCGAAAATTCGATGTTTTTGGGTCCCAGAAGTGATCTGTACATTCCTACTCAGTGCTAGAATGCTTTCAAAATATAGGCTGAAAACATGCTAAAAATCGATATTTTAAGTGTCCAAAGTCGATATGTGGATGCATCTTCTCTACCCATTTATATCTCAAATTCAGGCTAAAAAACACCCGAAAATTCGGTATTCTTGGGTCTTAGAAGCGATCTGTACATGCCAACTCCTAGTTATAATGTTTTCAAGATACGGACCAAAAACATGCTCAAAATCGATATTTTAGGTGCGAAAAGTAGATAAGTGCATGCATCTTCAGTACCCGTTTATATCTCAAATTCCGGCTCAAAACACTCGAAAATTCGGAATTTTTGGGTCCAAGAAGCGATCTGTACATGCCTACTCCGTGTTAGAGTATTTTCAAAATACAGGCCCAAAACATGCTGAAAATCGATATTTTAGGTGCCCAAAGTCAATATGTGCATGCATCTTCTGTACCCGTTTATATCCCAAATTCAACCTCAAAACCTCCGAAAATTCGATATTTTTGGGTCCCAGAAGCGATCTGTACATGCCTACTCAGTGCTAGAATGTTTTAAAATATAGGCACAAAACATGCTAAAAATCGATATATTAAGTGTTCAAAGTCGATATGTGCATGCATTTTCTGTACCCGTTTATATCTCAAATTCATGCTCAAAACACCCGAAAATTCGATATTTTGGGGCCCCAGAAGTGATCTGTACATGCCTACTCGGTTCTAGAATATTTTCAAAATATAGGCCCAAAACATGCTAAAAATCGATATTTTAAGTGACCAAAGTCGATATCTCAAATTCAGGCAGAAAACACCCGAAAATTCGATATTTTGGGGTCCCTGAAGCGATCTGTACATACCTAGTCCGTGTTAGAGTATTTTCAAAATACAGGCCCAAAACATACTGAAAATCGATCTTTTTGGAGCCCAAAAGTCGATATGTGTATGTATCTTCTGTACCTGTTTATATCTCAAATTCAGGCTCAAAACACCCGAAAATTCGATATTTTGGGGTCCCAGAAGCGATCACTACATGCCTACTCAGACACAGGCCCAAAACATGCTCAAAATCGATATTTTAGGTGCCCAAATTCAATATGTGTATGCATCTTCTGCACCCGTTTATATCCCAAATTCAACCTCAAAACACCTGAAAAATCGATATTTTTGGGTCCCAGAAGCGATCTGTACATGCCTACTCAATGCTAGAATGTTTTCAAAATATAGGCTCAAAACATGCTAAAAATCGATATTTTAAGTGTCCAAAGTCGATATGTGCATGCATCTTCTGTACCCGTTTATATCTCAAAGTCAGGCTCAAAACCCCCGAAAATTCGATATTTTGGTGCCCCAGAAATGATCTGTACATGCCTACTCAGTGCTAGAATATTTTCAAAATATAGGCCGAAAACATGCTAAAAATCGATATTTTAAGTGCCCAAAGTCGATATCTTAAATTCAGGCACAAAACACCCGAAAATTCGATATTTTGGGGTCCCTGAAGCGAAATGTACATGCCTACTCCGTGTTAGAGTATTTTCAAAATACAGGCCCAAAACATACTGAAAATCGATATTTTAGGTGCCCAAAAGTCGATATGTGCATGCATATTCAGTACCTGCTTATATCTCAAATTCAGGCTCAAAACACCCGAAAACTCGATATTTTGGGGTCCCTGAAGCGATCTGTACAACTCCGTGTTAGAGTATTTTCAAAATATATTCCAAAAACATGCTGAAAATCGATATTTTAGGTGCCCAAAGTCAATATGTGCATGCATCTTCTGTACCCGTTTATATCTCAAATTCAGGCTCAAAACACCCGAAAATTCGATATTTTGGGGTTCCAGAAACGATCAGTACATGCCTACTCAGATACAGGCCCAAAACATGCTGAAAATCGATATTTTAGGTGCCCAATGTCAATATGTGTATGCATCTTCTGCACCCGTTTATATCCCAAATTCAACCTCAAAACACCTGAAAATTCGATATTTTTGGGTCCCAGAAGCAATCTGAACATGCCTACTCAGTGCTAGAATGTTTCCAAAACATAAGCTCAAAACATGCTAAAAACCGATATTTATAAGTGTCCAAAGTCGATATGTGCATGCATCTTCAGTACTCGTTTATATCTTAAATTCAGGCTCAAAATACCCGAAAATTCGATATTTTGGGGTCCCTAAAGCGACATGTACATGCCTACTCCGTGTTAGAGAATTATCAAAATACGGGCACAAAACATACTGAAAACCGATCCTTTAGTTGCCCAAAAGTCGATATGTGCATGCATCTTCTGTACCCGATTATATCTCAAATTCAGGCTCACAACACCCAAAAATTCGATATTTTTGGGTCCCAGAAGCGATCTGTACATGCCTATTCAGATACAGGCCCAAAACATGCTGAAAATCGATCTTTTAGGTGCCCAAAAGTCGATATGTGCATGCATCTTCTGTACCCGTTTATATCTCAAATTCTGGCCCTAAACACCCAACAATTCAATATTTTGGGGTCCCAGAAGCAATCTGTACATGCCTACTCAGTGCTAGAATATTTTCAAAATATAGGCTAAAAACATGCTAAAAATCGATATTTTAGGTGCCAAAAAGTCGATATCTCAAATTAAGGCCCTAAACACCCGAAAATTCGATATTTAGGGGTACCAGAAGCGATCTGTACATGCCTACTTAGTGTTAGAGTATTTTCAAAATACAGGCCTAAAACATGCTCAAAATCGATGTTTTAGGTGCCAAAAGTCGATATGTGCATGCATCCTCAGTACCCGTTTATATCTCAAATTCAGGCTCAAAACACCCGAAAATTCGATATTCTGCGGTCCCAGAAGCGATCTGTACATGCCTATTCCGTGTTAGAGTATTTTCAAAATACATGCCCAAAACATGCTGAAAATCGATATTTTAGATGCCCAAAGTCGATATGTGCATGTATATTCTGTACCCGTTTATATCTCAAATTCAGGCTCAAAACACCCGAAAATTCAATATTTTGGGGTCCCAGAAGTAATCTGTACATGCCTACTCAGTGCTAGAATATTTTCAAAATATAGGCTAAAAACATGCTAAAAATCGATATTTTAGGTGCCAAAAAGTCGATATCTCAAATTAAGGCCCAAAACACCCGAAAATTCGATATTTAGGGTCCCAGAAGCAATCTGTACATGCCTACTCAGTGCTAGAATATTTTCAAAATATAGGCTAAAAACATGCTAAAAATCGATATTTTAGGTGCCAAATAGTCGATATCTCAAATTAAGGCCCAAAACACCCGAAAATTCGATATTTAGGGGTACCAGAAGCGATCTGTACATGTCTACTTAGTGTTAGAGTATTTTCAAAATACAGGCCCAAAACATGCTCAAAATCGATGTTTTAGGTGCCAAAAAGTCGATAAGTGCATGCATCCTCAGTACCCGTTTATATCTCAAATTCAGGCCCAAAACACCCGAAAATTCGATATTCTGCGGTCCCAGAAGCGATCTGTACATGCCTACTCAGTGCTAGAATGTTTTCAAAATATAGGCTCAAAACATGCTGAAAATCGATATTTTAGGTGCCCAAAAGTCGATATGTGCATGCATCTTCTGTACTTGTTTATATCTCAAATTCAAGCTCAAAACACCCGAAAATTCGATATTTATGGGTCCCAGAAGCGATCTGTACATGCCTACTCAGTGCTAAAATATTTTCAAAATATAGGCTAAAAACATGCTAAAAATCTATATTTTAGGTGCCAAAAAGTCGATATCTCAAATTAAGGTCCAAAACACCCGAAAATTCGATATTTAGGGGTCCCAGAGGCGATCTGTAAATGCCTACTCTATGTTAGAGTATTTTCAAAATACAGGCCAAAAACATACTGAAAATCGATCTTTTCGGTGCCCAAAAGTTGGTATGTGCATGCATCTTCTGTACTCGTTTATATCTCAAATTCAAGCTCAAAACACCCGAAAATTCGATATTTTGGGGTCCCAGAATCGATCTGAACATGCCTAGACAGTGCTTGAATATTTTCAAAATATATGCTCAAAACATGCTAAAAATCGATATTTTAGGTGCGTAAAGGCGATATCTCAAATTCAGGCCCAAAACACCCGAAAATTCGATATTTTGGGGTCCCAGAAGCGATCTGTACATGCCTATTCCGTGTTAGAGTATTTTCAAAATTCAGGCCCAAAACATGCTCAAAATCAATATTTTTGGTGCCCAAAGTCAATATGTGTATGCATCTTCTATACTCGTTTATATCTCAAATTCAGGCTCAAAACACCCGAAAATTCGATATTTTGGGGTCCCAGAAGCGATCTGTACATGCCTACTCAGTGCTAGAATGTTTTCAAAATATAGGCTAAAAACATGCTCAAAATCGATATTTTAGGTGCCCAAAAGTCGATATGTGCATGCATCTTCTGTACTCGTTTATATCTCAAATTCAGGCTTAAAACACCCGAAAATTCGATATATTGGGGTATATTGGGGTCCCAAAATATAGGCTAAGAACATGCTAAAAATCGATATTTTAGGTGCGTAAAGGCGATAAATCAAATTCAGGCCCAAAACACCCGAAAATTCGATATTTAGGGGTCCCAGAAGCGATCTGTACATGCCTACTTAGTGTTAGAGTATTTTCAAAATACAGCCCGAAAACATGCTCAAAATCGATGTTTTAGGTGCCAAAAAGTCGATAAGTGCATGCATCCTCAGTACCCGTTTATATCTCAAATTCAGGCTCAAAACACCCGAAAATTCGATATTTTGGGGTCCCAGAAGCGATCTGTACATGCCTACTCCGTGTTAGAGTATTTTCAAAATACATGCCCAAAACATGCTGAAAATCGATATTTTAGATGCCCAAAGTCGATATGTGCATGTATCTTCTGTACCCGTTTATATCTCAAATTCAGGCTCAAAACACCCAATAATTCAACATTTTGGGGTCCCAGAAGCAATCTGTACATGCCTACTCAGTGCTAGAATATTTTCAAAATATAGGCTAAAAACATGCTCAAAATCGATATTTTAGGTGCCCAAAAGTCGATATGTGCATGCATCTTCTGTACTCGTTTATATCTCAAATTCAGGCTTAAAACACCCGAAAATTCGATATATTGGGGTATATTGGGGTCCCAAAATATAGGCTAAGAACATGCTAAAAATCGATATTTTAGGTGCGTAAAGGCGATAAATCAAATTCAGGCCCAAAACACCCGAAAATTCGATATTTAGGGGTCCCAGAAGCGATCTGTACATGCCTACTTAGTGTTAGAGTATTTTCAAAATACAGCCCGAAAACATGCTCAAAATCGATGTTTTAGGTGCCAAAAAGTCGATAAGTGCATGCATCCTCAGTACCCGTTTATATCTCAAATTCAGGCTCAAAACACCCGAAAATTCGATATTTTGGGGTCCCAGAAGCGATCTGTACATGCCTACTCCGTGTTAGAGTATTTTCAAAATACATGCCCAAAACATGCTGAAAATCGATATTTTAGATGCCCAAAGTCGATATGTGCATGTATCTTCTGTACCCGTTTATATCTCAAATTCAGGCTCAAAACACCCAATAATTCAACATTTTGGGGTCCCAGAAGCAATCTGTACATGCCTACTCAGTGCTAGAATATTTTCAAAATATAGGCTAAAAACATGCTAAAAATCGATATTTTAGGTGCCAAAAAGTCGATATCTCAAATTAAGGCCCAAAACACCCGAAAATTCGATATTTAGGGGTCCCAGAAGCGATCTGTACATGCCTACTCCGTGTTAGAGTATTTTCAAAATACAGGCCAAAAACATACTGAAAATCGATCTTTTAAGTGCCCAAAAGTCGTTATGTGCATGCATCTTCTGTACCCGTTTATATCTCAAATTCTGGCCCTGAACACCCGAAAATTCGATATTTTGGAGTCCCACAAGCGATCTGTACATGCCTACTCAGTGCTAGAATGATTTCAAAATATAGGCTCAAAACATGCTCAAAATCGATATTTTAGGTGCCCAAAAGTCGATATGTGCCTGCATCTTCTGTACTCGTTTATATCTCAAATTCAAGCTCAAAACACCCAAAAATTCGATATTTAGGGGTCCCAGAAGCGATCTGTACATGCCTACTCCGTGTTAGAGTATTTTCAAAATACAGGCACAAAACATGCTGAAAATCGATATTTTAGATGCCCAAAGTCAATATGTGCATGTATCTTCTGTACCCGTTTATATCTCAAATTCAGGCTTAAAATACCCGAAAATTCAATATTTTGGGGTCCCAGAAGCAATCTGTACATGCCTACTCAGTGCTAGAATATTTTCAAAATATAGGCTCAAAACAAGATAAAAATCGATATTTTAGGTGCATAAAGGCGATATCTCAAATTCAGGCCCAAAACACCCGAAAATTCGATATTTTGGGGTCCCAGAAGCGATATGTACATGCCTACTCTGTGTTAGAGTATTTTCAAAATACAGGCCCAAAACATGCTCAAAATCGATGTTTTAGGTGCCCAAAAGTCGATATGTGCATTCATCTTCAGTACCCGTTTATATCTCAAATTCAGGTTAAAAACACACGAAAATTCGATATTTTGGGGTCCCAGAAGCGATCTGTACATGCCTACTCCGTGTTAGAGTATTTTCAAAATACATGCCCAAAACATGCTGAAAATCGATATTTTAGATGCCCAAAGTCAATATGTGCATGTATCTTCTGTACCCGTTTATATCTCAAATTCAGGCTCAAAATACCCGAAAATTCAATATTTTGGGGTCCCAGAAGCAATCTGTACATGCCTACTCAGTGCTAGAATATTTTCAAAATATAGGCTAAAAACATGCTAAAAATCGATATTTTAGGTGCCAAAAAGTCGATATCTCAAATTCAGTCCCAAAACACCCGAAAATTCGATATTTAGGGGTCCCAGAAGCGATCTGTACATGCCTACTCCGTGTTAGAGTATTTTCAAAATACAGGCCAAAAACATACTGAAAATCGATCTTTTAGGTGCCCAAAAGTCGATATGTGCATGAATCTTCTGTACCCGTTTATATCTCAAATACTGGCCCTAAACACCCGAAAATTCGATATTTTTGGGTCCCAGAAGCGATATGTACATGCCTACTCGGTGCTAGAATGTTTTCAAAATATAGGCTCAAAACATGCTCAAAAACGATATTTTAGGTGCCCAAAAGTCGATATGTGCATGCACCTTCTGTACTCGTTTATATCTCAAATTCAGGCTCTAAACACCCGAAAATTCGATATTTTGGGGTCCCAGAAGCGATATGTACATGCCTACTCAGTGCTAGAATGTTTTCAGAATATAGGCTCAAAACATGCTCAAAATCGATATTTTAGGTGCCCAAAAGTCGATATGTGCATGTATCTTCTGTACTCGTTTATATCTCAAATTCAGGCTCAAAACACCCGAAAATTCGATATTTTGGGGTCTCAGAAGCGATCTGTACATGCCAACTCAGTGCTAGAATATTTTCAAAATATAGGCTCAAAACATGCTAAAAATCGATATTTTAGGTGCGTAAAGGCGATATCTCAAATTCAGGCCCAAAACACCCGAAAATTCGATATTATGGGGTCCCAGAAGCGATCTGTACATGCCGACTCCGTGTTAGAGTATTTACAAAATACAGGCTCAAAACATGCTCAAAATCGATGTTTTAGGAGCCCAAAAGTCGATATGTGCATGCATCTTCAGTACCCGTTTATATCTCAAATTCAGGCTCAAAACATCCGAAAATTCGATATTTTGGGGTCCCTGAAGCGATCTGTACATCCCTACTCCGTGTTAGAGTATTTTCAAAATACATGCCCAAAACATGCTGAAAATCGATATTTTAGATGCCCAAAGTCAATATGTGCATGTATCTTCTGTACCCGTTTATATCTCAAATTCAGGCTCAAAACACCCGAAAATTCAATATTTGGGGGTCCCAGAAGCAATCTGTACATGCCTACTCAGTGCTAGAATATTTTCAAAATATAGGCTAAAAACATGCTATAAATCGATCTTTTAGGTGCCAAAAAGTCGATATGTGCCTGCATCTTCTGTACTCGTTTATATCTCAAATTCAAGCTCAAAACACCCAAAAATTCGATATTTAGGGGTCCCAGAAGCGATCTGTACATGCCTACTCAGTGCTAGAATATTTTCAAAATATAGGCTCAAAACATGCTAAAAATCGATATTTTAGGTGCATAAAGGCGATATCTCAAATTCAGGCCCAAAACACCCGAAAATTCGATATTTTGGGGTCCCAGAAGCGATCTGTACATGCCTACTCTGTGTTAGAGTATTTTCAAAATACAGGCCCAAAACATGCTCAAAATCGATGTTTTAGGTGCCCAAAAGTCGATATGTGCATTCATCTTCAGTACCCGTTTATATCTCAAATTCAGGTTAAAAACACCCGAAAATTCGATATTTTTGGGGCCCAGAAGCGATCTGTACATGCCTACTCCGTGTTAGAGTATTTTCAAAATACAGGCACAAAACATGCTGAAAATCGATATTTTAGATGCCCAAAGTCAATATGTGCATGTATCTTCTGTACCCGTTTATATCTCAAATTCAGGCTTAAAATACCCGAAAATTCAATATTTTGGGGTCCCAGAAGCAATCTGTACATGCCTACTCAGTGCTAGAATATTTTCAAAATATAGGCTAAAAACATGCTAAAAATCGATATTTTAGGTGCCAAAAAGTCGATATCTCAAATTCAGTCCCAAAACACCCGAAAATTCGATATTTAGGGGTCCCAGAAGCGATATGTACATGCCTACTCCGTGTTAGAGTATTTTCAAAATACAGGCCAAAAACGTACTGAAAATCGATCTTTTAGGTGCCAAAAAGTCGATATGTGCATGAATCTTCTGTACCCGTTTATATCTCAAATACTGGCCCTAAACACCCGAAAATTCGATATTTTTGGGTCCCAGAAGCGATATGTACATGCCTACTCGGTGCTAGAATGTTTTCAAAATATAGGCTCAAAACATGCTCAAAAACGATATTTTAGGTGCCCAAAAGTCGATATGTGCATGCACCTTCTG
Organism: Petrolisthes cinctipes; assembly: GCA_033782935.1. Classification (NCBI taxonomy): domain Eukaryota; kingdom Metazoa; phylum Arthropoda; class Malacostraca; order Decapoda; family Porcellanidae; genus Petrolisthes; species Petrolisthes cinctipes. Next base: position 76,627 of record JAWQEG010001675.1, read on the forward strand.
TACTCGTTTATATCTCAAATTCAGGCTCTAAACACCCGAAAATTCGATATTTTGGGGTCCCAGAAGCGATATGTACATGCCTACTCAGTGCTAGAATGTTTTCAGAATATAGGCTCAAAACATGCTCAAAATCGATATTTTAGGAGCCGAAAAGTCGATATGTGCATGCATCTTCAGTACCCGTTTATATCTCAAATTCAGGCTCAAAACATCCGAAAATTTGATATTTTGGGGTCCCTGAAGCGAAATGTACATGCCTACTCCGTGTTAGAGTATTTTCAAAATATAGGCCAAAAACATACTGAAAATCGATCTTTTAGGTGCCCAAAAGTCGAATTGTGCATGTATCTTCTGTACTCGTTTATATCTCAAATTCAGGCTCAAAACACCCGAAAATTCGATATTTTGGGGTCTCAGAAGCGATCTGTACATGCCAACTCAGTGCTAGAATATTTTCAAAATATAGGCTCAAAACATGCTAAAAATCGATATTTTAGGTGCGTAAAGGCGATATCTCAAATTCAGGCCCAAAACACCCGAAAATTCGATATTATGGGGTCCCAGAAGCGATCTGTACATGCCGACTCCGTGTTAGAGTATTTATAAAATACAGGCTCAAAACATGCTCAAAATCGATGTTTTAGGAGCCCAAAAGTCGATATGTGCATGCATCTTCAGTACCCGTTTATATCTCAAATTCAGGCTCAAAACACCCGAAAATTCAATATTTTGGGGTCCCAGAAGCAATCTGTACATGCCTACTCTGTGCTAGAATATTTTCAAACTATAGGCTAAAAACATGCTAAAAATCGATATTTTAGGTGCCAAATAGTCGATATCTCAAATTCAGGCCCAAAACACCCGAAAATTCGATATTTAGGGGTCCCAGAAGCGATCTGTACATGCCTACTCCGTGTTAGAGTATTTTCAAAATACAGGCCAAAAACATACTGAAAATCGATCTTTTAGGTGCCCAAAAGTCGATATATGCATGCATCTTCTGTACCCGTTTATATCTCAAATTCAGGACCTAAACACCCGAAAATTCGATATTTTTGGGTCCCAGAAGCGATCTGTACATGCCTACTCAGTGCTAGAAGGTTTTCAAAATATAGGCTCAAAACATGCTCAAGCAAAATCGATTTTTTCGGTGCCCAAAAGTTGGTATGTGCATGCATCTTCTGTACTCGTTTATATCTCAAATTCAAGCTCAAAACACCCGAAAATTCGATATTTTGGGGTTCCAGAATCGATCTGTACATGCCTACACAGTGCTTGAATATTTTCAAAATATATGCTCAAAACATGCTAAAAATCGATATTTTAGGTGCGTAAAGGCGATATCTCAAATTCAGGCCCAAAACACCCGAAAATTCGATATTTTGGGGTCCCAGAAGCGATCTGTACATGCCTACTTAGTGTTAGAGTATTTTCAAAATACAGGCCCAAAACATGCTCAAAATCGATGTTTTAGGTGCCAAAAAGTCGATAAGTGCATGCATCCTCAGTACCCGTTTATATCTCAAATTCAGGCTCAAAACACCCGAAAATTCGATATTTTGGGGTCCCAGAAGCGATCTGTACATGCCTACTCCTTGTTAGAGTATTTTCAAAATACATGCCCAAAACATGCTGAAAATCGATATTTTAGATGCCCAAAGTCGATATGTGCATGTATCTTCTGTACCCGTTTATATCTCAAATTCAGGCTCAAAACACCCAATAATTCAACATTTTGGGGTCCCAGAAGCAATCTGTACATGCCTACTCAGTGCTAGAATATTTTCAAAATATAGGCTAAAAACATGCTAAAAATCGATATTTTAGGTGCCAAAAAGTCGATATCTCAAATTAAGGCCCAAAACACCCGAAAATTCGATATTTAGGGGTCCCAGAAGCGATCTGTACATGCCTACTCCGTGTTAGAGTATTTTCAAAATACAGGCCAAAAACATACTGAAAATCGATCTTTTAAGTGCCCAAAAGTCGTTATGTGCATGCATCTTCTGTACCCGTTTATATCTCAAATTCTGGCCCTGAACACCCGAAAATTCGATATTTTGGGGTCCCAGAAGCGATCTGTACATGCCTACTCAGTGCTAGAATGATTTCAAAATATAGGCTCAAAACATGCTCAAAATCGATATTTTAGGTGCCCAAAAGTCGATATGTGCCTGCATCTTCTGTACTCGTTTATATCTCAAATTCAAGCTCAAAACACCCAAAAATTCGATATTTAGGGGTCCCAGAAGCGATCTGTACATGCCTACTCAGTGCTAGAATATTTTCAAAATATAGGCTCAAAACAAGATAAAAATCGATATTTTAGGTGCATAAAGGCGATATCTCAAATTCAGGCCCAAAACACCCGAAAATTCGATATTTTGGGGTCCCAGAAGCGATCTGTACATGCCTACTCTGTGTTAGAGTATTTTCAAAATACAGGCCCAAAACATGCTCAAAATCGATGTTTTAGGTGCCCAAAAGTCGATATGTGCATTCATCTTCAGTACCCGTTTATATCTCAAATTCAGGTTAAAAACACACGAAAATTCGATATTTTGGGGTCCCAGAAGCGATCTGTACATGCCTACTCCGTGATAGAGTATTTTCAAAATACAGGAACAAAACATGCTGAAAATCGATATTTTAGATGCCCAAAGTCAATATGTGCATGTATCTTCTGTACCCGTTTATATCTCAAATTCAGGCTCAAAATACCCGAAAATTCAATATTTTGGGGTCCCAGAAGCAATCTGTACATGCCTACTCAGTGATAGAATATTTTCAAAATATAGGCTAAAAACATGCTAAAAATCGATATTTTAGGTGCCAAAAAGTCGATATCTCAAATTCAGTCCCAAAACACCCGAAAATTCGATATTTAGGGGTCCCAGAAGCGATCTGTACATGCCTACTCCGTGTTAGAGTATTTTCAAAATACAGGCCAAAAACATACTGAAAATCGATCTTTTAGGTGCCCAAAAGTCGATATGTGCATGAATCTTCTGTACCCGTTTATATCTCAAATACTGGCCCTAAACACCCGAAAATTCGATATTTTTGGGTCCCAGAAGCGATATGTACATGCCTACTCGGTGCTAGAATGTTTTCAAAATATAGGCTCAAAACATGCTCAAAAACGATATTTTAAGTGCCCAAAAGTCGATATGTGCATGCACCTTCTGTACTCGTTTATATCTCAAATTCAGGCTCTAAACACCCGAAAATTCGATATTTTGGGGTCCCAGAAGCGATATGTACATGCCTACTCAGTGCTAGAATGTTTTCAGAATATAGGCTCAAAACATGCTCAAAATCGATATTTTAGGTGCCCAAAAGTCGATATGTGCATGTATCTTCTGTACTCGTTTATATCTCAAATTCAGGCTCAAAACACCTGAAAATTCGATATTTTGGGGTCTCAGAAGCGATCTGTACATGCCAACTCAGTGCTAGAATATTTTCAAAATATAGGCTCAAAACATGCTAAAAATCGATATTTTAGGTGCGTAAAGGCGATATCTCAAATTCAGGCCCAAAACACCCGAAAATTCGATATTATAGGGTCCCAGAAGCGATCTGTACATGCCGACTCCGTGTTAGAGTATTTACAAAATACAGGCTCAAAACATGCTCAAAATCGATGTTTTAGGAGCCCAAAAGTCGATATGTGCATGCATCTTCAGTACCCGTTTATATCTCAAATTCAGGCTCAAAACATCCGAAAATTCGATATTTTGGGGTCCCTGAAGCGATCTGTACATCCCTACTCCGTGTTAGAGTATTTTCAAAATACATGCCCAAAACATGCTGAAAATCGATATTTTAGATGCCCAAAGTCAATATGTGCATGTATCTTCTGTACCCGTTTATATCTCAAATTCAGGCTCAAAACACCCGAAAATTCAATATTTTGGGGTCCCAGAAGCAATCTGTACATGCCTACTCAGTGCTAGAATATTTTCAAAATATAGGCTAAAAACATGCTAAAAATCGATCTTTTAGGTGCCAAAAAGTCGATATGTGCCTGCATCTTCTGTACTCGTTTATATCTCAAATTCAAGCTCAAAACACCCAAAAATTCGATATTTAGGGGTCCCAGAAGCGATCTGTACATGCCTACTCAGTGCTAGAATATTTTCAAAATATAGGCTCAAAACATGCTAAAAATCGATATTTTAGGTGCATAAAGGCGATATCTCAAATTCAGGCCCAAAACACCCGAAAATTCGATATTTTGGGGTCCCAGAAGCGATCTGTACATGCCTACTCTGTGTTAGAGTATTTTCAAAATACAGGCCCAAAACATGCTCAAAATCGATGTTTTAGGTGCCCAAAAGTCGATATGTGCATTCATCTTCAGTACCCGTTTATATCTCAAATTCAGGTTAAAAACACCCGAAAATTCGATATTTTTGGGTCCCAGAAGCGATCTGTACATGCCTACTCCGTGTTAGAGTATTTTCAAAATACAGGCAAAAAACATGCTGAAAATCGATATTTTAGATGCCCAAAGTCAATATGTGCATGTATCTTCTGTACCCGTTTATATCTCAAATTCAGGCTCAAAATACCCGAAAATTCAATATTTTGGGGTCCCAGAAGCAATCTGTACATGCCTACTCAGTGCTAGAATATTTTCAAAATAAAGGCTAAAAACATGCTAAAAATCGATATTTTAGGTGCCAAAAAGTCGATATCTCAAATTCAGTCCCAAAACACCCGAAAATTCGATATTTAGGGGTCCCAGAAGCGATATGTACATGCCTACTCCGTGTTAGAGTATTTTCAAAATACAGGCCAAAAACGAACTGAAAATCGATCTTTTAGGTGCCCAAAAGTTGATATGTGCATGAATCTTCTGTACTCGTTTATATCTCAAATACTGGCCCTAAACACCCGAAAATTCGATATTTTTGGGTCCCAGAAGCGATATGTACATGCCTACTCGGTGCTAGAATGTTTTCAAAATATAGGCTCAAAACATGCTCAAAAACGATATTTTAGGTGCCCAAAAGTCGATATGTGCATGCACCTTCTGTACTCGTTTATATCTCAAATTCAGGCGCTAAACATCCGAAAATTCGATATTTTGGGGTCCCAGAAGCGATATGTACATGCCTACTCAGTGCTAGAACGTTTTCAGAATATAGGCTCAAAACATGCTCAAAATCGATATTTTAGGAGCCCAAAAGTCGATATGTGCATGCATCTTCAGTACCCGTTTATATCTCAAATTCAGGCTCAAAACATCCGAAAATTCGATATTTTGGGGTCCCTGAAGCGATATGTACATGCCTACTCCGTGTTAGAGTATTTTCAAAATACAGGCCAAAAACATACTGAAAATCGATCTTTTTGGTGCCCAAAAGTCGATATGTGCATGCATCTCCTGTACCCGTTTATATATCAAATTCTGGCCCTAAACACCCGAAAATTCAATATTTTGGGGTCCCAGAAGCGATCTGTACATGCCTAGTCAGTGCTAGAATATTTTCAAAATATAGGCTCAAAACATGCTAAAAAACGATATTTTAGGTGCCCAAAAGTCGATATGTGCATGCACCTTCTGTACTCGTTTATATCTCAAATTCAGGCTCTAAACACCCGAAAATTCGATATATTGGGGTCCCAGAAGCGATATGTACATGCCTATTCAGTGCTAGAATGTTTTCAAAATATAGGCTCAAAACATGCTCAAAATCGATATTTTAGGTGCATAAAGGCGATATCTCAAATTCAGGCCCAAAGCACCCGAAAATTCGATATTTTGGGGTCCCAGAAGCGATCTGTACATGCCTACTCCGTGTTAGAGTATTTTCAAAATACAGGCCCAAAACATGCTCAAAATCGATGTTTTAGGTGCCCAAAAGTCGATATGTGCATTCATCTTCAGTACCCGTTTATATCTCAAATTCAGGTTAAAAACACACGAAAATTCGATATTTTGGGGTCCCAGAAGCGATCTGTACATGCCTACTCCGTGTTAGAGTATTTTCAAAATACAGGCACAAAACATGCTGAAAATCGATATTTTAGATGCCCAAAGTCAATATGTGCATGTATCTTCTGTACCCGTTTATATCTCAAATTCAGGCTCAAAATACCCGAAAATTCAATATTTTGGGGTCCCAGAAGCAATCTGTACATGCCTACTCAGTGCTAGAATATTTTCAAAATATAGGCTAAAAACATGCTAAAAATCGATATTTTAGGTGCCAAAAAGTCGATATCTCAAATTCAGTCCCAAAACACCCGAAAATTCGATATTTAGGGGTCCCAGAAGCGATCTGTACATGCCTACTCCGTGTTATAGTATTTTCAAAATACAGGCCAAAAACATACTGAAAATCGATCTTTTAGGTGCCCAAAAGTTGATATGTGCATGAATCTTCTGTACCCGTTTATATCTCAAATACTGGCCCTAAACACCCGAAAATTCGATATTTTTGGGTCCCAGAAGCGAAATGTACATGCCTACTCGGTGCTAGAATGTTTTCAAAATATAGGTACAAAACATGCTCAAAAACGATATTTTAGGTGCCCAAAAGTCGATATGTGCATGCACCTTCTGTACTCGTTTATATCTCAAATTCAGGCTCTAAACACCCGAAAATTCGATATTTTGGGGTCCCAGAAGCGATATGTACATGCCTACTCAGTGCTAGAATGTTTTCAGAATATAGGCTCAAAACATGCTAAAAATCGATATTTTAGGTGCGTAAAGGCGATATCTCAAATTCAGGCCCAAAACACCCGAAAATTCGATATTATGGGGTCCCAGAAGCGATCTGTACATGCCGACTCCGTGTTAGAGTATTTACAAAATACAGGCTCAAAACATGCTCAAAATCGATGTTTTAGGAGCCCAAAAGTCGATATGTGCATGCATCTTCAGTACCCGTTTATATCTCAAATTCAGGCTCAAAACACCCGAAAATTCAATATTTGGGGGTCCCAGAAGCAATCTGTACATGCCTACTCAGTGCTAGAATATTTTCAAAATATAGGCTAAAAACATGCTAAAAATCGATCTTTTAGGTGCTAAAAAGTCGATATGTGCCTGCATCTTCTTTACTCGTTTATATCTCAAATTCAAGCTCAAAACACCCAAAAATTCGATATTTAGGGGTCCCAGAAGCGATCTGTACATGCCTACTCAGTGCTAGAGTATTTTCAAAATATAGTCTCAAAACATGCTAAAAATCGATATTTTAGGTGCATAAAGGCGATATCTCAAATTCAGGCCCAAAACACCCGAAAATTCGATATTTTGGGGTCCCAGAAGCGATCTGTACATTCCTACTCTGTGTTAGAGTATTTTCAAAATACAGGCCCAAAACATGCTCAAAATCGATGTTTTAGGTGCCCAAAAGTCGATATGTGCATTCATCTTCAGTACCCGTTTATATCTCAAATTCAGGTGAAAAACACCCGAAAATTCGATATTTTGGGGTCCCAGAAGCGATCTGTACATGCCTACTCAGTGCTAGAATGTTTTCAAAATATAGGCTAAAAACATGCTCAAAATCGATATTTTAGGTGCCCAAAAGTCGATATGTGCATGCATCTTCTGTACTCGTTTATATCTCAAATTCAGGCTTAAAACACCCGAAAATTCGATATATTGGGGTATATTGGGGTCCCAAAATATAGGCTAAGAACATGCTAAAAATCGATATTTTAGGTGCGTAAAGGCGATATATCAAATTCAGGCCCAAAACACCCGAAAATTCGATATTTTGGGGTCCCAGAAGCGATCTGTACATGCCTACTTAGTGTTAGAGTATTTTCAAAATACAGGCCCAAAACATGCTGAAAATCGATGTTTTAGGTGCCAAAAAGTCGATAAGTGCATGCATCCTCAGTACCCGTTTATATCTCAAATTCAGGCTCAAAACACACGAAAATTCGATATTTTGGGGTCCCAGAAGCGATCTGTACATGCCTACTCCGTGTTAGAGTATTTTCAAAATACAGGCACAAAACATGCTGAAAATCGATATTTTAGATGCCCAAAGTCGATATGTGCATGTATCTTCTGTACCCGTTTATATCTCAAATTCAGGCTCAAAACACCCAATAATTCAACATTTTGGGGTCCCAGAAGCAATCTGTACATGCCTAGTCAGTGCTAGAATATTTTCAAAATATAGGCTAAAAACATGCTAAAAATCGATATTTTAGGTGAAAAAAAGTCGATATCTCAAATTAAGGCCCAAAACACCCGAAAATTCGATATTTAGGGGTCCCAGAAGCGATCTGTACATGCCTACTCCGTGTTAGAGTATTTTCAAAATACAGGCCAAAAACATACTGAAAATCGATCTTTTAAGTGCCCAAAAGTCGTTATGTGCATGCATCTTCTGTACCCGTTTATATCTCAAATTCTGGCCCTGAACACCCGAAAATTCGATATTTTGGGGTCCCAGAAGCGATCTGTACATGCCTACTCAGTGCTAGAATGATTTCAAAATATAGGCTCAAAACATGCTCAAAATCGATATTTTAGGTGCCCAAAAGTCGATATGTGCCTGCATCTTCTGTACTCGTTTATATCTCAAATTCAAACTCAAAACACCCAAAAATTCGATATATAGGGGTCCCAGAAGCGATCTGTACATGCCTACTCAGTGCTAGAATATTTTCAAAATATAGGCTCAAAACAAGATAAAAATCGATATTTTAGGTGCATAAAGGCGATATCTCAAATTCAGGCCCAAAACACCCGAAAATTCGATATTTTGGGGTCCCAGAAGCGATCTGTACATGCCTACTCTGTGTTAGAGTATTTTCAAAATACAGGCCCAAAACATGCTCAAAATCGATGTTTTAGGTGCCCAAAAGTCGATATGTGCATTCATCTTCAGTACCCGTTTATATCTCAAATTCAGGTTAAAAACACACGAAAATTCGATATTTTGGGGTCCCAGAAGCGATCTGTACATGCCTACTCCGTGTTAGAGTATTTTCAAAATACAGGCACAAAACATGCTGAAAATCGATATTTTAGATGCCCAAAGTCAATATGTGCATGTATCTTCTGTACCCGTTTATATCTCAAATTCAGGCTCAAAATACCCGAAAATTCAATATTTTGGGGTCCCAGAAGCAATCTGTACATGCCTACTCAGTGCTAGAATATTTTCAAAATATAGGCTAAAAACATGCTAAAAATCGATATTTTAGGTGCCAAAAAGTCGATATCTCAAATTCAGTCCCAAAACACCCTAAAATTCGATATTTAGGGGTCCCAGAAGCGATCTGTACATGCCTACTCCGTGTTAGAGTATTTTCAAAATACAGGCCAAAAACATACTGAAAATCGATCTTTTAGGTGCCCAAAAGTCGATATGTGCATGAATCTTCTGTACCCGTTTATATCTCAAATACTGGCCCTAAACAACCGAAAATTCGATATTTTTGGGTCCCAGAAGCGATATGTACATGCCTACTCGGTGCTAGAATGTTTTCAAAATATAGGCTCAAAACATGCTCAAAAACGATATTTTAAGTGCCCAAAAGTCGATATGTGCATGCACCTTCTGTACTCGTTTATATCTCAAATTCAGGCTCTAAACACCCGAAAATTCGATATTTTGGGGTCCCAGAAGCGATATGTACATGCCTACTCAGTGCTAGAATGTTTTCAGAATATAGGCTCAAAACATGCTCAAAATCGATATTTTAGGTGCGCAAAAGTCGATATGTGCATGTATCTTCTGTACTCGTTTATATCTCAAATTCAGGCTCAAAACACCCGAAAATTCGATATTTTGGGGTCTCAGAAGCGATCTGTACATGCCAACTCAGTGCTAGAATATTTTCAAAATATAGGCTCAAAACATGCTAAAAATCGATATTTTAGGTGCGTAAAGGCGATATCTCAAATTCAGGCCCAAAACACCCGAAAATTCGATATTATGGGGTCCCAGAAGCGATCTGTACATGCCGACTCCGTGTTAGAGTATTTACAAAATACAGGCTCAAAACATGCTCAAAATCGATGTTTTAGGAGCCCAAAAGTCGATATGTGCATGCATCTTCAGTACCCGTTTATATCTCAAATTCAGGCTCAAAACATCCGAAAATTCGATATTTTGGGGTCCCTGAAGCGATCTGTACATCCCTACTCCGTGTTAGAGTATTTTCAAAATACATGCCCAAAACATGCTGAAAATCGATATTTTAGATGCCCAAAGTCAATATGTGCATGTATCTTCTGTACCCGTTTATATCTCAAATTCAGGCTCAAAACACCCGAAAATTCAATATTTGGGGGTCCCAGAAGCAATCTGTACATGCCTACTCAGTGCTAGAATATTTTCAAAATATAGGCTAAAAGCATGCTAAAAATCGATATTTTAGGTGCCAAAAAGTCGATATGTGTCTGCATCTTCTGTACTCGTTTATATCTCAAATTCAAGCTCAAAACACCCAAAAATTCGATATTTAGGGGTCCCAGAAGCGATCTGTACATGCCTACTCAGTGCTAGAATATTTTCAAAATATAGGCTCAAAACATGCTAAAAATCGATATTTTAGGTGCATAAAGGCGATATCTCAAATTCAGGCCCAAAACACCCGAAAATTCGATATTTTGGGGTCCCAGAAGCGATCTGTACATGCCTACTCTGTGTTAGAGTATTTTCAAAATACAGGCCCAAAACATGCTCAAAATCGATGTTTTAGGTGCCCAAAAGTCGATATGTGCATTCATCTTCAGTACCCGTTTATATCTCAAATTTAGGTTAAAAACACCCGAAAATTCGATATTTTTGGGTCCCAGAAGCGATCTGTACATGCCTACTCCGTGTTAGAGTATTTTCAAAATACAGGCACAAAATATGCTGAAAATCGATATTTTAGATGCCCAAAGTCAATATGTGCATGTATCTTCTGTACCCGTTTATATCTCAAATTCAGGCTCAAAATACCCGAAAATTCAATATTTTGGGGTCCCAGAAGCAATCTGTACATGCCTACTCAGTGCTAGAATATTTTCAAAATATAGGCTAAAAACATGCTAAAAATCGATATTTTAGGTGCCAAAAAGTCGATATCTCAAATTCAGTCCCAAAACACCCGAAAATTCGATATTTAGGGGTCCCAGAAGCGATATGTACATGCCTACTCCGTGTTAGAGTATTTTCAAAATACAGGCCAAAAACGTACTGAAAATCGATCTTTTAGGTGCCCAAAAGTCGATATGTGCATGAATCTTCTGTACTCGTTTATATCTCAAATACTGGCCCTAAACACCCGAAAATTCGATATTTTTGGGTCCCAGAAGCGATATGTACATGCCTACTCGGTGCTAGAATGTTTTCAAAATATAGGCTCAAAACATGCTCAAAAACGATATTTTAGGAGCCCAAAAGTCGATATGTGCATGCACCTTCTGTACTCGTTTATATCTCAAATTCAGGCTCTAAACATCCGAAAATTCGATATTTTGGGGTCCCAGAAGCGATATGTACATGCCTACTCAGTGCTAGAATGTTTTCAGAATATAGGCTCAAAACATGCTCAAAATCGATATTTTAGGAGCCCAAAAGTCGATATGTGCATGCATCTTCAGTACCCGTTTATATCTCAAATTCAGGCTCAAAACATCCGAAAATTCGATATTTTGGGGTCCCTGAAGCGATATGTACATGCCTACTCCGTGTTAGAGTATTTTCAAAATACAGGCCAAAAACATACTGAAAATCGATCTTTTTGGTGCCCAAAAGTCGATATGTGCATGCATCTTCTGTACCCGTTTATATATCAAATTCTGGCCCTAAACACCCGAAAATTCAATATTTTGGGGTCCCAGAAGCGATCTGTACATGCCTAGTCAGTGCTAGAATTTTTCAAAATATAGGCTCAAAACATACTAAAAAACGATATTTTAGGTGCCCAAAAGTCGATATGTGCATGCACCTTCTGTACTCGTTTATATCTCAAATTCAGGCTCTAAACACCCGAAAATTCGATATACTGGGGTCCCAGAAGCGATATGTACATGCCTATTCAGTGCTAGAATGTTTTCAAAATATAGGCTCAAAACATGCTCAAAATCGATATTTTAGGTGCATAAAGGCGATATCTCAAATTCAGGCCCAAAACACCCGAAAATTCGATATTTTGGGGTCCCAGAAGCGATCTGTACATGCCTACTCCGTGTTAGAGTATTTTCAAAATACAGGCCCAAAACATGCTCAAAATCGATGTTTTAGGTGCCCAAAAGTCGATATGTGCATTCATCTTCAGTACCCGTTTATATCTCAAATTCAGGTTAAAAACACACGAAAATTCGATATTTTGGGGTCCCAGAAGCGATCTGTACATGCCTACTCCGTGTTAGAGTATTTTCAAAATACAGGCACAAAACATGCTGAAAATCGATATTTTAGATGCCCAAAGTCAATATGTGCATGTATCTTCTGTACCCGTTTATATCTCAAATTCAGGCTCAAAATACCCGAAAATTCAATATTTTGGGGTCCCAGAAGCAATCTGTACATGCCTACTCAGTGCTAGAATATTTTCAAAATATAGGCTAAAAACATGCTAAAAATCGATATTTTAGGTGCCAAAAAGTCGATATCTCAAATTCAGTCCCAAAACACCCGAAAATTCGATATTTAGGGGTCCCAGAAGCGATCTGTACATGCCTACTCCGTGTTAGAGTATTTTCAAAATACAGGCCAAAAACATACTGAAAATCGATCTTTTAGGTGCCCAAAAGTTGATATGTGCATGAATCTTCTGTACCCGTTTATATCTCAAATACTGGCCCTAAACACCCGAAAATTCGATATTTTTGGGTCCCAGAAGCGAAATGTACATGCCTACTCGGTGCTAGAATGTTTTCAAAATATAGGCACAAAACATGCTCAAAAACGATATTTTAGGTGCCCAAAAGTCGATATGTGCATGCACCTTCTGTACTCGTTTATATCTCAAATTCAGGCTCTAAACACCCGAAAATTCGATATTTTGGGGTCCCAGAAGCGATATGTACATGCCTACTCAGTGCTAGAATGTTTTCAGAATATAGGCTCAAAACATGCTAAAAATCGATATTTTAGGTGCGTAAAGGCGATATCTCAAATTCAGGCCCAAAACACCCGAAAATTCGATATTATGGGGTCCCAGAAGCGATCTGTACATGCCGACTCCGTGTTAGAGTATTTACAAAATACAGGCTCAAAACATGCTCAAAATCGATGTTTTAGGAGCCCAAAAGTCGATATGTGCATGCATCTTCAGTACCCGTTTATATCTCAAATTCAGGCTCAAAACACCCGAAAATTCAATATTTGGGGGTCCCAGAAGCAATCTGTACATGCCTAATCAGTGCTAGAATATTTTCAAAATATAGGCTAAAAACATGCTAAAAATCGATCTTTTAGGTGCTAAAAAGTCGATATGTGCCTGCATCTTCTTTACTCGTTTATATCTCAAATTCAAGCTCAAAACACCCAAAAATTCGATATTTAGGGGTCCCAGAAGCGATCTGTACATGCCTACTCAGTGCTAGAATATTTTCAAAATATATGCTCAAAACATGCTAAAAATCGATATTTTAGGTGCATAAAGGCGATATCTCAAATTCAGGCCCAAAACACCCGAAAATTCGATATTTTGGGGTCCCAGAAGCGATCTGTACATGCCTACTCTGTGTTAGAGTATTTTCAAAATACAGGCCCAAAACATGCTCAAAATCGATGTTTTAGGTGCCCAAAAGTCGATATGTGCATTCATCTTCAGTACCCGTTTATATCTCAAATTCAGGTGAAAAACACCCGAAAATTCGATATTTTGGGGTCCCAGAAGCGATCTGTACATGCCTACTTCGTGTTAGAGTATTTTCAAAATACAGGCACAAAACATGCTGAAAATCGATATTTTAGATGCCCAAAGTCAATATGTGCATGTATCTTCTGTACCCGTTTATATCACAAATTCAGGCTCAAAATACCCGAAAATTCAATATTTTGGGGTCCCAGAAGCAATCTGTACATGCCTACTCAGTGCTAGAATATTTTCAAAATATAGGCTAAAAACATGCTAAAAATCGATATTTTAGGTGCCAATAAGTCGATATCTCAAATTCAGTCCCAAAACACCCGAAAATTCGATATTTAGGGGTCCCAGAAGCGATCTGTACATGCCTACTCCGTGTTAGAGTATTTTCAAAATACAGGCCAAAAACATACTGAAAATCGATCTTTTAGGTGCCCAAAAGTCGATATGTGCATGAATCTTCTGTACCCGTTTATATCTCAAATACTGGCCCTAAACACCCGAAAATTCGATATTTTTGGGTCCCAGAAGCGATATGTACATGCCTACTCGGTGCTAGAATGTTTTCAAAATATAGGCTCAAAACATGCTCAAAAACGATATTTTAGGTGCCCAAAAGTCGATATGTGCATGCACCTTCTGTACTCGTTTATATCTCAAATTCAGGCTCTAAACACCCGAAAATTCGATATTTTAGGGTCCCAGAAGCGATATGTACATGCCTACTCAGTGCTAGAATGTTTTCAGAATATAGGCTCAAAACATGCTCAAAATCGATATTTTAGGTGCCCAAAAGTCGATATGTGCATGTATCTTCTGTACTCGTTTATATCTCAAATTCAGGCTCAAAACACCCGAAAATTCGATATTTTGGGGTCTCAGAAGCGATCTGTACATGCCAACTCAGTGCTAGAATATTTTCAAAATATAGGCTCAAAACTTGCTAAAAATCGATATTTTAGGTGCGTAAAGGCGATATCTCAAATTCAGGCCCAAAACACCCGAAAATTCGATATTATGGGGTCCCAGAAGCGATCTGTACATGCCGACTCCGTGTTAGAGTATTTACAAAATACAGGCTCAAAACATGCTCAAAATCGATGTTTTAGGAGCCCAAAAGTCGATATGTGCATGCATCTTCAGTACCCGTTTATATCTCAAATTCAGGCTCAAAACATCCGAAAATTCGATATTTTGGGGTCCCTGAAGCGATCTGTACATCCCTACTCCGTGTTAGAGTATTTTCAAAATACATGCCCAAAACATGCTGAAAATCGATATTTTAGATGCCCAAAGTCATTATGTGCATGTATCTTCTGTACCCGTTTATATCTCAAATTCAGGCTCAAAACACCCGAAAATTCAATATTTGGGGGTCCCAGAAGCAATCTGTACATGTCTACTCAGTGCTAGAATATTTTGAAAATATAGGCTAAAAACATGCTAAAAATCGATCTTTTAGGTGCCAAAAAGTCGATATCTCAAATTCAGTCCCAAAACACCCGAAAATTCGATATTTAGGGATCCCAGAAGCGATATGTACATGCCTACTCCGTGTTAGAGTATTTTCAAAATACAGGCCAAAAACATACTGAAAATCGATCTTTTAGGTGCCCAAAAGTCGATATGTGCATGCATCTTCTGTACCCGTTTATATCTCAAATTCTGGCCCTAAACACCCGAAAATTCAATATTTTGGGGTCCCAGAAGCGATCTGTACATGCCTAGTCAGTGCTAGAATATTTTCAAAATATAGGCTCAAAACATGCTAAAAAACGATATTTTAGGTGCCCAAAAGTCGATATGTGCATGCCTCTTCTGTACTCGTTTATATCTCAAATTCAGGCTCTAAACACCCGAAAATTCGATATTTTGGGGTCCCAGAAGCGATATGTACATGCCTATTCAGTGCTAGAATGTTTTCAAAATATAGGCTCAAAACATGCTCAAAATCGATATTTTAGATGCATAAAGGCGATATCTCAAATTCAGGCCCAAAACACCCGAAAATTCGATATTTTGGGGTCCCAGAAGCGATCTGTACATGCCTACTCCGTGTTAGAGTATTTTCAAAATACAGGCCCAAAACATGCTCAAAATCGATGTTTTAGGTGCCCAAAAGTCGATATGTGCATTCATCTTCAGTACCCGTTTATATCTCAAATTCAGGCTCAAAACACCGGAAAATTTGATATTTTGGGGTCCCAGAAGCGATCTGTACATGCCTACTCCGTGTTAGAGTATTTTCAAAATACAGGCTCAAAACATGCTCAAAATCGATGTTTTAGGAGCCCAAAAGTCGATATGTGCATGCATCTTCAGTACCCGTTTATATCTCAAATTCAGGCTCAAAACATCCGAAAATTCGATATTTTGGGGTCCCTGAAGCGATCTGTACATCCCTACTCCGTGTTAGAGTATTTTCAAAATACATGCCCAAAACATGCTGAAAATCGATATTTTAGATGCCTAAAGTCAATATGTGCATGTATCTTCTGTACCCGTTTATATCTCAAATTCAGGCTCAAAACACCCGAAAATTCAATATTTGGGGGTCCCAGAAGCAATCTGTACATGCCTAATCAGTGCTAGAATATTTTCAAAATATAGGCTAAAAACATGCTAAAAATCGATCTTTTAGGTGCCAAAAAGTCGATATCTCAAATTCAGTCCCAAAACACCCGAAAATTCGATATTTAGGGGTCCCAGAAGCGATCTGTTTATGCCTACTCCGTGTTAGAGTATTTTCAAAATACAGGCCAAAAACATACTGAAAATCGATCTTTTAAGTGCCCAAAAGTCGATATGTGCATGCATCTTCTGTACCCGTTTATATCTCAAATTCTGGCCCTAAACACCCGAAAATTCGATATTTTGGGGTCCCAGAAGCGATCTGTACATGCCTACTCAGTGCTAGAATATTTTCAAAATATAGGCTTAAAACATGCTAAAAATCGATATTTTAGGTGCATAAAGGCGATATCTCAAATTCAGGCCCAAAACACCCGAAAATTCGATATTTTGGGGTCCCAGAAGCGATCTGTACATGCCTACTCTGTGTTAGAGTATTTTCAAAATACAGGCCCAAAACATGCTCAAAATCGATGTTTTAGGTGCCCAAAAGTCGATATGTGCATTCATCTTCAGTACCCGTTTATATCTCAAATTCAGGTTAAAAACACCCGAAAATTCGATATTTTGGGGTCCCAGAAGCGATCTGTACATGCCTACTCCGTGTTAGAGTATTTTCAAAATACAGGCACAAAACATGCTGAAAATCGATATTTTAGATGCCCAAAGTCAATATGTGCATGTATCTTCTGTACCCGTTTATATCTCAAATTCAGGCTCAAAATACCCGAAAATTCAATATTTTGGGGTCCCAGAAGCAATCTGTACATGCCTACTCAGTGCTAGAATATTTTCAAAATATAGGCTAAAAACATGCTAAAAATCGATATTTTAGGTGCCAAAAAGTCGATATCTCAAATTCAGTCCCAAAACACCCGAAAATTCGATATTTAGGGGTCCCAGAAGCGATATGTACATGCCTACTCCGTGTTAGAGTATTTTCAAAATACAGGCCAAAAACATACTGAAAATCGATCTTTTAGGTGCCCAAAAGTCGATATGTGCATGAATCTTCTGTACCCGTTTATATCTCAAATACTGGCACTAAAAACCCGAAAATTCGATATTTTTGGGTCCCAGAAGCGATATGTACATGCCTACTCGGTGCTAGAATGTTTTCAAAATATAGGCTCAAAACATGCTCAAAAACGATATTTTAGGTGCCCAAAAGTCGATATGTGCATGCAACTTCTGTACTCGTTTATATCTCAAATTCAGGCTCAAAACACCCGAAAATTCGATATTTTGGGGTCTCAGAAGCGATGCGTACATGCCAACTCAGTGCTAGAATATTTTCAAAATATAGGCTCAAAACATGCTAAAAATCGATATTTTAGGTGCGTAAAGGCGATATCTCAAATTCAGGCCCAAAACACCCGAAAATTCGATATTATGGGGTCCCAGAAGCGATCTGTACATGCCGACTCCGTGTTAGAGTATTTACAAAATACAGGCTCAAAACATGCTCAAAATCGATGTTTTAGGAGCCCAAAAGTCGATATGTGCATGCATCTTCAGTACCCGTTTATATCTCAAATTCAGTCTCAAAATATCCGAAAATTCGATATTTTGGGGTCCCTGAAGCGATCTGTACATCCCTACTCCGTGTTAGAGTATTTTCAAAATACATGCCCAAAACATGCTGAAAATCGATATTTTAGATGCCCAAAGTCAATATGTGCAAGTATCTTCTGTACCCGTTTATATCTCAAATTCAGGCTCAAAACACCCGAAAATTCAATATTTGGGGGTCCCAGAAGCAATCTTTACATGCCTACTCAGTGCTAGAATATTTTCAAAATATAGGCTAAAAACATGCTAAAAATCGATCTTTTAGGTGCCCAAAAGTCGATATCTCAAATTCAGTCCCAAAATACCCGAAAATTCGATATTTAGGGGTCCCAGAATCTATATGTACCTGCCTACTCCGTGTTAGAGTATTTTCAAAATACAGGCCTAAAACATACTGAAAATCGATCTTTTAGGTGCCCAAAAGTCGATATGTGTATGCATCTTCTGTACCCGTTTATATCTCAAATTCTGGCCCTAAACACCCGAAAATTCAATATTTTTGGGTCCCAGAAGCGATCTGTACATGCCTAGTCAGTGCTAGAATATTTTCAAAATATAGGCTCAAAACATGCTAAAAATCGATATTTTAGGTGCCCAAAAGTCGATATGTGCGTGCACCTTCTGTACTCGTTTATATCTCAAATTCAGGCTCTAAACACCCGAAAATTCGATATTTTGGGGTCCCAGAAGCGATATGTACATGCCTATTCAGTGCTAGAATGTTTTCAAAATATAGGCTCAAAACATGCTCAAAATCGATATTTTAGGTGCCCAAAAGTCGATATGTGCATGTATCTTCTGTACTCGTTTATATCTCATATTCAAGCTCAAAACACCCAAAAATTCGATATTTAGGGGTCCCAGAAGCGATCTGTACATGCCTACTCAGTGCTAGAATGTTTTCAAAATATAGGCTCAAAACATGCTAAAAATCGATATTTTAGGTGCATAAAGGCGATATCTCAAATTCAGGTTAAAAACACCCGAAAATTCGATATTTTGGGGTCTCAGAAGCGATCTGTACATGCCTACTCCGTGTTAGAGTATTTTCAAAATACAGGCACAAAACATGCTGAAAATCGATATTTTAGATGCCCAAAGTCAATATGTGCATGTATCTTCTGTACCCGTTTATATCTCAAATTCAGGCTCAAAATACCCGAAAATTCAATATTTTGGGGTCCCAGAAGCAATCTGTACATGCCTACTCAGTGCTAGAATATTTTCAAAATATAGGCTAAAAACATGCTAAAAATCGATATTTTAGGTGCCAAAAAGTCGATATCTCAAATTCAGTCCCAAAACACCAGAAAATTCGATACTTAGGGGTCCCAGAAGCGATCTGTACATGCCTTCTCCGTGTTAGAGTATTTTCAAAATTCAGGCTAAAAACATACTGAAAATCGATCTTTTAGGTGCCCAAAAGTCGATATGTGCATGAATCTTCTGTACCCGTTTATATCTCAAATTCTGGCCCTAAACACCCGAAAATTCAATATTTTGGGGTCCCAGAAGCGATCTGTACATGCCTAGTCAGTGCTAGAATGTTTTCAAAATATAGGCTCAAAACATGCTAAAAAACGATATTTTAGGTGCCCAAAAGTCGATATGTGCATGCACCTTCTGTACTCGTTTATATCTCAAATTCAGGCTCAAAACACCCGAAAATTCGATATTTTGGGGTCTCAGAAGCGATCTGTACATGCCAACTCAGTGCTAGAATATTTTCAAAATATAGGCTAAAAACATGCTAAAAATCGATATTTTAGGTGCCAAAAAGTCGATATCTCAAATTAAGGCCCAAAACACCCGAAAACTCGATATTTAGGGGTCCCAGAGGCGAACTGTACATGCCTACTCTGTGTTGGAATATTTTCAAAATACAGGCCAAAAACATACTGAAAATCGATCTTTTAGGTGCCCAAAAGTCGATGTGTGCATGCATCTTCTGTACCCGTTTATATCTCAAATTCTGACCCTAAACACTCGAAAATTCGATATTTTGGGGTGCCAGAAGCGATCTGTACATGCCTACTCCGTATTAGCCTACTCAGTGCTAGAATGTTTTTAAAATTTAGGCTCAAAACATGCTGAAAATCGATATTTTTGGTGCCCAAAAGTCGATATGTGCATGAATCTTCTGTACCCGTTTATATCTCAAATTCTGGCCCTAAACACCCGAAAATTCAATATTTTGGGGTCCCAGAAGCGATCTGTACATCCCTACTCAGTGCTAGAGTATTTTCAAAATATAGGCTAAAAACATGCTAAAAATCGATATTTTAGGTGCCAAAAAGTCGATATCTCAAATTAAGGCCCAAAACACCCGAAAATTCGATATTTAGGGGTCCCAGAAGCGATCTGTACATGCCTACTCCGTGTTAGAGTATTTTCAAAAAACAGGCACGAAACATGCTGAAAATCGATATTTTAGATGCCCAAAGTCAATATGTGCATGTATCTTCTGTACCCGTTTATATCTCAAATTCAGGCTCAAAATACCCGAAAATTCAATATTTTGGGGTCCCAGAAGCAATCTGTACATGCCTACTCCGTGTTAGAATATTTTCAAAATATAGGCTAAAAACATGCTAAAAATCGATATTTTAGGTGCCAAAAAGTCGATATCTCAAATTCAGTCCCAACACACCCGAAAATTCGATATTTAGGGGTCCCAGAAGCGATCTGTACATGCCTACTCCGTGTTAGAGTATTTTCAAAATTCAGGCCCAAAACATGCTGAAAATCGATATTTTAGGTGCCGATATGTGCATGCATCTTCTGTACCCGTTTATATCTTTAATTTAGGCTCAAAACACCCGAAAATTCAATATTTTGGGGTCCCAGAAGCAATCTGTACATGCCTACTCTGTGTTAGAGTATTTTCAAAATTCAGGCCCAAAACATGCTGAAAATCGATATTTTTGGTGCCCAAAGTCAATATGTGTATGCATCTTCTATACCCGTTTATATCTCAAATTCTGGCCCTAAACACCCGAAAATTCAATATTTTGGGGTCCCAGAAGCGATCTGTACATGCCTACTCAGTGCTAGAATATTTTCAAAATATAGGCTCAAAACATGCTAAAAATCGATATTTTAGGTGCGTAAAGGCGATATCTCAAATTAAGGCCCAAAACACCCGAAAATTCGATATTTAGGGGTCCCATAAGCAATCTGTACATGCCTACTCAGTGCTAGAATATTTTCAAAATATAGGCTCAAAACATGGTAAAAATCGATATTTTAGGTTAGTAAAGGCGATATCACAAATTCAGGCCCAAAACACCCGAAAATTCGATATTATGGGGTCCCAGAAGCGATCTGTACATGTCTACTCCGTGTTAGAGTATTTACAAAATACAGGCCCAAAACATGCTCAAAATCGATGTTTTAGGTGCCTAAAAGTCGATATGTGCATGCATCTTCAGTACCCGTTTAAATCTCAAATTCAGGCTCAAAACACCCAAAAATTCGATATTTTGGGGTCCCAGAAGCGATCTGTACATGCCTACTCCGTGTTAGAGTATTTTCAAAATTCAGGCCCAAAACATGCTGAAAATCGATATTTTAGGTGTCGATATGTGCATGCATCTTCTGTACCCGTTTATATCTTTAATTTAGGCTCAAAACACCCGAAAATTCAATATTTTGGGGTCCCAGAAGCAATCTGTACATGCCTACTGTGTGTTAGAGTATTTTCAAAATTCAGGCCCAAAACATTCTGAAAATCGATATTTTTGGTGCACAAAGTCAATATGTGTATGCATCTTCTATACCCGTTTATATCTCAAATTCTGGCCCTAAACACCCGAAAATTCAATATTTTGGGGTCCCAGAAGCGATCTGTACATGCATACTCAGTGCTAGAATATTTTCAAAATATAGGCTCAAAACATGCTAAAAATCGATATTTTAGGTGCGTAAAGGCGATATCTCAAATTAAGGCCCAAAACACCCGAAAATTCGATATTTAGGGGTCCCATAAGCAATCTGTACATGCCTAGTCAGTGCTAGAATATTTTCAAAATATAGGCTCAAAACATGGTAAAATTCGATATTTTAGGTTAGTAAAGGCGATATCTCAAATTCAGGCCCAAAACACCCGAAAATTCGATATTATGGGGTCCCAGAAGCGATCTGTACATGTCTACTCCGTGTTAGAGTATTTACAAAATACAGGCCCAAAACATGCTCAAAATCGATGTTTTAGGTGCCTAAAAGTCGATATGTGCATGCATCTTCAGTACCCGTTTAAATCTCAAATTCAGGCTCAAAACACCCAAATATTCGATATTTTGGGGTCCCAGAAGCGATCTGTACATGCCTACTCCGTGTTAGAATATTTTCAAAATATAGGCTCAAAACATGCTGAAAATCGATCTTTTAGGTGCCCAAAGTCGATATGTGCATGCATCTTCTGTACCCGTTTATATCTCAAATTCTGGCTATAAGCACCCAAAAATTCGATATTTTGGGGTCTCAGAAGCGATCTGTACAAGCCTACTCAGTGCTAGAATGTTTTCAAAATATAGGCTCAAAACATGCTCAAAATCGATATTTTAGGTGCCCAAAAGTCGATATGTGCATGCATTTTCTGTACTCGTTTATATCTCAAATTCAAGCTCAAAACACCCGAAAATTCGATATTTTGAGGTCCCAGAAGCGATCTGTACATGCCTACTCAGTGCTAGAATATTTTCAAAATATAGGCTTAAAACATGCTAAAAAATCGAAATTTTAGGAGCGTAAAGGCGATATCTCAAATTCAGGCCCAAAACACCATAAAATCCGATATTTTCGGGTCCCAGAAGCGATCTGTACATGCTTACTCAGTGCTAGAATGTTTTCAAAATATAGGCTTAAAACATGCTCAAAATCGATATTTTAGGTGCACAAAAGTCGATATGTGCATGCATCTTCTGTACTCGTTTATATCTCAAATTCAGGCTCAAAACACCCGAAAATTCAATATTTTGGGGTCCCAGAAGCAATCTGTACATGCCTACTCAGTGCTAGAAAATTTTCAAAATATAGGCTAAAAACATGCTAAAATTCGATATTTTAGGTGCCAAAAAGTCGATATCTCAAATTAAGGCCCAAAACACCCGAAAACTCGATATTTAGGGGTCCCAGAGGCGAACTGTACATGCCTACTCTGTGTTGGAATATTTTCAAAATACAGGCCAAAAACATACTGAAAATCGATCTTTTAGGTGCCCAAAAGTCGATATGTGCATGCATCTTCTGTACCCGTTTATATCTCAAATTCTGGCCCTAAACACTCGAAAATTCGATATTTTGGGGTGCCAGAAGCGATCTGTACATGCCTACTCCGTATTAGCCTACTCAGTGCTAGAATGTTTTTAAAATTTAGGCTCAAAACATGCTGAAAATCGATATTTTAGGTGCCCAAAAGTCGATATGTGCATGAATCTTCTGTACCCGTTTATATCTCAAATTCTGGCCCTAAACACCCGAAAATTCAATATTTTGGGGTCCCAGAAGCGATCTGTATATCCCTACTCAGTGCTAGAGTATTTTCAAAATATAGGCTAAAAACATGCTAAAAATCGATATTTTAGGTGCCAAAATGTCGATATCTCAAATTAAGGCCCAAAACACCCGAAAATTCGATATTTAGGGGTCCCAGAAGCGATCTGTACATGCCTACTCCGTGTTAGAGTATTTTCAAAATACAGGCACGAAACATGCTGAAAATCGATATTTTAGATGCCCAAAGTCAATATGTGCATGTATCTTCTGTACCCGTTTATATCTCAAATTCAGGCTCAAAATACCCGAAAATTCAATATTTTGGGGTCCCAGAAGCAATCTGTACATGCCTACTCAGTGCTAGAATATTTTCAAAATATAGGCTAAAAACATGCTAAAAATCGATATTTTAGGTGCCAAAAAGTCGATATCTCAAATTCAGTCCCAACACACCCGAAAATTCGATATTTAGGGGTCCCAGAAGCGATCTGTACATGCCTACTCCGTGTTAGAGTATTTTCAAAATTCAGGACCAAAACATGCTGAAAATCTATATTTTAGGTGCCCAAAAGTCGATATGTGCATGCATCTTCTGTACCCGTTTATATCTTTAATTTAGGCTCAAAACACCCGAAAATTCAATATTTTGGGGTCCCAGAAGCAATCTGTACATGCCTACTCTGTGTTAGAGTATTTTCAAAATTCAGGCCCAAAACATGCTGAAAATCGATATTTTTGGTGCCCAAAGTCAATATGTGTATGCATCTTCTATACCCGTTTATATCTCAAATTCTGGCCCTAAACACCCGAAAATTCAATATTTTGGGGTCCCAGAAGCGATCTGTACATGCCTACTCAGTGCTAGAATATTTTCAAAATATAGGCTCAAAACATGCTAAAAATCGATATTTTAGGTGCGTAAAGGCGATATCTCAAATTAAGGCCCAAAACACCCGAAAATTCGATATTTAGGACTCCCAGAAGCGATCTGTACATGCCTACTCCGTGTTAGAGTATTTTCAAAATACAGGCACGAAACATGCTGAAAATCGATATTTTAGATGCCCAAAGTCAATATGTGCATGTATCTTCTGTACCCGTTTATATCTCAAATTCAGGCTCAAAATACCCGAAAATTCAATATTTTGGGGTCCCAGAAGCAATCTGTACATGCCTACTCAGTGCTAGAATATTTTCAAAATATAGGCTAAAAACATAATAAAAATAGATATTTTAGGTGCCAAAAAGTCGATATCTCAAATTCAGTCCCAACACACCCGAAAATTCGATATTTAGGGGTCCCAGAAGCGATCTGTACATGCCTACTCCGTGTTAGAGTATTTTCAAAATTCAGGCCCAAAACATGCTGAAAATCGATATTTTAGGTGCCCAAAAGTCGATATGTGCATGCATCTTCTGTACCCGTTTATATCTTTAATTTAGGCTCAAAACACCCGAAAATTCAATATTTTGGGGTCCCAGAAGCGATCTGTACATGCCTACTCAGTGCTAGAATATTTTCAAAATATAGGCTCAAAACATGCTAAAAATCGATATTTTAGGTGCGTAAAGGCGATATCTCAAATTAAGGCCCAAAACACCCGAAAATTCGATATTTAGGGGTCCCTTAAGCAATCTGTACATGCCTACTCAGTGCTAGAATATTATAAAAATATAGGCTCAAAACATGGTAAAAATCGATATTTTAGGTTAGTAAAGGCGATATCTCAAATTCAGGACCAAAACACCCGAAAATTCGATATCATGGGGTCCCAGAAGCGATCTGTACATGCCTACTCCGTGTTAGAGTATTTACAAAATACAGGCCCAAAACATGCTCAAAATCGATGTTTTAGGTGCCTAAAAGTCGATATGTGCATGCATCTTCAGTACCCGTTTAAATCTCAAATTCAGGCTCAAAACACCCAAAAATTCGATATTTTGGGGTCCCAGAAGCGATCTGTACATGCCTACTCCGTGTTAGAATATTTTCAAAATATAGGCTCAAAACATGCTGAAAATCGATCTATTAGGTGCCCAAAGTCGATATGTGCATGCATCTTCTGTACCCGTTTATATCTCAAATTCTGGCCCTAAGCACCCAAAAATTCGATATTTTGGGGTCTCAGAAGCGATCTGTACAAGCCTACTCAGTGCTAGAATGTTTTCAAAATATAGGCTCAAAACATGCTCAAAATCGATATTTTAGGTGCCCAAAAGTCGATATGTGCATGCATCTTCTGTACTCGTTTATATCTCAAATTGAAGCTCAAAACACCCGAAAATTCGATATTTTGAGGTCCCAGAAGCGATCTGTACATGCCTACTCAGTGCTAGAATATTTTCAAAATATAGGCTTAAAACATGCTAAAAAATCGAAATTTTAGGAGCGTAAAGGCGATATCTCAAATTCAGGCCCATAACACCAGAAAATCCAATATTTTGGGGTCCCAGAAGCAATCTGTACATGCCTACTCAGTGCTAGAAAATTTTCAAAATATAGGCTAAAAACATGCTAAAATTCGATATTTTAGGTGCCAAAAAGTCGATATCTCAAATTAAGGCCCAAAACACCCGAAAACTCGATATTTAGGGGTCCCAGAGGCGATCTGTACATGCCTACTCTGTGTTGGAATATTTTCAAAATACAGGCCAAAAACATACTGAAAATCGATCTTTTAGGTGCCCAAAAGTCGATATGTGCATGCATCTTCTGTACCCGTTTATATCTCAAATTCTGGCTCAAAACACCCGAAAATTCAATATTTTGGGGTCCCAGAAGCAATCTGTACATGCCTACTCTGTGTTAGAATATTTTCAAAATATAGGCTCAAAACATGCTAAAAATCGATATTTTAGGTGCGTAAAGGCGATATCTCAAATTAAGGCCCAAAACACCCGAAAATTCGATATTTAGGGGTCCCATAAACAATCTGTACATGCCTACTCAGTGCTAGAATATTTTCAAAATATAGGCTCAAAACATGGTAAAAATCGATATTTTAGGTTAGTAAAGGCGATATCTCAAATTCAGGCCCAAAACACCTGAAAATTCGATATTATGGGGTCCCAGAAGCGATCTGTACATGCCTACTCTGTGTTGGAATATTTTCAAAATACAGGCCAAAAACATACTGAAAATCGATCTTTTAGGTGCCCAAAAGTCGATATGTGCATGCATCTTCTGTACCCGTTTATATCTCAAATTCTGGCTCAAAACACCCGAAAATTCAATATTTTGGGGTCCCAGAAGCGATCTGTACATGCCTACTCAGTGCTAGAATATTTTCAAAATATAGGCTCAAAACATGCTAAAAATCGATATTTTAGGTGCGTAAAGGCGATATCTCAAATTAAGGCCCAAAACACCCGAAAATTCGATATTTAGGGGTCCCATAAACAATCTGTACATGCCTACTCAGTGCTAGAATATTTTCAAAATATAGGCTCAAAACATGGTAAAAATCGATATTTTAGGTTAGTAAAGGCGATATCTCAAATTCAGGCCCAAAACACCCGAAAATTCGATATTATGGGGTCCCAGAAGCGATCTGTACATGTCTACTCCGTGTTAGAGTATTTACAAAATACAGGCCCAAAACATGCTCAAAATCGATGTTTCAGGTGCCTAAAAGTCGATATGTGCATGCATCTTCAGTACCCGTTTAAATCTCAAATTCAGGCTCAAAACACCCAAAAATTCGATATTTTGGGGTCCCAGAAGCGATCTGTACATGCCTACTCCGTGTTAGAATATTTTCAAAATATAGGCTCAAAACATGCTGAAAATCGATCTTTTAGGTGCCCAAAGTCGATATGTGCATGCATCTTCTGTACCCGTTTATATCTCAAATTCTGGCCCTAAGCACCCAAAAATTCGATATTTTGGGGTCTCAGAAGCGATCTGTACAAGCCTACTCAGTGCTAGAATGTTTTCAAAATATAGGTTTAGAACATGCTCAAAATCGATATTTTAGGTGCCCAAAAGTCGATATGTGCATGCATCTTCTGTACTCGTTTATATCTCAAATTCAAGCTCAAAACACCCGAAAATTCGATATTTTGAGGTCCCAGAAGCGATCTGTACATGCCTACTCAGTGCTAGAATATTTTCAAAATATAGGCTTAAAACATGCTAAAAAATCGAAATTTTAGGAGCGTAAAGGCGATATCTCAAATTCAGGCCCAAAACACCAGAAAATCCGATATTTTGGGGTCCCAGAGGCGAACTGTACATGCCTACTCTGTGTTGGAATAATTTCAAAATACAGGCCAAAAACATACTGAAAATCGATCTTTTAGGTGCCCAAAAGTCGATATGTGCATGCATCTTCTGTACCCGTTTATATCTCAAATTCTGGCCCTAAACACTCGAAAATTCGATATTTTGGGGTGCCAGAAGCGATCTGTACATGCCTACTCCGTATTAGCCTACTCAGTGCTAGAATGTTTTTAAAATTTAGGCTCAAAACATGCTGAAAATCGATATTTTAGGTGCCCAAAAGTCGATATGTGCATGAATCTTCTGTACCCGTTTATACCTCAAATTCTGGCCCTAAACACCCGAAAATTCAATATTTTGGGGTCCCAGAAGCGATCTGTACATCCCTACTCAGTGCTAGAGTATTTTCAAAATATAGGCTAAAAACATGCTAAAAATCGATATTTTAGGTGCCAAAAAGTCGATATCTCAAATTAAGGCCCAAAACACCCGAAAATTCGATATTTAGGACTCCCAGAAGCCATCTGTACATGCCTACTCCGTGTTAGAGTATTTTCAAAATACAGGCACGAAACATGCTGAAAATCGATATTTTAGATGCCCAAAGTCAATATGTGCATGTATCTTCTGTACCCGTTTACATCTCAAATTCAGGCTCAAAATACCCGAAAATTCAATATTTTGGGGTCCCAGAAGCAATCTGTACATGCCTACTCAGTGCTAGAATATTTTCAAAATATAGGCTAAAAACATGCTAAAAATCGATATTTTAGGTGCCAAAAAGTCGATATCTCAAATTCAGTCCCAACACACCCGAAAATTCGATATTTAGGGGTCCCAGAAGCGATCTGTACATGCCTACTCCGTGTTAGAGTATTTTCAAAATTCAGGCCCAAAACATGCTGAAAATCGATATTTTAGGTGCCCAAAAGTCGATATGTGCATGCATCTTCTGTACCCGTTTATATCTTTAATTTAGGCTCAAAACACCCGAAAATTCAATATTTTGGGGTCCCAGAAGCGATCTGTACATGCCTACTCAGTGCTAGAATATTTTCAAAATATAGGCTCAAAACATGCTACAAATCGATATTTTAGGTGCGTAAAGGCGATATCTCAAATTAAGGCCCAAAACACCCGAAAATTCGATATTTAGGGGTCCCATAAACAATCTGTACATGCCTACTCAGTGCTAGAATATTTTCAAAATATAGGCTCAAAACATGGTAAAAATCGATATTTTAGGTTAGTAAAGGCGATATCTCAAATTCAGGCCCAAAACACCCGAAAATTCAAAATTATGGGGTCCCAGAAGCGATCTGTACATGCCTACTCCGTGTTAGAGTATTTACAAAATACAGGCCCAAAACATGCTCAAAATCGATGTTTTAGGTGCCTAAAAGTCGATATGTGCATGCATCTTCTGTACCCGTTTATATCTCAAATTCAGGGTCAAAACACCCAAAAATTCGATATTTTGGGGTCCCAGAAGCGATCTGTACATGCCTACTCCGTGTTAGAATATTTTTTCAAAATATAGGCTCAAAACATGCTGAAAATCGATCTTTTAGGTGCCCAAAGTCGATATGTGCATGCATCTTCTGTACCCGTTTATATCTCAAATTCTGGCCCTAAGCACCCAAAAATTCGATATTTTGGGGTCTCAGAAGCGATCTGTACAAGCCTACTCAGTGCTAGAATGTTTTCAAAATATAGGCTCAAAACATGCTCAAAATCGATATTTTAGGTGCCCAAAAGTCGATATGTGCATGCATCTTCTGTACTCGTTTATATCTCAAATTCAGGCTCAAAACACCCGAAAATTCAATATTTTGGGGTCCCAGAAGCAATCTGTACATGCCTACTCAGTGCTAGAAAATTTTCAAAACATAGGCTAAAAACATGCTAAAATTCGATATTTTAGGTGCCAAAAAGTCGATATCTCAAATTAAGGCCCAAAACACCCGAAAACTCGATATTTAGGGGTCCCAGAGGTGATCTGTACATGCCTACTCTGTGTTGTAATATTTTCAAAATACAGGCCAAAAACATACTGAAAATCGATCTTTTAGGTGCCCAAAAGTCGATATGTGCATGCATCTTCTGTACCCGTTTATATCTCAAATTCTGGACCTAAACACCCGAAAATTCGATATTTTGGGGTGCCAGAAGCGATCTGTACATGCCTACTCCGTATTAGCCTACTCAGTGCTAGAATGTTTTTAAAATTTAGGCTCAAAACATGCTGAAAATCGATATTTTAGGTGCCCAAAAGTCGATATGTGCATGAATCTTCTGTACCCGTTTATATCTCAAATTCTGGCCCTAAACACCCGAAAATTCAATATTTTGGGGTCCCAGAACCGATCTGTACATGCCTACTCAGTGCTAGAATATTTTCAAAATATAGGCTAAAAACATGCTAAAAATCGATATTTTAGGTGCCAAAAAGTCGATATCTCAAATTAAGTCCCAAAACACCCGAAAATTCGATATTTTGGGGTCCCAGAAGCGATCTGTACATGCCTACTCCGTGTTAGAGTATTTTCAAAATACAGGCACAAAACATGCTGAAAATCGATATTTTAGATGCCCAAAGTCAATATGTGCATGTATATTCTGTACCCGTTTATATCTCAAATTCAGGCTCAAAATACCCGAAAATTCAATATTTTGGGGTCCCAGAAGCAATCTGTACATGCCTACTCAGTGCTAGAATATTTTCAAAATATAGGCTAAAAACATGCTAAAAATCGATATTTTAGGTGCCAAAAAGTCGATATCTCAAATTCAGTCCCAAAACACCCAAAAATTCGATATTTAGGGGTCCCAGAAGCGATCTGTACATGCCTACTCCGTGTTAGAGTATTTTCAAAATTCAGGCCCAAAACATGCTGAAAATCGATATTTTAGGTGCCCAAAAGTCGATATGTGCATGCATCTTCTATACCCGTTTATATCTTTAATTTAGGCTCAAAACACCCGAAAATTCAATATTTTGGGGTCCCAGAAGCAATCTGTACATGCCTACTCTGTGTTATAGTATTTTCAAAATTCAGGCCCAAAACATGCTGAAAATCGATATTTTTGGTGCCCAAAGTCAATATGTGTATGCATCTTCTATACCCGTTTATATCTCAAATTAAGGCCCAAAACACCCGAAAATTCGATATTTTGGGGTCCCAGAAGCGATCTGTACATGCCCACTCCGTGTTAGAGTATTTTCAAAATACAGGCCCAAAACATGCTCAAAATCGATGTTTTAGGTGCCAAAAAGTCGATATGTGCATGCATCTTCAGTACCCGTTTATATCTCAAATTCAGGCTCAAAACACCCGAAAATTCGATATTTTGGGGTCCCAGAAGCGATCTGTACATGCCTACTCAGTGCTAGAATGTTTTCAAAATATAGGCTCAAAACATGCTCAAAATCGATATTTTAGGTGCCCAAAAGTCGAAATGTGCATGCATCTTCTGTACCCGTTTATATCTCAAATTCAGGCTCAAAACACCCGAAAATTCAATATTTAGGGGTCCCAGAAGCAATCTGTACATGCCTACTCAGTGCTAAAATATTTTCAAAATATAGGCTAAAAATATGCTTAAAATCGATCTTTTAGGTGCCAAAAAGTCGATATCTCATATTCAGTCCCAAGACACCCGAAAATTCGATATTTCGGGGTCACAGAAGCGATCTTAACATGCCTACTCCGGGTTAGAGTATTTTCAAAATTCAGGCCCAAAACATGCTGAAAATCGATATTTTTAGTGCCCAAAGACAATATGTGTATGCATCTTCTATACTCGTTTATATCTCAAATTCAGGCTCAAAACACCCGAAAATTCGATATTTTGGGGTCCCAGAAGCGATCTGTACATGCCTACTCAGTGCTAGAATGTGTTCAAAATATAGGCACAAAACATGCTCAAAATCGATATTTTAGGTGCCCAAAAGTCGATATGTGCATGCATCTTCTGTACTCGTTTATATCTCAAATTCAGGCTCAAAACACCCAAAAATTCAATATTTGGGGGTCCCAGAAGCGATCTGTACATGCCTACTCAGTGCTAGAATGTGTTCAAAATATAGGCCCAAAACATGCTGAAAATCGATATTTTAGATGCCCAAAGTCAATATGTGCATGTATCTTCTGCACCCATTTATATCTCAAATGCAGTCTCAAAACACCTGAAAATTCAATATTTGGGGGTCCCAGAAGAAATCTGTACATGCCTACTCAATGCTAGAATATTTTCAAAATATAGGCTAAAAACATGCTAAAAATCGATCTTTTAGGTGCCAAAAAGTCGATACCTCAAATTCAGTCCCAAAACACCCGAAAATTCGATATTTAGGGGTCCCAGAAGCGATATGTACATGCCTACTCCGTGTTAGAGTATTTTCAAAATACAGGCCAAAAACATTCTGAAAATCGATCTTTTAGGTGCCTAAAAGTCGATATGTGCATGCATTTTCTGTACCCGTTTATATCTTAAATTCTACCCCTAAACACACGAAAATTCAATATTTTGGGGTCCCAGAAGCAATCCGTACATGCCTAATCAGTGCTAGAATATTTTCAAAATATAGGCTAAAAACATGCTGAAATCGATATTGTAGGTGCCAAAAAGTCGATATCTCAAATTAAGGCCCAAAACACCCGAAAATTCTATATTTAGGGGTCCTAGAAGCGATCTGTACATGCCTACTCCGTGTTAGAGTATTTTCAAAATACAGGCCCAAAACATGCTTAAAATCGATGTTTTAGGTGCCAAAAAGTCGATATGTGCATGCATCTTCAGTACCCGTTTATATCTCAAATTCAGGCTCAAAACACCCGAAAATTCAATATTTTGGAGTCCCAGAAGCGATCTGTACATGCCTACTCCGTGTTAGAGTATTTTCAAAATACATGCTCAAAACATGCTGAAAATCTATATTTGAGATGCCCAAAGTCAATATGTGCATGTATCTTCTGTACCCGTTTATATCTCAAATTCAGGCTCAAAACACCCGAAAATTCAATATTTTGGGGTCCTAGAAGCAATCTGTACATGCCTACTCAGTGCTAGAATATTTTCAAAATATAGGCTAAAAACATGCTAAAAATCGATCTTTTAGGTGCCAAAAAGTCGATATCTCAAATTAAGGCCCAAAACTCCCGAAAATTCGATATTTAGGGGTCCCAGAAGCGATCTGTAGATGCCTACTCAGTGCTAGAATGTTTTCAGAATATAGGCTGAAAACATGCTCAAAATCGATATTTTAGGTGCGTATAGGCGATATCTCAAATTCAGACCCAAAACACCCGAAAATTCGATATATTGGGGTCCCAGAAGCGATCTGTACATGCCTACTCCGTGTTAGAGTATTTTCAAAATACAGGCCCAAAACATGCTCATAATCGATGTTTCAGGTGCCCAAAAGTCGATATGCGCATGCATATTCAGTACCCGTTTATATCTCAAATTCACGCTCAAAACACCGGAAAATTTGATATTTTGGGGTCCCAGAAGCGATCTGTACATGCCTACTCCGTGTTAGAGTATTTTCAAAATACATGCCCAAAACATGCTGAAAATTGTTATTTTAGATGCCCAAAGTCAATATGTGCATGTATCTTCTGCACCCATTTATATCTCAAATGCAGTCTCAAAACACCCGAAAATTCAATATTTGGGGGTCCCAGAAGAAATCTGTACATGCCTACTCAATGCTAGAATATTTTCAAAATATAGGCTAAAAACATGCTAAAAATCGATCTTTTAGGTGCCAAAAAGTCGATATCTCAAATTCAGTCCCAAAACATCCGAAAATTCGATATTTAGGGGTCCCAGAAGCGATATGTACATGCCTACTCCGTGTTAGAGTATTTTCAAAATACAGGCCAAAAACATACTGAAAATCGATCTTTTAGGTGCCTAAAAGTCGATATGTGCATGCATCTTCTGTACCAGTTTATATCTTAAATTCTAGCCCTAAATACACGAAAATTCAATATTTAGGGGTCCCAGAAGCAATCCGTACATGCCAAGTCAGTGCTAGAATATTTTCAAAATATAGGCTAAAAACATGCTGAAATCGATATTGTAGGTGCCAAAAAGTCGATATCTCAAATTAAGTCCCAAAACACCCGAAAATTCTATATTTAGGGGTCCCAGAAGCGATC
Organism: Petrolisthes cinctipes; assembly: GCA_033782935.1. Classification (NCBI taxonomy): domain Eukaryota; kingdom Metazoa; phylum Arthropoda; class Malacostraca; order Decapoda; family Porcellanidae; genus Petrolisthes; species Petrolisthes cinctipes. Next base: position 110,518 of record JAWQEG010001675.1, read on the forward strand.
TGTACATGCCTTCTCCGTGTTAGAGTATTTTCAAAATACAGGCCCAAAACATGCTTAAAATCGATGTTTTAGGTGCCAAAAAGTCGATATGTGCATGCATCTTCAGTACCGTTTATATCTCAAATTCAGGCTCAAAACACCCGAAAATTCAATATTTTGGAGTCCCAGAAGCGATCTGTACATGCCTACTCAGTACTAGAATATTTTCAAAATATAGGCTCAAAACATGCTAAAAATCGATATTTTAGGTGCGTATAGGCGATATCTCAAATTCAGACCCAAAACACCCGAAAATTCGATATATTGGGGTTCCAGAAGCGATCTGTACATGCCTACTCCGTGTTAGAGTATTTTCAAAATACAGGCCCAAAACATGCTCAAAATCGTTATTTTAGATGCCCAAAGTCAATATTCTTCTGTACCCGTTTATATCTCAAATTCAGGCTCATAACACCCGAAAATTCAATATTTTGGGGTCCCAGAAGCGATCTGTACATGCCTACTCAGTGCTAGAATATTTTCAAAATATAGGCTAAAAACATGCTAAAAATCTATATTTTACGTGCGATAAAGTCGATATCTCAAATTAAGGCCCAAAACACCCGAAAATTCGATATTTAAGGGTCCCAGAAGCGATCTGTACATGCCTACTCTGTGTTAGAGTATTTTCAAAATACATGCCTAAAACATGCTCAAAATCGATATATTAGATGCCCAAAAGTCGATATGTGCATGCATCTTCTGTACTCGTTTATATCTCAAATTCAAGCTCAAAACACCCGAAAATTCGATATTTTGGGGTCCCAGAAGCGATCTGTACATGCCTACTCAGTGCTAGAATGTTTTCAGAATATAGGCTCAAAACATGCTCAAAATCGATACTTTTGATGCCAAAAAGTCGATATCTCAAATTAAGGCCCAAAACACCCGAAAATTCGATATTTAGGGGTCCCAGAAGCGATCTGTAGATGCCTACTCAGTGCTAGAATGTTTTCAGAATATAGGCTCAAAACCTGCTCAAAATCGATATTTTAGGTGCCCAAAAGTCGATATGTGCATGCATCTACTGTACTCGTTTATATCTCAAATTCAGGCTCAAAACACCCGAAAATTCGATATTTAGGGGTCCCAGAAGCTATCTGTACATGCCTACTCAGTGCTAGAATATTTTCAAAATATAGGCGGAAAACATGCTAAAAATCGATATTTTAGGTGCGTAAAGGCGATATCTCAAATTCATTCCGAAAACACCCGAAAATTCGATATTTTGGGGTCCCAGAAGCGATCTGTACATGCCTACTCCGTGTTAGAGTATTTTCAAAATACATGCCCAAAACATGCTGAAAATCGATATTTTAGATGCCCAAAGTCATTGTGTGCATGTATCTTCTGTACCTGTTTATATCTCGAATTCAGGCTCAAAACACCCTAAAATTCAATATTTTGGGGTCCCAGAAGCAGTCTGTACATGCCTACTCAGTGCTAGAAAATTTTCAAAATATAGGCTAAAAACATGTTAAAAATCGATCTTTTAGGTGCCAAAAAGTCGATATCTCAAATTCAGTCCCAAAACACCCGAAAATTCGATATTTAGGGGTCCCAGAAGCGATCTGTACATGCCTACTCCGTGTTAGAGTATTTTCAAAGTACAGGCCAAAAACATACTGAAAATCGATCTTTTAGGTGCCCAAAAGTCGATATGTGCATGCATCTTCAGTACCCGTTTATATCTCAAATTCAGGCTCAAAACACCCGAAAATTCAATATTTTGGAGTCCCAGAAGCGATCTGTACATGCCTACTCCGTGTTAGAGTATTTTCAAAATACATGCTCAAAACATGCTGAAAATCTATATTTGAGATGCCCAAAGTCAATATGTGCATGTATCTTCTGTACCCGTTTATATCTCAAATTCAGGCTCAAAACACCCGAAAATTCAATATTTTGGGGTCCTAGAAGCAATCTGTACCTGCCTACTCAGTGCTAGAATATTTTCAAAATATAGGCTAAAAACATGCTAAAAATCGATCTTTTAGGTGCCAAAAAGTCGATATCTCAAATTAAGGCCCAAAACTCCTTAAAATTCGATATTTAGGGGTCCCAGAAGCGATCTGTAGATGCCTACTCAGTGCTAGAATGTTTTCAGAATATAGGCTCAAAACATGCTCAAAATCGATATTTTAGGTGCCCAAAAGTCGATATGTGCATGCATCTACTGTACTCGTTTATATCTCAAATTCAAGCTCAAAACACCCGAAAATTCGATATTTTGGGGTCCCATAAGCGATCTGTACATGCCTACTCAGTACTAGAATATTTTCAAAATATAGGCTCAAAACATGCTAAAAATCGATATTTTAGGTGCGTATAAGCGATATCTCAAATTCAGACCCAAAACACCCGAAAATTCGATATATTGGGGTCCCAGAAGCGATCTGTACATGCCTACTCAGTGTTAGAGTATTTTCAAAATACAGGCCCAAAACATGCTCAAAATCGTTATTTTAGATGCCCAAAGTCAATATTCTTCTGTACCCGTTTATATCTCAAATTCAGGCTCATAACACCCGAAAATTCAATATTTTGGGGTTCCAGAAGCAATCTGTACATGCCTACTCAGTGCTAGAATATTTTCAAAATATAGACTAAAAACATGCTAAAAATCTATATTTTAGGTGCGATAAAGTCGATATCTCAAATTAAGGCCCAAAATACCCGAAAATTCGATATTTAAGGGTCCCAGAAGCGATCTGTACATGCCTACTCTGTGTTAGAGTATTTTCAAAATACATGCCTAAAACATGCTCAAAATCGATATATTAGATGCCCAAAAGTCGATATGTGCATGCATCTTCTGTACTCGTTTATATCTCAAATTCAAGCTCAAAACACCCGAAAATTCGATATTTTGGGGTCCCAGAAGCGATCTGTACATGCCTACTCAGTGCTAGAATGTTTTCAGAATATAGGCTCAAAACATGCTCAAAATCGATATTTTTGATGCCAAAAAGTCGATATCTCAAATTAAGGCCCAAAACACCCGAAAATTCGATATTTAGGGGTCCCAGAAGCGATCTGTAGATGCCTACTCAGTGCTAGAATGTTTTCAGAATATAGGCTCAAAACATGCTCAAAATCGATATTTTAGGTGCCCAAAAGTCGATATGTGCATGCATATACTGTACTCGTTTATATCTCAAATTCAGGCTCAAAACACCCGAAAATTCGATATTTTGGGGTCCCAGAAGCTATCTGTACATGCCTACTCAGTGCTAGAATATTTTCAAAATATAGGCGGAAAACATGCTAAAAATCGATATTTTAGGTGCGTAAAGGCGATATCTCAAATTCATTCCGAAAACACCCGAAAATTCGATATTTTGGGGTCCCAGAAGCGATCTGTACATGCCTACTCCGTGTTAGAGTATTTTCAAAATACATGCCCAAAACATGCTGAAAATCGATATTTTAGATGCCCAAAGTCATTGTGTGCATGTATCTTCTGTACCTGTTTATATCTCGAATTCAGGCTCAAAACACCCTAAAATTCAATATTTTGGGGTCCCAGAAGCAGTCTGTACATGCCTACTCAGTGCTAGAAAATTTTCAAAATATAGGCTAAAAACATGTTAAAAATCGATCTTTTAGGTGCCAAAAAGTCGATATCTCAAATTCAGTCCCAAAACACCCGAAAATTCGATATTTAGGGGTCCCAGAAGCGATCTGTACATGCCTACTCCGTGTTAGAGTATTTTCAAAGTACAGGCCAAAAACATACTGAAAATCGATCTTTTAGGTGCCCAAAAGTCGATATGTGCATGCATCTTCAGTACCCGTTTATATCTCAAATTCTGTCCCTAAACATCCGAAGATTCAATATTTTGGGGTCCCAGAAGCGATCTGTACATGCCTACTCCGTGTTAGAGTATTTTCAAAATACATGCCCAAATATGCTGAAAATCGATATTTTAGATGCACAAAGTCAATCTGTGCATGTATCTTCTGTACCTGTATATATCTCAAATTCAGGCTCAAAACACCCGAAAATTCAATATTTTGGGGTCCCAGAAGCAATCTGTACATGCCTACTCAGTGCTAGAATATTTTCAAAATATAGGCTAAAAACATGCTAAAAATCGATCTTTTAGGTGCCAAAAAGTCGATATCTCAAATTCAGTCCCAAAACACCCGAAACTTCGATATTTTGGGGTCCCAGAAGCGATCTGTACATACCTACTCCGTGCTAGAGTATTTTCAAAATTCAGGACCAAAACATGCTGAAAATCGATATTTTTGGTGCCCAAAGTCAATATGTGTATGCATCTTCTATACTCGTTTATATCTCAAATTCAGGCTCAAAACACCCGAAAATTCGATATTTTGGGGTCCCAGAAGCGATCTGTACATGCCTACTCAGTGCTAGAATGTTTTCAAAATATAGGCTCAAAACATGCTCCAAATCGATATTTTAGGTGCCCAAAAGTCGATACGTGCATGCATCTTCTGTACTGGTTTATATCTCAAATTCAGTCTCAAAACATCCGAAAATTCGATATTTTAGGGTCCTAGAAGCGATCTGTACATGCCTACTCAGTGCTAGAATATTTTCAAAATATAGGCTCAAAACATGCTAAAAATCGATATTTTAGGTGCGTAAAGGCGATATCTCAAATTCAGGCCCAAAACACCCGAAAATTCGATATTATGGTGTCCCAGAAGCGATCTGTACATGCCTACTCCGTGTTAGAGTATTTACAAAATACAGGCCCAAAACATGCTAAAAATCGATGTTTCAGGTGCCCAAAAGTCGATATGTGCATGCATCTTCAGTACCCGTTTATATCTCAAATCCAGACTCAAAACACCCAAAAATTCGATATTTTGGGGTCCCAGAAGCGATCTGTACATGCCTACTCCGTGTTAGAGTATTTTCAAAATACATGCCCAAAACATGCTAAAAATCGATATTTTAGATGCCCAAAGTCAATATGTGCATGTATCTTCTGTACCCGTTTATATCTCAAATTCAGTCTCAAAACACCCGAAAATTCAATATTTTGGGGTCCCAGAAGCAATCTGTACATGCCTACTCAGAGCTAGAATATTTTCAAACTATAGGCAAAAAACATGCTAAAAATCGATCTTTTTGGTGCCAAAAAGTCGATATCTCAAATTCAGTCCCAAAACACCCGCAAATTCGATATTTAGGGTTCCCAGAAGCGATCTGTACATGCCTACTCCGCGTTAGAGTATTTTCAAAATACAGGCCAAAAACATACTGAAAATCGATCTTTTAGGTGCCCAAAAGTCGATATGTGCATGCATCTTCTGTACCCGTTTATATCTCAAATTCAGGCTCAAAACACCCGAAATTTCAATATTTTGGGGTCCCAGAAGTAATCTGTACATGCCTACTCAGTGCTAGAATGTTTTCAAAATATAGGCTCAAAACATGCTCAAAATCGATATTTTAGGTGCCCAAAAGTCGATATGTGCATGCATCTTCTGTACTCGTTTATATCTCAAATTCAGGCTCAAAACACCCGAAAATTCGATATTTTGGGGTCCCAGAAGCGATCTGTACATGCCTACTCCGTGTTAGAGTATTTTCAAAATTCAGGCCCAAAACATGCTAAAAATCGATATTTTTGGTGCCCAAAGTCAATATGTGTATGCATCTTCTATACTCGTTTATATCTCAAATTCAGGCTCAAAACACCCGAAAATTCGATATTTTGGGGTCTCAGAAGCGATCTGTACATGCCTACTCCGTGTTAGAGTATTTTCAAAATTCTGGCCCAAAACATGCTAAAAATCGATATTTTAGGAGCCCAAAAGTAGATATGTGCATGCATTTTCTGTACCCGTTTATATCTCAAATTCTGGCTCAAAACACCCGAAAATTCGATATTTTGGGGTCCCAGAAGCGATCTGTACATGCCTACTCAGTGCTAGAATATTTTCAAAACATAGGCTAAAAACATGCTAAAAATCGATATTTTAGGTGCCAAAAAGTCAATATCTCAAATTCAGTCCCAAAACACCCAAAAATTCGATATTTAGGGGTCCCAGAAGCGATCTGTACATGCCTACTCCGTGTTATAGTATTTTCAAAATACAGGCCAAAAACATACTGAAAATCGATCTTTTAGGTGCCCAAAAGTCGATATGTGCATGCATCTTCTGTACCCGTTTATATCTCAAATTCTGGCCCTAAACACCCGAAAATTCGATATTTTGGGGTCCCATAAGCGATCTGTACATGCCTATTCCGTGTTAGAGTATTTTTCAAAATTCAGGCCCAAAACATGCTGAAAATCGATATTTTTGGTGCCCTAAGTCAATATGTGTATGCATCTTCTATACTCGTTTATATCTCAAATTCATGCTCAAAACACCCGAAAATTCGATATTTTGGGGTCCCAGAAGCGATCTGTACATGCCTACTCAGTGCTAGAATGTTTTCAAAATATAGGCTCAAAACATGCTCCAAATCGATATTTTAGGTGCCCTAAAGTCGATATGTGCATGCATCTTCTATACTCGTTTATATCTAAAATTCAGGTTCAAAACACCCGAAAATTCGATATTTTGGGGTCCTAGAAGCGATCTGTACATGCCTACTCAGTGCTAGAATATTTTCAAAATATAGGCACAAAACATGCTAAAAATCGATATTTTAGGTGCGTAAAGGCGATATCTCAAATTCAGGCCCAAAACACCCGAAAATTCGATATTATGGGGTCCCAGAAGCGATCTGTACATGCCTACTCCGTGTTAGAGTATTTACAAAGTACACGCCCAAAACATGCTCAAAATCGATGTTTCAGGCGCCCAAAAGTCGATATGTGCATGCATCTTCAGTACCCGTTTATATCTCAAATCCAGACTCAAAACACCCGAAAATTCGATATTTTGGGGTCCCAGAAGCGATCTGTACATGCCTACTCCGTGTTAGAGTATTTTCAAAATTCAGGCCCAAAACATGCTGAAAATCGATATATTTGGTGCCCAAAGTCATTTTGTGTATGCATCTTCTATACTCGTTTATATCTCAAATTCAGGCTCAAAACACCTGAAATATCGGTATTTTGGGGTCCCAGAACCGATCTGTACATGCCTACTCAGTACTAGAATGTTTTCAAAATATAGGTTCAAAACATGCTCAAAATCGATATTTTAGGAGCCCAAAAGTCGATATGTGCATGCATTTTCTGTACCCGTTTATATCTCAAATTCTGGCTCAAAACACCCGAAAATTCGATATTTTGGGGTCCCAGAAGCGATCTGTACATGCCTACTCCGTGTTAGAGTATTTTCAAAATGCAGGCCAAAAACATACTGAAAATCGATCTTTTAGGTGCCCAAAAGTCGATATGTGCATGCATCTTCAGTACCCGTTTATATCTCAAATTCAGGCTCAAAACACCCGAAAATTCGATATTTTGGGGTCCCAGAAGCGATCTGTACATGCCTACTTCGTGTTAGAGTATTTTCAAAATTCAGGCCCAAAACATGCTAAAAATCGATAATTTTGGTGCCCAAAGTCAATATGTGTATGCATCTTCTATACCCGTTTATATCTCAAATTCAGGCTTAAAACACCCGAAAATTCGATATTTTGGGGTCCCAGAAGCGATCTGTATATGCCTACTAAGTGCTAGAATATTTTCAAAATATAGGCTCAAAACATGTTAAAAATCGATATTTTAGGTGCGTATAGGCTATATTTTAAATTAAGGCCCAAAACACACGAAAATTCTATATTTAGGGGTCCCAGAAGTGATCTGTACGTGCCTACTCCGTGTTAGAGTATTTTCAAAATACAGGCCAAAAACATGCTAAAAATCGATATTTTAGATGCCCAAAGTCAATATGTGCATGTATCTTCTGTACCCGTTTATATCTCAAATTCAGGCTCAAAACACCCGAAAATTCAATATTTTGGGGTCCCAGAAGCAATCTGTACATGCCTACTCAGTGCTAGAATAATTTCAAAATATAGGCTAAAAACATGCTAAAAATCGACATTTTAGAAGCCAAAAAGTCGATATCTCAAATTCAGCCCCAAAACACCCGAAAATTCGATATTTAGGGGTCATACAAGGGATCTGTACATGCCTACTCCGTATTAGAGTATTTTCAAAATACAGGCCAAAAACATACTGAAAATCGATCTTTTAGGTGCCCAAAAGTCAATATGTGCATGCATCTTCTGTAACCGTTTATATCTCAAATTCTGGCCCTAAACACCCGAAAATTTGATATTTTTGGGTTCCAGAAGCGATCTCTACATGCCTACTCAGTTCTAGAAGGTTTTCAAAATATAGGCTCAAAACATGCTCAAAATCGATATTTTAGGTGCCCAAAAGTCGATATGTGCATGCATCTTCTGTACTTGTTTATATCTCAAATTCAAGCTCAAAACACCCGAAAATTCGATATTTTGGGGTCCCAGAATCGGTCTGTACATGCCTACTCGGTGCTAGAATATTTTCAAAATATAGGCTCAAAACATGCTAAAAATCGATATTTTAGGTGCGTAAAGGCGATATCTCAAATTAAGGCCCAAAACACCCGAAATGTCAATATTTTGGGGTCCCAAAAACGATCTGTAAAAGCTTACTCCGTGTTAGAGTATTTTCAAAATTCAGGCCCAAAACATGCTGAAAATCGATATTTTTGGTTCGCACAGTCAATATGTGTATGCATCTTCTATACTCGTTTATATCTCAAATTCAAGCTCAAAACACCCGAAAATTCGATATTTTGGGGTCCCAGAAGCGATCTGTACATGCCTACTCAGTGCTAGAATGTTTTCAAAATATAGGCTCAAAACATGCTCAAAATCGATATTTTTGGTGCCAAAAAGTCGATATTTGCATGCATCTTCTGTACTCGTTTATATCTCAAATTCAGGCTCAAAACACCCGAAAATTCGATATTTTGGGGTCCCAGAAGCGATCTGTACATGGCTACTCAGTGCTAGAATGTTTTCAGAATATAGGCTCAAAACATGCTCAAAATCGATATTTTAGGTGCCAAAAAGTCGATATCTCAAATTAAGGCCCAAAACACCCGAAAATTCGATATTTAGGGGTTCCAGAAGCGATCTCTACATGCCTACTCAGTTCTAGAAGGTTTTCAAAATATAGGCTCAAAACATGCTCAAAATCGATATTTTAGGTGCCCAAAAGTCGATATGTGCATGCATCTTCTGTACTTGTTTATATCTCAAATTCAAGCTCAAAACACCCGAAAATTCGATATTTTGGGGTCCCAGAAGCTATCTGTACATGCCTACTCAGTGCTAGAATATTTTCAAAATATAGGCGCAAAACATGCTAAAAATCGGTATTTTAGGTGCGTAAAGGCGATATCTCAAATTCATTCCGAAAACACCCGAAAATTCGATATTTTGGGGTCCCAGAAGCGATCTGTACATGCCTACTCCGTGTTAGAGTATTTTCAAAACACATGCCCAAAACATGCTGAAAATCGATATTTTAGATGCCCAAAGTCATTGTGTGCATGTATCTTCTGTACCCGTTTATATCTCGAATTCAGGCTCAAAACACCCGAAAATTCAATATTTTGGGGTCCCAGAAGCAGTCTGTACATGCCTACTCAGTGCTAGATAATTTTCAAAATATAGGCTAAAAACATGCTAAAAATCGATCTTTTAGGTGCCAAAAAGTCGATATCTCAAATTCAGTCCCAAAACACCCGAAAATTCGATATTTAGGGGTCCCAGAAGCGATCTGTACATGCCTACTCCGTGTTAGAGTATTTTCAAAGTACAGGCCAAAAACATACTGAAAATCGATCTTTTAGGTGCCCAAAAGTCAATATGTGCATGCATCTTCAGTACCCGTTTATATCTCAAATTCAGGCTCAAAACACCCAAAAATTCAATATTTTGGGGTCCCAGAAGCAATTTGTACAGGCCTACTCAGTGCTAGAATATTTTCAACATATAGGCTAAAAAAATGCTAAAAATCTATATTTTAGGTGCCAAAAAGTCGATATCTCAAATTCAGTCCTAAAACACCTGAAACTTCGATATTTAGGGGTCCCAGAAGCGATCTGTACATGCCTACTCCGTGTTAGAGTATTTTCAAAATACAGGCCAAAAACATACTGAAAATCGATCTTTTAGGTGCCGAAAAGTCGTTTTGTGCATGCATCTTCTGTACCCGTTTATATCTCAAATTCTGGCCCTAAACACCCGAAAATTCGATATTTTGGGGTCCCAGAAGCGATCTGTACATGCCTACTCAGTGCTAAAATGTTTTCAAAATATAGGCTCAAAACATGCTCAAAATCGATATTTTAAGTGCCAAAAAGTCGATATGTGCATGCATCTTCTGTACTCGTTTATATCTCAAATTCTGGCTCAAAACACCCGAAAATTCAATATTTTGGGGTCCCAGAAGCGATCTGTACATGCCTACTCCGTGTTACAGTATTTTCAAAATTCAGGCCCAAAACATGCTGAAAATCGATATTTTTGGGGCCCAAAGTCAATATGTGTATGCATCTTCTATACTCGTTTATATCTCAAATTCAGGCTCAAAACACCCGAAAATTCGATATTTTGGGGTCCCAGAAGCGAACTGTACATGCCTACTCAGTGCTAGAATATTTTCAAAATATAGGCTCAAAACATGCTAAAATCCGATATTTTAGGTGCATAAAGGTGATATCTCAAATTCATGCCCAAAACACCCGAAAATTCGATATTTTGGGGTCCCAGAAGCGATCTGTAGATGCCTACTCAGTTCTAGAATGTTTTCAGAATATAGGCTCAAAACATGCTCAAAATCGATATTTTAGGTGCTCAAAAGTCGATATGTCCATGCATCTACTGTACTCGTTTATATCTCAAATTCAGGCTCAAAACACCCGAAAATTCGTTATTTTGGGTCCCAGAAGCTATCTGTACATGCCTACTCAGTGCTAGAATATTTCAAAATATAGGCGCAAAACATGCTAAAAATCGATATTTTAGGTGCGTAAAGGCGATATCTCAAATTCATTCCGAAAACACCCGAAAATTCGATATTTTGGGGTCCCAGAAGCGATCTGTACATGCCTACTCCGTGTTAGAGTATTTTCAAATCACATGCCCAAAACATGCTGAAAATCGATATTTTAGATGCCCAAAGTCATTGTGTGCATGTATCTTCTGTACCCGTTTATATCTCGAATTCAGGCTCAAAACACCCGAAAATTCAATATTTTGGGATCCCAGAAGCAGTCTGTACATGCCTACTCAGTGCTAGAAAATTTTCAAAATATAGGCTAAAAACATGCTAAAAATCGATCTTTTAGGTGCCAAAAAGTCGATATCTCAAATTTAGTCCCAAAACACCCGAAAATTCGATATTTAGGGGTCCCAGAAGCGATCTGTACATGCCCACTCCGTGTTAGAGTATTTTCAAAGTACAGGCCAAAAACATACTGAAAATCGATCTTTTAGGTGCCGAAAAGTCGTTTTGTGCATGCATCTTCTGTACCCGTTTATATCTCAAATTCTGGCCCTAAACACCCGAAAATTCGATATTTTGGGGTCCCAGAAGCGATCTGTACATGCCTACTCCGTGTTAGAGTATTTTCAAAATTCAGGCCCAAAACAAGCTAAAAATCGATATTTTTGGTGCCCAAAATCAATATGTGTATGCATCTTCTATACTCGTTTATATTTCAAATTCAGGCTCAAAACACCCGAAAATTCGATATTTTGGGGTCCCAGAAGCGATCTGTACATGCCTACTCAGTGCTAGAATGTTTTCAAAATATAGGCTCAAAACATGCTCAAAATCGATATTTTAGGTGCCAAAAAGTCGACATGTGCATGCATCTTCTGTACTCGTTTATATCTCAAATTCTGGCTCAAAACACCCGAAAATTCAATATTTTGGGGTCCCAGAAGCGATCTGTACATGCCTACTCCGTGTTACAGTATTTTCAAAATTCAGGGCCAAAACATGCTGAAAATCGATATTTTTGGGGCCCAAAGTCAATATGTGTATGCATCTTCTATACTCGTTTATATCTCAAATTCAGGCTCAAAACACCCGAAAATTCGATATTTTGGGGTCCCAGAAGCGAACTGTACATGCCTACTCAGTGCTAGAATATTTTCAAAATATAGGCTCAAAACATGCTAAAATCCGATATTTTAGGTGCATAAAGGCGATATCTCAAATTCATGCCCAAAACACCCGAAAATTCGATATTTTGGGGTCCCAGAAGCGATCTGTACATGCCTACTCCGTGTTAGAGTATTTTCAAAATTCAGGCCCAAAACATGCTGAAAATCGATATTTTTGGGGCCCAAAGTCAATATGTGTATGCATCTTCTATACTCGTTTATATCTCAAATTCAGGCTCAAAGCACCCGAAAATTCGATATTTTGGGGTCCCAGAAGCGATCTCTACATGCCTACTCAGTGCTAGAATGTTTTCAAAATATAGGCTCAAAACATGCTCAAAATCGATATTTTAGGTGCCCAAAAGTCGATATGTGCATGCATCTTCTGTACTCGTTTATATCTCAAATTCAGGCTCAAAACACCCGAAAATTCGATATTTTGGGGTCCCAGAAGCGATCTCTATATGCCTACTCAGTGCTAGAATGTTTTCAAGAAATAGGCTCAAAACATGCTCAAAATCGATATTTTTGATGCCCAAAGTCAATATGTGTATGCATATTCTATACTCGTTTATATCTCAAATTCAGGCTCAAAACACCCGAAAATTCGATATTTTGGGGTCCCAGAATCGGTCTGTACATGCCTACTCGGTGCTAGAATATTTTCAAAATATAGATTCAAAACATAGTAAAAATCGATATTTTAGGTGCGTAAAGGCGATATCTCAAATTAAGGCCCAAAACACCCGAAATGTCGATATTTTGGGGTCCCAAAAACGATCTGTAAATGCCTACTCCGTGTTAGAGTATTTTCAAAATTCAGGCCTAAAACATGCTGAAAATCGATATTTTTGGTTCGCAAAGTCAATATGTGTATGCATCTTCTATACTCGTTTATATCTCAAATTCAAGCTCAAAACACCCGAAAATTCGATATTTTGGGGTCCCAGAAGCGATCTGTACATGCCTACTCAGTGCTAGAATGTTTTCAAAATATAGGCTCAAAACATGCTCAAAATCGATATTTTTGGTGCCAAAAAGTCGATATGTGCATGCATCTTCTGTACTCGTTTATATCTCAAATTCAGGCTCAAAACACCCGAAAATTCGATATTTTGGGGTCCCAGAAGCGATCTGTACATGGCTACTCAGTGCTAGAATGTTTTCAGAATATAGGCTCAAAACATGCTCAAAATCGATATTTTAGGTGCCAAAAAGTCGATATCTCAAATTAAGGCCCAAAACACCCGAATATTCGATATTTAGGGGTCCCAGAAGCGATCTGTAGATGCCTACTCAGTGCTAGAATGTTTTCAGAATATAGGCTCAAAACATGCTCAAAATCGATATTTTAGGTGCTCAAAAGTCGATATGTGCATGCATCTACTGTACTCGTTTGTATCTCAAATTCAGGCTCAAAACACCCGAAAATTCGATATTTTGGGGTCCCAGAAGCTATCTGTACATGCCTACTCAGTGCTAGAATATTTTCAAAATATAGGCGCAAAACATGCTAAAAATCGATATTTTAGGTGCGTAAAGGCGATATCTCAAATTCATTCCGAAAACACCCGAAAATTCGATATTTTGGGGTCCCAGAAGCGATCTGTACATGCCTACTCCGTGTTAGAGTATTTTCAAAACACATGCCCAATACATGCTGAAAATCGATATTTTAGATGCCCAAAGTCATTGTGTGCATGTATCTTCTGTACCCGTTTATATCTCGAATTCAGGCTCAAAACACCCGAAAATTCAATATTTTGGGGTCCCAGAAGCAGTCTGTACATGCCTACTCAGTGCTAGCAAATTTTCAAAATATAGGCTAAAAACATGCTCAAAATCGATCTTTTAGGTTCCCAAAAGTCGATATGTGCATGCATCTTCTGTACTCGTTTATATCTCAAATTCAGGCTCAAAACACCCGAAAATTCGATATTTTGGGGTCCCAGAAGCGATCTCTATATGCCTACTCAGTGCTAGAATGTTTTCAAGAAATAGGCTCAAAACATGCTCAAAATCGATATTTTTGATGCCCAAAGTCATTGTGTGCATGTATCTTCTGTACCCGTTTATATCTCGAATTCAGGCTCAAAACACCCGAAAATTCGATATTTTGGGGTCCCAGAATCGGTCTGTACATGCCTACTCGGTGCTAGAATATTTTCCAAATATAGGCTCAAAACATGCTAAAAATCGATATTTTAGGTGCGTAAAGGCGATATCTCAAATTAAGGCCCAAAACACCCGAAATGTCGATATTTTGGGGTCCCAAAAACGATCTGTAAATGCCTACTCCGTGTTAGAGTATTTTCAAAATTCAGGCCTAAAACATGCTGAAAATCGATATTTTTGGTTCGCAAAGTCAATATGTGTATGCATCTTCTATACTCGTTTATATCTCAAATTCAAGCTCAAAACACCCGAAAATTCGATATTTTGGGGTCCCAGAAGCGATCTGTACATGCCTACTCAGTGCTAGAATGTTTTCAAAATATAGGCTCAAAACATGCTCAAAATCGATATTTTTGGAGCCAAAAAGTCGATATGTGCATGCATCTTCTGTACTCGTTTATATCTCAAATTCAGGCTCAAAACACCCGAAAATTCGATATTTTGGGGTCCCAGAAGCGATCTGTACATGGCTACTCAGTGCTAAAATGTTTTCAGAATATAGGCTCAAAACATGCTCAAAATCGATATTTTAGGTGCCAAAAAGTCGATATCTCAAATTAAGGCCCAAAACACCCGAAAATTCGATATTTAGGGGTCCCAGAAGCGATCTGTAGATGCCTACTCAGTGCTAGAATTTTTTCAGAATATAGGCTCAAAACATGCTCAAAATCGATATTTTAGGTGCTCAAAAGTCGATATGTGCATGCATCTACTGTACTCGTTTATATCTCAAATTCAGGCTCAAAACACCCGAAAATTCGATATTTTGGGGTCCCAGAAGCTATCTGTACATGCCTACTCAGTGCTAGAATATTTTCAAAATATAGGCGCAAAACATGCTAAAAATCGATATTTTAGGTGCGTAAAGGCGATATCTCAAATTCATTCCGAAAACACCCGAAAATTCGATATTTTGGGGTCCCAGAAGCGATCTGTACATGCCTAATCCGTGTTAGAGTATTTTCAAAACACATGCCCAAAACATGCTGAAAATCGATATTTTAGATGCCCAAAGTCATTGTGTGCATGTATCTTCTGTACCCGTTTATATCTCGAATTCAGGCTCAAAACACCCGAAAATTCAATATTTTGGGGTCCCAGAAGCAGTCTGTACATGCCTACTCAGTGCTAGAAAATTTTCAAAATATAGGCTAAAAACATGCTAAAAATCGATCTTTTAGGTGCCAAAAAGTCGATATCTCAAATTCAGTCCCAAAACACCCGAAAATTCGATATTTAGGGGTCCCAGAAGCGATCTGTACATGCCTACTCCGTGTTAGAGTATTTTCAAAGTACAGGCCAAAAACATACTGAAAATCGATCTTTTAGGTGCCCAAAAGTCGATATGTGCATGCATCTTCAGTACCCGTTTATATCTCAAATTCAGGCTCAAAACACCCAAAAATTCAATATTTTGTGGTCCCAGAAGCAATTTGTACAGGCCTACTCAGTGCTAGAATATTTTCAAAATATAGGCTAAAAAAATGCTAAAAATCTATATTTTAGGTGCCAAAAAGTCGATATCTCAAATTCAGTCCCAAAACACCTGAAACTTCGATATTTAGGGGTCCCAGAAGCGATCTGTACATGCCTACTCCGTGTTAGAGTATTTTCAAAATATAGGCCAAAAACATACTGAAAATCGATCTTTTAGGTGCCGAAAAGTCGTTTTGTGCATGCATCTTCTGTACCCGTTTATATCTCAAATTCTGGCCTTAAACACCCTAAAATTCGATATTTTGGGGTCCCAGAAGCGATCTGTACATGCCTACTCCGTGTTAGAGTATTTTCAAAATTCAGGCCCAAAACATGCTGAAAATCGATATTTTTGGGGCCCAAAGTCAATATGTGTATGCATCTTCTATACTCGTTTATATCTCAAATTCAGGCTCAAAGCACCCGAAAATTCGATATTTTGGGGTCCCAGAAGCGATCTCTACATGCCTACTCAGTGCTAGAATGTTTTCAAAATATAGGCTCAAAACATGCTCAAAATCGATATTTTAGGTGCCCAAAAGTCGATATGTGCATGCATCTTCTGTACTCGTTTATATCTCAAATTCAGGCTCAAAACACCCGAAAATTCGATATTTTGGGGTCCCAGAAGCGATCTCTATATGCCTACTCAGTGCTAGAATGTTTTCAAGAAATAGGCTAAAAACATGCTCAAAATCGATATTTTTGGTGCCCAAAGTCAATATGTGTATGCATATTCTATACTCGTTTATATCTCAAATTCAGGCTCAAAACACCCGAAAATTCGATATTTTGGGGTCCCAGAAGCGATCTGTACATGCCTACTCAGTGTTAGAATGTTTTCAAAATATAGGCTCAAAACATCCTCAAAATCGATATTTTAGGTGCCCAAAAGTCGATATGTGCATACATATTCTGTACTCGTTTATATCTCCAATTCAGGCTGAAAACACCCAAAAATTCAATATTTTGGGGTCCCAGGAGCGATCTGTACATGCCTACTCAGTGCTAGAATATTTTCAAAATATATGCTTAAAACAAGCTAAAAATCGATATTTTAGGTGCGTAAAGGCGATATCTCAAATTAAGGCCCAAAACACCCGAAAATTCGATATTTAGGGGTCCCAGAAGCGATCTGTACATGCCTACTCCGTGGTAGAGTATTTTCAAAATACGGGCCAAAAACATACTGAAAATCGATCTTTTAGGTGCCCAAAAGTCGATATGTGCATGCATCTTCTGTACCCGTTTATATCTCAAATTCTGGCCCTAAGTACCCGAAAATTCGATATTTTTGGGTCCCAGAAGCGATCTGTACATGCCTACTCAGGCTAGAATGTTTTCAAAATATAGGCTCAAAACATGTTAAAAATCGATATTTTAGGTGCGTTTAGGCGATATTTCAAATTAAGGCCCAAAACACCCGAAAATTCTATATTTAGTGGTCCCAGAAGCGATCTGTACATGCCTACTCCGTGTTAGAGTATTTTCAAAATACAGGCCAAAAACATACTGAAAATCGATCATTTAGGTGCCCAAAAGTCGATATGTGCATCCATCTTCTTAACCCGTTTATATCTCAAATTCTGGCCCTAAACTCCCGAAAATTCTATATTTTAGGGTCCCAGAAGCGATCTGTACATGCCTACTCAGTGCTAGAATGTTTTCAATATATAGGCTCAAAACATGCTCAAAATCGATATTTTAGGTGCCCAAAAGTCGATATGTGCACGCATGTTCTTTACCCGTTTATATCTCAAATTCAAGCTCAAAACACCCGAAAATTCGATATTTTGGGGTCCCAGAAGCGATCTGTACATGCCTACTTAGTGCTAGAATATTTTCAAAATATAGGCTCAAAAAATGCTAAAAATCGATATTTTAGGTGCGTAAAGGCGATATCTCAAATTTAGGCCCAAAACACCCTAAAATTCGATATTTTGGGGTCCCAGTAGCGATCTGTACATGCCTACTCCGAGTTAGAGTAGTTTCAAAATACAGGCCGAAAACATGCTCAAAATCGATGTTTTAGGTGCCCAAAAGTCGATATGTGCATGCATCTACTGTACTCGTTTATATCTCAAATTCAGGCTCAAAACACCCGAAAATTCGATATTTTGGGGTCCCAGAAGCTATCTGTACATGCCTACTCAGTGCTAGAATATTATCAAAATATAGGCGCAAAACATGCTAAAAATCGATATTTTAGGTGCGTAAAGGCGATATCTCAAATTCATTCCGAAAACACCCGAAAATTTGATATTTTGGGGTCCCAGAAGCGATCTGTACATGCCTACTCCGTGTTAGAGTATTTTCAAAACACTTGCCCAAAACATGCTGAAAATCGATATTTTAGATGCCCAAAGTCATTGTGTGCATGTATCTTCTGTACCCGTTTATATCTCGAATTCAGGCTCAAAACACCCGAAAATTCGATATTTTTGGGTCCCAGAAGCGATCTGTACATGCCTACTCAGGCTAGAATGTTTTCAAAATATAGGCTCAAAACATATTAAAAATCGATATTTTAGGTGCGTTTAGGCGATATTTCAAATTAAGGCCCAAAACACCCGAAAATTCTATATTTAGGGGTCCCAGAAGCGATCTGTACATGCCTACTCCGTGTTAGAGTATTTTCAAAATACAGGCCAAAAACATACTGAAAATCGATCATTTAGGTGCCCAAAAGTCGATATGTGCATCCATCTTCTTAACCCGTTTATATCTCAAATTCTGGCCCTAAACTCCCGAAAATTCTATATTTTAGGGTCCCAGAAGCGATCTGTACATGCCTACTCAGTGCTAGAATGTTTTCAATATATAGGCTCAAAACATGCTCAAAATCGATATTTTAGGTGCCCAAAAGTCGATATGTGCACGCATCTTCTTTACCCGTTTATATCTCAAATTCAAGCTCAAAACACCCGAAAATTCGATATTTTGGGGTCCCAGAAGCGATCTGTACATGCCTACTTAGTGCTAGAATATTTTCAAAATATAGGCTCAAAAAATGCTAAAAATCGATATTTTAGGTGCGTAAAGGCGATATCTCAAATTTAGGCCCAAAACACCCTAAAATTCGATATTTTGGGGTCCCAGAAGCGATCTGTACATGCCTACTCCGAGTTAGAGTAGTTTCAAAATACAGGCCGAAAACATGCTCAAAATCGATGTTTTAGGTGCCCAAAAGTCGATATGTGCATGCATCTACTGTACTCGTTTATATCTCAAATTCAGGCTCAAAACACCCGAAAATTCGATATTTTGGGGTCCCAGAAGCTATCTGTACATGCCTACTCAGTGCTAGAATATTATCAAAATATAGGCGCAAAACATGCTAAAAATCGATATTTTAGGTGCGTAAAGGCGATATCTCAAATTCATTCCGAAAACACCCGAAAATTTGATATTTTGGGGTCCCAGAAGCGATCTGTACATGCCTACTCCGTGTTAGAGTATTTTCAAAACACTTGCCCAAAACATGCTGAAAATCGATATTTTAGATGCCCAAAGTCATTGTGTGCATGTATCTTCTGTACCCGTTTATATCTCGAATTCAGGCTCAAAACACCCGAAAATTCAATATTTTGGGGTCCCAGAAGCAGTCTGTACATGCCTACTCAGTGCTAGAAAATTTTCAAAATATAGGCTAAAAACATGCTAAAAATCGATCTTTTAGGTGCCAAAAAGTCGATATCTCAAATTCAGTCCCAAAACACCCGAAAATTCGATATTTAGGGGTCCCAGAAGCGATCTGTACATGCCTACTCCGTGTTAGAGTATTTTCAAAGTACAGGCCAAAAACATACTGAAAATCGATCTTTTAGGTGCCCAAAAGTCGATATGTGCATGCATCTTCAGTACCCGTTTATATCTCAAATTCAGGCTCAAAACACCCAAAAAATCAATGTTTTGGGGTCCCAGAAGCAATTTGTACAGGCCTACTCAGTGCTAGAATATTTTCAAAATATAGGCTAAAAAAATGCTAAAAATCTATATTTTAAGTGCCAAAAAGTCGATATCTCAAATTCAGTCCCAAAACACCTGAAACTTCGATATTTAGGGGTCCCAGAAGCGATCTGTACATGCCTACTCCGTGTTAGAGTATTTTCAAAATACACTCCAAAAACATACTGAAAATCGATCTTTTAGGTGCCGAAAAGTCGTTTTGTGCATGCATCTTCTGTACCCGTTTATATCTCAAATTCTGGCCCTAAACACCCGAAAATTCGATATTTTGGGGTCCCAGAAGCGATCTGTACATGCCTACTCCGTGTTAGAGTATTTTCAAAATATAGGCTCAAAACATCCTCAAAATCGATATTTTAGGTGCCCAAAAGTCGATATGTGCATGCATCTTTTGTACTCGTTTATATCTCAAATTCAGGCTCAAAACACCCAAAAATTCAATATTTTGGGGTCCCAGAAGCGATTTGTACATGCCTACTCAGTGCTAGAATGTTTTCAAAATATAGGCTCAAAACATGCTCAAAATCGATATATTAGGTGCCAAAAAGTCGATATGTGCATGCATCTTCTGTACTCGTTTATATCTCAAATTCTGGCTCAAAACTCCCGAAAATTCAATATTTTGGGGTCCCAGAAGCGATCTGTACATGCCTACTCCGTGTTACAGTATTTTCAAAATTCAGGCCCAAAACATGCTGAAAATCGATATTTTTGGGGCCCAAAGTCAATATATGTATGCATCTTCTATACTCGTTTATATCTCAAATTCAGGCTCAAAACACCCGAAAATTCTATATTTTGGGGTCCCAGAAGCGAACTATACATGCCTACTCAGTGCTAGAATATTTTCAAAATATAGGCTCAAAACATGCTAAAATCCGATATTTTAGGTGCATAAAGGCGATATCTCAAATTCATGCCCAAAACACCCGAAAATTCGATATTTTGGGG
Organism: Petrolisthes cinctipes; assembly: GCA_033782935.1. Classification (NCBI taxonomy): domain Eukaryota; kingdom Metazoa; phylum Arthropoda; class Malacostraca; order Decapoda; family Porcellanidae; genus Petrolisthes; species Petrolisthes cinctipes. The sequence continues at coordinate 131,246 of JAWQEG010001675.1, forward strand.
TCCCAGAAGCGATCTGTACATGCCTACTCCGTGTTAGAGTATTTTCAAAATTCAGGCCCAAAACATGCTGAAAATCGATATTTTTGGGGCCCAAAGTCAATATGTGTATGCATCTTCTATACTCGTTTATATTTCAAATTCAGGCTCAAAGCACCCGAAAATTCGATATTTTGGGGTCCCAGAAGCGATCTCTACATGCCTACTCAGTGCTAGAATGTTTTCAAAATATAGGCTCAAAACATGCTCAAAATCGATATTTTAGGTGCCCAAAAGTCGATATGTGCATGCATCTTCTGTACTCGTTTATATCTCAAATTCAGGCTCAAAACACCCAAAAATTCGATATTTTGGGGTCCCAGAAGCGATCTCTATATGCCTACTCAGTGCTAGAATGTTTTCAAGATATAGGCTCAAAACATGCTCAAAATCGATATTTTTGGTGCCCAAAGTCAATATGTGTATGCATATTCTATACTCGTTTATATCTCAAATTCAGGCTCAAAACACCCGAAAATTCGATATTTTGGGGTCCCAGAAGCGATCTGTACATGCCTACTCAGTGCTAGAATGTTTTCAAAATATAGGCTCAAAACATCCTCAAAATCGATATTTTAGGTGCCCAAAAGTCGATATGTGCATACATCTTCTGTACTCGTTTATATCTCCAATTCAGGCTGAAAACACCCAAAAATTCAATATTTTGGAGTCCCAGAAGCGATCTGTACATGCCTACTGAGTGCTAGAATATTTTCAAAATATATGCTTAAAACAAGCTAAAAATCGATATTTTAGGTGCGTAAAGGCGATATCTCAAATTAAGGCCCAAAACACCCGAAAATTCGATATTTAGGGGTCCCAGAAGCGATCTGTACATGCCTACTCCGTGTTAGAGTATTTTCAAAATACGGGCCAAAAACATACTGAAAATCGATCTTTTAGGTGCCCAAAAGTCGATATGTGCATGCATCTTCTGTACCCGTTTATATCTCAAATTCTGGCCCTAAGTACCCGAAAATTCGATATTTTTGGGTCCCAGAAGCGATCTGTACATGCCTACTCAGGCTAGAATGTTTTCAAAATATAGGCTCAAAACATGTTAAAAATCGATATTTTAGGTGCGTTTAGGCGATATTTCAAATTAAGGCCCAAAACACCCAAAAATTCTATATTTAGGGGTCCCAGAAGCGATCTGTACATGCCTACTCCGTGTTAGAGTATTTTCTAAATACAGGCCAAAAACATACTGAAAATCGATCATTTAGGTGCCCAAAAGTCGATATGTGCATCCATCTTCTTAACCCGTTTATATCTCAAATTCTGGCCCTAAACTCCCGAAAATTCTATATTTTAGGGTCCCAGAAGCGATCTGTACATGCCTACTCAGTGCTAGAATGTTTTCAATATATAGGCTCAAAACATGCTCAAAATCGATATTTTAGGTGCCCAAAAGTCGATATGTGCATGCATCTACTGTACTCGTGTATATCTCAAATTCAGGCTCAAAACACCCGAAAATTCGATATTTTGGGGTCCCAGAAGCTATCTGTACATGCCTACTCAGTGCTAGAATATTAACAAAATATAGGTGCAAAACATGCTAAAAATCGATATTTTAGGTGCGTAAAGGCGATATCTCAAATTCATTCCGAAAACACCCGAAAATTTGATATTTTGGGGTCCCAGAAGCGATCTGTACATGCCTACTCCGTGTTAGAGTATTTTCAAAACACATGCCCAAAACATGCTGAAAATCGATATTTTAGATGCCCAAAGTCATTGTGTGCATGTATCTTCTGTACCCGTTTATATCTCGAATTCAGGCTCAAAACACCCGAAAATTCAATATTTTGGGGTCCCAGAAGCAGTCTGTACATGCCTACTCAGTGCTAGAAAATTTTCAAAATATAGGCTAAAAACATGCTAAAAATCGATCTTTTAGGTGCCAAAAAGTCGATATCTCAAATTCAGTCCCAAAACACCCGAAAATTCGATATTTAGGGGTCCCAGTAGCGATCTGTACATGCCTACTCCGTGTTAGAGTATTTTCAAAGTACAGGCCAAAAACATACTGAAAATCGATCTTTTATAAAAGGTGCCCAAAAGTCGATATGTGCATGCATCTTCAGTACCCGTTTATATCTCAAATTCAGGCTCAAAACACCCAAAAAATCAATATTTTGGGGTCCCAGAAGCAATTTGTACAGGCCTACTCAGTGCTAGAATATTTTCAAAATACAGGCTAAAAAAATGCTAAAAATCTATATTTTAGGTGCCAAAAAGTCGATATCTCAAATTCAGTCCCAAAACACCTGAAACTTCGATATTTAGGGGTCCCAGAAGCGATCTGTACATGCCTACTCCGTGTTAGAGTATTTTCAAAATACACTCCAAAAACATACTGAAAATCGATCTTTTAGGTGCCGAAAAGTCGTTTTGTGCATGCATCTTCTGTACCCGTTTATATCTCAAATTCTGGCCCTAAACACCCGAAAATTCGATATTTTGGGGTCCCAGAAGCGATCTGTACATGCCTACTCCGTGTTAGAGTATTTTCAAAATATAGGCTCAAAAACATCCTCAAAATCGATATTTTAGGTGCCCAAAAGTCGATATGTGCATGCATCTTTTGTACTCGTTTATATCTCAAATTCAGGCTCAAAACACCCAAAAAATCAATGTTTTGGGGTCCCAGAAGCAATTTGGACAGGCCTACTCAGTGCTAGAATATTTTCAAAATATAGGCTAAAAAAATGCTAAAAATCTATATTTTAAGTGCCAAAAAGTCGATATCTCAAATTCAGTCCCAAAACACCTGAAACTTCGATATTTAGGGGTCCCAGAAGCGATCTGTACATGCCTACTCCGTGTTAGAGTATTTTCAAAATACACTCCAAAAACATACTGAAAATCGATCTTTTAGGTGCCGAAAAGTCGTTTTGTGCATGTATCTTCTGTACCCGTTTATATCTCAAATTCTGGCCCTAAACACCCGAAAATTCGATATTTTGGGGTCCCAGAAGCGATCTGTACATGACTACTCCGTTTTAGAGTATTTTCAAAATATAGGCTCAAAACATCCTCAAAATCGATATTTTAGGTGCCCAAAAGTCGATATGTGCATGCATCTTTTGTACTCGTTTATATCTCAAATTCAGGCTCAAAACACCCAAAAATTCAATATTTTGGGGTCCCAGAAGCGATTTGTACATGCCTACTCAGTGCTAGAATGTTTTCAAAATATAGGCTCAAAACATGCTCAAAATCGATATATTAGGTGCCAAAAAGTCGATATGTGCATGCATCTTCTGTACTCGTTTATATCTCAAATTCTGGCTCAAAACACCCGAAAAATCAATATTTTGGGGTCCCAGAAGCGATCTGTACATGCCTACTCCGTGTTACAGTATTTTCAAAATTCAGGCCCAAAACATGCTGAAAATCGATATTTTTGGGGCCCAAAGTCAATATATGTATGCATCTTCTATACTCGTTTATATCTCAAATTCAGGCTCAAAACACCCGAAAATTCTATATTTTGGGGTCCCAGAAGCGAACTATACATGCCTACTCAGTGCTAGAATATTTTCAAAATATAGGCTCAAAACATGCTAAAATCCGATATTTTAGGTGCATAAAGGCGATATCTCAAATTCATGCCCAAAACACCCGAAAATTCGATATTTTGGGGTCCCAGAAGCGATCTGTACATGCCTACTCCGTGTTAGAGTATTTTCAAAATTCAGGCCCAAAACATGCTGAAAATCGATATTTTTGGGGCCCAAAGTCAATATGTGTATGCATCTTCTATACTCGTTTATATCTCAAATTCAGGCTCAAAGCACCCGAAAATTCGATATTTTGGGGTCCCAGAAGCGATCTCTACATGCCTACTCAGTGCTAGAATGTTTTCAAAATATAGGCTCAAAACATGCTCAAAATCGATATTTTAGGTGCCCAAAAGTCGATATGTGCATGCATCTTCTGTACTCGTTTATATCTCAAATTCAGGCTCAAAACACCCGAGAATTCGATATTTTGGGGTCCCGGAAGCGATCTCTATATGCCTACTCAGTGCTAGAATGTTTTCAAGATATAGGCTCAAAACATGCTCAAAATCGATATTTTTGGTGCCCAAAATCAATATGTGTATGCATATTCTATACTCGTTTATATCTCAAATTCAGGTTCAAAACACCCGAAAATTCGATATTTTGGGGTCCCAGAAGCGATCTGTACATGCCTACTCAGTGCTAGAATGTTTTCAAAATATAGGCTCAAAACATCCTCAAAATCGATATTTTAGGTGCCCAAAAGTCGATATGTGCATACATCTTCTGTACTCGTTTATATCTCCAATTCAGGCTGAAAACACCCAAAAATTCAATATTTTGGAGTCCCAGAAGCGATCTGTACATGCCTACTGAGTGCTAGAATATTTTCAAAATATATGCTTAAAACAAGCTAAAAATCGATATTTTAGGTGCGTAAAGGCGATATCTCAAATTAAGGCCCAAAACACCCGAAAATTCGATATTTAGGGGTCCCAGAAGCGATCTGTACATGCCTACTCCGTGTTAGAGTATTTTCAAAATACGGGCCAAAAACATACTGAAAATCGATCTTTTAGGTGCCCAAAAGTCGATATGTGCATGCATCTTCTGTACCCGTTTATATCTCAAATTCTGGCCCTAAGTACCCGAAAATTCGATATTTTTGGGTCCCAGAAGCGATCTGTACATGCCTACTCAGGCTAGAATGTTTTCAAAATATAGGCTCAAAACATGTTAAAAATCGATATTTTAGGTGCGTTTAGGCGATATTTCAAATTAAGGCCCAAAACACCCGAAAATTCTATATTTAGGGGTCCCAGAAGCGATCTGTACATGCCTACTCCGTGTTAGAGTATTTTCTAAATACAGGCTAAAAAACATACTGAAAATCGATCATTTAGGTGCCCAAAAGTCGATATGTGCATCCATCTTCTTAACCCGTTTATATCTCAAATTCTGGCCCTAAACTCCCGAAAATTCTATATTTTAGGGTCCCAGAAGCGATCTGTACATGCCTACTCCGAGTTAGAGTAGTTTCAAAATACAGGCCGAAAACATGCTCAAAATCGATGTTTTAGGTGCCCAAAAGTCGATATGTGCATGCATCTTCTGTACCCGTTTATATCTCGAATTCAGGCTCAAAACACCCGAAAATTCAATATTTTGGGGTCCCAGAAGCAGTCTGTACATGCCTACTCAGTGCTAGAAAATTTTCAAAATATAGGCTAAAAACATGCTAAAAATCGATCTTTTAGGTGCCAAAAAGTCGATATCTCAAATTCAGTCCCAAAACACCCGAAAATTCGATATTTAGGGGTCCCAGTAGCGATCTGTACATGCCTACTCCGTGTTAGAGTATTTTCAAAGTACAGGCCAAAAACATACTGAAAATCGATCTTTTAGGTGCCCAAAAGTCGATATGTGCATGCATCTTCAGTACCCGTTTATATCTCAAATTCAGGCTCAAAACACCCAAAAAATCAATATTTTGGGGTCCAAGAAGCAATTTGTACAGGCCTACTCAGTGCTAGAATATTTTCAAAATACAGGCTAAAAAAATGCTAAAAATCTATATTTTAGGTGCCAAAAAGTCGATATCTCAAATTCAGTCCCAAAACACCTGAAACTTCGATATTTAGGGGTCCCAGAAGCGATCTGTACATGCCTACTCCTTGTTAGAGTATTTTCAAAATACACTCCAAAAACATACTGAAAATCGATCTTTTAGGTGCCGAAAAGTCGTTTTGTGCATGCATCTTCTGTACCCGTTTATATCTCAAATTCTGGCCCTAAACACCCGAAAATTCGATATTTTGGGGTCCCAGAAGCGATCTGTACATGCCTACTCCGTGTTAGAGTATTTTCAAAATATAGGCTCAAAAACATACTCAAAATCGATATTTTAGGTGCCCAAAAGTCGATATGTGCATGCATCTTTTGTACTCGTTTATATCTCAAATTCAGGCTCAAAACACCCAAAAAATCAATGTTTTGGGGTCCCAGAAGCAATTTGGACAGGCCTACTCAGTGCTAGAATATTTTCAAAATATAGGCTAAAAAAATGCTAAAAATCTATATTTTAAGTGCCAAAAAGTCGATATCTCAAATTCAGTCCCAAAACACCTGAAACTTCGATATTTAGGGGTCCCAGAAGCGATCTGTACATGCCTACTCCGTGTTAGAGTATTTTCAAAATACACTCCAAAAACATACTGAAAATCGATCTTTTAGGTGCCGAAAAGTCGTTTTGTGCATGCATCTTCTGTACCCGTTTATATCTCAAATTCTGGCCCTAAACACCCGAAAATTCGATATTTTGGGGTCCCAGAAGCGATCTGTACATGCCTACTCCGTGTTAGAGTATTTTCAAAATATAGGCTCAAAACATCCTCAAAATCGATATTTTAGGTGCCCAAAAGTCGATATGTGCATGCATCTTTTGTACTCGTTTATATCTCAAATTCAGGCTCAAAACACCCAAAAATTCAATATTTTGGGGTCCCAGAAGCGATTTGTACATGCCTACTCAGTGCTAGAATGTTTTCAAAATATAGGCTCAAAACATGCTCAAAATCGATATATTAGGTGCCAAAAAGTCGATATGTGCATGCATCTTCTGTACTCGTTTATATCTCAAATTCTGGCTCAAAACACCCGAAAATTCAATATTTTGGGGTCCCAGAAGCGATCTGTACATGCCTACTCCGTGTTACAGTATTTTCAAAATTCAGGCCCAAAACATGCTGAAAATCGATATTTTTGGGGCCCAAAGTCAATATATGTATGCATCTTCTATACTCGTTTATATCTCAAATTCAGGCTCAAAACACCCGAAAATTCTATATTTTGGGGTCCCAGAAGCGAACTATACATGCCTACTCAGTGCTAGAATATTTTCAAAATATAGGCTCAAAACATGCTAAAATCCGATATTTTAGGTGCATAAAGGCGATATCTCAAATTCATGCCCAAAACACCCGAAAATTCGATATTTTGGGGTCCCAGAAGCGATCTGTACATGCCTACTCCGTGTTAGAGTATTTTCAAAATTCAGGCCCAAAACATGCTGAAAATCGATATTTTTGGGGCCCAAAGTCAATATGTGTATGCATCTTCTATACTCGTTTATATCTCAAATTCAGGCTCAAAGCACCCGAAAATTCGATATTTTGGGGTCCCAGAAGCGATCTCTACATGCCTACTCAGTGCTAGAATGTTTTCAAAATATAGGCTCAAAACATGCTCAAAATCGATATTTTAGGTGCCCAAAAGTCGATATGTGCATGCATCTTCTGTACTCGTTTATATCTCAAATTCAGGCTCAAAACACCCGAAAATTCGATATTTTGGGGTCCCAGAAGCGATCTCTATATGCCTACTCAGTGCTAGAATGTTTTCAAGATATAGGCTCAAAACAAGCTCAAAATCGATATTTTTGGTGCCCAAAGTCAATATGTGTATGCATATTCTATACTCGTTTATATCTCAAATTCAGGCTCAAAACACCCGAAAATTCGATATTTTGGGGTCCCAGAAGCGATCTGTACATGCCTACTCAGTGCTAGAATGTTTTCAAAATATAGGCTCAAAACATCCTCAAAATCGATATTTTAGGTGCCCAAAAGTCGATATGTGCATACATCTTCTGTACTCGTTTATATCTCCAATTCAGGCTGAAAACACCCAAAAAATCAATATTTTGGGGTCCCAGAAGCGATCTGTACATGCCTACTCAGTGCTAGAATATTTTCAAAATATATGCTTAAAACAAGCTAAAAATCGATATTTTAGGTGCGTAAAGGCGATATCTCAAATTAAGGCCCAAAACACCCGAAAATTCGATATTTAGGGGTCCCAGAAGCGATCTGTACATGCCTACTCCGTGTTAGAGTATTTTCAAAATACGGGCCAAAAACATACTGAAAATCGATCTTTTAGGTGCCCAAAAGTCGATATGTGCATGCATCTTCTGTACCCGTTTATATCTCAAATTCTGGCCCTAAGTACCCGAAAATTCGATATTTTTGGGTCCCAGAAGCGATCTGTACATGTCTACTCAGGCTAGAATGTTTTCAAAATATAGGCTCAAAACATGTTAAAAATCGATATTTTAGGTGCGTTTAGGCGATATTTCAAATTAAGGCCCAAAACACCCGAAAATTCTATATTTAGGGGTCCCAGAAGCGATCTGTACATGCCTACTCCGTGTTAGAGTATTTTCAAAATACAGGCCAAAAACATACTTAAAATCGATCATTTAGGTGCCCAAAAGTCGATATGTGCATCCATCTTCTTAACCCGTTTATATCTCAAATTCTGGCCCTAAACTCCCGAAAATTCTATATTTTAGGGTCCCAGAAGCGATCTGTACATGCCTACTCAGTGCTAGAATGTTTTCAATATATAGGCTCAAAACATGCTCAAAATCGATATTTTAGGTGCCCAAAAGTCGATATGTGCACGCATCTTCTTTACCCGTTTATATCTCCAATTCAAGCTCAAAACACCCGAAAATTCGATATTTTTGGGTCCCAGAAGCGATCTGTACATGTCTACTCAGGCTAGAATGTTTTCAAAATATAGGCTCAAAAAATGCTAAAAATCGATATTTTAGGTGCGTAAAGGCGATATCTCAAATTTAGGCCCAAAACACCCTAAAATTCGATATTTTGGGGTCCCAGAAGCGATCTGTACATGCCTACTCCGAGTTAGAGTAGTTTCAAAATACAGGCCGAAAACATGCTCAAAATCAATGTTTTAGGTGCCCAAAAGTCGATATGTGCATGCATCTACTGTACTCGTGTATATCTCAAATTCAGGCTCAAAACACCCGAAAATTCGATATTTTGGGGTCCCAGAAGCTATCTGTACATGCCTACTCAGTGCTAGAATATTAACAAAATATAGGTGCAAAACATGCTAAAAATCGATATTTCAGGTGCGTAAAGGCGATATCTCAAATTCATTCCGAAAACACCCGAAAATTTGATATTTTGGGGTCCCAGAAGCGATCTGTACATGCCTACTCCGTGTTAGAGTATTTTCAAAACACATGCCCAAAACATGCTGAAAATCGATATTTTAGATGCCCAAAGTCATTGTGTGCATGTATCTTCTGTACCCGTTTATATCTCGAATTCAGGCTCAAAACACCCGAAAATTCAATATTTTGGGGTCCCAGAAGCAGTCTGTACATGCCTACTCAGTGCTAGAAAATTTTCAAAATATAGGCTAAAAACATGCTAAAAATCGATCTTTTAGGTGCCAAAAAGTCGATATCTCAAATTCAGTCCCAAAACACCCGAAAATTCGATATTTAGGGGTCCCAGTAGCGATCTGTACATGCCTACTCCGTGTTAGAGTATTTTCAAAGTACAGGCCAAAAACATACTGAAAATCGATCTTTTAGGTGCCCAAAAGTCGATATGTGCATGCATCTTCAGTACCCGTTTATATCTCAAATTCAGGCTCAAAACACCCAAAAAATCAATATTTTGGGGTCCCAGAAGCAATTTGTACAGGCCTACTCAGTGCTAGAATATTTTCAAAATACAGGCTAAGAAAATGCTAAAAATCTATATTTTAGGTGCCAAAAAGTCGATATCTCAAATTCAGTCCCAAAACACCTGAAACTTCGATATTTAGGGGTCCCAGAAGCGATCTGTACATGCCTACTCCGTGTTAGAGTATTTTCAAAATACACTCCAAAAACATACTGAAAATCGATCTTTTAGGTGCCGAAAAGTCGTTTTGTGCATGCATCTTCTGTACCCGTTTATATCTCAAATTCAGGCTCAAAACACCCGAAAATTCGATATTTTGGGGTCCCAGAAGCGATCTGTACATGCCTACTCAGTGCTAGAATGTTTTCAAAATATAGGCTCAAAACATCCTCAAAATCGATATTTTAGGTGCCCAAAAGTCGATATGTGCATACATCTTCTGTACTCGTTTATATCTCCAATTCAGGCTGAAAACACCCAAAAATTCAATATTTTGGAGTCCCAGAAGCGATCTGTACATGCCTACTGAGTGCTAGAATATTTTCAAAATATATGCTTAAAACAAGCTAAAAATCGATATTTTAGGTGCGTAAAGGCGATATCTCAAATTAAGGCCCAAAACACCCGAAAATTCGATATTTAGGGGTCCCAGAAGCGATCTGTACATGCCTACTCCGTGTTAGAGTATTTTCAAAATACGGGCCAAAAACATACTGAAAATCGATCTTTTAGGTGCCCAAAAGTCGATATGTGCATGCATCTTCTGTACCCGTTTATATCTCAAATTCTGGCCCTAAGTACCCGAAAATTCGATATTTTTGGGTCCCAGAAGCGATCTGTACATGCCTACTCAGGCTAGAATGTTTTCAAAATATAGGCTCAAAACATGTTAAAAATCGATATTTTAGGTGCGTTTAGGCGATATTTCAAATTAAGGCCCAAAACACCCAAAAATTCTATATTTAGGGGTCCCAGAAGCGATCTGTACATGCCTACTCCGTGTTAGAGTATTTTCTAAATACAGGCCAAAAACATACTGAAAATCGATCATTTAGGTGCCCAAAAGTCGATATGTGCATCCATCTTCTTAACCCGTTTATATCTCAAATTCTGGCCCTAAACTCCCGAAAATTCTATATTTTAGGGTCCCAGAAGCGATCTGTACATGCCTACTCAGTGCTAGAATGTTTTCAATATATAGGCTCAAAACATGCTCAAAATCGATATTTTAGGTGCCCAAAAGTCGATATGTGCATGCATCTACTGTACTCTTGTATATCTCAAATTCAGGCTCAAAACACCCGAAAATTCGATATTTTGGGGTCCCAGAAGCTATCTGTACATGCCTACTCAGTGCTAGAATATTAACAAAATATAGGTGCAAAACATGCTAAAAATCGATATTTTAGGTGCGTAAAGGCGATATCTCAAATTCATTCCGAAAACACCCGAAAATTTGATATTTTGGGGTCCCAGAAGCGATCTGTACATGCCTACTCCGTGTTAGAGTATTTTCAAAACACATGCCCAAAACATGCTGAAAATCGATATTTTAGATGCCCAAAGTCATTGTGTGCATGTATCTTCTGTACCCGTTTATATCTCGAATTCAGGCTCAAAACACCCGAAAATTCAATATTTTGGGGTCCCAGAAGCAGTCTGTACATGCCTACTCAGTGCTAGAAAATTTTCAAAATATAGGCTAAAAACATGCTAAAAATCGATCTTTTAGGTGCCAAAAAGTCGATATCTCAAATTCAGTCCCAAAACACCCGAAAATTCGATATTTAGGGGTCCCAGTAGCGATCTGTACATGCCTACTCCGTGTTAGAGTATTTTCAAAGTACAGGCCAAAAACATACTGAAAATCGATCTTTTAGGTGCCCAAAAGTCGATATGTGCATGCATCTTCAGTACCCGTTTATATCTCAAATTCAGGCTCAAAACACCCAAAAAATCAATATTTTGGGGTCCCAGAAGCAATTTGTACAGGCCTACTCAGTGCTAGAATATTTTCAAAATACAGGCTAAAAAAATGCTAAAAATCTATATTTTAGGTGCCAAAAAGTCGATATCTCAAATTCAGTCCCAAAACACCTGAAACTTCGATATTTAGGGGTCCCAGAAGCGATCTGTACATGCCTACTCCTTGTTAGAGTATTTTCAAAATACACTCCAAAAACATACTGAAAATCGATCTTTTAGGTGCCGAAAAGTCGTTTTGTGCATGCATCTTCTGTACCGTTTATATCTCAAATTCTGGCCCTAAACACCCGAAAATTCGATATTTTGGGGTCCCAGAAGCGATCTGTACATGCCTACTCCGTGTTAGAGTATTTTCAAAATATAGGCTCAAAAACATCCTCAAAATCGATATTTTAGGTGCCCAAAAGTCGATATGTGCATGCATCTTTTGTACTCGTTTATATCTCAAATTCAGGCTCAAAACACCCAAAAAATCAATGTTTTGGGGTCCCAGAAGCAATTTGGACAGGCCTACTCAGTGCTAGAATATTTTCAAAATATAGGCTAAAAAAATGCTAAAAATCTATATTTTAAGTGCCAAAAAGTCGATATCTCAAATTCAGTCCCAAAACACCTGAAACTTCGATATTTAGGGGTCCCAGAAGCGATCTGTACATGCCTACTCCGTGTTAGAGTATTTTCAAAATACACTCCAAAAACATACTGAAAATCGATCTTTTAGGTGCCGAAAAGTCGTTTTGTGCATGCATCTTCTGTACCCGTTTATATCTCAAATTCTGGCCCTAAACACCCGAAAATTCGATATTTTGGGGTCCCAGAAGCGATCTGTACATGCCTACTCCGTGTTAGAGTATTTTCAAAATATAGGCTCAAAACATCCTCAAAATCGATATTTTAGGTGCCCAAAAGTCGATATGTGCATGCATCTTTTGTACTCGTTTATATCTCAAATTCAGGCTCAAAACACCCAAAAATTCAATATTTTGGGGTCCCAGAAGCGATTTGTACATGCCTACTCAGTGCTAGAATGTTTTCAAAATATAGGCTCAAAACATGCTCAAAATCGATATATTAGGTGCCAAAAAGTCGATATGTGCATGCATCTTCTGTACTCGTTTATATCTCAAATTCTGGCTCAAAACACCCGAAAATTCAATATTTTGGGGTCCCAGAAGCGATCTGTACATGCCTACTCCGTGTTACAGTATTTTCAAAATTCAGGCCCAAAACATGCTGAAAATCGATATTTTTGGGGCCCAAAGTCAATATATGTATGCATCTTCTATACTCGTTTATATCTCAAATTCAGGCTCAAAACACCCGAAAATTCTATATTTTGGGGTCCCAGAAGCGAACTATACATGCCTACTCAGTGCTAGAATATTTTCAAAATATAGGCTCAAAACATGCTAAAATCCGATATTTTAGGTGCATAAAGGCGATATCTCAAATTCATGCCCAAAACACCCGAAAATTCGATATTTTGGGGTCCCAGAAGCGATCTGTACATGCCTACTCCGTGTTAGAGTATTTTCAAAATTCAGGCCCAAAACATGCTGAAAATCGATATTTTTGGGGCCCAAAGTCAATATGTGTATGCATCTTCTATACTCGTTTATATCTCAAATTCAGGCTCAAAGCACCCGAAAATTCGATATTTTGGGGTCCCAGAAGCGATCTCTACATGCCTACTCAGTGCTAGAATGTTTTCAAAATATAGGCTCAAAACATGCTCAAAATCGATATTTTAGGTGCCCAAAAGTCGATATGTGCATGCATCTTCTGTACTCGTTTATATCTCAAATTCAGGCTCAAAACACACGAAAATTCGATATTTTGGGGTCCCAGAAGCGATCTCTATATGCCTACTCAGTGCTAGAATGTTTTCAAGATATAGGCTCAAAACAAGCTCAAAATCGATATTTTTGGTGCCCAAAGTCAATATGTGTATGCATATTCTATACTCGTTTATATCTCAAATTCAGGCTCAAAACACCCGAAAATTCGATATTTTGGGGTCCCAGAAGCGATCTGTACATGCCTACTCAGTGCTAGAATGTTTTCAAAATATAGGCTCAAAACATCCTCAAAATCGATATTTTAGGTGCCCAAAAGTCGATATGTGCATACATCTTCTGTACTCGTTTATATCTCCAATTCAGGCTGAAAACACCCAAAAAATCAATATTTTGGGGTCCCAGAAGCGATCTGTACATGCCTACTCAGTGCTAGAATATTTTCAAAATATATGCTTAAAACAAGCTAAAAATCGATATTTTAGGTGCGTAAAGGCGATATCTCAAATTAAGGCCCAAAACACCCGAAAATTCGATATTTAGGGGTCCCAGAAGCGATCTGTACATGCCTACTCCGTGTTAGAGTATTTTCAAAATACGGGCCAAAAACATACTGAAAATCGATCTTTTAGGTGCCCAAAAGTCGATATGTGCATGCATCTTCTGTACCCGTTTATATCTCAAATTCTGGCCCTAAGTACCCGAAAATTCGATATTTTTGGGTCCCAGAAGCGATCTGTACATGTCTACTCAGGCTAGAATGTTTTCAAAATATAGGCTCAAAACATGTTAAAAATCGATATTTTAGGTGCGTTTAGGCGATATTTCAAATTAAGGCCCAAAACACCCGAAAATTCTATATTTAGGGGTCCCAGAAGCGATCTGTACATGCCTACTCCGTGTTAGAGTATTTTCAAAATACAGGCCAAAAACATACTTAAAATCGATCATTTAGGTGCCCAAAAGTCGATATGTGCATCCATCTTCTTAACCCGTTTATATCTCAAATTCTGGCCCTAAACTCCCGAAAATTCTATATTTTAGGGTCCCAGAAGCGATCTGTACATGCCTACTCAGTGCTAGAATGTTTTCAATATATAGGCTCAAAACATGCTCAAAATCGATATTTTAGGTGCCCAAAAGTCGATATGTGCACGCATCTTCTTTACCCGTTTATATCTCCAATTCAAGCTCAAAACACCCGAAAATTCGATATTTTTGGGTCCCAGAAGCGATCTGTACATGTCTACTCAGGCTAGAATGTTTTCAAAATATAGGCTCAAAAAATGCTAAAAATCGATATTTTAGGTGCGTAAAGGCGATATCTCAAATTTAGGCCCAAAACACCCTAAAATTCGATATTTTGGGGTCCCAGAAGCGATCTGTACATGCCTACTCCGAGTTAGAGTAGTTTCAAAATACAGGCCGAAAACATGCTCAAAATCAATGTTTTAGGTGCCCAAAAGTCGATATGTGCATGCATCTACTGTACTCGTGTATATCTCAAATTCAGGCTCAAAACACCCGAAAATTCGATATTTTGGGGTCCCAGAAGCTATCTGTACATGCCTACTCAGTGCTAGAATATTAACAAAATATAGGTGCAAAACATGCTAAAAATCGATATTTCAGGTGCGTAAAGGCGATATCTCAAATTCATTCCGAAAACACCCGAAAATTTGATATTTTGGGGTCCCAGAAGCGATCTGTACATGCCTACTCCGTGTTAGAGTATTTTCAAAACACATGCCCAAAACATGCTGAAAATCGATATTTTAGATGCCCAAAGTCATTGTGTGCATGTATCTTCTGTACCCGTTTATATCTCGAATTCAGGCTCAAAACACCCGAAAATTCAATATTTTGGGGTCCCAGAAGCAGTCTGTACATGCCTACTCAGTGCTAGAAAATTTTCAAAATATAGGCTAAAAACATGCTAAAAATCGATCTTTTAGGTGCCAAAAAGTCGATATCTCAAATTCAGTCCCAAAACACCCGAAAATTCGATATTTAGGGGTCCCAGTAGCGATCTGTACATGCCTACTCCGTGTTAGAGTATTTTCAAAGTACAGGCCAAAAACATACTGAAAATCGATCTTTTAGGTGCCCAAAAGTCGATATGTGCATGCATCTTCAGTACCCGTTTATATCTCAAATTCAGGCTCAAAACACCCAAAAAATCAATATTTTGGGGTCCCAGAAGCAATTTGTACAGGCCTACTCAGTGCTAGAATATTTTCAAAATACAGGCTAAAAAAATGCTAAAAATCTATATTTTAGGTGCCAAAAAGTCGATATCTCAAATTCAGTCCCAAAACACCTGAAACTTCGATATTTAGGGGTCCCAGAAGCGATCTGTACATGCCTACTCCGTGTTAGAGTATTTTCAAAATACACTCCAAAAACATACTGAAAATCGATCTTTTAGGTGCCGAAAAGTCGTTTTGTGCATGCATCTTCTGTACCCGTTTATATCTCAAATTCTGGCCCTAAACACCCGAAAATTCGATATTTTGGGGTCCCAGAAGCGATCTGTACATGCCTACTCCGTGTTAGAGTATTTTCAAAATATAGGCTCAAAACATCCTCAAAATCGATATTTTAGGTGCCCAAAAGTCGATATGTGCATGCATCTTTTGTACTCGTTTATATCTCAAATTCAGGCTCAAAACACCCAAAAATTCAATATTTTGGGGTCCCAGAAGCGATTTGTACATGCCTACTCAGTGCTAGAATATTTTCAAAATATAGGCTCAAAATAAGCTAAAAATCGATATTTTAGGTGCGTAAAGGCGATATCTCAAATTAAGGCCCGAAACACCCAAAAATTCTATATTTAGGGGTCCCAGAAGCGATCTGGACATGCCTACTCCGTGTTAGAGTATTTTCAAAATACGTGCCAAAAACATACTGAAAATCGATCTTTTAGGTGCCCAAATTCGATATGTGAATGCATCTTCTGTACTCGTTTATATCTCAAATTCAAGCTCAAAACACCCGAAAATTCGATATTTAGGGGTCCCAGAAGCGATCTGTACATGCCTACTCAGTATTAGAATATTTTCAAAATATAGGCTCAAAACATGCTAAAAATCGATATTTTAGGTGCTTAAAGGCGATATCTAAAATTCAGGCCCAAAACACCCGAAAATTCGATATTTTCGGGTCCTAGAAGCGATCTGTACATGCCTACTCCGTGTTAGAGTATTTTCAAAATACAGGCCCAAAACATGCTCAAAATCGATATTTTTGGTGCCCAAAGTCAATATGTGTATGCATCTTCTATACTCGTTTATATCTCAAATTCAGGCTCAAAACACCCGAAAATTCGATATTTTGGGGTCCCAGAAGCGATCTGTACATGCCTACTCAGTGCTAGAATATTTTCAAAATATAGGCTCAAAACATGCTAAAAATCGATATTTTAGGTGCGTAAAGGCGACATCTCAAATTCAGGCCCAAAACACCCGAAAATTCGATATTTAGGGGTCCCAGAAGCGATCTGTACATGCCAACTACGTGTTAGAGTATTTTCATAATACAGGCCAAAAACATACTGAAAATCGATCTTTTAGGTGCCCGAAAGTCGATATGTGCATGCATCTTCTGTACCCGTTTATATCTCAAATTCTGGCCCTAAACACCCGAAAATTCGATATTTTGGGGTCCCAGAAGCGATCTGTACATACCTACTCAGTGCTAGAATGTTTTCAAAATATAGGCTCAAAACATGCTCAAAATCGATATTTTAGGTGCCCAAAAGTCGATATGTGCATGCATCTTCTGTACTCGTTTATATCTCAAATTCAAGCTCAAAATACCCGAAAATTCGATATTTTGGGGTCCCTGAAGCGATCTGTACATACCTACTCAGTGCTAGAATATTTTCAAAATATAGGCTCATAACATGCTAAAAATCGATATTTTAGGTGCGTAAGGGCGATATCTCAAATTCAGGCAAAAAACACCTGAAAATTCGATATTTTGGGGTCCCAGAAGCGATCTGTACATGCCTACTCCGTGTTATAGTATTTTCAAAATACAGGCCCAAAACATGCTTAAAATCGATAATTTAGATGCCCAAAGTCAATATGTGCATGTATCTTCTGTACCCGTTTTTATCTCAAATTCAAGCTCAAAACACCCGTAAATTCGATATTTTGGGGTCCCAGAAGCGATCTGTACATGCCTACTCCGAGTTAGAGTATTTTCAAAATACAGGCCGAAAACATGCTCAAAATCGATGTTTTAGGTGCCCAAAAGTCGATATGTGCATGCATCTTCAGTACCCGTTTATATCTCAAATTCAGGCTCAAAACACCCGAAAATTCGATATTTTGGGGTCCCAGAAGCGATCTGTACATGCCTACTCCGTGTTAGAGTATTTTCAAAATACAGGCCCAAAACATGCTCAAAATCGATCATTTAGATGCCCAAAGTCAATATGTACATGTATCTTCTGTACCCGTTTATATCTCAAATTCAGGCTCAAAACACCCAAAAATTCAATATTTTGGGGTCCCAGAAGCAATCTCAGTGCTAGAATGTTTTCAAGATATAGGCTCAAAACATGCTCAAAATCGATATTTTAGGTGCCCAAAGACAATATGTGTATGCATCTTCTATACTCGTTTATATCTCAAATTCAGGCTCAAAACACACGAAAATTCGATATTTTGGGGTCCCAGAAGCGATCTGTACATGCCTACTCAGTGCTAGAATGTTTTCAAAATATTGGCTCAAAACATCCTCAAAATCGATATTTTAGGTGCCCAAAAGTCGATATGTGCATGCATCTTCTGTACTCGTTTATATCTCAAATTCAGGCTCAAAACACCCGAAAATTCGATATTTTGGGGTCCCAGAAGCGATTTTTATATGCCTACTCAGTGCTAGAATATTTTCAAGATATAGGCTCTAAACATACTCAAAATCGATATTTTTGGTGCCCAAAGTCAATATGTGTATGCATCTTCTATACTCGTTTATATCTTAAATTCATTCTCAAAACACCCGAAAATTCGATATTTTGGGGTCCCAGAAGCGATCTGTACATGCCTACTCAGTGCTAGAATATTTTCAAATTATAGGCTCAAAACATGCTAAAATCCGATATTTTAGGTGCATAAAGGCGATATCTCAAATTCATGCCCAAAACACCCGAAAATTCGATATTTTGGGGTCCCAGAAGCGATCTATACTTGCCTACTCCGTGTTAGAGTATTTTCAAAATTCAGGCCCAATACATGCTCAAAATCGATATTTTTGGAGCCCAAAGTCAATATGTGTATGCATCTTCTATACTCGTTTATATCTCAAATTCAGACTCAAAATACCCGAAAATTCGATATTTTGGGGTCCCAGAAGCGATCTCTACATGCCTACTCAGTGCTAGAATGTTTTCAAAATATAGGCTCAAAACAAGCTAAAAATCGATATTTTAGGTGCCCAAAAGTCGATATGTGCATGCATCTTCTGTACTCGTTTATATCTCAAATTCAGGCTCAAAACACCCGAAAATTCGATATTTTGGGGTCACAGAAGCGATCTCTATATGCCTACTCAGTGCTAGAATGTTTTCAAGATATAGGCTCAAAACATGCTCAAAATCGATATTTTTGGTGCCCAATGTCAATATGTGTATGAATCTTCTATACTCGTTTATATCTCAAATTCAGGCTCAAAACACCCGAAAATTCGATATTTTGGGGTCCCAGAAGCGATCTGTACATGCCTACTCAGTGCTAGAATGTTTTCAAGATATAGGCTCAAAACATGCTCAAAATCGATATTTTTGGTGCCCAATGTCAATATGTGTATGAACCTTCTATACTCGTTTATATCTCAAATTCAGGCTCAAAACACCCGAAAATTCGATATTTTGGGGTCCCAGAAGCGATCTGTACATGCCTACTCAGTGCTAGAATATTTTCAAAATATAGGCTCAAAACATGCTAAAAATCGATATTTTAGGTGCGTAAAGGCGATATCTCAAATTTAGGCCCAAAACACCCGAAAATTCGATATTTTGGGGTCCCAGAAGCGATCTGTACATGCCTACTCCGAGTTAGAGTATTTTCAAAATACAGGCCGAAAACATGCTCAAAATCGATCATTTAGATGCCCAAAGTCAAAATGTGCATGTATCTTCTGTACCCGTTTATATCTGAAATTCAGGCTCAAAACACCCAAAAATTCAATATTTTGGGGTCCCAGAAGCAATCTGTACAGGCCTACTCAGTGCTAGAATGTTTTCAAAATATAGGCTAAAAACATGCTAAAAATCTATATTTTAGGTGCCAAAAAGTCGATATCTCAAATTCAGTCCCAAAACACCTGAAACTTCGATATTTATGGGTCCTAGAAGCGATCTGTACATGCCTACTCAGTGCTAGAATGTTTTCAAAATATAGGCTCAAAACATGCTCAAAATCGATATTTTAGGTGCCCAAAAGTCGATATGTGCACGCATCTTCTGTACCCGTTTATATCTAAAATTCAAGCTCAAAACACCCGTAAATTCGATATTTTGGGGTCCCAGAAGCGATCTGTACATGCCTACTTAGTGCTAGAATATTTTCAAAATACGGGCCAAAAACATACTGAAAATCGATCTTTTAGGTGCCCAAAAGTCGATATGTGCATGCATCTTCTGTACCCGTTTATATCTCAAATTCTGGCCCTAAACTCCCGAAAATTCTATATTTTAGGGTCCCATAAGCGATCTGTACATGCCTACTCAGTGTTAGAGTATTTTCAAAATACGGGCCAAAAACATACTGAAAATCGATCTTTTAGGTGCCCAAAAGTCGATATGTGCATGCATCTTCTGTACCCGTTTATATCTCAAATTCTGGCCCTAAACTCCCGAAAATTCTATATTTTAGGGTCCCATAAGCGATCTGTACATGCCTACTCAGTGCTAGAATGTTTTCAAAATATAGGCTCAAAACATGCTCAAAATCGATATTTTAGGTGCCCAAAAGTCGATATGTGCACGCATCTTCTGTACCCGTTTATATCTCAAATTCAAGCTCAAAACACCCGTAAATTCGATATTTTGGGGTCCCAGAAGCGATCTGTACATGCCTACTTAGTGCTAGAATATTTTCAAAATATAGGCTCAAAACATGCTAAAAATCGATATTTTAGGTGCGTAAAGTCGATATCTCAAATTTAGGCCCAAAACACCCGAAAATTCGATATTTTGGGGTCCCAGAAGCGATCTGTACATGCCTACTCCGAGTTAGAGTATTTTCAAAATACAGGCCGAAAACATGCTCAAAATCGATCATTTAGATGCCCAAAGTCAAAATGTGCATGTATCTTCTGTACCCGTTTATATCTCAAATTCAGGCTCAAAACACCCAAAAATTCAATATTTTGGGGTCCCAGAAGCAATCTGTACAGGCCTACTCAGTGCTAGAATATTTTCAAAATATAGGCTAAAAACATGCTAAAAATCTATATTTTAGGTGCCAAAAAGTCGATATCTCAAATTCAGTCCCAAAACACCTGAAACTTCGATATTTATGGGTCCCAGAAGCGATCTGTACATGCCTACTCAGTGCTAGAATATTTTCAAAATATAGGCTCAAAACATGCTAAAATCCGATATTTTAGGTGCATAAAGGCGATATCCCAAATTCATGCCCAAAACACCCAAAAATTCGATATTTTGGGGTCCCAGAAGTGATCTGTACATGCCTACTCCGAGTTAGAATATTTTCAAAATTCAGGCCCAAAACATGCTGAAAATCGATATTTTTGGGGCCCAAAGTCAATATGTGTATGCATCTTCTATACTCGTTTAAATATCAAATTCAGGCTCAAAACACCCGAAAATTCGATATTTTGGGGTCCCAGAAGCGATCTGTACATGCCTACTCAGTGTTAGAGGATTTTCAAAATACGGGCCAAAAACATACTGAAAATCGACCTTTTAGGTGCCCAAAAGTCGATATGTGCATGCATCTTCTGTACCCGTTTATATCTCAAATTCTGGCCCTAAACACCCGAAAATTCGATATTTTGGGGTCCCAGAAGCGATCTGTACATGCCTACTCAGGCTAGAATGTTTTCAAAATATAGGCTCAAAACATGCTGAAAATCGATATTTTAGGTGCCCAAAAGTCGATATGTGCATGCATCTTCTGTACTCGTTTTTATCTAAAATTCAGCTCAAAACACCCGAAAATTCGATATTTTGGGGTCCCAGAAGCGATCTGTACATGCCTACTCAGTGCTAGAATATTTTCAAAATATAGGCTCAAAACATGCTCTAAATCGATATTTTAGGTGCTTAAAGGCGATATCTAAAATTCAGGCCCAAAACACCAGAAAATTCGATATTTTGGGGTCCCAGAAGCGATCTGTACATGCCTACTCCGTGTTAGAGTATTTTCAAAATACAGTCCCAAAACATGCTCAAAATCGATATTTTTGGTGCCCACAGTCAATATGTGTATGCATCTTCTATACTCGTTTATATCACAAATTCAGGCTCAAAACACCCGAAAATTCTATATTTTGGGGTCCCAGAAGCGATCTGTACATGCCTACTCAGTGCTAGAATATTTTCAAAATATAGGCTCAAAACATGCTAAAAATCGATATTTTAGGTGCGTAAAGGCGATATCTCAAATTCAGGCCCAAAACACCCGAAAATTCGATATTTAGGAGTCCCAGAAGCGATCTATACATGCCAACTCCGTGTTAGAGTATTTTCAAAATACAGGCCAAAAACATACTGAAAATCGATCTTTTAGGTGCCCAAAAGTCGATATGTGCATCCATCTTCTGTACCCGTTTATATATCAAATTCTGGCCCTAAACACCCGAAAATTCGATATTTTGGGGTCCCAAAAGCGATCTGTACATGCCTACTCAGTGCTAGAATGTTTTCAAAATATAGGCTCAAAACATGCTCAAAATCGATATTTTAGGTACCCAAATTCGATATGTGTATGCATATTCTATTCTCGTTTATATCTCAAATTCAGGCTCAAAACACCCGAAAATTCGATATTTTGGGGTCCCAGAAGCGATCTGTACATGCCTACTCAGTGCTAGAATATTTTCAAAATATAGGCTCAAAACATGCTAAAAATCGATATTTTAGGTGCGTAAAAGCGATATCTCAAATTCAGGCCCAAAACACCCGAAAATTCGATATTTAGGAGTCCCTGAAGCGGTCTGTACATGCCAACTCCGTGTTAGAGTATTTTCAAAATACAGGCCAAAAACATACTGAAAATCGATCTTTTAGGTGCCCAAAAGTCGATATGTGCATCCATCTTCTGTACCCGTTTATATCTCAAATTCTGTCCCTAAACACCCGAAAATTCAATATTTTTGGGTCCCAGAAGCGATCTGTACATACCTACTCAGTGCTAGAATGTTTTCAAAATATAAGCTCAAAACATGCTCAAAATCGATATTTTAGGTGCCCAAAAGTCGATATGTGTATGCATCTCCTGTACTCGTTTATATCTCAAATTCAAGCTCAAAACACCAAAAAATTCGATATTTAGGGGTCCCAGAAGCGATCTGTACATGCCTACTCAGTGCTAGAATATTGTCAAAATATAGACTCATAACATGCTGAAAATCGATATTTTAGGTGCGTAAGGGCGATATCTCAAATTCAGGCCCAAAACACCTGAAATTTCGATATTTTGGGGTCCCAGAAGCGCCTACTCCGTGTTAGAGTATTTTCAAAATACAGGCCCAAAACATGCTGAAAATCGATCATTTAGATGCACAAAGTCAATATGTGGATGTATCTTCTGTACCCGTTTATATCTCAAATTCAGGCTCAAAACACCCAAAAATTCAATATTTTGGGGTCCCAGAAGCAATCTGTACGGGCCTACTCAGTGCTAGAATATTTTCAAAATATAGGCTAAAAACATGCTAAAAATCTATATTTTAGGTGCCAAAAAGTCGATATCTCAAATTCAGTCCCAAAACACCTGAAACTTCGATATTTAGGGGTCCCAGAAGCGATCTGTACATGCCTACTCCGTGTTAGAGTATTTTCAAAATACAGGCCAAAAACATACTGAAAATCGATCTTTTACGTGTCGAAAAGTCGATATGTTCATGCATCTTCTGTACCCGTCTATATCTCAAATTCTGGCCCTAAACACCCGAAAATTCGATATTTTGGGGTCCCAGAAGCGATCTGTACATGCCTACTCCGTGTTAGAGTATTTTCAAAATTCAGGCCCAAAACAAGCTGAAAATCGATATTTTTGGTGCCCAAAGTCAATATGTGTATGCATCTTCTATACTCGTTTATATCTCAAATTCAGGCTCAAAACACCCGAAAATTCGATATTTTGGGGTCCAAGAAGCAATCTCTACATGCCTACTCAGTGCTATAATGTTTTCAAAATATAGGCTCAAAACATGCTCAAAATCGATATTTTAGGTGCCCAAATTCGATATGTGAATGCATCTTCTATACTCGTTTATATCTCAAATTCAGGCACAAAACACCCGAAAATTCGATATTTTGGGGTCCCAGAAGCGATCTGTACATGCCTACTCAGTGCTAGAATATTTTCAAAATATAGGCTCAAAACATGCTAAAAATCGATATTTTAGGTGCATAAAGGCGATATCTCAAATTCATGCCCAAAGCACCCGAAAATTCGATATTTTGGGGTCCCAGAAGCGATCTGTACATGCCTACTCCGTGTTAGAGTATTTTCAAAATTCAGGCCCAAAACATGCTGAAAATCGATATTTTTGGGGCCCAAAGTCAATATGTGTATGCATCTTCTATACTCGTTTATATCTCAAATTCAGGCTCAAAACACCCGAAAATTCGATATTTTGGGGTCCCAGAAGCAATCTCTACATGCCTACTCAGTGCTAGAATGTTTTCAAAATATAGGCTCAAAACATGCTCAAAATCGATATTTTAGGTGCCCAAAAGTCGATATGTGCATGCATCTTCTGTACTCGTTTATATCTTAAATTCAGGCTCAAAACACCCGAAAATTCGATATTTTGGGGTCCCAGAAGCGATCTGTACATGCCTACTCAGTGCTAAAATATTTTCAAAATATAGGCTCAAAACAAGCTAAAAATCGATATTTTAGGTGCCCAAAAGTCGATATGTGCATGCATCTTCTGTACTCGTTTATATCTCAAATTCAGGCTCAAAACACCCGAAAATTCAATATTTTGGGGTCCCAGAAGCGATCTTTATATGCCTACTCAGTGCTAGAATATTTTCAAGATATAGGCTCAAAACATTCTCAAAATCGATATTTTTGGTGCCCAAAGTTAATATGTGTATGCATCTTCTATACTCGTTTATATCTCAAATTCAGGCTCAAAACTCCCGAAAATTCGATATTTTGGGGTCCCAGAAGCGATCTGTACATGCCTACTCAGTGCTAGAATTTTTTCAAAATATAGGCTCAAAACAAGCTAAAAATCGATATTTTAGGTGCGTGAAGGCGATATCTCAAATTAAGGCCCAAAACACCCGAAAATTCTATATTTAGGGGTCCCAGAAGCGATCTGTACATGCCTACTCCGTGTTAGAGTATTTTCAAAATACGGACCAAAAACATGCTGAAAATCGATATTTTAGGTGCCCAAAAGTCGATATGTGCATGCATCTTCTGTACTCGTTTATATCTAAAATTCAGCTCAAAACACCCGAAAATTCGATATTTTGGGGTCCCAGAAGCGATCTGTACATGCCTACTCAGTGCTAGAATAATTTCAAAATATAGGCTCAAAACATGCTAAAACTCGATATTTTAGGTGCGTAAAGGCGATATCTCAAATTCAGGCCCAAAACTTCCGAAAATTCGATATTTTGGGGTCCCAGAAGCGATCTGTACATGCCTACTCCGTGTTAGAGTATTTTCAAAATACAGGCCCAAAACATGCTTAAAATCGATGTTTTAGGTGCCCAAAAGTCGATATGTGCATGCATCTTCAGTACCCGTTTATATCTCAAATTTAGGCTCAAAACACCCGAAAATTCGATATTTTGGGGTCCCAGAAGCGGTCTGTACATGCCTACTCCGTGTTAGAGTATTTTCAAAATACATGCCCAAAACATGCTGAAAATCGATAATTTAGATGCCCAAAGTCAATATGTGCATGTATCTTATCTACCCGTTTATATCTCAAATTCAGGCTCAAAAACACCAGAAAATTCAATATTTTGGGGTCCCAGAAGCAATCTGTACAGGCACTCAGTGCTAGAATATTTTCAAAATATAGGCTCAAAACATGCTCAAAATCGATATTTTAGATGCCAAAAAGTCGATATCTCAAATTCCGTCCCAAAATACCCGAAACTTCGGTATTTAGGGGTCCCAGAAGCGATCTGCACATGCCTACTCCGTGTTAGAGTATTTTCAAAATACAGGCCCAAAACATTCTCAAAATCGATGTTTTAGGTGCCCAAAAGTCGATATGTGCATGCATCTTCAGTACCCGTTTATATCTCAAATTCAGGCTCAAAACACCCAAAAATTCAATATTTTGGGGTCCCAGAAGCAATCTGTACAGGCCTACTCAGTGCTAGAATATTTTCAAAATATAGACTAAAAACATGCTAAAAATCTATATTTTAGGTGCCAAAAAGTCGATATCTCAAATTCAGTCCCAAAACACCTGAAACTTCGAAATTTAGGGGTCCCAGAAGCGATCTGTACATGCCTAATCCGTGTTAGAGTATTTTCAAAATACAGGCCAAAAACATACTGAAAATCGATCTTTTAGGCGGCAGAAAAGTCGATATGTGCATGCATCTTCTGTACCCGTTTATATCTCAAATTCTGGCCCTAAACACCCGAAAATTCGATATTTTTGGGTCCCAGAAGCGATCTGTACATGCCTACTATGGCTAGAATGTTTTCAAAATATAGGCTCAAAACATGCTGAAAATCGATATTTTAGGTGCCCAAAAGTCGATTTGTGCATGCATCTTCTGTACTCGTTTATATCTCAAATTCAGGCTCAAAACACCCGAAAATTCGATATTTTGGGGTCCCAGAAGCTATCTGTACATGCCTACTCAGTGCTAGAATATTATCAAAATATAGGCGCAAAACATGCTAAAAATCGATATTTTAGGTGCGTAAAGGCGATATCTCAAATTCATTCCGAAAATACCCGAAAATTTGATATTTTGGGGTCCCAGAAGCGATCTGTACATGCCTACTCCGTGTTAGAGTATTTTCAAAACACTTGCCCAAAACATGCTGAAAATCGATATTTTAGATACCCAAAGTCATTGTGTGCATGTATCTTCTGTACCCGTTTATATCTCGAATTCAGGCTCAAAACACCCGAAAATTCAATATTTTGGGGTCCCAGAAGCAGTCTGTACATGCCTACTCAGTGCTAGAAAATTTTCAAAATATAGGCTAAAAACATGCTAAAAATCGATCTTTTAGGTGCCAAAAAGTCGATATCTCAAATTCAGTCCCAAAACACCCGAAAATTCGATATTTAGGGGTCCCAGAAGCGATCAGTACATGCCTACTCCGTGTTAGAGTATTTTCAAAGTACAGGCCAAAAACATACTGAAAATCGATCTTTTAGGTGCCCAAAAGTCGATATGTGCATGCATCTTCAGTACCCGTTTATATCTCAAATTCAGGCTCAAAACACCCAAAAAATCAATGTTTTGGGGTCCCAGAAGCAATTTGTACAGGCCTACTCAGTGCTAGAATATTTTCAAAATATAGGCTAAAAAAATGCTAAAAATCTATATTTTAAGTGCCAAAAAGTCGATATCTCAAATTCAGTCCCAAAACACCTGAAACTTCGATATTTAGGGGTCCCAGAAGCGATCTGTACATGCCTACTCCGTGTTAGAGTATTTTCAAAATACACTCCAAAAACATACTGAAAATCGATCTTTTAGGTGCCGAAAAGTCGTTTTGTGCATGCATCTTCTGTACCCGTTTATATCTCAAATTCTGGCCCTAAACACCCGAAAATTCGATATTTTGGGGTCCCAGAAGCGATCTGTACATGCCTACTCCGTGTTAGAGTATTTTCAAAATATAGGCTCAAAACATCCTCAAAATCGATATTTTAGGTGCCCAAAAGTCGATATGTGCATGCATCTTTTGTACTCGTTTATATCTCAAATTCAGGCTCAAAACACCCAAAAATTCAATATTTTGGGGTCCCAGAAGCGATTTGTACATGCCTACTCAGTGCTAGAATGTTTTCAAAATATAGGCTCAAAACATGCTCAAAATCGATATATTAGGTGCCAAAAAGTCGATATGTGCATGCATCTTCTGTACTCGTTTATATCTCAAATTCTGGCTCAAAACACCCGAAAATTCAATATTTTGGGGTCCCAGAAGCGATCTGTACATGCCTACTCCGTGTTACAGTATTTTCAAAATTCAGGCCCAAAACATGCTGAAAATCGATATTTTTGGGGCCCAAAGTCAATATATGTATGCATCTTCTATACTCGTTTATATCTCAAATTCAGGCTCAAAACACCCGAAAATTCTATATTTTGGGGTCCCAGAAGCGAACTATACATGCCTACTCAGTGCTAGAATATTTTCAAAATATAGGCTCAAAACATGCTAAAATCCGATATTTTAGGTGCATAAAGGCGATATCTCAAATTCATGCCCAAAACACCCGAAAATTCGATATTTTGGGGTCCCAGAAGCGATCTGTACATGCCTACTCCGTGTTAGAGTATTTTCAAAATTCAGGCCCAAAACATGCTGAAAATCGATATTTTTGGGGCCCAAAGTCAATATGTGTATGCATCTTCTATACTCGTTTATATTTCAAATTCAGGCTCAAAGCACCCGAAAATTCGATATTTTGGGGTCCCAGAGGCGATCTCTACATGCCTACTCAGTGCTAGAATGTTTTCAAAATATAGGCTCAAAACATGCTCAAAATCGATATTTTAGGTGCCCAAAAGTCGATATGTGCATGCATCTTCTGTACTCGTTTATATCTCAAATTCAGGCTCAAAACACCCAAAAATTCGATATTTTGGGGTCCCAGAAGCGATCTCTATATGCCTACTCAGTGCTAGAATGTTTTCAAGATATAGGCTCAAAACATGCTCAAAATCGATATTTTTGGTGCCCAAAGTCAATATGTGTATGCATATTCTATACTCGTTTATATCTCAAATTCAGGCTCAAAACACCCGAAAATTCGATATTTTGGGGTCCCAGAAGCGATCTGTACATGCCTACTCAGTGCTAGAATGTTTTCAAAATATAGGCTCAAAACATCCTCAAAATCGATATTTTAGGTGCCCAAAAGTCGATATGTGCATACATCTTCTGTACTCGTTTATATCTCCAATTCAGGCTGAAAACACCCAAAAATTCAATATTTTGGAGTCCCAGAAGCGATCTGTACATGCCTACTGAGTGCTAGAATATTTTCGAAATATATGCTTAAAACAAGCTAAAAATCGATATTTTAGGTGCGTAAAGGCGATATCTCAAATTAAGGCCCAAAACACCAGAAAATTCGATATTTAGGGGTCCCAGAAGCGATCTGTACATGCCTACTCCGTGTTAGAGTATTTTCAAAATACGGGCCAAAAACATACTGAAAATCGATCTTTTAGGTGCCCAAAAGTCGATATGTGCATGCATCTTCTGTACCCGTTTATATCTCAAATTCTGGCCCTAAGTACCCGAAAATTCGATATTTTTGGGTCCCAGAAGCGATCTGTACATGCCTACTCAGGCTAGAATGTTTTCAAAATATAGGCTCAAAACATGTTAAAAATCGATATTTTAGGTGCGTTTAGGCGATATTTCAAATTAAGGCCCAAAACACCCGAAAATTCTATATTTAGGGGTCCCAGAAGCGATCTGTACATGCCTACTCCGTGTTAGAGTATTTTCTAAATACAGGCCAAAAACATACTGAAAATCGATCATTTAGGTGCCCAAAAGTCGATATGTGCATCCATCTTCTTAACCCGTTTATATCTCAAATTCTGGCCCTAAACTCCCGAAAATTCTATATTTTAGGGTCCCAGAAGCGATCTGTACATGCCTACTCCGAGTTAGAGTAGTTTCAAAATACAGGCCCAAAACATGCTCAAAATCGATGTTTTAGGTGCCCAAAAGTCGATATGTGCATGCATCTACTGTACTCGTGTATATCTCAAATTCAGGCTCAAAACACCCGAAAATTCGATATTTTGGGGTCCCAGAAGCTATCTGTACATGCCTACTCAGTGCTAGAATATTAACAAAATATAGGTGCAAAACATGCTAAAAATCGATATTTTAGGTGCGTAAAGGCGATATCTCAAATTCATTCCGAAAACACCCGAAAATTTGATATTTTGGGGTCCCAGAAGCGATCTGTACATGCCTACTCCGTGTTAGAGTATTTTCAAAACACATGCCCAAAACATGCTGAAAATCGATATTTTAGATGCCCAAAGTCATTGTGTGCATGTATCTTCTGTACCCGTTTATATCTCGAATTCAGGCTCAAAACACCCGAAAATTCAATATTTTGGGGTCCCAGAAGCAGTCTGTACATGCCTACTCAGTGCTAGAAAATTTTCAAAATATAGGCTAAAAACATGCTAAAAATCGATCTTTTAGGTGCCAAAAAGTCGATATCTCAAATTCAGTCCCAAAACACCCGAAAATTCGATATTTAGGGGTCCCAGTAGCGATCTGTACATGCCTACTCCGTGTTAGAGTATTTTCAAAGTACAGGCCAAAAACATACTGAAAATCGATCTTTTAGGTGCCCAAAAGTCGATATGTGCATGCATCTTCAGTACCCGTTTATATCTCAAATTCAGGCTCAAAACACCCAAAAAATCAATATTTTGGGGTCCCAGAAGCAATTTGTACAGGCCTACTCAGTGCTAGAATATTTTCAAAATACAGGCTAAAAAAATGCTAAAAATCTATATTTTAGGTGCCAAAAAGTCGATATCTCAAATTCAGTCCCAAAACACCTGAAACTTCGATATTTAGGGGTCCCAGAAGCGATCTGTACATGCCTACTCCGTGTTAGAGTATTTTCAAAATACACTCCAAAAACATACTGAAAATCGATCTTTTAGGTGCCGAAAAGTCGTTTTGTGCATGCATCTTCTGTACCCGTTTATATCTCAAATTCTGGCCCTAAACACCCGAAAATTCGATATTTTGGGGTCCCAGAAGCGATCTGTACATGCCTACTCCGTGTTAGAGTATTTTCAAAATATAGGCTCAAAAACATCCTCAAAATCGATATTTTAGGTGCCCAAAAGTCGATATGTGCATGCATCTTTTGTACTCGTTTATATCTCAAATTCAGGCTCAAAACACCCAAAAAATCAATGTTTTGGGGTCCCAGAAGCAATTTGGACAGGCCTACTCAGTGCTAGAATATTTTCAAAATATAGGCTAAAAAAATGCTAAAAATCTATATTTTAAGTGCCAAAAAGTCGATATCTCAAATTCAGTCCCAAAACACCTGAAACTTCGATATTTAGGGGTCCCAGAAGCGATCTGTACATGCCTACTCCGTGTTAGAGTATTTTCAAAATACACTCCAAAAACATACTGAAAATCGATCTTTTAGGTGCCGAAAAGTCGTTTTGTGCATGTATCTTCTGTACCCGTTTATATCTCAAATTCTGGCCCTAAACACCCGAAAATTCGATATTTTGGGGTCCCAGAAGCGATCTGTACATGCCTACTCCGTGTTAGAGTATTTTCAAAATATAGGCTCAAAACATCCTCAAAATCGATATTTTAGGTGCCCAAAAGTCGATATGTGCATGCATCTTTTGTACTCGTTTATATCTCAAATTCAGGCTCAAAACACCCAAAAATTCAATATTTTGGGGTCCCAGAAGCGATTTGTACATGCCTACTCAGTGCTAGAATGTTTTCAAATTATAGGCTCAAAACATGCTCAAAATCGATATATTAGGTGCCAAAAAGTCGATATGTGCATGCATCTTCTGTACTCGTTTATATCTCAAATTCTGGCTCAAAACACCCGAAAATTCAATATTTTGGGGTCCCAGAAGCGATCTGTACATGCCTACTCCGTGTTACAGTATTTTCAAAATTCAGGCCCAAAACATGCTGAAAATCGATATTTTTGGGGCCCAAAGTCAATATATGTATGCATCTTCTATACTCGTTTATATCTCAAATTCAGGCTCAAAACACCCGAAAATTCTATATTTTGGGGTCCCAGAAGCGAACTATACATGCCTACTCAGTGCTAGAATATTTTCAAAATATAGGCTCAAAACATGCTAAAATCCGATATTTTAGGTGCATAAAGGCGATATCTCAAATTCATGCCCAAAACACCCGAAAATTCGATATTTTGGGGTCCCAGAAGCGATCTGTGCATGCCTACTCCGTGTTAGAGTATTTTCAAAATTCATTCCCAAAACATGCTGAAAATCGATATTTTTGGGGCCCAAAGTCAATATGTGTATGCATCTTCTATACTCGTTTATATCTCAAATTCAGGCTCAAAGCACCCGAAAATTCGATATTTTGGGGTCCCAGAAGCGATCTCTACATGCCTACTCAGTGCTAGAATGTTTTCAAAATATAGGCTCAAAACATGCTCAAAATCGATATTTTAGGTGCCCAAAAGTCGATATGTGCATGCATCTTCTGTACTCGTTTATATCTCAAATTCAGGCTCAAAACACCCGAGAATTCGATATTTTGGGGTCCCAGAAGCGATCTCTATATGCCTACTCAGTGCTAGAATGTTTTCAAGATATAGGCTCAAAACATGCTCAAAATCGATATTTTTGGTGCCCAAAGTCAATATGTGTATGCATATTCTATACTCGTTTATATCTCAAATTCAGGCTCAAAACACCCGAAAATTCGATATTTTGGGGTCCCAGAAGCGATCTGTACATGCCTACTCAGTGCTAGAATGTTTTCAAAATATAGGCTCAAAACATCCTCAAAATCGATATTTTAGGTGCCCAAAAGTCGATATGTGCATACATCTTCTGTACTCGTTTATATCTCCAATTCAGGCTGAAAACACCCAAAAATTCAATATTTTGGAGTCCCAGAAGCGATCTGTACATGCCTACTGAGTGCTAGAATATTTTCAAAATATATGCTTAAAACAAGCTAAAAATCGATATTTTAGGTGCGTAAAGGCGATATCTCAAATTAAGGCCCAAAACACCCGAAAATTCGATATTTAGGGGTCCCAGAAGCGATCTGTACATGCCTACTCCGTGTTAGAGTATTTTCAAAATACGGGCCAAAAACATACTGAAAATCGATCTTTTAGGTGCCCAAAAGTCGATATGTGCATGCATCTTCTGTACCCGTTTATATCTCAAATTCTGGCCCTAAGTACCCGAAAATTCGATATTTTTGGGTCCCAGAAGCGATCTGTACATGCCTACTCAGGCTAGAATGTTTTCAAAATATAGGCTCAAAACATGTTAAAAATCGATATTTTAGGTGCGTTTAGGCGATATTTCAAATTAAGGCCCAAAACACCCGAAAATTCTATATTTAGGGGTCCCAGAAGCGATCTGTACATGCCTACTCCGTGTTAGAGTATTTTCTAAATACAGGCCAAAAACATACTGAAAATCGATCATTTAGGTGCCCAAAAGTCGATATGTGCATCCATCTTCTTAACCCGTTTATATCTCAAATTCTGGCCCTAAACTCCCGAAAATTCTATATTTTAGGGTCCCAGAAGCGATCTGTACATGCCTACTCCGAGTTAGAGTAGTTTCAAAATACAGGCCGAAAACATGCTCAAAATCGATGTTTTAGGTGCCCAAAAGTCGATATGTGCATGCATCTTCTGTACCCGTTTATATCTCGAATTCAGGCTCAAAACACCCGAAAATTCAATATTTTGGGGTCCCAGAAGCAGTCTGTACATGCCTACTCAGTGCTAGAAAATTTTCAAAATATAGGCTAAAAACATGCTAAAAATCGATCTTTTAGGTGCCAAAAAGTCGATATCTCAAATTCAGTCCCAAAACACCCGAAAATTCGATATTTAGGGGTCCCAGTAGCGATCTGTACATGCCTACTCCGTGTTAGAGTATTTTCAAAGTACAGGCCAAAAACATACTGAAAATCGATCTTTTAGGTGCCCAAAAGTCGATATGTGCATGCATCTTCAGTACCCGTTTATATCTCAAATTCAGGCTCAAAACACCCAAAAAATCAATATTTTGGGGTCCCAGAAGCAATTTGTACAGGCCTACTCAGTGCTAGAATATTTTCAAAATACAGGCTAAAAAAATGCTAAAAATCTATATTTTAGGTGCCAAAAAGTCGATATCTCAAATTCAGTCCCAAAACACCTGAAACTTCGATATTTAGGGGTCACAGAAGCGATCTGTACATGCCTACTCCTTGTTAGAGTATTTTCAAAATACACTCCAAAAACATACTGAAAATCGATCTTTTAGGTGCCGAAAAGTCGTTTTGTGCATGCATCTTCTGTACCCGTTTATATCTCAAATTCTGGCCCTAAACACCCGAAAATTCGATATTTTGGGGTCCCAGAAGCGATCTGTACATGCCTACTCCGTGTTAGAGTATTTTCAAAATATAGGCTCAAAAACATCCTCAAAATCGATATTTTAGGTGCCCAAAAGTCGATATGTGCATGCATCTTTTGTACTCGTTTATATCTCAAATTCAGGCTCAAAACACCCAAAAAATCAATGTTTTGGGGTCCCAGAAGCAATTTGGACAGGCCTACTCAGTGCTAGAATATTTTCAAAATATAGGCTAAAAAAATGCTAAAAATCTATATTTTAAGTGCCAAAAAGTCGATATCTCAAATTCAGTCCCAAAACACCTGAAACTTCGATATTTAGGGGTCCCAGAAGCGATCTGTACATGCCTACTCCGTGTTAGAGTATTTTCAAAATACACTCCAAAAACATACTGAAAATCGATCTTTTAGGTGCCGAAAAGTCGTTTTGTGCATGCATCTTCTGTACCCGTTTATATCTCAAATTCTGGCCCTAAACACCCGAAAATTCGATATTTTGGGGTCCCAGAAGCGATCTGTACATGCCTACTCCGTGTTAGAGAATTTTCAAAATATAGGCTCAAAACATCCTCAAAATCGATATTTTAGGTGCCCAAAAGTCGATATGTGCATGCATCTTTTGTACTCGTTTATATCTCAAATTCAGGCTCAAAACACCCAAAAATTCAATCGTTTGGGGTCCCAGAAGCGATTTGTACATGCCTACTCAGTGCTAGAATGTTTTCAAAATATAGGCTCAAAACATGCTCAAAATCGATATATTAGGTGCCAAAAAGTCGATATGTGCATGCATCTTCTGTACTCGTTTATATCTCAAATTCTGGCTCAAAACACCCGAAAATTCAATATTTTGGGGTCCCAGAAGCGATCTGTACATGCCTACTCCGTGTTACAGTATTTTCAAAATTCAGGCCCAAAACATGCTGAAAATCGATATTTTTGGGGCCCAAAGTCAATATATGTATGCATCTTCTATACTCGTTTATATCTCAAATTCAGGCTCAAAACACCCGAAAATTCTATATTTTGGGGTCCCAGAAGCGAACTATACATGCCTACTCAGTGCTAGAATATTTTCAAAATATAGGCTCAAAACATGCTAAAATCCGATATTTTAGGTGCATAAAGGCGATATCTCAAATTCATGCCCAAAACACCCGAAAATTCGATATTTTGGGGTCCCAGAAGCGATCTGTACATGCCTACTCCGTGTTAGAGTATTTTCAAAATTCAGGCCCAAAACATGCTGAAAATCGATATTTTTGGGGCCCAAAGTCAATATGTGTATGCATCTTCTATACTCGTTTATATCTCAAATTCAGGCTCAAAGCACCCGAAAATTCGATATTTTGGGGTCCCAGAAGCGATCTCTACATGCCTACTCAGTGCTAGAATGTTTTCAAAATATAGGCTCAAAACATGCTCAAAATCGATATTTTAGGTGCCCAAAAGTCGATATGTGCATGCATCTTCTGTACTCGTTTATATCTCAAATTCAGGCTCAAAACACCCGAAAATTCGATATTTTGGGGTCCCAGAAGCGATCTCTATATGCCTACTCAGTGCTAGAATGTTTTCAAGATATAGGCTCAAAACATGCTCAAAATCGATATTTTTGGTGCCCAAAGTCAATATGTGTATGCATATTCTATACTCGTTTATATCTCAAATTCAGGCTCAAAACACCCAAAAAATCAATATTTTGGGGTCCCAGAAGCGATCTGTACTCGTTTATATCTCCAATTCAGGCTGAAAACACCCAAAAAATCAATATTTTGGGGTCCCAGAAGCGATCTGTACATGCCTACTCAGTGCTAGAATATTTTCAAAATATATGCTTAAAACAAGCTAAAAATCGATATTTTAGGTGCGTAAAGGCGATATCTCAAATTAAGGCCCAAAACACCCGAAAATTCGATATTTAGGGGTCCCAGAAGCGATCTGTACATGCCTACTCCGTGTTAGAGTATTTTCAAAATACGGGCCAAAAACATACTGAAAATCGATCTTTTAGGTGCCCAAAAGTCGATATGTGCATGCATCTTCTGTACCCGTTTATATCTCAAATTCTGGCCCTAAGTACCCGAAAATTCGATATTTTTGGGTCCCAGAAGCGATCTGTACATGTCTACTCAGGCTAGAATGTTTTCAAAATATAGGCTCAAAACATGTTAAAAATCGATATTTTAGGTGCGTTTAGGCGATATTTCAAATTAAGGCCCAAAACACCCGAAAATTCTATATTTAGGGGTCCCAGAAGCGATCTGTACATGCCTACTCCGTGTTAGAGTATTTTCAAAATACAGGCCAAAAACATACTTAAAATCGATCATTTAGGTGCCCAAAAGTCGATATGTGCATCCATCTTCTTAACCCGTTTATATCTCAAATTCTGGCCCTAAACTCCCGAAAATTCTATATTTTAGGGTCCCAGAAGCGATCTGTACATGCCTACTCAGTGCTAGAATGTTTTCAATATATAGGCTCAAAACATGCTCAAAATCGATATTTTAGGTGCCCAAAAGTCGATATGTGCACGCATCTTCTTTACCCGTTTATATCTCAAATTCAAGCTCAAAACACCCGAAAATTCGATATTTTGGGGTCCCAGAAGCGATCTGTACATGCCTACTCCGAGTTAGAGTAGTTTCAAAATACAGGCCGAAAACATGCTCAAAATCAATGTTTTAGGTGCCCAAAAGTCGATATGTGCATGCATCTACTGTACTCGTGTATATCTCAAATTCAGGCTCAAAACACCCGAAAATTCGATATTTTGGGGTCCCAGAAACTATCTGTACATGCCTACTCAGTGCTAGAATATTAACAAAATATAGGTGCAAAACATGCTAAAAATCGATATTTTAGGTGCGTAAAGGCGATATCTCAAATTCATTCCGAAAACACCCGAAAATTTGATATTTTGGGGTCCCAGAAGCGATCTGTACATGCCTACTCCGTGTTAGAGTATTTTCAAAACACATGCCCAAAACATGCTGAAAATCGATATTTTAGATGCCCAAAGTCATTGTGTGCATGTATCTTCTGTACCCGTTTATATCTCGAATTCAGGCTCAAAACACCCGAAAATTCAATATTTTGGGGTCCCAGAAGCAGTCTGTACATGCCTACTCAGTGCTAGAAAATTTTCAAAATATAGGCTAAAAACATGCTAAAAATCGATCTTTTAGGTGCCAAAAAGTCGATATCTCAAATTCAGTCCCAAAACACCCGAAAATTCGATATTTAGGGGTCCCAGTAGCGATCTGTACATGCCTACTCCGTGTTAGAGTATTTTCAAAGTACAGGCCAAAAACATACTGAAAATCGATCTTTTAGGTGCCCAAAAGTCGATATGTGCATGCATCTTCAGTACCCGTTTATATCTCAAATTCAGGCTCAAAACACCCAAAAAATCAATATTTTGGGGTCCCAGAAGCAATTTGTACAGGCCTACTCAGTGCTAGAATATTTTCAAAATACAGGCTAAAAAAATGCTAAAAATCTATATTTTAGGTGCCAAAAAGTCGATATCTCAAATTCAGTCCCAAAACACCTGAAACTTCGATATTTAGGGTTCCCAGAAGCGATCTGTACATGCCTACTCCGTGTTAGAGTATTTTCAAAATACACTCCAAAAACATACTGAAAATCGATCTTTTAGGTGCCGAAAAGTCGTTTTGTGCATGCATCTTCTGTACCCGTTTATATCTCAAATTCTGGCCCTAAACACCCGAAAATTCGATATTTTGGGGTCCCAGAAGCGATCTGTACATGCCTACTCCGTGTTAGAGTATTTTCAAAATATAGGCTCAAAACATCCTCAAAATCGATATTTTAGGTGCCCAAAAGTCGATATGTGCATGCATCTTTTGTACTCGTTTATATCTCAAATTCTGGCTCAAAACACCCGAAAATTCAATATTTTGGGGTCCCAGAAGCGATCTGTACATGCCTACTCCGTGTTACAGTATTTTCAAAATTCAGGCCCAAAACATGCTGAAAATCGATATTTTTGGGGCCCAAAGTCAATATATGTATGCATCTTCTATACTCGTTTATATCTCAAATTCAGGCTCAAAACACCCGAAAATTCTATATTTTGGGGTCCCAGAAGCGAACTATACATGCCTACTCAGTGCTAGAATATTTTCAAAATATAGGCTCAAAACATGCTAAAATCCGATATTTTAGGTGCATAAAGGCGATATCTCAAATTCATGCCCAAAACACCCGAAAATTCGATATTTTGGGGTCCCAGAAGCGATCTGTGCATGCCTACTCCGTGTTAGAGTATTTTCAAAATTCAGGCCCAAAACATGCTGAAAATCGATATTTTTGGGGCCCAAAGTCAATATGTGTATGCATCTTCTATACTCGTTTATATCTCAAATTCAGGCTCAAAGCACCCGAAAATTCGATATTTTGGGGTCCCAGAAGCGATCTCTACATGCCTACTCAGTGCTAGAATGTTTTCAAAATATAGGCTCAAAACATGCTCAAAATCGATATTTTAGGTGCCCAAAAGTCGATATGTGCATGCATCTTCTGTACTCGTTTATATCTCAAATTCAGGCTCAAAACACCCGAGAATTCGATATTTTGGGGTCCCAGAAGCGATCTCTATATGCCTACTCAGTGCTAGAATGTTTTCAAGATATAGGCTCAAAACATGCTCAAAATCGATATTTTTGGTGCCCAAAGTCAATATGTGTATGCATATTCTATACTCGTTTATATCTCAAATTCAGGCTCAAAACACCCGAAAATTCGATATTTTGGGGTCCCAGAAGCGATCTGTACATGCCTACTCAGTGCTAGAATGTTTTCAAAATATAGGCTCAAAACATCCTCAAAATCGATATTTTAGGTGCCCAAAAGTCGATATGTGCATACATCTTCTGTACTCGTTTATATCTCCAATTCAGGCTGAAAACACCCAAAAATTCAATATTTTGGAGTCCCAGAAGCGATCTGTACATGCCTACTGAGTGCTAGAATATTTTCAAAATATATGCTTAAAACAAGCTAAAAATCGATATTATAGGTGCGTAAAGGCGATATCTCAAATTAAGGCCCAAAACACCCGAAAATTCGATATTTAGGGGTCCCAGAAGCGATCTGTACATGCCTACTCCGTGTTAGAGTATTTTCAAAATACGGGCCAAAAACATACTGAAAATCGATCTTTTAGGTGCCCAAAAGTCGATATGTGCATGCATCTTCTGTACCCGTTTATATCTCAAATTCTGGCCCTAAGTACCCGAAAATTCGATATTTTTGGGTCCCAGAAGCGATCTGTACATGCCTACTCAGGCTAGAATGTTTTCAAAATATAGGCTCAAAACATGTTAAAAATCGATATTTTAGGTGCGTTTAGGCGATATTTCAAATTAAGGCCCAAAACACCCGAAAATTCTATATTTAGGGGTCCCAGAAGCGATCTGTACATGCCTACTCCGTGTTAGAGTATTTTCTAAATACAGGCCAAAAACATACTGAAAATCGATCATTTAGGTGCCCAAAAGTCGATATGTGCATCCATCTTCTTAACCCGTTTATATCTCAAATTCTGGCCCTAAACTCCCGAAAATTCTATATTTTAGGGTCCCAGAAGCGATCTGTACATGCCTACTCCGAGTTAGAGTAGTTTCAAAATACAGGCCGAAAACATGCTCAAAATCGATGTTTTAGGTGCCCAAAAGTCGATATGTGCATGCATCTTCTGTACCCGTTTATATCTCGAATTCAGGCTCAAAACACCCGAAAATTCAATATTTTGGGGTCCCAGAAGCAGTCTGTACATGCCTACTCAGTGCTAGAAAATTTTCAAAATATAGGCTAAAAACATGCTAAAAATCGATCTTTTAGGTGCCAAAAAGTCGATATCTCAAATTCAGTCCCAAAACACCCGAAAATTCGATATTTAGGGGTCCCAGTAGCGATCTGTACATGCCTACTCCGTGTTAGAGTATTTTCAAAGTACAGGCCAAAAACATACTGAAAATCGATCTTTTAGGTGCCGAAAAGTCGATATGTGCATGCATCTTCTGTACCCGTTTATATCTCAAATTCAGGCCCTAAACACCCGAAAATTCGATATTTTGGGGTCCCAGAAGCGATCTGTACATGCCTACTCCGTGTTAGAGTATTTTCAAAATATAGGCTCAAAAACATCCTCAAAATCGATATTTTAGGTGCCCAAAAGTCGATATGTGCATGCATCTTTTGTACTCGTTTATATCTCAAATTCAGGCTCAAAACACCCAAAAAATCAATGTTTTGGGGTCCCAGAAGCAATTTGGACAGGCCTACTCAGTGCTAGAATATTTTCAAAATATAGGCTAAAAAAATGCTAAAAATCTATATTTTAAGTGCCAAAAAGTCGATATCTCAAATTCAGTCCCAAAACACCTGAAACTTCGATATTTAGGGGTCCCAGAAGCGATCTGTACATGCCTACTCCGTGTTAGAGTATTTTCAAAATACACTCCAAAAACATACTGAAAATCGATCTTTTAGGTGCCGAAAAGTCGTTTTGTGCATGCATCTTCTGTATCCGTTTATATCTCAAATTCTGGCCCTAAACACCCGAAAATTCGATATTTTGGGGTCCCAGAAGCGATCTGTACATGCCTACTCAGTGCTAGAATGTTTTCAAAATATAGGCTCAAAACATGCTCAAAATCGATATATTAGGTGCCAAAAAGTCGATATGTGCATGCATCTTCTGTACTCGTTTATATCTCAAATTCTGGCTCAAAACACCCGAAAATTCAATATTTTGGGGTCCCAGAAGCGATCTGTACATGCCTACTCCGTGTTACAGTATTTTCAAAATTCAGGCCCAAAACATGCTGAAAATCGATATTTTTGGGGCCCAAAGTCAATATATGTATGCATCTTCTATACTCGTTTATATCT
Organism: Petrolisthes cinctipes; assembly: GCA_033782935.1. NCBI lineage: Eukaryota > Metazoa > Arthropoda > Malacostraca > Decapoda > Porcellanidae > Petrolisthes > Petrolisthes cinctipes. The sequence continues at coordinate 172,046 of JAWQEG010001675.1, forward strand.
CAAATTCAGGCTCAAAACACCCGAAAATTCTATATTTTGGGGTCCCAGAAGCGAACTATACATGCCTACTCAGTGCTAGAATATTTTCAAAATATAGGCTCAAAACATGCTAAAATCCGATATTTTAGGTGCATAAAGGCGATATCTCAAATTCATGCCCAAAACACCCGAAAATTCGATATTTTGGGGTCCCAGAAGCGATCTGTACATGCCTACTCCGTGTTAGAGTATTTTCAAAATTCAGGCCCAAAACATGCTGAAAATCGATATTTTTGGGGCCCAAAGTCAATATGTGTATGCATCTTCTATACTCGTTTATATCTCAAATTCAGGCTCAAAGCACCCGAAAATTCGATATTTTGGGGTCCCAGAAGCGATCTCTACATGCCTACTCAGTGCTAGAATGTTTTCAAAATATAGGCTCAAAACATGCTCAAAATCGATATTTTAGGTGCCCAAAAGTCGATATGTGCATGCATCTTCTGTACTCGTTTATATCTCAAATTCAGGCTCAAAACACCCGAAAATTCGATATTTTGGGGTCCCAGAAGCGATCTCTATATGCCTACTCAGTGCTAGAATGTTTTCAAGATATAGGCTCAAAACATGCTCAAAATCGATATTTTTGGTGCCCAAAGTCAATATGTGTATGCATATTCTATACTCGTTTATATCTCAAATTCAGGCTCAAAACACCCGAAAATTCGATATTTAGGGGTCCCAGAAGCGATCTGTACATGCCTACTCCGTGTTAGAGTATTTTCAAAATACGGGCCAAAAACATACTGAAAATCGATCTTTTAGGTGCCGAAAAGTCGTTTTGTGCATGCATCTTCTGTACCCGTTTATATCTCAAATTCTGGCCCTAAACACCCGAAAATTCGATATTTTGGGGTCCCAGAAGCGATCTGTACATGCCTACTCCGTGTTAGAGTATTTTCAAAATATAGGCTCAAAACATCCTCAAAATCGATATTTTAGGTGCCCAAAAGTCGATATGTGCATGCATCTTTTGTACTCGTTTATATCTCAAATTCAGGCTCAAAACACCCAAAAATTCAATATTTTGGGGTCCCAGAAGCGATTTGTACATGCCTACTCAGTGCTAGAATATTTTCAAAATATAGGCTCAAAATAAGCTAAAAATCGATATTTTAGGTGCGTAAAGGCGATATCTCAAATTAAGGCCCGAAACACCCAAAAATTCTATATTTAGGGGTCCCAGAAGCGATCTGGACATGCCTACTCCGTGTTAGAGTATTTTCAAAATACGTGCCAAAAACATACTGAAAATCGATCTTTTAGGTGCCCAAAAGTCGATATGTGCATGCATCTTCTGTACACGTTTATATCTCAAATTCAGGCCCTAAACACCCGAAAATTCGATATTTTGGGGTCCCAAAAGCGATCTGTACATGCCTACTCAGTGCTAGAATGTTTTCAAAATATAGGCTCAAAGCATGCTCGAAATCGATATTTTAGGTGCCCAAATTCGATATGTGAATGCATCTTCTGTACTCGTTTATATCTCAAATTCAAGCTCAAAACACCCGAAAATTCGATATTTAGGGGTCCCAGAAGCGATCTGTACATGCCTACTCAGTATTAGAATATTTTCAAAATATAGGCTCAAAACATGCTAAAAATCGATATTTTAGGTGCTTAAAGGCGATATCTAAAATTCAGGCCCAAAACACCCGAAAATTCGATATTTTGGGGTCCTAGAGGCGATCTGTACATGCCTACTCCGTGTTAGAGTATTTTCAAAATACAGGCCCAAAACATGCTCAAAATCGATATTTTTGGTGCCCAAAGTCAATATGTGTATGCATCTTCTATACTCGTTTATATCTCAAATTCAGGCTCAAAACACCCGAAAATTCGATATTTTGGGGTCCCAGAAGAGATCTGTACTAGCCTACTCAGTGCTAGAATATTTTCAAAATATAGGCTCAAAACATGCTAAAAATCGATATTTTAGGTGCGTAAAGGCGACATCTCAAATTCAGGCCCAAAACACCCGAAAATTCGATATTTAGGGGTCCCAGAAGCGATCTGTACATGCCAACTACGTGTTAGAGTATTTTCAAAATACAGGCCAAAAACATACTGAAAATCGATCTTTTAGGTGCCCGAAAGTCGATATGTGCATGCATCTTCTGTACCCGTTTATATCTCAAATTCTGGCCCTAAACACCCGAAAATTCAATATTTTTGGGTCCCAGAAGCGATCTGTACATACCTACTCAGTGCTAGAATGTTTTCAAAATATAGGCTCAAAACATGCTCAAAATCGATATTTTAGGTGCCCAAAAGTCGATATGTGCATGCATCTTCTGTACTCGTTTATATCTCAAATTCAAGCTCAAAACACCCGAAAATTCGATATTTTGGGGTCCCTGAAGCGATCTGTACATACCTACTCAGTGCTAGAATATTTTCAAAATATAGGCTCATAACATGCTAAAAATCTATATTTTAGGTGCGTAAGGGCGATATCTCAAATTCAGGCAAAAAACACCTGAAAATTCGATATTTTGGGGTCCCAGAAGCGATCTGTACATGCCTACTCCGTGTTATAGTATTTTCAAAATACAGGCCCAAAACATGCTTAAAATCGATAATTTAGATGCCCAAAGTCAATATGTGCATGTATCTTCTGTACCCGTTTTTATCTCAAATTCAAGCTCAAAACACCCGTAAATTCGATATTTTGGGGTCCCAGAAGCGATCTGTACATGCCTACTCCGAGTTAGAGTATTTTCAAAATACAGGCCGAAAACATGCTCAAAATCGATGTTTTAGGTGCCCAAAAGTCGATATGTGCATGCATCTTCAGTACCCGTTTATATCTCAAATTCAGGCTCAAAACACCCGAAAATTCGATATTTTGGGGTCCCAGAAGCGATCTGTACATGCCTACTCCGTGTTAGAGTATTTTCAAAATACAGGCCCAAAACATGCTCAAAATCGATCATTTAGATGCCCAAAGTCAATATGTACATGTATCTTCTGTACCCGTTTATATCTCATATTCAGGCTCAAAACACCCAAAAATTCAATATTTTGGGGTCCCAGAAGCAATCTCAGTGCTAGAATGTTTTCAAGATATAGGCTCAAAACATGCTCAAAATCGATATTTTAGGTGCCCAAAGACAATATGTGTATGCATCTTCTATACTCGTTTATATCTCAAATTCAGGCTCAAAACACCCGAAAATTCGATATTTTGGGGTCCCAGAAGCGATCTGTACATGCCTACTCAGTGCTAGAATGTTTTCAAAATATTGGCTCAAAAAATCCTCAAAATCGATATTTTAGGTGCCCAAAAGTCGATAAGTGCATGCATCTTCTGTACTCGTTTATATCTCAAATTCAGGCTCAAAACACCCGAAAATTCGATATTTTGGGGTCCCAGAAGCGATTTTTATATGCCTACTCAGTGCTAGAATATTTTCAAGATATAGGCTCTAAACATACTCAAAATCGATATTTTTGGTGCCCAAAGTCAATATGTGTATGCATCTTCTATACTCGTTTATATCTTAAATTCATTCTCAAAACACCCGAAAATTCGATATTTTGGGGTCCCAGAAGCGATCTGTACATGCCTACTCAGTGCTAGAATATTTTCAAATTATAGGCTCAAAACATGCTAAAATCCGATATTTTAGGTGCATAAAGGCGATATCTCAAATTCATGCCCAAAACACCCGAAAATTCGATATTTTGGGGTCCCAGAAGCGATCTATACTTGCCTACTCCGTGTTAGAGTATTTTCAAAATTCAGGCCCAATACATGCTCAAAATCGATATTTTTGGAGCCCAAAGTCAATATGTGTATGCATCTTCTATACTCGTTTATATCTCAAATTCAGACTCAAAATACCCGAAAATTCGATATTTTGGGGTCCCAGAAGCGATCTCTACATGCCTACTCAGTGCTAGAATGTTTTCAAAATATAGGCTCAAAACAAGCTAAAAATCGATATTTTAGGTGCCCAAAAGTCGATATGTGCATGCATCTTCTGTACTCGTTTATATCTCAAATTCAGGCTCAAAACACCCGAATATTCGATATTTTGGAGTCACAGAAGCGATCTCTATATGCCTACTCAGTGCTAGAATGTTTTCAAGATATAGGCTCAAAACATGCTCAAAATCGATATTTTTGGTGCCCAATGTCAATATGTGTATGAATCTTCTATACTCGTTTATATCTCAAATTCAGGCTCAAAACACCCGAAAATTCGATATTTTGGGGTCCCAGAAGCGATCTGTACATGCCTACTCAGTGCTAGAATGTTTTCAAGATATAGGCTCAAAACATGCTCAAAATCGATATTTTTGGTGCCCAATGTCAATATGTGTATGAACCTTCTATACTCGTTTATATCTCAAATTCAGGCTCTAAACACCCGAAAATTCGATATTTTGGGGTCCCAGAAGCGATCTGTACATGCCTACTCAGTGCTAGAATATTTTCAAAATATAGGCTCAAAACATGCTAAAAATCGATATTTTAGGTGCGTAAAGGCGATATCTCAAATTTAGGCCCAAAACACCTGAAAATTCGATATTTTGGGGTCCCAGAAGCGATCTGTACATGCCTACTCCGAGTTAGAGTATTTTCAAAATACAGGCCGAAAACATGCTCAAAATCGATCATTTAGATGCCCAAAGTCAAAATGTGCATGTATCTTCTGTACCCGTTTATATCTGAAATTCAGGCTCAAAACACCCAAAAATTCAATATTTTGGGGTCCCAGAAGCTATCTGTACAGGCCTACTCAGTGCTAGAATGTTTTCAAAATATAGGCTAAAAACATGCTAAAAATCTATATTTTAGGTGCCAAAAAGTCGATATCTCAAATTCAGTCCCAAAACACCTGAAACTTCGATATTTATGGGTCCTAGAAGCGATCTGTACATGCCTACTCAGTGCTAGAATGTTTTCAAAATATAGGCTCAAAACATGCTCAAAATCGATATTTTAGGTGCCCAAAAGTCGATATGTGCACGCATCTTCTGTACCCGTTTATATCTAAAATTCAAGCTCAAAACACCCGTAAATTCGATATTTTGGGGTCCCAGAAGCGATCTGTACATGCCTACTTAGTGCTAGAATATTTTCAAAATATAGGCTCAAAACATGCTAAAAATCGATATTTTAGGTGCGTAAAGTCGATATCTCAAATTTAGGCCCAAAACACCCGAAAATTCGATATTTTGGGGTCCCAGAAGCGATCTGTACATGCCTACTCCGAGTTAGAGTATTTTCAAAATACAGGCCGAAAACATGCTCAAAATCGATCATTTAGATGCCCAAAGTCAAAATGTGCATGTATCTTCTGTACCCGTTTATATCTCAAATTCAGGCTCAAAACACCCAAAAATTCAATATTTTGGGGTCCCAGAAGCAATCTGTACAGGCCTACTCAGTGCTAGAATATTTTCAAAATATAGGCTAAAAACATGCTAAAAATCTATATTTTAGGTGCCAAAAAGTCGATATCTCAAATTCAGTCCCAAAACACCTGAAACTTCGATATTTATGGGTCCCAGAAGCGATCTGTACATGCCTACTCAGTGCTAGAATATTTTCAAAATATAGGCTCAAAACATGCTAAAATCCGATATTTTAGGTGCATAAAGGCGATATCCCAAATTCATGCCCAAAACACCCAAAAATTCGATATTTTGGGGTCCCAGAAGTGATCTGTACATGCCTACTCCGAGTTAGAATATTTTCAAAATTCAGGCCCAAAACATGCTGAAAATCGATATTTTTGGGGCCCAAAGTCAATATGTGTATGCATCTTCTATACTCGTTTAAATATCAAATTCAGGCTCAAAACACCCGAAAATTCGATATTTTGGGGTCCCAGAAGCGATCTGTACATGCCTACTCAGTGTTAGAGGATTTTCAAAATACGGGCCAAAAACATACTGAAAATCGACCTTTTAGGTGCCCAAAAGTCGATATGTGCATGCATCTTCTGTACCCGTTTATATCTCAAATTCTGGCCCTAAACACCCGAAAATTCGATATTTTGGGGTCCCAGAAGCGATCTGTACATGCCTACTCAGGCTAGAATGTTTTAAAAATATAGGCTCAAAACATGCTGAAAATCGATATTTTAGGTGCCCAAAAGTCGATATGTGCATGCATCTTCTGTACTCGTTTTTATCTAAAATTCAGCTCAAAACACCCGAAAATTCGATATTTTGGGGTCCCAGAAGCGATCTGTACATGCCTACTCAGTGCTAGAATATTTTCAAAATATAGGCTCAAAACATGCTCAAAATCGATATTTTAGGTGCTTAAAGGCGAAATCTAAAATTCAGGCCCAAAACACCAGAAAATTTGATATTTTGGGGTCCCAGAAGCGATCTGTACATGCCTACTCCGTGTTAGAGTATTTTCAAAATACAGTCCCAAAACATGCTCAAAATCGATATTTTTGGTGCCCACAGTCAATATGTGTATGCATCTTCTATACTCGTTTATATCACAAATTCAGGCTCAAAACACCCGAAAATTCTATATTTTGGGGCCCCAGAAGCGATCTGTACATGCCTACTCAGTGCTAGAATATTTTCAAAATATAGGCTCAAAACATGCTAAAAATCGATATTTTAGGTGCGTAAAGGCGATATCTCAAATTCAGGCCCAAAACACCCGAAAATTCGATATTTAGGAGTCCCAGAAGCGATCTATACATGCCAACTCCGTGTTAGAGTATTTTCAAAATACAGGCCAAAAACATACTGAAAATCGATCTTTTAGGTGCCCAAAAGTTGATATGTGCATCCATCTTCTGTACCCGTTTATATATCAAATTCTGGCCCTAAACACCCGAAAATTCGATATTTTGGGGTCCCAAAAGCGATCTGTACATGCCTACTCAGTGCTAGAATGTTTTCAAAATATAGGCTCAAAACATGCTCAAAATCGATATTTTAGGTACCCAAATTCGATATGTGTATGCATCTTCTATTCTCGTTTATATCTCAAATTCAGGCTCAAAACACCCGAAAATTCGATATTTTGGGGTCCCAGAAGCGATCTGTACATGCCTACTCAGTGCTAGAATATTTTCAAAATATAGGCTCAAAACATGCTAAAAATCGATATTTTAGGTGCGTAAAAGCGATATCTCAAATTCAGGCCCAAAACACCCGAAAATTCGATATTTAGGAGTCCCTGAAGCGGTCTGTACATGCCAACTCCGTGTTAGAGTATTTTCAAAATACAGGCCAAAAACATACTGAAAATCGATCTTTTAGGTGCCCAAAAGTCGATATGTGCATCCATCTTCTGTACCCGTTTATATCTCAAATTCTGGCCCTAAACACCCGAAAATTCAATATTTTTGGGTCCCAGAAGCGATCTGTACATACCTACTCAGTGCTAGAATGTTTTCAAAATATAAGCTCAAAACATGCTCAAAATCGATATTTTAGGTGCCCAAAAGTCGATATGTGTATGCATCTCCTGTACTCGTTTATATCTCAAATTCAAGCTCAAAACACCAAAAAATTCGATATTTAGGGGTCCCAGAAGCGATCTGTACATGCCTACTCAGTGCTAGAATATTGTCAAAATATAGACTCATAACATGCTAAAAATCGATATTTTAGGTGCGTAAGGGCGATATCTCAAATTCAGGCCCAAAACACCTGAAATTTCGATATTTTGGGGTCCCAGAAGCGCCTACTCCGTGTTAGAGTATTTTCAAAATACAGGCCCAAAACATGTTGAAAATCGATCATTTAGATGCACAAAGTCAATATGTGGATGTATCTTCTGTACCCGTTTATATCTCAAATTCAGGCTCAAAACACCCAAAAATTCAATATTTTGGGGTCCCAGAAGCAATCTGTACGGGCCTACTCAGTGCTAGAATATTTTCAAAATATAGGCTAAAAACATGCTAAAAATCTATATTTTAGGTGCCAAAAAGTCGATATCTCAAATTCAGTCCCAAAACACCTGAAACTTCGATATTTAGGGGTCCCAGAAGCGATCTGTACATGCCTACTCCGTGTTAGAGTATTTTCAAAATACAGGCCAAAAACATACTGAAAATCGATCTTTTACGTGTCGAAAAGTCGATATGTTCATGCATCTTCTGTACCCGTCTATATCTCAAATTCTGGCCCTAAACACCCGAAAATTCGATATTTTGGGGTCCCAGAAGCGATCTGTACATGCCTACTCCGTGTTAGAGTATTTTCAAAATTCAGGCCCAAAACAAGCTGAAAATCGATATTTTTGGTGCCCAAAGTCAATATGTGTATGCATCTTCTATACTCGTTTATATCTCAAATTCAGGCTCAAAACACCCGAAAATTCGATATTTTGGGGTCCAAGAAGCAATCTCTACATGCCTACTCAGTGCTAGAATGTTTTCAAAATATAGGCTCAAAACATGCTCAAAATCGATATTTTAGGTGCCCAAATTCGATATGTGAATGCATCTTCTATACTCGTTTATATCTCAAATTCAGGCACAAAACACCCGAAAATTCGATATTTTGGGGTCCCAGAAGCGATCTGTACATGCCTACTCAGTGCTAGAATATTTTCAAAATATAGGCTCAAAACATGCTAAAAATCGATATTTTAGGTGCATAAAGGCGATATCTCAAATTCATGCCCAAAGCACCCGAAAATTCGATATTTTGGGGTCCCAGAAGCAATCTGTACATGCCTACTCCGTGTTAGAGTATTTTCAAAATTCAGGCCCAAAACATGCTGAAAATCGATATTTTTGGGGCCCAAAGTCAATATGTGTATGCATCTTCTATACTCGTTTATATCTCAAATTCAGGCTCAAAACACCCGAAAATTCGATATTTTGGGGTCCCAGAAGCAATCTCTACATGCCTACTCAGTGCTAGAATGTTTTCAAAATATAGGCTCAAAACATGCTCAAAATCGATATTTTAGGTGCCCAAAAGTCGATATGTGCATGCATCTTCTGTACTCGTTTATATCTTAAATTCAGGCTCAAAACACCCGAAAATTCGATATTTTGGGGTCCCAGAAGCGATCTGTACATGCCTACTCAGTGCTAAAATATTTTCAAAATATAGGCTCAAAACAAGCTAAAAATCGATATTTTAGGTGCCCAAAAGTCGATATGTACATGCATCTTCTGTACTCGTTTATATCTCAAATTCAGGCTCAAAACACCCGAAAATTCGATATTTTGGGGTCCCAGAAGCGATCTTTATATGCCTACTCAGTGCTAGAATATTTTCAAAATATAGGCTCAAAACATGCTAAAAATCGATATTTTAGGTGCGTGAAGGCGATATCTCAAATTAAGGCCCAAAACACCCGAAAATTCTATATTTAGGGGTCCCAGAAGCGATCTGTACATGCCTACTCCGTGTTAGAGTATTTTCAAAATACGGACCAAAAACATACTGAAAATCGATCTTTTAAGTGCCCAAAAGTCGATATATGCATGCATCTTCTGTACCCGTTTATATCTCAAATTCTGGCCCTAAACACCCAAAAATTTGATATTTTTGGGTCCCAGAAGCGATCTGTACATGTCTACTGAGGCTAGAATGTTTTCAAAATATATGCTCAAAACATGCTGAAAATCGATATTTTAGGTGCCCAAAAGTCGATATGTGCATGCATCTTCTGTACTCGTTTATATCTAAAATTCAGCTCAAAACACCCGAAAATTCGATATTTTGGGGTCCCAGAAGCGATCTGTACATGCCTACTCAGTGCTAGAATAATTTCAAAATATAGGCTCAAAACATGCTAAAACTCGATATTTTAGGTGCGTAAAGGCGATATCTCAAATTCAGGCCCAAAACACCCGAAAATTCGATATTTTGGGGTCCCAGAAGCGATCTGTACATGCCTACTCCGTGTTAGAGTATTTTCAAAATACAGGCCTAAAACATGCTTAAAATCGATGTTTTAGGTGCCCAAAAGTCTATATGTGCATGCATCTTCAGTACCCGTTTATATCTCAAATTTAGGCTCAAAACACCCGAAAATTCGATATTTTTGGGTCCCAGAAGCGGTCTGTACATGCCTACTCCTTGTTAGAGTATTTTCAAAATACATGCCCAAAACATGCTGAAAATCGATAATTTAGATGCCCAAAGTCAATATGTGCATGTATCTTATCTACCCGTTTATATCTCAAATTCAGGCTCAAAAACACCAGAAAATTCAATATTTTGGGGTCCCAGAAGCAATCTGTACAGGCACTCAGTGCTAGAATATTTTCAAAATATAGGCTCAAAACATGCTCAAAATCGATATTTTAGGTGCCAAAAAGTCGATATCTCAAATTCAGTCCCAAAACACCTGAAACTTCGAAATTTAGGGGTCCCAGAAGCGATCTGTACATGCCTAATCCGTGTTAGAGTATTTTCAAAATACAGGCCAAAAACATACTGAAAATCGATCTTTTAGGCGGCAGAAAAGTCGATATGTGCATGCATCTTCTGTACCCGTTTATATCTCAAATTCTGGCCCTAAACACCCGAAAATTCGATATTTTTGGGTCCCAGAAGCGATCTGTACATGCCTACTATGGCTAGAATGTTTTCAAAATATAGGCTCAAAACATGCTGAAAATCGATATTTTAGGTGCCCAAAAGTCGATTTGTGCATGCATCTTCTGTACTCGTTTATATCTCAAATTCAGGCTCAAAACACCCGAAAATTCGATATTTTGGGGTCCCAGAAACAATCTGTACATGCCTACTCAGTACTAGAATATTTTCAAAATATAGGCTAAAAACATGCTAAAAATCGATATTTTAGGTGCGTAAAGGCGATATCTCAAATTAAGGCCCAAAACACCCGAAACTTCGATATTTAGGGGTCCCAGAAGCGATCTGTACATGCCTACTCCGTGTTAGAGTATTTTCAAAATACAGGCCAAAAACATACTGAAAATCGATATTTTAGGTGCCCAAATTCGATATGTGAATGCATCTTCTGTACCCGTTTATATCTCAAATTCAAGCTCAAAACACCCGAAAATTCGATATTTAGGGGTCCCAGAAGCGATCTGTACATGCCTACTCAGTATTAGAATATTTTCATAATATAGGCTCAAAACATGCTAAAAATCGATATTTTAGGTGCTTAAAGGCGATATCTCAAATTAAGGCCCAAAATACCCGAAACTTCGATATTTAGGGGTCCCAGAAGCGATCTGTACATGCCAACTCCGTGTTAGAGTATTTTCAAAATACAGGCCAAAAACATACTGAAAATCGATCTTTTAGGTGCCCAAAAGTCGATATGTGCATTCATCTTCTGTACCCGTTTATATCTCAAATTCTGGCCCTAAACACCCGAAAATTCAATATTTTTGGGTGCCAGAAGCGATCTGTACATGCCTACTCAGTGCTAGAATGTTTTCAAAATATAGGCTCAAAACATGCTCAAAATCGATATTTTAGGTGCCCAAAGTCGATATGTGCATGCATCTTCTGTACTCGTTTATATCTCAAATTCAAGCTCAAAACATCCGAAAATTCGGTATTTTGGGGTCCCAGAAGCGATCTGTACATGCCTACTCAGTGCTAGAATATTTTCAAAATATAGGCTCATAACATGCTAAAAATCGATATTTTAGGTGCGTAAAGGCGATATCTCAAATTCAGGCCCAAAACACCTGAAAATTCGATATTTTGGGGTCCCAGAAGCGATCTGTACATGCCTACTCCGTGTTAGAGTATTTACAAAATACAGGCCCAAAACATGCTTAAAATCGATAATTTAGATGCCCAAAGTCAATATGTGCATGTACCTTCTGTACCCGTTTATATCTCAAATTCAGGCTCAAAACACCCGAAAATTCAATATTTTGGGGTCCCAGAAGCAATCTGTACATGCCTACTCAGTGCTAGAATATTTTCAAAATATAGGCTAAAAACATGCTAAAAATCGATATTTTAGGTGCCAAAAAGTCGATATCTCAAATTCTGGCCATAAACACACGAAAATTCGATATTTAGGGGTCCCAGAAGCGATCTGTACATGCCAACTCCGTGTTAGAGTATTTTCAAAATACAGGCCAAAAACATACTGAAAATCGATCTTTTAGGCGGCAGAAAAGTCGATATGTGCATGCATCTTCTGTACCCGTTTATATCTCAAATTCTGGCCCTAAACACCCGAAAATTCGATATTTTTGGGTCCCAGAAGCGATCTGTACATGCCTACTAAGGCTAGAATGTTTTCAAAATATAGGCTCAAAACATGCTGAAAATCGATTTTTTAGGTGCACATAAGTCGATATGTGCATGCATCTTCTGTACTCGTTTATATCTCAAATTCAGCTCAAAACACCCGAAAATTCGATATTTTGGGGTCCCAGAAGCGATCTGTACATGCCTACTCAGTGGTAGAATATTTTCAAAATATAGGCTCAAAACATGCTAAAAATCGATATTTTAGGTGCGTAAAGGCGATATCTCAAATTCATGCCCAAAACACCCAAAAATTCGCTATTTTGGGGTCCCAGAAGCGATCTGTACATGCCTACTCCGTGTTAGAGTGTTTTCAAAATACAGGCCCAAAACATGCTGAAAATCGATAATTTAGATGCCCAAAGTCAATATGTGCATGTATCTTCTGTACCCGTTTATATCTCAAATTCTGGCTCAAAACACCCGAAAATTCAATATTTTGGGGTCCCAGAAGCAATCTGTACATGCCTACTCAGTGCTAGAATATTTTCAAAATATAGGCTAAAAACATGCTGAAAATCGATCTTTTAGGTGCCCAAAAGTCGATATGTGCATGCATCTTCTGTACCCGTTTATATCTCAAATTCTGGCCCTAAACACCCGAAAATTCGATATTTTGGGGTCCCAAAAGCGATCTGTACATGCCTACTCAGTGCTAGAATGTTTTCAAAATATAGGCTCAAAACATGCTCAAAATCGATATTTTAGGTGCCCAAATTCGATATGTGAATGCATCTTCTCTACTCGTTTATATCTCAAATTCAAGCTCAAAACACCCGAAAATTCGATATTTAGGGGTCCCAGAAGCGATCTGTACATGCCTACTCAGTATTAGAATATTTTCATAATATAGGCTCAAAACATGCTAAAAATCTATATTTTAGGTGCCAAAAAGTCGATATCTCAAATTCAGTCCCAAAACACCTGAAACTTCGATATTTAGGGGTCCCAGAAGCGATCTGTACATGCCTACTCCGTGTTAGAGTATTTTCAAAATACAGGCAAAAAACATACTGAAAATCGATCATTTAGGCGGCAGAAAAGTCGATATGTGCATGCATCTTCTGTACCCGTTTATATCTCAAATTCAGGCTCAAAACACCAGAAAATTCAATATTTTGGGTTCCCAGAAGCGATCTGCACATGCCTACTCAGTGCTAGAATATTTTCAAAATATTGGCTCAAAACATGCTAAAAATCGATATTTTAGGTGCATAAAGGCGATATCTCAAATTCAGTCCCAAAACACCCGAAAATTCGATATTTAGGGGTCCCAGAAGCGATCTGTACATGCCTAATCCGTGTTAGAGTATTTTCAAAATACAGGCCAAAAACATACTGAAAATCGATCTTTTAGGCGGCAGAAAAGTCGATATGTGCATGCATCTTCGGTACCCGTTTATATCTCAAATTCTGGCCCTAAACACCCGAAAATTCGATATTTTTGGGTCCCAGAAGCGATCTGTACATGCCTACTATGGCTAGAATGTTTTCAAAATATAGGCTCAAAACATGCTGAAAATCGATATTTTAGGTGCCCAAAAGTCGATTTGTGCATGCATCTTCTGTACTCGTTTATATCTCAAATTCAGGCTCAAAACACCCGAAAATTCGATATTTTGGGGTCCCAGAAACAATCTGTACATGCCTACTCAGTGCTAGAATATTTTCAAAATATAGGCTAAAAACATGCTAAAAATCGATATTTTAGGTGCGTAAAGGCGATATCTCAAATTAAGGCCCAAAATACCCGAAACTTCGATATTTAGGGGTCCCAGAAGCGATCTGTACATGCCTACTCCGTGTTAGAGTATTTTCAAAATACAGGCCCAAAACATGCTCAAAATCGATATTTTTGGTGCCCAAAGTCAATATGTGTATGCATCTTCTATACTCGTTTATATCTCAAATTCAGGCTCAAAACACCCGAAAATTCGATATTTTGGGGTCCATGAAGCGATCTGTACATGCCTACTCAGTGCTAGAATATTTTCAAAATATAGACTAAAAACATGCTAAAAATCTATATTTTAGGTGCCAAAAAGTCGATATCTCAAATTCAGTCCCAAAACACCTGAAACTTCGATATTTAGGGGTCCCAGAAGCGATCTGTACATGCCTACTCCGTGTTAGAGTATTTTCAAAATACAGGCCAAAAACATACTGAAAATCGATCTTTTAGGCGGCAGAAAAGTCGATATGTGCATGCATTTTCTGTACCCGTTTATATCTCAAATTCTGGCCCTAAACACCCGAATTTCGATATTTTTGGGTCCCAGAAGCGATCTGTACATGCCTACTCAGTATTAGAATATTTTCATAATATAGGCTCAAAACATGCTAAAAATCGATATTTTAGGTGCGTAAAGGCGATATCTCAAATTCATGCCCAAAACACCCAAAAATTCGATATTTTGGGGTCCCAGAAGCGATCTGTACATGCCTACTCCGTGTTAGAGTATTTTCAAAATACAGGCCCAAAACATGCTGAAAATCGATAATTTAGATGCCTAAGGTCAATATGTGCATGTATCTTCTGTACCCGTTTATATCTCAAATTCAGGCTCAAAACACCCGAAAATTCAATATTTTGGGGTCCCAGAAGCAATCTATACATGCCTACTCAGTGCTAGAATATTTTCAAAATATAGGCTAAAAACATGCTGAAAATCGATCTTTTAGGTGCCCAAAAGTCGATATGTGCATGCATCTTCTGTACCCGTTTATATCTCAAATTCTGGCCCTAAACACCCGAAAATTCGATATTTTGGGGTCCCAAAAGCGATCTGTACATGCCTACTCAGTGCTAGAATGTTTTCAAAATATAGGCTCAAAACATGCTCAAAATCGATATTTTAGGTGCCCAAATTCGATATGTGAATGCATCTTCTGTACTCGTTTATATCTCAAATTCAAGCTCAAAACACCCGAAAATTCGATATTTAGGGGTCCCAGAAGCGATCTGTACATGCCTACTCAGTATTAGAATATTTTCATAATATAGGCTCAAAACATGCTAAAAATCTATATTTTAGGTGCCAAAAAGTCGATATCTCAAATTCAGTCCCAAAACACCTGAAACTTCGATATTTAGGGGTCCCAGAAGCGATCTGTACATGCCTACTCCGTGTTAGAGTATTTTCAAAATACAGGCAAAAAACATACTGAAAATCGATCATTTAGGCGGCAGAAAAGTCGATATGTGCATGCATCTTCTGTACCCGTTTATATCTCAAATTCTGGCCCTAAACACCCGAAAATTCGATATTTTTGGGTCCCAGAAGCGATATGTACATGCCTACTAAGGCTAGAATGTTTTCAAAATATAGGCTCAAAACATGCTGAAAATTGATATTTTAGGTGCCCAAAAGTCGATATGTGCATGCATCTTCTGTACTCGTTTATATCTCAAATTCAGCTCAAAACACCCGAAAATTCGTTATTTTGGGGTCCCAGAAGCGATCTGTACATGCCTACTCAGTGCTAGAATATTTTCAAAATATAGGCTCAAAACATGCTAAAAATCGATATTTTAGGTGCGTAAAGGCGATATCTCAAATTCATGCCCAAAACACCCAAAAATTCGATATTTTGGGGTCCCAGAAGCGATCTGTACATGCCTACTCCGTGTTAGAGTATTTTCAAAATACAGGCCCAAAACATGCTCAAAATCGATAATTTAGATGCCCAAAGTCAATATGTGCATGTATCTTCTGTACCCGTTTATATCTCAAATTCAGGCTCAAAACACCCGAAAATTCAATATTTTGGGGTCCCAGAAGCGATCTGCACATGCCTACTCAGTGCTAGAATATTTTCAAAATATTGGCTCAAAACATGCTAAAAATCGATATTTTAGGTGCATAAAGGCGATATCTCAAATTCAGTCCCAAGACACCCGAAAATTCGATATTTCGGGGTCACAGAAGCGATCTTAACATGCCTACTCCGGGTTAGAGTATTTTCAAAATTCAGGCCCAAAACATGCTGAAAATCGATATTTTTAGTGCCCAAAGACAATATGTGTATGCATCTTCTATACTCGTTTATATCTCAAATTCAGGCTCAAAACACCCGAAAATTCGATATTTTGGGGTCCCAGAAGCGATCTGTACATGCCTACTCAGTGCTAGAATATTTTCAAAATATAGGCTCAAAACATGCTAAAAATCGATATTTTAGGTGCGTGAAGGCGATATCTCAAATTAAGGCCCAAAACACCCGAAAATTCTATATTTAGGGGTCCCAGAAGCGATCTGTACATGCCTACTCCGTGTTAGAGTATTTTCAAAATACGGACCAAAAACATACTGAAAATCGATCTTTTAAGTGCCCAAAAGTCGATATATGCATGCATCTTCTGTACCCGTTTATATCTCAAATTCTGGCCCTAAACACCCAAAAATTTGATATTTTTGGGTCCCAGAAGCGATCTGTACATGTCTACTGAGGCTAGAATGTTTTCAAAATATATGCTCAAAACATGCTGAAAATCGATATTTTAGGTGCCCAAAAGTCGATATGTGCATGCATCTTCTGTACTCGTTTATATCTAAAATTCAGCTCAAAACACCCGAAAATTCGATATTTTGGGGTCCCAGAAGCGATCTGTACATGCCTACTCAGTGCTAGAATAATTTCAAAATATAGGCTCAAAACATGCTAAAACTCGATATTTTAGGTGCGTAAAGGCGATATCTCAAATTAAGGCCCAAAACACCCGAAACTTCGATATTTAGGGGTCCCAGAAGCGATCTGTACATGCCTACTCCGTGTTAGAGTATTTTCAAAATACAGGCCAAAAACATACTGAAAATCGATATTTTAGGTGCCCAAATTCGATATGTGAATGCATCTTCTGTACCCGTTTATATCTCAAATTCAAGCTCAAAACACCCGAAAATTCGATATTTAGGGGTCCCAGAAGCGATCTGTACATGCCTACTCAGTATTAGAATATTTTCATAATATAGGCTCAAAACATGCTAAAAATCGATATTTTAGGTGCTTAAAGGCGATATCTAAAATTCAGGCCCAAAACACCCGAAAATTCGATATTTTGGGGTCCCAGAAGCGATCTGTACATGCCTACTCCGTGTTAGAGTATTTTCAAAATACAGGCCCAAAACATGCTCAAAATCGATATTTTTGGTGCCCAAAGTCAATATGTGTATGCATCTTCTATACTCGTTTATATCTCAAATTCAGGCTCAAAACACCCGAAAATTCGATATTTTGGGGTCCATGAAGCGATCTGTACATGCCTACTCAGTGCTAGAATATTTTCAAAATATAGACTAAAAACATGCTAAAAATCTATATTTTAGGTGCCAAAAAGTCGATATCTCAAATTCAGTCCCAAAACACCTGAAACTTCGATATTTAGGGGTCCCAGAAGCGATCTGTACATGCCTACTCCGTGTTAGAGTATTTTCAAAATACAGGCCAAAAACATACTGAAAATCGATCTTTTAGGCGGCAGAAAAGTCGATATGTGCATGCATTTTCTGTACCCGTTTATATCTCAAATTCTGGCCCTAAACACCCGAATTTCGATATTTTTGGGTCCCAGAAGCGATCTGTACATGCCTACTCAGTATTAGAATATTTTCATAATATAGGCTCAAAACATGCTAAAAATCGATATTTTAGGTGCGTAAAGGCGATATCTCAAATTCATGCCCAAAACACCCAAAAATTCGATATTTTGGGGTCCCAGAAGCGATCTGTACATGCCTACTCCGTGTTAGAGTGTTTTCAAAATACAGGCCCAAAACATGCTGAAAATCGATAATTTAGATGCCCAAAGTCAATATGTGCATGTATCTTCTGTACCCGTTTATATCTCAAATTCTGGCTCAAAACACCCGAAAATTCAATATTTTGGGGTCCCAGAAGCAATCTGTACATGCCTACTCAGTGCTAGAATATTTTCAAAATATAGGCTAAAAACATGCTGAAAATCGATCTTTTAGGTGCCCAAAAGTCGATATGTGCATGCATCTTCTGTACCCGTTTATATCTCAAATTCTGGCCCTAAACACCCGAAAATTCGATATTTTGGGGTCCCAAAAGCGATCTGTACATGCCTACTCAGTGCTAGAATGTTTTCAAAATATAGTCTCAAAACATGCTCAAAATCGATATTTTAGGTGCCCAAATTCGATATGTGAATGCATCTTCTCTACTCGTTTATATCTCAAATTCAAGCTCAAAACACCCGAAAATTCGATATTTAGGGGTCCCAGAAGCGATCTGTACATGCCTACTCAGTATTAGAATATTTTCATAATATAGGCTCAAAACATGCTAAAAATCTATATTTTAGGTGCCAAAAAGTCGATATCTCAAATTCAGTCCCAAAACACCTGAAACTTCGATATTTAGGGGTCCCAGAAGCGATCTGTACATGCCTACTCCGTGTTAGAGTATTTTCAAAATACAGGCAAAAAACATACTGAAAATCGATCATTTAGGCGGCAGAAAAGTCGATATGTGCATGCATCTTCTGTACCCGTTTATATCTCAAATTCTGGCCCTAAACACCCGAAAATTCGATATTTTTGGGTCCCAGAAGCGATCTGTACATGCCTACTAAGGCTAGAATGTTTTCAAAATATAGGCTCAAAACATGCTGAAAATTGATATTTTAGGTGCCCAAAAGTCGATATGTGCATGCATCTTCTGTACTCGTTTATATCTCAAATTCAGCTCAAAACACCCGAAAATTCGATATTTTGGGGTCCCAGAAGCGATCTGTACATGCCTACTCAGTGCTAGAATATTTTCAAAATATAGGCTCAAAACATGCTAAAAATCTATATTTTAGGTGCGTAAAGGCGATATCTCAAATTCATGCCCAAAACACCCAAAAATTTGATATTTTGGGGTCCCAGAAGCGATCTGTACATGCCTACTCCGTGTTAGAGTATTTTCAAAATACAGGCCCAAAACATGCTCAAAATCGATAATTTAGATGCCCAAAGTCAATATGTGCATGTATCTTCTGTACCCGTTTATATCTCAAATTCAGGCTCAAAACACCAGAAAATTCAATATTTTGGGTTCCCAGAAGCGATCTGCACATGCCTACTCAGTGCTAGAATATTTTCAAAATATTGGCTCAAAACATGCTAAAAATCGATATTTTAGGTGCATAAAGGCGATATCTCAAATTCAGTCCCAAAACACCCGAAAATTCGATATTTAGGGGTCCCAGAAGCGATCTGTACATGCCTAATCCGTGTTAGAGTATTTTCAAAATACAGGCCAAAAACATACTGAAAATCGATCTTTTAGGCGGCAGAAAAGTCGATATGTGCATGCATCTTCGGTACCCGTTTATATCTCAAATTCTGGCCCTAAACACCCGAAAATTCGATATTTTTGGGTCCCAGAAGCGATCTGTACATGCCTACTATGGCTAGAATGTTTTCAAAATATAGGCTCAAAACATGCTGAAAATCGATATTTTAGGTGCCCAAAAGTCGATTTGTGCATGCATCTTCTGTACTCGTTTATATCTCAAATTCAGGCTCAAAACACCCGAAAATTCGATATTTTGGGGTCCCAGAAACAATCTGTACATGCCTACTCAGTGCTAGAATATTTTCAAAATATAGGCTAAAAACATGCTAAAAATCGATATTTTAGGTGCGTAAAGGCGATATCTCAAATTAAGGCCCAAAATACCCGAAACTTCGATATTTAGGGGTCCCAGAAGCGATCTGTACATGCCTACTCCGTGTTAGAGTATTTTCAAAATACAGGCCCAAAACATGCTCAAAATCGATATTTTTGGTGCCCAAAGTCAATATGTGTATGCATCTTCTATACTCGTTTATATCTCAAATTCAGGCTCAAAACACCCGAAAATTCGATATTTTGGGGTCCATGAAGCGATCTGTACATGCCTACTCAGTGCTAGAATATTTTCAAAATATAGACTAAAAACATGCTAAAAATCTATATTTTAGGTGCCAAAAAGTCGATATCTCAAATTCAGTCCCAAAACACCTGAAACTTCGATATTTAGGGGTCCCAGAAGCGATCTGTACATGCCTACTCCGTGTTAGAGTATTTTCAAAATACAGGCCAAAAACATACTGAAAATCGATCTTTTAGGCGGCAGAAAAGTCGATATGTGCATGCATTTTCTGTACCCGTTTATATCTCAAATTCTGGCCCTAAACACCCGAATTTCGATATTTTTGGGTCCCAGAAGCGATCTGTACATGCCTACTCAGTATTAGAATATTTTCATAATATAGGCTCAAAACATGCTAAAAATCGATATTTTAGGTGCGTAAAGGCGATATCTCAAATTCATGCCCAAAACACCCAAAAATTCGATATTTTGGGGTCCCAGAAGCGATCTGTACATGCCTACTCCGTGTTAGAGTATTTTCAAAATACAGGCCCAAAACATGCTGAAAATCGATAATTTAGATGCCTAAGGTCAATATGTGCATGTATCTTCTGTACCCGTTTATATCTCAAATTCAGGCTCAAAACACCCGAAAATTCAATATTTTGGGGTCCCAGAAGCAATCTATACATGCCTACTCAGTGCTAGAATATTTTCAAAATATAGGCTAAAAACATGCTGAAAATCGATCTTTTAGGTGCCCAAAAGTCGATATGTGCATGCATCTTCTGTACCCGTTTATATCTCAAATTCTGGCCCTAAACACCCGAAAATTCGATATTTTGGGGTCCCAAAAGCGATCTGTACATGCCTACTCAGTGCTAGAATGTTTTCAAAATATAGGCTCAAAACATGCTCAAAATCGATATTTTAGGTGCCCAAATTCGATATGTGAATGCATCTTCTGTACTCGTTTATATCTCAAATTCAAGCTCAAAACACCCGAAAATACGATATTTAGGGGTCCCAGAAGCGATCTGTACATGCCTACTCAGTATTAGAATATTTTCATAATATAGGCTCAAAACATGCTAAAAATCTATATTTTAGGTGCCAAAAAGTCGATATCTCAAATTCAGTCCCAAAACACCTGAAACTTCGATATTTAGGGGTCCCAGAAGCGATCTGTACATGCCTACTCCGTGTTAGAGTATTTTCAAAATACAGGCAAAAAACATACTGAAAATCGATCATTTAGGCGGCAGAAAAGTCGATATGTGCATGCATCTTCTGTACCCGTTTATATCTCAAATTCTGGCCCTAAACACCCGAAAATTCGATATTTTTGGGTCCCAGAAGCGATCTGTACATGCCTACTAAGGCTAGAATGTTTTCAAAATATAGGCTCAAAACATGCTGAAAATTGATATTTTAGGTGCCCAAAAGTCGATATGTGCATGCATCTTCTGTACTCGTTTATATCTCAAATTCAGCTCAAAACACCCGAAAATTCGTTATTTTGGGGTCCCAGAAGCGATCTGTACATGCCTACTCAGTGCTAGAATATTTTCAAAATATAGGCTCAAAACATGCTAAAAATCGATATTTTAGGTGCGTAAAGGCGATATCTCAAATTCATGCCCAAAACACCCAAAAATTCGATATTTTGGGGTCCCAGAAGCGATCTGTACATGCCTACTCCGTGTTAGAGTATTTTCAAAATACAGGCCCAAAACATGCTCAAAATCGATAATTTAGATGCCCAAAGTCAATATGTGCATGTATCTTCTGTACCCGTTTATATCTCAAATTCAGGCTCAAAACACCAGAAAATTCAATATTTTGGGGTCCCAGAAGCGATCTGCACATGCCTACTCAGTGCTAGAATATTTTCAAAATATTGGCTCAAAACATGCTAAAAATCGATATTTTAGGTGCATAAAGGCGATATCTCAAATTCAGTCCCAAAACACCCGAAAATTCGATATTTAGGGGTCCCAGAAGCGATCTGTACATGCCAACTCCGTGTTAGAGTATTTTCAAAATACAGGCCAAAAACATACTGAAAATCGATCTTTTAGGTGCCCAAAAGTCGATATGTGCATTCATCTTCTGTACCCGTTTATATCTCAAATTCTGGCCCTAAACACCCGAAAATTCAATATTTTTGGGTGCCAGAAGCGATCTGTACATGCCTACTCAGTGCTAGAATGTTTTCAAAATATAGGCTCAAAACATGCTCAAAATCGATATTTTAGGTGCCCAAAGTCGATATGTGCATGCATCTTCTGTACTCGTTTATATCTCAAATTCAAGCTCAAAACATCCGAAAATTCGGTATTTTGGGGTCCCAGAAGCGATCTGTACATGCCTACTCAGTGCTAGAATATTTTCAAAATATAGGCTCATAACATGCTAAAAATCGATATTTTAGGTGCGTAAAGGCGATATCTCAAATTCAGGCCCAAAACACCTGAAAATTCGATATTTTGGGGTCCCAGAAGCGATCTGTACATGCCTACTCCGTGTTAGAGTATTTACAAAATACAGGCCCAAAACATGCTTAAAATCGATAATTTAGATGCCCAAAGTCAATATGTGCATGTATCTTCTGTACCCGTTTATATCTCAAATTCAGGCTCAAAACACCCGAAAATTCAATATTTTGGGGTCCCAGAAGCAATCTGTACATGCCTACTCAGTGCTAGAATATTTTCAAAATATAGGCTAAAAACATGCTAAAAATCGATATTTTAGGTGCCAAAAAGTCGATATCTCAAATTCTGGCCATAAACACACGAAAATTCGATATTTAGGGGTCCCAGAAGCGATCTGTACATGCCAACTCCGTGTTAGAGTATTTTCAAAATACAGGCCAAAAACATACTGAAAATCGATCTTTTAGGCGGCAGAAAAGTCGATATGTGCATGCATCTTCTGTACCCGTTTATATCTCAAATTCTGGCCCTAAACACCCGAAAATTCGATATTTTTGGGTCCCAGAAGCGATCTGTACATGCCTACTAAGGCTAGAATGTTTTCAAAATATAGGCTCAAAACATGCTGAAAATCGATTTTTTAGGTGCACATAAGTCGATATGTGCATGCATCTTCTGTACTCGTTTATATCTCAAATTCAGCTCAAAACACCCGAAAATTCGATATTTTGGGGTCCCAGAAGCGATCTGTACATGCCTACTCAGTGGTAGAATATTTTCAAAATATAGGCTCAAAACATGCTAAAAATCGATATTTTAGGTGCGTAAAGGCGATATCTCAAATTCATGCCCAAAACACCCAAAAATTCGCTATTTTGGGGTCCCAGAAGCGATCTGTACATGCCTACTCCGTGTTAGAGTGTTTTCAAAATACAGGCCCAAAACATGCTGAAAATCGATAATTTAGATGCCCAAAGTCAATATGTGCATGTATCTTCTGTACCCGTTTATATCTCAAATTCTGGCTCAAAACACCCGAAAATTCAATATTTTGGGGTCCCAGAAGCAATCTGTACATGCCTACTCAGTGCTAGAATATTTTCAAAATATAGGCTAAAAACATGCTGAAAATCGATCTTTTAGGTGCCCAAAAGTCGATATGTGCATGCATCTTCTGTACCCGTTTATATCTCAAATTCTGGCCCTAAACACCCGAAAATTCGATATTTTGGGGTCCCAAAAGCGATCTGTACATGCCTACTCAGTGCTAGAATGTTTTCAAAATATAGGCTCAAAACATGCTCAAAATCGATATTTTAGGTGCCCAAATTCGATATGTGAATGCATCTTCTCTACTCGTTTATATCTCAAATTCAAGCTCAAAACACCCGAAAATTCGATATTTAGGGGTCCCAGAAGCGATCTGTACATGCCTACTCAGTATTAGAATATTTTCATAATATAGGCTCAAAACATGCTAAAAATCTATATTTTAGGTGCCAAAAAGTCGATATCTCAAATTCAGTCCCAAAACACCTGAAACTTCGATATTTAGGGGTCCCAGAAGCGATCTGTACATGCCTACTCCGTGTTAGAGTATTTTCAAAATACAGGCAAAAAACATACTGAAAATCGATCATTTAGGCGGCAGAAAAGTCGATATGTGCATGCATCTTCTGTACCCGTTTATATCTCAAATTCAGGCTCAAAACACCAGAAAATTCAATATTTTGGGTTCCCAGAAGCGATCTGCACATGCCTACTCAGTGCTAGAATATTTTCAAAATATTGGCTCAAAACATGCTAAAAATCGATATTTTAGGTGCATAAAGGCGATATCTCAAATTCAGTCCCAAAACACCCGAAAATTCGATATTTAGGGGTCCCAGAAGCGATCTGTACATGCCTAATCCGTGTTAGAGTATTTTCAAAATACAGGCCAAAAACATACTGAAAATCGATCTTTTAGGCGGCAGAAAAGTCGATATGTGCATGCATCTTCGGTACCCGTTTATATCTCAAATTCTGGCCCTAAACACCCGAAAATTCGATATTTTTGGGTCCCAGAAGCGATCTGTACATGCCTACTATGGCTAGAATGTTTTCAAAATATAGGCTCAAAACATGCTGAAAATCGATATTTTAGGTGCCCAAAAGTCGATTTGTGCATGCATCTTCTGTACTCGTTTATATCTCAAATTCAGGCTCAAAACACCCGAAAATTCGATATTTTGGGGTCCCAGAAACAATCTGTACATGCCTACTCAGTGCTAGAATATTTTCAAAATATAGGCTAAAAACATGCTAAAAATCGATATTTTAGGTGCGTAAAGGCGATATCTCAAATTAAGGCCCAAAATACCCGAAACTTCGATATTTAGGGGTCCCAGAAGCGATCTGTACATGCCTACTCCGTGTTAGAGTATTTTCAAAATACAGGCCCAAAACATGCTCAAAATCGATATTTTTGGTGCCCAAAGTCAATATGTGTATGCATCTTCTATACTCGTTTATATCTCAAATTCAGGCTCAAAACACCCGAAAATTCGATATTTTGGGGTCCATGAAGCGATCTGTACATGCCTACTCAGTGCTAGAATATTTTCAAAATATAGACTAAAAACATGCTAAAAATCTATATTTTAGGTGCCAAAAAGTCGATATCTCAAATTCAGTCCCAAAACACCTGAAACTTCGATATTTAGGGGTCCCAGAAGCGATCTGTACATGCCTACTCCGTGTTAGAGTATTTTCAAAATACAGGCCAAAAACATACTGAAAATCGATCTTTTAGGCGGCAGAAAAGTCGATATGTGCATGCATTTTCTGTACCCGTTTATATCTCAAATTCTGGCCCTAAACACCCGAATTTCGATATTTTTGGGTCCCAGAAGCGATCTGTACATGCCTACTCAGTATTAGAATATTTTCATAATATAGGCTCAAAACATGCTAAAAATCGATATTTTAGGTGCGTAAAGGCGATATCTCAAATTCATGCCCAAAACACCCAAAAATTCGATATTTTGGGGTCCCAGAAGCGATCTGTACATGCCTACTCCGTGTTAGAGTATTTTCAAAATACAGGCCCAAAACATGCTGAAAATCGATAATTTAGATGCCTAAGGTCAATATGTGCATGTATCTTCTGTACCCGTTTATATCTCAAATTCAGGCTCAAAACACCCGAAAATTCAATATTTTGGGGTCCCAGAAGCAATCTATACATGCCTACTCAGTGCTAGAATATTTTCAAAATATAGGCTAAAAACATGCTGAAAATCGATCTTTTAGGTGCCCAAAAGTCGATATGTGCATGCATCTTCTGTACCCGTTTATATCTCAAATTCTGGCCCTAAACACCCGAAAATTCGATATTTTGGGGTCCCAAAAGCGATCTGTACATGCCTACTCAGTGCTAGAATGTTTTCAAAATATAGGCTCAAAACATGCTCAAAATCGATATTTTAGGTGCCCAAATTCGATATGTGAATGCATCTTCTGTACTCGTTTATATCTCAAATTCAAGCTCAAAACACCCGAAAATTCGATATTTAGGGGTCCCAGAAGCGATCTGTACATGCCTACTCAGTATTAGAATATTTTCATAATATAGGCTCAAAACATGCTAAAAATCTATATTTTAGGTGCCAAAAAGTCGATATCTCAAATTCAGTCCCAAAACACCTGAAACTTCGATATTTAGGGGTCCCAGAAGCGATCTGTACATGCCTACTCCGTGTTAGAGTATTTTCAAAATACAGGCAAAAAACATACTGAAAATCGATCATTTAGGCGGCAGAAAAGTCGATATGTGCATGCATCTTCTGTACCCGTTTATATCTCAAATTCTGGCCCTAAACACCCGAAAATTCGATATTTTTGGGTCCCAGAAGCGATATGTACATGCCTACTAAGGCTAGAATGTTTTCAAAATATAGGCTCAAAACATGCTGAAAATTGATATTTTAGGTGCCCAAAAGTCGATATGTGCATGCATCTTCTGTACTCGTTTATATCTCAAATTCAGCTCAAAACACCCGAAAATTCGTTATTTTGGGGTCCCAGAAGCGATCTGTACATGCCTACTCAGTGCTAGAATATTTTCAAAATATAGGCTCAAAACATGCTAAAAATCGATATTTTAGGTGCGTAAAGGCGATATCTCAAATTCATGCCCAAAACACCCAAAAATTCGATATTTTGGGGTCCCAGAAGCGATCTGTACATGCCTACTCCGTGTTAGAGTATTTTCAAAATACAGGCCCAAAACATGCTCAAAATCGATAATTTAGATGCCCAAAGTCAATATGTGCATGTATCTTCTGTACCCGTTTATATCTCAAATTCAGGCTCAAAACACCAGAAAATTCAATATTTTGGGGTCCCAGAAGCGATCTGCACATGCCTACTCAGTGCTAGAATATTTTCAAAATATTGGCTCAAAACATGCTAAAAATCGATATTTCAGGTGCATAAAGGCGATATCTCAAATTCAGTCCCAAAACACCCGAAAATTCGATATTTAGGGGTCCCAGAAGCGATCTGTACATGCCAACTCCGTGTTAGAGTATTTTCAAAATACAGGCCAAAAACATACTGAAAATCGATCTTTTAGGTGCCCAAAAGTCGATATGTGCATTCATCTTCTGTACCCGTTTATATCTCAAATTCTGGCCCTAAACACCCGAAAATTCAATATTTTTGGGTGCCAGAAGCGATCTGTACATGCCTACTCAGTGCTAGAATGTTTTCAAAATATAGGCTCAAAACATGCTCAAAATCGATATTTGAGATGCCCAAAGTCAATATGTGCATGCATCTTCGGTACCCGTTTATATCTCAAATTCTGGCCCTAAACACCCGAAAATTCGATATTTTTGGGTCCCAGAAGCGATCTGTACATGCCTACTATGGCTAGAATGTTTTCAAAATATAGGCTCAAAACATGCTGAAAATCGATATTTTAGGTGCCCAAAAGTCGATTTGTGCATGCATCTTCTGTACTCGTTTATATCTCAAATTCAGGCTCAAAACACCCGAAAATTCGATATTTTGGGGTCCCAGAAACAATCTGTACATGCCTACTCAGTGCTAGAATATTTTCAAAATATAGGCTAAAAACATGCTAAAAATCGATATTTTAGGTGCGTAAAGGCGATATCTCAAATTAAGGCCCAAAATACCCGAAACTTCGATATTTAGGGGTCCCAGAAGCGATCTGTACATGCCTACTCCGTGTTAGAGTATTTTCAAAATACAGGCCCAAAACATGCTCAAAATCGATATTTTTGGTGCCCAAAGTCAATATGTGTATGCATCTTCTATACTCGTTTATATCTCAAATTCAGGCTCAAAACACCCGAAAATTCGATATTTTGGGGTCCATGAAGCGATCTGTACATGCCTACTCAGTGCTAGAATATTTTCAAAATATAGACTAAAAACATGCTAAAAATCTATATTTTAGGTGCCAAAAAGTCGATATCTCAAATTCAGTCCCAAAACACCTGAAACTTCGATATTTAGGGGTCCCAGAAGCGATCTGTACATGCCTACTCCGTGTTAGAGTATTTTCAAAATACAGGCCAAAAACATACTGAAAATCGATCTTTTAGGCGGCAGAAAAGTCGATATGTGCATGCATTTTCTGTACCCGTTTATATCTCAAATTCTGGCCCTAAACACCCGAATTTCGATATTTTTGGGTCCCAGAAGCGATCTGTACATGCCTACTCAGTATTAGAATATTTTCATAATATAGGCTCAAAACATGCTAAAAATCGATATTTTAGGTGCGTAAAGGCGATATCTCAAATTCATGCCCAAAACACCCAAAAATTCGATATTTTGGGGTCCCAGAAGCGATCTGTACATGCCTACTCCGTGTTAGAGTATTTTCAAAATACAGGCCCAAAACATGCTGAAAATCGATAATTTAGATGCCTAAGGTCAATATGTGCATGTATCTTCTGTACCCGTTTATATCTCAAATTCAGGCTCAAAACACCCGAAAATTCAATATTTTGGGGTCCCAGAAGCAATCTATACATGCCTACTCAGTGCTAGAATATTTTCAAAATATAGGCTAAAAACATGCTGAAAATCGATCTTTTAGGTGCCCAAAAGTCGATATGTGCATGCATCTTCTGTACCCGTTTATATCTCAAATTCTGGCCCTAAACACCCGAAAATTCGATATTTTGGGGTCCCAAAAGCGATCTGTACATGCCTACTCAGTGCTAGAATGTTTTCAAAATATAGGCTCAAAACATGCTCAAAATCGATATTTTAGGTGCCCAAATTCGATATGTGAATGCATCTTCTGTACTCGTTTATATCTCAAATTCAAGCTCAAAACACCCGAAAATTCGATATTTAGGGGTCCCAGAAGCGATCTGTACATGCCTACTCAGTATTAGAATATTTTCATAATATAGGCTCAAAACATGCTAAAAATCTATATTTTAGGTGCCAAAAAGTCGATATCTCAAATTCAGTCCCAAAACACCTGAAACTTCGATATTTAGGGGTCCCAGAAGCGATCTGTACATGCCTACTCCGTGTTAGAGTATTTTCAAAATACAGGCAAAAAACATACTGAAAATCGATCATTTAGGCGGCAGAAAAGTCGATATGTGCATGCATCTTCTGTACCCGTTTATATCTCAAATTCTGGCCCTAAACACCCGAAAATTCGATATTTTTGGGTCCCAGAAGCGATATGTACATGCCTACTAAGGCTAGAATGTTTTCAAAATATAGGCTCAAAACATGCTGAAAATTGATATTTTAGGTGCCCAAAAGTCGATATGTGCATGCATCTTCTGTACTCGTTTATATCTCAAATTCAGCTCAAAACACCCGAAAATTCGTTATTTTGGGGTCCCAGAAGCGATCTGTACATGCCTACTCAGTGCTAGAATATTTTCAAAATATAGGCTCAAAACATGCTAAAAATCGATATTTTAGGTGCGTAAAGGCGATATCTCAAATTCATGCCCAAAACACCCAAAAATTCGATATTTTGGGGTCCCAGAAGCGATCTGTACATGCCTACTCCGTGTTAGAGTATTTTCAAAATACAGGCCCAAAACATGCTCAAAATCGATAATTTAGATGCCCAAAGTCAATATGTGCATGTATCTTCTGTACCCGTTTATATCTCAAATTCAGGCTCAAAACACCAGAAAATTCAATATTTTGGGGTCCCAGAAGCGATCTGCACATGCCTACTCAGTGCTAGAATATTTTCAAAATATTGGCTCAAAACATGCTAAAAATCGATATTTTAGGTGCATAAAGGCGATATCTCAAATTCAGTCCCAAAACACCCGAAAATTCGATATTTAGGGGTCCCAGAAGCGATCTGTACATGCCAACTCCGTGTTAGAGTATTTTCAAAATACAGGCCAAAAACATACTGAAAATCGATCTTTTAGGTGCCCAAAAGTCGATATGTGCATTCATCTTCTGTACCCGTTTATATCTCAAATTCTGGCCCTAAACACCCGAAAATTCAATATTTTTGGGTGCCAGAAGCGATCTGTACATGCCTACTCAGTGCTAGAATGTTTTCAAAATATAGGCTCAAAACATGCTCAAAATCGATATTTTAGGTGCCCAAAGTCGATATGTGCATGC
The DNA here is from genome assembly GCA_033782935.1 of Petrolisthes cinctipes. Taxonomy (NCBI): domain Eukaryota; kingdom Metazoa; phylum Arthropoda; class Malacostraca; order Decapoda; family Porcellanidae; genus Petrolisthes; species Petrolisthes cinctipes. Next base: position 202,244 of record JAWQEG010001675.1, read on the forward strand.
ATCTTCTGTACTCGTTTATATCTCAAATTCAAGCTCAAAACATCCGAAAATTCGGTATTTTGGGGTCCCAGAAGCGATCTGTACATGCCTACTCAGTGCTAGAATATTTTCAAAATAGAGGCTCATAACATGCTAAAAATCGATATTTTAGGTGCGTAAAGGCGATATCTCAAATTCAGGCCCAAAACACCTGAAAATTCGATATTTTGGGGTCCCAGAAGCGATCTGTACATGCCTAATCCGTGTTAGAGTATTTACAAAATACAGGCCCAAAACATGCTTAAAATCGATAATTTAGATGCCCAAAGTCAATATGTGCATGTATCTTCTGTACTCGTTTATATCTCAAATTCAGGCACAAAACACCCGAAAATTCGATATTTTGGGGTCCCAGAAGCGATCTGTACATGCCTAGTCAGTGCTAAAATATTTTCAAAATATAGGCTAAAATTATGCTAAAAATCGATCTTTTAGGTGCCAAAAAGTCGATATCTCAAATTCAGTCCCAAGACACCCGAAAATTCGATATTTCGGGGTCACAGAAGCGATCTTAACATGCCTACTCCGGGTTAGAGTATTTTCAAAATTCAGGCCCAAAACATGCTGAAAATCGATATTTTTAGTGCCCAAAGACAATATGTGTATGCATCTTCTATACTCGTTTATATCTCAAATTCAGGCTCAAAACACCCGAAAATTCGATATTTTGGGGTCCCAGAAGCGATCTGTACATGCCTACTCAGTGCTAGAATGTGTTCAAAATATAGGCACAAAACATGATTAAAATCGATGTTTTAGGTGCCAAAAAGTCGATATGTGCATGCATCTTCAGTACCCGTTTATATCTCAAATTCAGGGTCAAAACACCCGAAAATTCAATATTTTGGAGTCCCAGAAGCGATCTGTACATGCCTACTCCGTGTTAGAGTATTTTCAAAATACATGCTCAAAACATGCTGAAAATCTATATTTGAGATGCCCAAAGTCAATATGTGCATGTATCTTCTGTACCCGTTTATATCTCAAATTCAGGCTCAAAACACCCGAAAATTCAATATTTTGTGGTCCTAGAAGCAATCTGTACATGCCTACTCAGTGCTAGAATATTTTCAAAATATAGGCTAAAAACATGCTAAAAATCGATCTTTTAGGTGCCAAAAAGTCGATATCTCAAATTAAGGCCCAAAACTCCCGAAAATTCGATATTTAGGGGTCCCAGAAGCGATCTGTAGATGCCTACTCAGTGCTAGAATGTTTTCAGAATATAGGCTCAAAACATGCTCAAAATCGATATTTTAGGTGCCCAAAAGTCGATATGTGCATGCATCTACTGTACTCGTTTATATCTCAAATTCAAGCTCAAAACACCCGAAAATTCGATATTTTGGGGTCCCATAACCGATCTGTACATGCCTACTCAGTACTAGAATATTTTCAAAATATAGGCTCAAAACATGCTAAAAATCGATATTTTAGGTGCGTATAGGCGATATCTCAAATTCAGACCCAAAACACCCGAAAATTCGATATATTGGGGTCCCAGAAGCGATCTGTACATGCCTACTCCGTGTTAGAGTATTTTCAAAATACAGGCCCAAAACATGCTCAAAATCGTTATTTTAGATGCCCAAAGTCAATATTCTTCTGTACCCGTTTATATCTCAAATTCAGGCTCATAACACCCGAAAATTCAATATTTTGGGGTCCCAGAAGCAATCTGTACATGCCTACTCAGTGCTAGAATATTTTCAAAATATAGGCTAAAAACATGCTAAAAATCTATATTTTAGGTGCGATAAAGTCGATATCTCAAATTAAGGCCCAAAACACCCGAAAATTCGATATTTAAGGGTCCCAGAAGCGATCTGTACATGCCTACTCTGTGTTAGAGTATTTTCAAAATACATGCCTAAAACATGCTCAAAATCGATATATTAGATGCCCAAAAGTCGATATGTGCATGCATCTTCTGTACTCGTTTATATCTCAAATTCAAGCTCAAAACACCCGAAAATTCGATATTTTGGGGTCCCAGAAGCGATCTGTACATGCCTACTCAGTGCTAGAATGTTTTCAGAATATAGGCTCAAAACATGCTCAAAATCGATATTTTTGATGCCAAAAAGTCAATATCTCAAATTAAGGCCCAAAACACCCGAAAATTCGATATTTAGGGGTCCCAGAAGCGATCTGTAGATGCCTACTCAGTGCTAGAATGTTTTCAGAATATAGGCTCAAAACATGCTCAAAATCGATATTTTAGGTGCCCAAAAGTCGATATGTGCATGCATCTACTGTACTCGTTTATATCTCAAATTCAGGCTCAAAACACCCGAAAATTCGATATTTTGGGGTCCCAGAAGCTATCTGTACATGCCTACTCAGTGCTAGAATATTTTCAAAATATAGGTGGAAAACATGCTAAAAATCGATATTTTAGGTGCCCAAAAGTCGATATGTGCATGCATCTTTTGTACTCGTTTATATCTCAAATTCAGGCTCAAAACACCCAAAAATTCAATATTTTGGGGTCCCAGAAGCGATTTGTACATGCCTACTCAGTGCTAGAATATTTTCAAAATATAGGCTCAAAATAAGCTAAAAATCGATATTTTAGGTGCGTAAAGGCGATATCTCAAATTAAGGCCCGAAACACCCAAAAATTCTATATTTAGGGGTCCCAGAAGCGATCTGGACATGCCTACTCCGTGTTAGAGTATTTTCAAAATACGTGCCAAAAACATACTGAAAATCGATCTTTTAGGTGCCCAAAAGTCGATATGTGCATGCATCTTCTGTACACGTTTATATCTCAAATTCAGGCCCTAAACACCCGAAAATTCGATATTTTGGGGTCCCAAAAGCGATCTGTACATGCCTACTCAGTGCTAGAATGTTTTCAAAATATAGGCTCAAAGCATGCTCGAAATCGATATTTTAGGTGCCCAAATTCGATATGTGAATGCATCTTCTGTACTCGTTTATATCTCAAATTCAAGCTCAAAACACCCGAAAATTCGATATTTAGGGGTCCCAGAAGCGATCTGTACATGCCTACTCAGTATTAGAATATTTTCAAAATATAGGCTCAAAACATGCTAAAAATCGATATTTTAGGTGCTTAAAGGCGATATCTAAAATTCAGGCCCAAAACACCCGAAAATTCGATATTTTGGGGTCCTAGAAGCGATCTGTACATGCCTACTCCGTGTTAGAGTATTTTCAAAATACAGGCCCAAAACATGCTCAAAATCGATATTTTTGGTGCCCAAAGTCAATATGTGTATGCATCTTCTATACTCGTTTATATCTCAAATTCAGGCTCAAAACACCCGAAAATTCGATATTTTGGGGTCCCAGAAGAGATCTGTACTAGCCTACTCAGTGCTAGAATATTTTCAAAATATAGGCTCAAAACATGCTAAAAATCGATATTTTAGGTGCGTAAAGGCGATATCTCAAATTCAGGCCCAAAACACCCGAAAATTCGATATTTAGGGGTCCCAGAAGCGATCTGTACATGCCAACTACGTGTTAGAGTATTTTCAAAATACAGGCCAAAAACATACTGAAAATCGATCTTTTAGGTGCCCGAAAGTCGATATGTGCATGCATCTTCTGTACCCGTTTATATCTCAAATTCTGGCCCTAAACACCCGAAAATTCAATATTTTTGGGTCCCAGAAGCGATCTGTACATACCTACTCAGTGCTAGAATGTTTTCAAAATATAGGCTCAAAACATGCTCAAAATCGATATTTTAGGTGCCCAAAAGTCGATATGTGCATGCATCTTCTGTACTCGTTTATATCTCAAATTCAAGCTCAAAACACCCGAAAATTCGATATTTTGGGGTCCCTGAAGCGATCTGTACATACCTACTCAGTGCTAGAATATTTTCAAAATATAGGCACATAACATGCTAAAAATCGATATTTTAGGTGCGTAAGGGCGATATCTCAAATTCAGGCAAAAAACACCTGAAAATTCGATATTTTGGGGTCCCAGAAGCGATCTGTACATGCCTACTCCGTGTTATAGTATTTTCAAAATACAGGCCCAAAACATGCTTAAAATCGATAATTTAGATGCCCAAAGTCAATATGTGCATGTATCTTCTGTACCCGTTTTTATCTCAAATTCAAGCTCAAAACACCCGTAAATTCGATATTTTGGGGTCCCAGAAGCGATCTGTACATGCCTACTCCGAGTTAGAGTATTTTCAAAATACAGGCCAAAAACATGCTCAAAATCGATGTTTTAGGTGCCCAAAAGTCGATATGTGCATGCATCTTCAGTACCCGTTTATATCTCAAATTCAGGCTCAAAACACCCGAAAATTCGATATTTTGGGGTCCCAGAAGCGATCTGTACATGCCTACTCCGTGTTAGAGTATTTTCAAAATACAGGCCCAAAACATGCTCAAAATCGATCATTTAGATGCCCAAAGTCAATATGTACATGTATCTTCTGTACCCGTTTATATCTCAAATTCAGGCTCAAAACACCCAAAAATTCAATATTTTGGGGTCCCAGAAGCAATCTCAGTGCTAGAATGTTTTCAAGATATAGGCTCAAAACATGCTCAAAATCGATATTTTAGGTGCCCAAAGACAATATGTGTATGCATCTTCTATACTCGTTTATATCTCAAATTCAGGCTCAAAACACCCGAAAATTCGATATTTTGGGGTCCCAGAAGCGATCTGTACATGCCTACTCAGTGCTAGAATGTTTTCAAAATATTGGCTCAAAACATCCTCAAAATCGATATTTTAGGTGCCCAAAAGTCGATATGTGCATGCATCTTCTGTACTCGTTTATATCTCAAATTCAGGCTCAAAACACCCGAAAATTCGATATTTTGGGGTCCCAGAAGCGATTTTTATATGCCTACTCAGTGCTAGAATATTTTCAAGATATAGGCTCTAAACATACTCAAAATCGATATTTTTGGTGCCCAAAGTCAATATGTGTATGCATCTTCTATACTCGTTTATATCTTAAATTCATTCTCAAAACACCCGAAAATTCGATATTTCGGGGTCCCAGAAGCGATCTGTACATGCCTACTCAGTGCTAGAATATTTTCAAATTATAGGCTCAAAACATGCTAAAATCCGATATTTTAGGTGCATAAAGGCGATATCTCAAATTCATGCCCAAAACACCCGAAAATTCGATATTTTGGGGTCCCAGAAGCGATCTATACTTGCCTACTCCGTGTTAGAGTATTTTCAAAATTCAGGCCCAATACATGCTCAAAATCGATATTTTTAGAGCCCAAAGTCAATATGTGTATGCATCTTCTATACTCGTTTATATCTCAAATTCAGACTCAAAATACCCGAAAATTCGATATTTTGGGGTCCCAGAAGCGATCTCTACATGCCTACTCAGTGCTAGAATGTTTTCAAAATATAGGCTCAAAACAAGCTAACAATCGATATTTTAGGTGCCCAAAAGTCGATATGTGCATGCATCTTCTGTACTCGTTTATATCTCAAATTCAGGCTCAAAACACCCGAAAATTCGATATTTTGGAGTCACAGAAGCGATCTCTATATGCCTACTAAGTGCTAGAATGTTTTCAAGATATAGGCTCAAAACATGCTCAAAATCGATATTTTTGGTGCCCAATGTCAATATGTGTATGAATCTTCTATACTCGTTTATATCTCAAATTCAGGCTCAAAACACCCGAAAATTCGATATTTTGGGGTCCCAGAAGCGATCTGTACATGCCTACTCAGTGCTAGAATGTTTTCAAGATATAGGCTCAAAACATGCTCAAAATCGATATTTTTGGTGCCCAATGTCAATATGTGTATGAACCTTCTATACTCGTTTATATCTCAAATTCAGGCTCTAAACACCCGAAAATTCGATATTTTGGGGTCCCAGAAGCGATCTGTACATGCCTACTCAGTGCTAGAATATTTTCAAAATATAGGCTCAAAACATGCTAAAAATCGATATTTTAGGTGCGTAAAGGCGATATCTCAAATTTAGGCCCAAAACACCCGAAAATTCGATATTTTGGGGTCCTAGAAGCGATCTGTACATGCCTACTCCGTGTTAGAGTATTTTCAAAATACAGGCCCAAAACATGCTCAAAATCGATATTTTTGGTGCCCAAAGTCAATATGTGTATGCATCTTCTATACTCGTTTATATCTCAAATTCAGGCTCAAAACACCCGAAAATTCGATATTTTGGGGTCCCAGAAGAGATCTGTACTAGCCTACTCAGTGCTAGAATATTTTCAAAATATAGGCTCAAAACATGCTAAAAATCGATATTTTAGGTGCGTAAAGGCGATATCTCAAATTCAGGCCCAAAACACCCGAAAATTCGATATTTAGGGGTCCCAGAAGCGATCTGTACATGCCAACTACGTGTTAGAGTATTTTCAAAATACAGGCCAAAAACATACTGAAAATCGATCTTTTAGGTGCCCGAAAGTCGATATGTGCATGCATCTTCTGTACCCGTTTATATCTCAAATTCTGGCCCTAAACACCCGAAAATTCAATATTTTTGGGTCCCAGAAGCGATCTGTACATACCTACTCAGTGCTAGAATGTTTTCAAAATATAGGCTCAAAACATGCTCAAAATCGATATTTTAGGTGCCCAAAAGTCGATATGTGCATGCATCTTCTGTACTCGTTTATATCTCAAATTCAAGCTCAAAACACCCGAAAATTCGATATTTTGGGGTCCCTGAAGCGATCTGTACATACCTACTCAGTGCTAGAATATTTTCAAAATATAGGCTCATAACATGCTAAAAATCGATATTTTAGGTGCGTAAGGGCGATATCTCAAATTCAGGCAAAAAACACCTGAAAATTCGATATTTTGGGGTCCCAGAAGCGATCTGTACATGCCTACTCCGTGTTATAGTATTTTCAAAATACAGGCCCAAAACATGCTTAAAATCGATAATTTAGATGCCCAAAGTCAATATGTGCATGTATCTTCTGTACCCGTTTTTATCTCAAATTCAAGCTCAAAACACCCGTAAATTCGATATTTTGGGGTCCCAGAAGCGATCTGTACATGCCTACTCCGAGTTAGAGTATTTTCAAAATACAGGCCAAAAACATGCTCAAAATCGATGTTTTAGGTGCCCAAAAGTCGATATGTGCATGCATCTTCAGTACCCGTTTATATCTCAAATTCAGGCTCAAAACACCCGAAAATTCGATATTTTGGGGTCCCAGAAGCGATCTGTACATGCCTACTCCGTGTTAGAGTATTTTCAAAATACAGGCCCAAAACATGCTCAAAATCGATCATTTAGATGCCCAAAGTCAATATGTACATGTATCTTCTGTACCCGTTTATATCTCAAATTCAGGCTCAAAACACCCAAAAATTCAATATTTTGGGGTCCCAGAAGCAATCTCAGTGCTAGAATGTTTTCAAGATATAGGCTCAAAACATGCTCAAAATCGATATTTTAGGTGCCCAAAGACAATATGTGTATGCATCTTCTATACTCGTTTATATCTCAAATTCAGGCTCAAAACACCCGAAAATTCGATATTTTGGGGTCCCAGAAGCGATCTGTACATGCCTACTCAGTGCTAGAATGTTTTCAAAATATTGGCTCAAAACATCCTCAAAATCGATATTTTAGGTGCCCAAAAGTCGATATGTGCATGCATCTTCTGTACTCGTTTATATCTCAAATTCAGGCTCAAAACACCCGAAAATTCGATATTTTGGGGTCCCAGAAGCGATTTTTATATGCCTACTCAGTGCTAGAATATTTTCAAGATATAGGCTCAAAACATGCTCAAAATCGATATTTTTGGTGCCCAATGTCAATATGTGTATGAACCTTCTATACTCGTTTATATCTCAAATTCAGGCTCTAAACACCCGAAAATTCGATATTTTGGGGTCCCAGAAGCGATCTGTACATGCCTACTCAGTGCTAGAATATTTTCAAAATATAGGCTCAAAACATGCTAAAAATCGATATTTTATGTGCGTAAAGGCGATATCTCAAATTTAGGCCCAAAACACCCGAAAATTCGATATTTTGGGGTCCCAGAAGCGATCTGTACATGCCTACTCCGAGTTAGAGTATTTTCAAAATACAGGCCGAAAACATGCTCAAAATCGATCATTTAGATGCCCAAAGTCAAAATGTGCATGTATCTTCTGTACCCGTTTATATATGAAATTCAGGCTCAAAACACCCAAAAATTCAATATTTTGGGGTCCCAGAAGCAATCTGTACAGGCCTACTCAGTGCTAGAATGTTTTCAAAATATAGGCTAAAAACATGCTAAAAATCTATATTTTAGGTGCCAAAAAGTCGATATCTCAAATTCAGTCCCAAAACACCTGAAACTTCGATATTTATGGGTCCTAGAAGCGATCTGTACATGCCTACTCAGTGCTAGAATGTTTTCAAAATATAGGCTCAAAACATGCTCAAAATCGATATTTTAGGTGCCCAAAAGTCGATATGTGCACGCATCTTCTGTACCCGTTTATATCTAAAATTCAAGCTCAAAACACCCGTAAATTCGATATTTTGAGGTCCCAGAAGCGATCTGTACATGCCTACTTAGTGCTAGAATATTTTCAAAATATAGGCTCAAAACATGCTAAAAATCGATATTTTAGGTGCGTAAAGGCGATATCTCAAATTTAGGCCCAAAACACCCGAAAATTCTATATTTTAGGGTCCCATAAGCGATCTGTACATGCCTACTCAGTGCTAGAATGTTTTCAAAATATAGGCTCAAAACATGCTCAAAATCGATATTTTAGGTGCCCAAAAGTCGATATGTGCACGCATCTTCTGTACCCGTTTATATCTCAAATTCAAGCTCAAAACACCCGTAAATTCGATATTTTGGGGTCCCAGAAGCGATCTGTACATGCCTACTTAGTGCTAGAATATTTTCAAAATATAGGCTCAAAACATGCTAAAAATCGATATTTTAGGTGCGTAAAGTCGATATCTCAAATTTAGGCCCAAAACACCCGAAAATTCGATATTTTGGGGTCCCAGAAGCGATCTGTACATGCCTACTCCGAGTTAGAGTATTTTCAAAATACAGGCCGAAAACATGCTCAAAATCGATCATTTAGATGCCCAAAGTCAAAATGTGCATGTATCTTCTGTACCCGTTTATATCTCAAATTCAGGCTCAAAACACCCAAAAATTCAATATTTTGGGGTCCCAGAAGCAATCTGTACAGGCCTACTCAGTGCTAGAATATTTTCAAAATATAGGCTAAAAACATGCTAAAAATCTATATTTTAGGTGCCAAAAAGTCGATATCTCAAATTCAGTCCCAAAACACCTGAAACTTCGATATTTATGGGTCCCAGAAGCGATCTGTACATGCCTACTCAGTGCTAGAATATTTTCAAAATATAGGCTCAAAACATGCTAAAATCCGATATTTTAGGTGCATAAAGGCGATATCCCAAATTCATGCCCAAAACACCCAAAAATTCGATATTTTGGGGTCCCAGAAGTGATCTGTACATGCCTACTCCGAGTTAGAATATTTTCAAAATTCAGGCCCAAAACATGCTGAAAATCGATATTTTTGGGGCCCAAAGTCAATATGTGTATGCATCTTCTATACTCGTTTAAATATCAAATTCAGGCTCAAAACACCCGAAAATTCGATATTTTGGGGTCCCAGAAGCGATCTGTACATGCCTACTCAGTGTTAGAGGATTTTCAAAATACGGGCCAAAAACATACTGAAAATCGACCTTTTAGGTGCCCAAAAGTCGATATGTGCATGCATCTTCTGTACCCGTTTATATCTCAAATTCTGGCCCTAAACACCCGAAAATTCGATATTTTGGGGTCCCAGAAGCGATCTGTACATGCCTACTCAGGCTAGAATGTTTTCAAAATATAGGCTCAAAACATGCTGAAAATCGATATTTTAGGTGCCCAAAAGTCGATATGTGCATGCATCTTCTGTACTCGTTTTTATCTAAAATTCAGCTCAAAACACCCGAAAATTCGATATTTTGGGGTCCCAGAAGCGATCTGTACATGCCTACTCAGTGCTAGAATATTTTCAAAATATAGGCTCAAAACATGCTCAAAATCGATATTTTAGGTGCTTAAAGGCGAAATCTAAAATTCAGGCCCAAAACACCAGAAAATTTGATATTTTGGGGTCCCAGAAGCGATCTGTACATGCCTACTCCGTGTTAGAGTATTTTCAAAATACAGTCCCAAAACATGCTCAAAATCGATATTTTTGGTGCCCACAGTCAATATGTGTATGCATCTTCTATACTCGTTTATATCACAAATTCAGGCTCAAAACACCCGAAAATTCTATATTTTGGGGTCCCAGAAGCGATCTGTACATGCCTACTCAGTGCTAGAATATTTTCAAAATATAGGCTCAAAACATGCTAAAAATCGATATTTTAGGTGCGTAAAGGCGATATCTCAAATTCAGACCCAAAACACCCGAAAATTCGATATTTAGGAGTCCCAGAAGCGATCTATACATGCCAACTCCGTGTTAGAGTATTTTCAAAATACAGGCCAAAAACATACTGAAAATCGATCTTTTAGGTGCCCAAAAGTTGATATGTGCATCCATCTTCTGTACCCGTTTATATATCAAATTCTGGCCCTAAACACCCGAAAATTCGATATTTTGGGGTCCCAAAAGCGATCTGTACATGCCTACTCAGTGCTAGAATGATTTCAAAATATAGGCTCAAAACATGCTCAAAATCGATATTTTAGGTACCCAAATTCGATATGTGTATGCATCTTCTATTCTCGTTTATATCTCAAATTCAGGCTCAAAACACCCGAAAATTCGATATTTTGGGGTCCCAGAAGCGATCTGTACATGCCTACTCAGTGCTAGAATATTTTCAAAATATAGGCTCAAAACATGCTAAAAATCGATATTTTAGGTGCGTAAAAGCGATATCTCAAATTCAGGCCCAAAACACGCGAAAATTCGATATTTAGGAGTCCCTGAAGCGGTCTGTACATGCCAACTCCGTGTTAGAGTATTTTCAAAATACAGGCCAAAAACATACTGAAAATCGATCTTTTAGGTGCCCAAAAGTCGATATGTGCATCCATCTTCTGTACCCGTTTATATCTCAAATTCTGGCCCTAAACACCCGAAAATTCAATATTTTTGGGTCCCAGAAGCGATCTGTACATACCTACTCAGTGCTAGAATGTTTTCAAAATACAAGCTCAAAACATGCTCAAAATCGATATTTTAGGTGCCCAAAAGTCGATATGTGTATGCATCTCCTGTACTCGTTTATATCTCAAATTCAAGCTCAAAACACCAAAAAATTCGATATTTAGGGGTCCCAGAAGCGATCTGTACATGCCTACTCAGTGCTAGAATATTGTCAAAATATAGACTCATAACATGCTGAAAATCGATATTTTAGGTGCGTAAGGGCGATATCTCAAATTCAGGCCCAAAACACCTGAAATTTCGATATTTTGGGGTCCCAGAAGCGCCTACTCCGTGTTAGAGTATTTTCAAAATAAAGGCCCAAAACTTGCTGAAAATCGATCATTTAGATGCACAAAGTCAATATGTGGATGTATCTTCTGTACCCGTTTATATCTCAAATTCAGGCTCAAAACACCCAAAAATTCAATATTTTGGGGTCCCAGAAGCAATCTGTACGGGCCTACTCAGTGCTAGAATATTTTCAAAATATAGGCTAAAAACATGCTAAAAATCTATATTTTAGGTGCCAAAAAGTCGATATCTCAAATTCAGTCCCAAAACACCTGAAACTTCGATATTTAGGGGTCCCAGAAGCGATCTGTACATGCCTACTCCGTGTTAGAGTATTTTCAAAATACAGGCCAAAAACATACTGAAAATCGATCTTTTACGTGTCGAAAAGTCTATATGTTCATGCATCTTCTGTACCCGTCTATATCTCAAATTCTGGCCCTAAACACCCGAAAATTCGATATTTTGGGGTCCCAGAAGCGATCTGTACATGCCTACTCCGTGTTAGAGTATTTTCAAAATTCAGGCCCAAAACAAGCTGAAAATCGATATTTTTGGTGCCCAAAGTCAATATGTGTATGCATCTTCTATACTCGTTTATATCTCAAATTCAGGCTCAAAACACCCGAAAATTCGATATTTTGGGGTCCAAGAAGCAATCTCTACATGCCTACTCAGTGCTAGAATGTTTTCAAAATATAGGCTCAAAACATGCTCAAAATCGATATTTTAGGTGCCCAAATTCGATATGTGAATGCATCTTCTATACTCGTTTATATCTCAAATTCAGGCACAAAACACCCGAAAATTCGATATTTTGGGGTCCCAGAAGCGATCTGTACATGCCTACTCAGTGCTAGAATATTTTCAAAATATAGGCTCAAAACATGCTAAAAATCGATATTTTAGGTGCATAAAGGCGATATCTCAAATTCATGCCCAAAGCACCCGAAAATTCGATATTTTGGGGTCCCAGAAGCGATCTGTACATGCCTACTCCGTGTTAGAGTATTTTCAAAATTCAGGCCCAAAACATGCTGAAAATCGATATTTTTGGGGCCCAAAGTCAATATGTGTATGCATCTTCTATACTCGTTTATATCTCAAATTCAGGCTCAAAACACCCGAAAATTCGATATTTTGGGGTCCCAGAAGCAATCTCTACATGCCTACTCAGTGCTAGAATGTTTTCAAAATATAGGCTCAAAACATGCTCAAAATCGATATTTTAGGTGCCCAAAAGTCGATATGTGCATGCATCTTCTGTACTCGTTTATATCTTAAATTCAGGCTCAAAACACCCGAAAATTCGATATTTTGGGGTCCCAGAAGCGATCTGTACATGCCTACTCAGTGCTAAAATATTTTCAAAATATAGGCTCAAAACAAGCTAAAAATCGATATTTTAGGTGCCCAAAAGTCGATATGTGCATGCATCTTCTGTACTCGTTTATATCTCAAATTCAGGCTCAAAACACCCGAAAATTCGATATTTTGGGGTCCCAGAAGCGATCTTTATATGCCTACTCAGTGCTAGAATATTTTCAAGATATAGGCTCAAAACATTCTCAAAATCGATATTTTTGGTGCCCAAAGTTAATATGTGTATGCATCTTCTATACTCGTTTATATCTCAAATTCAGGCTCAAAACTCCCGAAAATTCGATATTTTGGGGTCCCAGAAGCGATCTGTACATGCCTACTCAGTGCTAGAATTTTTTCAAAATATAGGCTCAAAACAAGCTAAAAATCGATATTTTAGGTGCGTGAAGGCGATATCTCAAATTAAGGCCCAAAACACCCGAAAATTCTATATTTAGGGGTCCCAGAAGCGATCTGTACATGCCTACTCCGTGTTAGAGTATTTTCAAAATACGGACCAAAAACATACTGAAAATCGATCTTTTAAGTGCCCAAAAGTCGATATATGCATGCATCTTCTGTACCCGTTTATATCTCAAATTCTGGCCCTAAACACCCAAAAATTTGATATTTTTGGGTCCCAGAAGCGATCTGTACATGTCTACTGAGGCTAGAATGTTTTCAAAATATATGCTCAAAACATGCTGAAAATCGATATTTTAGGTGCCCAAAAGTCGATATGTGCATGCATCTTCTGTACTCGTTTATATCTAAAATTCAGCTCAAAACACCCGAAAATTCGATATTTTGGGGTCCCAGAAGCGATCTGTACATGCCTACTCAGTGCTAGAATAATTTCAAAATATAGGCTCAAAACATGCTAAAACTCGATATTTTAGGTGCGTAAAGGCGATATCTCAAATTCAGGCCCAAAACACCCGAAAATTCGATATTTTGGGGTCCCAGAAGCGATCTGTACATGCCTACTCCGTGTTAGAGTATTTTCAAAATACAGGCCCAAAACATGCTTAAAATCGATGTTTTAGGTGCCCAAAAGTCGATATGTGCATGCATCTTCAGTACCCGTTTATATCTCAAATTTAGGCTCAAAACACCCGAAAATTCGATATTTTGGGGTCCCAGAAGCGGTCTGTACATGCCTACTCCGTGTTAGAGTATTTTCAAAATACATGCCCAAAACATGCTGAAAATCGATAATTTAGATGCCCAAAGTCAATATGTGCATGTATCTTATCTACCCGTTTATATCTCAAATTCAGGCTCAAAAACACCAGAAAATTCAATATTTTGGGGTCCCAGAAGCAATCTGTACAGGCACTCATTGCTAGAATATTTTCAAAATATAGGCTCAAAACATGCTCAAAATCGATATTTTAGATGCCAAAAAGTCGATATCTCAAATTCCGTCCCAAAATACCCGAAACTTCGGTATTTAGGGGTCCCAGAAGCGATCTGTACATGCCTACTCCGTGTTAGAGTATTATCAAAATACAGGCCGAAAACATACTGAAAATCGATCTTTTAGGTGCCCAAAAGTCGATATGTGCATGCATCTTCAGTACCCGTTTATATCTCAAATTCTGGCCGTAAACACCCGAAAATTCGATATTTTGGGGTCCCAAAAGCGATCTGTACATGCCTACTCCGTGTTAGAGTATTTTCAAAATACAGGCCCAAAACATTCTCAAAATCGATGTTTTACGTGCCCAAAAGTCGATATGTGCATGCATCTTCAGTACCCGTTTATATCTCAAATTCAGGCTCAAAACACCCAAAAATTCAATATTTTGGGGTCCCAGAAGCAATCTGTACAGGCCTACTCAGTGCTAGAATATTTTCAAAATATAGACTAAAAACATGCTAAAAATCTATATTTTAGGTGCCAAAAAGTCGATATCTCAAATTCAGTCCCAAAACACCTGAAACTTCGAAATTTAGGGGTCCCAGAAGCGATCTGTACATGCCTAATCCGTGTTAGAGTATTTTCAAAATACAGGCCAAAAACATACTGAAAATCGATCTTTTAGGCGGCAGAAAAGTCGATATGTGCATGCATCTTCTGTACCCGTTTATATCTCAAATTCTGGCCCTAAACACCCGAAAATTCGATATTTTTGGGTCCCAGAAGCGATCTGTACATGCCTACTATGGCTAGAATGTTTTCAAAATATAGGCTCAAAACATGCTGAAAATCGATATTTTAGGTGCCCAAAAGTCGATTTGTGCATGCATCTTCTGTACTCGTTTATATCTCAAATTCAGGCTCAAAACACCCGAAAATTCGATATTTTGGGGTCCCAGAAACAATCTGTACATGCCTACTCAGTACTAGAATATTTTCAAAATATAGGCTAAAAACATGCTAAAAATCGATATTTTAGGTGCGTAAATTCGATATCTCAAATTAAGGCCCAAAACACCCGAAACTTCGATATTTAGGGGTCCCAGAAGCGATCTGTACATGCCTACTCCGTGTTAGAGTATTTTCAAAATACAGGCCAAAAACATACTGAAAATCGATATTTTAGGTGCCCAAATTCGATATGTGAATGCATCTTCTGTACCCGTTTATATCTCAAATTCAAGCTCAAAACACCCGAAAATTCGATATTTAGGGGTCCCAGAAGCGATCTGTACATGCCTACTCAGTATTAGAATATTTTCATAATATAGGCTCAAAACATGCTAAAAATCGATATTTTAGGTGCTTAAAGGCGATATCTAAAATTCAGGCCCAAAACACCCGAAAATTCGATATTTTGGGGTCCCAGAAGCGATCTGTACATGCCTACTCCGTGTTAGAGTATTTTCAAAATACAGGCCCAAAACATGCTCAAAATCGATATTTTTGGTGCCCAAAGTCAATATGTGTATGCATCTTCTATACTCGTTTATATCTCAAATTCAGGCTCAAAACACCCGAAAATTCGATATTTTGGGGTCCATGAAGCGATCTGTACATGCCTACTCAGTGCTAGAATATTTTCAAAATATAGACTAAAAACATGCTAAAAATCTATATTTTAGGTGCCAAAAAGTCGATATCTCAAATTCAGTCCCAAAACACCTGAAACTTCGATATTTAGGGGTCCCAGAAGCGATCTGTACATGCCTACTCCGTGTTAGAGTATTTTCAAAATACAGGCCAAAAACATACTGAAAATCGATCTTTTAGGCGGCAGAAAAGTCGATATGTGCATGCATTTTCTGTACCCGTTTATATCTCAAATTCTGACCCTAAACACCCGAATTTCGATATTTTTGGGTCCCAGAAGCGATCTGTACATGCCTACTCAGTATTAGAATATTTTCATAATATAGGCTCAAAACATGCTAAAAATCGATATTTTAGGTGCGTAAAGGCGATATCTCAAATTCATGCCCAAAACACCCAAAAATTCGATATTTTGGGGTCCCAGAAGCGATCTGTACATGCCTACTCCGTGTTAGAGTGTTTTCAAAATACAGGCCCAAAACATGCTGAAAATCGATAATTTAGATGCCCAAAGTCAATATGTGCATGTATCTTCTGTACCCGTTTATATCTCAAATTCTGGCTCAAAACACCCGAAAATTCAATATTTTGGGGTCCCAGAAGCAATCTGTACATGCCTACTCAGTGCTAGAATATTTTCAAAATATAGGCTAAAAACATGCTGAAAATCGATCTTTTAGGTGCCCAAAAGTCGATATGTGCATGCATCTTCTGTACCCGTTTATATCTCAAATTCTGGCCCTAAACACCCGAAAATTCGATATTTTGGGGTCCCAAAAGCGATCTGTACATGCCTACTCAGTGCTAGAATGTTTTCAAAATATAGGCTCAAAACATGCTCAAAATCGATATTTTAGGTGCCCAAATTCGATATGTGAATGCATCTTCTGTACTCGTTTATATCTCAAATTCAAGCTCAAAACACCCGAAAATTCGATATTTTGGGGTCCCAGAAGCGATCTGTACATGCCTACTCAGTATTAGAATATTTTCATAATATAGGCTCAAAACATGCTAAAAATCTATATTTTAGGTGCCAAAAAGTCGATATCTCAAATTCAGTCCCAAAACACCTGAAACTTCGATATTTAGGGGTCCCAGAAGCGATCTGTACATGCCTACTCCGTGTTAGAGTATTTTCAAAATACAGGCAAAAAACATACTGAAAATCGATCATTTAGGCGGCAGAAAAGTCGATATGTGCATGCATCTTCTGTACCCGTTTATATCTCAAATTCTGGCCCTAAACACCCGAAAATTCGATATTTTTGGGTCCCAGAAGCGATCTGTACATGCCTACTAAGGCTAGAATGTTTTCAAAATATAGGCTCAAAACATGCTGAAAATTGATATTTTAGGTGCCCAAAAGTCGATATGTGCATGCATCTTCTGTACTCGTTTATATCTCAAATTCAGCTCAAAACACCCGAAAATTCGATATTTTGGGGTCCCAGAAGCGATCTGTACATGCCTACTCAGTGCTAGAATATTTTCAAAATATTGGCTCAAAACATGCTAAAAATCGATATTTTAGGTGCATAAAGGCGATATCTCAAATTCAGTCCCAAAACACCCGAAAATTCGATATTTAGGGGTCCCAGAAGCGATCTGTACATGCCAACTCCGTGTTAGAGTATTTTCAAAATACAGGCCAAAAACATACTGAAAATCGATCTTTTAGGTGCCCAAAAGTCGATATGTGCATGCATCTTCTGTACCCGTTTATATCTCAAATTCTGGCCCTAAACACCCGAAAATTCAATATTTTTGGGTGCCAGAAGCGATCTGTACATGCCTACTCAGTGCTAGAATGTTTTCAAAATATAGGCTCAAAACATGCTCAAAATCGATATTTTAGGTGCCCAAAAGTCGATATGTGCATGCATCTTCTGTACTCGTTTATATCTCAAATTCAAGCTCAAAACACCCGAAAATTCGGTATTTTGGGGTCCCAGAAGCGATCTGTACATGCCTACTCAGTGCTAGAATATTTTCAAAATATAGGCTCATAACATGCTAAAAATCGATATTTTAGGTGCGTAAAGGCGATATCTCAAATTCAGGCCCAAAACACCTGAAAATTCGATATTTTGGGGTCCCAGAAGCGATCTGTACATGCCTACTCCGTGTTAGAGTATTTACAAAATACAGGCCCAAAACATGCTTAAAATCGATAATTTAGATGCCCAAAGTCAATATGTGCATGTATCTTCTGTACCCGTTTATATCTCAAATTCAGGCTCAAAACACCCGAAAATTCAATATTTTGGGGTCCCAGAAGCAATCTGTACATGCCTACTCAGTGCTAGAATATTTTCAAAATATAGGCTAAAAACATGCTAAAAATCGATATTTTAGGTGCCAAAAAGTCGATATCTCAAATTCTGCCCATAAACACACGAAAATTCGATATTTAGGGGTCCCAGAAGCGATCTGTACATGCCAACTCCGTGTTAGAGTATTTTCAAAATACAGGCCAAAAACATACTGAAAATCGATCTTTTAGGCGGCAGAAAAGTCGATATGTGCATGCATCTTCTGTACCCGTTTATATCTCAAATTCTGGCCCTAAACACCCGAAAATTCGATATTTTTGGGTCCCAGAAGCGATCTGTACATGCCTACTAAGGCTAGAATGTTTTCAAAATATAGGCTCAAAACATGCTGAAAATCGATTTTTTAGGTGCACATAAGTCGATATGTGCATGCATCTTCTGTACTCGTTTATATCTCAAATTCAGCTCAAAACACCCGAAAATTCGATATTTTGGGGTCCCAGAAGCGATCTGTACATGCCTACTCAGTGGTAGAATATTTTCAAAATATAGGCTCAAAACATGCTAAAAATCGATATTTTAGGTGCGTAAAGGCGATATCTCAAATTCATGCCCAAAACACCCAAAAATTCGATATTTTGGGGTCCCAGAAGCGATCTGTACATGCCTACTCCGTGTTAGAGTATTTTCAAAATACAGGCCAAAAACATACTGAAAATCGATCTTTTAGGTGCCCAAATGTCGATATGTGCATGCATCTACTGTACCCGTTTATATCTCAAATTCTGGACCTAAACACCCGAAAATTCGATATTTTGGGGTCCCAAAAGCGATCTGTACATGCCTACTCAGTGCTAGAATGTTTTCAAAATATAGGCTCAAAACATGCTCAAAATCGATATTTTAGGTGCCCAAATTCGATATGTGAATGCATCTTCTATACTCGTTTATATCTCAAATTCAGGCACAAAACACCCGAAAATTCGATATTTTGGGGTCCCAGAAGCGATCTGTACATGCCTAGTCAGTGCTAAAATATTTTCAAAATATAGGCTAAAAATATGCTAAAAATCTATCTTTTAGGTGCCAAAAAGTCGATATCTCAAATTCAGTCCCAAGACACCCGAAAATTCGATATTTCGGGGTCACAGAAGCGATCTTAACATGCCTACTCCGGGTTAGAGTATTTTCAAAATTCAGGCCCAAAACATGCTGAAAATCGATATTTTTAGTGCCCAAAGACAATATGTGTATGCATCTTCTATACTCGTTTATATCTCAAATTCAGGCTCAAAACACCCGAAAATTCGATATTTTGGGGTCCCAGAAGCGATCTGTACATGCCTACTCAGTGCTAGAATGTGTTCAAAATATAGGCACAAAACATGCTTAAAATCGATGTTTTAGGTGCCAAAAAGTCGATATGTGCATGCATCTTCAGTACCCGTTTATATCTCAAATTCAGGCTCAAAACACCCGAAAATTCAATATTTTGGAGTCCCAGAAGCGATCTGTACATGCCTACTCCGTGTTAGAGTATTTTCAAAATACATGCTCAAAACATGCTGAAAATCTATATTTGAGATGCCCAAAGTCAATATGTGCATGTATCTTCTGTACCCGTTTATATCTCAAAATCAGGCTCAAAACACCCGAAAATTCAATATTTTGTGGTCCTAGAAGCAATCTGTACATGCCTACTCAGTGCTAGAATATTTTCAAAATATAGGCTAAAAACATGCTAAAAATCGATCTTTTAGGTGCCAAAAAGTCGATATCTCAAATTAAGGCCCAAAACTCCCGAAAATTCGATATTTAGGGGTCCCAGAAGCGATCTGTAGATGCCTACTCAGTGCTAGAATGTTTTCAGAATATAGGCTCAAAACATGCTCAAAATCGATATTTTAGGTGCCCAAAAGTCGATATGTGCATGCATCTACAGTACTCGTTTATATCTCAAATTCAAGCTCAAAACACCCGAAAATTCGATATTTTGGGGTCCCATAACCGATCTGTACATGCCTACTCAGTACTATAATATTTTCAAAATATAGGCTCAAAACATGCTAAAAATCGATATTTTAGGTGCGTATAGGCGATATCTCAAATTCAGACCCAAAACACCCGAAAATTCGATATATTGGGGTCCCAGAAGCGATCTGTACATGCCTACTCCGTGTTAGAGTATTTTCAAAATACAGGCACAAAACATGCTCAAAATCGTTATTTTAGATGCCCAAAGTCAATATTCTTCTGTACCCGTTTATATCTCAAATTCAGGCTCATAACACCCGAAAATTCAATATTTTGGGGTCCCAGAAGCAATCTGTACATGCCTACTCAGTGCTAGAATATTTTCAAAATATAGGCTAAAAACATGCTAAAAATCTATATTTTAGGTGCGATAAAGTCGATATCTCAAATTAAGGCCCAAAACACCCGAAAATTCGATATTTAAGGGTCCCAGAAGCGATCTGTACATGCCTACTCTGTGTTAGAGTATTTTCAAAATACATGCCTAAAACATGCTCAAAATCGATATATTAGATGCCCAAAAGTCGATATGTGCATGCATCTTCTGTACTCGTTTATATCTCAAATTCAAGCTCAAAACACCCGAAAATTCGATATTTTGGGGTCCCAGAAGCGATCTGTACATGCCTACTCAGTGCTAGAATGTTTTCAGAATATAGGCTCGAAACATGCTCAAAATCGATATTTTTGATGCCAAAAAGTCAATATCTCAAATTAAGGCCCAAAACACCCGAAAATTCGATATTTAGGGGTCCCAGAAGCGATCTGTAGATGCCTACTCAGTGCTAGAATGTTTTCAGAATATAGGCTCAAAACATGCTCAAAATCGATATTTTAGGTGCCCAAAAGTCGATATGTGCATGCATCTACTGTACTCGTTTATATCTCAAATTCAGGCTCAAAACACCCGAAAATTCGATATTTTGGGGTCCCAGAAGCTATCTGCACATGCCTACTCAGTGCTAGAATATTTTCAAAATATTGGCTCAAAACATGCTAAAAATCGATATTTTAGGTGCATAAAGGCGATATCTCAAATTCAGTCCCAAAACACCCGAAAATTCGATATTTAGGGGTCCCAGAAGCGATCTGTACATGCCAACTCCGTGTTAGAGTATTTTCAAAATACAGGCCAAAAACATACTGAAAATCGATCTTTTAGGTGCCCAAAAGTCGATATGTGCATGCATCTTCTGTACCCGTTTATATCTCAAATTCTGGCCCTAAACACCCGAAAATTCAATATTTTTGGGTGCCAGAAGCGATCTGTACATGCCTACTCAGTGCTAGAATGTTTTCAAAATATAGGCTCAAAACATGCTCAAAATCGATATTTTAGGTGCCCAAAAGTCGATATGTGCATGCATCTTCTGTACTCGTTTATATCTCAAATTCAAGCTCAAAACACCCGAAAATTCGGTATTTTGGGGTCCCAGAACCGATCTGTACATGCCTACTCAGTACTAGAATGTTTTCAAAATATAGGCTCAAAACATGCTCAAAATCGATATTTTAGGAGCCCAAAAGTCGATATGTGCATGCATTTTCTGTACCCGTTTATATCTCAAGTTCTGGCTCAAAACACCCGAAAATTCGATATTTTGGGGTCCCAGAAGCGATCTGTACATGCCTACTCCGTGTTAGAGTATTTTCAAAATACAGGCCAAAAACATACTGAAAATCGATCTTTTAGGTGCCCAAAAGACCAAATGTTCATGCATCTTCAGTACCCGTTTATATCTCAGATTCAGGCTCAAAACACCCGAAAATTCGATATTTTGGGGTCCCAGAAGCGATCTGTACATGCCTACTTCGTGTTAGAGTATTTTCAAAATTCAGGCCCAAAACATGCTAAAAATCGATAATTTTGGTGCCCAAAGTCAATATGTGTATGCATCTTCTATACTCGTTTATATCTCAAATTCAGGCTTAAAACACCCGAAAAATTCGATATTTTGGGGTCCCAGAAGCGATCTGTATATGCCTACTAAGTGCTAGAATATTTTCAAAATATAGGCTCAAAACATGTTAAAAATCGATATTTTAGGTGCGTATAGGCTATATTTTAAATTAAGGCCCAAAACACCCGAAAATTCTATATTTAGGGGTCCCAGAAGCAATCTGTACGTGCCTACTCCGTGTTAGAGTATTTTCAAAATACAGGCCAAAAACATGCTAAAAATCGATATTTTAGATGCCCAAAGTCAATATGTGCATGTATCTTCTGTACCCGTTTATATCTCAAATTCAGGCTCAAAACCCCCGAAAATTCAATATTTTGGGGTCCCAGAAGCAATCTGTACATGCCTACTCAGTGCTAGAATAATTTCAAAATATAGGCTAAAAACATGCTAAAAATCGACATTTTAGAAGCCAAAAAGTCGATATCTCAAATTCAGCCCCAAAACACCCGAAAATTCGATATTTAGGGGTCATACAAGGGATCTGTACATGCCTACTCCGTATTAGAGTATTTTCAAAATACAGGCCAAAAACATACTGAAAATCGATCTTTTAGGTGCCCAAAAGTCAATATGTGCATGCATCTTCTGTACCCGTTTATATCTCAAATTCTGGACCTAAACACCCGAAAATTTGATATTTTTGGGTTCCAGAAGCGATCTCTACATGCCTACTCAGTTCTAGAAGGTTTTCAAAATATAGGCTCAAAACATGCTCAAAATCGATATTTTAGGTGCCCAAAAGTCGATATGTGCATGCATCTTCTGTACTTGTTTATATCTCAAATTCAAGCTCAAAACACCCGAAAATTCGATATTTTGGGGTCCCAGAATCGGTCTGTACATGCCTACTCGGTGCTAGAATATTTTCAAAATATAGGCTCAAAACATGCTAAAAATCGATATTTTAGGTGCGTAAAGGCGATATCTCAAATTAAGGCCCAAAACACCCGAAATGTCGATATTTTGGGGTCCCAAAAACGATCTGTAAAAGCTTACTCCGTGTTAGAGTATTTTCAAAATTCAGGCCCAAAACATGCTGAAAATCGATATTTTTGGTTCGCAAAGTCAATATGTGTATGCATCTTCTATACTCGTTTATATCTCAAATTCAAGCTCAAAACACCCGAAAATTCGATATTTTGGGGTCCCAGAAGCGATCTGTACATGCCTACTCAGTGCTAGAATGTTTTCAAAATATAGGCTCAAAACATGCTCAAAATCGATATTTTTGGTGCCAAAAAGTCGATATCTCAAATTAAGGCCCAAAACACCCGAAAATTCGATATTTAGGGGTCCCAGAAGCGATCTGTAGATGCCTACTCAGTGCTAGAATGTTTTCAGAATATAGGCTCAAAACATGCTCAAAATCGATATTTTAGGTGCTCAAAAGTCGATATGTGCATGCATCTACTGTACTCGTTTATATCTCAAATTCAGGCTCAAAACACCCGAAAATTCGATATTTTGGGGTCCCAGAAGCTATCTGTACATGCCTACTCAGTGCTAGAATATTTTCAAAATATAGGCGCAAAACATGCTAAAAATCGATATTTTAGGTGCGTAAAGGCGATATCTCAAATTCATTCCGAAAACACCCGAAAAATCGATATTTTGGGGTCCCAGAAGCGATCTGTACATGCCTACTCCGTGTTAGAATATTTTTAAAACACATGCCCAAAACATGCTGAAAATCGATATTTTAGATGCCCAAAGTCATTGTGTGCATGTATCTTCTGTACCCATTTATATCTCGAATTCAGGCTCAAAACACCCGAAAATTCAATATTTTGGGGTCCCAGAAGCAGTCTGTACATGCCTACTCAGTGCTAGATAATTTTCAAAATATAGGCTAAAAACATGCTAAAAATCGATCTTTTAGGTGCCAAAAAGTCGATATCTCAAATTCAGTCCCAAAACACCCGAAAATTCGATATTTAGGGGTCCCAGAAACGATCTGTACATGCCTACTCCGTGTTAGAGTATTTTCAAAGTACAGGCCAAAAACATACTGAAAATCGATCTTTTAGGTGCCGAAAAGTCGTTTTGTGCATGCATCTTCTGTACCCGTTTATATCTCAAATTCTGGCCCTAAACACCCGAAAATTCGATATTTTGGGGTCCCAGAAGCGATCTGTACATGCCTACTCCGTGTTAGAGTATTTTCAAAATTCAGGCCCAAAACAAGCTGAAAATCGATATTTTTGGTGCCCAAAGTCAATATGTGTATGCATCTTCTATACTCGTTTATATTTCAATTTCAGGCTCAAAACATCCGAAAATTCGATATTTTGGGGTCCCAGAAGCGATCTGTACATGCCTACTCAGTGCTAAAATGTTTTCAAAATATAGGCTCAAAACATGCTCAAAATCGATATTTTAGGTGCCAAAAAGTCGATATGTGCATGCATCTTCTGTACTCGTTTATATCTCAAATTCTGGCTCAAAACACCCGAAAATTCAATATTTTGGGGTCCCAGAAGCGATCGGTACATGCCTACTCCGTGTTACAGTATTTTCAAAATTCAGGCCCAAAACATGCTGAAAATCGATATTTTTGGGGCCCAAAGTCAATATGTGTATGCATCTTCTATACTCGTTTATATCTCAAATTCAGGCTCAAAACACCCCAAAATTCGATATTTTGGGGTCCCAGAAGCGAACTGTACATGCCTACTCAGTGCTAGAATATTTTCAAAATATAGGCTCAAAACATGCTAAAATCCGATATTTTAGGTGCATAAAGGTGATATCTCAAATTCATGCCCAAAACACCCGAAAATTCGATATTTTGGGGTCCCAGAAGCGATCTGTAGATGCCTACACAGTGCTAGAATGTTTTCAGAATATAGGCTCAAAACATGCTCAAAATCGATATTTTAGGTGCTCAAAAGTCGATATGTGCATGCATCTACTATACTCGTTTATATCTCAAATTCAGGCTCAAAACACCCGAAAATTCGATATTTTGGGGTCCCAGAAGCTATCTGTACATGCCTACTCAGTGCTAGAATATTTCAAAATATAGGCGCAAAACATGCTAAAAATCGATATTTTAGGTGCGTAAAAGCGATATCTCAAATTCATTCCGAAAACACCCGAAAATTCGATATTTTGGGGTCCCAGAAGCGATCTGTACATGCCTACTCCGTGTTAGAGTATTTTCAAAACACATGCCCAAAACATGCTGAAAATCGATATTTTAGATGCCCAAAGTCATTGTGTGCATGTATCTTCTGTACCCGTTTATATCTCGAATTCAGGCTCAAAACACCCGAAAATTCAATATTTTGGGATCCCAGAAGCAGTCTGTACATGCCTACTCAGTGCTAGAAAATTTTCAAAATATAGGCTAAAAACATGCTAAAAATCGATCTTTTAGGTGCCAAAAAGTCGATATCTCAAATTCAGTCCCAAAACACCCGAAAATTCGATATTTAGGGGTCCCAGAAGCGATCTGTACATGCCCACTCCGTGTTAGAGTATTTTCAAAGTACAGGCCAAAAACATACTGAAAATCGATCTTTTAGGTGCCCAAAAGTCGATATGTGCATGCATCTTCAGTACCCGTTTATATCTCAAATTCAGGCTCAAAACACCTTAAAATTCAATATTTTGGGGTCCCAGAAGCAATTTGTACAGGCCTACTCAGTGCTAGAATATTTTCAAAATATAGGCTAAAAAAATGCTAAAAATCTATATTTTAGGTGCCAAAAAGTCGATATCTCAAATTCAGTCCTAAAACACCTGAAACTTCGATATTTAGGGGTCCCAGAAGCGATCTGTACATGCCTACTCCGTGTTAGAGTATTTTCAAAATACAGGCCAAAAACATACTGAAAATCGATCTTTTAGGTGCCGAAAAGTCGTTTTGTGCATGCATCTTCTGTACCCGTTTATATCTCAAATTCTGGCCCTAAACACCCTTAAAATTCGATATTTTGGGGTCCCAGAAGCGATCTGTACATGCCTACTCCGTGTTAGAGTATTTTCAAAATTCAGGCCCAAAACAAGCTGAAAATCGATATTTTTGGTGCCCAAAATCAATATGTGTATGCATCTTCTATACTCGTTTATATTTCAAATTCAGGCTCAAAACACCCAAAAATTCGATATTTTGGGGTCCCAGAAGCGATCTGTACATGCCTACTCAGTGCTAGAATGTTTTCAAAATATAGGCTCAAAACATGCTCAAAATCGATATTTTAGGTGCCAAAAAGTCGATATGTGCATGCATCTTCTGTACTCGTTTATATCTCAAATTCTGGCTCAAAACACCCGAAAATTCAATATTTTGGGGTCCCAGAAGCGATCTGTACATGCCTACTCCGTGTTACAGTATTTTCAAAATTCAGGCCCAAAACATGCTGAAAATCAATATTTTTGGGGCCCAAAGTCAATATGTGTATGCATCTTCTATACTCGTTTATATCTCAAATTCAGGCTCAAAACACCCGAAAATTCGATATTTTGGGGTCCCAGAAGCGAACTGTACATGCATACTCAGTGCTAGAATATTTTCAAAATATAGGCTCAAAACATGCTAAAATCCGATATTTTAGGTGCATAAAGGCGATATCTCAAATTCATGCCCAAAACACCCGAAAATTCGATATTTTGGGGTCCCAGAAGCGATCTGTACATGCCTACTCCGTGTTAGAGTATTTTCAAAATTCAAAACAGTGCTAGAAAATTTTCAAAATATAGGCTAAAAACATGCTCAAAATCGATCTTTTAGGTTCCCAAAAGTCGATATGTGCATGCATCTTCTGTACTCGTTTATATCTCAAATTCAGGCTCAAAACACCCGAAAATTCGATATTTTGGGGTCCCAGAAGCGATCTCTATATGCCTCCTCAGTGCTAGAATGTTTTCAAGAAATAGGCTCAAAACATGCTCAAAATCGATATTTTTGATGCCCAAAGTCATTGTGTGCATGTATCTTCTGTACCCGTTTATATCTCGAATTCAGGCTCAAAACACCCGAAAATTCGATATTTTGGGGTCCCAGAATCGGTCTGTACATGCCTACTCGGTGCTAGAATATTTTCAAAATATAGGCTCAAAATATGCTAAAAATCGATATTTTAGGTGCGTAAAGGCGATATCTCAAATTAAGGCCCAAAACACCCGAAATGTCGATATTTTGGGGTCCCAAAAACGATCTGTAAATGCCTACTCCGTGTTAGAGTATTTTCAAAATTCAGGCCTAAAACATGCTGAAAATCGATATTTTTGGTTCGCAAAGTCAATATATGTATGCATCTTCTATACTCGTTTATATCTCAAATTCAAGCTCAAAACACCCGAAAATTCGATATTTTGGGGTCCCAGAAGCGATCTGTACATGCCTACTCAGTGCTAGAATGTTTTCAAAATATAGGCTCAAAACATGCTCAAAATCGATATTTTAGGTGCCAAAAAGTCGATATCTCAAATTAAGGCCCAAAACACCCGAAAATTCGATATTTAGGGGTCCCAGAAGCGATCTGTAGATGCCTACTCAGTGCTAGAATTTTTTCAGAATATAGGCTCAAAACATGCTCAAAATCGATATTTTAGGTGCTCAAAAGTCGATATGTGCATGCATCTACTGTACTCGTTTATATCTCAAAACACCCGAAAATTCGATATTTTGGGGTCCCAGAAGCTATCTGTACATGCCTACTCAGTGCTAGAATATTTTCAAAATATAGGCGCAAAACATGCTAAAAATCGATATTTTAGGTGCGTAAAGGCGATATCTCAAATTCATTCCGAAAACACCCGAAAATTCGATATTTTGGGGTCCCAGAAGCGATCTGTACATGCCTACTCCGTGTTAGAGTATTTTCAAAACACATGCCCAAAACATGCTGAAAATCGATATTTTAGATGCCCAAAGTCATTGTGTGCATGTATCTTCTGTACCCGTTTATATCTCGAATTCAGGCTCAAAACACCCGAAAATTCAATATTTTGGGGTCCCAGAAGCAGTCTGTACATGCCTACTCAGTGCTAGAAATTTTTTAAAATATAGGCTAAAAACATGCTAAAAATCGATCTTTTAGGTGCCAAAAAGTCGATATCTCAAATTCAGTCCCAAAACACCCGAAAATTCGATATTTAGGGGTCCCAGAAGCGGTCTGTACATGCCTACTCCGTGTTAGAGTATTTTCAAAGTACAGGCCAAAAACATACTGAAAATCGATCTTTTAGGTGCCCAAAAGTCGATATGTGCATGCATCTTCAGTACCCGTTTATATCTCAAATTCAGGCTCAAAACACCCAAAAATTCAATATTTTGGGGTCCCAGAAGCAATTTGTACAGGCCTACTCAGTGCTAGAATATTTTCAAAATATAGGCTAAAAAAATGCTAAAAATCTATATTTTAGGTGCCAAAAAGTCGATATCTCAAATTCAGTCCCAAAACACCTGAAACTTCGATATTTAGGGGTCCCAGAAGCGATCTGTACATGCCTACTCCGTGTTAGAGTATTTTCAAAATATAGGCCAAAAACATACTGAAAATCGATCTTTTAGGTGCCGAAAAGTCGTTTTGTGCATGCATCTTCTGTACCCGTTTATATCTCAAATTCTGGCCCTAAACACCCGAAAATTCGATATTTTGGGGTCCCAGAAGCGATCTGTACATGCCTACTCCGTGTTAGAGTATTTTCAAAATTCAGGCCCAAAACATGCTGAAAATCGATATTTTTGGGGCCCAAAGTCAATATGTTTATGCATCTTCTATACTCGTTTATATCTCAAATTTAGGCTCAAAGCACCCGAAAATTCGATATTTTGGGGTCCCAGAAGCGATCTCTACATGCCTACTCAGTGCTAGAATGTTTTCAAAATATAGGCTCAAAACATGCTCAAAATCGATATGTTAGGTGCCCAAAAGTCGATATGTGCATGCATCTTCTGTACTCGTTTATATCTCAAATTCAGGCTCAAAACACCCGAAAATTCGATATTTTGGGGTCCCAGAAGCGATCTCTATATGCCTACTCAGTGCTAGAATGTTTTCAAGAAATAGGCTAAAAACATGCTCAAAATCGATATTTTTGGTGCCCAAAGTCAATATGTGTATGCATATTCTATACTCGTTTATATCTCAAATTCAGGCTCAAAACACCCGAAAATTCGATATTTTGGGGTCCCAGAAGCGATCTGTACATGCCTACTCAGTGTTAGAATGTTTTCAAGATATAGGCTCAAAACATCCTCAAAATCGATATTTTAGGTGCCCAAAAGTCGATATGTGCATACGTCTTCTGTACTCGTTTATATCTCCAATTCAGGCTGAAAACACCCAAAAATTCAATATTTTGGGGTCCCAGGAGCGATCTGTACATGCCTACTCAGTGCTAGAATATTTTCAAAATATATGCTTAAAACAAGCTAAAAATCGATATTTTAGGTGCGTTTAGGCGATATTTCAAATTAAGGCCCAGAACACCCGAAAATTCTATATTTAGGGGTCCCAGAAGCGATCTGTACATGCCTACTCCGTGTTAGAGTATTTTCAAAATACAGGCCAAAAACATACTGAAAATCGATCATTTAGGTGCCCAAAAGTCGATATGTGCATCCATCTTCTTAACCCGTTTATATCTCAAATTCAGGCCCTAAACTCCCGAAAATTCTATATTTTAGGGTCCCAGAAGCGATCTGTACATGCCTACTCAGTGCTAGAATGTTTTCAATATATAGGCTCAAAACATGCTCAAAATCGATATTTTAGGTGCCCAAAAGTCGATATGTGCACGCATCTTCTTTACCCGTTTATATCTCAAATTCAAGCTCAAAACACCTGAAAATTCGATATTTTGGGGTCCCAGAAGCGATCTGTACATGCCTACTTAGTGCTAGAATATTTTCAAAATATAGGCTCAAAAAATGCTAAAAATCGATATTTTAGGTGCGTAAAGGCGATATCTCAAATTTAGGCCCAAAACACCCTAAAATTCGATATTTTGGGGTCCCAGAAGCGATCTGTACATGCCTACTCCGAGTTAGAGTATTTTCAAAATACAGGCCAAAAACATACTGAAAATCGATCTTTTAGGTGCCCAAATGTCGATATGTGCATGCATCTACTGTACCCGTTTATATCTCAAATTCTGGCCATAAACACCCGAAAATTCGATATTTTGGGGTCCCAAAAGCGATCTGTACATGCCTACTCAGTGCTAGAATATTTTCAAAATATAGGCTCAAAACATGCTAAAATCCGATATTTTAGGTACATAAAGGTGATATCTCAAATTCATGCCCAAAACACCCGAAAATTCGATATTTTGGGGTCCCAGAAGCGATCTGTAGATGCCTACTCAGTGATAGAATGTTTTCAGAATATAGGCTCAAAACATGCTCAAAATCGATATTTTAGGTGCTCAAAAGTCGATATGTGCATGCATTTACTATACTCGTTTATATCTCAAATTCAGGCTCAAAACACCCGAAAATTCGATATTTTGGGGTCCCAGAAGCTATCTGTACATGCCTACTCAGTGCTAGAATATTTCAAAATATAGGCGCAAAACATGCTAAAAATCGATATTTTAGGTGAGTAAAAGCGATATCTCAAATTCATTCCGAAAACACCCGAAAATTCGATATTTTGGGGTCCCAGAAGCGATCTGTACATGCCTACTCCGTGTTAGAGTATTTTCAAAACACATGCCCAAAACATGCTGAAAATCGATATTTTAGATGCCCAAAGTCATTGTGTGCATGTATCTTCTGTACCCGTTTATATCTCGAATTCAGGCTCAAAACACCCGAAAATTCAATATTTTGGGATCCCAGAAGCAGTCTGTACATGCCTACTCAGTGCTAGAAAATTTTCAAAATATAGGCTAAAAACATGCTAAAAATCGATCTTTTAGGTGCCAAAAAGTCGATATCTCAAATTCAGTCCCAAAACACCCGAAAATTCGATATTTAGGGGTCCCAGAAGCGATCTGTTCATGCCCACTCCGTGTTAGAGTATTTTCAAAGTACAGGCCAAAAACATACTGAAAATCGATCTTTTAGGTGCCCAAAAGTCGATATGTGCATGCATCTTCAGTACCCGTTTATATCTCAAATTCAGGCTCAAAACACCTTAAAATTCAATATTTTGGGGTCCCAGAAGCAATTTGTACAGGCCTACTCAGTGCTAGAATATTTTCAAAATATAGGCTAAAAAAATGCTAAAAATCTATATTTTAGGTGCCAAAAAGTCGATATCTCAAATTCAGTCCTAAAACACCTGAAACTTCGATATTTAGGGGTCCCAGAAGCGATCTGTACATGCCTACTCCGTGTTAGAGTATTTTCAAAATACAGGCCAAAAACATACTGAAAATCGATCTTTTAGGTGCCGAAAAGTCGTTTTGTGCATGCATCTTCTGTACCCGTTTATATCTCAAATTCTGGCCCTAAACACCCTTAAAATTCGATATTTTGGGGTCCCAGAAGCGATCTGTACATGCCTACTCCGTGTTAGTGTATTTTCAAAATTCAGGCCCAAAACAAGCTGAAAATCGATATTTTTGGTGCCCAAAATCAATATGTGTATGCATCTTCTATACTCGTTTATATTTCAAATTCAGGCTCAAAACACCCAAAAATTCGATATTTTGGGGTCCCAGAAGCGATCTGTACATGCCTACTCAGTGCTAGAATGTTTTCAAAATATAGGCTCAAAACATGCTCAAAATCGATATTTTAGGTGCCAAAAAGTCGATATGTGCATGCATCTTCTGTACTCGTTTATATCTCAAATTCTGGCTCAAAACACCCGAAAATTCAATATTTTGGGGTCCCAGAAGCGATCTGTACATGCCTACTCCGTGTTACAGTATTTTCAAAATTCAGGCCCAAAACATGCTGAAAATCAATATTTTTGGGGCCCAAAGTCAATATGTGTATGCATCTTCTATACTCGTTTATATCTCAAATTCAGGCTCAAAACACCCGAAAATTCGATATTTTGGGGTCCCAGAAGCGAACTGTACATGCATACTCAGTGCTAGAATATTTTCAAAATATAGGCTCAAAACATGCTAAAATCCGATATTTTAGGTGCATAAAGGCGATATCTCAAATTCATGCCCAAAACACCCGAAAATTCGATATTTTGGGGTCCCAGAAGCGATCTGTACATGCCTACTCCGTGTTAGAGTATTTTCAAAATTCAGGCCCAAAACATGCTGAAAATCGATATTTTTGGGGCCCAAAGTCAATATGTGTATGCATCTTCTATACTCGTTTATATCTCAAATTCAGGCTCAAAGCACCCGAAAATTCGATATTTTGGGGTCCCAGAAGCGATCTCTACATGCCTACTCAGTGCTAGAAAATTTTCAAAATATAGGCTAAAAACATGCTCAAAATCGATCTTTTAGGTTCCCAAAAGTCGATATGTGCATGCATCTTCTGTACTCGTTTATATCTCAAATTCAGGCTCAAAACACCCGAAAATTCGATATTTTGGGGTCCCAGAAGCGATCTCTATATGCCTACTCAGTGCTAGAATGTTTTCAAGAAATAGGCTCAAAACATGCTCAAAATCGATATTTTTGATGCCCAAAGTCATTGTGTGCATGTATCTTCTGTACCCGTTTATATCTCGAATTCAGGCTCAAAACACCCGAAAATTCGATATTTTGGGGTCCCAGAATCGGTCTGTACATGCCTACTCGGTGCTAGAATATTTTCAAAATATAGGCTCAAAACATGCTAAAAATCGATATTTTAGGTGCGTAAAGGCGATATCTCAAATTAAGGCCCAAAACACCCGAAATGTCGATATTTTGGGGTCCCAAAAACGATCTGTAAATGCCTACTCCGTGTTAGAGTATTTTCAAAATTCAGGCCTAAAACATGCTGAAAATCGATATTTTTGGTTCGCAAAGTCAATATGTGTATGCATCTTCTATACTCGTTTATATCTCAAATTCAAGCTCAAAACACCCGAAAATTCGATATTTTGGGGTCCCAGAAGCGATCTGTACATGGCTACTCAGTGCTAGAATGTTTTCAAAATATAGGCTCAAAACATGCTCAAAATCGATATTTTTGGTGCCAAAAAGTCGATATGTGCATGCATCTTCTGTACTCGTTTATATCTCAAATTCAGGCTCAAAACACCCGAAAATTCGATATTTTGGGGTCCCAGAAGCGATCTGTACATGGCTACTCAGTGCTAGAATGTTTTCAGAATATAGGCTCAAAACATGCTCAAAATCGATATTTTAGGTGCCAAAAAGTCGATATCTCAAATTAAGGCCCAAAACACCCGAAAATTCGATATTTAGGGGTCCCAGAAGCGATCTGTAGATGCCTACTCAGTGCTAGAATTTTTTCAGAATATAGGCTCAAAACATGCTCAAAATCGATATTTTAGGTGCTCAAAAGTCGATATGTGCATGCATCTACTGTACTCGTTTATATCTCAAATTCAGGCTCAAAACACCCGAAAATTCGATATTTTCGGGTCCCAGAAGCTATCTGTACATGCCTACTCAGTGCTAGAATATTTTCAAAATATAGGCGCAAAACATGCTAAAAATCGATATTTTAGGTGCGTAAAGGCGATATCTCAAATTCATTCCGAAAACACCCAAAAATTCGATATTTTGGGGTCCCAGAAGCGATCTGTACATGCCTACTCCGTGTTAGAGTATTTTCAAATCACATGCCCAAAACATGCTGAAAATCGATATTTTAGATGCCCAAAGTCATTGTGTGCATGTATCTTCTGTACCCGTTTATATCTCGAATTCAGGCTCAAAACACCCGAAAATTCAATATTTTGGGGTCCCAGAAGCAGTCTGTACATGCCTACTCAGTGCTAGAAATTTTTTAAAATATAGGCTAAAAACATGCTAAAAATCGATCTTTTAGGTGCCAAAAAGTCGATATCTCAAATTCAGTCCCAAAACACCCGAAAATTCGATATTTAGGGGTCCCAGAAGAGATCTGTACATGCCTACTCCGTGTTAGAGTATTTTCAAAGTACAGGCCAAAAACATACTGAAAATCGATCTTTTAGGTGCCCAAAAGTCGATATGTGCATGCATCTTCAGTACCCGTTTATATCTCAAATTCAGGCTCAAAACACCCAAAAATTCAATATTTTGGGGTCCCAGAAGCAATTTGTACAGGCCTACTCAGTGCTAGAATATTTTCAAAATATAGGCTAAAAAAATGCTAAAAATCTATATTTTAGGTGCCAAAAAGTCGATATCTCAAATTCAGTCCCAAAACACCTGAAACTTCGATATTTAGGGGTCCCAGAAGCGATCTGTACATGCCTACTCCGTGTTAGAGTATTTTCAAAATATAGGCCAAAAACATACTGAAAATCGATCTTTTAGGTGCCGAAAAGTCGTTTTGTGCATGCATCTTCTGTACCCGTTTATATCTCAAATTCTGGCCCTAAACACCCGAAAATTCGATATTTTGGGGTCCCAGAAGCGATCTGTACATGCCTACTCCGTGTTAGAGTATTTTCAAAATTCAGGCCCAAAACATGCTGAAAATCGATATTTTTGGGGCCCAAAGTCAATATGTGTATGCATCTTCTATACTCGTTTATATCTCAAATTCAGGCTCAAAGCACCCAAAAATTCGATATTTTGGGGTCCCAGAAGCGATCTCTACATGCCTACTCAGTGCTAGAATGTTTTCAAAATATAGGCTCAAAACATGCTCAAAATCGATATTTTAGGTGCCCAAAAGTCGATATGTGCATGCATCTTCTGTACTCGTTTATATCTCAAATTCAGGCTCAAAACACCCGAAAATTCGATATTTTGGGGTCCCAGAAGCGATCTCTATATGCCTACTCAGTGCTAGAATGTTTTCAAGAAATAGGCTAAAAACATGCTCAAAATCGATATTTTTGGTGCCCAAAGTCAATATGTGTATGCATATTCTATACTCGTTTATATCTCAAATTCAGGCTCAAAACACCCGAAAATTCGATATTTTGGGGTCCCAGAAGCGATCTGTACATGCCTACTCAGTGTTAGAATGTTTTCAAAATATAGGCTCAAAACATCCTCAAAATCGATATTTTAGGTGCCCAAAAGTCGATATGTGCATACGTCTTCTGTACTCGTTTATATCTCCAATTCAGGCTGAAAACACCCAAAAATTCAATATTTAGGGGTCCCAGGAGCGATCTGTACATGCCTACTCAGTGCTAGAATATTTTCAAAATATATGCTTAAAACAAGCTAAAAATCGATATTTTAGGTGCGTTTAGGCGATATTTCAAATTAAGGCCCAGAACACCCGAAAATTCTATATTTAGGGGTCCCAGAAGCGATCTGTACATGCCTACTCCGTGTTAGAGTATTTTCAAAATACAGGCCAAAAACATACTGAAAATCGATCATTTAGGTGCCCAAAAGTCGATATGTGCATCCATCTTCTTAACCCGTTTATATCTCAAATTCTGGCCCTAAACTCCCGAAAATTCTATATTTTAGGGTCCCAGAAGCGATCTGTACATGCCTACTCAGTGCTAGAATGTTTTCAATATATAGGCTCAAAACATGCTCAAATTCGATATTTTAGGTGCCCAAAAGTCGATATGTGCACGCATCTTCTTTACCCGTTTATATCTCAAATTCAAGCTCAAAACACCTGAAAATTCGATATTTTGGGGTCCCAGAAGCGATCTGTACATGCCTACTTAGTGCTAGAATATTTTCAAAATATAGGCTCAAAAAATGCTAAAAATCGATATTTTAGGTGCGTAAAGGCGATATCTCAAATTTAGGCCCAAAACACCCTAAAATTCGATATTTTGGGGTCCCAGAAGCGATCTGTACATGCCTACTCCGAGTTAGAGTATTTTCAAAATACAGGCCAAAAACATACTGAAAATCGATCTTTTAGGTGCCCAAATGTCGATATGTGCATGCATCTACTGTACCCGTTTATATCTCAAATTCTGGCCATAAACACCCGAAAATTCGATATTTTGGGGTCCCAAAAGCGATCTGTACATGCCTACTCAGTGCTAGAATGTTTTCAAAATATAGGCTCAAAACATGCTCAAAATCGATATTTTAGGTGCCCAACAGTCGATATGTGCATGCATCTTCTGTACTCGTTTATATCTCAAATTCAAGCTCAAAACACCCGAAAATTCGGTATTTTGGGGTCCCAGTAGCGATCTGTACATGCCTACTCAGTGCTAGAATATTTTCAAAATATAGGCTCATAACATGCTAAAAATCGATATTTTAGGTGCGTAAGGGCGATATCTCAAATTCAGGCCCAAAACACCTGAAAATTCGA
The DNA here is from genome assembly GCA_033782935.1 of Petrolisthes cinctipes. Lineage (NCBI taxonomy): Eukaryota > Metazoa > Arthropoda > Malacostraca > Decapoda > Porcellanidae > Petrolisthes > Petrolisthes cinctipes. The sequence goes on from JAWQEG010001675.1 coordinate 238,706, forward strand.
GATTTTGGGGTCCCAGAAGCGATCTGTACATGCCTACTCCGTGTTAGAGTATTTTCAAAATACAGGCCCAAAACATGCTTAAAATCGATAATTTAGATGCCCAAAGTCAATATGTGCATGTATCTTCTGTACACGTTTATATCTCAAATTCAGGCTCAAAACACCCGAAAATTCAATATTTTGGGGTCCCAGAAGCAATCTGTACATGCCTACTCAGTGCTAGAATATTTTCAAAATATAGACTAAAAACATGCTAAAAATCTATATTTTAGGTGCCAAAAAGTCGATATCTCAAATTCAGTCCCAAAACACCTGAAACTTCGATATTTAGGGGTCCCAGAAGCGATCTGTACATGCCTACTCCGTGTTAGAGTATTTTCAAAATACAGGCCAAAAACATACTGAAAATCGATCTTTTAGGCGACAGAAAAGTCGATATGTGCATGCATCTTCTGTACCCGTTTATATCTCAAATTCTGGCCCTAAACACCCGAAAATTCGATATTTTTGGGTCCCAGAAGCGATCTGTACATGCCTACTAAGGCTAGAATGTTTTCAAAATATAGGCTCAAAACATGCTGAAAATCGATATTTTAGGTGCCCAAAAGTCGATATGTGCATGCATCTTCTGTACTCGTTTATATCTCAAATTCAGCTCAAAACACCCGAAAATTCGATATTTTGGGGTCCCAGAAGCGATCTGTACATGCCTACTCAGTGCTAGAATATTTTCAAAATATAGGCTCAAAACATGCTAAAAATCGATATTTTAGGTGCGTAAAGGCGATATCTCAAATTCATACCCAAAACACCCAAAAATTCGATATTTTGGGGTCCCAGAAGCGATCTGTACATGCCTACTCCGTGTTAGAGTATTTTCAAAATACAGGCCCAAAACATGCTGAAAATCGATAATTTAGATGCCCAAAGTCAATATGTGCATGTATCTTCTGTACCCGTTTATATCTCAAATTCAGGCTCAAAACACCAGAAAATTCAATATTTTGGTGTCCCACAAGCAATCTGTACATGCCTACTCAGTGCTAGAATATTTTCAAAATATAGGCTAAAAACATGCTGAAAATCGATCTTTTAGGTGCCCAAAAGTCGATATGTGCATGCATCTTCTGTACCCGTTTATATCTCAAATTCTGGCCCTAAACACCCGAAAATTCGATATTTTGGGGTCCCAAAAGCGATCTGTACATGCCTACTCAGTGCTAGAATGTTTTCAAAATATAGGCTCAAAACATGCTCAAAATCGATATTTTAGGTGCCCAAATTCGATATGTGAATGCATATTCTGTACTCGTTTATATCTCAAATTCAAGCTCAAAACACCCGAAAATTCGATATTTAGGGGTCCCAGAAGCGATCTGTACATGCCTACTCAGTATTAGAATATTTTCATAATATAGGCTCAAAACATGCTAAAAATCGATATTTTAGGTGCTTAAAGGCGATATCTAAAATTCAGGCCCAAAACACCCAAAAATTCGATATTTTGGGGTCCCTGAACGATCTGTACATGCCTACTCCGTGTTAGAGTAATTTCAAAATACAGGCCCAAAACATGCTCAAAATCGATATTTTTGGTGGCCAAAGTCAATATGTGTATGCATCTTCTATACTCGTTTATATCTCAAATTCAGGCTCAAAACACCCGAAAATTCGATATTTTGGGGTCCCAGAAGCGATCTGTACATGCCTACTCAGTGCTAGAATATTTTCAAAATATAGACTAGAAACATGCTAAAAAATCTATATTTTAGGTGCCAAAAAGTCGATATCTCAAATTCAGTCCCAAAACACCTGAAACTTCGATATTTAGGGGTCCCATAAGCGATCTGTACATGCCTACTCCGTGTTAGAGTATTTTCAAGATTCAGGCCAAAAACATACTGAAAATCGATCTTTTAGGCGGCAGAAAAGTCGATATGTGCATGCATCTTCTGTACCCGTTTATATCTCAAATTCTGGCCCTAAACACCCGAAAATTCGATATTTTTGGGTCCCAGAAGCGATCTGTACATGCCTACTAAGGCTAGAATGTTTTCAAAATATAGGCTCAAAACATGCTGAAAATCGATATTTTAGGTGCCCAAAAGTCGATATGTGCATGCATCTTCTGTACTCGTTTATATCTCAAATTCAGCTCAAAACACCCGAAAATTCGATATTTTGGGGTCCCAGAAGCGATTTTTATATGCCTACTCAGTGCTAGAATATTTTCAAGATATAGGCTCTAAACATACTCAAAATCGATATTTTTGGTGCCCAAAGTCAATATGTGTATGCATCTTCTATACTCGTTTATATCTTAAATTCATTCTCAAAACACCCGAAAATTCGATATTTTGGGGTCCCAGAAGCGATCTGTACATGCCTACTCCGTGTTAGAGTATTTTCAAAATACAGGCCCAAAACATGCTGAAAATCGATAATTTAGATGCCCAAAGTCAATATGTGTATGTATCTTCTGTACACGTTTATATCTCAAATTCAGGCTCAAAACACCAGAAAATTCAATATTTTGGGGTCCCAGAAGCGATCTCTACATGCCTACTCAGTATTAGAATATTTTCATAATATAGGCTCAAAACATGCTAAAAATCGATATTTTAGGTGCTAAAGGCGATATCTAAAATTCAGGCCCAAAACACCCGAAAATTTGATATTTTGGGGTCCCAGAAGCGATCTGTACATGCCTACTCCGTGTTAGAGTATTTTCAAAATATAGGCCCAAAACATGCTCAAAATCGATATTTTAGGTGCCCAAAAGTCGATATGTGCATGCATCTTCTGTACTCGTTTATATCTCAAATTCAGCTCAAAACACCCGAAAATTCGATATTTTGGGGTCCCAGAAGCGATCTGTACATGCCTACTCAGTGCTAGAATATTTTCAAAATATAGGCTCAAAACATGCTAATAATCGATATTTTAGGTGCGTAAAGGCGATATCTCAAATTCATGCCCAAAACACCCAAAAATTCGATATTTTGGGGTCCCAGAAGCGATCTGTACATGCCTACTCCGTGTTAGAGTATTTTCAAAATACAGGCCAAAAACATACTGAAAATCGATCTTTTAGGTGCCCAAAAGTCGATATGTGCATGCATCTTCTGTACCCGTTTATATCTCAAATTCTGGCCATAAACACCCGAAAATTCGATATTTTGGGGTCCCAAAAGCGATCTGTACATGCCTACTCAGTGCTAGAATGTTTTCAAAATATAGGCTCAAAACATGCTCAAAATCGATATTTTAGGTGCCCAAATTCGATATGTGAATGCATCTTCTGTACTCGTTTATATCTCAAATTCAAGCTTAAAACACCCGAAAATTCGATATTTAGGGGTCCCAGAAGCGATCTCTACATGCCTACTCAGTATTAGAATATTTTCATAATATAGGCTCAAAACATGCTAAAAATCGATATTTTAGGTGCTTAAAGGCGATATCTAAAATTCAGGCCCAAAACACCCGAAAATTTGATATTTTGGGGTCCCAGAAGCGATCTGTACATGCCTACTCCGTGTTAGAGTATTTTCAAAATACAGGCCCAAAACATGCTTAAAATCGATAATTTAGTTGCCCAAAGTCAATATGTGCATGTATCTTCTGTACCCGTTTATATCTCAAATTCAGGCTCAAAACACCCGAAAATTCAATATTTTGGGGTCCCAGAAGCAATCTGTACATGCCTACTCAGTGCTAGAATGTTTTCAAAATATAGGCTCAAAACATGCTCAAAATCGATATTTTAGGTGCCCAAAAGTCGATATGTGCATGCATCATCTGTAATCGTTTATATCTCAAATTCAAGCTCAAAACACCCGAAAATTCGGTATTTTGGGGTCCCAGTAGCGATCTGTACATGCCTACTCAGTGCTAGAATATTTTCAAAATATAGGCTCATAACATGCTAAAAATCGATATTTTAGGTGCGTAAGGGCGATATCTCAAATTCAGGCCCAAAACACCTGAAAATTCGATATGTTGGGGTCCCAGAAGCGATCTGTACATGCCTACTCCGTGTTAGAGTATTTTCAAAATACAGGCCCAAGACATGCTTAAAATCGATAATTTAGATGCCCAAAGTCAATATGTGCATGTATCTTCTGTACACGTTTATATCTCAAATTCAGGCTCAAAACACCCGAAAATTCAATATTTTGGGGTCCCAGAAGCAATCTGTACATGCCTACTCAGTGCTAGAATATTTTCAAAATATAGACTAAAAACATGCTAAAAATCTATATTTTAGGTGCCAAAAAGTCGATATCTCAAATTCAGTCCCAAAACACCTGAAACTTCGATATTTAGGGGTCCCAGAAGCGATCTGTACATGCCTACTCTGTGTTAGAGTATTTTCAAAATATAGGCTAAACACATGCTGAAAATCGATCTTTTAGGTGCCCAAAAGTCGATATGTGCATGCATCTTCTGTACCCGTTTATATCTCAAATTCTGGCCCTAAACACCCGAAAATTCGATATTTTTGGGTCCCAGAAGCGATCTGTACATGCCTACTAAGGCTAGAATGTTTTCAAAATATAGGCTCAAAACATGCTGAAAATCGATATTTTAGGTGCCCAAAAGTCGATATGTGCATGCATCTTCTGTACTCGTTTATATCTCAAATTCAGCTCAAAACACCCGAAAATTCGATATTTTGGGGTCCCAGAAGCGATCTGTACATGCCTACTCAGTATTAGAATATTTTCATAATATAGGCTCAAAACATGCTCAAAATCGATATTTTAGGTGCCCAAATTCGATATGTGAATGCATCTTCTGTACTCGTTTATATCTCAAATTCAAGCTTAAAACACCCGAAAATTCGATATTTAGGGGTCCCAGAAGCGATCTCTACATGCCTACTCAGTATTAGAATATTTTCATAATATAGGCTCAAAACATGCTAAAAATCGATATTTTAGGTGCTTAAAGGCTATATCTAAAATTCAGGCCCAAAACACCCGAAAATTTGATATTTTGGGGTCCCAGAAGCAATCTGTACATGCCTACTCCGTGTTAGAGTATTTTCAAAATACACACCCAAAACATGCTTAAAATCGATAATTTAGTTGCCCAAAGTCAATATGTGCATGCATCTTCTGTACCCGTTTATATCTCAAATTCAGGCTCAAAACACCCGAAAATTCAATATTTTGGGGTCCCAGAAGCAATCTGTACATGCCTACTCAGTGCTAGAATGTTTTCAAAATATAGGCTCAAAACATGCTCAAAATCGATATTTTAGGTGCCCAAAAGTCGATATGTGCATGCATCTTCTGTAATCGTTTATATCTCAAATTCAAGCTCAAAACACCTGAAAATTCGATATGTTGGGGTCCCAGAAGCGATCTGTACATGCCTACTCCGTGTTAGAGTATTTTCAAAATACAGGCCCAAGACATGCTTAAAATCGATAATTTAGATGCCCAAAGTCAATATGTGCATGTATCTTCTGTACACGTTTATATCTCAAATTCAGGCTCAAAACACCCGAAAATTCAATATTTTGGGGTCCCAGAAGCAATCTGTACATGCCTACTCAGTGCTAGAATATTTTCAAAATATAGACTAAAAACATGCTAAAAATCTATATTTTAGGTGCCAAAAAGTCGATATCTCAAATTCAGTCCCAAAACACCTGAAACTTCGATATTTAGGGGTCCCAGAAGCGATCTGTACATGCCTACTCTGTGTTAGAGTATTTTCAAAATATAGGCTAAACACATGCTGAAAGTCGATCTTTTAGGTGCCCAAAAGTCGATATGTGCATGCATCTTCTGTACCCGTTTATATCTCAAATTCTGGCCCTAAACACCCGAAAATTCGATATTTTTGGGTCCCAGAAGCGATCTGTACATGCCTACTAAGGCTAGAATGTTTTCAAAATATAGGCTCAAAACATGCTGAAAATCGATATTTTAGGTGCCCAAAAGTCGATATGTGCATGCATCTTCTGTACTCGTTTATATCTCAAATTCAGCTCAAAACACCCGAAAATTCGATATTTTGGGGTCCCAGAAGCGATCTGTACATGCCTACTCAGTATTAGAATATTTTCATAATATAGGCTCAAAACATGCTAAAAATCGATATTTTAGATGCTTAGAGGCGATATCTCAAATTCATGCCCAAAACACCCAAAAATTCGATATTTTGGGGTCCCAGAAGCGATCTGTACATGCCTACTCGGTGTTAGAGTATTTTCAAAATACAGGCCCAAAACATGCTCAAAATCGATATTTTTGGCGCCCAAAGTCAATATGTGTATGCATCTTCTATATTCGTTTATATCTCAAATTCAGGCTCAAAACACCCGAAAATTCGATATTTTGGGGTCCCAGAAGCGATCTGTACATGCCTAGTCAGTGCTAGAATATTTTCAAAATATTGGCTCAAAACATGCTAAAAATCGATATTTTAGGTGCGTAAAGGCAATATCTCAAATTCAGGCCCAAAACACCCGAAAATTCAATATTTAGGGGTCCCAGAAGCGATCTGTACATGCCAACTCCGTGTTAGAGTATTTTCAAAATACAGGCCAAAAACATACTGAAAATCGATCTTTTAGGTGCCCAAAAGTCGATATGTGCATGCATCTTCTGTACCCGTTTATATCTCAAATTCTGGCCCTAAACACCCGAAAATTCGATATTTTTGGGTCCCAGAAGCGATCTGTACATGCCTACTAAGGCTAGAATGTTTTCAAAATACAGGCCAAAAACAAACTGAAAATCGATCTTTTAGGTGCCCAAAAGTCGATATGTGAATGCATCTTCTGTACTCGTTTATATCTCAAATTCAAGCTCAAAACACCCGAAAATTCGATATTTAGGGGTCCCAGAAGCGATCTGTACATGCCTACTCAGTATTAGAATATTTTCATAATATAGGCTCAAAACATGCTAAAAATCGATATTTTAGGTGCTTAAAGGCGATATCTAAAATTCAGGCCCAAAACACCCAAAAATTCGATATTTTGGGGTCCCAGAAGCGATCTGTACATGCCTACTCCGTGTTAGAGTATTTTCAAAATACAGGCCCAAAACATGCTCAAAATCGATATTTTTGGTGCCCAAAGTCAATATTTGTATGCTACTTCTATATTCGTTTATATCTCAAATTCAGGCTCAAAACACCCGAAAATTCGATATTTTGAGGTATCAGAAGCGATCTGTACATGCCTACTCCGTGTTAGAGTATTTTCAAAATACAGGCCCAAAACATGCTGTAAATCGATATTTTAGATGCCCAAAGTCAATATGTGCATGCATCTTCTGTACCCGTTTATATCTCAAATTCTGGCCCTAAACACCCGAAAATTAAATATTTTGGGGTCCCAGAAGCAATCTGTGCATGCCTACTCAGTGCCAGAATATATTCAAAATATAGGCTAAAAACATGATAAAAATCGATATCTTAGGTGCCAAAAAGTCGATATTTCAAATTAATTCCCAAAACACCCGAAAATTTGATATTTAGGGGTCCCAGAAGCGATCTGTACATGCCTACTCCGTGTTAGAGTATTTTCAAAATACATGCCTAAAACATGCTCAAAATCGATGTTTTAGGTGCCAAAAAGTCGATATGTGCATGCATCTTCAGTACCCGTTTATATCTCAAATTCAGGCTCAAAACACCCGAAAATTCGATATTTTGGGGTCCCAGAAGCGATCTGTACATGCCTACTCAGTGCTAGAATGTTTTCAAAATATAGGCTCAAAACAAGCTCAAAATCGATATTTTAGGTGCCCTAAAGTCGATATGTGCATTCATCTTCTGTACTCGTTTATATCTCAAATTCAAGCTCAAAACACCAGAAAATTCGATATTTTGGGGTCCCAGAATCGATCTGTACATGCCTGCTCAGTGCTAGAATATTTTCAAAATATAGGCTCATAACATGCTAAAAATCGATATTTTAGGTGCGTAAAGGCGATATCTCAAATTCAGGCCCAAAACACCCGAAAATTCGATATTTTGGGGTCCCAGAAGCGATCTGTACATGCCTACTCCGTGTTAGAGTATTTTCAAAATACAGGCCCAAAACATGCTCAAAATCGATATTTTAGGTGCCCAAAAGTCGATATGTGCATGCATCTTCTGTACTCGTTTATATCTCAAATTCAAGCTCAAAACACCCGAAAATTCGGTATTTTGGGGTCCCAGTAGCGATCTGTACATGCCTACTCAGTGCTAGAATATTTTTAAAATATAGGCTAGAAACATGCTAAAAATCGATATTTTAGGTGCCAAAAAGTCGATATCTCAAATTCTGGCCATAAACACCCGAAAATTCGATATTTAGGGGTCCCAGAAGCGATCTGTACATGCCAACTCCGTGTTAGAGTATTTTCAAAATACAGGCCAAAAACATACTGAAAATCGATCTTTTAGGCGGCAGAAAAGTCGATATGTGCATGCATCTTCTGTACCCGTTTATATCTCAAATTCTGGCCCTAAATACCCGAAAATTCGATATTTTTGGGTCCCAGAAGCGATCTGTACATGCCTACTAAGGCTAGAATGTTTTCAAAATACAGGCCAAAAACATACTGAAAATCGATCTTTTAGGTGCCCAAAAGTCGATATGTGAATGCATCTTCTGTACTCGTTTATATCTCAAATTCAAGCTCAAAACACCCGAAAATTCGATATTTAGGGGTCCCAGAAGCGATCTGTACATGCCTACTCAGTATTAGAATATTTTCATAATATAGGCTCAAAACATGCTAAAAATCGATATTTTAGGTGCTTAAAGGCGATATCTAAAATTCAGGCCCAAAACACCCAAAAATTCGATATTTTGGGGTCCCAGAAGGGATCTGTACATGCCTACTCCGTGTTAGAGTATTTTCAAAATACAGGCCCAAAACATGCTCAAAATCGATATTTTAGATGCACAAAGTCAATATGTGCATGCATCTTCTGTACCCGTTTATATCTCAAATTCTGGCCCTAAACACCTGAAAATTCAAAATTTTGGGGCCCCAGAAGCAATCTGTGCATGCCTACTCAGTGCCAGAATATATTCAAAATATAGGCTAAAAACATGATAAAAATCGATATTTTAGGTGCCAAAAAGTTGATATTTCAAATTAAGGCCCAAAACACCCGAAAATTTGATATTTAGGGGTCCCAGAAGCGATCTGTACATGCCTACTCCGTGTTAGAGTATTTTCAAAATACATGCCTAAAACATGCTCAAAATCGATGTTTTAGGTGCCAAAAAGTCGATATGTGCATGCATCTTTAGTACCCGTTTATATCTCAAATTCAGGCTCAAAACACCCGAAAATTCGATATTTTGGGGTCCCAGAAGCGATATGTACATGCCTACTCAGTGCTAGAATGTTTTCAAAATATAGGCTCAAAACTTGCTCAAAATCGATATTTTAGGTGCCCTAAAGTCGATATGTGCATTCATCTTCTGTACTCGTTTATATCTCAAATTCAAGCTCAAAACACCAGAAAATTCGATATTTTGGGGTCCCAGAAGCGATCTGTACATGCCTGCTCAGTGCTAGAATATTTTCAAAATATAGGCTCATAACATGCTAAAAATCGATATTTTAGGTGCGTAAAGGCGATATCTCAAATTCAGGCCCAAAACACCCGAAAATTCGATATTTTGGGGTCCCAGAAGCGATCTGTACATGCCTACTCCGTGTTAGAGTATTTTCAAAATACAGGCCCAAAACATGCTCAAAATCGATATTTTAGATGCCCAAAGTCAATATGTGCATGTATCTTCTGTACCCGTTTATATCTCAAATTCAGGCTCAAAACACCCGAAAATTCAATATTTTGGGGTCCCAGAAGCAATCTGTACATGCCTACTCAGTGCTAGAATATTTTCAAAATATTGGCTCAAAACATGCTAAAAATCGATATTTTTGGTGCGTAAGGGCGATATCTCAAATTCAGGCCCAAAACACCTGAAAATTCGATATTTTGGGGTCCCAGAAGCGATCTGTACATGCCTACTCCGTGTTAGAGTATTTTCAAAAATCGATAATTTAGATGCCCAAAGTCAATATGTGCATGTATCTTCTGTACCCGTTTATATCTCAAATTCATGCCCAAAACACCCAAAAATTCAATATTTTGGGGTCCCAGAAGCGATCTGTACATGCCTACTCCGTGTTAGAGTATATTCAAAATACAGGCCCAAAACATGCTGAAAATCGATAATTTAGATGCCCAAAGTCAATATGTGCATGTATCTTCTGTACCCGTTTATATCTCAAATTCAGGCTCAAAACACCAGAAAATTCAATATTTTGGGGTCCCAGAAACAATCTGTACATGCCTACTCAGTGCTAGAATATTTTCAAAATATAGGCTAAAAACATGCTAAAAATCGATATTTTAGGTGCCAAAAAGTCGATATCTCAAATTCCTTCCCAAAATACCCGAAACTTCGATATTTAGGGGTCCCTGAAGCGATCTGTACATGCCTACTCCGTGTTAGAGTATTTTCAAAATACAGGCCCAAAACATACTGAAAATCGATCTTTTAGGTGCCCAAAAGTCGATATGTGCATGCATCTTCTGTACCTGTTTATATCTCAAATTCTGGCCCTAAACACCCGAAAATTCGATATTTTGGGGTTCCAAAAGCGATCTGTACATGCCTACTCAGTGCTAGAATGTTTTCAAAATATAGGCTCAAAACATGCTCAAAATCGATATTTTAGGTGCTTAAAGGCGATATCTAAAATTAAGGCCCAAAACACCTGAAAATTCGATATTTTGGGGTCCCAGAAGCGATCTGTACATGCCTACTCCGTGTTAGAATATTTTCATAATACAGGCCCAAAACATGCTCAAAATCGATATTTTTGGTGCCCAAAGTCAATATGCGTATGCATCTTCTATACTCGTTTATATCTCAAATTCAGGCTCAAAACACCCGAAAATTCGATATTTTGGGGTCCCAGAAGCGATCTGTACATGCCTACTCAGTGCTAGAATATTTTCAAAATATTGGCTCAAAACATGCTAAAAATCGATATTTTAGGTGCGTAAAGGCGATATCTCAAATTCAGGCCCAAAACACCCGAAAATTCGATATTTAGGGGTCCAAGAAGCGATCTGTACATGCCAACTCCGTGTTAGAGTATTTTCAAAATACAGGCAAAAAACATACTGAAAATCGATCTTTTAGGTGCCCAAAAGTCGATATGTGCATGCATCTTCTGTACCCGTTTATATCTCAAATTCTGGCCCTAAACACCCGAAAATTCAATATTTTGGGGTCCCAAAAGCGATCTGTACATGCCTACTCAGTGCTAGAATGTTTTCAAAATATAGGCTCAAAACATGCTCAAAATCGATATTTTAGGTGCCCAAATTCGATATGTGAATGCATCTTCTGTACTCGTTTATATCTCAAATTCAAGCTCAAAACACCCGAAAATTCGGTATTTTGGGGTCCCAGAAGCGATCTGTACATGCCTACTCAGTGCTAGAATATTTTCAAAATATAGGCTCATAACATGCTAAAAATCGATATTTTAGGTGCGTAAGGGCGATATCTCAAATTCAGGCACAAAACACCTGAAAATTCGATATTTTGGGGATCCAGAAGCGATCTGTACATGCCTACTCCGTGTTAGAGTATTTTCAAATTACAGGCCCAAAACATGCTTAAAATCGATAATTTAGATGCCCAAAGTCAATATGTGCATGTATCTTCTGTACCCGTTTATATCTCAAATTCAGGGTCAAAACACCCGAAAATTCAATATTTTGGGGTCCCAGAAGCAATCTGTACATGCCTACTCAGTGCTAGAATATTTTCAAAATATAGGCTAAAAACATGCTAAAAATCGATATTTTAGGTGCCAAAAAGTCGATATCTCAAATTCTGGCCATAAACACCGGAAAATTCGATATTTAGGGGTCCCAGAAGCGATCTGTACATGCCAACTCCGTGTTAGAGTATTTTCAAAATACAGGCCAAAAACATACTGAAAATCGATCTTTTAGGCGGCAGAAAAGTCGATATGTGCATGCATCTTCTGTACCCGTTTATATCTCAAATTCTGGCCCTAAACACCCGAAAATTCGATATTTTGGGGTCCCAGAAGCGATCTGTACATGCCTACTAAGGCTAGAGTATTTTCAAAATACAGGCCCAAAACATGCTTAAAATCGATAATTTAGATGCCCAAAGTTAATATGTGCATGTATCTTCTGTACCCGTTTATATCTCAAATTCTGGCCCTAAACACCCGAAAATTCGATATTTTGGGGTATCAGAAGCGATCTGTACATGCCTACTCCGTGTTAGAGTATTTTCAAAATTCAGGCCCAAAACATGCTGAAAATCGATATTTTTGGTGCCCAAAGTCAATATGTGTATGCATCTTATATACACGTTTATATCTCAAATTCTGGCCCTAAACACCCGAAAATTCAATATTTTGGGGTCCCAGAAGCAATCTGTGCATGCCTACTCAGTGCCAGAATATATTCAAAATATAGGCTAAAAACATGATAAAAATCGATATTTTAGGTGCCCAAAAGTCGATATGTGCATGCATCTTCGGTACTCGTTTATATCTCAAATTCAGGCTCAAAATAGAATATTTTCAAAATACATGCCCAAAACATGCTGTAAATCGATATTTTAGATGCCCAAAGTCAATATGTGCATGCATCTTCTGTACTCGTTTATATCTCAAATTCTGGCCCTAAACACCCGAAAATTCAATATTTTGGGGTCCCAGAAGCAATCTGTACATGCCTACTCAGTGCCAGAATATATTCAAAATATAGGCTAAAAACATGATAAAAATCGATATTTTAGGTGCAAAAAAGTCGATATTTCAAATTAAGGCCCAAAACACCCGAAAATTTGATATTTAGGGGTCCCAGAAGCGATCTGTACATGCTTACTCCGTGTTAGAGTATTTTCAAAATACATGCCTAAAACATGCTCAAAATCGATGTTTTAGGTGCCAAAAAGTCGATATGTGCATGCATCTTCAGTACCCGTTTATATCTCAAATTCAGGCTCAAAACACCCGAAAATTCGATATTTTGGGGTCCCAGAAGCGATCTGTACATGCCTACTCAGTGCTAGAATGTTTTCAAAATATAGGCTCAAAACATGCTCAAAATCGATATTTTAGGTGCCCAAATTCGATATGTGAATGCATCTTCTGTACTCGTTTATATCTCAAATTCAAGCTCAAAACACCCGAAAATTCGATATTTAGGGGTCCCAGAGGCGATCTGTACATGCCTACTCAGTATTAGAATATTTTCATAATATAGGCTCAAAACATGCTAAAAATCGATATTTTAGGTGCGTAAAGGCGATATCTCAAATTCAGGCACAAAACAACCGAAAATTCGATATTTAGGGGTCCCAGAAGCGATCTGTACATGCCAACTCCGTGTTAGAGTATTTTCAAAATACAGGCCAAAAACATGCTGAAAATCGATAATTTAGATGCCCAAAGTCAATATGTGCATGTATCTTCTGTACCCGTTTATATCTCAAATTCAGGCTCAAAACACCAGAAAATTCAATATTTTGGGGTCCCAGAAACAATCTGTACATGCCTACTCAGTGCTAGAATATTTTCAAAATATAGGCTAAAAACATGCTAAAAATCGATATTTTAGGTGCGTAAAGGCGATATCTCAAATTCAGGCCCAAAACACCCGAAAATTCGATATTTAGGGGTCCCAGAAGCGATCTGTACATGCCAACTCCGTGTTAGAGTATTTTCAAAATACAGGCCAAAAACATACTGAAAATCGATCTTTTAGGTGCCCAAAAGTCGATATGTGCATGCATCTTCTGTACCCGTTTATATCTCAAATTCTAGCCCTAAACACCCGAAAATTCGATATTTTTGGGTCCCAGAAGCGATCTGTACATGCCTACACAGTGCTAGAATGTTTTCAAAATATAGGCTCAAAACATGCTCAAAATCGATATTTTAGGTGCCCAAAAGTCGATATGTGCATGCATCTTCTGTACTCGTTTATATCTCAAATTCAAGCTCAAAACACCCGAAAATTCGGTATTTTGGGGTCCCAGAAGCGATCTGTACATGCCTACTCAGTGCTAGAATATTTTCAAAATATAGGCTCATAACATGCTAAAAATCGATATTTTAGGTGCGTAAGGGCGATATCTCAAATTCAGGCCCAAAACACCTGAAAATTCGATATTTTGGGGTCCCAGAAGCGATCTGTACATGCCTACTCCGTGTTAGAGTATTTTCAAATTACAGGCCCAAAACATGCTTAAAATCGATAATTTAGATGCCCAAAGTCAATATGTGCATGTATCTTCTGTACCCGTTTATATCTCAAATTCAGGGTCAAAACACCCGAAAATTCAATATTTTGGGGTCCCAGAAGCAATCTGTACATGCCTACTCATTGCTAGAATATTTTCAAAATATAGGCTAAAAACATGCTAAAAATCGATATTTTAGGTGCCAAAAAGTCGATATCTCAAATTCTGGCCATAAACACCGGAAAATTCGATATTTAGGGGTCCCAGAAGCGATCTGTACATGCCAACTCCGTGTTAGAGTATTTTCAAAATACAGGCCAAAAACATACTGAAAATCGATCTTTTAGGCGGCAGAAAAGTCGATATGTGCATGCATCTTCTGTACCCGTTTATATCTCAAATTCTGGCCCTAAACACCCGAAAATTCGATATTTTGGGGTCCCAGAAGCGATCTGTACATGCCTAATAAGGCTAGAGTATTTTCAAAATACAGGCCCAAAACATGCTTAAAATCGATAATTTAGATGCCCAAAGTCAATATGTGCATGTATCTTCTGTACACGTTTATATCTCAAATTCTGGCCCTAAACACCCGAAAATTCGATATTTTGGGGTATCAGAAGCGATCTGTACATGCCTACTCCGTGTTAGAGTATTTTCAAAATTCATACCCAAAACATGCTGAAAATCGATATTTTTGGTGCCCAAAGTCAATATGTGTATGCATCTTATATACACGTTTATATCTCAAATTCTGGCCCTAAACACCCGAAAATTCAATATTTTGGGGTCCCAGAAGCAATCTGTGCCAGAATATATTCAAAATATAGGCTAAAAACATGATAAAAATCGATATTTTAGGTGCCCAAAAGTCGATATGTGCATGCATCTTCGGTACTCGTTTATATCTCAAATTCAGGCTCAAAATAGAATATTTTCAAAATACATGCCCAAAACATGCTGTAAATCGATATTTTAGATGCCCAAAGTCAATATGTGCATGCATCTTCTGTACTCGTTTATTTCTCAAATTCTGGCCCTAAACACCCGAAAATTCAATATTTTGGGGTCCCAGAAGCAATCTGTGCATGCCTACTCAGTGCCAGAATATATTCAAAATATAGGCTAAAAACATGATAAAAATCGATATTTTAGGTGCCAAAAAGTCGATATGTGCATGCATCTTCTGTACTCGTTTATATCTCAAATTCAAGCTCAAAACACCCGAAAATTCGGTATTTTGGGGTCCCAGAAGCGATCTGTACATGCCTACTCTGTGCTAGAATATTTTCAAAATATAGGCTCATAACATGCTAAAAATCGATATTTTAGGTGCGTAAGGGCGATATCTCAAATTCAGGCCCAAAACACCTGAAAATTCGATATTTTGGGGTCCCAGAAGCGATCTGTACATGCCTACTCCGTGTTAGAGTATTTTCAAAATACAGGCCCAAAACATGCTTAAAATCGATAATTTAGATGCCCAAAGTCAATATGTGCATGTATCTTCTGTACCCGTTTATATCTCAAATTCAGGCTCAAAACACCCGAAAATTCAATATTTTGGGGTCCCAGAAGCAATCTGTACATGCCTACTCAGTGCTAGAATATTTTCAAAATATAGGCTAAAAACATGCTAAAAATCGATATTTTAGGTGCCAAAAAGTCGATATCTCAAATTCTGGCCCTAAACACCCGAAAATTCGATATTTTGGGGTATCAGAAGCGATCTGTACATGCCTACTCCGTGTTAGAGTATTTTCAAAATTCAGGCCCAAAACATGCTTAAAATCGATATTTTTGGTGCCCAAAGTCAATATGTGTATGCATCTTATATACACGTTTATATCTCAAATTCTGGCTCAAAGCACCCGAAAATTCGATATTTTGGGGTCCCAGAAGCGATCTGTACATGCCTACTTAGTGCTAGAATGTTTTCAAAATATAGGCTCAAAACATGCTCAAAATCGATATTTTAGGTGCCCAAAAGTCGATATGTGCATGCATCTTCGGTACTCGTTTATATCTCAAATTCAGGCTCAAAATAGAATATTTTCAAAATACATGCCAAAAACATGCTGTAAATCGATATTTTAGATGCCCAAAGTCAATATGTGCATGTATCTTCTGTACCCGTTTATATCACAAATTCAGGCTCAAAACACCCGAAAATTCAATATGTTGGGGTCCCAGAAGCAATCTGTACATGCCTACTCAGTGCTAGAATATTTTCAAAATATTGGCTAAAAACATGCTTAAAATCGATATTTTAAGTGCCAAAAAGTCGATATTTCAAATTAAGTCTCAAAACACACGAAAATTCGATATTTAGGGGTCCCAGAAGCGATCTGTACATGCCTACTCCGTGTTAGAGTATTTTCAAAATACAGGCCAAAAACATACTGAAAATCGATCTTTTAGTTGCCCAAAAGTCGATATGTGCATGCATCTTCTGGACCCGTTTATATCTCAAATTCTGGCCCTAAACACCCGAAAATTCGATATTTTTGGGTCCCAGAAGCGATCTGTACATGCCTACTCGGTGCTAGAATGTTTTCAAAATATAGGCTCAAAACATGCTCAAAATCGATATTTTAGGTGCCCAAAAGTCGATATGTGCATGCATCTTCTGTACTCGTTTATATCTCAAATTCAAGCTCAAAACACCCGAAAATTCGATATTTTGGGGTCCAAGAAGCGATCTGTACATGCCTACTCAGTGCTAGAATATTTTCAAAATAAAGGCTCAAAACATGCTAAAAATCGATATTTTAGGTGCGTAAAGGCGATATCTCAAATTCAGGCCCAAAACACCCAAAAATTCGATATTTTGGGGTCCTAGAAGCGATCTGTACATGCCCACTCCGTGTTAGAGTATTTTCAAAATACAGTCCCAAAACATACTGAAAATCGATCTTTTAGGTGCCCAAAAGTCGATATGTGCATGCATCTTCTGTACCCGTTTATATCTCAAATTCTGGCCCTAAACACCCGAAAATTCGATATTATTGGGTCCCAGAAGCAATCTGTACATGCCTACTCAGGCAAGAATGTTTTCAAAATATAGGCTCAAAACATGCTGAAAATCGATATTTTAGGTGACCAAAAGTCGATATGTGCATGCATCTTCTGTACTCGTTTATATCTCAAATTCAGCTCAAAACACCCGAAAATTCGATATTTTGGGGTCCCAGAAGCGATCTGTACATGCCTACTCAGTGGTAGAATGTTTTCAAAATATAGGCTCAAAACATGCTAAAAATCGATATTTTAGGTGCGTAAAGGCGATATCTCAAATTCTGGCCCTAAACACCCGAAAATTCGATATTTTGGGGTATCAGAAGCGATCTGTACATGCCTACTCCGTGTTAGAGTATTTTCAAAATGCAGGCCAAAAACATACTGAAAATCGATATTTTAAGTTCGTAAAGGCGATATCTCAAATTAAGGCCCAAAACACTTGAAAATTCGATATTTAGGGGTCCCAGAAGCGATCTGTACATGCCTACTCCGTGTTAGAGTATTTTCAAAATACAGGCCAAAAACATACTGAAAATCGATCTTTTAGGTGCCCAAAAGTCGATATGTGCATGCATCTTCTATACTCGTTTATATCTCAAATTCAGGCTCAAAACACCCGAAAATTCGATATTTAGGGGTCCCAGAAGCGATCTGTACATGCCAACTCCGTGTTAGAGTATTTTCAAAATACAGGCCAAAAACATACTAAAAATCGATCTTTTAGGTGCCCAAAAGTCGATATGTGCATGCATCTTCTGTACCCGTTTATATATCAAATTCTAGCCCTAAACACCCGAAAATTCGATATTTTGGGGTATCAGAAACGATCTGTACATGCCTACTCCGTGTTAGAGTATTTTCAAAATGCAGGCCAAAAACATACTGAAAATCGATATTTTAGGTTCGTAAAGGCGATATCTCAAATTAAGGCCAAAAACACTTGAAAATTCGATATTTAGGGGTCGCAGAAGCGATCTGTACATGCCTACTCCGTGTTAGAGTTTTTCAAAATACAGGCCAAAAACATACTGAAAATCGATCTTTTAGGTGCCAAAAAGTCGATATGTGCATGCATCTTCTGTACCCGTTTATATATCAAATTCGGGCCCTAAACACTCGAAAATTCGATATTTTGGGGTCCCAGAAGCGATCTGTACATGCCTACTCCGTGTTAGAGTATTTTCAAAATTCAGGCCCAAAACATCCTTAAAATCGATATTTTTGGTGCCCAAAGTCAATATGTGTATGCATCTTATATACACGTTTATATCTCAAATTCTGGCTCAAAGCACCCGAAAATTCGATATTTTGGGGTCCCAGAAGCGATCTGTACATGCCTACTTAGTGCTAGAATGTTTTCAAAATATAGGCTCAAAACATGCTCAAAATCGATATTTTAGGTGCCCAAAAGTCGATATGTGCATGCATCTTCGGTACTCGTTTATATCTCAAATTCAGGCTTAAAATAGAATATTTTCAAAATACATGCCCAAAACATGCTGTAAATCGATATTTTAGATGCCCAAAGTCAATATGTGCATGTATCTTCTGTACCCGTTTATATCACAAATTCAGGCTCAAAACACCCGAAAATTCAATATGTTGGGGTCCCAGAAGCAATCTGTACATGCCTACTCAGTGCTAGAATATTTTCAAAATATTGGCTAAAAACATGCTAAAAATCGATATTTTAAGTGCCAAAAAGTCGATATTTCAAATTAAGTCTCAAAACACACGAAAATTCGATATTTAGGGGTCCCAGAAGCGATCTGTACATGCCTACTCCGTGTTAGAGTATTTTCAAAATACAGGCCAAAAACATACTGAAAATCGATCTTTTAGTTGCCCAAAAGTCGATATGTGCATGCATCTTCTGGACCCGTTTATATCTCAAATTCTGGCCCTAAACACCCGAAAATTCGATATTTTTGGGTCCCAGAAGCGATCTGTACATGCCTACTCGGTGCTAGAATGTTTTCAAAATATAGGCTCAAAACATGCTCAAAATCGATATTTTAGGTGCCCAAAAGTCGATATGTGCATGCATCTTCTGTACTCGTTTATATCTCAAATTCAAGCTCAAAACACCCGAAAATTCGATATTTTGGGGTCCAAGAAGCGATCTGTACATGCCTACTCAGTGCTAGAATATTTTCAAAATAAAGGCTCAAAACATGCTAAAAATCGATATTTTAGGTGCGTAAAGGCGATATCTCAAATTCAGGCCCAAAACACCCAAAAATTCGATATTTTGGGGTCCTAGAAGCGATCTGTACATGCCCACTCCGTGTTAGAGTATTTTCAAAATACAGTCCCAAAACATACTGAAAATCGATCTTTTAGGTGCCCAAAAGTCGATATGTGCATGCATCTTCTGTACCCGTTTATATCTCAAATTCTGGCCCTAAACACCCGAAAATTCGATATTATTGGGTCCCAGAAGCAATCTGTACATGCCTACTCAGGCAAGAATGTTTTCAAAATATAGGCTCAAAACATGCTGAAAATCGATATTTTAGGTGCCCAAAAGTCGATATGTGCATGCATCTTCTGTACTCGTTTATATCTCAAATTCAGCTCAAAACACCCGAAAATTCGATATTTTGGGGTCCCAGAAGCGATCTGTACATGCCTACTCAGTGGTAGAATATTTTCAAAATATAGGCTCAAAACATGCTAAAAATCGATATTTTAGGTGCGTAAAGGCGATATCTCAAATTCTGGCCCTAAACACCCGAAAATTCGATATTTTGGGGTATCAGAAGCGATCTGTACATGCCTACTCCGTGTTAGAGTATTTTCAAAATGCAGGCCAAAAACATACTGAAAATCGATATTTTAAGTTCGTAAAGGCGATATCTCAAATTAAGGCCCAAAACACTTGAAAATTCGATATTTAGGGGTCCCAGAAGCGATCTGTACATGCCTACTCCGTGTTAGAGTATTTTCAAAATACAGGCCAAAAACATACTGAAAATCGATCTTTTAGGTGCCCAAAAGTCGATATGTGCATGCATCTTCTATACTCGTTTATATCTCAAATTCAGGCTCAAAACACCCGAAAATTCGATATTTAGGGGTCCCAGAAGCGATCTGTACATGCCAACTCCGTGTTAGAGTATTTTCAAAATACAGGCCAAAAACATACTAAAAATCGATCTTTTAGGTGCCCAAAAGTCGATATGTGCATGCATCTTCTGTACCCGTTTATATATCAAATTCTAGCCCTAAACACCCGAAAATTCGATATTTTGGGGTATCAGAAACGATCTGTACATGCCTACTCCGTGTTAGAGTATTTTCAAAATGCAGGCCAAAAACATACTGAAAATCGATATTTTAGGTTCGTAAAGGCGATATCTCAAATTAAGGCCAAAAACACTTGAAAATTCGATATTTAGGGGTCGCAGAAGCGATCTGTACATGCCTACTCCGTGTTAGAGTTTTTCAAAATACAGGCCAAAAACATACTGAAAATCGATCTTTTAGGTGCCAAAAAGTCGATATGTGCATGCATCTTCTGTACCCGTTTATATATCAAATTCGGGCCCTAAACACTCGAAAATTCGATATTTTGGGGTCCCAGAAGCGATCTGTACATGCCTACTCCGTGTTAGAGTATTTTCAAAATTCAGGCCCAAAACATGCTGAAAATCGATATTTTTGGTGCCCAAAGTCCATATGTGTATGCATCTTCTATACTCGTTTATATCTCAAATTCAGGCTCAAAACACCCAAAAATTCGATATTTTGGGGTCTCAAAAGCGATCTGTACATGCCTACTCAGTGCTAGAATGTTTTCAAAATATAGGCTCAAAACATGCTCAAAATCGATATTTTAGGTGCCCAAAAGTCGATATGTGCATGCATCTTCTGGTCTCGTTTATATGTCAAATTCTGGCTCAAAACACCCGAAAATTCGATATTTTGGGGTCCCGTAAGCGATCTGTACATGCCTACTCAGTGTTAGAATATTTTCAAAATACAGGCTCAAAACATGCTAACAATCGATATTTTAGGTGCGTAAAGGCGATATCTCACATTCAGGCCCAAAACTCCCGAAAATTCGATATTATGGGGTCCAAGAAGCGATCTGTACATGCCTACTCCATGTTAAAGTATTTACAAAATACAGGTCCAAAACATGCTCAAAATCGATGTTTTACGTGCCCAAAAGTCGATATGTGCATGCATCTTCAGTACCCGTTTATATCTCAAATTCAGGCTCAAAACACCCGAAAATTCGATATTTTGGGGTCCCAGAAGCGATCAGTACATGCCTATTCCGTGTTAGAGCATTTTCAAAATACATGCCCAAAACATGCTGAAAATCGATATTTTAGATGCCCAAAGTCAATATGTGCATGTATCTTCTGTACCCGTTTATATCTCAAATTCAGGCCCTAAACACCCGAAAATTCGATATTTTGGAGTCCCAGAAGCTATCTGTACATGCCTACTCCGTGTTAGAGTATTTTCAAAATTCAGACCCAAAACATGCTTAAAATCGATATTTTTGGTGCCCAAAGTCAATATGTCTATGCATCTTCTATACTCGTTTATATCTCAAATTCAGGCTCAAAACACCCGAAAATTCGATATTTTAGTGTCCCAGAAGCGATCTGAACATACCTACTCAGTGATAGAATGTTTTCAAAATATAGGCTCAAAACATTCTCAAAATCAAAATTTTATGTGCCCATAAGTCGATATGTGCATGCATCTTCTGTACTCGTTTATATCTCAAATTCAGGCTCAAAACACCCGAAAATTCGATATTTTTGGGTCCCAGAAGCGATCTGTACATGCCTACTCCGTGTTAGAGTATTTTCAAAATTCAGACCCAAAACATGCTAAAAATCGATATTTTTAGTGCCCAAAGTCAATATGTCTATGGATCTTCTATACTCGTTTATATCTCAAAATCAGGCTCAAAACACCCAAAAATTCGATATTTTGGGGTCCCAGAAGCGATCTGAACATGCCTACTCAGTGATAGAATGTTTTCAAAATATAGGCTCAAAACATGCTCAAAATCGATATTTTAGGTGCCCAAAAGTCGATATGTGCATGCATCTTCTGTACTCGTTTATATCTCAAATTCAGGCTCAAAACACCCGAAAATTCGATATTTTGGGGTCCCAGAAGCGATCTGTACATGCCTACTCAGTATTAGAATATTTTCAAAATATAGGCTCAAAACATGCTAAAAATCGATATTTTAGGTGCGTAAAGGCGATATCTCAAATTCAGGCACAAAACACCCGAAAATTCGATATTATGGGGTCCCAGAAGCGATCTGTTCATGACTACTCTGTGTTAGAGTATTTACAAAATACAGGCCAAAAACATGATCAAAATCGATGTTTTAGGTGCCCAAAAGTCGATATGTGCATGCATCTTCAGTACCCGTTTATATCTCAAATTCAGGCTCAAAACACCCGAAAATTCGATATTTTGGGGTCCCAGAAGCGATCTGTACATGCCTACTCCGTGTTAGAGTATTTTCAAAATAAAGGCCCAAAACATGCTGAAAATCGATATTTTAGATGCCCAAAGTCAATATGTGCATGTATCTTCTGTACCCGTTTGTATCTCAAATTCAGGCTCAAAACACCCTAAAATTCAATATTTTGGGGTCCCAGAAGCAATCTGTACATGACTACTCAGTGCTAGAATAATATCAAAATATAGGCTAAAAATATGCTAAAAATCGATATTTTAGGTGGCAAGAAATCGATATCTCAAATTCAGTCCCAAAACACCTGAAAATTCGATATTAAGGGGTTCCAGAAGGGATCTGTACATGCCTACTCCGTGTTAGAGTATTTTTTTTTAAATACAGTCCAAAAACATGCTCAAAATCAATGTTTTAGGTGTCCAAAAGTCGATATGTGCATGCATCTTCAGTACCCGTTTATATCTCAAATTCAGGCTCAAAACACCCGAAAATTCTATATTTAGGGGTCACAGAAGCGATCTGTACATGCCTACTCCGTGTTAGAGTATTTTCAAAATACAGGCCAAAAACATACTGAAAATCGATCTTTTAGGTGCCTAAAAGTCGATATGTGCATGCATCTTCTGTACCCTTTTATATTTCAAATTCTGGCCCTAAACACCCTAAAATTCGATATTTTTTGGTCCCAGAAGCGATCTGTACATGCCTACTCAGTGCTAGAATGTTCTCAAAATATAGGCTCAAAACATGCTCAAAATCGATATTTTAGGTGCCCAAAGTCGATATGTGCATGCATCTTCTGTACTCGTTTATATCTCAAATTCAAGCTCAAAACACCCGAAAATTCGATATTTTGGGGTCCCAGAATCGATCTGTACATGCCTACTCAGTGCTAGAATATTTTTAAAATATAGGCTCAAAACATGCTAAAAATCGATATTTTAGGTGCGTAAAGGCGATATCTCAAATTCAGGCCCAAAACACCCGAAAATTCGATATTTTGGGGTCCCAGAAGCGATCTGTACATGCCTACTCCGTGTTAGAGTATTTTCAAAATTCAGGCCCAAAACATGCTAAAAATTGATATTTTTGGTGCCCAAAGTCAATATGTGTATGCATCTTCTATACTCGTTTATATCTCAAATTCAGCCTCAAAACACCCAAAAATTCGATATTTTGGGGTCCCAGAAGCGATCTGTACATGGCTACTCAGTGCTAGAATGTTCTCAATATATAGGCTCAAAACATGCTCAAAAATAGATATTTTGGTGCCCAAAAGTCGATATGTGCATGCATCTTCTGTACTCGTTTATATCTCAAATTCAGGCTCAAAAACACCCGAAAATTCGATATTTTGGGGTCCCAGAAGTGATCTGTACATGCCTACTCAGTGCTAGAATATTTTCAAAATCTAGGCTCAAAACATGCTAAAAATCGATATTTTAGGTGCGTATAGGCGATATCTCAAATTAAGGCCCAAAACACCCGAAAATTCTATATTTAGGGGTCCCAGAAGCGATCTGTACATGCTTACTCCGTGTTAGAGTATTTTCAAAATACAGGTCAAAAACATACTGAAAATCGATCTTTTAGGTGCCCAAAAGTCGATAAGTTCATCCATCTTCTGCACCCGTTTATATCTCAAATTCTGGCCCTAAACACCCGAAAATTCTATATTTTTGGGTCCCAGAAGCGATCTGTACATGCCTACTCAGTGCTAGAATGTTTTCAAAATATAGGCTTAAAACATGCTCAAAATCGATATTTTAGGTGCCTAAAAGTCAATATGTGCATGCATCTTCTGTAGTCGTTTATATCTCAAATTTAAACTCAAAACACCCGAAAATTCGATATTTTGGGGTCCAAGAAGCGATCTGTACATGCCTACTCAGTGCTAGAATATTTTCAAAATATAGGCTCAAAACATGCTAAAAATCGATATTTTAGGTGCGTAAAGGCGATATCTCAAAATCAGGCCCAAAACAACCGAAAATTCGATATTTTTGGGTCCCAGATGCGATCTGTACATGCCTACTACGTGTTAGAGTATTTTCAAAATACAGGCCGAAAACATGCTCAAAATCGATGTTTTAGGTGCCCAAAAGTCGATATGTGCATGCATCTTCAGTACCCGTTTATATCTCAAATTCAGGCTCAAAACACCCGAAAATAGGATATTTTGGGGTCCCAGAAGCGATCTGTACATGCCTACTCCTTTTTAGAGTATTTTCAAAATACTGGCCCAAAACATGCTGAAAATCGATCATTTAGATGCGCAAAGTCAATATGTGCATGTATCTTCTGTACCCGTTTATATCTCAAATTCAGGCTCAAAACACCCGAAAATTCGATATTTTGGGGTCCCAGAAGCGATCTGTACATTCCTACTCAGTGCTAGAATGTTTTCAAAATATAGGCTCAAAACATGCTCAAAATCGATATTTTAGGTGACCAAAAGTCGATATGTGCATGCATCTTCTGTACTCGTTTATATCTCAAATTCTGGCTCAAAACACCGGAAAATTCAATATTTTGGGGTGCCAGAAGCGATCTGTACATGCCTACTCAGTGCTAGAATATTTTCAAAATATAGGCTCAAAACATGATAAAAATCGATATTTTAGGTGCGTAAAGGCGATATATCAAATTCAGGCCTAAAACACCCGAAAATTCGATAATTTGGGGTCCCAGAAGCGATCTGTACATGCCTACTCCGTGTTAGAGTATTTTCAAAATTCAGGAAAAAAACATGCTGAAAATCGATATTTTTGGGGCCCAAAGTCAATATGTGTATGCATCTTCTATACTCGTTTGTATCTCAAATTCAGGCTCAAAACCTCCGAAAATTCGATATTTTGGGGTCCCAGAAGCGATCTGTACATGCCTGCACTCAGTGCTAGAATGTTTTCAAAATATAGGCTCAAAACATGCTAAAAATCGATATTTTAGGTGCGTAAAGGCGATATCTCAAATTCAGGCCCAAAACACCCGAAAATTCGATATTTTGGGGTCCCAGAAGCGACCTGTACATGCCTACTCCTTGTTAGAGTATTTTCAAAATTCAGGCCCAAAACATGCTGAAAATCGATATTTTTGGGGCCCAAAGTCAAAATGTGTATGCATCTTCTATACTCGTTTATATCTCAAATTCAGGCTCAAAACACCCGAAAATTCGATATTTTGGGGTCCCAGAAGCGATCTGTACATGCCTACTCAGGCTAGAATGTTTTCAAAATATAGGCTCAAAACAGGCTCAAAATCGATATTTTAAGTGCCCAAGAGTCGATATGTGCATGCATCTTCTGTATTCGTTTATATCTCAAATTCAGCTCAAAACACCCGAAAATTCGATATTTTGGGGTCCCAGAAGCGATCTGTACATGCCTACTCAGTGCGAGAATATTTTCAAAATATAGGCTCAAAACATGCTCAAAATCGATATTTTAGGTGCGTAAAGGCGATATCTCAAATTCAGGCCCAAAACACCCGAAAAATTCGATATTTTGGGGTACCAGAAGCGATCTGTACATGCCTACTCCGTGTTAGAGTATTTTCAAAATACAGGCCCAAAACATGCTGAAAATTGATAATTTAGATGCCCAAAGTCAATATGTGCATGTATCTTCTGTACCCGTTTATATCTCAAATTCAGGCTCAAAACACCCGAAAATTGAATATTTTGGGGTCCCAGAAGCAATCTGTACATGCCTACTCAGTGCTAGAATATTTTCAAAATATAGGCTAAAAACATGCTAAAAATCGATATTTTAGGTGCCAAAAAGTCGATATCTCAAATTCCGTCCCAAAACACCCGAAACTTCGATATTTAGGGGTCCCAGAAGCGATCTGTACATGCCTACTCCGTGTTAGAGTATTTTCAAAATACAGGCCAAAAACATACTGAAAATCGATCTTTTAGGTGCCCAAAAGTCAATATGTGCATGTATCTTCAGTACCCGTTTATATCTCAAATTTAGGCTCAAAACACTCGAAAATTCAATATTTTGGGGTCCCAGAAGCGATCTGTACATGCCTACTCCGTGTTAGAGTATTTTCAAAATACAGGCCCAAAACATGCTGAAAATTGATAATTTAGATGCCCAAAGTCAATATGTGCATGTATCTTCTGTACCCGTTTATATCTCAAATTCAGGCTCAAAACACCCGAAAATTGAATATTTTGGGGTCCCAGAAGCAATCTGTACATGCCTACTCAGTGCTAGAATATTTTCAAAATATAGGCTAAAAACATACTAAAAATCGATATTTTAGGTGCCAAAAAGTCGATATCTCAAATTCCGTCCCAAAACACCCGAAACTTCGATATTTAGGGGTCCCAGAAGCGATCTGTACATGCCTACTCCGTCTTAGAGTATTTTCAAAATACAGGCCAAAAACATACTGAAAATCGATCTTTTAGGTGCCCAAAAGTCGATATGTGCATGCATCATCTGTACCCGTTTATATCTCAAATTCTGGCCCTAAACACCCGAAAATTCGATATTTTGGGGTCCCAGAAGCGATCTGTACATGCCTACTCAGTGCTAGAATATTTTCAAAATATAGGCTCAAAACATGCTAAAAATCGATATTTTAGGTGCGTAAAGGCGATATCTAAAATTGAGGCCTAAAACACCCGAAAATTCGATATTTTGGGGTCCCAGAAGCGATCTGTACATGCCTACTCCGTGTTAGAGTATTTTCAAAATACAGGACCAAAACATGCTGAAAATTGATAATTTAGATGCCCAAAGTCAATATGTGCATGTATCTTCTGTACCCGTTTATATCTCAAATTCAGGCTCAAAACACCCGAAAATTGAATATTTTGGGGTCCCAGAAGCAATCTGTACATGCCTACTCAGTGCTAGAATATTTTCAAAATATAGGCTAAAAACATACTAAAAATCGATATTTTAGGTGCCAAAAAGTCGATATCTCAAATTCCGTCCCAAAACACCCGAAACTTCGATATTTAGGGGTCCCAGAAGCGATCTGTACATGCCTACTCCGTGTTAGAGTATTTTCAAAATACAGGCCAAAAACATACTGAAAATCGATCTTTTAGGTGCCCAAAAGTCGATATGTGCATGCATCATCTGTACCCGTTTATATCTCAAATTCTGGCCCTAAACACCCGAAAATTCGATATTTTGGGGTCCCAGAAGCGATCTGTACATGCCTACTCAGTGCTAGAATATTTTCAAAATATAGGCTCAAAACATGCTAAAAATCGAAATTTTAGGTGCGTAAAGGCGATATCTAAAATTCAGGCCTAAAACACCCGAAAATTCGATATTTTGGGGTCCCAGAAGCGATCTGTACATGCCTACTCCGTGTTAGAGTAATTTCAAAATACAGGCCCAAAACATGCTCAAAATCGATATTTTTGGTGCCCAAAGTCAATATGTGTATGTATCTTCTATACTCGTTTATATCTCAAATTCAGGCTCAAAACACCCGAAAATTCGATATTTTGGGGTCCCAGAAGCGATCTGTACATGCCTACTAAGTGCTAGAATATTTTCAAAATATAGGCTCAAAACATGCTAAAAATCGATATTTTAGGTGCGTAAAGGCGATATCTCAAATTCAGGCCCAAAACACCAGAAAATTCGATATTTAGGGGTCCCAGAAGCGATCTGTACATGCCAACTCCGTGTTAGAGTATTTTCAAAATACAGGCCAAAAACATACTGAAAATCGATCTTTTAGGTGCCCAAAAGTCGATATGTGCATCCATCTTCTGTACCCGTTTATATCTCGAATTCTGGCCCTAAACACCCGAAAATTCTATATTTTTGGGTCCCAGAAGCGATCTGTACATGCCTACTCAGTGCTAGAATGTTTTCAAAATATAGGCTCAAAACATGCTCAAAATCGATATTTTAGGTGACCAAAAGTCGATATGTGCACGCATCTTCTGTACCCGTTTATATCTCAAATTCAAGCTCAAAACACCCGAAAATTCGATAATTTGGGGTCCCAGAAGCGATCTGTACATGCCTACTCCGTGTTAGAGTATTTTCAAAATTCAGGCCCAAAAAATGCTGAAAATCGATATTTTTGGTGCCCAAAGTCAATATGTGTATGCATCTTCTATACACGTTTATATCTCAAATTCAGGTTCAAAAAACCCGAAACTTCGATATTTAGGGGTCCCAGAAGCGATCTGTACATGCCTACTCAGTGCTAGAATGTTTTCAAAATATAGGCTCAAAACATGCTCAAAATCGATATTTTAGGTGCCCAAAAGTCGATATGTGCATGCATCTTCTGTACTCGTTTATATCTCAAATTCTGGCTCAAAACACCGGAAAATTCAATATTTTGGGGTGCCAGAAGCGATCTGTACATGCCTACTCAGTGCTAGAATATTTTCAAAATATAGGCTCAAAACATGATAAAAATCGATATTTTAGGTGCGTAAAGGCGATATATCAAATTCAGGCCTAAAACACCCGAAAATTCGATAATTTGGGGTCCCAGAAGCGATCTGTACATGCCTACTCCGTGTTAGAGTATTTTCAAAATTCAGGAAAAAAACATGCTGAAAATCGATATTTTTTGGGCCCAAAGTCAATATGTGTATGCATCTTCTATACTCGTTTGTATCTCAAATTCAGGCTCAAAACCTCCGAAAATTCGATATTTTGGGGTCCCAGAAGCGATCTGTACATGCCTACTCAGTGCTAGAATGTTTTCAAAATATAGGCTCAAAACATGCTAAAAATCGATATTTTAGGTGCGTAAAGGCGATATCTCAAATTCAGGCCCAAAACACCCGAAAATTCGATATTTTGGGGTCCCAGAAGCGATCTGTACATGCCTACTCCTTGTTAGAGTATTTTCAAAATTCAGGCCCAAAACATGCTGAAAATCGATATTTTTGGGGCCCAAAGTCAAAATGTGTATGCATCTTCTATACTCGTTTATATCTCAAATTCAGGCTCAAAACACCCGAAAATTCGATATTTTGGGGTCCCAGAAGCGATCTCTACATGCCTACTCAGGGCTAGAATGTTTTCAAAATACAGGCTCAAAACAGGCTCAAAATCGATATTTTAGGTGCCCAATAGTCGATATGTGTATGCATCTTCTGTACTCGTTTATATATCAAATTCAGGATCAAAATACCCGAAAATTCGATATTTTGGGGTCCCAGAAGCGATCTGTACATGCCTACTCAGTGCTAGAATATTTTCAAAATATAGGCTCAAAACAAGCTAAAAATCGATATTTTAGGTGCGTAAAGGCGATATCTCAAATTAAGGCCCAAAACACCCGTAAATTCTATATTTAGGGGTCCCAGAAGCGATCTGTACATGCCTACTCCGTGTTAGAGTATTTTCAAAATACAGGCCAAAAACATACTGAAAATCGATCTTTTAGGTGCCCAAAATTCGATATGTTTATGCATCTTCTGTACCCGTTTATATCTCAAATTCTGGGCCTAAACACCCGAAAATTCGATATTTTGGGGTCCCAGAAGCGATCTGTACATGCCTACTCAGGCTAGAATGTTTTCAAAATATAGGCTCAAAACATGCTCAAAATCGATATTTTAAGTGCCCAAAAGTCGATATGTGCATGCATCTTCTGTATCCGTTTATATCTCAAATTCAGCTCAAAACACCCGAAAATTCGATATTTTGGGGTCCCAGAAGCGATCTGTACATGCCTACTCAGTGCGAGAATATTTTCAAAATATAGGCTAAAAACATGCTAAAAATCGATATTTTAGGTGCCAAAAAGTCGATATCTCAAATTCCGTCCCAAAACACCCGAAACTTCGATATTTAGGGGTCCCAGAAGCGATCTGTACATGCCTACTCCGTGTTAGAGTATTTTCAAAATACAGGCCAAAAACATACTGAAAATCGATCTTTTAGGTGCCCAAAAGTCAATATGTGCATGTATCTTCAGTACCCGTTTATATCTCAAATTTAGGCTCAAAACACTCGAAAATTCAATATTTTGGGGTCCCAGAAGCGATCTGTACATGCCTACTCCGTGTTAGAGTATTTTCAAAATACAGGCCCAAAACATGCTGAAAATTGATAATTTAGATGCCCAAAGTCAATATGTGCATGTATCTTCTGTACCCGTTTATATCTCAAATTCAGGCTCAAAACACCCGAAAATTGAATATTTTGGGGTCGCAGAAGCAATCTGTACATGCCTACTCAGTGCTAGAATATTTTCAAAATATAGGCTAAAAACATACTAAAAATCGATATTTTAGGTGCCAAAAAGTCGATATCTCAAATTCCGTCCCAAAACACCCGAAACTTCGATATTTAGGGGTCCCAGAAGCGATCTGTACATGCCTACTCCGTGTTAGAGTATTTTCAAAATACAGGCCAAAAACATACTGAAAATCGATCTTTTAGGTGCCCAAAAGTCGATATGTGCATGCATCATCTGTACCCGTTTATATCTCAAATTCTGGCCCTAAACACCCGAAAATTCGATATTTTGGGGTCCCAGAAGCGATCTGTACATGCCTACTCAGTGCTAGAATATTTTCAAAATATAGGCTCAAAACATGCTAAAAATCGAAATTTTAGGTGCGTAAAGGCGATATCTAAAATTCAGGCCTAAAAAACCCGAAAATTCGATATTTTGGGGTCCCAGAAGCGATCTGTACATGCCTACTCCGTGTTAGAGTAATTTCAAAATACAGGCCCAAAACATGCTCAAAATCGATATTTTTGGTGCCCAAAGTCAATATGTGTATGTATCTTCTATACTCGTTTATATCTCAAATTCAGGCTCAAAACACCCGAAAATTCGATATTTTGGGGTCCCAGAAGCGATCTGTACATGCCTACTAAGTGCTAGAATATTTTCAAAATATAGGCTCAAAACATGCTAAAAATCGATATTTTAGGTGCGTAAAGGCGATATCTCAAATTCAGGCCCAAAACACCAGAAAATTCGATATTTAGGGGTCCCAGAAGCGATCTGTACATGCCAACTCCGTGTTAGAGTATTTTCAAAATACAGGCCAAAAACATACTGAAAATCGATCTTTTAGGTGCCCAAAAGTCGATATGTGCATCCATCTTCTGTACCCGTTTATATCTCGAATTCTGGCCCTAAACACCCGAAAATTCTATATTTTTGGGTCCCAGAAGCGATCTGTACATGCCTACTCAGTGCTAGAATGTTTTCAAAATATAGGCTCAAAACATGCTCAAAATCGATATTTTAGGTGACCAAAAGTCGATATGTGCACGCATCTTCTGTACCCGTTTATATCTCAAATTCAAGCTCAAAATACCCGAAAATTCGATAATTTGGGGTCCCAGAAGCGATCTGTACATGCCTACTCCGTGTTAGAGTATTTTCAAAATTCAGGCCCAAAAAATGCTGAAAATCGATATTTTTGGTGCCCAAAGTCAATATGTGTATGCATCTTCTATACACGTTTATATCTCAAATTCAGGCTCAAAAAACCCGAAACTTCGATATTTAGGGGTCCCAGAAGCGATCTGTACATGCTTACTCAGTGCTAGAATGTTTTCAAAATATAGGCTCAAAACATGCTCAAAATCGATATTTTAGGTGCCCAAAAGTCGATATGTGCATGCATCTTCTGTACTCGTTTATATCTCAAATTCTGGCTCAAAACACCGGAAAATTCAATATTTTGGGGTGCCAGAAGCGATCTGTACATGCCTACTCAGTGCTAGAATATTTTCAAAATATAGGCTCAAAACATGATAAAAATCGATATTTTAGGTGCGTAAAGGCGATATATCAAATTCAGGCCTAAAACACCCGAAAATTCGATAATTTGGGGTCCCAGAAGCGATCTGTACATGCCTACTCCGTGTTAGAGTATTTTCAAAATTCAGGAAAAAAACATGCTGAAAATCGATATTTTTTGGGCCCAAAGTCAATATGTGTATGCATCTTCTATACTCGTTTGTATCTCAAATTCAGGCTCAAAACCTCCGAAAATTCGATATTTTTGGGTCCCAGAAGCGATCTGTACATGCCTACTCAGTGCTAGAATGTTTTCAAAATATAGGCTCAAAACATGCTAAAAATCGATATTTTAGGTGCGTAAAGGCGATATCTCAAATTCAGGCCCAAAACACCCGAAAATTCGATATTTTGGGGTCCCAGAAGCGATCTGTACATGCCTACTCCTTGTTAGAGTATTTTCAAAATTCAGGCCCAAAACATGCTGAAAATCGATATTTTTGGGGCCCAAAGTCAAAATGTGTATGCATCTTCTATACTCGTTTATATCTCAAATTCAGGCTCAAAACACCCGAAAATTCGATATTTTGGGGTCCCAGAAGCGATCTCTACATGCCTACTCAGGGCTAGAATGTTTTCAAAATACAGGCTCAAAACAGGCTCAAAATCGATATTTTAGGTGCCCAATAGTCGATATGTGTATGCATCTTCTGTACTCGTTTATATATCAAATTCAGGATCAAAACACCCGAAAATTCGATATTTTGGGGTCCCAGAAGCGATCTGTACATGCCTACTCAGTGCTAGAATATTTTCAAAATATAGGCTCAAAACAAGCTAAAAATCGATATTTTAGGTGCGTAAAGGCGATATCTCAAATTAAGGCCCAAAACACCCGAAAATTCTATATTTAGGGGTCCCAGAAGCGATCTGTACATGCCTACTCCGTGTTAGAGTATTTTCAAAATACAGGCCAAAATCATACTGAAAATCGATCTTTTAGGTGCCCAAAATTCGATATGTTTATGCATCTTCTGTACCCGTTTATATCTCAAATTCTGGCCCTAAACACCCGAAAATTCGATATTTTGGGGTCCCAGAAGCGATCTGTACATGCCTACTCAGGCTAGAATGTTTTCAAAATATAGGCTCAAAACATGCTCAAAATCGATATTTTAAGTGCCCAAAAGTCGATATGTGCATGCATCTTCTGTATCCGTTTATATCTCAAATTCAGCTCAAAACACCCGAAAATTCGATATTTTGGGGTCCCAGAAGCGATCTGTACATGCCTACTCAGTGCGAGAATATTTTCAAAATATAGGCTCAAAACATGCTCAAAATCGATATTTTAGGTGCGTAAAGGCGATATCTCAAATTCAGGCCCAAAACACCCGAAAAATTCGATATTTTGGGGTACCAGAAGCGATCTGTACATGCCTACTCCGTGTTAGAGTATTTTCAAAATACAGGCCCAAAACATGCTGAAAATTGATAATTTAGATGCCCAAAGTCAATATGTGCATGTATATTCTGTACCCGTTTATATCTCAAATTCAGGCTCAAAACACCCGAAAATTGAATATTTTGGGGTCCCAGAAGCAATCTGTACTTGCCTACTCAGTGCTAGAATATTTTCAAAATATAGGCTAAAAACATGCTAAAAATCGATATTTTAGGTGCCAAAAAGTCGATATCTCAAATTCCGTCCCAAAACACCCGAAACTTCGATATTTAGGGGTCCCAGAAGCGATCTGTACATGTCTACTCCGTGTTAGAGTATTTTCAAAATACAGGCCAAAAACATACTGAAAATCGATCTTTTAGGTGCCCAAAAGTCAATATGTGCATGTATCTTCAGTACCCGTTTATATCTCAAATTTAGGCTCAAAACACTCGAAAATTCAATATTTTGGGGTCCCAGAAGCGATCTGTACATGCCTACTCCGTGTTATAGTATTTTCAAAATACAGGCCCAAAACATGCTGAAAATTGATAATTTAGATGCCCAAAGTCAATATGTGCATGTATCTTCTGTACCCGTTTATATCTCAAATTCAGGCTCAAAACACCCGAAAATTGAATATTTTGGGGTCCCAGAAGCAATCTGTACGTGCCTACTCAGTGCTAGAATATTTTCAAAATATAGGCTAAAAACATACTAAAAATCGATATTTTAGGTGCCAAAAAGTCGATATCTCAAATTCCGTCCCAAAACACCCGAAACTTCGATATTTAGGGGTCCCAGAAGCGATCTGTGCATGCCTACTCCGTGTTAGAGTATTTTCAAAATACAGGCCAAAAACATACTGAAAATCGATCTTTTAGGTGCCCAAAAGTCGATATGTGCATGCATCATCTGTACCCGTTTATATCTCAAATTCCGGCCCTAAACACCCGAAAATTCGATATTTTGGGGTCCCAGAAGCGATCTGTACATGCCTACTCAGTGCTAGAATATTTTATAAATATAGGCTCAAAACATGCTAAAAATCGATATTTTAGGTGCGTAAAGGCGATATCTAAAATTCAGGCCTAAAACGCCCGAAAATTCGTTATTTTGGGGTCCCAGAAGCGATCTGTACATGCGTACTCAGTGCTAGAATATTTTCAAAATATAGCCTCAAAACATGCTAAAAATCGATATTTTAGGTGCGTAAAGGCGATATCTCAAATTCTGGCCCTAAACACCCGAAAATTCTATATTTTTGGGTCCCAGAAGCGATCTGTACATGCCTACTCAGTGCTAGAATGTTTTCAAAATATAGGCTCAAAACATGCTGAAAATCGATATTTTTGGTGCCCAAAGTCAATATGTGTATGCATC
Source organism: Petrolisthes cinctipes (assembly GCA_033782935.1). Classification (NCBI taxonomy): domain Eukaryota; kingdom Metazoa; phylum Arthropoda; class Malacostraca; order Decapoda; family Porcellanidae; genus Petrolisthes; species Petrolisthes cinctipes. Next base: position 274,016 of record JAWQEG010001675.1, read on the forward strand.
TTCTATACACGTTTATATCTCAAATTCAGGCTCAAAAAACCCGAAACTTCGATATTTAGGGGTCCCAGAAGCGATCTGTACATGCCTACTCAGTGCTAGAATGTTTTCAAAATATAGGCTCAAAACATGCTCAAAATCGATATTTTAGGTGCCCAAAAGTCGATATGTGCTTGCATCTTCTGTACTCGTTTATATCTCAAATTCAGGCTCAAAACACCCGAAAATTCGATATTTTGGGGTCCCAGAAGCGATCTGTACATGCCTACTCCGTGTTAGAGTATTTTCAAAAAACATGCCCAAAACATGCTGAAAATCGATATTTTAGATGCCCAAAGTCAATATGTGCATGTATCTTCTGTACCCGTTTATATCTCAAATTCAGGCTCAAAACACCAGAAAATTTAATATTTTGGGGTCCCAGAAGCAATCTGTACATGCCTACTCAGTGCTAGAATATTTTTAAAAAAATAGGGTAAAAACAGGCTAAAAATTAATATTTTAGGTGCCAAAAAGTCGATATCTAAAACTAAGGCCCAAAACACCGTAAAATTCGATATTTAGATGTCCCAGAAGCGATCTGTACATGCTACTCCGTGTTAGAGTATTTTCAAAATACAGGCCAAAAACATACTGAAAATCAATCTTTTAGGTGCTTAAAAGTCGATATGTGCATGCATCTTCTGTACACGTTTATATATCAAATTCTGGCCCTAAACTCCCGAAAATTCGATATTTTTGGGTCCCAGAAGCGATCTGTACATGCCTACTCAGTGCTAGAATGTTTTCAAAATATAGGCTCAAAACATGCTCAAAATCGATATTTTAGGAGCGTAAAGGCGATATCTCAAATTCAGGCCCAAAACACCCGAAAATTCGATATGTTGGGGTCCCAGAAGCGATCTGTACATGCCTACTCCGTGTTAGAGTATTTTCAAAATACAGGCCAAAAACATACTGAAAATCAATCTTTTAGGTGCTTAAAAGTCGATATGTGCATGCATCTTCTGTACACGTTTATATATCAAATTCTGGCCCTAAACACCAGAAAATTCGATATTTTTGGGTCCCAGAAGCGATCTGTACATGCCTACTCAGTGCTAGAATGTTTTCAAAATATAGGCTCAAAACATGCTCAAAATCGATATTTTAGGAGCGTAAAGGCGATATCTCAAATTCAGGCCCAAAACACCCGAAAATTCGATATTTTGGGGTCCCAGAAGCGATCTGTACATGCCTACTCCGTGTTAGAGTATTTTCAAAATACAGGCCCAAAACATGCTCAAAATCAATGTTTTAGGTGCCCAAAAGTCGATATGTGCATGCATCTTCAGTACCCGTTTATATCTCAAATTCAGGATCAAAACACCCGAAAATTCGATATTTTGGGGTCCCAGAAGCGATCTGTACATGCCTACTCTGTGTTAGAGTATTTTCAAAATACAGGCCGAAAACATGCTGAAAATCGATATTTTAGATGCCCAAAGTCAATATGTGCATGTATCTTCTGTACCCGTTTATATCTCAAATTCTGGCCCTAAACACCCGAAGATTCGATATTTTGGGGTCCCAGAAGCACCTGTACATGCCTACTCAGTGCTAGAATGTTTTCAAAATATAGGCTCAAAACATGCTCAAAATCGATATTTTAAGTGCCCAAAAGTCGATATGTGCATGCATCTTCTGTACTCGTTTATTTCTCAAATTCAAGCTCAAAATACCCGAAAATTCGATATTTAGGGGTCCCAGAAGCGATCTGTTCAGTGCTAGAATATTTTCAAAATATAGGCTCAAAACATGCTAAAAATCGATATTTTAGGTGCGTAAAGGCGATATCTAAAATTCAGGCCTAAAACACCCGAAAATTCGATATTTTGGGGTCCCAGAAGCGATCTGTACATGCCTACTCCGTGTTAGAGTAATTTCAAAATACAGGCCCAAAACATGCTCAAAATCGAAATTTTTGGTGCCCAAAGTCAATATGTGTATGTATCTTCTATACTCGTTTATATCTCAAATTCAGGCTCAAAACACCCGAAAATTCGATATTTTGGGGTCCCAGAAGCGATCTTTACATGCCTACTCAGTGCTAGAATATTTTCAAAATATAGGCTCAAAAAATGCTAAAAATCGATATTTTAGGTGCGTAAAGGCGATATCTCAAATTCAGGCCCAAAACACCCGAAAATTCGATATTTAGGGGTCCCAGAAGCGATCTGTACATGCCAACTCCGTGTTAGAGTATTTTCAAAATACAGGACAAAAACATACTGAAAATCGATCTTTTAGGTGCCCAAAAGTCGATATGTGCATGCATCTTCCGTACCCGTTTATATATCAAATTCAGGCTCAAAACACCCGAAAATTCGATATTTTGGGGTCCCAGAAGCGATCTGTACATGCCTACTCAGTGCTAGAATATTTTCAAAATATAGGCTAAAAACATGATAAAAATCGATATTTTAGGTGCAAAAAGTCGATATCTCAAATTCAGTCCCAAAACACCCGAAACTTCGATATTTAGAGGTCCCAGAAGCGATCTGTACATGCCTACTCCGTGTTAGAGTATTTTCAAAATACAGGCCAAAAACATACTGAAAATCGATCTTTTAGGTGCCCAAAAGTCGATATGTGCATCAATCATCTGTACCCGTTTATATCTCAAATTCTGGCCCTAAACACCCGAAAATTCTATATTTTTGGGTCCCAGAAGCTATCTGTACATGCCTACTCAGTACTAGAATGTTTTCAAAATATAGGCTCAAAACATGCTCAAAATCGATATTTTAGGTGCCCAAAAGTCGATATGTGCACGCATCTTCTGTACCCGTTTATATCTCAAATTCAAGCTCAAAACACCCGAAAATTCGATATTTTGGGGTCCCAGAAGCGATCTGTACATGCCTACTCCTTGTTAAGGTATTTTCAAAATTCAGGCCCAAAACATGCTATAAATCGATATTTTTGGTGCTTAAAGTCAATATGTGTATGCATCTTCTATACACGTTTATATCTCAAATTCAGGCTCAATACACCCGAATATTCGATATTTTGGGGTCCCAGAAGCGATCTATACATGCCTACTCAGTGTTAGAATGTTTTCAAAATATAGGCTCAAAACATGCTCAAAATCGATATTTTAGGTGCCCAAAAGTCGATATGTGCATGCATCTTCTGTACTCGTTTATATCTCAAATTCAGGCTCAAAACACCCGAAAATTCGATATTTTGGGGTCCCAGAAGCAATCTGTACATGCCTACTCAGTGCTAGAATATTTTAAAAAAAATAGGCTAAAAACATGCTAAAAATCAATATTTTAGGTGCCAAAAAGTCGATATCTAAAATTAAGGCCCAAAACACCCGAAAATTCGATATTTAGGGGTCCCAGAAGCGATCTGTACATGTCTACTCCGTGTTAGAGTATTTTCAAAATACAGGCCAAAAACATACTGAAAATCAATCTTTTAGGTGCTTAAAAGTCGATATGTGCATGCATCTTCTGTACACGTTTATATATCAAATTCTGGCCCTAAACACCCGAAAATTCGATATTTTAGGGTCCCAGAAGCGATCTGTACATGCCTACTCAGTGCTAGAATGTTTTCAAGATATAGGCTCAAAACATGCTCAAAATCGATATTTTAGGAGCGTAAAGGCGATATCTCAAATTCAGGCCCAAAACACCCGAAAATTCGATATTTTGGGGTCCCAGAAGCGATCTGTACATGCCTACTCCGTGTTAGAGTATTTTCAAAATACAGGCCCAAAACATGATCAAAATCAATGTTTTAGGTGCCCAAAAGTCGATATGTGCATGCATCTTCAGTACCCGTTTATATCTCAAATTCAGGCTCAAAACACCCGAAAATTTGATATTTTGGGGTCCCAGAAGCGATCTGTACATGCCTACTCTGTGTTAGAGTATTTTCAAAATACAGGCCCAAAACATGCTGAAAATCGATATTTTAGATGCCCAAAGTCAATATGTGCATGTATCTTCTGTACCCGTTTATATCTCAAATTCTGGCCCTAAACACCCGAAGATTCGATATTTTGGGGTCCCAGAAGCATCTGTACATGCCTACTCAGTGCTAGAATGTTTTCAAAATATAGGCTCAAAACATGCTCAAAATCGATATTTGATGTGCCCAAAAGTCGATATGTGCATGCATTTTCTGTACTCGTTTATATCTCAAATTCAAGCTCAAAACACCCGAAAATTCGATATTTAGGGGTCCCAGAAGCGATCTGTACATGCCTACACAGTGCTAGAATATTGTCAAAATATAGGCTCAAAACATGCTAAAAATCGATATTTTAGGTGCGTAAAGGCGATATCTCAAATTAAGGCCTAAAACACCCGAAAATTAGATATTTTGGGGTCCCAGAAGCGATCTGTACATGCCTACTCCGTGTTAGAGTATTTTCAAAATACAGGCCCAAAACATGCTCAAAATCGATGTTTTAGATGCCCAAAAGTCGATATGTGCTTGAATCTTCAGTAACCGTTTATATCTCAAATTCAGGCTCAAAACACCCGAAATTTCAATATTTTGGGGTCCCAGAAGCAATCTCTACATGCCTACTCAGTGCTAGAATATTTTCAAAATATAGGCTAAAAACATGCTAAAAATCGATATTTTAGGTGCCAAAAAGTCGATATCTCAAATTCAGTCCCAAAACACCCGAGAATTCGATATTTAGGGGTCCCAGAAGGGATCTGTACATGCCTACTCCGTGTTAGAGTATTTTCAAAATACAGGCAAAAAACATACTGAAAATCGATCCTTTAGGTGCCCAAAAGTCGATATGTGCATGTATCTTCTGTACCCGTTTATATCTCAAATTCTGGCCCTAAACTCCCGAAAATTCGTTATTTTGGGGTCCCAGAAGCGATCTGTACATGCCTACTCCGTGTTAGAGTATTTTCAAAATACAGGCCAAAAACATACTGAAAATCGATATTTTAGGTGCGTAAAGGCGATATCTCAAATTAAGGCCCAAAACTTCCGAAAATTCGATATTTAGGGGTCCCAGAAGCGATCTGGACATGCCTACTCAATGTTAGAGTATTTTCAAAATACAGGCCAAAAACATTCTGAAAATCGATCTTTTAGGTGCTCAAAAGTCGATATGTGCATGCATCTTCTGTACCCGTTTATATCTCAAATTTTGGCCCAAAACACAAGAAAATTCGATATTTTTGGGTCCCAGAAGCCATCTGTACATGCCTACTCAGTGCTAGAATGTTTTCAAAATATAGGCTCAAAACATGCTAAAAAACGATATTTTAGGTGCTCGAAAGTCGATATGTGCATGCATCCTCTGTACTCGTTTATATCTCAAATTCAAGCTCAAAACACCCGAAAATTCGATATTTTTGGGTCCCAGAAGCGATATGTACATGCCTACTCAGTGCTAGAATATTTTCAAAATATAGGCTAAAAACATGCTAAAAATCGATATTTTTGGTGCCAAAAAGTCGATATCTCAAATTAGTGCCCAAAACACCCGAAAATTCGATATTTAGGGGTCCCAGAAGCGATCTGTACTCCGTGTTAGAGTATTTTCAAAATACAGGCTAAAAATATACTGAAAATCGATTTTTTAGGTGCCCAAAAGTCGATATGTGCATGCATCTTCTGTACTCGTTTATATCTCAAATTCAAGCTCAAAACACTCGAAAATTCTATATTTTTGGGTCCCAGAAGCGATCTGTACATGCCTACTCAGTGCTAGAAGATTTTCAAAATAAAGGCTCAAAACATGCTAAAAATCGATATTTTAGGTGCGTAAAGGCGATATCTCAAATTCAGGCCCAAAACACCCGAAAATTCGATATTTAGGGGTCCCAGAAGCGATCTGTACATGCCTAGACCGTGTTAGAGTATTTTCAAAATACAGGCTAAAAACATACTGAAAATCGATCTTTTAGGTGCCTAAAAGTCGATATGTGCATGCATCTTCTGTACCCGTTTATATCTCAAATTTTGGCCCTAAACACAAGAAAATTCGATATTTTTGGGTCCCAGAAGCGATCTGTACATGCCTACTCAGTGCTAGAATGTTTTCAAAATATAGGCTCAAAACATGCTCAAAAACGATATTTTAGGTGCTCGAAAGTCGATATGTGCATGCATCCTCTGTACTCGTTTATATCTCAAATTCAAGCTCAAAACACACGAAAATTCGATATTTTTGGGTCCCAGAAGCGATATGTACATGCCTACTCAGTGCTAGAATATTTTCAAAATATAGGCTAAAAACATGCTAAAAATCGATATTTCAGGTGCCAAAAAGTCGATATCTCAAATTAAGGCCTAAAATACCCGGAAATTCGATATTTAGGGGTCCCAGAAGCGATCTGTACATGCCTACTCCGTGTTAGAGTATTTTCAAAATACAGGCAAAAAACATACTGAAAATCGATCCTTTAGGTGCCCAAAAGTCGATATGTGAATGTATCTTCTGTACCCGTTTATATCTCAAATTCTGGCCCTAAACTCCCGAAAATTCGTTATTTTGGGGTCCCAGAAGCGATCTGTACATGCCTACTCCGTGTTAGAGTATTTTCAAAATACAGGCCAAAAACATACTGAAAATCGATATTTTAGGTGCGTAAAGGCGATATCTCAAATTAAGGCCCAAAACACCCGAAAATTCGATATTTAGGGGTCCCAGAAGCGATCTGTACATGCCTAGTCCGTGTTAGAGTATTTTCAAAATACAGGCCAAAAACATACTGAAAATCGATCTTTTAGGTGCCTAAAAGTCGATATGTGCATGCATCTTCTGTACCCGTTTATATCTCAAATTCTGGCCCTAAACACAAGAAAATTCGATATTTTTGGGTCCCAGAAGCGATCTGTACATGCCTACTCAGTGCTAGAATGTTTTCAAAATATAGGCTCAAAACATGCTCAAAAACGATATTTTAGGTGCTCGAAAGTCGATATGTGCATGCATCTTCTGTACTCGTTTATATCTCAAATTCAAGCTCAAAACACCCGAAAATTCGATATTTTTGGGTCCCAGAAGCGATATGTACATGCCTACTCAGTGCTAGAATATTTTCAAAATGAAGGCTCAAAACATGCTAAAAATCGATATTTTAGGTGCGTAAAGGCGATATCTCAAATTCAGGCCTAAAACACCCGAAAATTTGATATTTAGGGGTCCCAGAAGCGATCTGTACATGCTTACTCAGTGTTAGAGTATTTTCAAAATACAGGCCAAAAACATACTGAAAATCGATCTTTTAGGTGCCCAAAAGTCGATATGTGCATGCATCTTTTGTACCCGTTTATATCTCAAATTCTGGCAATAAACACCCGAAAATTCGATATTTTTGGGTCCCTGAAGCGATCTGTACATGCCTACTCAGTGCTAGAATGTTTTCAAAATATAGGCTAAAAACATGCTCAAAAACGATATTTTAGGTGTTCGAAAGTCGATATGTGCATGCATCCTCTGTACTCGTTTATATCTCAAATTCAAGCTAAAAACACCCGAAAATTCGATATTTTGGGGTCCCTGAAGCGATCTGTACATGCCTACTCAGTGCTAGAATATTTTCAAAATAAAGGCTCAAAAACATGCTAAAAATCGATATTTAGGTGCGTAAAGGCGATATCTCAAATTCAGGCCCAAAACACCCGAAAATTTAATATTTTGGGGTCGTAGAAGCGATCTGTACATGCCTACTCGGTGTTAGAGTATTTTTAAAATACAGGCCCAAAACATGCTCAAAATCGATGTTTTAGGTGCCCAAAAGTCGATATGTGCATGCATATATGTTTATATCTCAAATTCAGGCTCAAAACACCCGAAAATTCGATATTTTGGGGTCCCAGAAGCGATCTGTACATGCCTACTCCGTGTTAGAGTATTCTCAAAATACAGGCCCAAAACATGCTTAAAATTGATATTTTAGTTGCCCAATGTCAATTTGTGCATGTATCTTCTGTACCCGTTTATATCTCAAATTCAGGCTCAAAACACCCGAAAATTCGATATTTTGGGGTCCCAGAAGCGATCTGTATATGCCTACTCAGTGCTAGAATATTTTCAAAATAAAGGCTCAAAACATGCTAAAAATCGATATTTTAGGTGCGTAAAGGCGATATCTCAAATTCAGGCCCAAAACACCCGAAAATTCGATATTTAGGGGTCCCAGAAGCGATCTGTACATGCCTACTCCGTGTTTGAGTATTTTCAAAATACAGGCCAAAAACATACTGAAAATCGATTTTTAGGTGCCCAAAAGTCGATATGTGCATGCATCTTCTGTACCCGTTTATATCTCAAATTCTGGCCCTAAACACAAGAAAATTCGATATTTTTGGGTCCCAGAAGCGATCTGTACATGCCTACTCAGTGCTAGAATGTTTTCAAAATATAGGCTCAAAACATGCTCAAAACTATATTTTAGGTGCTCGAAAGTCGATATGTGCATGCATCCTCTGTACTCGTTTATATCTCAAATTCAAGCTCAAAACACCCGAAAATTCGATATTTTTGGGTCCCAGAAGCGATATGTACATGCCTACTCAGTGCTAGAATATTTTGAAAATATAGGCTAAAAACATGCTAAAAATCGATATTTCAGGTGCCAAAAAGTCGATATCTCAAATTAAGGCCCAAAACACCCGGAAATTCGATATTTAGGGGTCCCAGAAGCGATCTGTACATGCCTACTCCGTGTTAGAGTATTTTCAAAATACAGGCTAAAAATATACTGAAAATCGATCTTTTAGGTGCCCAAAAGTCGATATGTGCATGCATCTTCTGTACCCGTTTATATATCAAATTCTGGCCCTAAACACCCGAAAATTCGATATTTTGGGATCCCAGAAGCGATCTGTACATGCCTACTCAGTGTTAGAGTATTTCCAAAATTCAGGTCCAAAACATGCTCAAAATCGATATTTTTGGTGCCCAAAGTCAATATGTCTATGCATCTTCTATACTCGTTTATATCTCAAATTCAGGCTCAAAACACCCGAAAATTCGATATTTTGGGGTCCCAGAAGCGATCTGAACCAACCTACTCAGTGCTAGAATGTTTTCAAAATATAGGCTGAAAACATGCTAAAAATCGATATTTTAGGTGTCAAAAAGTCGATATCTCAAATTCAGGCCCAAAACACCCGAAAATTCGATATTTTAGGGTCCCAGAAGCGATCTGTACATGCCTACTCCGTGTTAGAGTATTTTCAAAATACAGGCCAAAAACATACTAAAAATCGATCATTTAGGTGCCCAAAAGTCGATATGTGCATGCATCTTCTGTACCCGTTTATATCTCAAATTCTGGCCATAAACAGCCGAAAATTCGATATTTGTTGGTCCTAGAAGCGATCTGTACATGCCTACTCAGTGCTAGAATGTTTTCAAAATATAGGCTCAAAACATGCTCAAAATCGATATTTTAGGTGCCCAAAAGTCGATATGTGCATGCATCTTCAGTACCCGTTTATATCTCAAATTCAGGCCCAAAACACCCGAAAATTCGATATTTTGGGGTCCCAGAAGCTCTCTGTACATGCCTACTCAGTGCAAGAATGTATTCAAAATACAGGCCCAAAACATGCTCAAAATCGATGTTTTAGGTGCCCAGAAGTCGATATGTGCATGAGTCATCTGTACCTGTTTATATCTCAAATTCTGGCCCTAAACACCCGAAAATTCGATATTTTGGGGTCCCAGAAGCGATCTGTACATGCCTACTCCGTGTTAGAGTATTTTCAAAATACAGGCCCAAAACATGCTGAAAATCGATATTTTTGGTGCCCAAAGTCAATATGTGTATGCATCTTCTATACTCGTTTATATCTCAAATTCAGGCTTAAAATACCCGAAAATTCGATATTTTGGGGTCCCAGAAGCGATCTGTACATGCCTACTCAGTGCTAGAATGTTTTCAAAATATTGGCTCAAAACATGCTCAAAATCGATATTTTAGGTGCCCAAAAGTCGATATGTGCATGCATCTTCTGTACTCGTTTATATCTCAAATTCAGGCTCAAAACACCCGAAAATTCGATATTTTGGGGTCCCAGAAGCGATCTGTACATGCCTACTCAGTGCTAGAATGTATTCAAAATATTGGCTCAAAACATGCTCAAAATCGATATTTTAGGTGCCCAAAAGTCGATATGTGCATGCATCATCTGTACCTGTTTATATCTCAAATTCTGGCCCAAAACACCCGAAAATTCGATATTTTGGGGCCCCAGAAGCTCTCTGTACATGCCTACTCCGTGTTAGAGTATTTTCAAAATACAGGCCCAAAACATGCTCAAAATCGATGTTTTAGGTGCCCAGAAGTCGATATGTGCATGAGTCATCTGTACCTGTTTATATCTCAAATTCTGGCCCTAAACACCCGAAAATTCGATATTTAGGGGTCCCAGAAGCGATCTGTACATGCCTACTCCGTGTTTGAGTATTTTCAAAATACAAGCCAAAAACATACTGAAAATCGATTTTTAGGTGCCCAAAAGTCGATATGTGCATGCATCCTCTGTACTCGTTTATATCTCAAATTCAAGCTCAAAACACTCGAAAATTCTATATTTTTGGGTCCCAGAAGCGATCTGTACATGCCTACTCAGTGCTAGAAGATTTTCAAAATAAAGGCTCAAAACATGCTAAAAATCGATATTTTTGGTGCCAAAAAGTCGATATCTCAAATTAGTGCCCAAAACACCCGAAAATTCGATATTTAGGGGTCCCAGAAGCGATCTGTACTCCGTGTTAGAGTATTTTCAAAATACAGGCTAAAAATATACTGAAAATCGATTTTTTAGGTGCCCAAAAGTCGATATGTGCATGCATCTTCTGTACTCGTTTATATCTCAAATTCAAGCTCAAAACACTCGAAAATTCTATATTTTTGGGTCCCAGAAGCGATCTGTACATGCCTACTCAGTGCTAGAAGATTTTCAAAATAAAGGCTCAAAACATGCTAAAAATCGATATTTCAGGTGCCAAAAAGTCGATATCTCAAATTAAGGCCTAAAATACCCGGAAATTCGATATTTAGGGGTCCCAGAAGCGATCTGTACATGCCTACTCCGTGTTAGAGTATTTTCAAAATAAAGGCAAAAAACATACTGAAAATCGATCCTTTAGGTGCCCAAAAGTCGATATGTGAATGTATCTTCTGTACCCGTTTATATCTCAAATTCTGGCCCTAAACTCCCGAAAATTCGTTATTTTGGGGTCCCAGAAGCGATCTGTACATGCCTACTCCGTGTTAGAGTATTTTCAAAATACAGGCCAAAAACATACTGAAAATCGATATTTTAGGTGCGTAAAGGCGATATCTCAAATTAAGGCCCAAAACACCCGAAAATTCGATATTTAGGGGTCCCAGAAGCGATCTGTACATGCCTAGTCCGTGTTAGAGTATTTTCAAAATACAGGCCAAAAACATACTGAAAATCGATCTTTTAGGTGCCTAAAAGTCGATATGTGCATGCATCTTCTGTACCCGTTTATATCTCAAATTCTGGCCCTAAACACAAGAAAATTCGATATTTTTGGGTCCCAGAAGCGATCTGTACATGCCTACTCAGTGCTAGAATGTTTTCAAAATATAGGCTCAAAACATGCTCAAAAACGATATTTTAGGTGCTCGAAAGTCGATATGTGCATGCATCTTCTGTACTCGTTTATATCTCAAATTCAAGCTCAAAACACCCGAAAATTCGATATTTTTGGGTCCCAGAAGCGATATGTACATGCCTACTCAGTGCTAGAATATTTTCAAAATGAAGGCTCAAAACATGCTAAAAATCGATATTTTAGGTGCGTAAAGGCGATATCTCAAATTCAGGCCTAAAACACCCGAAAATTTGATATTTAGGGGTCCCAGAAGCGATCTGTACATGCTTACTCCGTGTTAGAGTATTTTCAAAATACAGGCCAAAAACATACTGAAAATCGATCTTTTAGGTGCCCAAAAGTCGATATGTGCATGCATCTTTTGTACCCGTTTATATCTCAAATTCTGGCCCTAAACACCCGAAAATTCGATATTTTTGGGTCCCTGAAGCGATCTGTACATGCCTACTCAGTGCTAGAATGTTTTCAAAATATAGGCTAAAAACATGCTCAAAAACGATATTTTAGGTGTTCGAAAGTCGATATGTGCATGCATCCTCTGTACTCGTTTATATCTCAAATTCAAGCTAAAAACACCCGAAAATTCGATATTTTGGGGTCCCTGAAGCGATCTGTACATGCCTACTCAGTGCTAGAATATTTTCAAAATAAAGGCTCAAAAACATGCTAAAAATCGATATTTAGGTGCGTAAAGGCGATATCTCAAATTCAGGCCCAAAACACCCGAAAATTTAATATTTTGGGGTCGTAGAAGCGATCTGTACATGCCTACTCGGTGTTAGAGTATTTTTAAAATACATTCCCAAAACATGCTCAAAATCGATGTTTTAGGTGCCCAAAAGTCGATATGTGCATGCATATATGTTTATATCTCAAATTCAGGCTCAAAACACCCGAAAATTCGATATTTTGGGGTCCCAGAAGCGATCTGTACATGCCTACTCCGTGTTAGAGTATTCTCAATATACAGGCCCAAAACATGCTTAAAATTGATATTTTAGTTGCCCAATGTCAATTTGTGCATGTATCTTCTGTACCCGTTTATATCTCAAATTCAGGCTCAAAACACCCGAAAATTCGATATTTTGGGGTCCCAGAAGCGATCTGTATATGCCTACTCAGTGCTAGAATATTTTCAAAATAAAGGCTCAAAACATGCTAAAAATCGATATTTTAGGTGCGTAAAGGCGATATCTCAAATTCAGGCCCAAAACACCCGAAAATTCGATATTTAGGGGTCCCAGAAGCGATCTGTACATGCCTACTCCGTGTTTGAGTATTTTCAAAATACAGGCCAAAAACATACTGAAAATCGATTTTTAGGTGCCCAAAAGTCGATATGTGCATGCATCTTCTGTACCCGTTTATATCTCAAATTCTGGCCCTAAACACAAGAAAATTCGATATTTTTGGGTCCCAGAAGCGATCTGTACATGCCTACTCAGTGCTAGAATGTTTTCAAAATATAGGCTCAAAACATGCTCAAAACTATATTTTAGGTGCTCGAAAGTCGATATGTGCATGCATCCTCTGTACTCGTTTATATCTCAAATTAAAGCTCAAAACACCCGAAAATTCGATATTTTTGGGTCCCAGAAGCGATATGTACATGCCTACTCAGTGCTAGAATATTTTGAAAATATAGGCTAAAAACATGCTAAAAATCGATATTTCAGGTGCCAAAAAGTCGATATCTCAAATTAAGGCCCAAAACACCCGGAAATTCGATATTTAGGGGTCCCAGAAGCGATCTGTACATGCCTACTCCGTGTTAGAGTATTTTCAAAATACAGGCTAAAAATATACTGAAAATCGATCTTTTAGGTGCCCAAAAGTCGATATGTGCATGCATCTTCTGTACCCGTTTATATATCAAATTCTGGCCCTAAACACCCGAAAATTCGATATTTTGGGATCCCAGAAGCGATATGTACATGCCTACTCAGTGTTAGAGTATTTCCAAAATTCAGGTCCAAAACATGCTCAAAATCGATATTTTTGGTGCCCAAAGTCAATATGTCTATGCATCTTCTATACTCGTTTATATCTCAAATTCAGGCTCAAAACACCCGAAAATTCGATATTTTGGGGTCCCAGAAGCGATCTGAACCAACCTACTCAGTGCTAGAATGTTTTCAAAATATAGGCTGAAAACATGCTAAAAATCGATATTTTAGGTGTCAAAAAGTCGATATCTCAAATTCAGGCCCAAAACACCCGAAAATTCGATATTTTAGGGTCCCAGAAGCGATCTGTACATGCCTACTCCGTGTTAGAGTATTTTCAAAATACAGGCCAAAAACATACTGAAAATCGATCATTTAGGTGCCCAAAAGTCGATATGTGCATGCATCTTCTGTACCCGTTTATATCTCAAATTCTGGCCATAAACATCCGAAAATTCGATATTTGTTGGTCCTAGAAGCGATCTGTACATGCCTACTCAGTGCTAGAATGTTTTCAAAATATAGGCTCAAAACATGCTCAAAATCGATATTTTAGGTGCCCAAAAGTCGATATGTGCATGCATCTTCAGTACCCGTTTATATCTCAAATTCAGGCTCAAAACACCCGAAAATTCTATATTTAGGGGTCTCAGAAGCGATCTGTACATGCCTACTCCGTGTTAGAGTTTTTTCAAAATACAGGCCAAAAACATACTGAAAATCGATGTTTTAGGTGCCCAAAAGTCGATATGTGCATGCATCTTCTGTACCCGTTTATATCTCAAATTCTGGCCCTAAACACCCGAAAATTCGATATTTTGTGGTCCCAGAAGCGATCTGTACATGCCTACTCCGTGTTAGAGTATTTTCAAAATTCAGGCCCAAAACATGCTGAAAATCGATATTTTTGGTGCCCAAAGTCAATATGTGTATGTATCTTCTATACTCGTTTATATCTCAAATTCAGGCTCAAAACACCCGAAAATTCGATATTTTGGGGTCCCAGTAGCGATCTGTACATGCCTACTCAGTGTTAGAATATTTTCAAAATATAGGCTCAAAACAAGCTAAAAATAGATATTTTAGGTGCGTAAAGGCGATATCTTAAATTCAGGACCAAAACACCCGAAAATTCGATATTTTGGGGTCCCAGAAGCTCTCTGTACATGCCTACTCAGTGCAAGAATGTATTCAAAATACAGGCCCAAAACATGCTCAAAATCGATGTTTTAGGTGCCCAGAAGTCGATATGTGCATGAGTCATCTGTACCTGTTTATATCTCAAATTCTGGCCCTAAACACCCGAAAATTCGATATTTTGGGGTCCCAGAAGCGATCTGTACATGCCTACTCCGTGTTTGAGTATTTTCAAAATACAAGCCAAAAACATACTGAAAATCGATTTTTAGGTGCCCAAAAGTCGATATGTGCATGCATCCTCTGTACTCGTTTATATCTCAAATTCAAGCTCAAAACACCCGAAAATTCGATATTTTTGGGTCCCAGAAGCGATATGTACATGCCTACTCAGTGCTAGAATATTTTGAAAATATAGGCTAAAAACATGCTAAAAATCGATATTTCAGGTGCCAAAAAGTCGATATCTCAAATTAAGGCCCAAAACACATGGAAATTCGATATTTAGGGGTCCCAGAAGCGATCTGTACATGCCTACTCCGTGTTAGAGTATTTTCAAAATACAGGCTAAAAATATACTGAAAATCGATCTTTTAGGTGCCCGGCAAAAGTCGATATGTGCATGCATCTTCTGTACCCGTTTATATATCAAATTCTGGCCCTAAACACCCGAAAATTCGATATTTTGGGATCCCAGAAGCGATCTGTACATGCCTACTCAGTGTTAGAGTATTTCCAAAATTCAGGTCCAAAACATGCTCAAAATCGATATTTTTGGTGCCCAAAGTCAATATGTCTATGCATCTTCTATACTCGTTTATATCTCAAATTCAGGCTCAAAACACCCGAAAATTCGATATTTTGGGGTCCCAGAAGCAATCTGAACCAACCTACTCAGTGCTAGAATGTTTTCAAAATATAGGCTGAAAACATGCTAAAAATCGATATTTCAGGTGCCAAAAAGTCGATATCTCAAATTAAGGCCCAAAACACATGGAAATTCGATATTTAGGGGTCCCAGAAGCGATCTGTACATGCCTACTCCGTGTTAGAGTATTTTCAAAATACAGGCTAAAAATATACTGAAAATCGATCTTTTAGGTGCCCGGCAAAAGTCGATATGTGCATGCATCTTCTGTACCCGTTTATATCTCAAATTCTGGCCATAAACACCCGAAAATTCGATATTTGTTGGTCCTAGAAGCGATCTGTACATGACTACTCAGTGCTAGAATGTTTTCAAAATATAGGCTCAAAACATGCTCAAAATCGATATTTTAGGTGCCCAAAAGTCGATATGTGCATGCATCTTCAGTACCCGTTTATATCTCAAATTCAGGCTCAAAACACCCGAAAATTCTATATTTAGGGGTCTCAGAAGCGATCTGTACATGCCTACTCCGTGTTAGAGTTTTTTCAAAATACAGGCCAAAAACATACTGAAAATCGATGTTTTAGGTGCCCAAAAGTCGATATGTGCATGCATCTTCTGTACCCGTTTATATCTCAAATTCTGTCCCTAAACACCCGAAAATTCGATATTTTGTGGTCCCAGAAGCGATCTGTACATGCCTACTCCATGTTAGAGTATTTTCATAATTCAGGCCCAAAACATGCTGAAAATCGATATTTTTGGTGCCCAAAGTCAATATGTGTATGTATCTTCTATACTCGTTTATATCTCAAATTCAGGCTCAAAACACCCGAAAATTCGATATTTTGGGGTCCCAGTAGCGATCTGTACATGCCTACTCAGTGTTAGAATATTTTCAAAATATAGGCTCAAAACAAGCTAAAAATAGATATTTTAGGTGCGTAAAGGCGATATCTTAAATTCAGGCCCAAAACACCCGAAAATTCGATATTTTGGGGTCCCAGAAGCTCTCTGTACATGCCTACTCCGTGTTAGAGTATTTTCAAAATACAGGCCCAAAACATGCTCAAAATCGATGTTTTAGGTGCCCAGAAGTCGATATGTGCATGAGTCATCTGTACCTGTTTATATCTCAAATTCTGGCCCTAAACACCCGAAAATTCGATATTTTGGGGTCCCAGATGCGATCTGTACATGCCTACTCCGTGTTAGAGTATTTTCAAAATACAGGCCCAAAACATGCTGAAAATCGATATTTTTGGTGCCCAAAGTCAATATGTGTATGCATCTTCTATACTCGTTTATATCTCAAATTCAGGCTTAAAATACCCGAAAATTCGATATTTTGGGGTCCCAGAAGCGATCTGTACATGCCTACTCAGTGCTAGAATGTTTTCAAAATATTGGCTCAAAACATGCTCAAAATCGATATTTTAGGTGCCCAAAAGTCGATATGTGCATGCATCTTCTGTACTCGTTTATATCTCAAATTCAGGCTAAAAACACCCGAAAATTCGATATTTTGGGGTCCCAGAAGCGATCTGTACATGCCTACTCAGTGCTAGAATGTATTCAAAATATTGGCTCAAAACATGCTCAAAATCGATATTTTAGGTGCCCAAAAGTCGATATGTGCATGCATCATCTGTACCTGTTTATATCTCAAATTCTGGCCCAAAACACCCGAAAATTCGATATTTTGGGGCCCCAGAAGCTCTCTGTACATGCCTACTCAGTGCTAGAATATTTTCAAAATATATGCTAAAAACATGCTAAAAATCGATATTTTAGGTGCCAAAAAGTCGATATCTCAAATTCTGGCCCTAAACACCCGAAAATTCGATATTTTGGGGTCCCAGAAGCGATCTGTACATGCCTACTCCGTGTTAGAGTATTTTCATAATTCAGGCCCAAAACATGCTGAAAATCGATATTTTTGGTGCCCAAAGTCAATATGTGTATGTATCTTCTATACTCGTTTATATCTTAAATTCATGCTCAAAACACCCGAAAATTCGATATTTTGGGGTCCCAGTAGCGATCTGTACATGCCTACTCAGTGTTAGAATATTTTCAAAATATAGGCTCAAAACAAGCTAAAAATAGATATTTTAGGTGCGTAAAGGCGATATCTTAAATTCAGGCCCAAAACACCCGAAAATTCGATATTATGGGGTCCCAGAAGCGATCTGTACATGCCTACTCCGTGTTAGAGTATTTTCAAAATACAGGCCAAAAACATACTGAAAATCGATCTTTTAGGTGCCCAAAAGTCGATATGTGAATGCATCTTCTGTACCCGTTTATATCTCAAATTCTGGCTCTAAACACCCGAAAATTCGATATTTTTGGGTCCCAGAAGCGATCTGAACATGCCTACTCAGTGCTAGAATGTTTTCAAAATATAGGCTCAAAAAATGCTCAAAATCGATATTTTTGGTGCCCAAAAGTCGATATGTGCATGCATCTTCTGTACTCGTTTATATCTCAAATTCTGGCTCAAAACACATGAAAATTCGATATTTTGGGGTCCTAGAAGCGATCTGTACATGCCTACTCGGTGCTAGAATATTTTCAAAATATAGGCTCAAAAACATGCTAAAAATCGATATTTTATGTGCGTAAAGGCTATATCTCAAATTCAGGCCAAAAACACCCGAAAATTCGATATTATGGGGTCCCAGAAGCGATCTGTACATGCCTACTCCGTGTTAGAGTATTTACAAAATACAGGCCAAAAACATGCTCAAAATTCATATTTTAGATGCACAAAGTCAATATATGCATGTATCTTCTGTACCCGTTTATATCTCAAATTCAGGCTCAAAACACCCGAAAATTCGATATTTAGGGGTCCCAAAAGCGATCTGTACATGCCAACTCAGTGCTAGAATATTTTCAAAATATAGGCTCAAAACATGCTAAAAATCGATATTTAAGGTGCGTAAAGGCCATATCTCAAATTCAGACCCAAAACACCCGAAAATTTGATATTTTGGGGTTCCAGAAGCGATCTGTACATGCCTACTCAGTTTAAGAGTATTTTCAAAATACAGGCCAAAAACATACTGAAAATCGATCTTTTAGGTGCCCAAAAGTCGATATGTGCATGCATCTTCTGTACCCGTTTAAATCTTATATTCTGGCCCTAAACACCCGAAAATTCGATATTTTGGGGTCCCAGAAACGATCTGTACATGCCTACTCCGTGTTAGAATATTTTCAAAATACAGGCCAAAAACATACTGAAAATCGATCTTTTAGGTGCCCAAATGTCGATATGTGCATGCATCTTCTGTACCCGTTTATATCTCAAATTCTGGCCCTAAACACCTGAAAATTCGGTATTTTGGGGTCCCAGAAGCGATCTGTACATGCCTACTCAGTGCTAGAATGTTTTTAAAATATAGGCTCAAAACATGCTCAAAATCGATATTTTAGGTGCCCAAAAGTCGATATGTGCATGCATCTTCTGTACTCGTTTATATCTCAAATTCTGTCCCTAAACACCCGAAAATTCGATATTTTGGGGTCCCAGAAGCGATCTGCACATGCCTACTCCGTGTTAGAGTATTTTCAAAATTCAGGCCCAAAACATGCTGAAAATCGATATTTTTGGTGCCCAAAGTCAATATGTGTATGCATCTTCTATACTCGTTTATATCTCAAATTCAGGCTCAAAACACCCGAAAATTCGATATTTTGGGGTCTCAGAAGCGATCTGTACATTCCTACTCAGTGCTAGAATGTTTTCAAAATATAGGCTCAAAACATGCTCAAAATCGATATTTTAGGTGCCCAAAAGTCGATATGTGCATGCATCTTCTTTCCTCGTTTATATCTCAAATTCAGCTCAAAACACCCGAAAATTCGATATTTTGAAGTCCCAGAAACGATCTGTACATGCCTACTCAGTGCTAGAATATTTTCAAATAATAGGCTAAAAACATGGTAAAAATCGATATTTTAGGTGCGTAAAAGCGATATCTCAAATTCAGGCCCAAAACACCCGAAAATTCGATATTTTGGGGTCCCAGAAACGATCTGTACATGCCTACTCCGTGTTAGAGTATTTTCAAAATACAGGCCCAAAAATGCTCAAAATCGATGTTTTACGTTCCCAAAAGTCGATATGTGCATGCATCTTCAGTACCCGTTTATATCTCAAATTCAGGCTCAAAACACCCGAAAATTCGATATTTTGGGGACCCAGAAGCGATCTGTACATGTCTACTCCGTGTTAGAGTATTTTCAAAATACATGCCCAAAACATGCTGAAAATCGATATTTTAGATGCCCAAAGTCAATATGTGCATGTATCTTCTGTACCCGTTTTTATCTCAAATTCAGGCTCAAAACACCCGAAAAATCAATATTTAGGGGTCCCAGAAGCAATCTGTACATGCCTACTCAGTGCTAGAATATTTTGAAAATATAGGCTAAAAACATGCTAAAAATCGATATTTTAGGTGCCAAAAAGTCGATATCTAAAATTAAGGCCCAAAACACCCGAAAATTCGATATTTAGGGATCCCAGAAGCGATTTGTACGTGCCTACTCCTTGTTAGAGTCTTTTCAAAATACAGGCCAAAAACATACTGAAAATCGATCTTTTAGGTGCCCAAAAGTCGATATGTGCATGCATCTTCTGTACCCGTTTATATCTCAAATTCTGGCCCTAAACACCCGAAAATTCGATATTTTTGGGTCCCAGAAGCGATCTGTACATGCCTACTCCGTGTTAGAGTATTTTCAAAATACAGGCCCAAAACATGCTCAAAATCGATGTTTTAGGTTCCCAAAAGTCGATATGTGCATGCATCTTCAGTACCTGTTTATATCTCAAATTTAGGCTCAAAACCCTTGAAAATTCGATATTTTTGGGTCCCAGAAGCGATCTGTACATGCCTACTCCGTTTTAGAGTATTTTCAAAATACAGGCCCAAAACATGCTGAAAATCGATAATTTAGATGCCCAAAGTCAATATGTGCATGTATCTTCTGTACCCGTTTATATCTCAAATTCAGGCTCAAAACACCCGAAAATTCAATATTTTGGGGTCCCAGAAGCAATCTGTACATGCCTACTCAGTGCTAGAATATTTTCAAAATATAGGCAAAAAACATTCTAAAAATCGATATTTTAGGTGTAAAAAAGTCGATATCTCAAATTCAGTCCCAAAACACACGAAACTTCGATATTTAGGGGTCCCATAAGCGATCTGTACATGCCTACTTCGTGTTAGAGTATTTTCAAAATACAGGCCAAAAACATACTGAAAATCGATCGTTTAGGTGCCCAAAATTCGATATGTGCATGCATCTTCTGTACCCGTTTATATCTCAAATTCTGGCCCTAAACACCCGAAAATTCGATATTTTGGGGTCCCAGAAGCGATCTGCACATGCCTACTCCGTGTTAGAGTATTTTCAAAATTCAGGCCCAAAACATGCTGAAAATCGATATTTTTGGTGCCCAAAGTCAATATGTGTATGCATCTTCTATACTCGTTTATATCTCAATTTCAGGCTCAAAACACCCGAAAATTCGATATTTTGGGGTCTCAGAAGCGATCTGTACATTCCTACTCAGTGCTAGAATGTTTTCAAAATATAGGCTCTAAACATGCTCAAAATCGATATTTTAGGTGCCCAAAAGTCGATATGTGCATGCTTCTTCTGTACTCGTTTATATCTCAAATTCAGCTCAAAACACCCGAAAATTCGATATTTTGGGGTCCCAGAAGCGATTTGTACATGCCTATTCAGTGCTAGAATATTTTCAAAATATAGGCTAAAAACATAGTAAAAATCGATATTTTAGGTGCCAAAAAGTCGATATCTCAAATTCAGTCCCAAAACACCCGAAAATTCGATATTTTGGGGTTCCAGAAGGGATCTGTAAATGCCTACTCCGTGTTAGAGTATTTTTTTTTAAATACAGGCCAAAAACATGCTCAAAATCGATGTTTTAGGTGCGTAAAAGTCGATATGTACATGCATCTTCAGTACCCGTTTATATCTCAAATTCAGGCACAAAACACCGGAAAATTCTATATTTAGGGGTCCCAGAAGCGATCTGTATATGCCTACTCCGTGTTAGAGTATTTTCAAAATACAGGCCAAAAACATAATGAAAATCGATATTATATGTGCCCAAAAGTCGATATGTGCATGCATCTTCTGTACTCGTTTATATCTCAAATTCTAGCTCAAAACACCCGAAAATTTGATATTTTGGGGTCCCAGAAGCGATCTGTACTTGCCTACTCCGAGTTAGAGTATTTTAAAAAAATAGGCCCAAAAGATGCTCAAAATCGATATTTTAGGTGCCCAAAAGTCGATATGTGCATGCATCTTCGGTACTCGTTTATATCTCAAATTCAGCTCAAAACACCCGAAAATTCGATATTTTGGGGTCCCAGAAGCGATCTGTACATGCCTACTCAGTGCTAGAATATTTTCAAAATATAGGCTCACAACATGCTAAAAATCGATATTTTAGGTGCGTAAAGGCGATATCTCAAATTTAGGCCCAAAACACCCGAAATTCGATATTTTGGGGTCTCAGAAGCAATCTGTACATGCCTACTCCGTGATAGAGTATTTTCAAGATACAGGCCGAAAACATGCTCAAAATCGATATTTTAGGTGCCCAAAAGTCGATATGTGCATGCTTCTTCTGTACTCGTTTATATCTCAAATTCAGCTCAAAACACCCGAAAATTCGATATTTTGGGGTCCCAGAAGCGATTTGTACATGCCTATTCAGTGCTAGAATATTTTCAAAATATAGGCTAAAAACATGTTAAAAATCGATATTTTAGGTGCGTAAAGGCGATATCTCAAATTCAGGCCCAAAACACCCGAAAATTCGATATTTTGGGGTCCCAGAAGGGATCTGTAAATGCCTACTCCGTGTTAGAGTATTTTTTTTTAAATACAGGCCAAAAGCATGCTCAAAATCGATGTTTTAGGTGCCCAAAAGTCGATATGTACATGCAACTTCAGTACCCGTTTATATCTCAAATTCAGGCACAAAACACCGGAAAATTCTATATTTAGGGGTCCCAGAAGCGATCTGTATATGCCTACTCCGTGTTAGAGTATTTTCAAAATACAGGCCAAAAACATACTGAAAATCGATATTATATGTGCCCAAAAGTCGATATGTGCATGCATCTTCTGTACTCGTTTATATCTCAAATTCTAGCTCAAAACACCCGAAAATTTGATATTTTGGGGTCCCAGAAGCGATCTGTACTTGCCTACTCCGAGTTAGAGTATTTTAAAAAAATAGGCCCAAAAGATGCTCAAAATCGATATTTTAGGTGCCCAAAAGTCGATATGTGCATGCATCTTCGGTACTCGTTTATATCTCAAATTCAGCTCAAAACACCCGAAAATTCGATATTTTGGGGTCCCAGAAGCGATCTGTACATGCCTACTCAGTGCTAGAATATTTTCAAAATATAGGGTAAAAACATGCTAAAAATCGATATTTTAGGTGCGTAAAGGCGATATCTCAAATTCAGACTCAAAACACCCGAAAATTCGATATTTTGGGGTCCCAGAAGCGATCTGTACATGCCTACTCCGTGTTAGAGTATTTTCAAAATACAGGCCTAAAACATGTTGAAAATCGATAATTTAGATGCACAAAGTCAATATGTGCATGTATCTTCTGTACCCGTTTATATCTCAAATTCAGGCTCAAAACACCTGAAAATTCAATATTTTGGGGGCCCAGAAGCAATCTGTACATGCCTACTCAGTGCTAGAATATTATCAAAATATAGGCTAAAAACATGCTAAAAATCGATATTTTAGGTGCCAAAAAGTCGATATCTCAAATTCAGTCCCAAAACACCCGAAAATTCGATATTTAGGGGTTCCAGAAGGGATCTGTACATGCCTACTCCGTGTTAGAGTATTTTTTTTAAAATACAGGCCAAAAACATGCTCAAAATCGATGTTTTAGGTGCCCAAAAGTCGATATGTACATGCATCTTCAGTACCCGTTTATATTTCAAATTCAGGCTCAAAACACCGGAAAATTCTATATTTAGGGGTCCCAGAAGCGATCTGTACATGCCTACTCCGTGTTAGAGTATTTTCAAAATACAGGCCAAAAACATACTGAAAATCGATGTTTTAGGTGCCCAAAAGTCGATATGTGCATGCATCTTCAGTACCCGTTTATATCTCAAATTCAGGCTCAAAACACCCGAAAATTCGATATTTTGGGGTCCCAGAAGCGATCTGTACATGCCTACTCCGTGTTAGAGTATTTTCAAAATACAGGCCTAAAACATGTTGAAAATCGATAATTTAGATGCCCAAAGTCAATATGTGCATGTATCTTCTGTACCCGTTTATATCTCAAATTCAGGCTCAAAACACCTGAAAATTCAATATTTTGGGGTCCCAGAAGCAATCTGTACATGCCTACTCAGTCTGGAATATTATCAAAATATATGCTAAAAACATGGTAAAAATCGATATTTTAGGTGCCAAAAAGTCGATATCTCAAATTCAGTCCCAAAACACCCGAAAATTCGATATTTAGGGGTTCCAGAAGATATCTGTACATGCCTACTCCGTGTTAGACTATTTTTTTTAAAATACAGGCCAAAAACATGCTCAAAATCGATGTTTTAGGTGCCCAAAAGTCGATATGTACAAGCATCTTCAGTACCTGTTTATATTTCAAATTCAGGCTCAAAACACCGGAAAATTCTATATTTAGGGGTCCCAGAAGCGATCTGTACATGCCTACTCAGTGCTGCAATGTTTTCAAAATATAGGCTCAAAATATGTTCAAAATCGATATTTTAGGTGCCCAAAAGTCGATATGTGCATGCATCTTCTGTACTCGTTTATTTCTCAAATTCAAGCTCAAAACACCCGAAAATTCGATATTTTGGGGTCCCAGAAGAGATCTGAACATGCCTACTCCGTGTTAGAGTATTTTCAAAATACAGGCCAAAAACATACTGAAAATCGATCTTTTAAGTGCTCAAAAGTCGATATGTGCATGCATCTTCTGTACCCGTTTATATCTCAAATTCTGGCCCTAAACACCCGAAAATTCGATATTTTGGGGTCCCAGAAGCGATCTGTACATGCCTACTCCGTGTTAGAGTATTTTCAAAATTCAGGCCCAAAACATGCTGAAAATCGATATTTTTGGTGCCCAAAGTCAATATGTGTATGCATCTTCTATACTCGTTCATATCTCAAATTCAGGCTCAAAACACCCAAAAATTCGATATTTTGGGGTCCCAGAAGCGATCTGTACATGCCTACTCAGTGCTAGAATGTTTTCAAAATATAGGATCAAAACATGCTCAAAATCGATATTTTATGTGCCCAAAAGTCGATATGTGCATGCATCTTCTGTACTCGTTTATATCTCAAATTCTGGCTCAAAACACCCGAAAATTTGATATTTTGGGGTCCCAGAAGCGATCTGTACATGCCTACTCCGAGTTAGAGTATTTTCAAAATACAGGCCCAAAACATGCTCAAAATCGATATTTTAGGTGCTCAAAAGTCGATATGTGCATGCATCTTCTGTACTCGTTTATATCTCAAATTCAGCTCAAAACACCCAAAAATTCGATATTTTGGGGTCCCAGAAGCGATCTGTACATGCCTACTCAGTGCTAGAATATTTTCAAAATATAGGCTCAAAACATGCTAAAAATCGATATTTTAGGTGCGTAAAGGCGATATCTCAAATTCAGGCCCAAAACACCCGAAAATTCGATATTTTGGGGTCCCAGAAGCGATCTGTGCATGCCTACTCCGTGTTAGAGTATTTTCAAGATACAGGCCCTAAACATGCTCAAAATCGATGTTTTACGTGACCAAAAGTCGATATGTGCATGCATCTTCAGTACCCGTTTATATCTCAAATTCAGGCTCAAAACACCCGAAAATTCGATATTTTGGTGTCCCAGAAGCGATCTGTACATGCCTGCTCAGTGCTAGAATATTTTCAAAATATTGGCTCAAAACATGCTAAAAATCGATATTTTAGGAGCGTAAAGGCGATTTCTCAAATTCAGTCCCAAAACACCCGAAAATTCGATATTTTGGGGTCCCAGAAGCAATCTGTACATGCCTACTCCGTGTTATAGTATTTTTAAAATATAGGCCCAAAACATGCTGAAAATCGATATTTTAGATGCCCAAACTCAATATGTGCATGTATCTTCTGTACCCGTTTATATCTCAAATTCAGGCTCAAAACACCCGAAAATTCAATATTTTGGGGTCCCAGAAGCAATCTGTACATGCCTACTCAGTGCTAGAATGTTTTCAAAATATAGGCTCAAAACATGCTCAAAATCGATATTTTAGGTGCCCAAAAGTCGATATGTGCATGCATCTACTGAACTCGTTTATATCTCAAATTCAAGCTCAAAACACCCGAAAATTCGATATTTAGGGGTCCCAAAAGCGATCTGTACATGCCTACTCAGTGCTAGAATATTTTCAAAATATAGGCTCAAAACATGCTAAAAATCGATATTTTAGGTGCGTAAAGGCGATATCTCAAATTCAGACCCAAAACACCCGAAACTTCGATATTTAGAGGTCCCAGAAGCGATCTGTACATGCCTACTCCGTGTTAGAGTATTTACAAAATACAGGCCCTAAACATGCTCAAAATCGATGTTTTACGTGCCCAAAAGTCGATATGTGCATGCATCTTCAGTACCCGTTTATATCTCAAATTCAGGCTCAAAACACCCGAAAATTCGATATTTTGGTGTCCCAGAAGCGATCTGTACATGCCTGCTCAGTGCTAGAATATTTTCAAAATATTGGCTCAAAACATGCTAAAAATCGATATTTTAGGAGCGTAAAGGCGATATCTCAAATTCAGTCCCAAAACACCCGAAAATTCGATATTTTGGGGTCCCAGAAGCAATCTGTACATGCCTACTCCGTGTTATAGTATTTTTAAAATATAGGCCCAAAACATGCTGAAAATCGATATTTTAGATGCCCAAACTCAATATGTGCATGTATCTTCTGTACCCGTTTATATCTCAAATTCAGGCTCAAAACACCCGAAAATTCAATATTTTGGGGTCCCAGAAGCAATCTGTACATGCCTACTCAGTGCTAGAATGTTTTCAAAATATAGGCTCAAAACATGCTCAAAATCGATATTTTAGGTGCCCAAAAGTCGATATGTGCATGCATCTACTGAACTCGTTTATATCTCAAATTCAAGCTCAAAACACCCGAAAATTCGATATTTAGGGGTCCCAAAAGCGATCTGTACATGCCTACTCAGTGCTAGAATATTTTCAAAATATAGGCTCAAAACATGCTAAAAATCGATATTTTAGGTGCGTAAAGGCGATATCTCAAATTCAGACCCAAAACACCCGAAACTTCGATATTTAGAGGTCCCAGAAGCGATCTGTACATGCCTACTCCATGTTAGAGTATTTACAAAATACAGGCCCAACACATGCTCAAAATCGATGTTTTAGATGCCCAAAAGTCTATATGTGCATGCATCTTCAGTACCCGTTTATATCTCAAATTCAGGCTCAAAACACCCGAAAATTCGATATTTTGGGGTCCCAGAAGCGATCTGTACAAGCCTACTCAGTGCTAGAATATTTTCAAAATATAGGCTCACAACATGCTAAAAATCGATATTTTAGGTGCGTAAAGGCGATATCTCAAATTTAGGCCCAAAACACCCGAAAATTCGATATTTTGGGGTCTCAGAAGCAATCTGTACATGCCTACTCCGTGATAGAGTATTTTCAAAATACAGGCCAAAAACATACTGAAAATCGATGTTTTAGGTGCCCAAAAGTCGATATGTGCATGTATCTTCAGTACCCGTTTATATCTCAAATTCAGGCTCAAAACACCCGAAAATTCGATATTTTGGGGTCCCAGAAGCGATCTGTACATGCCTACTCCGTGTTAGAGTATTTTCAAAATACAGGCCTAAAACATGTTGAAAATCGATAATTTAGATGCCCAAAGTCAATATGTGCATGTATCTTCTGTACCCGTTTATATCTCAAATTCAGGCTCAAAACACCTGAAAATTCAATATTTTGGGGTCCCAGAAGCAATCTGTACATGCCTACTCAGTGCTAGAATATTATCAAAATATAGGCTAAAAACATGGTAAAAATCGATATTTTAGGTGCCAAAAAGTCGATATCTCAAATTCAGTCCCAAAACACCCGAAAATTCGATATTTAGGGGTTCCAGAAGATATCTGTACATGCCTACTCCGTGTTAGAGTATTTTTTTTAAAATACAGGCCAAAAACATGCTCAAAATCGATGTTTTAGGTGCCCAAAAGTCGATATGTACATGCATCTTCAGTACCTGTTTATATTTCAAATTCAGGCTCAAAACACCGGAAAATTCTATATTTAGGGGTCCCAGAAGCGATCTGTACATGCCTACTCAGTGCTGCAATGTTTTCAAAATATAGGCTCAAAATATGTTCAAAATCGATATTTTAGGTGCCCAAAAGTCGATATGTGCATGCATCTTCTGTACTCGTTTATATCTCAAATTCAAGCTCAAAACACCCGAAAATTCGATATTTTGGGGTCCCAGAAGCGATCTGTACATGCCTACTCCGTGTTAGAGTATTTTCAAAATACAGGCCAAAAACATACTGAAAATCGATCTTTTAAGTGCTCAAAATTCGATATGTGCATGCATCTTCTGTACCCGTTTATATCTCAAATTCTGGCCCTAAACACCCGAAAATTCGATATTTTGGGGTCCCAGAAGCGATCTGTACATGCCTACTCCGTGTTAGAGTATTTTCAAAATTCAGGCCCAAAACATGCTGAAAATCGAAATTTTTGGTGCCCAAAGTCAATATGTGTATGCATCTTCTATACTCGTTCATATCTCAAATTCAGGCTCAAAACACCCGAAAATTCGATATTTGGGGTCCCAGAAGCGATCTGTACATGCCTACTCAGTGCTAGAATGTTTTCAAAATATAGGCTCAAAACATGCTCAAAATCGATATTTTATGTGCCCAAAAGTCGATATGTGCATGCATCTTCTGTACTCGTATATATCTCAAATTCTGGCTCAAAACACCCGAAAATTTGATATTTTGGGGTCCCAGAAGCGATCTGTGCATGCCTACTCCGTGTTAGAGTATTTTCAAGATACAGGCCCTAAACATGCTCAAAATCGATGTTTTACGTGACCAAAAGTCGATATGTGCATGCATCTTCAGTACCCGTTTATATCTCAAATTCAGGCTCAAAACACCCGAAAATTCGATATTTTGGGGTCCCAGAAGCGATCTGAACATGCCTACTCAGTGCTAGAATATTTTCAAAATATTGGCTCAAAACATGCTAAAAATCGATATTTTTGGTGAAAAAAAGTCGATATCTCAAATTCAGTCCCAAAACACCCGAAACTTCGATATTTAGGGGTCCCAGAAGCGATCTGTACATGCCTACTCCGTGTTAGAGTATTTTCAAAATACAGGCCAAAAACATACTGAAAATCGATCTTTTAGGTGCCCAAAGTCAATATGTGTATGCATCTTCTATACTCGTTCATATCTCAAATTCAGGCTCAAAACACCCGAAAATTCGATATTTTGGGGTCCCAGAAGCGATCTGTACATGCCTACTCAGTGCTAGAATGTTTTCAAAATATAGGCTCAAAACATGCTCAAAATCGATATTTTATGTGCCCAAAAGTCGATATGTGCATGCATCTTCTGTACTCGTTTATATCTCAAATTCTGGCTCAAAACACACGAAAATTTGATATTTTGGGGTCCCAGAAGCGATCTGTACATGCCTACTCCGAGTTAGAGTATTTTCAAAATACAGGCCCAAAACATGCTCAAAATCGATATTTTAGGTGCCCAAAAGTCGATATGTGCATGCATCTTCTGTACTCGTTTATATCTCAAGTTCAGCTCAAAACACCCGAAAATTCGATATTTTGGGGTCCCAGAAGCGATCTGTACATGCCTACTCAGTGCTAGAATATTTTCAAAATATAGGCTCAAAACATGCTAAAAATCGATATTTTAGGTGCGTAAAGGCGATATCTCAAATTCAGGCCCAAAACACCCGAAAATTCGATATTTTGGGGTCCCAGAAGCGATCTGTGCATGCCTACTCCGTGTTAGAGTATTTTCAAGATACAGGCCCTAAACATGCTCAAAATCGATGTTTTACGTGACCAAAAGTCGATATGTGCATGCATCTTCAGTACCCGTTTATATCTCAAATTCAGGCTCAAAACACCCGAAAATTCGATATTTTGGGGTCCCAGAAGCGATCTGTACATGCCTACTCAGTGCTAGAATATTTTCAAAATATTGGCTCAAAACATGCTAAAAATCGATATTTTAGGTGAAAAAAAGTCGATATCTCAAATTCAGTCCCAAAACACCCGAAACTTCGATATTTAGGGGTCCCAGAAGCGATCTGTACATGCCTACTCCGTGTTAGAGTATTTTCAAAATACAGGCCAAAAACATACTGAAAATCGATCTTTTAGGTGCCCAAAAGTCTATATGTGCATGCATCTTCTTTACCCGTTTATATCTCAAATTCTGGCCCTAAACACCCGAAAATTCGATATTTTGGGGTCCCAGAAGCGATCTGTACAAGCCTACTCCGTGTTAGAGTATTTTCAAAATTCAGGCCCAAAACATGCTGAAAATCGATATTTTTGGTGCCCAAAGTCAATATGTGTATGCATTTTCTGTACTCGTTTATATCTCAAATTCAGGCTCAAAACACCCGAAAATTCGATATTTTGGGGTCCCAGAAGCGATCTGTACATGCCTACTCAGTGCTAGAATGTAATCAAAATATAGGCTCAAAACATGCTTAAAATCGATATTTTAGGTGCCCAAAAGTCGATATGTGAATGCATATTCTGTACTCGTTTATAGCTCAAATTCAGGCTCAAACCACCCGAAAATTCGATATTTTGGGGTCCCAGAAGCGATCTGTACATGCCTACTCAGTGCTAGAATATTTTCAAAATATAGGCTCAAAACATGCTAAAAATCGATATTTTAGGTGCGTAAAGGCGATATCTCAAATTAAGGCCCAAAACACCCGAAAATTAGATATTTAGGGGTCCCAGAAGCGATATGTACATTCCTACTCAGTCTTAGAATATTTTCAAAATATTGGCTCAAAACATGCTAAAAATCGATATTTTAGGAGCGTAAAGGCGATATCTCAAATTCAGGCCCAAAACACCCGAAAATTCGATATTTTGGGGTCCCAGAAGCAATCTGTACATGCCTACTCCGTGTTATAGTATTTTCAAAATATAGGCCCAAAACATGCTGAAAATCGATATTTTAGATGCCCAAACTCAATATGTGCATGTATCTTCTGTACCCGTTTATATCTCAAATTCAGGTTCAAAACACCCGAAAATTCAATATTTTGGGGTCCCAGAAGCAATCTGTACATGCCTACTCAGTGCTAGAATGTTTTCAAAATATAGGCTCAAAACATGCTCAAAATCGATATTTTAGGTGCCCAAAAGTCGATATGTGCATGCATCTACTGAACTCGTTTATATCTCAAATTCAAGCTCAAAACACCCGAAAATTCGATATTTAGGGGTCCCAGAAGCGATCTGTACATGCCTACTCAGTGCTAGAATATTTTCAAAATATAGGCTCAAAACATGCTAAAAATCGATATTTTAGGTGCGTAAAGGCGATATCTCAAATTCAGACCCAAAACACCCGAAACTTCGATATTTAGTGGTCCCAGAAGTGATCTGTACATGCCTACTCCGTGTTAGAGTATTTACAAAATACAGGCCCAACACATGCTCAAAATCGATGTTTTAGGTGCCCAAAAGTCTATATGTGCATGCATCTTCAGTACCCGTTTATATCTCAAATTCAGGCTCAAAACACCCGAAAATTCGATATTTTGGGGTCCCAGAAGCGATCTGTACATGCCTACTCCGTGTTAGAGTATTTTCAAAATACAGGC
Source organism: Petrolisthes cinctipes (assembly GCA_033782935.1). Classification (NCBI taxonomy): domain Eukaryota; kingdom Metazoa; phylum Arthropoda; class Malacostraca; order Decapoda; family Porcellanidae; genus Petrolisthes; species Petrolisthes cinctipes. The sequence goes on from JAWQEG010001675.1 coordinate 305,627, forward strand.
CCAAAACAAGCAGAAAATCGATATTTTAGGTGCCCAAAAGTCGATATGTGCATGCATCTTCTGTACTCGTTTATATCTCAAATTCAGGCTCAAAACACCCGAAAATTCAATATTTTGGGGTCCCAGAAGCAATCTGTACATGCCTACTCAGTGCTAGAATATTTTCAAAATATAGGCTCAAAACATGCTAAAAATCGATATTTTAGGTGCGTAATGGCGATATCTCAAATTCAGGCCCAAAACACCCGAAACTTCGATATTTAGGGGTCCCAGAAGCGATCTGTACATGCCTACTCCGTGTTAGAGTATTTTCAAAAGACAGGCCCAAAACAAGCTGAAAATCGATATTTTAGGTGCCCAAAAGTCGATATGTGCATGCATCTTCTGTACCCGTTTATATCTCAAATTCAGGCTCAAAACACCCGAAAATTCAATATTTTTTTGGTCCAAGAAGCAATCTGTACATGCCTATTCAGTGCTAGAAAATTTTCAAAATATAGGCTAAAAACATGCTAAAAATCGATATTTTAGGTGCCAGAAGGTCGATATCTCAAATTCAGTCCCAAAACACCCGAAACTTCGATATTTAGGGGTCCCAGAAGCGATCTGTACATGCCTACTTCGTGTTAGAGTATTTTCAAAATTCAGGCCCAAAACATGCTGAAAATCTATATTTTTGGTGCCCAAAAGTTGATATGTGCATGCATCTTCTGTACTCGTTTATATCTCAAATTCAGGCTCAAAACACCCGAAAATTCGATATTTTGGGGTCCCAGAAGCGCTCTGTACATGCCTACTCAGTGCTAGAATATTTTCAAAATATAGGCTCAAAACAAGCAAAAAATCGATATTTTAGGTGCGTTAAAGCGATATCTCAAATTAAGGCCCAAAACTCCCGAAAATTCTATATTTAGGGTTCCCAGAAGTGATCTGTACATGCCTACTCCGTGTTAGAGTATTTTCAAAATACAGGCCAAAAACATACTGAAAATCGATCTTTTAGGTGCCCAAAAGTCGATATGTGCATGCATCTTCTGTACCCGTTTATATCTCAAATTCTGGCCCTAAACACCCGAAAATTCGATATTTTAGGGCCCCTGAAGCGATCTGTACATGCCTACTCAGTGCTAGAATGTTTTCAAAATATAGGCTCAAAACATGCACAAAATCGATATTTTAGGTGCCCAAAAGTCGATATGTGCATGCATCTACTGTACTCGTTTATATCTCAAATTCAGCTCAAAACACCCGAAAATTCGATATTTTGGGGTCCCAGAAGCAATATGTACATGCCTACTCAGTGCTAGAATATTTTCAAAATATAGGCTCAAAACATGGTAAAAATCGATATTTTAGGTGCGTAAAGGCGATATCTCAAATTCAGGCCCAAAACACCTGAAAATTCGATATTTTGGGGTCCCAGAAGCGATCTGTACATTCCTTCTCCGTGTTAGAGTATTTTCAAAATATAGACCCAAAACATGCTCAAAATCGATGTTTTAGGTCCCCAAAAGTCGATATGTGCATGCATCTTCAGTACCCGTTTCTATCTCAAATTCAGGCTCAAAACACCCCAAAAATCGATATTTTGGGGTCCCAGAAGCGATCTGTACATGCCTACTCCGTGGTAGAGTATTTTCAAAAAACAGGCCTAAAACAAGCTGAAAATCGATAATTTAGATGCCCAAAGTCAATATGTGCATGTATCTTCTGTACCCGTTTATATCTCAAATTCAGGCACAAAACATCCGAAAATTCAATATTTTGGGGTCCCAGAAGCAATCTGTACATGCCTACTCAGTGCTAGAATATTTTCAAAATATAGGCAAAAAACATTCTAAAAATCGATATTTTAGGTGCCAAAAAGTCGATATCTCAAATTCAGTCCCAAAACACCCGAAACTTCGATATTTAGGGGTCCCAGAAGCGATCTGTACATGCCTACTCCGTGTTAGAGTATTTTCAAAATACAGGGCAAAAACATACTGTAAATCGATCTTTCAGGTGCCCAAAAGTCTATATGTGCATGCATCTTCTGTACCCGTTTATATCTCAAATTCTGGCCCTAAACACCCGAAACTTCGATATTTAGGGGTCCCAGAAGCGATCTGTACATGCATACTCCGTGTTAGAGTATTTTCAAAATACATGCCCAAAACATGCTGAAAATCGATAATTTAGATGCTCAAAGTCAATATCTGCATATATCTTCTGTACCCGTTTATATCTCAAATTCAGGCTCAAAACACCCGAAAATTCGATATTTTGGGGTCCCAGAAGCGATCTGTACATGCCTACTCAGTGCAAGAATAATTTCAAAATATAGGCTCAAAACAAGCAAAAAATCGATATTTTAGGTGCCAAAAGGTCGATATCTCAAATTCTGGCCCTAAACACCCGAAAATTCGATATTTTGGGGTCCCAGAAGCGATCTGTACATGCCTACTCCGTGTTAGAGTATTTTCAAAATTCAGGCACAAAACATGCTGAAAATCGATATTTTTGGTGCCCAAAGTCAATATGTGTATGCATCTTCTATACCCATTTATATCTCAAATTCAGGCTCAAAACACCCGAAAATTCGATATTTTGGGGTCCCAGAAGCGATCTGTACATGCCTACTCAGTGCTAGAATGTTTTCAAAATATAGGCTCAAAACATGCTAAAAATCGATATTTTTGGGGCCGAAAGTCAATATGTGTATGCATCTTATATACTCGTTTATATCTCAAATTTAGGCTCAAAACACCCGAAAATTCGATATTTTGGGGTCCCAGAAGCGATCTCTACATGCCTACTCAGTGCTAGAATGTTTTCAAAATATAGGCTCAAAACATGCTCAAAATCGATATTTTAGGTGCCCTAAAGTCGATATGTGAATGCATCTTCTGTACTCGTTTATATCTCAAATTCAGGCTCAAAACACCCGAAAATTCGATATTTTGGGGTCCCAGAAGCGATCTGTACATGCCTACTCAGTGTCAGAATGTTTTCAAAATATAGGCTCAAAACATGCTAAAAATCGATATTTTTGGGGCCGAAAGTCAATATGTGTATGCATCTTATATACTCGTTTATATCTCAAATTCAGGCTCAAAACACCCCAAAATTCGATATTTTGGGGTCCCAGAAGCGATCTCTACATGCCTACTCAGTGCTAGAATGTTTTCAAAATATAGGCTAAAAACATGCTCAAAATCGATATTTTAGGTGCCCAAAAGTCGATATGTGCATGCATCTTCTGTACTCGTTTATATCTCAAATTCAGGCTCAAAACACCCGAAAATTCTTTATTTTGGGGTCCCAGAAGCAATCTGTACATGCCTACTCAGTGCTAGAATATTTTCAAAATATAGGCTCAAAACAAGCAAAAAATCGATATATTAGGTGCGTAAAGGCGATATCTCAAATTAAGGCCCAAAACACCCGAAAATTCTATATTTAGGGGTCCCAGAAGTGATCTGTACATGCCTACTCCGTGTTAGAGTATTTTCAAAATAAAGGCCCAAAACATGCTGAAAATCGATATTTTAGATGCCCAAAAGTCTATATGTGCATGGATCTTCAGTACACGTTTATATCTCAAATTCAGGCTCAAAACACCCGAAAATTCGATATTTTGGGGTCCCAGAAGCGATCTGTACAAGCCTACTCAGTGCTAGAATATTTTCAAAATATAGGCTCACAACATGCTAAAAATCGATATTTTAGGTGCGTAAAGGCGATATCTCAAATTCAGTCCCAAAACACCCGAAACTTCGATATTTAGGGGTCCCAGAAGCGATCTGTACATGCCTACTTCGTGTTAGAGTATTTTCAAAATTCAGGCCCAAAATATGCTGAAAATCGATATTTTTGGTGCCCAAAAGTCGATATGTGCATGCATCTTCTGTACTCGTTTATATCTCAAATTCAGGCTCAAAACACCCGAAAATTCGATATTTTGGGGTCCCAGAAGCGCTCTGTACATGCCTACTCAGTGCTAGAATATTTTCAAAATATAGGCTCAAAACATTCAAAAAATCGATATTTTAGGTGCGTAAAGGCGATATCTCAAATTAAGGCCCAAAACACCCGAAAATTCTATATTTAGGGTTCCCAGAAGTGATCTGTACATGCCTACTCCGTGTTAGAGTATTTTCAAAATATAGGCCAAAAACATACTGAAAATCGATCTTTTAGGTGCCCAAAAGTCGATATGTGCATGCATCTTCTGTACCCGTTTATATCTCAAATTCTGGCCCTAAACACCCGAAAATTCGATATTTTAGGGTCCCAGAAGCGATCTCTACATGCCTACTCAGTGCTAGAATGTTTTCAAAATATAGGCTCAAAACATGCTCAAAATCGATATTTTAGGTGCCCAAAAGTCGATATGTGCATGCATCTTCTGTACTCGTTTATATCTCAAATTCAGCTCAAAACACCCGAAAATTCGATATTTTGGGGTCCCAGAAGCAATCTGTACATGCCTACTCAGTGCTAGAATATTTTCAAAATATCGGCTAAAAACATGCTAAAAATCGATATTTTAGGTGCGTAAAGGCGATATCTCAAATTCAGGCCCAAAACACCTGAAATTTCGATATTTTGGGGTCCCAGAAGCGATCTGTACATGCCTACTCCGTGTTAGAGTATTTTCAAAATACAGGCCCAAAACAAGCTGAAAATCGATATTTTAGGTGCCCAAAAGTCGATATGTGCATGCATCTTCTGTACCCGTTTATATCTCAAATTCAGGCTCAAAACACCCGAAAATTCAATATTTTGGGGTCCAAGAAGCGATCTGTACATGCCTATTCAGTGCTAGAATATTTTCAAAATATAGGCTCAAAACATGCTAAAAATCGATATTTTAGGTGCCAGAAGGTCGATATCTCAAATTCAGTCCCAAAACACCCGAAACTTCGATATTTAGGGGTCCCAGAAGCGATCTGTACATGCCTACTTCGTGTTAGAGTATTTTCAAAATTCAGGCCCAAAATATGCTGAAAATCGATATTTTTGGTGCCCAAAAGTCGATATGTGCATGCATCTTCTGTACTCGTTTATATCTCAAATTCAGGCTCAAAAAACCAGAAAATTCGATATTTTGGGGTCCCAGAAGCGCTCTGTACATGCCTACTCAGTGCTAGAATATTTTCAAAATATAGGCTCAAAACAAGCAAAAAATCGATATTTTAGGTGCGTAAAGGCGATATCTCAAATTAAGGCCCAAAACACCCGAAAATTCTATATTTAGGGTTCCCAGAAGTGATCTGTACATGCCTACTCCGTGTTAGAGTATTTTCAAAATATAGGCCAAAAACATACTGAAAATCGATCTTTTAGGTGCCCAAAAGTCGATATGTGCATTCATCTTCTGTACCCGTTTATATCTCAAATTCTGGCCCTAAACACCCGAAAATTCGATATTTTAGGGTCCCAGAAGCGATCTCTACATGCCTACTCAGTGCTAGAATGTTTTCAAAATATAGGCTCAAAACATGCTCAAAATCGATATTTTAGGTGCCCAAAAGTCGATATGTGCATGCATCTTCTGTACTCGTTTATATCTCAAATTCAGCTCAAAACACCCGAAAATTCGATATTTTGGGGTCCCAGAAGCAATCTGTACATGCCTACTCAGTGCTAGAATATTTTCAAAATATAGGCTAAAAACATGCTAAAAATCGATATTTTAGGTGCGTAAAGGCGATATCTCAAATTCAGGCCCAAAACACCTGAAAATTCGATATTTTGGGGTCCAAGAAGCGATCTGTACATGCCTACTCCGTGTTAGAGTATTTTCAAAATACAGGCCCAAAACAAGCTGAAAATCGATATTTTAGGTGCCCAAAAGTCGATATGTGCATGCATCTTCTGTACCTGTTTATATCTCAAATTCAGGCTCAAAACACCCGAAAATTCAATATTTTGGGGTCCAAGAAGCGATCTGTACATGCCTATTCAGTGCTAGAATATTTTCAAAATATAGGCTAAAAACATGCTAAAAATCGATATTTTAGGTGCCAGAAGGTCGATATCTCAAATTCAGTCCCAAAACACCCGAAACTTCGATATTTAGGGGTCCCAGAAGCGATCTGTACATGCCTACTTCGTGTTAGAGTATTTTCAAAATTCAGGCCCAAAATATGCTGAAAATCGATATTTTTGGTGCCCAAAAGTCGATATGTGCATGCATCTTCTGTACTCGTTTATATCTCAAATTCAGGCTCAAAACACCAGAAAATTCGATATTTTGGGGTCCCAGAAGCGCTCTGTACATGCCTACTCAGTGCTAGAATATTTTCAAAATATAGGCTCAAAACAAGCAAAAAATCGATATTTTAGGTGCGTAAAGGCGATATCTCAAATTAAGGCCCAAAACACCCGAAAATTCTATATTTAGGGTTCCCAGAAGTGATCTGTACATGCCTACTCCGTGTTAGAGTATTTTCAAAATATAGGCCAAAAACATACTGAAAATCGATCTTTTAGGTGCCCAAAAGTCGATATGTGCATGCATCTTCTGTACCCGTTTATATCTCAAATTCTGGCCCTAAACACCCGAAAATTCGATATTTTAGGGTCCCAGAAGCGATCTCTACATGCCTACTCAGTGCTAGAATGTTTTCAAAATATAGGCTCAAAACATGCTCAAAATCGATATTTTAGGTGCCCAAAAGTCGATATGTGCATGCATCTTCTGTACTCGTTTATATCTCAAATTCAGCTCAAAACACCCGAAAATTCGATATTTTGGGGTCCCAGAAGCAATCTGTACATGCCTACTCAGTGCTAGAATATTTTCAAAATATAGGCTAAAAACATGCTAAAAATCGATATTTTAGGTGCGTAAAGGCGATATCTCAAATTCAGGCCCAAAACACCTGAAAATTCGATATTTTGGGGTCCCAGAAGCGATCTGTACATGCCTACTCCGTGTTAGAGTATTTTCAAAATATAGACCCAAAACATGCTCAAAATCGATGTTTTAAGGTGCCCAAAGGTCGATATGTGAATGCATCTTCAGTACCCGTTTATATCTCAAATTCAGGCTCAAAACACCCGAAAAATCGATATTTTGGGGTCCCAGAAGCGATCTGTACATGCCTACTCCGTGGTAGAGTATTTTCAAAATACAGGCCCAAAACAAGCTGAAAATCGATAATTTAGATGCCCAAAGTCAATATGTGCATGTATCTTCTGTACCCGTTTATATCTCAAATTCAGGCACAAAACATCCGAAAATTCAATATTTTGGGGTCCCAGAAGCAATCTGTACATGCCTACTCAGTGCTAGAATATTTTCAAAATATAGGCAAAAAACATTCTAAAAATCGATATTTTAGGTGCCAAAAAGTCGATATCTCAAATTCAGTCCCAAAACACCCGAAACTTCGATATTTAGGGGTCCCAGAAGCGATCTGTACATGCCTACTCCGTGTTAGAGTATTTTCAAAATACAGGGCAAAAACATACTGAAAATCGATCTTTTAGGTGCCCAAAAGTCTATATGTGCATGCATCTTCTGTACCCGTTTATATCTCAAATTCTGGCCCTAAACACCCGAAACTTCGATATTTAGGGGTCCCAGAAGCGATCTGTACATGTCTACTCCGTGTTAGAGTATTTTCAAAATACATGCCCAAAACATGCTGAAAATCGATAATTTAGATGCCCAAAGTCAATATGTGCATGTATCTTCTATACCCGTTTATATCTCAAATTCAGGCTCAAAACACCCGAAAATTCGATATTTTGGGGTCCCAGAAGCGATCTGTACATGCCTACTCCGTGGTAGAGTATTTTCAAAATACAGGCCCAAAACAAGCTGAAAATCGATAATTTAGATGCCCAAAGTCAATATGTGCATGTATCTTCTGTACCCGTTTATATCTCAAATTCAGGCACAAAACATCCGAAAATTCAATATTTTGGGGTCCCAGAAGCAATCTGTACATGCCTATTCAGTGCTAGAATATTTTCAAAATATAGGCTAACAACATGCTAAAAATCGATATTTTAGGTGCCAAAAGGTCGATATCTCAAATTCTGGCCCTAAACACTCGAAAATTCGATATTTTGGGGTCCCAGAAGCGATCTGTACATGCCTACTCCGTGTTAGAGTATTTTCAAAATTCAGGCCCAAAACATGCTGAAAATCGATATTTTTGGTGCCCAAAGTCAATATGTGTATGCATCTTCTATACCCGTTTATATCTCAAATTCAGGCTCAAAACACCCGAAAATTCGATATTTTGGGGTCCCAGAAGCGATCTGTACATGCCTACTCAGTGCTAGAATGTTTTCAAAATATAGGCTCAAAACATGCTAAAAATCGATATTTTTGGGGCAGAAAGTCAATATGTGTATGCATCTTATATACTCGTTTATATCTCAAATTCAGGCTCAAAACACCCGAAAATTCGATATTTTGGGGTCCCAGAAGCGATCTCTACATGCCTACTCAGTGCTAGAATGTTTTCAAAATATAGGCTCAAAACATGCTCAAAATCGATATTTTAGGTGCCCAAAAGTCGATATGTGAATGCATCTTCTGTACTCGTTTATATCTCAAATTCAGGCTCAAAACACCCGAAAATTCGATATTTTGGGGTCCCAGAAGCGATCTGTACATGCCTACTCAGTGCCAGAATGTTTTCAAAATATAGGCTCAAAACATGCTAAAAATCGATATTTTTGGGGCCGAAAGTCAATATGTGTATGCATCTTATATACTCGTTTATATCTCAAATTCAGGCTCAAAACACCCGAAAATTCGATATTTTGGGGTCCCAGAAGCGATCTCTACATGCCTACTCAGTGCTAGAATGTTTTCAAAATATATGCTAAAAACATGCTCAAAATCGATATTTTAGGTGCCCAAAAGTCGATATGTGCATGCATCTTCTGTACTCGTTTATATCTCAAATTCAGGCTCAAAACACCCGAAAATTCTTTATTTTGGGGTCCCAGAAGCAATCTGTACATGCCTACTCAGTGCTAGAATATTTTCAAAATATAGGCTCAAAACATGGTAAAAATCGATATTTAAGGTGCGTAGAGGCGATATCTCAAGTTCAGGCCCAAAACACCCGAAAATTCGATATTTTGGGGTCCCAGAAGCGATCTGTACATGCATACTCCGTATTAGAGTATTTTCAAAATACAGTACCAAAACAAGCTGAAAATCGATATTTTAGGTGCCCAAAAGTCGATATGTGCATGCATCTTCTGTACCCGTTTATATCTCAAATTCAGGCTCAAAACACACGAAAATTCAATATTTTGGGGTCCAAGAAGCAATCTGTACATGCCTATTCAGTGCTAGAATATTTTCAAAATATAGGCTAAAAACATGCTAAAAATCGATATTTTAGGTGCCAAAAGGTCGATATCTCAAATTCTGGCCCTAAACACTCGAAAATTCGATATTTTGGGGTCCCAGAAGCGATCTGTACATGCCTACTCCGTGTTAGAGTATTTTCAAAATTCAGGCCCAAAACATGCTGAAAATCGATAATTTAGATGCCCAAAGTCAATATGTGCATGTATCTTCTATACCCGTTTATATCTCAAATTCAGGCTCAAAACACCCGAAAATTCGATATTTTAGGGTCCCAGAAGCGATCTCTACATGCCTACTCCGTGTTAGAGTATTTTCAAAATATAGACCCAAAACATGCTCAAAATCGATGTTTTAGGTGCCCAAAAGTCGATATGTGCATGCATCTTCAGTACCCGTTTATATCTCAAATTCAGGCTCAAAACACCCGAAAAATCGATATTTTGGGGTCCCAGAAGCAATCTGTACATGCCTACTCCGTGGTAGAGTATTTTCAAAATACAGGCCCAAAACAAGCTGAAAATCGATAATTTAGATGCCCAAAGTCAATATGTGCATGTATCTTCTGTACCCGTTTATATCTCAAATTCAGGCACAAAACATCCGAAAATTCAATATTTTGGGGTCCCAGAAGCAATCTGTACATGCCTACTCAGTGCTAGAATATTTTCAAAATATAGGCAAAAAACATTCTAAAAATCGATATTTTAGGTGCAAAAAAGTCGATATCTCAAATTCAGTCCCAAAACACCCGAAACTTCGATATTTAGGGGTCCCAGAAGCGATCTGTACATGCCTACTCCGTGTTAGAGTATTTTCAAAATACAGGGCAAAAACATACTGAAAATCGATCTTTTAGGTGCCCAAAAGTCTATATGTGCATGCATCTTCTGTACCCGTTTATATCTCAAATTCTGGCCCTAAACACCCGAAACTTCGATATTAAGGGGTCCCAGAAGCGATCTGTACATGCCTACTCCGTGTTAGAGTATTTTCAAAATGCATGCCCAAAACATGCTGAAAATCGATAATTTAGATGCCCAAAGTCAATATGTGCATGTATCTTCTATACCCGTTTATATCTCAAATTCAGGCTCAAAACACCCGAAAATTCGATATTTTGGGGTCCCAGAAGCGATCTGTACATGCCTACTCCGTGTTAGAGTATTTTCAAAATACAGGCCCAAAACAAGCTGAAAATCGATATTTTAGGTGCCCAAAAGTCGATATGTGCATGCATCTTCTGTAACCGTTTATATCTCAAATTCAGGCTCAAAACACCCGAAAATTCAATATTTTGGGGTCCAAGAAGCGATCTGTACATGCCTATTCAGTGCTAGAATATTTTGAAAATATAGGGTAAAAACATGCTAAAAATCGATATTTTAGGTGCCAGAAGGTCGATATCTCAAATTCAGTCCCAAAACACCCGAAACTTCGATATTTAGGGGTCCCAGAAGCGATCTGCACATGCCTACTTCGTGTTAGAGTATTTTCAAAATTCAGGCCCAAAACATGCTGAAAATCGATATTTTTGGTGCCCAAAAGTCGATATGTGCATGCATCTTCTGTACTCGTTTATATCTCAAATTCAGGCTCAAAACACCCGAAAATTCGATATTTTGGGGTCCCAGAAGCGCTCTGTACATGCTTACTCAGTGCTAGAATATTTTCAAAATATATGCTCAAAACAAGCAAAAAATCGATATTTTAGGTGCGTAAAGGCGATATATCAAATTAAGGCCCAAAACACCCGAAAATTCTATATTTAGGGTTCCCAGAAGTGATCTGTACATGCCTACTCCGTGTTAGAGTATTTTCAAAATACAGGCCAGAAACATACTGAAAATCGATCTTTTAGGTGCCCAAAAGTCGATATGTGCATGCATCTTCTGTACCCGTTTATATCTCAAATTCTGGCCCTAAACACCCGAAAATTCGATATTTTAGGGTCCCAGAAGCGATCTGTACATGCCTACTCAGTGCTAGAATGTTTTCAAAATATAGGCTCAAAACATGCTCAAAATCGATATTTTAGGTGCCCAAAAGTCGATATGTGCATGCATCTTCTGTACTCGTTTATATCTCAAATTCAGCTCAAAACACCCGAAAATTCGATATTTTGGGGTCCCAGAAGCAATCTGTACATGCCTACTCAGTGCTAGAATATTTTCAAAATATAGGCTAAAAAACATGCTAAAAATCGATATTTTAGGTGCGTAAAGGCGATATCTCAAATTCAGGCCCAAAACACCTGAAAATTCGATATTTTGGGGTCCCAGAAGCGATCTGTACATGCCTACTCCGTGTTAGAGTATTTTCAAAATATAGACCCAAAACATGCTCAAAATCGATGTTTTAGGTGCCCAAAAGTCGATATATATCGTGCATGCATCTTCAGTACCCGTTTATATCTCAAATTCAGGCTCAAAACACCCGAAAAATCGATATTTTGGGGTCCCAGAAGCGATCTGTACATGCCTACTCCGTGGTAGTGTATTTTCAAAATACAGGCCCAAAACAAGCTGAAAATCGATAATTTAGATGCCCAAAGTCAATATGTGCATGTATCTTCTGTACCCGTTTATATCTCAAATTCAGGCACAAAACATCCGAAAATTCAATATTTTGTGGTCCCAGAAGCAATCTGTACATGCCTACTCAGTGCTAGAATATTTTCAAAATATAGGCAAAAAACATGCTCAAAATCGATGTTTTAGGTGCCCAAAAGTCGATATGTGCATGCATCTTCAGTACCCGTTTATATCTCAAATTCAGGCTCAAAACACCCGAAAAATCGATATTTTGGGGTCCCAGAAGCGATCTGTACATGCCTACTCCGTGTTAGAGTATTTTCAAAATACATGCCCAAAACATGCTGAAAATCGATAATTTAGATGCCCAAAGTCAATATGTGCATGTATCTTCTATACCCGTTTATATCTCAAATTCAGGCTTAAAACACCCGAAAATTCGATATTTTGGGGTCCCAGAAGCGATCTGTACATGCATACACCGTGTTAGAGTATTTTCAAAATACAGGCCCAAAACAAGCTGAAAATCGATATTTTAGGTGCCCAAAAGTCGATATGTGCATGCATCTTCTGTACCCGTTTATATCTCAAATTCAGGCTCAAAACACACGAAAATTCAATATTTTGGGGTCCAAGAAGCAATCTGTACATGCCTATTCAGTGCTAGAATATTTTCAAAATATAGGGTAAAAACATGCTAAAAATCGATATTTTAGGTGCAAAAAGGTCGATATCTCAAATTCTGGCCCTAAACACTCGAAAATTCGATATTTTGGGGTCCCAGAAGCGATCTGTACATGCCTACTCCGTGTTAGAGTATTTTAAAAATTCAGGCCCAAAACATGCTGAAAATCGATAATTTAGATGCCCAAAGTCAATATGTGCATGTATCTTCTATACCCGTTTATATCTCAAATTAAGGCTCAAAACACCCGAAAAATCGATATTTTGGGTTCCCAGAAGCGATCTGTACATGCCTACTCAGTGCTAGAATGTTTTCAAAATATAGGCTCAAAACATGCTCAAAATCGATATTTTAGGTGCCCAAAAGTCGATATGTGCATGCATCTTCTGTACTCGTTTATATCTCAAATTCAGCTCAAAACACCCGAAAATTCGATATTTTGGGGTCCCAGAAGCAATCTGTACATGCCTACTCAGTGCTAGAATATTTTCAAAATATAGGCTAAAAACATGCTAAAAATCGATATTTTAGGTGCGTAAAGGCGATATCTCAAATTCAGGCCCAAAACACCTGAAAATTCGATATTTTGGGGTCCCAGAAGCGATCTGTACATGCCTACTCCGTGTTAGAGTATTTTCAAAATATAGACCCAAAACATGCTCAAAATCGATGTTTTAGGTGCCCAAAAGTCGATATGTGCATGCATCTTCAGTACCCGTTTATATCTCAAATTCAGGCTCAAAACACCCGAAAAATCGATATTTTGGGGTCCCAGAAGCGATCTGTACATGCCTACTCCGTGGTAGAGTATTTTCAAAATACAGGCCCAAAACAAGCTGAAAATCGATAATTTAGATGCCTAAAGTCAATATGTGCATGTATCTTCTGTACCCGTTTATATCTCAAATTCAGGCACAAAACATCCGAAAATTCAATATTTTGGGGTAACAGAAGCAATCTGTACATGCCTACTCAGTGCTAGAATATTTTCAAAATATAGGCAAAAAACATTCTAAAAATCGATATTTTAGGTGCCAAAAAGTCGATATCTCAAATTCAGTCCCAAAACACCCGAAACTTCGATATTTAGGGGTCCCAGAAGCGATCTGTACATGCCTACTCCGTGTTAGAGTATTTTGAAAATACAGGGCAAAAACATACTGAAAATCGATCTTTTAGGTGCCCAAAAGTCTATATGTGCATGCATCTTCTGTACCCGTTTATATCTCAAATTCTGGCCCTAAACACGCGAAACTTCGATATTTAGGGGTCCCAGAAGCGATCTGTACATGCCTACTCCGTGTTAGAGTATTTTCAAAATACATGCCCAAAACATGCTGAATATCGATAATTTAGATGCCCAAAGTCAATATGTGCATGTATCTTCTATACCCGTTTATATCTCAAATTCAGGCTCAAAACACCCGAAAATTCGATATTTTGGGGTCCCAGAAGCGATCTGTACATGCATACTCCGTGTTAGAGTATTTTCAAAATACAGGCCCAAAACAAGCTGAAAATCGATATTTTAGGTGCCCAAAAGTCGATATGTGCATGCATCTTCTGTACCCGTTTATATCTCAAATTCAGGCTCAAAACACACGAAAATTCAATATTTTTTGGGTCCAAGAAGCAATCTGTACATGCCTATTCAGTGCTAGAATATTTTCAAAATATAGGCTAAAAACATGCTAAAAATCGATATTTTAGGTGCCAAAAGGTCGATATCTCAAATTCTGGCCCTAAACACTCGAAAATTCGATATTTTGGGGTCCCAGAAGCGATCTGTACATGCCTACTCCGTGTTAGACTATTTTCAAAATTCAGGCCCAAAACATGCTGAAAATCGATATTTTTGGTGCCCAAAGTCAATATGTGTATGCATCTTCTATACCCGTTTATATCTCAAATTCAGGCTCAAAACACCCGAAAATTCGATATTTTGGGGTCCCAAAAGCGATCTGTACATGCCTACTCAGTGCTAGAATGTTTTCAAAATATAGGCTCAAAACATGCTAAAAATCGATATTTTTGGGGCCGAAAGTCAATATGTGTATGCATCTTATATACTCGTTTATATCTCAAATTCAGGCTCAAAACACCCGAAAATTCGATATTTTGGGGTCCCAGAAGCGATCTCTACATGCCTACTCAGTGCTAGAATGATTTCAAAATATAGGCTTAAAACATGCTCAAAATCGATATTTTAGGTGCCCAAAAGTCGATATGTGAATGCATCTTCTGTACTCGTTTATATCTCAAATTCAGGCTCAAAACACCCGAAAATTCGATATTTTGGGGTCCCAGAAACGATCTGTACATGCCTACTCAGTGCCAGAATGTTTTCAAAATATAGGCTCAAAACATGCTAAAAATCGATATTTTTGGGGCCGAAAGTCAATATCGATATGCATCTTATATACTCGTTTATATCTCAAATTCAGGCTCAAAACACCCGAAAATTCGATATTTTGGGGTCCCAGAAGCGATCTCTACATGACTACTCAGTGCTAGAATGTTTTCAAAATATAGGCTAAAAACATGCTCAAAATCGATATTTTAGGAGCCCAAAAGTCGATATGTTCATGCATCTTCTGTACTCGTTTATATCTCAAATTCAGGCTCAAAACACCCGAAAATTCTTTATTTTGGGGTCCCAGAAGCGATCTGTACATGCCTACTCTGTGTTAGAGTATTTTCAAAATAAAGGCCCAAAACATGCTGAAAATCGATATTTTAGATGCCCAAAGTCAATATGTGCATGTATTATCTGTACCCGTTTATATCTCAAATTCAGGCTCAAAACACCCGAAAATTCAATATTTTGGGGTCCCAGAAGCAATCTGTACATGCCTACTCAGTGCTAGAATCTTTTCAAAATATAGGCTCAAAACATGCTCAAAATCGATATTTTAGGAGCCCAAAAGTCGATATGTGCATGCATCTTCTGTACTCGTTTATAACTCAAATTCAAGCTTAAAACACCCGAAAATTCGATATTTAGCTGTCCCAGAAGCGATCTGTACTCAGTGCTAGAATATTTTCAAAATATAGGTTCAAAACATGCTAAAAATCGATATTTTAGGTGCGTAAAGGCGATATCTCAAATTCAGGCCCAAAACACCCGAAAATTCGATATTTTGGGGTCCCAGAAGCAATCTGTACATACCTACTCCGTGTTAGAGTATTTTCAAAATACATGCCCAAAACATGCTGAAAATCGATAATTTAGATGCCCAAAGTCAATATGTGAATGTATCTTCTGTACCCGTTTATATCTCAAATTCAGGCTCAAAACACCCGAAAATTCAATATTTTGGGGTCCCAGAAGCAATCTGTACATGCCTACTCAGTGCTAGAATATTTTCAAAATATAGGCTAAATTTTAGCATGCTAAAAATTGATATTTTAGGTGCCAAAGAGTCGATATCTCAAATTAAGGCCCGAAACACCCGAGAATTCGATATTTAGGGGTCCCAGAAGCGATCTGTACATGCCTACTCCGTGTTAGAGTATTTTCAAAATACAGGCCAAAAAACATACTAAAAATCGATCTTTTATGTGCCCAAAAGTCGATATGTGCATGCATCTTCTGTATTCGTTTATATCTTAAATTCAAGCTCAAAACACCAGAAAATTCGATATTTAGGGGTCCCAGAAGCGATCTGTACATGCCTACTCAGTGCTAGAACATTTTCAAAATATAAGCTCAAAACATGCTAAAAATCGATATTTTAGGTGCGTAAAGGCGATATCTCAAATTCAGGCCCAAAACACCCGAAAATTCGATATTTTGGGGTCCCACAAGCGATCTGTATATGCCAACTCCGTGTTAGAGTATTTTCAAAATAAAGGCCCAAAACATGCTGAAAATCGATGTTTTAGAAGCCCAATGTCAATATGTGCATGTATCATCTGTACCCGTTTATATCTCAAATTCGGGGTCAAAACACCCGAAAATTCAATATTTTAGGGTCCCAGAAGCAATCAGTACATGCCTACTCAGTGCTAGAATGTTTTCAAAATATAGGCTCAAAACATGCTCAAAATCGATATTTTAGGTGCCCAAAAGTCGATATGTGCATGCATCTTCTGTACTCGTTTATATCTCAAATTCAAGCTCAAAACACCTGAAAATTCGATATTTAGGGGTCCCAGAAGCGATCAGTACATGCCTACTCAGTGCTAGAATATTTTCAAAAGTATAGGCTCAAAACTTGCTAAAAATCGATATTTTAGGTGCGTAAAGGCGATATCTCAAATTCAGGCCCAAAACACCCGAAAATTCGATATTTTAGGGTCCCAGAAGCGATCTGTACATGCCTACTCCGTGTTAGAGTATTTACAAAATACAGGCCCAAAACATGCTCAAAATCGATGTTTTAGGTGCCCAAAAGTCGATATGTGCATGCATCTTCTGTACCCGTTTATATCTCAAATTCTGGCCCTAAACACCCAAAAATTCGATATTTTGGGGTCCCAGAAGCGATCTGTACATGCCTACTCAGTGCTAGAATATTTTCAAAATACAGGCTAAAAACATGCTCAAAATCGATATGTTAGGTGCCCAAAAGACGATATGTGCATGCATCTTCAGTACCCGTTTATATCTCAAATTCAGGCTCAAAACACCCGAAAATTCGATATTTTGGGGTCCCAGAAGCGATATGTACATGCCTACTCCGTATTAGAGTATTTTCAAAATGCAGGCCCAAAACATGCTGAAAATCGATATTTTAGATGCCCAAAGTCAATATGTGCATTTATCTTCTGTACCCGTTTATATCTCAAATTCAGGCTCAAAACACCCGAAAATTCAATATTTTGGGGTCCCAGAAGCAATCTGTACATGCCTAGTCAGTGCTAGAATATTTTCAAAATATAGGCTCAAAACAAGCTAAAAATCGATATTTTAGGAGCGTAAAGGCGATATCTCAAATTCTGGCCCTAAACACCCGAAAATTCGATATTTTAGGGTCCCAGAAGCGATCTGTACATGCCTACTCAGCTCTAAAATGTTTTCAAAATATAGGCTCAAAACATGCTCAAAATCGATGTTTTACGTGCCCAAAAGTCGATATGTGCATGCATCTTCAGTACCCGTTTATATCTCAAATTCAGGCTCAAAACACCCGAAAATTCGATATTTTGGGGTCCCAGAAGCGATCTGTACATGCCTACTAAGTGTTAGAGTATTTTCAAAATACAGGCCTAAAACATGTTGAAAATCGATAATTTAGATGCCCAAAGTCAATATGTGCATGTATCTTTTGTACCCATTTATATCTCAAATTCAGGCTCAAAACACCCGAAAATTCAATATTTTGGGGTCCCAGAAGCAATCTGTACATGCCTACTCAGTGCTAGAATATTATCAAAATATAGGCTAAAAACATGCTAAAAATCGATATTTTAGGTGCCAAAAAGTCGATATCTCAAATTCAGTCCCAAAACACCCGAAAATTCGATATTTAGGGGTTCCAGAAGGGATCTGTACATGCCTACTCCGTGTTAGAGTATTTTTTTTTAAATACAGGCCAAAAACATGCTCAAAATCGATGTTTTAGGTGCCCAAAAGTCGATATGTACATGCATCTTCTGTACCCGTTTATATCTCAAATTCTGGCCCTAAACACCCGAAAATTCGATATTTTAGGGCCCCAGAAGCGATCTGTACATGCCTACTCAGTGCTAGAATGTTTTCAA
Source organism: Petrolisthes cinctipes (assembly GCA_033782935.1). Taxonomy (NCBI): domain Eukaryota; kingdom Metazoa; phylum Arthropoda; class Malacostraca; order Decapoda; family Porcellanidae; genus Petrolisthes; species Petrolisthes cinctipes. Next base: position 323,883 of record JAWQEG010001675.1, read on the forward strand.
AATATAGGCTCAAAACATGCACAAAATCGATATTTTAGGTGCCCAAAAGTCGATATGTGCATGCATCTTCTGTAGTCGTTTATATCTCAAATTCAGCTCAAAACACCCGAAAATTCGATATTTTGGGGTCCCAGAAGCAATCTGTACATGCCTACTCAGTGCTAGAATATTTTCAAATTATAGGCTCAAAACATGGTAAAAATCGATATTTTAGGTGCGTAAAGGCGATATCTCAAATTCAGGCCCAAAACACCTGAAAATTCGATATTTTGGGGTCCCAGAAGCGATCTGTACATGCCTACTCCGTGTTAGAGTATTTTCAAAATACAGGGCAAAAACATACTGAAAATCGATCTTTTAGGTGCCCAAAAGTCTATATGTGCATGCATCTTCTGTACCTGTTTATATCTCAAATTCTGGCCCTAAACACCCGAAACTTCGATATTTAGGGGTCCCAGAAGCGATCTGTACATGCCTACTCCGTGTTAGAGTATTTTCAAAATACATGCCCAAAACATGCTGAAAATCGATAATTTAGATGCCCAAAGTCAATATGTGCATGTATCTTCTATACCCGTTTATATCTCAAATTCAGGCTCAAAACACCCGAAAATTCGATATTTTGGGGTCCCAGAAGCGATCTGTACATGCATACTCCGTGTTAGAGTATTTTCAAAATACAGGCCCAAAACAAGCTGAAAATCGATATTTTAGGTGCCCAAAAGTCGATATGTGCATGCATCTTCTGTACTCGTTTATATCTCAAATTCAGCTCAAAACACCCGAAAATTCGATATTTTGGGGTCCCAGAAGCAATCTGTACATGCCTACTCAGTGCTAGAATATTTTCAAATTATAGGCTCAAAACATGGTAAAAATCGATATTTTAGGTGCGTAAAGGCGATATCTCAAATTCAGGCCCAAAACACCTGAAAATTCGATATTTTGGGGTCCCAGAAGCGATCTGTACATGCCTACTCCGTGTTAGAGTATTTTCAAAATACAGGGCAAAAACATACTGAAAATCGATCTTTTAGGTGCCCAAAAGTCTATATGTGCATGCATCTTCTGTACCTGTTTATATCTCAAATTCTGGCCCTAAACACCCGAAACTTCGATATTTAGGGGTCCCAGAAGCGATCTGTACATGCCTACTCCGTGTTAGAGTATTTTCAAAATACATGCCCAAAACATGCTGAAAATCGATAATTTAGATGCCCAAAGTCAATATGTGCATGTATCTTCTATACCCGTTTATATCTCAAATTCAGGCTCAAAACACCCGAAAATTCGATATTTTGGGGTCCCAGAAGCGATCTGTACATGCATACTCCGTGTTAGAGTATTTTCAAAATACAGGCCCAAAACAAGCTGAAAATCGATATTTTAGGTGCCCAAAAGTCGATATGTGCATGCATCTTCTGTACCCGTTTATATCTCAAATTCAGGCTCAAAACACCCGAAAATTCAATATTTTGGGGTCCAAGAAGCAATCTGTACATGCCTATTCAGTGCTAGAATATTTTCAAAATATAAGGTAAAAACATGCTAAAAATCGATATTTTAGGTGCCAAAAGGTCGATATCTCAAATTCTGGCCCTAAACACTCAAAAATTCGATATTTTGGGGTCCCAGAAGCGATCTGTACATGCCTACTCCGTGTTAGAGTATTTTCAAAATTCAGGCCCAAAACATGCTGAAAATCGATATTTTTGGTGCCCAAAGTCAATATGTGTATGCATCTTCTATACCCGTTTATATCTCAAATTCAGGCTCAAAACACACGAAAATTCGATATTTTGGGGTCCCAAAAGCGATCTGTACATGCCTACTCAGTGCTAAAATGTTTTCAAAATATAGGCTCAAAACATGCTAAAAATCGATATTTTTGGGGCCGAAAGTCAATATGTGTATGCATCTTATATACTCGTTCATATCTCAAATTCAGGCTCAAAACACCCGAAAAGTCGATATTTTGGGGTCCCAGAAGCGATCTCTACATGCCTACTCAGTGCTAGAATGATTTCAAAATATAGGCTCAAAACATGCTCAAAATCGATATTTTAGGTGCCCAAAAGTCGATATGTGAATGCATCTTCTGTACTCGTTTATATCTCAAATTCAGGCTCAAAACACCCGAAAACTCGATATTTTGGGGTCCCAGAAGCGATCTGTACATGCCTACTCAGTGCCAGAATGTTTTCAAAATATAGGCTCAAAACATGCTAAAAATCGATATTTTTGGGGCCGAAAGTCAATATGTGTATGCATCTTATATACTCGTTTATATCTCAAATTCAGGCTCAAAACACCCTAAAATTCGATATTTTGGGATCCCAGAAGCGATCTCTACATGACTACTCAGTGCTAGAATGTTTTCAAAATATAGGCTAAAAACATGCTCAAAATCGATATTTTAGGTGCCCAAAAGTCGATATGTGCATGCATCTTCTGTACTCGTTTATATCTCAAATTCAGGCTCAAAACACCCGAAAATTCTTTATTTTGGGGTCCCAGAAGCAATCTGTACATGCATACTCAGTGCTAGAATATTTTCAAAATATAGGCTCAAAACAAGCAAAAAATCGATATTTTAGGTGCCCAAAAGTCGATATGTGCATGTATCTTCTGTACTCGTTTATATCTCAAATTCAGCTCAAAACACCCGAAAATTCGATATTTTGGGGTCCCAGAAGCAATCTGTACATGCCTACTCAGTGCTAGAATATTTTCAAAATATAGGCTCAAAACATGGTAAAAATCGATATTTAAGGTGCGTAAAGGCGATATCTCAAATTCAGGCCCAAAACACCTGAAAATTCGATATTTTGGGGTCCCAGAAGCGATCTGTACATGCCTACTCCGTGTTAGAGTAATTTCAAAATACAGACCCAAAACATGCTCAAAATCGATGTTTTAGGTGCCCAAAAGTCGATATGTGCATGCATCTTCAGTACCCGTTTATATCTCAAATTCAGGCTCAAAACACCCGAAAAATCGATATTTTGGGGTCCCAGAAGCGATCTGTACATGCCTACTCCGTGTTAGAGTATTTTCAAAATAAAGGCCCAAAACATGCTGAAAATCGATATGTGCATGTATTATCTGTACCCGTTTATATCTCAATTTCAGGCTCAAAACACCCGAAAATTCAATATTTTGGGGTCCCAGAAGCAATCTGTACATGCCTACTCAGTGCTAGAATCTTTTCAAAATATAGGCTCAAAACATGCTCAAAATCGATATTTTAGGTGCCCAAAAGTCGATATGTGCATGCATCTTCTGTACTCGTTTATAACTCAAATTCAAGCTTAAAACACCCGAAAATTCGATATTTAGCTGTCCCAGAAGCGATCTGTACTCAGTGCTAGAATATTTTCAAAATATTGGCTCAAAACATGCTAAAAATCGATATTTTAGGTGCGTAAAGGCGATATCTCAAATTCAGGCCCAAGACACCCGAAAATTCGATATTTTGGGGTCCCAGAAGCAATCTGTACATGCCTACTCCGTGTTAGAGTATTTTCAAAATACATGCCCAAAACATGCTGAAAATCGATAATTTAGATGCCCAAAGTCAATATGTGAATGTATCTTCTGTACCCGTTTATATCTCAAATTCAGGCTCAAAACACCAGAAAATTCAATATTTTGGGGTCCCAGAAGCAATCTGTACATGCCTACTCAGTGCTAGAATATTTTCAAAATATAGGCTAAATTTTAGCATGCTAAAAATCGATATTTTAGGTGCCAAAGAGTCGATATCTCAAATTAAGGCCCGAAACACCCGACAATTCGATATTTTGGGGTCCCAGAAGCGATCTGTACATGCCTACTCAGTGCTAGAATGTTTTCAAAATATAGGCTCAAAACATGCTCAAAATCGATATTTTAGGTGCCCAAAAATCGATATGTGCATGCATCTTCTGTACTCGTTTATATCTCAAATTCAAGCTCAAAACACCTGAAAATTCGATATTTAGGGGTCCCAGAAGTGATCTGTACATGCCTACTCAGTGCTAGAATATTTTCAAAATATAGGCTCAAAACTTGCTAAAAATCGATATTTTAGGTGCGTAAAGGCGATATCTCAAATTCAGGCCCAAAACACCCGAAAATTCGATATTTTGGGGTCCCAGAAGCGATCTGTACATGCCTACTCCGTGTTAGAGTATTTACAAAATACAGGCCCAAAACATGCTCAAAATCGATGTTTTAGGTGCCCAAAAGTCGATATGTGCATGCATCTTCTGTACCCGTTTATATCTCAAATTCTGGCCCTAAACACCCAAAAATTCGATATTTTGGGGTCCCAGAAGCGATCTGTACATGCCTACTCAGTGCTAGAATATTTTCAAAATACAGTCTAAAAACATGCTAAAATCGATATTTTAGGTGCCAAAAATTCGATATCTCAAATTAAGGCCAAAACACCCGAAAATTCAATATTTTGGGGTCCCAGTAGCGATCTGTACATGCCTACTCCGTGTTAGAGTATTTTTGAAATACATGCCCAAAACATGCTGAAAATCGATAATTTAGATGCCCAAAGTCAATATGTGCATGTATCTTCTGTACCCGTTTATATCTCAAATTCAGGCTCAAAACACCCGAAAATTCGATATTTTGGGGTCCCAGAAGCAATCTGTACATGCCTACTCAGTGCTAGAATATTTTCAAAATATAGGCTAAAATTTTAGCATGCTAAAAATCGATATTTTAGGTGCCAAAAAGTCGATATCTCAAATTAAGGCCCGAAACACCCGAGAATTCGATATTTAGGGGTCCCAGAAGCTATCTGTACATGCCTACTCCGTGTTAGAGTATTTTCAAAATACAGGCCAAAAAACATACTGAAAATCGATCTTTTATGTGCCCAAAAGTCGATATGTGCATGCATCTTCTGTACCCGTTTATATCTCAAATTCTGGCCCTAAACACTCGAAAATTCGATATTTTGGGGTCCCAGAAGCGATCTGTACATGCCTACTCAGTGCTAAAATGTTTTCAAAATATACCCTCAAAACATGCTCAAAATCGATATTTTAGGTGCCAAAAAGTCGATATCTCAAATTAAGGCCCGAAACACCCTAGAATTCGATATTTAGGGGTCCCAGAAGCGATCTGTACATGCCTACTCCGTGTTAGAGTATTTTCAAAATACAGGCCAAAAAACATACTGAAAATAGATCTTTTATGTGCCCAAAAGTCGATATGTGCATGCATCTTCTGTACTCGTTTATATCTCAAATTCAAGCTCAAAACACCCGAAAATTCGATATTTAGGGGTCCCAGAAGCGATCTGTACATGCCTACTCAGTGCTAGAATATTTTCAAAATATAGGCTCAAAACATGCTAAAAATCGATATTTTAGGTGCGTAAAGGTGATATCTCAAATTCAGGCCCAAAACACCCGAAAATTCGATATTTGGGGTCCCACAAGCAATCTGTATATGCCTACTCCGTGTTAGAGTATTTTCAAAATACAGGCCCAAAACATGCTCAAAATCGATATGTTAGGTGCCCAAAAGACGATATGTGAATGCATCTTCAGTACCCGTTTATATCTCAAATTCAGGCTCAAAACACCCGAAAATTCGATATTTTGGGGTCCCAGAAGCGATATGTACATGCCTACTCTGTATTAGAGTATTTTCAAAATGCAGGCCCAAAACATGCTGAAAATCGATATTTTAGATGCCCAAAGTCAATATGTGCATTTATCTTCTGTACCCGTTTATATCTCAAATTCAGGCTCAAAACACCCGAAAATTCAATATTTTGGGGTCCCAGAAGCAATCTGTACATGCCTAGTCAGTGCTAGAATATTTTCAAAATATAGGCTCAAAACAAGCTAAAAATCGATATTTTAGGAGCGTAAAGGCGATATCTCAAATTCTGGCCCTAAACACCCGAAAATTCGATATTTTAGGGTCCCAGAAGCGATCTGTACATGCCTACTCAGCTCTAAAATGTTTTCAAAATATAGGCTCAAAACATGCTCAAAATCGATGTTTTACGTGCCCAAAAGTCGATATGTGCATGCATCATCAGTACCCGTTTATATCTCAAATTCAGGCTCAAAACACCCGAAAATTCGATATTTTGGGGTCCCAGAAGCGATCTGTACATGCCTACTAAGTGTTAGAGTATTTTCAAAATACAGGCCTAAAACATGTTGAAAATCGATAATTTAGATGCCCAAAGTCAATATGTGCATGTATCTTTTGTACCCATTTATATCTCAAATTCAGGCTCAAAACACCCGAAAATTCAATATTTTGGGGTCCCAAAGGCAATCTGTACATGCCTACTCAGTGCTAGAATGTTTTCAAAATATAGGCTCAAAACATGCTAAAAATCGATATTTTAGGTGCCCAAAAGTCGATATGTGAATGCATATTCGGTACTCGTATATAGCTCAAATTCGGGCTCAAACCACCCGAAAATTCTATATTTTAGGGTCCCAGAAGCGATCTGTACATGCCTACTCAGTGCTAGAATATTTTCAAAATATAGGCTCAAAACATGCTAAAAATCGATATTTTAGGTGCGAAAAAGGCGATATCTCAAATTAAGGCCCAAAACACCCAAAAAATCGATATTTAGGGGTCCCATAAGCGATCTGTACATGCCTACTCCGTGTTAGAGTATTTTCAAAATACAGGCCAAAAACATACTGAAAATCGATCTTTTAGGTGCCCAAAGGTCGATATGTGCATGCATCTTCTGTACCCGTTTATATCTCAAATTCTGGCCCTAAACACCCGAAAATTTGATATTTTTGGGTCCCAGAAGCGATCTGTACATGCCTAGTCAGTGCTAGAATATTTTCAAAATATAGGCTCAAAACATGCTCAAAATCGATATTTTAGGTGCCCAAAGGTCGATATGTACATGCATCTTCTGTACTCGTTTATATCTCAAATTCAAGCTCAAAACACCCGAAAATTCGATATTTAGGGGTCCCAGAAGTGATCTGTACATGCCTATTCAGTGCTAGAATATTTTCAAAATATAGGCTAAAAACATGCTCAAAATCGATATTTTAGGTGCCAAAAATTCGATATCTCAAATTAAGGCCAAAACACCCGAAAATTCAATATTTTGGGGTCCCAGTAGCGATCTGTACATGCCTACTCCGTGTTAGAGTATTTTTGAAATACATGCCCAAAACATGCTGAAAATCGATAATTTAGATGCCCAAAGTCAATATATTGTGCATGTATCTTCAGTACCCGTTTATATCTCAAATTCAGGCTTAAAACACCCGAAAATTCAATATTTTGGGGTCCCAGAAGCAATCTGTACATGCCTACTCAGTGCTAGAATATTTTCAAAATATAGGCTAAAATTTCAGCATGCTTAGTAAAAATCGATATTTTAGGTGCCAAAAAGTCGATATCTCAAATTTAGGCCCGAAACACCCGAGAATTCGATATTTAGGGGTCACAAAAGCGATCTGTACATGCCTACTCCGTGTTAGAGTATTTTTAAAATACAGGCCAAAAAACATACTGAAAATCGATCTTTTATGTGCCCAAAAGTCGATATGTGCATGCATCTCTGTACTCGTTTATATCTCAAATTCAAGCTCAAAACACCCGAAAATTCGATATTTAGACCCGGGTCCCAGAAGCGATCTGTACATGCCTACTCAGTGCTAGAATATTTTCAAAATATAGGCTCAAAACATGCTAAAAATCGATATTTTAGGTGCGTAAAGGCGATATCTCAAATAAAGGCCCAAAACACCCGAAAATTCGATATTTTTGGGTCCCAGAAGCGATCTGTACATGCCTACTCCGTTTTAGAGTATTTTCAAAATACAGGCCAAAAACATACCGAAAATCGATCTTTTAGGTGCCCAAAAGTCGATATGTGCATGCATCTTCTGTACTCGTTTATGGTGATATTTTAGGTGCCAAAAAGTCGATATCTCAAATTAAGGGCCAAACCACCCGAAAATTCGATATTTAGGGGTCCCAAAATCGATCTGTACATGCCTACTCCGTGTTAGAGTATTTTCAAAATACAGGCAAAAAACATACTGAAAATCGATCATTTAGGTGCCCAAAAGTCGATATGTGCATGCATCTTCTGTACCCGTTTATATCTCAAATTCATGGTCAAAACACCCGAAATTTCGATATTTTGGGGTCCCAGAAGCGATCTGTACATGCCTACTCAGTGCTAGAATATTTTCAAAATATAGGCTAAAAACATGCTAAAAATCGATATTTTAGGTGCCAAAAATTCGATATCTCAAATTCAGTCCCAAAACACCTGAAACTTCTATATTTAGGGGTCCCAGAAGCGATCTGTACATGCCTACTCCGTGTTAGAGTATTTTCAAAATTCAGGCCCAAAACATGCTCAAAATCGATATTTTTGGTACCCAAAGTCAATATGTGTATGCATCTTCTATACTCGTTTATATCTCAAATTCAGGCTCAAAACACCCGAAAATTCGATATTTTGGGGTCCCAGAAGCGATCTGTACATGCCTACTCAGTGCTAGAATGTTTTCAAAATATAGGTTCAAAACATGCTCCGAATCGATATTTTAGGTGCCCAAAAGTCGATATGTGCATGCATCTTCGGTACCCGTTTATATCTCAAATTCAGGCTCAAAACACCCGAAAATTCAATATTTAGGGGTCCCAGAAGCGATCAGTACATGCCTACTCCGTGTTAGAGTATTTTCAAAATACAGGCTAAAAACATACTGTAAATCTATTTCTTATGTGCCAAAAAGTCGATATGTGCATGCATATTCTGTACCCGTTTATATCTCAAATTCTGGCCCTGAACACCCGAAAATTCGGTAATTTTGGGTCCCAGAAGCGATCTGTACATGCCTACTCCGTTTTAGAGTATTTTCAAAATACAGGCCAAAAACATACCGAAAATCGATCTTTTAGGTGCCCAAAAGTCGATATGTGCATGCATCTTCTGTACTCGTTTATGGTGATATTTTAGGTGCCAAAAAGTCGATATCTCAAATTAAGGGCCAAACCACCCGAAAATTCGATATTTAGGGGTCCCAAAATCGATCTGTACATGCCTACTCCGTGTTAGAGTATTTTCAAAATACAGGCAAAAAACATACTGAAAATCGATCATTTAGGTGCCCAAAAGTCGATATGTGCATGCATCTTCTGTACCCGTTTATATCTCAAATTCATGGTCAAAACACCCGAAATTTCGATATTTTGGGGTCCCAGAAGCGATCTGTACATGCCTACTCAGTGCTAGAATATTTTCAAAATATAGGCTAAAAACATGCTAAAAATCGATATTTTAGGTGCCAAAAATTCGATATCTCAAATTCAGTCCCAAAACACCTGAAACTTCTATATTTAGGGGTCCCAGAAGCGATCTGTACATGCCTACTCCGTGTTAGAGTATTTTCAAAATTCAGGCCCAAAACATGCTCAAAATCGATATTTTTGGTACCCAAAGTCAATATGTGTATGCATCTTCTATACTCGTTTATATCTCAAATTCAGGCTCAAAACACCCGAAAATTCGATATTTTGGGGTCCCAGAAGCGATCTGTACATGCCTACTCAGTGCTAGAATGTTTTCAAAATATAGGTTCAAAACATGCTCCGAATCGATATTTTAGGTGCCCAAAAGTCGATATGTGCATGCATCTTCGGTACCCGTTTATATCTCAAATTCAGGCTCAAAACACCCGAAAATTCAATATTTAGGGGTCCCAGAAGCGATCAGTACATGCCTACTCCGTGTTAGAGTATTTTCAAAATACAGGCTAAAAACATACTGTAAATCTATTTCTTATGTGCCAAAAAGTCGATATGTGCATGCATATTCTGTACCCGTTTATATCTCAAATTCAGGCTCAAAACACCTGAAAATTCAATATTTTGGGGTCCCAGAAGCAATCTGTACCTACTCAGTGCTAGAATATTTTCAAAATATAGGCTAAAAACATGATAAAAATCGATATTTTAGGTGCCAAAAAATCGATATCACAAATTCAGTCCCAAAACACCCAAAAATTCGATATTTAGGGGTCCCAGAAGGGATCTGTACATGCTTACTCCGTGTTAGAGTATTTTCAAAATACAGGCCAAAAACATACCGAAAATCGATCTGTTAGGTGCCCAAAAGTCGATATGTGCATGCATCTTCTGTACCCGTTTATATCTCAAATTCAGGCCCTAAACCCCCGAAAATTCAATATTTTGGGGTCCCAGAAGCAATCTATCCATGCCTACTCAGTGCTAGAATGTTTTCAAAATATAGGCTCAAAACATGCTAAAAATCGATATTTTAGGTGCGTAGAGGCGATATCTCAAATTCAGGCCCAAAACTCCCGAAAATTCGATATTTTGGGGTCCTAGAAGCGATCTGTTCATGCCTACTCCGTGTTAGAGTATTTTCAAAATACAGGCCCAAAACATGCTCAAAATCGATGTTTTAGGTGCCCAAAAGTCGATATGTGCATGCATCTTCAGTACCTGTTTATATCTCAAATTCAGGCTCAAAACACCCGAAAATTCGATATTTTGGGGTCCCAGAAGCGATCTGTACATGCCTACTCCGTGTTAGAGTATTTTCAAAATACATGCCCAAAACATGCTGAAAATCGATATTTTAGATGCCCAAAGTCAATATGTGCATGTATCTTCTGTACCCGTTTATATCTCAAATTCAGGCTCAAAACACCCGAAAATTCGATATTTTGGGGACCCAGAAGCAATCTATACATGCCTACTCAGTGCTAGAATATTTTCAAAATATAGGCTCAAAACATGCTCAAAATTGATATTTTAGGTGCGTAAAGGCGATATCTCAAATTCAGGCTCAAAACACCCGAAAATTCGATATTTTGGGGTCCCAGAAGCGATCTGTACATGCCTACTCAGTGCTAGAATATTTTCAAAATATAGGCACAAAATATGCTAAAAATCGATAATTTAGGTGCGTAAAGGCGATATCTCAAATTCAGGCCCAAAACACCCGAAAATTCGATATTATGGGGTCCCAGAAGCGATCTGTACATGCCTACTCAGTGTTAGAGTATTTTCAAAATACATGCCCAAAACATGCTGAAAATCGATATTTTAGATGCCCAAAGTCAATATTGCATGTATCTTCTGTACCCGTTTATATCTCAAATTCAGGCGCAAAACACACGAAAATTCGATATTTTGGGGTCCCAGAAGCGATCTGAACATGCCGACTCAGTGCTAGATTATTTTCAAAATATAGGCTAAAAACATGCTAAAAATCGATCTTTTAAGTGCCGAAGAGTCGATATCTCAAATTAGGTCCCAAAACACCCGAAAATTCGATATTTAGGGGTCCCAGAAGCGATCTGTACATGCCTACTCCGTGTTAGAGTATTTTGAAAATACAGGCCAAAAAAAATACTGAAAATCGATTTTTTAGGTGCCCAATAGTCGATATGTGCATGCATCTTCTGAACCCGTTTATATCTCAAATTCTGGCCCTAAACACCCTAAAATTCAATATTTTGGGGTCCCAGAAGCAATCTGTACATGCCTACTCAGTGTTAGAATATTTTCAAAATATAGGCTAAAAACATGCTAAAAATCGATATTTTAGGTGCGTAAAGGCGATATCTTAAATTGAGGCCCAAAACACCCAAAAATTCGATATTTAGGTGTCCCAGAAGCGATCTGTACATGCCTACTCAGTGCTAGAATATTTTCAAAATATAGGCTCAAAACATGCTAAAAATCGATATTTTAGGTGCATAAAGGGGATATCTCAAATTCAGGCCCAAAACACCCTAAAATTCAATATTTTGGGATCCCAGAAGCGATCTGTACATGCCTACTCCGTGTTAGAGTATTTTCAAAATACATGCCCAAAACATGCTCAAAATCGATGTTTTAGGTGCCCAAAAGTCGATATGTGCATGCATCTTCTGTACCAGTTAATATCTCAAATTCTGGCCCTAAACACCCGAAAATTCGATATTTTGGGGTCCCAGAAGCGATCTGTACATGCCTACTCCGTGTTAGAGTATTTTCAAAATTCAGGCCCAAAACATGCTCAAAATCGATATTTTTGGTGCCCAAAGTCAATATGTGTATGCATCTTCTATACTCGTTTATATCTCAAATTCAGGCTCAAAACACCCGAAAATTCGATATTTTGGGGTCCCAGAAGCGATCTGTACATGCCTACTCAGTGCTAGAATATTTTCAAAATATAGGCTCAAAACATGCTAAAAATCGATATTTTAGGTGCCTAAAGGCGATATCTCAAATTCAGGCCCAAAACACCCAAAAATTCGATATTTTGGGGTCCCAGAAGCGATCTGTACATGCATACGCAGTGCTAGAATATTTTCAAAGTATAGCCTCAAAACATGCTACAAATCGATATTTTAGGTGCGTAAAGGCGATATCTCAAATTCAGGCCCAAAACAGCCAAAAATTCGATATTTTGGGATCCCAGAAGCGATCTGTACATGCCTACTCCGTGTTAGAGTATTTTTAAAATACAGGCCAAAAACATACTGAAAATCGATCTTTTATGTGCCAAAAAGTCGATATGTGCATGCATCTTCTGTACCCGTTTATATATACATGCCTTATCCGTGTTAGAGTATTTTCAAAATTCATGCCAAAAACATGCTGAAAATCGATATTTTTCGTGCCCAAAGTCAATATGTGTATGCATCTTCTATACTCGTTTATATCTCAAATTCAGGCTCAAAACACCCGAAAATTCGATATTTTGGGGTCCCAGAAGCGATCTGTACATGCCTACTCAGTGCTAGAATGTTTTCAAGATATAGGCTCAAAACATGCTCAAAATCGATATTTTAGGTGCCCAAAAGTCGATATGTGCATGCATCTTCTGTACCCGTTTATATCTCAAATTCTGGCCCTAAACACCCTAAAATTCAATATTTTGGGGTCCGAGAAGCAATCTGTACATGCCTACTCAGTGTTAGAATATTTTCAAAATATAGGCTAAAAACATGCTAAAAATCGATATTTTAGGTGCCAAAAAGTCGATATCTCAAATTAAGGCCCCAAACACCCGGAAATTTGATATTTATGGGTCCCATAAGCGATCTGTACATGCCTACTCAGTGCTAGAATATTTTCAAAATATAGGCACAAAATATGCTAAAAATCGATAATTTAGGTGCGTAAAGGCGATATCTCAAATTCAGGCCCAAAACACCCGAAAATTCGATATTATGGGGTCCCAGAAGCGATCTGTACATGCCTACTCAGTGTTAGAGTATTTTCAAAATACATGCCCAAAACATGCTGAAAATCGATATTTTAGATGCCCAAAGTCAATATTGCATGTATCTTCTGTACCCGTTTATATCTCAAATTGAGGCGCAAAACACCCGAAAATTCGATATTTTGGGGTCCCAGAAGCGATCTGAACATGCCTACTCAGTGCTAGATTATTTTCAAAATATAGGCTAAAAACATGCTAAAAATCGATCTTTTAAGTGCCGAAGAGTCGATATCTCAAATTAGGTCCCAAAACACCCGAAAATTCGATATTTAGGGGTCCCAGAAGCGATCTGTACATGCCTACTCCGTGTTAGAGTATTTTGAAAATACAGGCCAAAAAAAATACTGAAAATCGATTTTTTAGGTGCCCAATAGTCGATATGTGCATGCATCTTCTGAACCCGTTTATATCTCAAATTCTGGCCCTAAACACCCTAAAATTCAATATTTTGGGGTCCCAGAAGCAATCTGTACATGCCTACTCAGTGTTAGAATATTTTCAAAATATAGGCTAAAAACATGCTAAAAATCGATATTTTAGGTGCGTAAAGGCGATATCTTAAATTCAGGCCCAAAACACCCAAAAATTCGATATTTAGGGGTCCCAGAAGCGATCTGTACATGCCTACTAAGTGCTAGAATATTTTCAAAATATAGGCTCAAAACATGCTAAAAATCGATATTTTAGGTGAATAAAGGCGATATCTCAAATTCAGGCCGAAAACACCCTAAAATTCGATATTTTGGGATCCCAGAAGCGATCTGTACATGCCTACTCCGTGTTAGAGTATTTTCAAAATACATGCCCAAAACATGCTCAAAATCGATGTTTTAGGTGCCCAAAAGTCGATATGTGCATGCATCTTCTGTACCTGTTAATATCTCAAATTCTGGCCCTAAACACCCTAAAATTCGATATTTTGGGGTCCCAGAAGCGATCTGTACATGCCTACTCCGTGTTAGAGTATTTTCAAAATACATGCCCAAAACATGCTCAAAATCGATGTTTTAGGTGCCCAAAAGTCGATATGTGCATGCATCTTCTGTACCTGTTAATATCTCAAATTCTGGCCCTAAACACCCGAAAATTCGATATTTTGGGGTCCCAGAAGCTATCTGTACATGCCTACTCCGTGTTAGAGTATTTTCAAAATTCAGGCCCAAAACATGCTCAAAATCGATATTTTTGGTGCCCAAAGTCAATATGTGTATGCATCTTCTATACTCGTTTATATCTCAAATTCAGGCTTAAAACACCCGAAAATTCGATATTTAGGGGTCCCAGAAGCGATCTGTACATGCCTACTCAGTGCTAGAATATTTTCAAAATATAGGCTCAAAACATGCTAAAAATCGATATTTTAGGTGCCTAAAGGCGATATCTCAAATTCAGGCCCAAAACACCCAAAAATTCGATATTTTGGGGTCCCAGAAGCGATCTGTACATGCCTACTCAGTGCTAGAATATTTTCAAAATATAGCCTCAAAACATGCTAAAAATCGATATTTTAGGTGCGTAAAGGCGATATCTCAAATTCAGGCCCAAAACAGCCAAAAATTCGATATTTTGGGATCCCAGAAGCGATCTGTACATGCCTACTCCGTGTTAGAGTATTTTTAAAATACAGGCCAAAAACATACTGAAAATCGATCTTTTAGGTGCCCAAAAGTCTATATGTGCATACATCTTCTGTACCTGTTTATATCTCAAATTCTGGCCCTAAACACCCGAAAATTCGATATTTTGGGGTCCCAGAAGCGATCTGTACATGCCTACTCCGTGTTAGAGTATTTTCAAAATTCAGGCCCAAAACATGCTGAAAATCGATAATTTTGGTGCCCAAAGTCAATATGTGTATGCATCTTTTATACTCGTTTATATCTCAAATTCAGGCTCAAAACACCCGAAAATTCGATATTTTGGGGTCCCAGAAGCGATCTGTACATGCCTACTCAGTGCTAGAATGTTTTCAAAATATAGGCTCAAAACATGCTCAAAATCGATATTTTAGGTGCCCAAAAGTCGATATGTGCATGCATCTTCGGTACCCGTTTATATCTCAAATTCAGGCTCAAAACACCCGAAAATTCGATATTTTGGGGTCCCAGAAGCAATCTGTACATGCCTACTCAGTGCTAGAATATTTTCAAAATATAGGCTAAAAACATGCTAAAAATCGATATTTTAGGTGCCAAAAAGTCGATATCTCAAATTCAGTCCCAAAACACCCGAATATTTAGGGATCCCAGAAGCGATCTGTACATGCCTACTCCGTGTTAGAGTATTTTCAAAATACAGGCCAAAAACATACTGAAAATCGATCTTTTATGTGCCAAAAAGTCGATATGTGCATGCATCTTCTGTACCCGTTTATATATACATGCCTACTCCGTGTTAGAGTATTTTCAAAATTCATGCCAAAAACATGCTGAAAATCGATAATTTTGGTGCCCAAAGTCAATATGTGTATGCATCTTCTATACTCGTTTATATCTCAAATTCAGGCTCAAAACACCCGAAAATTCGATATTTTGGCGTCCCAGAAGCGATCTGTACATGCCTACTCAGTGCTAGAATGTTTTCAAAATATAGGCTCAAAACATGCTCAAAATCGATATTTTAGGTGCCAAAAAGTCGATATCTCAAATTCAGTCCCAAAACACTCGAAAATTCGATATTTAGGGGTCCCAGAAGCGATCTGTACATGCTTACTCCGTGTTAGAGTATTTTAAAAAAACAGGCCCAAAACATGCTCAAAATCGATCTTTTATGTACCAAAAAGTCGATATGTGGATGCATCTTCTGTACCCGTTTATATATCAAATTCTGGCCCTCAACACCCGAAAATTCGATATTTTGGGGTCCCAGAAGCGATCTGTACATGCCTACTCCGTGTTAGAGTATTTTCAAAATTCTGGCCCAAAACAATTTGAAAATCGATATTTTTGGTGCCCAAAGTCAATATGTGTAAGCATCTTCTATACTCGTTTATATCTCAAATTTAGGCTCAAAACACCCGAAAATTCGATATTTTGGGGTCCCAGAAGCGATCTGTACATGCCTACTCTGTGTTAGAGTATTTTCAAAATACATGCCCAAAACATGCTGAAAATCGATATTTTAGATGCCCAAAGTCAATATGTGCATGTATCTTCTGTACCCGTTTATATCTCTAATTCAGGCTCAAAACACCCGAAAATTCAATATTTTGGGGTCCCTGAAGCAATCTGTACATGCCTACTCAGTGCTAGAATATTTTCAAAATATAGGCTAAAAACATGCTAAAAATCGATCTTGTAGGTGCCAAAAAGTCAATATCTCAAATTCAGTCCCAAAACACCCGAAAATTCGATATTTAGGGGTCCCAGAAGCGATCTGTACATGCCTACTCCGTGTTAGAGTATTTTCAAAATACAGGCCAAAAACATACTGAAAATCGATCTTTTAGGTGCCCAAAAGTCGATATGTGCATGCATCTTCTGTACCCGTTTATATCTCAAATTCTGGCCCTAAACACCCTAAAATTCAATATTTTTGGGTCCCAGAAGCAATGTGTACAATATGTACTGAATGCTAGAATATTTTCAAAATATAGGCTAAAAACATGCTAAAAATCGATATTTTAGGTGCCAAAAAGTCGATATCTCAAATTAAGGCCCAAAACACCCGGAAATTCGATATTTATGGGTCCCAAAAGCGATCTGTACATGCTTCTTACTCCGTGTTAGAGTATTTCCAAAATACAGGCCAAAAACATACTCAAAATCGATCTTTTAGGTGCCCAAAAGTCTATATGTGCATGCATATTTCTGTACCCGTTTATATCTCAAATTCTGGCCCTAAACACCCAAAAATTCGATATTTTGGGGTCCCAGAAGCGATCTGTACATGCCTACTCCGTGTTAGAGTATTTTCAAAATACATGATCAAAACATGCTGAAAATCGATATTTTAGATGCCCAAAGTCAATATGTGCATGTATCTTCTGTACCCGTTTATATCTCAAATTTAGGCTCAAAACACCCGAAAATTCAATATTTTGGGGTCCCAGAAGCAATCTGTACATGCCTACTCAGTGCTAGAATTTTTTCAAAATATAGGCTAAAAACATGCTAAAACCCGATATTTTAGGTGCGTAATGGCTATATCTCAAATTCAAGCCCAAAATACCCGAAAATCCGATATTTTGGGGGTTCCAAAAGCGATCTGTACATGCCTACTCCGTGTTAGAGTATTTACAAAATACAGGCTCAAAACATGCTCAAAATCGATGTTTTAGGTGCCAAAAAGTCGATATGTGCATGCATCTTCTGTACCCGTTTATATCTGAAATTCAGGCTCAAAACACCCGAAATTTCGATATTTTGGGGTCCCAGAAGCAATCTGTACATGCCTACTCCGTGTTAGAGTATTTTCAAAATACAGGCTAAAAACATGCTAAAATTCGATATTTTAGGTGCCAAAAAGTCGATATCTCAAATTAAGGCCCAAAACACCCGAAAATTCGATATTTATGGGTCCCAAAAGCGATCTGTACATGCTTACTCCGCGTTACAGTATTTCCAAAATACAGGCCAAAAACATACTCAAAATCGATCTTTTAGGTGCCCAAAAGTCTATATGTGCATGCATCTTCTGTACCCGTTTATATCTCAAATTTTGGCCCTAAACACCCAAAAATTCGATATTTTGGGGTCCCAGAAGCGATCTGTACATGCCTACTCCGTGTTAGAGTATTTTCAAAATACATGATCAAAACATGCTGAAAATCGATATTTTAGATGCCCAAAGTCAATATGTGCATGTATCTTCTGTACCCGTTTATATCTCAAATTTAGGCTCAAAACACCCGAAAATTCGATATTTTGGGGTCCCAGAAGCGATCTATACATGCCTACTCAGTGCTATAATATTTTCAAAATATAGGCTCAAAACATGCTAAAAATCTATATTTTAGGTGCGTAAAGGCGATATCTCAAATTCAGGCCCAAAACTCCCGAAAATTCGATATTTTGGGGTCCTAGAAGCGAACTGTTCATGCCTACTCCGTGTTAGAGTATTTTCAAAATACAGGCCCAAAACATGCTCAAAATCGATGTTTTAGGTGCCCAAAAGTCGATATGTGCATGCATCTTCAGTACCGGTTTATATCTCAAATTCAGGCTCAAAACACCCGAAAATTCAATATTTTTGGTTTCCAGAAGCGATCTGTACATGCCTACTCAGTGCTAGAATATTTTCAAAATATAGGCTCAAAACATGCTCAAAATCGATATTTTAGGTGCCCAAAAGTCGATATGTGCATGTATCTTCAGTACCCGCTTATATCTTAAATTCAGGCCAAAACACCCGAAAATTCGATATTTTGGGGTCCCAGAAGCGATCTGTACATGCCTACTCCGTGTTAGAGTATTTTCAAAATACAGGCCAAAAACATACTGAATATCGAACTTTTAGGTGCCCAAAAGTCTATATGTGCATGCATCTTCTGTACCTGTTTATATCTCAAATTCTTGTCCTAAACACCCGAAAATTCGATATTTTGGGGTACCAGAAGCGATCTGTACATGCCTACTCCGTGTTAGAGTATTTTCAAAATTCAGGCTTAAAACATGCTGAAAATCGATAATTTTGGTGCCCAAAGTCGATATGTGTATGCATCTTCTATACTCGTTTATATCTCAAATTCAGGCTCAAAACACCCGAAAATTCGATATTTTGGGGTCCCAGAAGCGATCTGTACATGCCTACTCAGTGCTAGAATGTTTTCAAAATATAGGCTCAAAACATGCTCAAAATCGATATTTTAGGTTCTCAAAAGTCGATATGTGCATGCATCTTCGGTACCCGTTTATATCTCAAATTTAGGCTCAAAACACCCGAAAATTCAATATCTTAGGGTCCCAGAAGCAATCTGTACATGCCTACTCAGTGCTAGAATATTTTCAAAATATAGGCTAAAAACATGCTAAAAATCGATATTTTAGGTGCCAAAAAGTCGATATCTCAAATTCAGTCCCAAAACACTCGAAAATTCGATATTTAGGGGTCCCAGAAGCGATCTGTACATGCCTACTCCGTGTTAGAGTATTTTCAAAATACAGGACAAAAACATACTGAAAATCGATCTTTTATGTGCCAAAAAGTCGATATGTGCATGCATCTTCTGTACCCGTTTATATATCAAATTCTGGCCCTCAACACCCAAAAATTCGATATTTTGGGGTCCCAGAAGCGATCTGTACATGCCTACTCCGTGTTAGAGTATTTTCAAAATTCTGGCCCAAAACAAGCTGAAAATCGATATCTTTGGTGCCCAAAGTCAATATGTGTAAGCATCTTCTATACTCGTTTATATCTCAAATTCAGGCTCAAAACACCCGAAAGTTCGATACTTTGGGGTTCCAGAAGCGATCTGTACATGCCTACGCAGTTCCAGAATATTTTCAAAATATTGGCTCAAAACATGCTATAAATCGATATTTTAGGTGCGTAAAGGCGATATCTCAAATTCAGGCCCAAAACACCCGAAAATTCGATATTATGGGTTCCCAGAAGCGATCTGTACATGCCTACTCCGTGTTAGAGTATTTACAAAATA
This sequence comes from Petrolisthes cinctipes, assembly GCA_033782935.1. Taxonomy (NCBI): domain Eukaryota; kingdom Metazoa; phylum Arthropoda; class Malacostraca; order Decapoda; family Porcellanidae; genus Petrolisthes; species Petrolisthes cinctipes. The sequence continues at coordinate 343,754 of JAWQEG010001675.1, forward strand.
CTGGCCCAAAACATGCTCAAAATCGATGTTTTAGGTGCCTAAAAGTCAATATGTGCATGCATCTTCAGTACCCATTTATATCTCAAATTCTGGCTCAAAACACCCGAAAATTCGATATTTTTGGGTCCCAGAAGCTATCTGTACATGCCTACTCCGTGTTAGAGTATTTTCAAAATACATGCACAAAACATGCTGAAAATCGATATTTTAGATGCCCAAAGTCAGTATGTGCATGTATCTTCTGTACCCGTTTATATCTCAAATTCAGGCTCAAAACACCCGAAAATTCAACATTTTGGGTTCCCAGAAGCGATCTGTACATGCCTACTCAGTGCTAGAATATTTTCAAAATATAGGCTAAAAACATGCTAAAAATCGATCTTTTAAGTGCCAAAAAGTCGATATCTCAAATTCAATCCCAAAACACCCGAAAATTCGATATTTAGGGGTCCCAGAAGCGATCTGTACATGCCTACTCCGTGTTAGAGTATTTTCAAAAAAAAGGAAAAAAACATACTGAAATCGATCTTTTAGGTGCCCAAAAGTCGATATGTGCATGCATCTTCTGTACCCGTTTATATCTCAAATTCTGGCCCTAAACAGCCTAAAATTCAATATTTTTGGGTCCCAGAAGCAATCTGTACATGCCTACTCAATGCTAGAATATTTTCAAAATATAGGCTAAAAACATGCTAAAAATCGATATTTTAGATGCCCAAAGTCAATATGTGCATGTATCTTCTGTACCCGTTTATATCTCAAATTCAGGCTCAAAACACCCGAAATTTCTATATTTTGGGGTCCCAGAAGCAATCTGTACATGCCTACTCAGTGCTAGAATATTTTCAAAATATAGGCTAAAAACATGCTAAAAATCGATATTTTAGGTGCCAAAAAGTCGATATCTCAAATAAAGGCCCAAAACACCCGAAAATTCGATATTTAGGGGTCCCAGAAGCGATCTGTACATGCCTACTCCGTGTTAGAGTATTTTCAAAATACAGGCCAAAAACATACTGAAAATCGATCTTTTAGGTGCCCAAAAGTCGATAAGTGCATGCATCTTCCGTAACCGTTTATATTTCAAATTCTGGCCGTAAACACCCAAAAATTCGATATTTTGGGGTCCCTGAAGCAATCTGTACATGCCTACTCAGTGCTAGAATATTTTCGAAATATAGGCTAAAAACATGCTAAAAATCGATCTTGTAGGTGCCAAAAAGTCGATATCTCAAATTCAGTCCCAAAACACCCGAAAATTCGATATCTAGGGGTCCCAGAAGCGATCTGTACATGCCTACTCCGTGTTAGAGTATTTTCAAAATTCTGGCCCAAAACAAGCTGAAAATCGATATCTTTGGTGCCCAAAGTCAATATGTGTAAGCATCTTCTATACTCGTTTATATCTCAAATTCAGGCTCAAAACACCCGAAAGTTCGATACTTTGGGGTTCCAGAAGCGATCTGTACATGCCTACGCAGTTCCAGAATATTTTCAAAATATTGGCTCAAAACATGCTATAAATCGATATTTTAGGTGCGTAAAGGCGATATCTCAAATTCAGGCCCAAAACACCCGAAAATTCGATATTATGGGTTCCCAGAAGCGATCTGTACATGCCTACTCCGTGTTAGAGTATTTACAAAATACTGGCCCAAAACATGCTCAAAATCGATGTTTTAGGTGCCTAAAAGTCAATATGTGCATGCATCTTCAGTACCCATTTATATCTCAAATTCTGGCTCAAAACACCCGAAAATTCGATATTTTTGGGTCCCAGAAGCTATCTGTACATGCCTACTCCGTGTTAGAGTATTTTCAAAATACATGCACAAAACATGCTGAAAATCGATATTTTAGATGCCCAAAGTCAGTATGTGCATGTATCTTCTGTACCCGTTTATATCTCAAATTCAGGCTCAAAACACCCGAAAATTCAACATTTTGGGTTCCCAGAAGCGATCTGTACATGCCTACTCAGTGCTAGAATATTTTCAAAATATAGGCTAAAAACATGCTAAAAATCGATCTTTTAAGTGCCAAAAAGTCGATATCTCAAATTCAATCCCAAAACACCCGAAAATTCGATATTTAGGGGTCCCAGAAGCGATCTGTACATGCCTACTCCGTGTTAGAGTATTTTCAAAAAAAAGGAAAAAAACATACTGAAATCGATCTTTTAGGTGCCCAAAAGTCGATATGTGCATGCATCTTCTGTACCCGTTTATATCTCAAATTCTGGCCCTAAACAGCCTAAAATTCAATATTTTTGGGTCCCAGAAGCAATCTGTACATGCCTACTCAATGCTAGAATATTTTCAAAATATAAGCTAAAAACATGCTAAAAATCGATATTTTAGATGCCCAAAGTCAATATGTGCATGTATCTTCTGTACCCGTTTATATCTCAAATTCAGGCTCAAAACACCCGAAATTTCTATATTTTGGGGTCCCAGAAGCAATCTGTACATGCCTACTCAGTGCTAGAATATTTTCAAAATATAGGCTAAAAACATGCTAAAAATCGATATTTTAGGTGCCAAAAAGTCGATATCTCAAATAAAGGCCCAAAACACCCGAAAATTCGATATTTAGGGGTCCCAGAAGCGATCTGTACATGCCTACTCCGTGTTAGAGTATTTTCAAAATACAGGCCAAAAACATACTGAAAATCGATCTTTTAGGTGCCCAAAAGTCGATAAGTGCATGCATCTTCCGTAACCGTTTATATTTCAAATTCTGGCCGTAAACACCCAAAAATTCGATATTTTGGGGTCCCTGAAGCAATCTGTACATGCCTACTCAGTGCTAGAATATTTTCGAAATATAGGCTAAAAACATGCTAAAAATCGATCTTGTAGGTGCCAAAAAGTCGATATCTCAAATTCAGTCCCAAAACACCCGAAAATTCGATATCTAGGGGTCCCAGAAGCGATCTGTACATGCCTACTCCGTGTTAGAGTATTTTCAAAATACAGGCCAAAAACATACTGGAAATCGATCTTTTAGGTGCCCAAAAGTCGATATGTGCATGCATCTTCAGTACCCGTTTATATCTCAAATTCTGGCCCTAAACACACGAAAATTCAATATTTTGGGGTCCCAGACGCAATCTGTACATGCCTACTCAGTGCTAAAATATTTTCAAAATATAAGCTAAAAACATGCTAAAAATCGATATTTTAGGTGCCAAAAAGTCGATATGTGCATGCATCTTCAGTACCCGTTTATATCTCAAATTCAGGCTCAAAACACCCGAAAATTCGATATTTTGGGGTCCCAAAAGCGATCTGTACATGCCTACTCCGTGTTAGAGTATTTTAAAAATACATGCCCAAAACATGCTGAAAATCGATATTTTAGATGCCCAAAGTCAATATGTGCATGTATCATCTGTACCCGTTTATATCTCAAATTCAGGCTCAAAACACCCGAAAATTCGATATTTTGGGGTCCCAGAAGCGATCTGTACATGCCTACTCAGTGCTAGAATATTTTCAAAATATAGGCTCAAAACATGCTAAAATTTGATATTTTAGGTGCGTAAAGGCGATATCTTAAATTCAGGCCCTAAACACACGAAAATTCGATATTTTGGGGTCTCAAAAGCGATCTCTACATGCCTACTCTGTGTTAGAGTATTTTCAAAATACAGGCCAAAAACATGCTCAAAATCGATGTTTTAGGTGCCCAAAAGTCGATATGTGCATGCATCTTCAGTACCCTTTTATATCTCAAATTCAGGCTTAAAACACCCGAAAATTCGATATTTTGGGGTCCCAGAAGCGATCTGTACATGCCTACTCCGTGTTAGAGTATTTTTAAAATACATGCCCAAAACATGCTGAAAATCGATATTTTAGATGCCCAAAGTACCCGTTTATATCTCTAATTCAGGCTCAAAACACCCGAAAATTCAATATTTTGGGGTCCCTGAAGCAATCTGTACATGCATACTACGTGTTAGAGTATTTTCAAAATACAGGCCAAAAATATACGGAAAATCGGTCTTTTAGGTGCCCAAAAGTCGATATGTGCATGCATCTTCAGTACCCGTTTATATCTCAAATTCTGGCCCTAAAAACACGAAAATTCAAAATTTTGGGGTCTCAGACGCATTCTGTACATGCCTACTCAGTGCTAGAATATTTTCAAAATGTAGGCTAAAAACATGCTAAAAATCGATATTTTAGGTGCCAAAAAGTCGATATCTCAAATTAAGGCCCAAAACACCCGAAAACTCGATATTTAGGGGTCCCAGAAGCGATCTGTACATGCCTACTCCGTGTTAGAGTATTTTCAAAGTACAGGCCAAAAAACATACTGAAATCGATCTTTTAGGTGCCCAAAAGTCGATATGTGCATGCATCTTCTGTACCCGTTTATATCTCAAATTCTGGCCCTAAACACCCTAAAATTCAATATTTTTGGGTCCCAGAGGCAATATGTACATGCCTACTGAATGCTAGAATATTTTCAAAATATAGGCTAAAAACATGCTAAAAATCGATATTTTAGGTGCCAAAAAGTCGATATCTCAAATTAAGGCCCAAAACACCCGGAAATTCGATATTTATGGGTCCCAAAAGCGATCTGTACATGCTTACTCCGTGTTAGAGTATTTCCAAAATACAGGCCAAAAACATACTCAAAATCGATCTTTTAGGTGCCCAAAAGTCTATATGTGCATGCATCTTCTGTACCCGTTTATATCTCAAATTCAGTCCCAAAACACCCGAAAATTCGATATTTAGGGGTCCCAGAACCGATCTGTACATGCCTACTACGTGTTAGAGTATTTTCAAAATACAGGCCAAAAACATACTGAAAATCGGTCTTTTAGGTGCCCAAAAGTCGATATGTGCATGCATCTTCAGTACCCGTTTATATCTCAAATTCTGGCCCTAAAAACACGAAAATTCAATATTTTGGGGTCTCAGACGCATTCTGTACATGCCTACTCAGTGCTAGAATATTTTCAAAATGTAGGCTAAAAACATGCTAAAAATCGATATTTTAGGTGCCAAAAAGTCGATACCTCAAATTAAGGCCCAAAACACCCGAAAACTCGATATTTAGGGGTCCCAGATGCGATCTGTACATGCCTACTCCGTGTTAGAGTATTTTCAAAGTACAGGCCAAAAAACATACTGAAATCGATCTTTTAGGTGCCCAAAAGTCGATATGTGCATGCATCTTCTGTACCCGTTTATATCTCAAATTCTGGCCCTAAACACCCTAAAATTCAATATTTTTGGGTCCCAGAAGCAATATGTACATGCCTACTGAATGCTAGAATATTTTCAAAATATAGGCTAAAAACATGCTAAAAATCGATATTTTAGGTGCCAAAAAGTCGATATCTCAAATTAAGGCCCAAAACACCCGGAAATTCGATATTTATGGGTCCCAAAAGCGATCTGTACATGCTTACTCGGTGTAAGAGTATTTTCAAAATACAGGCCCAAAACATGCTCAAAATCGATCTTTTAGGTGCCAAAAAGTCGATATGTGCATGCATCTTCAGTACCCGTTTATATCTCAAATTCAGGCTCAAAACACCCGAAAATTCGATATTTTGGGGTCCCAGAAGCGATCTGTACATGCCTACTCCGTGTTAGAGTATTTTCAAAATACATGCCCAAAACATGCTGAAAATCGATATTTTAGATGCCCAAAGTCAATATGTGCATGTATCTTCTGTACCCGTTTATATCTCAAATTCAGGCTCAAAACACCCGAAATTTCGATATTTTGGGGTCCCAGAAGCAATCTGTACATGCCTACTCAGTGCTAGAATATTTTCAAAATATAGGCTAAAAACATGCTAAAAATCGATATTTTAGGTGCCAAAAAGTCGATATCTCAAATAAAGGCCCAAAACACCCGAAAATTCGATATTTAGGGGTCCCAGAAGCGATCTGTACATGCCTACTCCGTGTTAGAGTATTTTCAAAAATACAGGCCAAAAACATACTGAAAATCGATCTTTTAGGTGCCCAAAAGTCGATAAGTGCATGCATCTTCCGTACCCGTTTATATCTCAAATTCTGGCCGTAAACACCCAAAAATTCGATATTTTGGGGTCCCTGAAGCAATCTGTATATGCCTACTCAGTGCTAGAATATTTTCGAAATATAGGCTAAAAACATGCTAAAAATCGATCTTGTAGGTGCCAAAAAGTCGATATCTCAAATTCAGTCCCAAAACACCCGAAAATTAGATATTTAGGGGTCCCAGAAGCGATCTGTACATGCCTACTCCGTGTTAGAGTATTTTCAAAATACAGGCCAAAAACATACTGAAAATCGATCTTTTAGGTGCCCAAAAGTCGATATGTGCATGCATCTTCAGTACCCGTTTATATCTCAAATTCTGGCCCTAAAAACACTAAAATTCAATATTTTGGGGTCCCAGACGCAATCTGTACATGCCTACTCAGTGCTAGAATATTTTCAAAATATAGGCTAAAAACATGCTAAAAATCGATATTTTAGGTGCCAAAAAGTCGATATCTCAAATTTAGGCCCAAAACACCCAAAAAATTCGATATTTAGGGGTCCCAGAAGCGATCTGTACATGCCTACACCGTGTTAGAGTATTTTCAAAATACAGGCTCAAAACATGCTCAAAATCGATGTTTTAGGTGCCAAAAAGTCGATATGTGCATGCATCTTCAGTACCCGTTAATATCTCAAATTCAGGCTCAAAACACCCGAAAATTCGATATTTTGGGGTCCCAGAAGCGATTTGTACATGCCTACTCCGTGTTAGAGTATTTTCAAAATACATGCCCAAAACATGCTGAAAATCGATATTTTAAATGCCCAAAGTCAATATGTGCATGTATCTTCTGTACCCGTTTATATCTCAAATTCAGGCTCAAAACACCCGAAATTTCGATATTTTGGGGTCCCAGAAGCAATCTGTACATGCCTACTCAGTGCTAGAATATTTTCAAAATATAGGCTAAAAACATGCTAAAAATCGATATTTTAGGTGCCAAAAAGTCGATATCTCAAATTCAGGCCCAAAACACCCAAAAACTCGATATTTAGGGGTCCCAGAAGCGATCTGTACATGCCTACTCCGTGTTAGAGTATTTTCAAAATACAGGCCAAAAACATACTGAAAATCGATCTTTTAGGTGCCCAAAAGTCGATAAGTGCATGCATCTTCCGTACACGTTTATATCTCAAATTCTGGCCCTAAATACCCAAAAATTCGATATTTTGGGGTCCCTGAAGCAATCTGTACATGCCTACTCAGTGCTAGAATATTTTCGAAATATAGGCTAAAAACATGCTAAAAATCGATCTTGTAGGTGCCAAAAAGTCGATATCTCAAATTCAGTCCCAAAACACCCGACAATTCGAAATTTAGGGGTCCCAGAAGCGATCTGTACATGCCTACTCCGTGTTAGAGTATTTTCAAAATACAGGCCAAAAACATACTGGAAATCGATCTTTTAGGTGCCCAAAAGTCGATATGTGCATGCATCTTCAGTACCCGTTTATATCTCAAATTCTGGCCCTAAACACACGAAAATTCAATATTTTGGGGACCCAGACGCAATCTGTACATGCCTACTCAGTGCTAGAATATTTTCAAAATATAAAATAAAAACATGCTAAAAATCGATATTTTAGGTGCCAAAAAGTCGATATGTGCATGCATCTTCAGTACCCGTTTATATCTCAAATTCAGGCTCAAAACACCCGAAAATTCGATATTTTGGGGTCCCAAAAGCGATCGGTACATGCCTACTCCGTGCTAGAGTATTTTCAAAATACATGCCCAAAACATGCTGAAAATCGATATTTTAGATGCCCAAAGTCAATATGTGCATGTATCTTCTGTACCCGTTTATATCTCTAATTCAGGCTCAAAACACCCGAAAATTCAATATTTTGGGGTCCCTCAAGCAATCATTACATGCCTACTCAGTGCTAGAATATTCTCAAAATATAGGCTAAAAACATGCTAAAAATCGATCTTGTAGGTGCCAAAAAGTCGATATCTCAAATTCAGTCCCAAAACACCCGAAAATTCGATATTTAGGGGTCCCAGAAGCGATCTGTACATGCCTACTCCGTGTTAGAGTATTTTCAAAATACAGGCCAAAAACATACTGAAAATCGATCTTTTAGGTGCCCAAAAGTCGATATGTGCATGCATCTTCAGTACCCGTTTATATCTCAAATTCTGGTCCTAAAAACACTAAAATTCAATATTTTGGGGTCCCAGACGCAATCTGTACATGCCTACTCAGTGCTAGAATATTTTCAAGATATAGGCTAAAAACATGCTAAAAATCGATATTTTAGGTGCCAAAAAGTCGATATCTCAAATTAAGGCCCAAAACACCCAAAAAATTCGATATTTAGGGGTCCCAGAAGCGATCTGTACATGCCTACACCGTGTTAGAGTATTTTCAAAATACAGGCTCAAAACATGCTCAAAATCGATGTTTTAGGTGCCAAAAGGCGATATGTGCATGCATCTTCAGTACCCGTTAATATCTCAAATTAAGGCTCAAAACACCCGAAAATTCGATATTTTGGGGTCCCAGAAGCGATCTGTACATGCCTACTCCGTGTTAGAGTATTTTCAAAATACATGCCCAAAACATGCTGAAAATCGATATTTTAAATGCCCAAAGTCAATATGTGCATGTATCTTCTGTACCCGTTTATATCTCAAATTCAGGCTCAAAACACCCGAAATTTCGATATTTTGGGGTCCCAGAAGCAATCTGTACATGCCTACTCAGTGCTAGAATATTTTCAAAATATAGGCTAAAAACATGCTAAAAATCGATATTTTAGGTGCCAAAAAGTCGATATCTCAAATAAAGGCCCAAAACACCCGAAAATTCGATATTTAGGGGTCCCAGAAGCGATCTGTACATGCCTACTCCGTGTTAGAGTATTTTCAAAATACAGGCCAAAAACATATTGAAAATCGATCTTTTAGGTGCCCAAAAGTCGATAAGTGCATGCATCTTCCGTACACGTTTATATCTCAAATTCTGGCCCTAAATACCCAAAAATTCGATATTTTGGGGTCCCTGAAGCAATCTGTACATGCCTACTCAGTGCTAGAATATTTTCGAAATATAGGCTAAAAACATGCTAAAAATCGATCTTGTAGGTGCTAAAAAGTCGATATCTCAAATTAAGTCCCAAAACACACGAAAATTCAATATTTTGGGGTCCCAGACGCAATCTGTACATGCCTACTCAGTGCTAGAATATTTTCAAAATATAAGATAAAAACATGCTAAAAATCGATATTTTAGGTGCCAAAAAGTCAATATGTGCATGCATCTTCAGTACCCGTTTATATCTCAAATTCAGGCTCAAAACACTCGAAAATTCGATATTTTGGGGTCCCAGAAGCGATCTGTACATGCCTACTCCGTGTTAGAGTATTTTAAAAATACATGCCCAAAACATGCTGAAAATCGATATTTTAGATGCCCAAAGTCAATATGTGCATGTATCTTCTGTACCCGTTTATATCTCAAATTCAGGCTCAAAACACCCGAAAATTCGATATTTTGGGGTTCCAGAAGCGATCTGTACATGCCTACTCAGTGCTAGAATATTTTCAAAATATAGGCTCAAAAACTTGCTAAAAATCGATATTTTAGGTGCGTAAAGGCGATATATCAAATTAAGGCCCAAAACACCCGAAAATTCGATATTTTGGGGTCCCAAAAGCGATCTGTACATGCCTACTCCGTGTTAGAGTATTTTCAAAATACAGGCCAAAAACATGCTCAAAATCGATGTTTTAGGTGCCCAAAAGTCGATATGTGCATGCATCTTCAGTACCCGTTTATATCTCAAATTCAGGCTCAAAACACCCGAAAATTCGATATTTTGGGGTCCCAGAAGCGATCTGTACATGCCTACTCCGTGTTAGAGTATTTTCAAAATACATGCCCAAAACATGCTGAAAATCGATATTTTAGATGCCCAAAGTCAAAAAGTGCATGTATCTTCTGTACCCGTTTATATCTCAAATTCAGGCTCAAAACACAGGAAAATTCGATATTTTGGGGTCCCAGAAGCGATCTGTACATGCCTACTCAGTGCTAGAATATTTTCAAAATATAGGCTCAAAACATACTAAAATTCGATATTTTAGGTGCGTAAAGGCGATATCTCAAATTCAGGCCCAAAACACCCAAAAAATTCGATATTTAGGGGTCCCAGAAGCGATCTGTACATGCCTACACCGTGTTAGAGTATTTTCAAAATACAGGCTCAAAACATGCTCAAAATCGATGTTTTAGGTGCCAAAAAGTCGATAAGTGCATGCATCTTCCGTACCCGTTTATATCTCAAATTCTGGCCGTAAACACTCAAAAATTCGATATTTTGGGGTCCCTGAAGCAATCTGTACATGCCTACTCAGTGCTTGAATATTTTCGAAATATAGGCTAAAAACATGCTAAAAATCGATCTTGTAGGTGCCAAAAAGTCGATATCTCAAATTCAGTCCAAAAACACCCGAAAATTCGATATTTAGGGGTCCCAGAAGCGATCTGTACATGCCTACTCCGTGTTAGAGTATTTTCAAAATACTGGCCAAAAACATACTGGAAATCGATCTTTTAGGTGCCCAAAAGTCGATATGTGCATGCATCTTCAGTACCCGTTTATATCTCAAATTCTGGCCCTAAACACACTAAAATTCAATATTTTGGGGTCCCAGACGCAATCTGTACATGCCTACTCAGTGCTAGAATATTTTCAAAATATAAGCTAAAAACATGCTAAAAATCGATATTTTAGGTGCCAAAAATTCGATATGTGCATGCATCTTCAGTACCCGTTTATATCTCAAATTCAGGCTCAAAACACCCGAAAATTCAATATTTTGGGGTCCCAGACGCAATCTGTACATGCCTACTCAGTGCTAGAATATTTTCAAAATATAAGCTAAAAACATGCTAAAAATCGATATTTTAGGTGCCCAAAAGTCGATATGTGCATGCATCTTCAGTACCCGTTTATATCTCAAATTCAGGCTCAAAACACCCGAAAATTCGATATTTTGGGGTCCCAGAAGCGATCTGTACATGCCTACTCCGTGTTAGAGTATTTTCAAAATACATGCCCAAAATATGATGAAAATCGATATTTTAGATGCCCAAAGTCAATATGTGCATGTATCTTCTGTACCCGTTTATATCTCTAATTCAGGCTCAAAACACCCGAAAATTCAATATTTTGGGGTCCCTCAAGCAATCTGTACATGCCTACTCAGTGCTAGAATATTTTCAAAATATAGGCTAAAAACATGCTAAAAATCGATCTTGTAGGTGCCAAAAAGTCGATATCTCAAATTCAGTCCCAAAACACCCGAAAATTCGATATTTAGGGGTCCCAGAAGCGATCTGTACATGCCTACTCCGTGTTAGAGTATTTTCAAAATACAGGCCAAAAACATACTGAAAATCGATCTTTTAGGTGCCCAAAAGTCGATATGTGCATGCATCTTCAGTACCCGTTTATATCTCAAATTCTGGCCCTAAAAACACTAAAATTCAATATTTTGGGGTCCCAGACGCAATCTGTACATGCCTACTCAGTGCTAGAATATTTTCAAAATATAGGCTAAAAACATGCTAAAAATCGATCTTGTAGGTGCCAAAAAGTCGATATCTCAAATTCAGTCCCAAAACACCCGAGAATTCGATATTTAGGGGTCCCAGAAGCGATCTGTACATGCCTACTCCGTGTTAGAGTATTTTCAAAATACAGGCCAAAAACATACTGGAAATCGATCTTTTAGGTGCCCAAAAGTCGATATGTGCATGCATCTTCAGTACCCGTTTATATCTCAAATTCTGGCCCTAAACACACGAAAATTCAATATTTTGGTGTCCCAGACGCAATCTGTACATGCCTACTCAGTGCTAGAATATTTTCAAAATATAGGCTAAAAACATGCTAAAAATCGATATTTTAGGTGCCAAAAAGTCGATATCTCAAATAAAGGCCCAAAACACCCGAAAATTCGATATTTAGGGGTCCCAGAAGCGATCTGTACATGCCTACTCCGTGTTAGAGTATTTTCAAAATACAGGCCAAAAACATATTGAAAATCGATCTTTTAGGTGACCAAAAGTCGATAAGTGCATGCATCTTCCGTACACGTTTATATCTCAAATTCTGGCCCTAAATACCCAAAAATTCGATATTTTGGGGTCCCTGAAGCAATCTGTACATGCCTACTCAGTGCTAGAATATTTTCGAAATATAGGCTAAAAACATGCTAAAAATCGATCTTGTAGGTGCTAAAAAGTCGATATCTCAAATTCAGTCCCAAAACACACGAAAATTCAATATTTTGGGGTCCCAGACGCAATCTGTACATGCCTACTCAGTGCTAGAATATTTTCAAAATATAAGATAAAAACATGCTAAAAATCGATATTTTAGGTGCCAAAAAGTCGATATGTGCATGCATCTTCAGTACCCGTTTATATCTCAAATTCAGGCTCAAAACACCCGAAAATTCGATATTTTGGGGTCCCAGAAGCGATCTGTACATGCCTACTCCGTGTTAGAGTATTTTAAAAATACATGCCCAAAACATGCTGAAAATCGATATTTTTAGATGCCCAAAGTCAATATGTGCATGTATCTTCTGTACCCGTTTATATCTCAATTTCAGGCTCAAAACACCCGAAAATTCGATATTTTGGGGTCCCAGAAGCGATCTGTACATGCCTACTCAGTGTTAGAATATTTTCAAAATATAGGCTCAAAAACTTGCTAAAAATCGATATTTTAGGTGCGTAAAGGCGATATATCAAATTAAGGCCCAAAACACCCGAAAATTAGATATTTTGGGGTCCCAAAAGCGATCTGTACATGCCTACTCCGTGTTAGAGTATTTTCAAAATACAGGCCAAAAACATGCTCAAAATCGATGTTTTAGGTGCCCAAAAGTCGATATGTGCATGCATCTTCAGTACCCGTTTATATCTCAAATTCAGGCTCAAAACACCCGAAAATTCGATATTTTGGGGTCCCAGAAGCGATCTGTACATGTGTTAGAGTATTTTCAAAATACATGCCCAAAACATGCTGAAAATCGATATTTTAGATGCCCAAAGTCAAAAAGTGCATGTATCTTCTGTACCCGTTTATATCTCAAATTCAGGCTCAAAACACAGGAAAATTCGATATTTTGGGGTCCCAAAAGCGATCTGTACATGCCTACTCAGTGCTAGAATATTTTCAAAATATAGGCTCAAAACATGCTAAAATTCGATATTTTAGGTGCGTAAAGGCGATATCTCAAATTCAGGCCCAAAACACCCAAAAAATTCGATATTTAGGGGTCCCAGAAGCGATCTGTACATGCCTACTCCGTGTTAGAGTATTTTCAAAATACATGCCCAAAACATGCTGAAAATCGATATTTTAAATGCCCAAAGTCAATATGTGCATGTATCTTCTGTACCCGTTTATATCTCAAATTCAGGCTCAAAACACCCGAAATTCCGATATTTTTGGGTCCCAGAAGCAATCTGTACATGCCTACTCAGTGCTAGAATATTTTCAAAATATAGGCTAAAAACAAGCTAAAAATCGATATTTTAGGTGCCAAAAAGTCGATATCTCAAATAAAGGCCCATAACACCCAAAAATTCGATATTTAGGGGTCCCAGAAGCGATCTGTACATGCCTACTCCGTGTTAGATTATTTTCAAAATACAGGCCAAAAACATACTGAAAATCGATCTTTTAGGTGCCCAAAAGTCGATAAGTGCATGCATCTTCCGTACCCGTTTATATCTCAAATTCTGGCCGTAAACACTCAAAAATTCGATATTTTGGGGTCCCTGAAGCAATCTGTACATGCCTACTCAGTGCTTGAATATTTTCGAAATTTAGGCTAAAAACATGCTAAAAATCGATCTTGTAGGTGCCAAAAGTCGATATCTCAAATTCAGTCCCAAAACACCCGAAAATTAGATATTTAGGGGTCCCAGAAGCGATCTGTACATGCCTACTCCGTGTTAGAGTATTTTCAAAATACAGGATAAAAACATACTGGAAATCGATCTTTTAGGTGCCCAAAAGTCGATATGTGCATGCATCTTCAGTACCCGTTTATATCTCAAATTCTGGCCCTAAACACACTAAAATTCAATATTTTGGGGTCCCAGATGCAATCTGTACATGACTACTCAGTGCTAGAATATTTTCAAAATATAAGCTAAAAACATGCTAAAAATCGATATTTTAGGTGCCAAAAGTCGATATGTGCATGCATCTTCAGTACCCGTTTATATCTCAAATTCTGGCCCTAAACACACTAAAATTCAATATTTTGGGGTCCCAGATGCAATCTGTACATGACTACTCAGTGCTAGAATATTTTCAAAATATAAGCTAAAAACATGCTAAAAATCGATATTTTAGGTGCCAAAAAGTCGATATGTGCATGCATCTTCATTACCCGTTTATATCTCAAATTCAGGCTCAAAACACCCGAAAATTCAATATTTTGGGGTCCCAGACGCAATCTGTACATGCCTACTCAGTGCTAGAATATTTTCAAAATATAAGCTAAAAACATGCTAAAAATCGATATTTTAGGTGCCCAAAAGTCGATATGTGCATGCATCTTCAGTACCCGTTTATATCTCAAATTCAGGCTCAAAACACCCGAAAATTCGATATTTTGGGGTCCCAGAAGCGATCTGTACATGCCTACTCCGTGTTAGAGTATTTTCAAAATACATGCCCAAAACATGCTGAAAATCGATATTTTAGATGCCCAAAGTCAATATGTGCATGTATCTTCTGTACCCGTTTATATCTCTAATTCAGGCTCAAAACACCCGAAAATTCAATATTTTGGGGTCCCTCAAGCAATCTGTACATGCCTACTCAGTGCTAGAATATTTTCAAAATATAGGCTAAAAACATGCTAAAAATCGATCTTGTAGGTGCCAAAAAGTCGATATCTCAAATTCAGTCCCAAAACACCCGAAAATTCGATATTTAGGGGTCCCAGAAGCGATCTGTACATGCCTACTCCGTGTTAGAGTATTTTCAAAATACAGGCCAAAAACATACTGAAAATCGATCTTTTAGGTGCCCAAAAGTCGATATGTGCATGCATCTTCAGTACCCGTTAATATCTCAAATTCAGGCTCAAAACACCCGAAAATTCAATATTTTGGGGTCCCAGAAGCAATCTGTACATGCCTACTCAGTGCTAGAATATTTTCAAAATATAGGCTAAAAACATGCTAAAAATCGATATTTTAGGTGCCAAAAAGTCGATATCTCAAATAAAAGCCCAAAACACCCGAAAATTCGATATTTAGGGGTCCCAGAAGCGATCTGTACATGCCTACTCTGTGTTAGAGTATTTTCAAAATACAGGCCAAAAACATACTGAAAATCGATCTTTTAGGTGCCCAAAAGTCGATAAGTGCATGCATCTTCCGTACACGTTTATATCTCAAATTCTGGCCCTAAATACCCAAAAATTCGATATTTTGGGGTCCCTGAAGCAATCTGTACATGCCTACTCAGTGCTAGAATATTTTCGAAATATAGGCTAAAAACATGCTAAAAATCGATCTTGTAGGTGCTAAAAAGTCGATATCTCAAATTCAGTCCCAAAACACCCGAGAATTCGATATTTAGGGGTCCCAGAAGCGATCTGTATATGCCTACTCCGTGTTAGAGTATTTTCAAAATACAGGCCAAAAACATACTGGAAATCGATCTTTTAGGTGCCCAAAAGTCGATATGTGCATGCATCTTCAGTACCCGTTTATATCTCAAATTCTGGCCCTAAACACACGAAAATTCAATATTTTGGGGTCCCAGACGCAATCTGTACATGCCTACTCAGTGCTAGAATATTTTCAAAATATAAGATAAAAACATGCTAAAAATCGATATTTTAGGTGCCAAAAAGTCGATATCTCAAATTCAGTCCCAAAACACCCGAAAATTCGATATTTAGGGGTCCCAGAAGCGATCTGTACATGCCTACTCCGTGTTAGAGTATTTTGAAAATACAGGCCAAAAACATACTGAAAATCGATCTTTTAGGTGCCCAAAAGTCGATATGTGCATGCATCTTCAGTACCCGTTTATATCTCAAATTCTGGCCCTAAAAACACTAAAATTCAATATTTTGGGGTCCCAGACGCAATCTGTACATGCCTACTTAGTGCTAGAATATTTTCAAGATATAGGCTAAAAACATGCTAAAAATCGATATTTTAGGTGCCAAAAAGTCGATATCTCAAATTAAGGCCCAAAACACCCAAAAAATTCGATATTTAGGGGTCCCAGAAGCGATCTGTACATGCCTACACCGTCTTAGAGTATTTTCAAAATACAGGCTCAAAACATGCTCAAAATCGATGTTTTAGGTGCCAAAAAGTCGATATGTGCATGCATCTTCAGTACCCGTTAATATCTCAAATTCAGGCTCAAAACACCCGAAAATTCGATATTTTGGGGTCCCAGAAGCGATCTGTACATGCCTACTCCGTGTTAGAGTATTTTCAAAATACAGGCCAAAAATATGCTGAAAATCGATATTTTAAATGCCCAAAGTCAATATGTGCATGTATCTTCTGTACCAGTTTATATCTCAAATTCAGGCTCAAAACACCCGAAATTTCGATATTTTGGGGTCCCAGAAGCAATCTGTACATGCCTACTCAGTGCTAGAATATTTTCAAAATATAGGCTAAAAACATGCTAAAAATCGATATTTTAGGTGCCAAAAAGTCGATATCTCAAATAAAGGCCCAAAACACCCGAAAATTCGATATTTAGGGGTCCCAGAAGCGATCTGTACATGCCTACTCCGTGTTAGAGTATTTTCAAAATACATGCCCAAAACATGCTGAAAATCGATATTTTAGATGCCCAAAGTCAAAAAGTGCATGTATCTTCTGTACCCATTTATATCTCAAATTCAGGCTCAAAACACCCGAAAATTCGATATTTTGGGGTCCCAGAAGCGATCTGTACATGCCTACTCAGTGCTAGAATATTTTCAAAATATAGGCTCAAAACATGCTAAAACTCGATATTTTAGGTGCGTAAAGGCGATATCTCAAATTCAGGCCCAAAACACCCAAAAAATTCGATATTTAGGGGTCCCAGAAGCGATCTGTACATGCCTACACCGTGTTAGAGTATTTTCAAAATACAGGCTCAAAACATGCTCAAAATCGATGTTTTAGGTGCCAAAAAGTCGATATGTGCATGCATCTTCAGTACCCGTTAATATCTCAAATTCAGGCTCAAAACACCCGAAAATTCGATATTTTGGGGTCCCAGAAGCGATCTGTACATGCCTACTCCGTGTTAGAGTATTTTCAAAATACAGGCCAAAAACATGCTGAAAATCGATATTTTAAATGCCCAAAGTCAATATGTGCATGTATCTTCTGTACCAGTTTATATCTCAAATTCAGGCTCAAAACACCCGAAATTTCGATATTTTGGGGTCCCAGAAGCAATCTGTACATGCCTACTCAGTGCTAGAATATTTTCAAAATATAGGCTAAAACATGCTAAAAATCGATATTTTAGGTGCCAAAAAGTCGATATCTCAAATAAAGTCCCAAAACACCCGAAAATTCGATATTTAGGGGTCCCAGAAGCGATCTGTACATGCCTACTCCGTGTTAGAGTATTTTCAAAATCCATGCCCAAAACATGCTGAAAATCGATATTTTAGATGCCCAAAGTCAAAAAGTGCATGTATCTTCTGTACCCGTTTATATCTCAAATTCAGGCTCAAAACACCCGAAAATTCGATATTTTGGGGTCCCAGAAGCGATCTGTACATGCCTACTCAGTGCTAGAATATTTTCAAAATATAGGCTCAAAACATGCTAAAATTCGATATTTTAGGTGCGTAAAGGCGATATCTCAAATTCAGGCCCAAAACACCCAAAAAATTCGATATTTAGGGGTCCCAGAAGCGATCTGTACATGCCTACACCGTGTTAGAGTATTTTCAAAATACAGGCTCAAAACATGCTCAAAATCGATGTTTTAGGTGCCAAAAAGTCGATATGTGCATGCATCTTCAGTACCCGTTAATATCTCAAATTCAGGCTCAAAACACCCGAAAATTCGATATTTTGGGGTCCCAGAAGCGATCTGTACATGCCTTCTCCGTGTTAGAGTATTTTCAAAATACATGCCCAAAACATGCTGAAAATCGATATTTTAAATGCCCAAAGTCAATATGTGCATGTATCTTCTGTACCCGTTTATATCTCAAATTCAGGCTCAAAACACCCGAAATTTCGATATTTTGGGGTCCCAGAAGCAATCTGTACATGCCTACTCAGTGCTAGAATATTTTCAAAATATAGGCTAAAACATGCTAAAAATCGATATTTTAGGTGCCAAAAAGTCGATATCTCAAATAAAGGCCCAAAACACCCGAAAATTCGATATTTAGGGGTCCCAGAAGCGATCTGTACATGCCTACTCCGTGTTAGAGTATTTTCAAAATACATGCCCAAAACATGCTGAAAATCGATATTTTAGATGCCCAAAGTCAAAAAGTGCATGTATCTTCTGTACCCGTTTATATCTCAAATTCAGGCTCAAAACACCCGAAAATTCGATATTTTGGGGTCCCAGAAGCGATCTGTACATGCCTACTCAGTGCTAGAATATTTTCAAAATATAGGCTCAAAACATGCTAAAATTCGATATTTTACGTGCGTAAAGGCGATATCTCAAATTCAGGCCCAAAACACCCAAAAAATTCGATATTTAGGGGTCCCAGAAGCGATCTGTACATGCCTACACCGTGTTAGAGTATTTTCAAAATACAGGCTCAAAACATGCTCAAAATCGATATTTTAGGTGCCAAAATTCGATATGTGCATGCATCTTCTGTACCCGTTTATATCTCAAATTCAGGCTCAAAACGCCCGAAAATTCAATATTTTGGGGTCCCAAAAGCAACCTGTACATGCCTACTCAGTGCTAGAATATTTTCAAAATATAGGCTAAAAACATGCTAAAAATCGATATTTTAGGTGCCAAAAAGTCGATATCTCAAATTCAGGCCCAAAACACCCAAAAACTCGATATTTAGGGGTCCCAGAAGCGATCTGTACATGCCTACTCCGTGTTAGAGTATTTTGAAAATACATGCATAAAACATGCTGAAAATCGATATTTTAGATGCCCAAAGTCAATATGTGCATGTATCTTCTGTACCCGTTTATATCTCAAATTCAGGCTCAAAACACCCGAAAATTCGATATTTTAAGGTCCCAGAAGCGATCTGTACATGCCTACTCAGTGCTAGAATATTTTCAAAATATAGGCTCAAAACATGCTAAAAATCGATATTTTAGGTGCGTAATGGCGATATCTCAAATTCAAGCCCAAAACACACGAAAATCCGATATTTAGGGGGTTCCAAAAGCGATCTGTACATGCCTACTCCGTGTTAGAGTATTTACAAAGTACAGGCCCAAAACATGCTCAAAATCGATGTTTTAGGTGCCCAAAAGTCGATATGTGCATGCATCTTCTGTACCCGTTTATATCTCAAATTCAGGCTCAAAACGCCCGAAAATTCAATATTTTGGGGTCCCAGAAGCAACCTGTACATGCCTACTCAGTGCTAGAATATTTTCAAAATATAGGCTAAAAACATGCTAAAAATCGATATTTTAGGTGCCAAAAAGTCGATATCTGAAATTCAGGCCCAAAACACCCAAAAACTCGATATTTAGGGGTCCCAGAAGCGATCTGTACATGCCTACTCCGTGTTAGAGTATTTTGAAAATACATGCCCAAAACATGCTGAAAATCGATATTTTAGATGCCCAAAGTCAATATGTGCATGTATCTTCTGTACCCGTTTATATCTCAAATTCAGGCTCAAAACACCCGAAAATTCGATATTTTAAGGTCCCAGAAGCGATCTGTACATGCCTACTCAGTGCTAGAATATTTTCAAAATATAGGCTCAAAACATGCTAAAAATCGATATTTTAGGTGCGTAATGGCGATATCTCAAATTCAAGCCCAAAACACACGAAAATCCGATATTTTGGGGGTTCCAAAAGCGATCTGTACATGCCTACTCCGTGTTAGAGTATTTACAAAGTACAGACCCAAAACATGCTCAAAATCGATGTTTTAGGTGCCCAAAAGTCGATATGTGCATGCATCTTCAGTACCCGTTTATATCTCAAATTTAGGCTCAAAACACCCGAAAATTCAATATTTTGGGGTCCCAGAAGCAACCTGTACATGCCTACTCAGTGCTAGAATATTTTCAAAATATAGGCTAAAAACATGCTAAAAATCGATATTTTAGGTGCCAAAAAGTCGATATCTCAAATTAAGTCCCAAAACACCCAAAAAATTCGATATTTAGGGGTCCCAGAAGCGATCTGTGCATGCCTACACCGTGTTAGAGTATTTTCAAAATACAGGCTCAAAACATGCTCAAAATCGATGTTTTAGGTGCCAAAAAGTAGATATGTGCATGCATCTTCAGTACCCGTTAATATCTCAAATTCAGGCTCAAAACACCCGAAAATTCGATATTTTGGGGTCCCAGAAGCGATCTGTACATGCCTACTCCGTGTTAGAGTATTTTCAAAATACATGCTAAAAACATGCTGAAAATCGATATTTTAGATGCCCAAAGTCAATATGTGCATGTATCTTCCGTACCCGTTTATATCTCAAATTCTGGCCGTAAACACCCCAAAATTCGATATTTTGGGGTCCCTGAAGCAATCTGTACATGCCTACTCAGTGCTAGAATATTTTCAAAATATAGGCTAAAAACATGCTAAAAATCGATATTTTAGGTGCCAAAAAGTCGATATCTCAAATAAAGGCCCAAAACACCCGAAAATTCGATATTTAGGGGTCCCAGAAGCGATCTGTACATGCCTACTCCGTGTTAGAGTATTTTCAAAATACATGCCCATAACATGCTGAAAATCGATATTTTAGATGCCCAAAGTCAATATGTGCATGTATCTTCTGTACCCGTTTATATCTCAAATTCAGGCTCAAAACACCCGAAAATTCGATATTTCGGGGTCCCAGAAGCGATCTGTACATGCCTACTCCGTGTTAGAGTATTTTCAAAATACATGCCCAAAACATGCTGAAAATCGATATTTTAGATGCCCAAAGTCAATATGTGCATGTATCTTCTGTACCCGTTTATATCTCAAATTCAGTCTCAAAACACCCGAAAATTCGTTATTTTGGGGTCCCAGAAGCGATCTGTACATGCCTACTCAGTGCTAGAATATTTTCAAAATATAGGCTAAAAACATGCTAAAAATCGATATTTTTGGTGCCAAAAAGTCGATATCTCAAATTCAGGCCCAAAACACCCAAAAACTCGATATTTAGGGGTCCCAGAAGCGATCTGTACATGCCTACTCCGTGTTAGAGTATTTTGAAAATACATGCCCAAAACATGCTGAAAATCGATATTTTAGATGCCCAAAGTCAATATGTGCATGTATCTTCTGTACCCGTTTATATCTCAAATTCAGGCTGAAAACACCCGAAAATTCGATATTTTAAGGTCCCAGAAGCGATCTGTACATGCCTACTCAGTGCTAGAATATTTTCAAAATATAGGCTCAAAACATGCTATAAATCGATATTTTAGGTGCGTAATGGCGATATCTCAAATTCAAGCCCAAAACACACGAAAATCCGATATTTTGGGGGTTCCAAAAGCGATCTGTACATGCCTACTCCGTGTTAGAGTATTTACAAAGTACAGGCCCAAAACATGCTCAAAATCGATGTTTTAGGTGCCCAAAAGTCGATATGTGCATGCATCTTCTGTACCCGTTTATATCTCAAATTCAGGCTCAAAACGCCCGAAAATTCAATATTTTGGGGTCCCAAAAGCAACCTGTACATGCCTACTCAGTGCTAGAATATTTTCAAAATATAGGCTAAAAACATGCTAAAAATCGATATTTTAGGTGCCAAAAAGTCGATATCTCAAATTCAGGCCCAAAACACCCAAAAACTCGATATTTAGGGGTCCCAGAAGCGATCTGTACATGCCTACTCCGTGTTAGAGTATTTTGAAAATACATGCCCAAAACATGCTGAAAATCGATATTTTAGATGCCCAAAGTCAATATGTGCATGTATCTTCTGTACCCGTTTATATCTCAAATTCAGGCTCAAAACACCCGAAAATTCGATATTTTAAGGTCCCAGAAGCGATCTGTACATGCCTACTCAGTGCTAGAATATTTTCAAAATATAGGCTCAAAACATGCTAAAAATCGATATTTTAGGTGCGTAATGGCGATATCTCAAATTCAAGCCCAAAACACACGAAAATCCGATATTTAGGGGGTTCCAAAAGCGATCTGTACATGCCTACTCCGTGTTAGAGTATTTACAAAGTACAGGCCCAAAACATGCTCAAAATCGATGTTTTAGGTGCCCAAAAGTCGATATGTGCATGCATCTTCTGTACCCGTTTATATCTCAAATTCAGGCTCAAAACGCCCGAAAATTCAATATTTTGGGGTCCCAGAAGCAACCTGTACATGCCTACTCAGTGCTAGAATATTTTCAAAATATAGGCTAAAAACATGCTAAAAATCGATATTTTAGGTGCCAAAAAGTCGATATCTGAAATTCAGGCCCAAAACACCCAAAAACTCGATATTTAGGGGTCCCAGAAGCGATCTGTACATGCCTACTCCGTGTTAGAGTATTTTGAAAATACATGCCCAAAACATGCTGAAAATCGATATTTTAGATGCCCAAAGTCAATATGTGCATGTATCTTCTGTACCCGTTTATATCTCAAATTCAGGCTCAAAACACCCGAAAATTCGATATTTTAAGGTCCCAGAAGCGATCTGTACATGCCTACTCAGTGCTAGAATATTTTCAAAATATAGGCTCAAAACATGCTAAAAATCGATATTTTAGGTGCGTAATGGCGATATCTCAAATTCAAGCCCAAAACACACGAAAATCCGATATTTTGGGGGTTCCAAAAGCGATCTGTACATGCCTACTCCGTGTTAGAGTATTTACAAAGTACAGACCCAAAACATGCTCAAAATCGATGTTTTAGGTGCCCAAAAGTCGATATGTGCATGCATCTTCAGTACCCGTTTATATCTCAAATTTAGGCTCAAAACACCCGAAAATTCAATATTTTGGGGTCCCAGAAGCAACCTGTACATGCCTACTCAGTGCTAGAATATTTTCAAAATATAGGCTAAAAACATGCTAAAAATCGATATTTTAGGTGCCAAAAAGTCGATATCTCAAATTAAGGCCCAAAACACCCGAAAATTCGATATTTAGGGGTCCCAGAAGCGATCTGTACATGCCTACTCCGTGTTAGAGTATTTTCAAAATACAGGCCAAAAACATACTGAAAATCGATCTTTTAGGTGCCCAAAAGTCGATAAGTGCATGCATCTTCAGTACCCGTTTATATCTCAAATTCAGGCTCAAAACACCCGAAAATTCGATATTTTGGGGTCCCAGAAGCGATCTGTACATGCCTACTCAGTTCTAGAGTATTTTCAAAATACATGCTAAAAACATGCTGAAAATCGATATTTTAGATGCCCAAAAGTCGATATGTGCATGCATCTTCAGTACCCGTTTATATCTCAAATTTAGGCTCAAAACACCCGAAAATTCAATATTTTGGGGTCCCAGAAGCAACCTGTACATGCCTACTCAGTGCTAGAATATTTTCAAAATATAGGCTAAAAACATGCTAAAAATCGATATTTTAGGTGCCAAAAAGTCGATATCTCAAATAAAGGCCCAAAACACCCGAAAATTCGATATTTAGGGGTCCCAGAAGCGATCTGTACATGCCTACTCCGTGTTAGAGTATTTTCAAAATACAGGCCAAAAACATACTGAAAATCGATCTTTTAGGTGCCCAAAAGTCGATAAGTGCATGCATCTTCAGTACCCGTTTATATCTCAAATTCAGGCTCAAAACACCCGAAAATTCGATATTTTGGGGTCCCAGAAGCGATCTGTACATGCCTACTCAGTTCTAGAATATTTTCAAAATATAAGCTAAAAACATGCTAAAATCGATATTTTAGGTGCCAAAAAGTCGATATGTGCATGCATCTTCAGTACCCGTTTATATCTCAAATTCAAGTTCAAAACACCCGAAATTTCGATATTTTGGGGTCCCAGAAGCGATCTGTACATGCCTACTCCGTGTTAGAGTATTTTAAAAATACATGCCCAAAACATGCTGAAAATCGATATTTTAGATGCCCAAAATCAATATGTGCATGCATCTTCTGTACCCGTTTATATCTCAAATTCAGGCTCAAAACACCCGAAAATTCGATATTTTGGGGTCCCAGAAGCGATCTGTACATGCCTACTCAGTGCTAGAATATTTTCAAAATATAGGCTCAAAACATGCTAAAAATCGATATTTTAGGTGCGTAAAGGCGATATATCAAATTCAGGACCAAAACACCCGAAAATTCGATATTTTGGGGTCCCAAAAGCGATCTGTACATGCCTACTCCGTGTTAGAGTATTTTCAAAATACAGGCCAAAAACATGCTCAAAATCGATGTTTTAGGTGCACAAAAGTCGATATGTGAATGCATCTTCAGTACCCGTTTATATCTCAAATTCAGGCTCAAAACACCCGAAAATTCGTTATTTTGGGGTCCCAGAAGCGATCTGTACATGCCTACTCCGTGTTAGAGTATTTTCAAAATACATGCCCAAAACATGCTGAAAATCGATATTTTAGATGCCCAAAGTCAAAAAGTGCATGTATCTTCTGTACCCGTTTATATCTCAAATTCAGGCTCAAAACACCCGAAAATTCGATATTTTGGGGTCCCAGAAGCGATCTGTACATGCCTACTCAGTGCTAGAATATTTTCAAAATATAGGCTCAAAACATGCTAAAAATCGATATTTTAGGTGCGTAAAGGCGATATCTCAAACTCAGGCCCAAAATACCCGAAAATTCGATATTTTGGGGTCCCAGAAGCGATCTGAACATGCCTACTCCGTGTTAGAGTATTTTCAAAATACAGGCCAAAAACATACTGAAAATCGATGTTTTAGGTGCCCAAAAGTCAATAAGTGCATGCATCTTCCGTACCCGTTTATATCTCAAATTCTGGCCGTAAACACCCAAAAATTCGATATTTTGGGGTCCCTGAAGCAATCTGTACATGCCTACTCAGTGCTTGAATATTTTCGAAATATAGGCTAAAAACATGCTAAAAATCGATCTTGTAGGTGCCAAAAAGTCGATATCTCAAATTCAGTCCCAAAACACCCGAAAATTCGATATTTAGGGGTCCCAGAAGCGATCTGTACATGCCTACTCCGTGTTAGAGTATTTTCAAAATACAGGCCAAAAACATACTGGAAATCGATCTTTTAGGTGCCCAAAAGTCGATATGTGCATGCATCTTCAGTACCCGTTTATATCTGAAATTCTGGCCCTAAACACACTAAAATTCAATATTTTAGGGTCCCAGACGCAATATGTACATGCCTACTCAGTGCTAGAATATTTTCAAAATATAAGCTAAAAACATGCTAAAAATCAATATTTTAGGTGCCAAAAAGTCGATATGTGCATGCATCTTCAGTACCCGTTTATATCTCAAATTCAGGCTCAAAACACCCGAAAATTCGATATTTTGGGGTCCCAGAAGCGATCTGTACATGCCTACTCAGTGCTTGAATATTTTCGAAATATAGGCTAAAAACATGCTAAAAATCGATCTTGTAGGTGCCAAAAAGTCGATATCTCAAATTCAGTCCCAAAACACCCGAAAATTCGATATTTAGGGGTCCCAGAAGCGATCTGTACATGCCTACTCCGTGTTAGAGTATTTTAAAAATACATTCCCAAAACATACTGAAAATCGATATTTTAGATGCCAAAAGTCAATATGTGCATGTATCTTCTGTACCCGTTTATATCTCAAATTCAGGCTCAAAACACCCGAAAATTCGATATTTTGGGGTCTCAGAAGCGATCTGTACATGCCTACTCAGTGCTAGAATATTTTCAAAATATAGGCTGAAAAACATGCTAAAAATCGATATTTTAGGTGCGTAAAGGCGATATCTCAAATTCAGGCCCAAAACACCCGAAAATTCGATATTTTGGGGTCCCAAAAGCGATCTGTACATGCCTACTCCGTGTTAGAGTATTTTCAAAATACAGGCCAAAAACATGCTCAAAATCGATGTTTTAGGTGCCCAAAAGTCGATATGTGCATGCATCTTCAGTACCCGTTTATATCTCAAATTCAGGCTCAAAACACCCGAAAATTCAATATTTTGGGATCCCAGAAGCAACCTGTACATGCCTACTCAGTGCTAGAATATTTTCAAAATATAGGCTAAAAACATGCTAAAAATCGATATTTTAGGTGCCAAAAAGTCGATATATCAAATTAAGGCCCAAAATACCAAAAAAATTCGATATTTAGGGGTCCCAGGAGCGATCTGTACATGCCTACACCGTGTTAGAATATTTTCAAAATACAGGCTAAAAACATGCTCAAAATCGATGTTTTAGGTGCCAAAAAGTCGATATGTGCATGCATCTTCAGTACCCGTTAATATCTCAAATTCAGGCTCAAAACACCCGAAAATTCGATATTTTGGGGTCCCAGAAGCGATTTGTACATGCCTACTCCGTGTTAGAGTATTTTCAAAATACATGCCCAAAACATGCTGAAAATCGATATTTTTGATGCCCAAAGTCAATATGTGCATGTATCTTCTGTACCCGTTTATATCTCAAATTCAGGCTCAAAACACCCGAAATTTCGATATTTTGGGGTCCCAGAAGCGATCTGTACATGCCTACTCCGAGTTAGAGTATTTTCAAAATACAGGCCAAAAACATACTGAAAATCGATCTTTTAGGTGCCCAAAAGTCGATAAGTGTATGCATCTTCCGTACCCGTTATATCTCAAATTCTGGCCGTAAACACCCAAAAATTCGATATTTTGGGGTCCCTGAAGCAATCTGTACATGCCTACTCAGTGCTTGAATATTTTCGAAATATAGGCTAAAAACATGCTAAAAATCGATCTTGTAGGTGCCAAAAAGTCGATATCTCAAATTCAGTCCCAAAACACACGAAAATTCGATATTTAGGGGTCCCAGAAGCGATCTGTACATGCCTACTCAGTGCTAGAATATTTTCAAAATATAGGCTCAAAAACATGCTAAAAATCGATATTTTAGGTGCGTAAAGGCGATATCTCAAATTCAGGCCCAAAACACCCGAAAATTCGATATTTTGGGGTCCCAAAAGCGATCTGTACATGCCTACTCCGTGTTAGAGTATTTTCAAAATACAGGCCAAAAACATGCTCAAAATCGATGTTTTAGGTGCCCAAAAGTCGATATGTGCATGCATCTTCCGTACCCGTTTATATCTCAAATTCAGGCTCAAAACACCCGAAAATTCGATATTTTGGGGTCCCAGAAGCGATCTGTACATGCCTACTCCGTGTTAGAGTATTTTCAAAATACATGCCCAAAACATGCTGAAAATCGATATTTTAGATGCCCAAAGTCAAAATGTGCATGTATCTTCTGTACCCGTTTATATCTCAAATTCAGGCTCAAAACACCCGAAAACTCGATATTTTGGGGTCCCAGAAGCGATCTGTACATGCCTACTCAGTGGTAGAATATTTTCAAAATATAGGCACAAAACATGCTAAAATTCGATATTTTAGGTGCGTAAAGGCGATATCTCAAATTCAGGCCCAAAACACCCGAAAATTCAATATTTTGGGGTCCCTGAAGCAATCTGTACATGCCTACTCAGTGCTAGAATATTTTCAAAATATAGGCTAAAAACATGCTAAAAATCGATCTTGTAGGTGCCAAAAAGTCGATATCTCAAATTAAGGCCCAAAACACCCGAAAACTCGATATTTAGGGGTCCCAGAAGCGATCTGTATATGCCTACTCCGTGTTAGAGTATTTTCAAAATACATGCCCATAACATGCTGAAAATCGATATTTTAGATGCCCAAAGTCAATATGTGCATGTATCTTCTGTACCCGTTTATATCTCAAATTCAGGCTCAAAACACCCGAAAATTCGATATTTTGGGGTCCCAGAAGCGATCTGTACATGCCTACTCCGTGTTAGAGTATTTTCAAAATACAGTCCAAAAACATGCTCAAAATCGATGTTTTAGGTGCCCAAAAGTCGATATGTGCATGCATCTTCAGTACCCGTTTATATCTCAAATTCAGGCTCAAAACACCCGAAAATTCAATATTTTGGGGTCCCAGAAGCAGCCTGTACATGCCTACTCAGTGCTAGAATATTTTCAAAATATAGGCTAAAAACATGCTAAAAATCGATATTTTAGGTGCCAAAAAGTCGATATATCAAATTAAGGCCCAAAACACCCAAAAAATTCGATATTTAGGGGTCCCAGAAGCGATCTGTACATGCCTACCCC
This sequence comes from Petrolisthes cinctipes, assembly GCA_033782935.1. Taxonomy (NCBI): domain Eukaryota; kingdom Metazoa; phylum Arthropoda; class Malacostraca; order Decapoda; family Porcellanidae; genus Petrolisthes; species Petrolisthes cinctipes. The sequence goes on from JAWQEG010001675.1 coordinate 372,304, forward strand.
GTGTTAGAGTATTTTCAAAATACAGGCTCAAAACATGCTCAAAATCGATGTTTTAGGTGCCAAAAAGTCGATATGTGCATGCATCTTCAGTACCCGTTAATATCTCAAATTCAGGCTAAAAACACCCGAAAATTCGATATTTTGGGGTCCCAGAAGCGATTTGTACATGCCTACTCCGTGTTAGAGTATTTTCAAAATACATGCCCAAAACATGCTGAAAATCGATATTTTAGATGCCCAAAGTCAATATGTGCATGTATCTTCTGTACCCGTTTATATCTCAAATTCAGGCTCAAAACACCCGAAATTTCGATATTTTGGGGTCCCAGAAGCGATCTGTACATGCCTACTCCGTGTTAGAGTATTTTCAAAATACAGGCCAAAAACATACTGAAAATCGATCTTTTAGGTGCCCAAAAGTCGATAAGTGCATGCATCTTCCGTACCCGTTTATATCTCAAATTCTGGCCGTAAACACCCAAAAATTCGATATTTTGGGGTCCCTGAAGCAATCTGTACATGCCTACTCAGTGCTTGAATATTTTCGAAATATAGGCTAAAAACATGCTAAAAATCGATCTTGTAGGTGCCAAAAAGTCGATATCTCAAATTCAGTCCCAAAACACCCGAAAATTCGATATTTAGGGGTCCCAGAAGCGATCTGTACATGCCTACTCCGTGTTAGAGTATTTTCAAAATACAGGCCAAAAACATACTGGAAATCGATCTTTTAGGTGCCCAAAAGTCGATATGTGCATGCATCTTCAGTACCCGTTTATATCTGAAATTCTGGCCCTAAACACACTAAAATTCAATATTTTAGGGTCCCAGACGCAATCTGTACATGCCTACTCAGTGCTAGAATATTTTCAAAATATAAGCTAAAAACATGCTAAAAATCGATATTTTAGGTGCCAAAAAGTAGATATGTGCATGCATCTTCAGTACCCGTTTATATCTCAAATTCAGGCTCAAAACACCCGAAAATTCGATATTTTGGGGTCCCAGAAGCGATCTGTACATGCCTACTCCGTGTTAGAGTATTTTAAAAATACATTCCCAAAACATACTGAAAATCGATATTTTAGATGCCAAAAGTCAATATGTGAATGTATCTTCTGTACCCGTTTATATCACAAATTCAGGCTCAAAACACCCGAAAATTCGATATTTTGGGGTCTCAGAAGCGATCTGTACATGCCTACTCAGTGCTAGAATATTTTCAAAATATAGGCTCAAAAACATGCTAAAAATCGATATTTTAGGTGCGTAAAGGCGATATCTCAAATTCAGGCCCAAAACACCCGAAAATTCGATATTTTGGGGTCCCAAAAGCGATCTGTACATGCCTACACCGTGTTAGAATATTTTCAAAATACAGGCTCAAAACATGCTCAAAATCGATGTTTTAGGTGCCAAAAAGTCGATATGTGCAAGCATCTTCAGTACCCGTTTATATCTCAAATTCAGGCTCAAAACACCCGAAAATTCGATATTTTGGGGTCCCAGAAGCGATTTGTACATGCCTACTCCGTGTTAGAGTATTTTCAAAATACATGCCCAAAACATGCTGAAAATCGATATTTTTGATGCCCAAAGTCAATATGTGCATGTATCTTCTGTACCCGTTTATATCTCAAATTCAGGCTCAAAACACCCGAAATTTCGATATTTTGGGGTCCCAGAAGCGATCTGTACATGCCTACTCCGTGTTAGAGTATTTTCAAAATACAGGCCAAAAACATACTGAAAATCGATCTTTTAGGTGCCCAAAAGTCGATAAGTGCATGCATCTTCCGTACCCGTTTATATCTCAAATTCTGGCCGTAAACACCCAAAAATTCGATATTTTGGGGTCCATGAAGCAATCTGTACATGCCTACTCAGTGCTTGAATATTTTCGAAATATAGGCTAAAAACATGCTAAAAATCGATCTTGTAGGTGCCAAAAAGTCGATATCTCAAATTCAGTCCCAAAACACCCGAAAATTCGATATTTAGGGGTCCCAGAAGCGATCTGTACATGCCTACTCCGTGTTAGAGTATTTTCAAAATACTGGCCAAAAACATACTGGAAATCGATCTTTTAGGTGCCCAAAAGTCGATATGTGCATGCATCTTCAGTACCCGTTTATATCTGAAATTCTGGCCCTAAACACACGAAAATTCAATATTTTGGGGTCCCAGACGCAATCTGTACATGCCTACTCAGTGCTAGAATATTTTCAAAATATAAGCTAAAAACATGCTAAAAATCGATATTTTAGGTGCCAAAAAGTCGATATGTGCATGCATCTTCAGTACCCGTTTATATCTCAAATTCAGGCTCAAAACACCCGAAAATTCGATATTTTGGGGTCCCAGAAGCGATCTGTACATGCCTACTCCGTGTTAGAGTATTTTAAAAATACATTCCCAAAACATGCTGAAAATCGATATTTTAGATGCCCAAAGTCAATATGTGCATGTATCTTCTGTACCCGTTTATATCTCAAATTCAGGCTCAAAACACCCGAAAATTCGATATTTTGGGGTCCCAGAAGCGATCTGTACATGCCTACTCAGTGCTAGAATATTTTCAAAATATAGGCTCAAAAACATGCTAAAAATCGATATTTTAGGTGCGTAAAGGCGATATCTCAAATTCAGGCCCAAAACACCCGAAAATTCGATATTTTGGGGTCCCAAAAGCGATCTGTACATGCCTACTCCGTGTTAGAGTATTTTCAAAATACAGGCCAAAAACATGCTCAAAATCGATGTTTTAGGTGCCCAAAAGTCGATATGTGCATGCATCTTTCGTACCCGTTTATATCTCAAATTCAGGCTCAAAACACCCGAAAATTCGATATTTTGGGGTCCCAGAAGCGATCTGTACATGCCTACTCCGTGTTAGAGTATTTTCAAAATACATGCCCAAAACATGCTGAAAATCGATATTTTAGATGCCCAAAGTCAAAATGTGCATGTATCTTCTGTACCCGTTTATATCTCAAATTCAGGCTCAAAACACCCGAAAACTCGATATTTTGGGGTCCCAGAAGCGATCTGTACATGCCTACTCAGTGGTAGAATATTTTCAAAATATAGGCACAAAACATGCTAAAATTCGATATTTTAGGTGCGTAAAGGCGATATCTCAAATTCAGGCCCAAAACACCCGAAAATTCGATATTTTGGAGTCCCAAAAGCGATCTGTACATGCCTACTCTGTGTTAGAGTATTTTCAAAATACAGGCCAAAAACATGCTCAAAATCGATGTTTTAGGTGCCCAAAAGTCGATATGTGCATGCATCTTCAGTACCCGTTTATATTTCAAATTCAGGCTCAAAACACCAGAAAATTCGATATTTTGGGGTCCCAGAAGCGATCTGTACATGCCTACTCCGTGTTAGAGTATTTTCAAAATACATGCCCAAAACATGCTGAAAATCGATATTTTAGATGCCTAAAGTCAATATGTGCATGTATCTTCTGTACCCGTTTATATCTCTAATTCAGGCTCAAAACACCCGAAAATTCAATATTTTGGGGTCCCTGAAGCAATCTGTACATGCCTACTCAGTGCTAGAATATTTTCAAAATATAGGCTAAAAACATGCTAAAAATCGATCTTGTAGGTGCCAAAAAGTCGATATCTCAAATTCAGTCCCAAAACACCCGAAAATTCGATATTTAGGGGTCCCAGAAGCGATCTGTACATGCCTACTCCGTGTTAGAGTATTTTCAAAATACAGGCCAAAAACATACTGAAAATTGATCTTTTAGGTGCCCAAAAGTCGATATGTGCATGCATCTTCAGTACCCGTTTATATCTCAAATTCTGGCCCTAAAAACACTAAAATTCAATATTTTGGGGTCCCAGACGCAATCTGTACATGCCTACTCAGTGCTAGAATATTTTCAAAATATAGGCTAAAAACATGCTAAAAATCGATATTTTAGGTGCCAAAAAGTCGATATCTCAAATTAAGGCCCAAAACACCCGAAAACTCGATATTTAGGGGTCCCAGAAGCGATCTGTATATGCCTACTCCGTGTTAGAGTATTTTCAAAATACATGCCCATAACATGCTGAAAATCGATATTTTAGATGCCCAAAGTCAATATGTGCATGTATCTTCTGTACCCGTTTATATCTCAAATTCAGGCTCAAAACACCCGAAAATTCGATATTTTGGGGTCCCAGAAGCGATCTGTACATGCCTACTCCGTGTTAGAGTATTTTCAAAATACATGCCCAAAACATGCTGAAAATCGATATTTCAGATGCCCAAAGTCAATATGTGCATGTATCTTCTGTACCCGTTTATATCTCAAATTCAGGCTCAAAACACCCGAAAATTCGATATTTTGGGGTCCCAGAAGCGATCTGTACATGCCTACTCAGTGCTAGAATATTTTCAAAATATAGGCTAAAAACATGCTAAAAATCGATATTTTAGGTGCCAAAAAGTCGATATCTCAAATTCAGGCCCAAAACACCCAAAAACTCGATATTTAGGGGTCCCAGAAGCGATCTGTACATGCCTACTCCGTGTTAGAGTATTTTCAAAATACAGGCCCAAAACATGCTCAAAATCGATGTTTTAGGTGCCAAAAAGACGATAAGTGCATGCATCTTCAGTACCCGTTTATATCTCAAATTCAGGCTCAAAACACCCGAAAATTCGATATTTTGGGGTCCCAGAAGCGATCTGTACATGCCTACTCCGTGTTAGAGTATTTTGAAAATACATGCCCAAAACAAGCTAAAAAATCGATATTTTAGATGCCCAAGGTCAATATGTGCATGTATCTTCAGTACCCGTTTATATCTCAAATTCAGGCTCAAAACACCCGAAAATTCGATATTTTAAGGTCCCAGAAGCGATCTGTACATGCCTACTCAGTGCTAGAATATTTTCAAAATATAGGCTCAAAACATGCTAAAAATCGATATTTTAGGTGCGTAATGGCGATATCTCAAATTCAAGCCCAAAACACCCGAAAATCCGATATTTTGGGGGTTCCAAAAGCGATCTGTACATGCCTACTCCGTGTTAGAGTATTTACAAAGTACAGGCCCAAAACATGCTCAAAATCGATGTTTTAGGTGCCCAAAAGTCGATATGTGCATGCATCTTCAGTACCCGTTTATATCTCAAATTCAGGCTCAAAACACCCGAAAATTCAATATTTTGGGGTCCCAGAAGCAACCTGTACATGCCTACTCAGTGCTAGAATATTTTTAAAATATAGGCTAAAAACATGCTAAAAATCGATATTTTAGGTGCCAAAAAGTCGATATCTCAAATTAAGGCCCAAAACACCCAAAAAATTCGATATTTAGGGGTCCCAGAAGCGATCTGTACATGCCTACACCGTGTTAGAGTATTTTCAAAATACAGGGCAAAAACATGCTCAAAATCGATGTTTTAGGTGCCCAAGAGTCGATATGTGCATGCATCTTCCATACCCGTTTATATCTCAAATTCAGGCTCAAAACACCCGAAAATTCGATATTTTGGGGTCCCAGAAGCGATCTGTACATGCCTACTCCGTGTTAGAGTATTTTCAAAATACATGCCCAAAACATGCTGAAAATCGATATTTTAGATGCCCAAAGTCAAAATGTGCATGTATCTTCTGTACCCGTTTATATCTCAAATTCAGGCTCAAAACACCCGAAAACTCGATATTTTGGGGTCCCAGAAGCGATCTGTACATGCCTACTCAGTGCTAGAATATTTTCAAAATATAGGCACAAAACATGCTAAAATTCGATATTTTAGGTGCGTTAAGGCGATATCTCAAATTCAGGCCCAAAACACCCGAAAATTCGATATTTTGGGGTCCCAAAAGCGATCTGTACATGCCTACTCTGTGTTAGAGTATTTTCAAAATACAGGCCAAAAACATGCTCAAAATCGATGTTTTAGGTGCCCAAAAGTCGATATGTGCATGCATCTTCAGTACCCGTTTATATCTCAAATTCAGGCTCAAAACACCCGAAAATTCGATATTTTGGGGTCCCAGAAGCGATCTGTACATGCCTACTCCGTGTTAGAGTATTTTCAAAATACAGGCCCAAAACATGCTGAAAATCGATATTTTAGATGCCCAAAGTCAATATGTGCATGTATCTTCTGTACCCGTTTATATCTCTAATTCAGGCTCAAAACACCCGAAAATTCAATATTTTGGGGTCCCTGAAGCAATCTGTACATGCCTACTCAGTGCTAGAATATTTTCAAAATATAGGCTAAAAACATGCTAAAAATCGATCTTGTAGGTGCCAAAAAGTCGATATCTCAAATTCAGTCCCAAAACACCCGAAAATTCGATATTTAGGGGTCCCAGAAGCGATCTGTACATGCCTACTCCGTGTTAGAGTATTTTCAAAATACAGGCCAAAAACGTACTGAAAATTGATCTTTTAGGTGCCCAAAAGTCGATATGTGCATGCATCTTCAGTACCCGTTTATATCTCAAATTCTGGCCCTAAAAACACTAAAATTCAATATTTTGGGGTCCCAGACGCAATCTGTACATGCCTACTCAGTGCTAGAATATTTTCAAAATATAGGCTAAAAACATGCTAAAAATCGATATTTTAGGTGCCAAAAAGTCGATATCTCAAATTAAGGCTTAAAACACCCGAAAATTCGATATTTTGGGGTCCCAGAAGCGATCTGTACATGCCTACTCCGTGTTAGAGTATTTTCAAAATACAGGCCCAAAACATGCTGAAAATCGATATTTTAGATGCCCAAAGTCAATATGTGCATGTATCTTCTGTACCCGTTTATATCTCTAATTCAGGCTCAAAACACCCGAAAATTCAATATTTTGGGGTCCCTGAAGCAATCTGTACATGCCTACTCAGTGCTAGAATATTTTCAAAATATAGGCTAAAAACATGCTAAAAATCGATCTTGTAGGTGCCAAAAAGTCGATATCTCAAATTCAGTCCCAAAACACCCGAAAATTCGATATTTAGGGATCCCAGAAGCGATCTGTACATGCCTACTCCGTGTTAGAGTATTTTCAAAATACAGGCCAAAAACATACTGAAAATTGATCTTTTAGGTGCCCAAAAGTCGATATGTGCATGCATCTTCAGTACCCGTTTATATCTCAAATTCTGGCCCTAAAAACACTAAAATTCAATATTTTGGGGTCCCAGACGCAATCTGTACATGCCTACTCAGTGCTAGAATATTTTCAAAATATAGGCTAAAAACATGCTAAAAATCGATATTTTAGGTGCCAAAAAGTCGATATCTCAAATTAAGGCTTAAAACACCCGAAAATTCGATATTTTGGGGTCCCAGAAGCGATCTGTACATGCCTACTCCGTGTTAGAGTATTTTCAAAATACATGCCCATAACAAGCTGAAAATCGATATTTTAGATGCCCAAAGTCAATATGTGCATGTATCTTCTGTACCCGTTTATATCTCAAATTCAGGCTCAAAACACCCGAAAATTCAATATTTTGGGGTCCCAGAAGCAACCTGTACATGCCTACTCAGTGCTAAAATATTTTTAAAATATAGGCTAAAAACATGCTAAAAATCGATATTTTAGGTGCCAAAAAGTCGATATCTCAAATTAAGGCCCAAAACACCCAAAAAATTCGATATTTAGGGGTCCCAGATGCGATCTGTACATGCCTACACCGTGTTAGAGTATTTTCAAAATACAGGCCCAAAACATGCTCAAAATCGATGTTTTAGGTGCCCAAAATTCGATATGTGCATGCATCTTCAGTACCCGTTTATATCTCAAATTCAGGCTTAAAACACCCGAAAATTCGATATTTTGGGGTCCCAGAAGCGATCTGTACATGCCTACTCCGTGTTAGAGTATTTTCAAAATACATGCCCATAACATGCTGAATATCGATATTTTAGATGCCCAAAGTCAATATGTGCATGTATCTTCTGTACCCGTTTATATCTCTAATTCAGGCTCAAAACACCCGAAAATTCGATATTTTGGGGTCCCAGAAGCGATCTGTACATGCCTACTCCGTGTTAGAGTATTTTCAAAATACATGCCCAAAACATGCTGAAAATCGATATTTTAGATGCCCAAAGTCAATATGTGCATGTATCTTCTGTACCCGTTTATATCTCAAATTCAGGCTCAAAACACCCCAAAATTCGATATTTTGGGGTCCCAGAAGCGATCTGTACATGCTAGAATATTTTCAAAATATAGGCTAAAAACATGCTAATAATCGATATTTTAGGTGCCAAAAAGTCGATATCTCAAATTCAGGCCCAAAACACCCAAAAACTCGATATTTAGGGGTCCCAGAAGCGATCTGTACATGCCTACTCCGTGTTAGAGTATTTTCAAAATACAGGCCCAAAACATGCTCAAAATCGATGTTTTAGGTGCCAAAAAGTCGATATGTGCATGCATCTTCAGTACCCGTTTATATCTCAAATTCAGGCTCAAAACACCCGAAAATTCGATATTTTGGGGTCCCAGAAGCGATCTGTACATGCCTACTCCGTGTTAGAGTATTTTCAAAATACATGCTAAAAACATGCTGAAAATCGATATTTTAGATGCCCAAAGTCGATAAGTGCATGCATTTTCCGTACCCGTTTATATCTCAAATTCTGGCCGTAAACACCCCAAAATTCGATATTTTGGGGTCCCTGAAGCAATCTGTACATGCCTACTCAGTGCTAGAATATTTTCAAAATATAGGCTAAAAACATGCTAAAAATCGATATTTTAGGTGCCAAAAAGTCGATATCTCAAATTCAGGCCCAAAACACCCAAAAACTCGATATTTAGGGGTCCCAGAAGCGATCTGTACATGCCTACTCCGTGTTAGAGTATTTACAAAGTACAGGCCCAAAACATGCTCAAAATCGATGTTTTAGGTGCCCAAAAGTCGATATGCGCATGCATCTTCAGTACCCGTTTATATCTCAAATTCAGGCTCAAAACACCCGAAAATTCGATATTTTGGGGACCCAGAAGCGATCTGTACATGCCTACTCCGTGTTAGAGTATTTTGAAAATACATGCCCAAAACATGCTGAAAATCGATATTTTAGATGCCCAAAGTCAATATGTGCATGTATCTTCTGTACCCGTTTATATCTCAAATTCAGGCTCAAAACACCCGAAAATTCGATATTTTAAGGTCCCAGAAGCGATCTGTACATGCCTACTCAGTGCTAGAATATTTTCAAAATATAGGCTCAAAACATGCTAAAAATCGATATTTTAGGTGCGTAATGGCGATATCTCAAATTCAAGCCCAAAACACACGAAAATCCGATATTTTGGGGGTTCCAAAAGCGATCTGTACATGCCTACTCCGTGTTAGAGTATTTACAAAGTACAGGCCCAAAACATGCTCAAAATCGATGTTTTAGGTGCCCAAAAGTCGATATGTGCATACATCATCAGTACCCGTTTATATCTCAAATTCAGGCTCAAAACACCCGAAAATTCAATATTTTGGGGTCCCAGAAGCAACCTGTACATGCCTACTCTGTGCTAGAATATTTTTAAAATATAGGCTAAAAACATTCTAAAAATCGATATTTTAGGTGCCAAAAAGTCGATATCTCAAATTAAGGCCCAAAACACCCAAAAAATTCGATATTTAGGGGTCCCAGAAGCGATCTGTACATGCCTACACCGTGTTAGAGTATTTTCAAAATACAGGCTCAAAACATGCTCAAAATCGATGTTTTAGGTGCCAAAAAGTCGATATGTGCATGCATCTTCAGTACCCGTTAATATCTCAAATTCAGGCTCAAAACACCCGAAAATTCGATATTTTGGGGTCCCAGAAGCGATCTGTACATGCCTACTCCGTGTTAGAGTATTTTCAAAATACATGCCAAAAACATGCTGAAAATCGATATTTTAGATGCCCAAAGTCAATATGTGCATGTATCTTCTGTACCCGTTTATATCTCAAATTCAGGCTCAAAACACCTGAAATTTCGATATTTTGGGGTCCCAGAAGCAATCTGTACATGCCTACTCAGTGCTAGAATATTTTCAAAATATAGGCTAAAAACATGCTAAAAATCGATATTTTAGGTGCCAAAAAGTCGATATCTCAAATAAAGGCCCAAAACACCCGAAAATTCGATATTTAGGGGTCGCAGAAGCGATCTGTACATGCCTACTCCGTGTTAGAGTATTTTCAAAATACAGGACAAAAACATACTGAAAATCGATCTTTTAGGTGCCCAAAAGTCGATAAGTGCATGCATCTTCCGTACCCGTTTATATCTCAAATTCTGGCCGTAAACAACCCAAAATTCGATATTTTGGGGTCCCTGAAGCAATCTGTACATGCCTACTCAGTGCTAGAATATTTTCAAAATATAGGCTAAAAACATGCTAAAAATCGATATTTTAGGTGCAAAAAAGTCGATATCTCAAATTAAGGCCCAAAACACCCGAAAACTCGATATTTAGGGGTCCCAGAAGCGATCTTTACATGCCTACTCCGTGTTAGAGTATTTTCAAAATACAGGCCCATAACATGCTCAAAATCGATGTTTTAGGTGCCCAAAAGTCGATATGTGCATGCCTCTTCAGTACCCGTTTATATCTCAAATTCAGGCTTAAAACACCCGAAAATTCGATATTTTGGGGTCCCAGAAGCGATCTGTACATGCCTACTCCGTGTTAGAGTATTTTCAAAATACATGCCCATAACATGCTGAAAATCGATATTTTAGATGCCTAAAGTCAATATGTGCATGTATCTTCTGTACCCGTTTATATCTCAAATTCAGGCTCAAAACACCCGAAATTTCAATATTTTGGGGTCTCAGAAGCGATCTGTACATGCCTACTCCGTGTTAGAGTATTTTCAAAATACAGGCCCAAAACATGCTCAAAATCGATGTTTTAGGTGTCCAAAATTCGATATGTGCATGCATCTTCAGTACCCGTTTATATCTCAAATTCAGGCTTAAAACACCCGAAAATTCGATATTTTGGGGTCCCAGAAGCGATCTGTACATGCCTACTCCGTGTTAGAGTATTTTCAAAATACATGCCCATAACATGCTGAATATCGATATTTTAGATGCCCAAAGTCAATATGTGCATGTATCTTCTGTACCCGTTTATATCTCTAATTCAGGCTCAAAACACCCGAAAATTCGATATTTTGGGGTCCCAGAAGCGATCTGTACATGCCTACTCCGTGTTAGAGTATTTTCAAAATACATGCCCAAAACATGCTGAAAATCGATATTTTAGATGCCCAAAGTCAATATGTGCATGTATCTTCTGTACCCGTTTATATCTCAAATTCAGGCTCAAAACACCCCAAAATTCGATATTTTTGGGTCCCAGAAGCGATCTGTACATGCTAGAATATTTTCAAAATATAGGCTAAAAACATGCTAAAAATCGATATTTTAGGTGCCAAAAAGTCGATATCTTAAATTCAGGCCCAAAACACCCAAAAACTCGATATTTAGGGGTCCCAGAAGCGATCTGTACATGCCTACTCCGTGTTAGAGTATTTTCAAAATACAGGCCCAAAACATGCTAAAAATCGATGTTTTAGGTGCCAAAAAGTCGATATGTGCATGCATCTTCAGTACCTGTTTATATCTCAAATTCAGGCTCAAAACACCCGAAAATTCGATATTTTGGGGTCCCAGAAGCGATCTGTACATGCCTACTCCGTGTTAGAGTATTTTCAAAATACATGCTAAAAACATGCTGAAAATCGATATTTTAGATGCCCAAAGTCAATATGTGCATGTATCTTCTGTACCCGTTTATATCTCAAATTCAGGCTCAAAACACCCGAAATTTCGATATTTTGGGGTCCCAGAAGCAATCTGTACATGCCTACTCAGTGCTATAATATTTTCAAAATATAGGCTCAAAACATGCTAAAAATCGATATTTTAGGTGCCAAAAAGTCGATATCTCAAATAAAGTCCCAAAACACCCGAAAATTCGATATTTAGGGGTCCCAGAAGCGATCTGTACATGCCTACTCCGTGTTAGAGTATTTTCAAAATACAGGACAAAAACATACTGAAAATCGATCTTTTAGGTGCCCAAAAGTTGATAAGTGCATGCATCTTCCGTACCCGTTTATATCTCAAATTCTGGCCGTAAACACCCCAAAATTCGATATTTTGGGGTCAATGAAGCAATCTGTACATGCCTACTCAGTGCTAGAATATTTTCAAAATATAGGCTAAAAACATGCTAAAAATCGATATTTTAGGTGCCAAAAAGTCGATATCTCAAATTCAGGCCCAAAACACCCAAAAACTCGATATTTAGGGGTCCCAGAAGCGATCTGTACATGCCTACTCCGTGTTAGAGTATTTACAAAGTACAGGCCCAAAACATGCTCAAAATCGATGTTTTAGGTGCCCAAAAGTCGATATGTGCATGCATCTTCAGTACCCGTTTATATCTCAAATTCAGGCTCAAAACACCCGAAAATTCGATATTTTGGGGTCCCAGAAGCGATCTGTACATGCCTACTCCGTGTTAGAGTATTTTGAAAATACATGCCCAAAACATGCTGAAAATCGATATTTTAGATGCCCAAAGTCAATATGTGCATGTATCTTCTGTACCCGTTTATATCTCAAATTCAGGCTCAAAACACCCGAAATTTCAATATTTTGGGGTCCCAGAAGCAATCTGTACATGCCTACTCAGTGCTAGAATATTTTCAAAATATAGGCTAAAAACATGCTAAAAATCGATATTTTAGGTGCCAAAAAGCCGATATCTCAAATAAAGGCATTAAACACCCGAAAATTCGATATTTAGGGGTCCCAGAAGCGATCTGTACATGCCTACTCCGTGTTAGAGTATTTTCAAAATACAGGCCAAAAACATACTGAAAATCGATCTTTTAGGTGCCCAAAAGTCGATAAGTGCATGCATCTTCCGTACCCGTTTATATCTCAAATTCTGGCCGTAAACACCCAAAAATTCGATATTTTGGGGTCCCTGAAGCAATCTGTACATGCCTACTCCGTGTTAGAGTATTTTCAAAATACATGCTAAAAACATGCTGAAAATCGATATTTTAGGTGCCAAAAAGTCGATATCTCAAATTAAGGCCCAAAACACCCGAAAACTCGATATTTAGGGGTCCCAGAAGCGATCTTTACATGCCTACTCCGTGTTAGAGTATTTTCAAAATACAGGCCCAAAACATGCTCAAAATCGATGTTTTAGGTGCCCAAAATTCGATATGTGCATGCATCTTCAGTACCCGTTTATATCTCAAATTCAGGCTTAAAACACCCGAAAATTCGATATTTTGGGGTCCCAGAAGCGATCTGTACATGCCTACTCCGTGTTAGAGTATTTTCAAAATACATGCCCATAACATGCTGAATATCGATATTTTAGATGCCCAAAGTCAATATGTGCATGTATCTTCTGTACCCGTTTATATCTCTAATTCAGGCTCAAAACACCCGAAAATTCGATATTTTGGGGTCCCAGAAGCGATCTGTACATGCCTACTCCGTGTTAGAGTATTTTCAAAATACATGCCCAAAACATGCTGAAAATCGATATTTTAGATGCCCAAAGTCAATATGTGCATGTATCTTCTGTACCCGTTTATATCTCAAATTCAGGCTCAAAACACCCCAAAATTCGATATTTTGGGGTCCCAGAAGCGATCTGTACATGCTAGAATATTTTCAAAATATAGGCTAAAAACATGCTAATAATCGATATTTTAGGTGCCAAAAAGTCGATATCTCAAATTCAGGCCCAAAACACCCAAAAACTCGATATTTAGGGGTCCCAGAAGCGATCTGTACATGCCTACTCCGTGTTAGAGTATTTTCAAAATACAGGCCCAAAACATGCTCAAAATCGATGTTTTAGGTGCCAAAAAGTCGATATGTGCATGCATCTTCAGTACCCGTTTATATCTCAAATTCAGGCTCAAAACACCCGAAAATTCGATATTTTGGGGTCCCAGAAGCGATCTGTACATGCCTACTCCGTGTTAGAGTATTTTCAAAATACATGCTAAAAACATGCTGAAAATCGATATTTTAGATGCCCAAAGTCGATAAGTGCATGCATTTTCCGTACCCGTTTATATCTCAAATTCTGGCCGTAAACACCCCAAAATTCGATATTTTGGGGTCCCTGAAGCAATCTGTACATGCCTACTCAGTGCTAGAATATTTTCAAAATATAGGCTAAAAACATGCTAAAAATCGATATTTTAGGTGCCAAAAAGTCGATATCTCAAATTCAGGCCCAAAACACCCAAAAACTCGATATTTAGGGGTCCCAGAAGCGATCTGTACATGCCTACTCCGTGTTAGAGTATTTACAAAGTACAGGCCCAAAACATGCTCAAAATCGATGTTTTAGGTGCCCAAAAGTCGATATGCGCATGCATCTTCAGTACCCGTTTATATCTCAAATTCAGGCTCAAAACACCCGAAAATTCGATATTTTGGGGACCCAGAAGCGATCTGTACATGCCTACTCCGTGTTAGAGTATTTTGAAAATACATGCCCAAAACATGCTGAAAATCGATATTTTAGATGCCCAAAGTCAATATGTGCATGTATCTTCTGTACCCGTTTATATCTCAAATTCAGGCTCAAAACACCCGAAAATTCGATATTTTAAGGTCCCAGAAGCGATCTGTACATGCCTACTCAGTGCTAGAATATTTTCAAAATATAGGCTCAAAACATGCTAAAAATCGATATTTTAGGTGCGTAATGGCGATATCTCAAATTCAAGCCCAAAACACACGAAAATCCGATATTTTGGGGGTTCCAAAAGCGATCTGTACATGCCTACTCCGTGTTAGAGTATTTACAAAGTACAGGCCCAAAACATGCTCAAAATCGATGTTTTAGGTGCCCAAAAGTCGATATGTGCATACATCATCAGTACCCGTTTATATCTCAAATTCAGGCTCAAAACACCCGAAAATTCAATATTTTGGGGTCCCAGAAGCAACCTGTACATGCCTACTCTGTGCTAGAATATTTTTAAAATATAGGCTAAAAACATTCTAAAAATCGATATTTTAGGTGCCAAAAAGTCGATATCTCAAATTAAGGCCCAAAACACCCAAAAAATTCGATATTTAGGGGTCCCAGAAGCGATCTGTACATGCCTACACCGTGTTAGAGTATTTTCAAAATACAGGCTCAAAACATGCTCAAAATCGATGTTTTAGGTGCCAAAAAGTCGATATGTGCATGCATCTTCAGTACCCGTTAATATCTCAAATTCAGGCTCAAAACACCCGAAAATTCGATATTTTGGGGTCCCAGAAGCGATCTGTACATGCCTACTCCGTGTTAGAGTATTTTCAAAATACATGCCAAAAACATGCTGAAAATCGATATTTTAGATGCCCAAAGTCAATATGTGCATGTATCTTCTGTACCCGTTTATATCTCAAATTCAGGCTCAAAACACCTGAAATTTCGATATTTTGGGGTCCCAGAAGCAATCTGTACATGCCTACTCAGTGCTAGAATATTTTCAAAATATAGGCTAAAAACATGCTAAAAATCGATATTTTAGGTGCCAAAAAGTCGATATCTCAAATAAAGGCCCAAAACACCCGAAAATTCGATATTTAGGGGTCGCAGAAGCGATCTGTACATGCCTACTCCGTGTTAGAGTATTTTCAAAATACAGGACAAAAACATACTGAAAATCGATCTTTTAGGTGCCCAAAAGTCGATAAGTGCATGCATCTTCCGTACCCGTTTATATCTCAAATTCTGGCCGTAAACAACCCAAAATTCGATATTTTGGGGTCCCTGAAGCAATCTGTACATGCCTACTCAGTGCTAGAATATTTTCAAAATATAGGCTAAAAACATGCTAAAAATCGATATTTTAGGTGCAAAAAAGTCGATATCTCAAATTAAGGCCCAAAACACCCGAAAACTCGATATTTAGGGGTCCCAGAAGCGATCTTTACATGCCTACTCCGTGTTAGAGTATTTTCAAAATACAGGCCCATAACATGCTCAAAATCGATGTTTTAGGTGCCCAAAAGTCGATATGTGCATGCCTCTTCAGTACCCGTTTATATCTCAAATTCAGGCTTAAAACACCCGAAAATTCGATATTTTGGGGTCCCAGAAGCGATCTGTACATGCCTACTCCGTGTTAGAGTATTTTCAAAATACATGCCCATAACATGCTGAAAATCGATATTTTAGATGCCTAAAGTCAATATGTGCATGTATCTTCTGTACCCGTTTATATCTCAAATTCAGGCTCAAAACACCCGAAATTTCAATATTTTGGGGTCTCAGAAGCGATCTGTACATGCCTACTCCGTGTTAGAGTATTTTCAAAATACAGGCCCAAAACATGCTCAAAATCGATGTTTTAGGTGTCCAAAATTCGATATGTGCATGCATCTTCAGTACCCGTTTATATCTCAAATTCAGGCTTAAAACACCCGAAAATTCGATATTTTGGGGTCCCAGAAGCGATCTGTACATGCCTACTCCGTGTTAGAGTATTTTCAAAATACATGCCCATAACATGCTGAATATCGATATTTTAGATGCCCAAAGTCAATATGTGCATGTATCTTCTGTACCCGTTTATATCTCTAATTCAGGCTCAAAACACCCGAAAATTCGATATTTTGGGGTCCCAGAAGCGATCTGTACATGCCTACTCCGTGTTAGAGTATTTTCAAAATACATGCCCAAAACATGCTGAAAATCGATATTTTAGATGCCCAAAGTCAATATGTGCATGTATCTTCTGTACCCGTTTATATCTCAAATTCAGGCTCAAAACACCCCAAAATTCGATATTTTTGGGTCCCAGAAGCGATCTGTACATGCTAGAATATTTTCAAAATATAGGCTAAAAACATGCTAAAAATCGATATTTTAGGTGCCAAAAAGTCGATATCTTAAATTCAGGCCCAAAACACCCAAAAACTCGATATTTAGGGGTCCCAGAAGCGATCTGTACATGCCTACTCCGTGTTAGAGTATTTTCAAAATACAGGCCCAAAACATGCTAAAAATCGATGTTTTAGGTGCCAAAAAGTCGATATGTGCATGCATCTTCAGTACCCGTTTATATCTCAAATTCAGGCTCAAAACACCCGAAAATTCGATATTTTGGGGTCCCAGAAGCGATCTGTACATGCCTACTCCGTGTTAGAGTATTTTCAAAATACATGCTAAAAACATGCTGAAAATCGATATTTTAGATGCCCAAAGTCAATATGTGCATGTATCTTCTGTACCCGTTTATATCTCAAATTCAGGCTCAAAACACCCGAAATTTCGATATTTTGGGGTCCCAGAAGCAATCTGTACATGCCTACTCAGTGCTATAATATTTTCAAAATATAGGCTCAAAACATGCTAAAAATCGATATTTTAGGTGCCAAAAAGTCGATATCTCAAATAAAGGCCCAAAACACCCGAAAATTCGATATTTAGGGGTCCCAGAAGCGATCTGTACATGCCTACTCCGTGTTAGAGTATTTTCAAAATACAGGACAAAAACATACTGAAAATCGATCTTTTAGGTGCCCAAAAGTTGATAAGTGCATGCATCTTCCGTACCCGTTTATATCTCAAATTCTGGCCGTAAACACCCCAAAATTCGATATTTTGGGGTCAATGAAGCAATCTGTACATGCCTACTCAGTGCTAGAATATTTTCAAAATATAGGCTAAAAACATGCTAAAAATCGATATTTTAGGTGCCAAAAAGTCGATATCTCAAATTCAGGCCCAAAACACCCAAAAACTCGATATTTAGGGGTCCCAGAAGCGATCTGTACATGCCTACTCCGTGTTAGAGTATTTACAAAGTACAGGCCCAAAACATGCTCAAAATCGATGTTTTAGGTGCCCAAAAGTCGATATGTGCATGCATCTTCAGTACCCGTTTATATCTCAAATTCAGGCTCAAAACACCCGAAAATTCGATATTTTGGGGTCCCAGAAGCGATCTGTACATGCCTACTCCGTGTTAGAGTATTTTGAAAATACATGCCCAAAACATGCTGAAAATCGATATTTTAGATGCCCAAAGTCAATATGTGCATGTATCTTCTGTACCCGTTTATATCTCAAATTCAGGCTCAAAACACCCGAAAATTCGATATTTTAAGGTCCCAGAAGCGATCTGTACATGCCTACTCAGTGCTAGAATATTTTCAAAATATAGGCTCAAAACATGCTAAAAATCGATATTTTAGGTGCGTAATGGCGATATCTCAAATTCAAGCCCAAAACACACGAAAATCCGATATTTTGGGGGTTCCAAAAGCGATCTGTACATGCCTACTCCGTGTTAGAGTATTTACAAAGTACAGGCCCAAAACATGCTCAAAATCGATGTTTTAGGTGCCCAAAAGTCGATATGTGCATGCATCTTCAGTACCCGTTTATATCTCAAATTCAGGCTCAAAACACCCGAAAATTCAATATTTTGGGGTCCCAGAAGCAACCTGTACATGCCTACTCTGTGCTAGAATATTTTTAAAATATAGGCTAAAAACATTCTAAAAATCGATATTTTAGGTGCCAAAAAGTCGATATCTCAAATTAAGGCCCAAAACACCCAAAAAATTCGATATTTAGGGGTCCCAGAAGCGATCTGTACATGCCTACACCGTGTTAGAGTATTTTCAAAATACAGGCTCAAAACATGCTCAAAATCGATGTTTTAGGTGCCAAAAAGTCGATATGTGCATGCATCTTCAGTACCCGTTAATATCTCAAATTCAGGCTCAAAACACCCGAAAATTCGATATTTTGGGGTCCCAGAAGCGATCTGTACATGCCTACTCCGTGTTAGAGTATTTTCAAAATACATGCTAAAAACATGCTGAAAATCGATATTTTAGATGCCCAAAGTCAATATGTGCATGTATCTTCTGTACCCGTTTATATCTCAAATTCAGGCTCAAAACACCCGAAATTTCGATATTTTGGGGTCCCAGAAGCAATCTGTACATGCCTACTCAGTGCTAGAATATTTTCAAAATATAGGCTAAAAACATGCTAAAAATCGATATTTTAGGTGCCAAAAAGTCGATATCTCAAATAAAGGCCCAAAACACCCGAAAATTCGATATTTAGGGGTCCCAGAAGCGATCTGTACATGCCTACTCCGTGTTAGAGTATTTTCAAAATACAGGACAAAAACATACTGAAAATCGATCTTTTAGGTGCCAAAAAGTCGATAAGTGCATGCATCTTCCGTACCCGTTTATATCTCAAATTCAGGCTCAAAACACCCGAAAATTCGATATTTTGGGGTCCCAGAAGCGATCTGTACATGCCTACTCCGTGTTAGAGTATTTTGAAAATACATGCCCAAAACATGCTGAAAATCGATATTTTAGATGCCCAAAGTCAATATGTGCATGTATCTTCTGTACCCGTTTATATCTCAAATTCAGGCTCAAAACACCCGAAAATTCGATATTTTAAGGTCCCAGAAGCGATCTGTACATGCCTACTCAGTGCTTGAATATTTTCAAAATATAGGCTCAAAACATGCTAAAAATCGATTTTTTAGGTGCGTAAGGACGATATCTCAAATTCAAGCCAAAAACACACGAAAATCCAATATTTTGGGGGTTCCAAAAGCGATCTGTACATGCCTACTCCGTGTTAGAGTATTTACAAAGAACAGGCCCAAAACATGCTCAAAATCGATGTTTTAGGTGCCCAAAAGTCGATATGTGCATGCATCTTCAGTACCCGTTTATATCTCAAATTCAGGCTCAAAACACCCGAAAATTCAATATTTTGGGGTCCCAGAAGCAACCTGTACATGCCTACTCAGTGCTAGAATATTTTCAAAATATAGGCTAAAAACATGCTAAAAATCGATATTTTAGGTGCCAAAAAGTTGATATCTCAAATTAAGGCCCAAAACACCCAAAAAATTCGATATTTAGGGGTCCCAGAAGCGATCTGTACATGCCTACACCGTGTTAGAGTATTTTCAAAATACAGGCTCAAAACATGCTGAAAATAGATATTTTAGATGCCCAAAGTCAATATGTGCATGTATCTTCTGTACCCGTTTATATCTCAAATTCAGGCTCAAAACACCCTAAATTTCGATATTTTGGGGTCCCAGAAGCAATCTGTACATGCCTACTCAGTGCTAGAATATTTTCAAAATATAGGCTAAAAACATGCTAAAAATAGATATTTTAGATGCCCAAAGTCAATATGTGCATGTATCTTCTGTACCCGTTTATATCTCAAATTCAGGCTCAAAACACCCTAAATTTCGATATTTTGGGGTCCCAGAAGCAATCTGTACATGCCTACTCAGTGCTAGAATATTTTCAAAATATAGGCTAAAAACATGCTAAAAATCGATATTTTAGGTGCCAAAAAGTCGACATCTCAAATAAAGGCCCAAAACACCCGAAAATTCGATATTTAGGGGTCCCAGAAGCGATCTGTACATGCCTACTCCGTGTTAGAGTATTTTCAAAATACAGGCCAAAAACATACTGAAAATCGATCTTTTAGGTGCCCAAAAGTCGATAAGTGCATGCATCTTCCGTACCCGTTTATATCTCAAATTCTGGCCGTAAACACCCCAAAATTCGATATTTTGGGGTCCCTGAAGCAATCTGTACATGCCTACTCAGTGCTAGAATATTTTCAAAATATAGGCTAAAAACATGCTAAAAATCGATATTTTAGGTGCCAAAAAGTCGATATCTCAAATTCAGGCCCAAAACACCCAAAAACTCGATATTTAGGGGTCCCAGAAGCGATCTGTACATGCATACTCCGTGTTAGAGTATTTACAAAGTACAGGCCCAAAACATACTCAAAATCGATGTTTTAGGTGCCCAAAAGTCGATATGTGCATGCATCTTCAGTAACCGTTTATATCTCAAATTCAGGCTCAAAACACCCGAAAATTCGATATTTTGGGGTCCCAGAAGCGATCTGTACATGCCTACTCCGTGTCAGAGTATTTTGAAAATACATGCCCAAAACATGCTGAAAATCGATATTTTAGATGCCCAAAGTCAATATGTGCATGTATCTTCTGTACCCATTTATATCTCAAATTCAGGCTCAAAACACCCGAAAGTTCAATATATTAAGGTCCCAGAAGCGATCTGTACATGCCTACTCCGTGTTAGAGTATTTTCAAAATACATGCCCAAAACATGCTGAAAATCGATATTTTAGATGCCCAAAGTCAATATGTGCATGTATCTTCTGTACCCGTTTATATCTCAAATTCAGGCTCAAAACACCCGAAAATTCGATATTTTGGGGTCCCAGAAGCGATCTGCACGTGCCTACTCAGTGCTAGAATATTTTCAAAATATAGGCCCAAAACATGCTCAAAATCGATGTTTTAGGTGCCCAAAAGTCGATATGTGCATGCATCTTCAGTACCCGTTTATATCTCAAATTCAGGCTCAAAACACCCGAAAATTCAATATTTTGAGGTCCCAGAAGCTACCTGTACATGCCTACTCAGTGCTAGAATATTTTCAAAATATAGGCTAAAAACATGCTAAAAATCGATATTTTAGGTGCCAAAAAGTCGATATCTCAAATTAAGGCCCAAAACACCCAAAAAATTCGATATTTAGGGGTCCCAGAAGCGATCTGTACATGCCTACACCGTGTTAAAGTATTTTCAAAATACAGGCTCAAAACATGCTCAAAATCGATGTTTTAGGTGCCAAAAAGTCGATATGTGCATGCATCTTCAGTACCCGTTAATATCTCAAATTCAGGCTCAAAACACCCGAAAATTCGATATTTTGGGGTCCCAGAAGCGATCTGTACATGCCTACTCAGTGCTAGAATATTTTCAAAATATAGGCTAAAAACATGCTAAAAATCGATATTTTAGGTGCCAAAAAGTCGATATCTCAAATAAAGGCCCAAAACACCCGAAAATTCGATATTTAGGGGTCCCAGAAGCCATCTGTACATGCCTACTCCGTGTTAGAGTATTTTCAAAATACAGGCCAAAAACATACTGAAAATCGATCTTTTAGGTGCCCAAAAGTCGATAAGTGCATGCATCTTCCGTACCCGTTTATATCTCAAATTCTGGCCGTAAACACCCCAAAATTCGATATTTTGGGGTCCCTGAAGCAATCTGTACATGCCTACTCAGTGCTAGAATATTTTCAAAATATAGGCTAAAAACATGCTAAAAATCGATATTTTAGGTGCCAAAAAATCGATATCTCAAATTCAGGCCCAAAACACCCAAAAACTCGATATTTAGGGGTCCCAGAAGCGATCTGTACATGCCTACTCCGTGTTAGAGTATTTACAAAGTACAGGCCCATAACATGCTGAAAATCGATATTTTAGATGCCCAAAGTCAATATGTGCATGTATCTTCTGTACCCGTTTATATCTCAAATTCAGGCTCAAAACACCCGAAAATTCGATATTTTGGGGTCCCAGAAGCGATCTGTACATGCCTACTCCGTGTTAGAGTATTTACAAATTACAGGCCCAAAACATGCTCAAAATCGATGTTTTAGGTGCCCAAAAGTCGATATGTGCATGCATATTCAGTACCCGTTTATATCTCAAATTCAGGCTCAAAACACCCGAAAATTCGATATTTTGGTGTCCCAGAAGCGATCTGTACATGCCTACTCAGTGCTAGAATATTTTCAGAATATAGGCTAAAAACATGCTAAAAATCGATATTTTAGGTGCCAAAAAGTCGATATCTCAAATTCACGCCCAAAACACCCAAAAACTCGATATTTAGGGGTCCCAGAAGCGATCTGTACATGCCTACTCCGTGTTAGAGTATTTTCAAAATACATGCCCAAAACATGCTCAAAATCGATGTTTTAGGTGCCCAAAAGTCGATAAGTGCATGCATCTTCTGTACCCGTTTATATATCAAATTCTGGCCCTCAACACCCGAAAATTCGATATTTTGGGGTCCCAGAAGCGATCTGTACATGCCTACTCCGTGTTAGAGTATTTTCAAATTTCTGGCCCAAAACAAGCTGAAAATCGATATCTTTGGTGCCCAAAGTCAATATGTGTAAGCATCTTCTATACTCGTTTATATCTCAAATTCAGGCTCAAAACACCCGAAAATTCGATATTTTGGGGTCCCAGAAGCGATCTGCACGTGCCTACTCAGTGCTAGAATATTTTCAAAATATAGGCCCAAAACATGCTCAAAATCGATGTTTTAGGTGCCCAAAAGTCGATATGTGCATGCATCTTCAGTACCCGTTTATATCTCAAATTCAGGCTCAAAACACCCGAAAATTCGATATTTTGGGGTCCCAGAAGCGATCTGTACATGCCTATTCCGTGTCAGAGTATTTTGAAAATACATGCCCAAAACATGCTGAAAATCGATATTTTAGATGCCCAAAGTCAATATGTGCATGTATCTTCTGTACCCGTTTATATCTCAAATTCAGGCTCAAAACACCCGAAAATTCAATATAATAAGGTCCCAGAAGCGATCTGTACATGCCTACTCCGTGTTAGAGTATTTTCAAAATACATGCCCAAAACATGCTGAAAATCGATATTTTAGATGCCCAAAGTCAATATGTGCATGTATCTTCTGTACCCGTTTATATCTCAAATTCAGGCTCAAAACACCCGAAAATTCGATATTTTGGGGTCCCAGAAGCGATCTGCACGTGCCTACTCAGTGCTAGAATATTTTCAAAATATAGGCCCAAAACATGCTCAAAATCGATGTTTTAGGTGCCCAAAAGTCGATATGTGCATGCATCTTCAGTACCCGTTTATATCTCAAATTCAGGCTCAAAACACACGAAAATTCAATATTTTGAGGTCCCAGAAGCTACCTGTACATGCCTACTCAGTGCTAGAATATTTTCAAAATATAGGCTAAAAACATGCTAAAAATCGATATTTTAGGTGCCAAAAAGTCGATATCTCAAATAAAGGCCCAAAACACCCGAAAATTCGATATTTAGGGGTCCCAGAAGCGATCTGTACATGCCTACTCCGTGTTAGAGTATTTTCAAAATACAGGCCAAAAACATACTGAAAATCGATGTTTTAGGTGCCCAAAAGTCGATAAGTGCATGCATCTTCCGTACCCGTTTATATCTCAAATTCTGGCCGTAAACACCCCAAAATTCGATATTTTGGGGTCCCAGAAGCAATCTGTACATGCCTACTCAGTGCTAGAATATTTTCAAAATATAGGCTAAAAACATGCTAAAAATCGATATTTTAGGTGCCAAAAAGTCGATATCTCAAATTAAGGCCCAAAACACCCGAAAACTCGATATTTATGGGTCCCAGAAGCGATCTTTACATGCCTACGCCGTGTTAGAGTATTTTCAAAATACAAGCCCAAAACATGCTCAAAATCGATGTTTTAGGTGCCCAAAAGTCGATATGTGCATGCATCTTCAGTACCCGTTTATATCTCAAATTCAGGCTTAAAACACCCGAAAATTCGATATTTTGGGGTCCCAGAAGCGATCTGTACATGCCTACTCCGTGTTAGAGTATTTTCAAAATACATGCCCATAACATGCTGAAAATCGTTATTTTAGATGCCCAAAGTCAATATGTGCATGTATCTTCTGTACCCGTTTATATCTCAAATTCAGGCTCAAAACACCCGAAAATTCGATATTTTGGGGTCCCAGAAGCGATCTGTACATGCCTACTCCGTGTTAGAGTATTTTCAAAATACATGCCCAAAACATGCTGAAAATCGATATTTTAGATGCCCAAAGTCAATATGTGCATGTATCTTCTATACCCGTTTATATCTCAAATTCAGGCTCAAAACACCCGAAAATTCGATATTTTGGGGTCCCAGAAGCGATCTGTACATGCCTACTCAGTGCTAGAATATTTTCAAAATATAGGCTAAATACATGCTAAAAATCGATATTTTAGGTGCCAAAAAGTCGATATCTCAAATTCAGGCCCAAAACACCCAAAAACTCGATATTTAGGGGTCCCAGAAGCGATCTGTACATGCCTACTCCGTGTTAGAGTATTTACAAAGTACAGGCCCAAAACATGCTCAAAATCGATGTTTTAGGTGCCCAAAAGTCGATATGTGCATGCATATTCAGTACCCGTTTATATCTCAAATTCAGGCTCAAAACACACGAAAATTCGATATTTTGGGGTCCCAGAAGCGATCTGTACATGCCTACTTAGTGCTAGAATAATTTCAAAATATAGGCTCAAAACATGCTAAAAATCGATATTTTAGGTGCGTAAAGGCGATATCTCAAATTCAGGCCCAAAACACACGAAAATTCGATATTTTGGGGTCCCAAAAGCGATCTGTACATGCCTACTCCGTGTTAGAGTATTTACAAAGTACAGGCCCAAAACATGCTCAAAATCGATGTTTTAGGTGCCCAAAAGTCGATATGTGCATGCATCTTCAGTACCCGTTAATATCTCAAATTCAGGCTCAAAACACCCGAAAATTCAATATTTTGAGGTCCCAGAAGCAACCTGTACATGCCTACTCAGTGCTAGAATATTTTCAAAATATAGGCTAAAAACATGCTAAAAATCGATATTTTAGGTGCCAAAAAGTCGATATCTCAAATTCAGGCCCAAAACACCCAAAAACTCGATATTTAGGGGTCCCAGAAGCGATCTGTACATGCCTACTCCGTGTTAGAGTATTTACAAAGTACAGGCCCATAACATGCTGAAAATCGATATTTTAGATGCCCAAAGTCAATATGTGCATGTATCTTCTGTACCCGTTTATATCTCAAATTCAGGCTCAAAACACCCGAAAATTCGATTTTTGGGGTCCCAGAAGCGATCTGTACATGCCTACTCCGTGTTAGAGTATTTTCAAAATACATGCCCAAAACATGCTGAAAATCGATATTTCAGATGCCCAAGGTCAATATGTGCATGTATCTTCTATACCCGTTTATATCTCAAATTCAGGCTCAAAACACCCGAAAATTCGATATTTTGGGGTCCCAGAAGCGATCTGTACATGCCTACTCAGTGCTAGAATATTTTCAAAATATAGGCTAAGAACATGCTAAAAATCGATATTTTAGGTGCCAAAAATTCGATATCTCAAATTCACGCCCAAAACACCCAAAAACTCGATATTTAGGGGTCCCAGAAGCGATCTGTACATGCCTACTCCGTGTTAGAGTATTTTCAAAATACAGGCCCAAAACATGCTCAAAATCGATGTTTTAGGTGCCAAAAAGTCGATATGTGCATGCATCTTCAGTACCCGTTTATATCTCAAATTCAGGCTCAAAACACCCGAAAATTCGATATTTTGGGGTCCCAGAAGCGATCTGTACATGCCTACTCCGTGTTAGAGTATTTTGAAAATACATGCCCAAAACATGCTGAAAATCGATATTTTAGATGCCCAAAGTCAATATGTGCATGTATCTTCTGTACCCGTTTATATCTCAAATTCAGGCTCAAAACACCCTAAATTTCGATATTTTAAGGTCCCAGAAGCAATCTGTACATGCCTACTCAGTGCTAGAATATTTTCAAAATATAGGCTCAAAACATGCTAAAAATCGATATTTTAGGTGCCAAAAAGTCGATATCTCAAAAAAAGGCCCAAAACACCCGAAAATTCGATATTTAGGGGTCTTAGAAGCGATCTGTACATGCCTACTCCGTGTTAGAGTATTTTCAAAATACAGGCTAAAAACATACTGAAAATCGATCTTTTAGGTGCCCAAAAGTCGATAAGTGCATGCATCTTCCGTACCCGTTTATATCTCAAATTCTGGCCGTAAACACCCCAAAATTCGATATTTTGGGGTCCCTGAAGCAAGCTGTACATGCCTACTCAGTGCTAGAATATTTTCAAAATATAGGCTAAAAACATGCTAAAAATCGATATTTTAGGTGCCAAAAAGTCGATATCTCAAATTCAGGCCCAAAACACCCAAAAACTCGATATTTACGGGTCCCAAAAGCGATCTGTACATGCCTACTCCGTGTTAGAGTATTTACAAAGTACAGGCCCAAAACATGCTCAAAATCGATGTTTTAGGTGCCCAAAAGTCGATATGTGCATGCATCTTCAGTACCCGTTTATATCTCAAATTCAGGCTCAAAACACCCGAAAATTCGATATTTTGGGGTCCCAGAAGCGATCTGTACATGCCTACTCCGTGTTAGAGTATTTTGAAAATACATGCCCAAAACATGCTGAAAATCGATATTTTAGATGCCCAAAGTCAATATGTGCATGTATCTTCTGTACCCGTTTATATCTCAAATTCAGGCTCAAAACACCCTAAATTTCGATATTTTAAGGTCCCAGAAGCAATCTGTACATGCCTACTCAGTGCTAGAATATTTTCAAAATATAGGCTCAAAACATGCTAAAAATCGATATTTTATGTGCGTAATGGCGATATCTCAAATTCAAGCCCAAAACACACGAAAATCCGATATTTTGGGGGTTCCAAAAGCGATCTGTACATGCCTACTCCGTGTTAGAGTATTTACAAAGTACAGGCCCAAAACATGCTCAAAATCGATGTTTTAGGTGCCCAAAAGTCGATATGTGCATGCATCTTCAGTACCCGTTTATATCTCAAATTCAGGCTCAAAAAACCCGAAAATTCAATATTTTGGGGTCCCAGAAGCAACCTGTACATGCCTATTCAGTGCTAGAATAATTTCAAAATATAGGCTCAAAACATGCTAAAAATCGATATTTTAGGTGCCAAAAAGTCGATATCTCAAATTAAGGCCCAAAACACCCAAAAAATTCGATATTTAGGGGTCCCAGAAGCGATCTGTACATGCCTACACCGTGTTAGAGTATTTTCAAAATACAGGCTCAAAACATGCTCAAAATCGATGTTTTAGGTGCCAAAAAGTCGATATGTGCATGCATCTTCAGTACCCGTTAATATCTCAAATTCAGGCTCAAAACACCCGAAAATTCGATATTTTGGGGTCCCAGAAGCGATCTGTACATGCCTACTCCGTGTTAGAGTATTTTCAAAATACATGCTAAAAACATGCTGAAAATCGAAATTTAAATGCCCAAAGTCAATATGTGCATGTATCTTCTGTACCCGTTTATATCTCAAATTCAGGCTCAAAACACCCGAAATTTCGATATTTTGGGGTCCCAGAAGCAATCTGTACATGCCTACTCAGTGCTAGAATATTTTCAAAATATAGGCTAAAAACATGCTAAAAATCGATATTTTAGGTGCCAAAAAGTCGATATCTCAAATAAAGGCCCAAAACACCCGAAAATTCGATATTTAGGGGTCCCAGAAGCGATCTGTACATGCCTACTCCGTGTTAGAGTATTTTCAAAATACAGGCCCAAAACATGCTCAAAATCGATGTTTTAGGTGAACAAAAGTCGATATGTGCATGCATCTTCAGTACCTGTTTATATCTCAAATTCAGGCTTAAAACACCCGAAAATTAAATATTTTGGGGTCCCAGAAGCGATCTGTACATGCCTACTCCGTGTTAGAGTATTTTCAAAATACATGCCCAAAACATGCTGAAAATCGATATTTTAGATGCCCAAAGTCAATATGTGCATGTATCTTCTGTACCCGTTTATATCTCAAATTCAGGCTCAAAACACCCGAAAATTCGATATTTTGGGGTCCCAGAAGCGATCTGTACATGCCTACTCAGTGCTAGAATATTTTCAAAATATAGGCTAAAAACATGCTAAAAATCGATATTTTAGGTGCCAAAAAGTCGATATCTCAAATTCAGGCCCAAAACACCCAAAAACTCGATATTTAGTGGTCCCAGAAGCGATCTGTACATGCCTACTCCGTGTTAGAGTATTTACAAAGTACAGGCACAAAACATGCTCAAAATCGATGTTTTAGGTGCCCAAAAGTCGATATGTGCATGCATATTCAGTACCCGTTTATATCTCAAATTCACGCTCAAAACACCCGAAAATTCGATATTTTGGGGTCCCAGAAGCGATCTGTACATGCCCACTCAGTGCTAGAATAATTTCAAAATATAGGCTCAAAACATGCTAAAAATCGATATTTTAGGTGCGTAAAGGCGATATCTCAAATTCAGGCCCAAAACACACGAAAATTCAATATTTTGGGGTCCCAAAAGCGATCTGTACATGCCTACTCCGTGTTAGAGTATTTACAAAGTACAGGCCCAAAACATGCTCAAAATCGATGTTTTAGGTGCCCAAAAGTCGATATGTGCATGCATCTTCAGTACCCGTTTATATCTCTAATTCAGGCTCAAAACACCCGAAAATTCAATATTTTGGGGTCCCAGAAGCAATCTGTACATGCCAACTCAGTGCTAGAATATTTTCAAAATATAGGCTAAAAACATGCTGAAAATCGATATTTTAGGTGCCAAAAAGTCGATATCTCAAATTCAGTCCCAAAACACCCGAAAATTCGATATTTTGGGGTCCCAGAAGCGATCTGTACATTACTCCGTGTTAGAGTATTTTCAAAATACAGGCCAAAAACATACTGAAAATCGATCTTTTAGGTGCCCAAAAGTCGATATGTGCATGCATCTTCAGTTTATATCAGTTTATATCAGTTTATATCAGTTTATATCTCAAATTCTGGCCCTAAACACACGAAAATTAAATATTTTGGGGTCCCAGACGCAATCTGTACATGCCTACTCAGTGCTAGAATATTTTCAAAATATAAGCTAAAAACATGCTAAAAATCGATATTTTAGGTGCCAAAAAGTCGATATGTGCATGCATCTTTAGTACCCGTTTATATCTCAAATTCAGGCTCAAAACACCCGAAAATTCGATATTTTGGGGTCCCAGAAGCGATCTGTACATGCCTACTCCGTGTTAGAGTATTTTAAAAATACATTCCCAAAACATGCAGAAAATCGATATTTTAGATGCCCAAAGTCAATATGTGCATGTATCTTCCGTACCCGTTTATATCTTAAATTCTGGCCGTAAACACCCAAAAATTCGATATTTTGGGCTCCCTGAAGCAGTCTGTACATGCCTACTCAGTGCTAGAATATTTTCAAAATATAGGCTAAAAACATGCTAAAAATCGATCTTGTAGATGCCAAAAAGTCGATATCACAAATTCAGTCCCAAAACACACGAAAATTCGATATTTAGGGGTCCCAGAAGCGATCTGTACATGCCTACTCCGTGTTAGAGTATTTTCAAAATACAAGCCAAAAACATACTGGAAATCGATCTTTTATGTGCCCAAAAGTCGATATGTGCATGCATCTTCAGTACCCGTTTATATCTCAAATTCTGGCCCTAAACACACGAAAATTAAATATTTTGGGGTCCCAGACGCAATCTGTACATGCCTACTCAGTGCTAGAATATTTTCAAAATATAAGCTAAAAACATGCTAAAAATCGATATTTTAGGTGCCAAAAAGTCGATATGTGCATGCATCTTCAGTACCCGTTTATATCTCAAATTCAGGCTCAAAACACCCGAAAATTCGATATTTTGGGGTCCCAGAAGCGATCTGTACATGCCTACTCCGTGTTAGAATATTTTCAAAATACATGCCCAAAACATGCTGAAAATCGATATTTTAGATGCCCAAAGTCAATATGTGCATGTATATTCTGTACCCGTTTATATCTCAAATTCAGGCTCAAAACACCCGAAAATTCTATATTTTGGGGTCCCAGAAGCGATCTGTACATGCCTACTCAGTGCTAGAATATTTTCAAAATATAGGCTCAAAAACATGCTAAAAATCGATATTTTAGGTGCGTAAAGGCGATATCTCAAATTCAGGCCCAAAACACCCAAAAAATTCGATATTTTGGGGTCCCAAAAGCGATCTGTACATGCCTAGTCCGTGTTAGAGTATTTTCAAAATACAGGCCAAAAACATGCTCAAAATCGATGTTTTAGGTGCCCAAAAGTCGATATGTGCATGCATCTTCAGTACCCGTTTATATCTCAAATTCAGGCTCAAAACACCCGAAAATTCGATATTTTGGGGTCCCAGAAGCGATCTGTACATGCCTAATCCGTGTTAGAGTATTTTTAAAATACATGCCCAAAACATGCTGAAAATCGATATTTTAGATGCCCAAAGTCAATATGTGCATGTATCTTCTGTACCCGTTTATATCTCTAATTCAGGCTCAAAACACCAGAAAATTCAATATTTTAGGGTCCCTGAAGCAATCTGTACATACTCAGTGCTAGAATATTTTCAAAATATAGGCTAAAAACATGCTAAAAATCGATCTTGTAGGTGCCAAAAAGTCGATATCTCAAATTCAGTCCCAAAACACCCGAAAAATCGATATTTAGGGGTCCCAGAAGCGATCTGTACATGCCTACTCCGTGTTAGAGTATTTTCAAAATACAGGCCAAAAACATACTGAAAATCGATCTTTTAGGTGCCCAAAAGTCGATATGTGCATGCATCTTCAGTACCCGTTTATATCTCAAATTCTGGCCCTAAGAACACGAAAATTCAATATTTTATGGTCCCAGACGCAATCTGTACATGCCTACTCAGTGCTAGAATATTTTCAAAATATAGGCTAAAAACATGCTAAAAATCAATATTTTAGGTGCCAAAAAGTCGATATCTCAAATTAAGGCCCAAAACACCCGAAAACTCGATATTTAGGGGTCCCAGAAGCGATCTTTACATGCATACTCCGTGTTAGAGTATTTTTAAATTACAGGCCCAAAACATGCTCAAAATCGATGTTTTAGGTGCCCAAAAGTCGATATGTGCATGCATCTTCAGTACCCGTTTATATCTCAAATTCTGGCCCTAAACACACGAAAATTCAATATTTTGGGGTCCCAGACGCAATCTGTACATGCCTACTCAGTGCTAGAATATTTTCAAAATATAGGCTAAAAACATGCTACAAATCGATATTTTAGGTGCCAAAAAGTCGATATGTGCATGCATCTTCAGTACCCGTTTATATCTCAAATTCAGTCTCAAAACACCCGAAAATTCGATATTTTGGGGTCCCAGAAGCGATCTGTACATGCCTACTCCGTGTTAGAGTATTTTCAAAATACATGCCCAAAACATGCTGAAAATCGATATTTTAGATGCCCAAAGTCAATATGTGCATGTATCTTCTGTACCCGTTTATATCTCAAATTCAGGCTCAAAACACCCGGAAATTCGATATTTTGGGGTCCCAGAAGCGATCTGTACATGCCTACTCAGTGCTAGAATATTTTCAAAATATAGGCTCAAAACTTGCTAAAATCGATATTTTAGGTGCGTAAAGGCGATATCTCAAATTCAGGCCCAAAACACCCGAAAATTCGATATTTTGGGGTCCCAATAGCGATCTGTACATGCCTATTCCGTGTTAGAGTATTTACAAAGTAGAGGCCCAAAACATGCTCAAAATCGATGTTTTAGGTGCCCAAAAGTCGATATGTGCATGCCTCTTCAGTACCCGTTTATATCTCAAATTCAGGCTCAAAACACCCGAAAATTCGATATTTTGGGGTCCCCTAAGCGATCTGTACATGCCTACTCAGTGCAAGAATATTTTCAAAATATAGGCTAAAAACATGCTAAAAATCGATATTTTAGGTGCGTAAAGGCGATATCTCAAATTCAGGCCCAAAACACACGAAAATTCGATATTTTGGGGTCCCAAAAGCGATCTGTACATGCCTACTCCGTGTTAGAGTATTTACAAAGTACAGGCCCAAAACATGCTCAAAATCGATGTTTTAGGTGCCCAAAAGTCGATATGTGCATGCATCTTCAGTACCCGTTTATATCTCAAATTCAGGCTCAAAACACCCGAAAATTCAATATTTTGGGGTCCCAGAAGCAATCTGTACATGCCAACTCAGTGCTAGAATATTTTAAAAATATAGGCTAAAAACATGCTAAAAATCGATATTTTAGGTGCCAAAAAGTCGATATCTCAAATTCAGTCCCAAAACATCCGAAAATTCGATATTTAGGGGTCCCAGAAGCGATCTGTACATGCCTACTCAGTACTAGAATATTTTCAAAATACAGGCCAAAAACATACTGAAAATCGATCTTTTAGGTGCCCAAAAGTCGATATGTGCATGCATTTCCAGTACCCGTTTATATCTCAAATTCAGGCTCAAAACACCCGAAAATTCGATATTTTGGGGTCCCAGAAGCTATCTGTACATGCCTACTCCGTGTTAGAGTATTTTCAAAATACATGCCCAAAACATGCTGAAAATCGATATTTTAGATGCCCAAAGTCAATATGTGCATGTATCTTCTGTACCCGTTTATATCTCAAATTCAGGCTCAAAACACCCGAAAATTCGATATTTTGGGGTCCCAGAAGCGATCTGTACATGCCTACTCAGTGCTAGAATATTTTCAAAATATAGGCTCAAAATATGCTAAAATTCGATATTTTAGGTGCGTAAAGGCGATATCTCAAATTCAGGCCCAAAACTCCCGAAAATTCGATATTTTGGGGTCCCAAAAGCGATCTGTACATGCCTACTCCGTGTTAGAGTATTTTCAAAATACAGGCCAAAAACATGCTGAAAATCGATATTTTAGATGCCCAAAGTCAATATGTGCATGTATCTTCTGTACCCGTTTATATCTCAAATTCAGACTCAAAACACCCGAAATTTCGATATTTTGGGGTCCCAGAAGCAATCTGTACATGCCTACTCAGTGCTAGAATATTTTCAAAATATAGGCTAAAAACATGCTAAAAATCGATATTTTAGGTGCCAAAAAGTCGATATCTCAAATAAAGGCCCAAAACACCCGAAAATTCGATATTTAGGGGTCCCAGAAGCGATCTGTACATGCCTACTCCGTGTTAGAGTATTTTCAAAATACAGGCCCAAAACATGCTCAAAATCGATGTTTTAGGTGAACAAAAGTCGATATGTGCATGCATCTTAAGTACCTGTTTATATCTCAAATTCAGGCTTAAAACACCCGAAAATTAAATATTTTGGGGTCCCAGAAGCGATCTGTACATGCCTACTCCGTGTTAGAGTATTTTCAAAATACATGCCCAAAACATGCTGAAAATCGATATTTTAGATGCCCAAAGTCAATATGTGCATGTATCTTCTGTACCCGTTTATATCTCAAATTCAGGCTCAAAACACCCGAAAATTCGATATTTTGGGGTCCCAGAAGCGATCTGTACATGCCTACTCAGTGCTAGAATATTTTCAAAATATAGGCTAAAAACATGCTAAAAATCGATATTTTAGGTGCCAAAAAGTCGATATCTCAAATTCAGGCCCAAAACACCCAAAAACTCGATATTTAGTGGTCCCAGAAGCGATCTGTACATGCCTACTCCGTGTTAGAGTATTTACAAAGTACAGGCCCAAAACATGCTCAAAATCGATGTTTTAGGTGCCCAAAAGTCGATATGCGCATGCATCTTCAGTACCCGTTTATATCTCTAATTCAGGCTCAAAACACCCGAAAATACAATATTTTGGGGTCCCAGAAGCAATCTGTACATGACAACTCAGTGCTAGAATATTTTCAAAATATAGGCTAAAAACATGCTGAAAATCGATATTTTAGGTGCCAAAAAGTCGATATCTCAAATTCAGTCCCAAAACACCCGAAAATTCGATATTTAGGGGTCCCAGAAGCGATCTGTACATGCCTACTCAGTCCTAGAATATTTTCAAAATACAGGCCAAAAACATACTGAAAATCGATCTTTTAGGTGCCCAAAAGTCGATATGTGCATGCATTTCCAGTACCCGTTTATATCTCAAATTCAGGCTCAAAACACCCGAAAATTCGATATTTTGGGGTCCCAGAAGCTATCTGTACATGCCTACTCCGTGTTAGAGTATTTTCAAAATACATGCCCAAAACATGCTGAAAATCGATATTTTAGATGCCCAAAGTCAATATGTGCATGTATCTTCTGTACCCGTTTATATCTCAAATTCAGGCTCAAAACACCCGAAAATTCGATATTTTTGGGTCCCAGAAGCGATCTGTACATGCCTACTCAGTGCTAGAATATTTTCAAAATATAGGCTCAAAATATGCTAAAATTCGATATTTTAGGTGCGTAAAGGCGATATCTCAAATTCAGGCCCAAAACTCCCGAAAATTCGATATTTTGGTGTCCCAAAAGCGATCTGTACATGCCTACTCCGTGTTAGAGTATTTTCAAAATACAGGCCAAAAACATGCTGAAAATCGATATTTTAGATGCCCAAAGTCAATATGTGCATGTATCTTCTGTACCCGTTTATATCTCAAATTCAGACTCAAAACACCCGAAATTTCGATATTTTGGGGACCCATAAGCAATCTGTACATGCCTAGTCAGTGCTAGAATATTTTCAAAATATAGGCTAAAAACAAGCTAAAAATCGATATTTTAGGTGCCTAAAAGTCGATATGTGCATGCATCTTCAGTACCCGTTTATATCTCAAATTCTGGCCCTAAAAACACGAAAATTCAATATTTTGGGGTCCCAGACGCAATCTGTACATGCCTACTCAGTGCTAGAATATTTTCAAAATATAGGCTAAAAACATGCTAAAAATCGATATTTTAGGTGCCAAAAAGTCGATATCTCAAATTAAGGCCCAAAACACCCGAAAACTCGATATTTAGGGGTCCCAGAAGCGATCTTTACATGCCTACTCCGTGTTAGAGTATTTTCGAAATACAGGCTCAAAACATGCTCAAAATCGATGTTTTAGGTGCCAAAAAGTCGATATGTGCATGCATCTTCAGTACCCGTTTATATCTCAAATTCAGGCTTAAAACACCCGAAAATTCGATATTTTGGGGTCCCAGAAGCGATCTGTACATGCCTACTCCGTGTTAGAGTATTTTCAAAATACATGCCTATAACATGCTGAAAATCGATATTTTAGATGCCCAAAGTCAATATGTGCATGTATCTTCTGTACCCGTTTATATCTCAAATTCAGGCTCAAAACATCCGAAAATTCGATATTTTGGGGTCCCAGAAGCGATCTGTACATGCCTACTCAGTGCTAGAATATTTTCAAAATATAGGCTCAAAACATGCTAAAAATCGATATTTTAGGTGCGTAATGGCGATATCTCAAATTCAGGCCCAAAACACCCGAAAATCCGATATTTTGGGGGTTCCAAAAGCGATCTGTACATGCCTACTCCGTGTTAGAGTATTTACAAGGTACAGGCCCAAAACATGCTCAAAATCGATGTTTTAGGTGCCCAAAAGTCGATATGTGCATGCATCTTCAGTACCCGTTTATATCTCAAATTCAGGCTCAAAACACCCGAAAATTCAATATTTTGGGGTCCCAGAAGCAATCTGTACATGCCTACTTCGTGTTAGAGTATTTTCAAAATTCAGGCTTAAAACATGCTGAAAATCGATATTTTTGGTGCACAAAGTCAATATGTGTATGCATCTTCTATACTCGTTTATATCTCAAATTCAGGCTCAAAATACCCGAAAATTCGATATTTTGGGGTCCCAGAAGCGATCTGTACATGGCTAATCAGTGCTAGAATGTTTTCAAAATATAGGCTCAAAACATGCTCAAAATCGATATTTTAGGTGCCCAAAAGTCGATATGTGTATGAATCTTCTGTACTCGTTTATATCTCAAATTCAAACTCAAAACACGAGAAAATTCGATATTCTGGGGTCCCAGAAGCGATCTGTACATGCCTAGTCAGTGCTAGAATATTTTCAAAATATAGGCTCAAAACATGCTAAAAATCGATATTTTAGGTGCCAAAAAGTCGATACCTCAAATTAAGGCCCAAAACACCCGAAAATTCGATATTTTGGGGTCCCAGAAGCGATCTATACATGCCTACCCCGTGTTAGAGTATTTTCAAAATACATACCCAAAACATGCTGAAAATCGATATTTTAGATGCCCAAAGTCAGTATGTGCATGTATCTTCTGTACCCGTTTATATCTCAAATTCAGGCTCAAAACACCCGAAAATTCAATATTTTGGGGTCCCAGAAGCAATCTGTACATGCCTACTCAGTGCTAGAATATTTTCGAAATATAGGCTAAAAACATGCTAAAAATCGATATTTTAGGTGCCAAAAAGTCGATATCTCAAATTAAGGCCCAAAAAAACTGAAAATTCGATATTTATGGGTCCCAGAAGCGATCTGTCCATGCCTACCCCGTGTTAGAGTATTTTCAAAATACAGGCCAAAAATATACTGAAAATCGATCTTTTAGGTGCCAAAAAGTCGATATGTGCATGCATCTTCTGTACCCGTTTATATCTCAAATTCTGGCCGTAAACACCCAAAAATTTGATATTTTGGGGTCCCAGAAGCGATCTGTACATGCCTACTCCGTGTTAGAGTATTTTCAAAATTCAGGCTTAAAACATGCTGAAAATCGATATTTTTGGTGCCCAAAGTCAATATGTGTATGCATCTTCTATACTCGTTTATATCTCAAATTCAGGCTCAAAACACCCGAAAATTCGATATTTTGGGGTCCCAGAAGCGATCTGTACATGCCTACTCAGTGCTGGAATATTTTCAAAATATAGGCTTAAAACATGCTAAAAATCGATATTTTAGGTGCGTAAAGGCGATATCTCAAATTAGGGTCCAAAACACCCGAAAATTCGATATTTAGGGGTCCCAGAAGCGATCTGTACATGCCTACTCCGTGTTAAAGTATTTTTAAAGTACAGGCCAAAAACATACTGAAAATCGATGTTTTAGGTGCCCAAAAGTAGATCTCAAAACACCCGAAAATTTGATATTTTGGGGTCCCAGAAGCGATCTGTACATGCCTAATCAGTGCTAGAATATTTTCAAAATATAGGCTCAAAACATGCTAAAAATCGATATTTTAGGTGCCAAAAAGTCGATTTCTCAAATTAAGGCCCAAAACACCCGAAAATTCAATATTTTGGGGTCCCAGAAGCAATCTGTACATGCCTACTCAGTGCTAGAATATTTTCAAAATATAGGCTAAAAACATGCTAAAAATCGATATTTTAGGTGCTAAAAAGTCGATATCTCAAATTAAGGCCTAAAACAACCGAAATTTCGATATTTAGGGGTCCCAAAAGCGATCTGTACATGCCTACTCCGTGTTAGAGTATTTTCAAAATACAGTCCAAAAACATACTGAAAATCGATCTGTTAGGTGCCTAAAAGTCGATATGTGCATGCATCTTCTGTACCCGTATATATCTCAAATTCAGGCTCAAAACACCCGAAAATTTAATATTTTGGGGTCCCAAAAGCGATCTGTACATGCCTACTCCGTGTTAGAGTATTTTCAAAATACAGGCGAAAAACATACTGAAAATCGATCTTTTAGGTGCCCAAAAGTCGATATGTGCATGCATCTTCTGGACCCGTTTATATCTCAAATTCAGGCTCAAAACCCCCCAAAATTCGATATTTTGGGGTCCCATAAGCGATCTGTACATAGCCTAATCAGTGCTAGAATGTTTTCAAAATATAGGCTCAAAACATGCTCAAAATCGATATTTTAGGTGCGTAAAGGCGATATCTTAAATTAAGGCCAAAAACACCCGAAAATTCGATATTTAGGGGTCCCAGAAGCGATCTGTACATGCCTACTCCGTGTTAGAGTATTTTTAAAGTACAGGCCAAAAACATACTGAAAATCGATGTTTTAGGTGCCCAAAAGTCGATATGTGCATGCATCTTCTGTACCCGTTTATATTTCAAATTCTGGCCCTAAACACCCGAAAATTCGATATTTTTGGGTCCCAGAAGCGATCTGTACATGCCTACTCAGTGCTAGAATGTTTTCAAAATATAGGCTCAAAACATGCTCAAAATCGATATTTTAGGTACCCAAAAGTCGATATGTGCACGCATCTTCTGTACTCGTTTATATCTCAAATTCAAGCTCAAAACACCCGAAAATTCGATATTTTGGGGTCCCAGAAGCGATCTGTACATGCCTACACAGTGCTAGAATATTTTTAAAATAAAAGCTCAAAACATGCTAAAAATCTATATTTTAGGTGCGTAAAGGCGATATCTTAAATTTAGGACCGAAACACCCGAAAATTCGATATTTTGGGGTCCCAGAAGCGATCTGTACATGACTACTCCGTGTTAGAGTATTTTCAAAATACATGCCCAAAACATGCTCAAAATCGATGTTTTAAGTGCCCAAAAGTCGATATGTGCATGCATCTTCGGTACCCGCTTTTATCTCAAATTCAGGCTCAAAACACCCTAAAATTCGATATTTTGGGGTCCCAGAAGCGATCTGTACATGCCTACTCCGTGTTAGAGTATTTTCAAAATTCAGGCTTAAAGCATGCTGAAAATCGATATTTTTGGTGCCCAAAGTCAATATGTGTATGCATCTTCTATACTCGTTTATATCTCAAATTCAGGCTCAAAACACCCGAAAATTCGATATTTTTGGGTCCCATAAGCGATCTGTACATGCCTACTCAGTGCTAGAATGTTTTCAAAATATAGGCTCAAAACATGCTTAAAATCGATATTTTAGGTGCCCAAAAGTAGATATGTGCATGCATATTCTGTACTCGTTTATATCTCGAATTCAGGATCAAAACACCCGGAAATTCGATATTTTGGGGTCCCAGAAGCGATCTATCCATGCCTACTCAGTGCTAGAATATTTTCAAAATATAGGCTCAAAACATGCTAAAAATCGATATTTTAGGTGCGTAGAGGCGATATCTCAAATTCAGGCCCAAAACTCCCGAAAATTCGATATTTTGGGGTCCTAGAAGCGATCTGTTCATGCCTACTCCGTGTTAGAGTATTTTCAAAATACAGGCCCAAAACATGCTCAAAATCAATTTTTTAGGTGCCCAAAAGTCGATATGTGCATGCATCTTCAGTACCTGTTTATATCTCAAATTCAGGCTCAAAACACCCGAAAATTCGATATTTTGGGGTCCCAGAAGCGATCTGTACATGCCTACTCCGTGTTAGAGTATTTTCAAAATACATGCCCAAAACATGCTGAAAATCGATATTTTAGATGCCCAAAGTCAATATGTGCATGTATCTTTTGTACCCGTTTATATCTCAAATTCAGGCTCAAAACACCCGAAAATTCGATATTTAGGGGTCCCAGAAGCAATCTATACATGCCTACTCAGTGCTAGAATATTTTCAAAATATAGGCTACAAACATGCTAAAAATCGATATTTTAGGTGCGTAAAGGCGATATCTCAAATTCAGGCTAAAAACTCCCGAAAATTCGATATTTAGGGGTCCCAGAAGGGATCTGTACATGCCTACTCCGTGTTTCAAAATACAAGCCAAAAAACATACTGAAAATCGATCTTTTAGGTGCCCAAAAGTCGATATGCGGATGCATCTTCAGTACCCGGTTATTTCTCAAATTCAGGCCAAAACATCCGAAAATTCGATATTTTGGGGTCTCAGATGCGATCTGTACATGCCTACTCCGTGTTTTCAAAATACATGCCCAAAACATGCTTAAAATCGATATTTTAGATGCCCAAAGTCAATATGTGCATGTATCTTCTGTACCCGTTTATATCTCAAATTCAGGCTCAGAACACCCGAAAATTCAATATTTTGGGGTCCCAGAAGCAATCTGTACATGCCTACTCAGTGCTAGAATATTTTCAAAATATAGGCTAAAAACAGGCTAAAAATCGATCTTTTAAGTGCCAAAAAGTCGATATCTCAAATTAGGTCCCGAAACACCCGAAAATTTGATATTTTGGGGTCTCAGAAGCGATCTGTACATGCCTACTCCGTGTTAGAGTATTTTCAAAATACAGGCCAAAAAACATACTGAAAATCGATCTTTTAGGTTGCCAAAAGTCGATATGCGGATGCATCTTCTGTACCCGTTTATATCTCAAATTCTGGCCCTAAACACCCTAAAATACAATATTTTGGGGTCCCAGAAGCAATCTGTACATGCCTACTCAGTGTTAGAATATTTTCAAAATATAGGCTAAAAACATGCTAAAAATCGATATTTTAGGTGCCAAAAAGTCGATATCTCAAATTAAGGCCCAAAACACCCGGAAATTCGATATTTTTGGGTCCCAGAAGCGACCTTTACATGCTTACTCCGTGTTAGAGTATTTATAAAATACTGGCCAAAAACATTCTGAAAATCGATCTTTTAGGTGCCCAAAAGTAGATATGTGCATGCATCTTCTGTACTCGTTTATATCTCGAATTCAGGATCAAAACACCCGGAAATTCGATATTTTGGGGTCCCAGAAGCGATCTATCCATGCCTACTCAGTGCTAGAATATTTTCAAAATATAGGCTCAAAACATGCTAAAAATCGATATTTTAGGTGCGTAGAGGCGATATCTCAAATTCAGGCCAAAAACTCCCGAAAATTCCATATTTTGGGTTCCTAGAAGCGATCTGTTCATGCCTACTCCGTGTTAGAGTATTTTCAAAATACAGGCCCAAAACATACTCAAAATCGATGTTTTAGGTGCCCAAAAGTCGATATGTGCATGCATCTTCTGTACCCGTTTATATCTCAAATTCAGGCTCAAAACACCCGAAAATTCGATATTTAGGGGTCCCAGAAGCGATCTGTACATGCCTACTCAGTGCTAGAATATTTTCAAAATATAGGCTCAAAACATGCTAAAAATCGATATTTTAGGTGCGTAAAGGCGATATCTCAAATTCAGGCTGAAAACCCCCGAAAATTCGATATTTAGGGTTCCCAGAAGGGATCTGTACATGCCTACTCCGTGTTTCAAAATACAAGCCAAAAAACATACTGAAAATCGATCTTTTAGGTGCCCAAAAGTCGATATGCGGATGCATCTTCAGTACCCGGTTATTTCTCAAATTCATGCCAAAACATCCCAAAATTCGATATTTTGGGGTCTCAGATGCGATCTGTACATGCCTACTCCGTGTTTTCAAAATACATGCCCAAAACATGCTTAAAATCGATATTTTAGATACCCAAAGTCAATATGTGCATGTATCTTCTGTACCCGTTTATATCTCAAATTCAGGCTCAGAACACCCGAAAATTCAATATTTTGGGGTCTCAGAAGCAATCTGTACATGCCTACTCAGTGCTAGAATATTTTCAAAATATAGGCTAAAAACAGGCTAAAAATCGATCTTTTAAGTGCCAAAAAGTCGATATCTCAAATTAGGTCCCGAAACACCCGAAAATTTGATATTTTGGGGTCTCAGAAGCGATCTGTACATGCCTACTCCGTGTTAGAGTATTTTCAAAATACAGGCCAAAAAACATACTGAAAATCGATCTTTTAGGTTGCCAAAAGTCGATATGCGGATGCATCTTCTGTACCCGTTTATATCTCAAATTCTGGCCCTAAACACCCTAAAATACAATATTTTGGGGTCCCAGAAGCAATCTGTACATGCCTACTCAGTGTTAGAATATTTTCAAAATATAGGCTAAAAACATGCTAAAAATCGATATTTTAGGTGCCAAAAAGTCGATATCTCAAATTAAGGCCCAAAACACCCGGAAATTCGATATTTTTGGGTCCCAGAAGCGACCTTTACATGCTTACTCCGTGTTAGAGTATTTATAAAATACTGGCCAAAAACATTCTGAAAATCGATCTTTTATGTGCCCAAAAGTAGATATGTGCATGCATCTTCTGTACTCGTTTATATCTCGAATTCAGGATCAAAACACCCGGAAATTCGATATTTTGGGGTCCCAGAAGCGATCTATCCATGCCTACTCAGTGCTAGAATATTTTCAAAATATAGGCTCAAAACATGCTAAAAATCGATATTTTAGGTGCGTAGAGGCGATATCTCAAATTCAGGCCAAAAACTCCCGAAAATTCCATATTTTGGGGTCCTAGAAGCGATCTGTTCATGCCTACTCCGTGTTAGAGTATTTTCAAAATACAGGCCCAAAACA
Source organism: Petrolisthes cinctipes (assembly GCA_033782935.1). NCBI lineage: Eukaryota > Metazoa > Arthropoda > Malacostraca > Decapoda > Porcellanidae > Petrolisthes > Petrolisthes cinctipes. The sequence continues at coordinate 415,188 of JAWQEG010001675.1, forward strand.
TACTCAAAATCGATGTTTTAGGTGCCCAAAAGTCGATATGTGCATGCATCTTCTGTACCCGTTTATATCTCAAATTCAGGCTCAAAACACCCGAAAATTCGATATTTAGGGGTCCCAGAAGCGATCTGTACATGCCTACTCAGTGCTAGAATATTTTCAAAATATAGGCTCAAAACATGCTAAAAATCGATATTTTAGGTGCGTAAAGGCGATATCTCAAATTCAGGCTGAAAACACCCGAAAATTCGATATTTAGGGGTCCCAGAAGGGATCTGTACATGCCTACTCCGTGTTAGAGTATTTTCAAAATACAGGCCAAAAAACATACTTAAAATCGATCTTTTAGGTGCCCAAAAGTCGATATGCGGATGCATCTTCAGTACCCGGTTATTTCTCAAATTCTGGCCAAAACACCCGAAAATTCGATATTTTGGGGTCCCAGAAGCAATCTGTACATGCCTACTCCGTGTTAGAGTATTTTCAAAATTCAGGCCAAAAACATGCTGAAAATCGATATTTTTCGTGCCCAAAGTCAATATGTGTATGCATCTTCTATACTCGTTTATATCTCAAATTCAGGCTCAAAACACCCGAAAATTCGATATTTTGGGGTCCTAGAAGCAATCTGTACATGCCTACTCAGTGCTAGAATGTTTTCAAGATATAGGCTCAAAACATGCTCAAAATCGATATTTTAGGTGCCCAAAAGTCGATATGTGCATGCATCTTCTGTACCCGTTTATATCTCAAATTCTGGCCCTAAACACCCTAAAATTCAATATTTTGGGGTCCCAGAAGCAATCTGTACATGCCTACTCAGTGTTAGAATATTTTCAAAATATAGGCTAAAAACATGCTAAAAATCGATATTTTAGGTGCCAAAAAGTCGATATCTCAAATTAAGGCCCAAAACACCCGGAAATTCGATATTTATGGGTCCCAGAAGCGATCTGTACATGCTTACTCCGTGTTAGAGTATTTCTAAAATACAGGCCAAAAACATACTGAAAATCGATCTTTTAGGTGCCCAAAAGTCGATATGTGCATGCATCTTCTGTACCCGTTTATATCTCAAATTCTAACCATAAACACCCGAAAATTCGATATTTTTGGGTCCCAGAAGCGATCTGTACATGCCTACTCAGTGCAAGAATGTTTTTAAAATATAGGCTCAAAACATGCTCAAAATCGATATTATAGGTGCCCAAAAGTCGATATGTGCATGAATCTTCTGTACTCGTTTATATATCGAATTCAGGCTCAAAACACCCGAAAATTCGATATTTTGGGGTCCCAGAAGCGATCTATACATGCCTACTCAGTGCTAGAATATTTTCAAAATATAGGCTCAAAACATGATGAAAATCTATATTTTTGGTGCGTAAAGGCGATATCTCAAATTCAGGCCCAAAAATCCCGAAAATTCGATATTTTGGGGTCCTAGAAGCGATCTGTTCATGCCTACTCCGTGTTAGAATATTTTCAAAATACAGGCCCAAAACATGCTCAAAATCGATGTTTTAGGTGCCCAAAAGTCGATATGTGCATGCAACTTCAGTACCGGTTTATATCTCAAATTCAGGCTCAAAACACCCGAAAATTCAATATTTTTGGTTTCCAGAAGCGATCTGTACATGCCTACTCCGTGTTAGAGTATTTTCAAAATTCAGGCCCAAAACATGCTGAAAATCGAACTTTTAGGTGCCCAAAAGTCTATATGTGCATGCATCTTCTGTACCTGTTTATATCTCAAATTCTTGTCCTAAACACCCGAAAATTCGATATTTTGGGGTACCAGAAGCGATCTGTACATGCCTATTCCGTGTTAGAGTATTTTCAAATTTCAGGCCCAAAACATGCTGAAAATCGATAATTTTGGTGCCCAAAGTCAATATGTTTATGCATCTTCTATACTCGTTTATATCTCAAATTCAGGCTCAAAACACCCTAAAATTCGATATTTTGGGGTCCCAGAAGCGATCTGTACATGCCTACTCAGTGCTAGAATGTTTTCAAAATATAGGCTCAAAACATGCTCAAAATCGATATTTTAGGTTCTCAAAAGTCGATATGTGCATGCATCTTCGGTACCCGTTTATATCTCAAATTTTGGCTCAAAACACCCGAAAATTCAATATCTTAGGGTACCAGAAGCAATCTGTACATGCCTACTCAGTGCTAGAATATTTTCAAAATATAGGCTAAAAACATGCTATAAATCGATATTTTAGGTGCATAAAGGCGATATCTCAAATTCAGGCCCAAAACACCCGAAAATTCGATATTATGGGGTCCCAGAAGCGATCTGTACATGCCTACTCCGTGTTAGAGTATTTACAAAATACTGGCCCAAAACATGGTCAAAATCGATGTTTTAGGTGCCTAAAAGTCAATATGTGCATGCATCTTCAGTACCCGTTTATATCTCAAATTCAGGCTCAAAACACCCGAAAATTCGAAATGTTGGGGTCCCACAAGCAATCTGTACATGCCTACTCCGTGTTAGAGTATTTTCAAAATACATGCCCAAAACATGCTGAAAATCGATATTTTAGATGCCCAAAGTCAATATGTGCATGTATCTTCTGTACCCGTTTATATCTCAAATTCAGGCTCAAAACACCCGAAAATTCAACATTTTGGGTTCCCAGAAGCGATCTGTACATGCCTACTCAGTGCTAGAATATTTTCAAAATATAGGCTAAAAACATGCTAAAAATCGATCTTTTAAGTGCCAAAAAGTCAATATCTCAAATTCAATCCCAAAACACCTGAAAATTCGATATTTAGGGGTCCCAGAAGCGATCTGTACATGCCTACTCCGTGTTAGAGTATTTTTTCAAAATACAGGAAAAAAACATACTGAAATCGATCTTTTAGGTGCCCAAAAGTCGATATGTGCATGCATCTTCTGTACCCGTTTATATCTCAAATTCTGGCCCTAAACACCCTAAAATTCAATATTTTTGGGTCCCAGAAGCAATCTGTACATGCCTACTCAATGCTAGAATATTTTCAAAATATAGGCTAAAAACATGCTAAAAATCGATATTTTAGGTGCGTAATGGCTATATCTCAAATTCAAGCCCAAAACACCCGAAAATCCGATATTTTGGGGGTTCCAAAAGCGATCTGTACATGCCTACTCCGTGTTAGGGTATTTACAAAGTACAGGCCCAAAACATGCTCAAAATCGATGTTTTAGGTGCCCAAAAGTCGATATGTGCATGCATCTTCAGTACCCGTTTATATCTCAAATTCAGGCTCAAAACACCCGAAAATTCAATATTTATTGGTCCCAGAAGCAACCTGTACATGCCTACTCAGTGCTAGTATATTTTAAAAATATAGGATAAAAACATGCAAAAAATCGATATTTTAGGTGCCAAAAAGTCGATATCTCAAATTAAGGCCCAAAACACCCAAAAAATTCGATATTTAGGGGTCCCAGAAGCGATCTGTACATGCCTACACCGTGTTAGAGTATTTTCAAAATACAGGCTCAAAACATGCTCAAAATCGATGTTTTAGGTGCCAAAAAGTCGATAAGTGCATGCATCTTCAGTACCCGTTAATATCTCAAATTCAGGCTCAAAACACCCGAAAATTCGATATTTTGGGGTCCCAGAAGCGATTTGTACATGCCTACTCCGTGTTAGAGTATTTTCAAAATACATGCCCAAAACATGCTGAAAATCGATATTTTAGATGCCCAAAGTCAATATGTGCATGTATCTTCTGTACCCGTTTATATCTCAAATTCAGGCTCAAAACACCCGAAATTTCGATATTTTGGGGTCCCAGAAGCAATCTGTACATACCTACTCAGTGCTAGAATATTTTCAATATATAGGCTAAAAACATGATAAAAATCGATATTTTAGGTGCCAAAAAGTCGATATCTCAAATAAAGGCCCAAAACACCCGAAAATTCGATATTTAGGGGTCCCAGAAGCGATCTGTACATGCCTAATCCGTGTTAGAGTATTTTCAAAATACAGGCCAAAAACATACTGAAAATCGATCTTTTAGGTGCCCAAAAGTCGATAAGTGCATGCATCTTCCGTACCCGTTTATATTTCAAATTCTGGCCGTAAACACCCAAAAATTCGATATTTTGGGGTCCCTGAAGCAATCTGTACATGCCTACTCAGTGCTAGAATATTTTCGAAATATAGGCTAAAAACATGCTAAAAATCGATCTTGTAGGTGCCAAAAAGTCGATATCTCAAATTCAGTCCCAAAACACCCGAAAATTCGATATTTAGGGGTCCCAGAAGCGATCTGTACATGCCTACTATGTGTTAGAGTATTTTCAAAATACAGGCCAAAAACATACTGGAAATCGATCTTTTAGGTGCCCAAAAGTCGATATGTGCATGCATCTTCAATACCCGTTTATATCACAAATTCTGGCCCTAAACACACAAAAATTCAATATTTTGGGGTCCCAGACGCAATCTGTACATGCCTACTCAGTGCTAGAATATTTTCAAAATATAAGCTAAAAACATGCTGAAAATCGATATTTTAGGTGCCAAAAAGTCGATATGTGCATGCATCTTCAGTACCCGTTTATATCTCAAATTCAGGCTCAAAACACCCGAAAATTCGATATTTTGGGGTCCCAGAAGCGATCTGTACATGCCTACTCCGTGTTAGAGTATTTTAAAAATACATGCCCAAAACATGCTGAAAATCGATATTTTAGATGCCCAAAGTCAATATGTGCATGTATCTTCTGTACCCGTTTATATCTCAAATTCAGGCTCAAAACACCCGAAAATTCGATATTTTGGGGTCCCAGAAGCAATCTGTACATGCCTACTCAGTGCTAGAATATTTTCAAAATATAGGCTCAAAAACATGCTAAAAATCGATATTTTAGGTGCGTAAAGGCGATATCTCAAATTCAGGCCCAAAACACCCGAAAATTCGATATTTTGGGGTCCCAAAAGCGATCTGTACTCCGTGTTAGATTATTTTCAAAATACAGGCCAAAAACATGCTCAAAATCGATGTTTTAGGTGCCCAAAAGTCGATAAGTGCATGCATCTTCAGTACCCGTTTATATCTCAAATTCAGGCTCAAAACACCCGAAAATTCGATATTTTGGGGTCCCAGAAGCGATCTGTACATGCCTACTCCGTGTTAGAGTATTTTCAAAATACATGCCCAAAACATGCTGAAAATCGATATTTTAGATGCCCAAAGTCAATATGTGCATGTATCTTCTGTACCCGTTTATATCTCAAATTCTGGCCCTAAAAACACGAAAAATCAATATTTTGGGGTCCCTGAAGCAATCTGTACATGCCTACACAGTGCTAGAATATTTTCAAAATATAGGCTAAAAACATGCTAAAAATCGATATTTTAGGTGCCAAAAAGTCGATATCTCAAATTAAGGCCCAAAACACCCGGAAATTCGATATTTATGGGTCCCAAAAGCGATCTATACATGCCTACTCCGTGTTAGAGTATTTTCATAATACAGGCTCAAAACATGCTCAAAATCGATGTTTTAGGTGCCCAAAAGTCGATATGTGCATGCATCTTCAGTACCCGTTAACATCTCAAATTCAGGCTCAAAACACCCGAAAATTCGATATTTTGGGGTCCCAGAAGCGATTTGTACATGCCTACTCCGTGTTAGAGTATTTTCAAAATACATGCCCAAAACATGCTGAAAATCGATATTTAAAAGCCCAAAGTCAATATGTGCATGTATCTTCTGTACCCGTTTATATCTCAAATTCAGGCTCAAAACACCCGAAATTTCGATATTTTGGGGTCCCAGAAGCAATCTGTACATGCCTACTCAGTGCTAGAATATTTTCAAAATATAGGCTAAAAACATGCTAAAAATCGATATTTTAGGTGCCAAAAAGTCGATATCTCAAATAAAGGCCCAAAACACCCGAAAATTCGATATTTAGGGGTCCCAGAAGCGATCTGTACATGCCTACTCCGTGTTAGAGTATTTTCAAAATACAGGCCAAAAACATACTGAAAATCGATCTTTTATGTGCCAAAAAGTCGATATGTGCATGCATCTTCTGTACCCGTTTATATATACATGCCTACTCCGTGTTAGAGTATTTTCAAAATTCAGGCCAAAAACATGCTGAAAATCGATATTTTTCGTGCCCAAAGTCAATATGTGTATGCATCTTCTATACTCGTTTATATCTCACATTAAGGCTCAAAACACCCGAAAATTCGATATATTGGGGTCCCAGAAGCGATCTGTACATGCCTACTCAGTGCTAGAATGTTTTCAAGATATAGGCTCAAAACATGCTCAAAATCGATATTTTAGGTGCCCAAAAGTCGATATGTGCATGCATCTTCTGTACCCGTTTATATCTCAAATTCAGGCCCTAAACACCCTAAAATTCAATATTTTGGGGTCCCAGAAGCAATCTGTACATGCCTACTCAGTGTTAGAATATTTTCAAAATATAGGCTAAAAATATGCTAAAAATCGATATTTTAGGTGCCAAAAAGTCGATATCTCAAATTAAGGCCCAAAACACCCGGAAATTCGATATTTATGAGTCCCAGAAGCGATCTGTACATGCTTACTCCGTGTTAGAGTATTTCTAAAATACAGGCCAAAAACATACTGAAAATCGATCTTTTAGGTGCCCAAAATTCGATATGTGCATGCATCTTCTGTACCCGTTTATATCTCAAATTCTGGCCATAAACACCCGAAAATTCGATATTTTTGGGTCCCAGAAGCGATCTGTACATGCCTACTCAGTGCTAGAATGTTTTCAAAAGTATAGGCTCAAAACATGCTCAAAATCGATATTTTAGGTGCCCAAAAGTCGATATGTGCATGCATCTTCTGCACTCGTTTATATCTCGAATTCAGGCTCAAAACACCCGAAAATTCGATATTTTGGGGTCCCAGAAAAGATCTATACATGCCTACTCAGTGCTAGAATATTTTCAAAATATAGGCTCAAAACATGCTAAAAATCTATATTTTAGGTGCGTAAAAACGATATCTCAAATTCAGGCCCAAAACTCCCGAAAATTCGATATTTTGGGGTCTTAGAAGCGATCTGTTCATGCCTACTCCGTGTTAGAGTATTTTCAAAATACAGGACCAAAACATGCTCAAAATCGATGTTTTAGGTGCCCAAAAGTCGATATGTGCATGCATCTTCAGTACCGGTTTATATCTCAAATTCAGGCTCAAAACACCCGAAAACTCAATATTTTTGGTTTCCAGAAGCGATCTGTACATGCCTACTCAGTGCTAGAATATTTTCAAAATATAGGCTCAAAACATGCTCAAAATCGATATTTTAGGTGCCCAAAAGTCGATATGTGCATGCATCTTCAGTACCCGCTTATATCTTAAATTCAGGCCAAAACACCCGAAAATTCGATATTTTAGGGTCCCAGAAGCGATCTGTACATGCCTACTCCGTGTTAGAGTATTTTCAAAATACAGGCCAAAAACATACTGAAAATCGAACTTTTAGGTGCCCAAAAGTCTATATGTGCATGCATCTTCTGTACCTGTTTATATCTCAAATTCTTGTCCTAAACACCCGAAAATTCGATATTTTGGGGTACCAGAAGCGATCTGTACATGCCTACTCCGTGTTAGAGTATTTTCAAAATTCAGGCCCAAAACATGCTGAAAATCGATAATTTTGGTGCCCAAAGTCAATATGTGTATGCATCTTCTATACTCGTTTATATCTCAAATTCAGGCTCAAAACACCCGAAAATTCGATATTTTGGGGTCCCAGATGCGATCTGTACATGCCTACTCAGTGCTAGAATGTTTTCAAAATATAGGCTCAAAACATGCTCAAAATCGATATTTTAGGTTCTCAAAAGTCGATAAGTGCATGCATCTTCGGTACCCGTTTATATCTCAAATTTAGGCTCAAAACACCCGAAAATTCAATATCTTAGGGTCCCAGAAGCAATCTGTACATGTCTACTCAGTGCTAGAATAATTTCAAAATATAGGCTAAAAACATGCTAAAAATCGATATTTTAGGTGCCAAAAAGTCGATATCTCAAATTCAGTCCCAAAACACTCGAAAATTCGATATGTAGGGGTCCCAGAAGCGATCTGTACATGCCTACTCCGTGTTAGAGTATTTTCAAAATACAGGCCAAAAACATACTGAAAATCGATCTTTTATGTGCCAAAAAGTCGATATGTGCATGCATCTTCTGTACCCGTTTATATATCAAATTCTGGCCCTCAACACCCGAAAATTCGATATTTTGGGGTCCCAGAAGCGATCTGTACATGCCTACTCCGTGTTAGAGTATTTTCAAAATTCTGGCCCAAAACAAGCTGAAAATCAATATTTTTGGTGCCCAAAGTCAATATGTGTAAGCATCTTCTATTCTCGTTTATATCTCAAATTCAGGCTCAAAACACCCGAAAATTCGATACTTTGGGGTCCCAGAAGCGATCTGTACATTCCTACGCAGTGCCAGAAAATTTTCAAAATATTGGCTCAAAACATGCTATAAATCGATATTTTAGGTGCGTAAAGGCGATATCTCAAATTCAGGCCCAAAACACCCGAAAATTCGATATTATGGGGTCCCAGAAGCGATCTGTACATGCCTACTTCGTGTTAGAGTATTTACAAAATACTGGCCCAAAACATGCTCAAAATCGATGTTTTAGGTGCCTAAAATTTAATATGTGCATGCATCTTCAATACCCGTTTATATCTCAAATTCTGGCTCAAAACACCCGAAAATTCGATATTTTGGGGTCCCAGAAGCTATCTGTACATGCCTACTCCGTGTTAGAGTATTTTCAAAATACATGCCCAAAACATGCTGAAAATCGATATTTTAGATGCCCAAAGTCTGTACCCGTTTATATCTCAAATTCAGGCTCTAAACACCCGAAAATTCAACATTTTGGGTTCCCAGAAGCGATCTGTACATGCCTACTCAGTGCTAGAATATTTTCAAAATTTAGGCTAAAAACATGCTAAAAATCGATCATTTAAGTGCCAAAAAGTCGATATCTCAAATTCAATCCCAAAACACCCGAAAATTCGATATTTAGGGGTCCCAGAAGTGATCTGTACATGCCTACTCCGTGTTAGAGTATTTTCAAAATACAGGAAAAAAACATACTGAAATCGATCTTTTAGGTGCCCAAAAGTCGATATGTGCATGCATCTTCTGTACCCGTTTATATCTCAAATTCTGGCCCTAAACACCCTAAAATTCAATATTTTTGGGTCCCAGAAGCAATCTGTACATGCCTACTCAATGCTAGAATATTTTCAAAATATAGGCTAAAAACATGCTAAAAATCGATATTTTAGGTGCGTAATGGCTATATCTCAAATTCAAGCCCAAAACACCCGAAAATCCGATATTTTGGGGGTTCCAAAAGCGATCTGTACATGCCTACTCCGTGTTAGAGTATTTACAAAGTACAGGCCCAAAACATGCTCAAAATCGATGTTTTAGGTGCCCAATAGTCGATATGTGCATGCATCTTCAGTACCCGTTTATATCTCAAATTCAGGCTCAAAACACCCGAAAATTCAATATTTTGGGGTCCCAGAAGCAACCTGTACATGCCTACTCAGTGCTAGAATATTTTCAAAATATAGGCTAAAAACATGCAAAAAATCGATATTTTAGGTGCCAAAAAGTCGATATCTCAAATTAAGGCCCAAAACACCCAAAAAATTCGATATTTAGGGGTCCCAGAAGCGATCTGTACATGCCTACACCGTGTTAGAGTATTTTCAAAATACAGGCTCAAAACATGCTCAAAATCGATGTTTTAGGTGCCAAAAAGTCGATAAGTGCATGCATCTTCAGTACCCGTTAATATCTCAAATTCAGGCTCAAAACACCCGAAAATTCGATATTTTGGGGTCCCAGAAGCGATTTGCACATGCCTACTCAGTGCTAGAATATTTTCAAAATATAGGCTAAAAACATGCTAAAAATCGATATTTTAGGTGCCAAAAAGTCGATATCTCAAATTCAGTCCCAAAACACCCGAAAATTCGATATTTAGGGGTCCCAGAAGCGATCTGTACATGCCTACTCCGTGTTAGAGTATTTTCAAAATACAGGCCAAAAACATACTGGAAATCGATCTTTTAGGTGCCCAAAAGTCGATATGTGCATGCATCTTTAGTACCCGTTTATATCTCAAATTCTGGCCCTAAACACACGAAAATTCAATATTTTGGGGTCCCAGACGCAATCTGTACATGCCTACTCAGTGCTAGAATATTTTCAAAATATAAGCTAACAACATGCTAAAAATCTATATTTTAGGTGCCAAAAAGTCGATATCTCAAATTAAGGCCCAAAACACCCAAAAACTCGATTTTTAGGTATCCCAGAAGCGATCTGTACATGCCTACTCCGTGTTAGAGTATTTTCAAAATACAGGCCCAAAACATGCTCAAAATCGATGTTTTAGGTGCCAAAAAGTCGATATGTGCATGCATCTTCAGTACCCGATTATATCTCAAATTCAGGCTCAAAACACCCGAAAATCCGATATTTTGGGGTCCCAGAAGCGATCTGTACATGCCTACTCCGTGTTAGAGTATTTTCAAAATACATGCCCAAAACATGCTGAAAATCGATATTTTAGATGCCCAAAGTCAATATGTGCATGTATCTTCTGTACCCGTTTATATCTCAAATTCAGGCTCAAAACACCCGAAAATTCAACATTTTGGGTTCCCAGAAGCGATCTGTACATGCCTACTCAGTGCTAGAATATTTTCAAAATTTAGGCTAAAAACATGCTAAAAATCGATCATTTAAGTGCCAAAAAGTCGATATCTCAAATTCAATCCCAAAACACCCGAAAATTCGATATTTAGGGGTCCCAGAAGTGATCTGTACATGCCGACTCCGTGTTAGAGTATTTTCAAAATACAGGAAAAAAACATACTGAAATCGATCTTTTAGGTGCCCAAAAGTCGATATGTGCATGCATCTTCTGTACCCGTTTATATCTCAAATTCTGGCCCTAAACACCCTAAAATTCAATATTTTTGGGTCCCAGAAGCAATCTGTACATGCCTACTCAATGCTAGAATATTTTCAAAATATAGGCTAAAAACATGCTAAAAATCGATATTTTAGGTGCGTAATGGCTATATCTCAAATTCAAGCCCAAAACACCCGAAAATCCGATATTTTGGGGGTTCCAAAAGCGATCTGTACATGCCTACTCCGTGTTAGAGTATTTACAAAGTACAGGCCCAAAACATGCTCAAAATCGATGTTTTAGGTGCCCAATAGTCGATATGTGCATGCATCTTCAGTACCCGTTTATATCTCAAATTCAGGCTCAAAACACCCGAAAATTCAATATTTTGGGGTCCCAGAAGCAACCTGTACATGCCTACTCAGTGCTAGAATATTTTCAAAATATAGGCTAAAAACATGCAAAAAATCGATATTTTAGGTGCCAAAAAGTCGATATCTCAAATTAAGGCCCAAAACACCCAAAAAATTCGATATTTAGGGGTCCCAGAAGCGATCTGTACATGCCTACACCGTGTTAGAGTATTTTCAAAATACAGGCTCAAAACATGCTCAAAATCGATGTTTTAGGTGCCAAAAAGTCGATAAGTGCATGCATCTTCAGTACCCGTTAATATCTCAAATTCAGGCTCAAAACACCCGAAAATTCGATATTTTGGGGTCCCAGAAGCGATTTGTACATGCCTACTCAGTGCTAGAATATTTTCAAAATATAGGCTAAAAACATGCTAAAAATCGATATTTTAGGTGCCAAAAAGTCGATATCTCAAATTCAGTCCCAAAACACCCGAAAATTCGATATTTAGGGGTCCCAGAAGCGATCTGTACATGCCTACTCCGTGTTAGAGTATTTTCAAAATACAGGCCAAAAACATACTGGAAATCGATCTTTTAGGTGCCCAAAAGTCGATATGTGCATGCATCTTCAGTACCCGTTTATATCTCAAATTCTGGCCCTAAACACACGAAAATTCAATATTTTGGGGTCCCAGACGCAATCTGTACATGCCTACTCAGTGCTAGAATATTTTCAAAATATAAGCTAAAAACATGCTAAAAATCTATATTTTAGGTGCCAAAAAGTCGATATCTCAAATTAAGGCCCAAAACACCCAAAAACTCGATTTTTAGGTATCCCAGAAGCGATCTGTACATGCCTACTCCGTGTTTGAGTATTTTTAAAATACAGGCCCAAAACATGCTCAAAATCGATGTTTTAGGTGCCAAAAAGTCGATATGTGCATGCATCTTCAGTACCCGATTATATCTCAAATTCAGGCTCAAAACACCCGAAAATCCGATATTTTGGGGTCCCAGAAGCGATCTGTACATGCCTACTCCGTGTTAGAGTATTTTCAAAATACATGCCCAAACATGCTGAAAATCGATATTTTAGATGCCCAAAGTCAATATGTGCATGTATCTTCTGTACCCGTTTATATCTCAAATTCAGGCTCAAAACACCCGAAATTTCGATATTTTGGGGTCCCAGAAGCAATCTGTACATGCCTACTCAGTGCTAGAATATTTTCAGAATATAGGCTAAAAACATGCTAAAAATCGATATTTTAGGTGCCAAAAAGTCGATATCTCAAATAAAGGCCCAAAACACCCGAAAATTCGATATTTAAGGGTCCCAGAAGCGATCTGTACATGCCTACTCTGTGTTAGAGTATTTTCAAAATACAGGCCAAAAACATACTGAAAATCGATATTTTAGGTGCCCAAAAGTCGATAAGTGCATGCATCTTCCGTACCCGTTTATATCTCAAATTCTGGCCGTGAACACCCAAAAATTCGATATTTTGGGGTCCCTGAAGCAATCTGTACATGCCTACTCAGTGCTAGAATATTTTCGAAATATAGGCTAAAAACATGCTAAAAATCGATCTTGTAGGTGCCAAAAAGTCGATATCTCAAATTCAGTCCCAAAACACCCGAAAATTCGATATTTAGGGGTCCCAGAAGCGATCTGTACATGCCTACTCCGTGTTAGAGTATTTTCAAAATACAGGCCAAAGACATGCTGGAAATCGATCTTTTAGGTGCCCAAAAATCGATATGTGCATGCATCTTCAGTACCCGTTTATATCTCAAATTCTGGCCCTAAACACACGAAAATTCAATATTTTGGGGTCCCAGACGCAATCTGTACATGCCTACTCAGTGCTAGAATATTTTCAAAATATAAGCTAAAAACATGCTAAAAATCGATATTTTAGGTGCCAAAAAGTCGATATGTGCATGCATCTTCAGTACCCGTTTATATCTCAAATTCAGGCTCAAAACACCCGAAAATTCGATAATTTGGGTCCCAGAAGCGATCTGTACATGCCTACTCCGTGTTAGAGTATTTTAAAAATACATGCCCAAAACATGCTGAAAATCGATATTTTAGATGCCCAAAGTCAATATGTGCATGTATCTTCTGTACCCGTTTATATCTCAAATTCAGGCTCAAAACACCCGAAAATTCGATATTTTGGGGTCCCAGAAGCGATCTGTACATGCCTACTCAGTGCTAGAATATTTTCAAAATATAGGCTCAAAAACATGCTAAAAATCGATATTTTAGGTGCGTAAAGGCGATATCTCAAATTCAGGCCCAAAACAACCGAAAATTCGATATTTTGAGGTCCCAAAAGCTATCTGTACATGCCTACTCCGTGTTAGAGTATTTTCAAAATACATGCCCAAAACATGCTGAAAATCGATATTTTAGATGCCCAAAGTCAAAATGTGCATGTATCTTCTGTACCCGTTTATATCTCAAAATCAGGCTCAAAACACCCGAAAATTCGATATTTTGGGGTCCCAGAAGCGATCTGTACATGCCTACTGAGTGCTAGAATTTTTTCAAAATATAGGCTCAAAACATGCTAAAATTCGATATTTTAGGTGCGTAAAGGCGATATCTCAAATTCAGGCCCAAAACACCCGAAAATTCGATATTTTGGGGTCCCAAAAGCGATCTGTACATGCCTACTCCGTGTTAGAGTATTTTCAAAATACAGGCCAAAAAACATGCTCAAAATCGATGTTTTAGGTGCCCAAAAGTCGATATGTGCATGCATCTTCAGTACCCGTTTATATCTCAAATTCAGGCTTAAAACACCCGAAAATTCGATATTTTGGGGTCCCAGAAGCGATCTGTACATGCCTACTCCGTGTTAGAGTTTTTTAAAAATACATGCCCAAAACATGCTGAAAATCGATATTTTAGATGCCCAAAGTCAATATGTGCATGTATCTTCTATACCCGTTTATATCTCTAATTCAGGCTCAAAACACACGAAAATTCAATATTTTGGGGTCCCTGAAGCAATCTGTACATGCCTACTCAGTGCTAGAATATTTTCAAAATTTAGGCTAAAAACATGCTAAAAATCGATCTTGTAGGTGCCAAAAAGTCGATATCTCAAATTCAGTCCCAAAACACCCGAAAATTCGATATTTAGGGGTCCCAGAAGCGATCTGTACATGCCTACTCCGTGTTAGAGTATTTTCAAAATACAGGCCAAAAAACATACTGAAATCGATCTTTTAGGTGCCCAAAAGTCGATATGTGCATGCATCTTCTGTACCCGTTTATATCTCAAATTCTGGCCCTAAACACCCTAAAATTCAATATTTTTGGGTCCCAGAAGCAATATGTACATGCCTACTGAATGCTAGAATATTTTCAAAATATAGGCTAAAAACATGCTAAAAATCGATATTTTAGGTGCCAAAAAGTCGATATCTCAAATTAAGGCCCAAAACACCCGGAAATTCGATATTTATGGGTCCCAAAAGCGATCTGTACATGCTTACTCCGTGTTAGAGTATTTCCAAAATACAGGCCAAAAACATACTCAAAATCGATCTTTTAGGTGCCCAAAAGTCTATATGTGCATGCATCTTCTGTACCCGTTTATATCTCAAATTCTGGCCCTAAACACCCAAAAATTCGATATTTTGGGGTCCCAGAAGCGATCTGTACATGCCTACTCCGTGTTAGAGTATTTTCAAAATACATGATCAAAACATGCTGAAAATCGATATTTTAGATGCCCAAAGTCAATATGTGCATGTATCTTCTGTACCCGTTTATATCTCAAATTTAAGCTCAAAGCACCCGAAAATTCAATATTTTGGGGTCCCAGAAGCAATCTGTACATGCCTACTCAGTGCTAGAATATTTTCAAAATATAGGCTAAAAACATGCTAAAAATCGATCTTTTAAGTGCCAAAAAGTCGATATCTCAAATTCAGTCCCAAAACACCCGAAAATTCGATATTTAGGGGTCCCAGAAGCGATCTGTACATGCCTACTCCGTGTTAGAGTATTTTCAAAATACAGGCCAAAAACATACTGAAAATCGATCTTTTATGTGCCCAAAAGTCGATATGTGCATGCATCTTCAGTACCCGTTTATATCTCAAATTCTGGCCCTAAACACACGAAAATTCATTATTTTGGGGTCCCAGACGCAATCTGTACATGCCTACTCAGTGCTAGAATATTTTCAAAATATAGGCTAAAAACATGCTAAAAATCTATATTTTAGGTGCCAAAAAGTCGATATCTCAAATTAAGGCCCAAAACACCCAAAAACTCGATTTTTAGGTATCCCAGAAGCGATCTGTACATGCCTACTCCGTGTTAGAGTATTTTCAAAATACAGGCCAAAAACATGCTGAAAATCTATGTTTTATGTGCCCAAAAGTCGATATGTGCATGCATCTTCAGTACCCGTTTATATCTCAAATTCAGGCTCAAAACACCCGAAAATTCGATATTTTGGGGTCCCAGAAGCGATCTGTACATGCCTACTCCGTGTTAGAGTATTTTCAAAATACATGCCCAAAACATGCTGAAAATCGATATTTTAGATGCCCAAAGTCAAAATGCGCATGTATCTTCTGTACCCGTTTATATCTCAAATTCAGGCTCAAAACACCCGAAAATTCGATATTTTGGGGTCCCAGAAGCGATCTGTACATGCCTACTCAGTGCTAGAATATTTTCAAAATATAGGCTCAAAACATGCTAAAATTCGATATTTTAGGTGCGTAAAGGCGATATCTCAAATTCAGGCCCAAAACACCCGAAAATTCGATATTTTGGGGTCCCAAAAGCGATCTGTACATGCCTACTCCGTGTTAGAGTATTTTCAAAATACAGGCCAAAAACATGCTCAAAATCGATGTTTTAGGTCCCCAAAAGTCGATATGTGCATGCATCTTCAGTACCCGTTTATATCTCAAATTCAGGCTCAAACCACCCGAAAATTCGATATTTTGGGGTCCCAGAAGCGATTTGTACATGCCTACTCCGTGTTAGAGTATTTTCAAAATACATGCCCAAAACATGCTGAAAATCGATATTTTAGATGCCCAAAGTCAATATGTGCATGTATCTTCTGTACCCGTTTATATCTCTAATTCAGGCTCAAAACACCCGAAAATTCAATATTTTGGGGTCCCTGAAGCAATCTGTACATGCCTACTCAGTGCTAGAATATTTTCAAAATATAGGCTAAAAACATGCTAAAAATCGATCTTGTAGGTTCCAAAAAGTCGATATCTCAAATTCAGTCCCAAAACACCCGAAAATTCGATATTTAGGGGTCCCAGAAGCGATCTGTACATGCCTACTCCGTGTTAGAGTATTTTCAAAATACAGGCCAAAAACATACTGAAAATCGATCTTTTAGGTGCCCAAAAGTCGATATGTGCATGCATCTTCAGTACCCGTTTATATCTCAAATTCTGGCCCTAAAAACACTAAAATTCGATATTTTGGGGTCCCAGACGCAATCTGTACATGCCTACTCAGTGCTAGAATATTTTCAAAATATAGGCTAAAAACATGCTAAAAATCGATATTTTAGGTGCCAAAAAGTCGATATCTCAAATTCAGTCCCAAAACACCCGAAAATTCGATATTTAGGGGTCCCAGAAGCGATCTTTACATGCCTACTCCGTGTTAGAGTATTTACAAAGTACAGGCCCAAAACATGCTCAAAATCGATGTTTTAGGTGCCCAAAAGTCGATATGTGCATGCATCTTCAGTACCCGTTTATATCTCAAATTCAGGCTCAAAACACCCGAAAATTCAATATTTTGGGGTCCCAGAAGCAACCTGTACATGCCTACTCAGTGCTAGAATATTTTCAAAATATAGGCTTTTAGCCTATCGATATTTTAGGTGCCAAAAAGTCGATATCTGAAATAAAGGCCCAAAACACCCGAAAATTCGATATTTAGGTGTCCCAGAAGCGATCTGTACATGCCTACTCCGTGTTAGAGTATTTTCAAAGTACAGGCCAAAAACATACTGAAAATCGATCTTTTAGGTGCCCAAAAGTCGATAAGTGCATGCATCTTCTGTACCCGTTTATATCTCAAATTCTGGCCGTAAACACCCAAAAATTCGATATTTTGGGGTCCCTGAAGCAATCTTAACATGCCTACTCAGTGCTAGAATTTTTTCAAAATATAGGCTAAAAACATGCTAAAAATCGATATTTTAGTTGCCAAAAAGTCGATATCTCAAATTAAGTCCCAAAACACCCGAAAACTCGATATTTAGGGGTCCCAGAAGCGATCTTTACATGCCTACTCCGTGTTAGAGTATTTTCAAAATACAGGCCCAAAACATGCTCAAAATCGATGTTTTAGGTGCCCAAAAGTAGATATGTGCATGCATCTTCAGTACCCGTTTATATCTCAAATTCAGGCTTAAAACACCCGAAAATTCGATATTTTAGGGTCCCAGAAGCGATCTGTACATGCCTACTCCGTGTTAGAGTATTTTCAAAATATATGCCCATAACATGCTGAAAATCGATTTTTTAGATGCCAAAAAGTCAATATGTGCATGCATCTTCAGTACCCGTTTATATCTCAAATTCAGGCTCAAAACACCCGAAAATTCGATATTTTGGGGTCCCAGAAGCGATCTGTACATGCCTACTCCGTGTTAGAGTATTTTAAAAATACATGCCCAAAACATGCTGAAAATCGATATTTTAGATGCCCAAAGTCAATATGTGCATGTATCTTCTGTACCCGTTTATATCTCAAATTCAGGCTCAAAACACCCGAAAATTCGATATTTTGGGGTCCCAGAAGCGATCTGTACATGCCTTCTCAGTGCTAGAATATTTTCAAAATATAGGCTAAAAACATGCCAAAAATCGATATTTTAGGTGCCAAAAAGTCGATATCTCAAATTAAGGCCCAAAACACCCAAAAAATTCGATATTTAGGGGTCCCAGAAGCGATCTGTACATGCCTACTCCGTGTTAGAGTATTTTCAAAATACAGGCCCAAAACATGCTCAAAATCGATGTTTTAGGTGCCAAAAAGTCGATATGTGCATGCATCTTCAGTACCAGTTTATATCTCAAATTCAGGCTCAAAACACCCGAAAATTCGATATTTTGGGGTCCCAGAAGCGATCTGTACATGCCTACTCCGTGTTAGAGTATTTTGAAAATACATGCCCAAAACATTCTGAAAATCGATATTTTAGATGCCCACAGTCAATATGTGCATGTATCTTCTGTACCCGTTTATATCTCAAATTCAGGCTCAAAACACCCGAAATTTCGATATTTTGGGGTCCCAGAAGCAATCTGTACATGCCTACTCAGTGCTAGAATATTTTCAAAATATAGGCTAAAAACATGCTAAAAATCGATATTTTAGGTGCCAAAAAGTCGATATCTCAAATTATGGCCCAAAACACCCGAAAACTCGATATTTAGGGGTCCCAGAAGCGATCTTTACATGCCTACTCCGTGTTAGAGTATTTTCAAAATACAGGCCAAAAACATGCTCAAAATCGATGTTTTAGGTGCCCAAAAGTCGATATGTGCATGCATCTTCAGTACCCGTTTATATCTCAAATTCAGGCTCAAAACACCCGAAAATTCAATATTTTGGGGTTCCAAAAGCAACCTGTACATGCCTACTCAGTGCTAGAATATTTTCAAAATATAGGCTAAAAACATGCTAAAAATCGATATTTTAGGTGCCAAAAAGTCGATATCTCAAATTAAGGCCCAAAACACCCAAAAAATTCGATATTTAGGGGTCCCAGAAGCGATCTGTACATGCCTACAACGCGTTAGAGTATTTTCAAAATACAGGCTCAAAACATGCTCAAAATCGATGTTTTAGGTGCCAAAAAGTCGATATGTGCATGCATCTTCAGTACCCGTTAATATCTCAAATTCAGGCTCAAAACACCCGAAAATTCGATATTTTGGGGTCCCAGAAGCGATTTGTACATGCCTACTCCGTGTTAGAGTATTTTCAAAATACATGCCCAAAACATGCTGAAAATCGATATTTTAGATGCCCAAAGTCAATATGTGCATGTATCTTCTGTACCCGTTTATATCTCTAATTCAGGCTCAAAACACCCGAAAATTCAATATTTTGGGATCCCTGAAGCAATCTGTACATGCCTACTCAGTGCTAGAATATTTTCAAAATATAGGCTAAAAACATGCTAAAAATAGATCTTGTAGGTGCCAAAAATTCGATATCTCAAATTCAGTCCCAAAACACCCGAAAATTCGATATTTAGGG
This sequence comes from Petrolisthes cinctipes, assembly GCA_033782935.1. Classification (NCBI taxonomy): domain Eukaryota; kingdom Metazoa; phylum Arthropoda; class Malacostraca; order Decapoda; family Porcellanidae; genus Petrolisthes; species Petrolisthes cinctipes. Next base: position 434,818 of record JAWQEG010001675.1, read on the forward strand.
GTCCCAGAAGCGATCTGTACATGCCTACTCCGTGTTAGAGTATTTTCAAATTACAGGCCAAAAACATACTGAAAATCGATCTTTTAGGTGCCCAAAAGTCGATATGTGCATGCATCTTCAGTACCCGTTTATATCTCAAATTCTGGCCCTAAAAACACTAAATTTCAATATTTTGGGGTCCCAGAAGCAACCTGTACATGCCTACTCAGTGCTAGAATATTTTCAAAATATAGGCTAAAAAACATGCTAAAAATCGATATTTTAGGTGCCAAAAAGTTGATATCTGAAATAAAGGCCCAAAACACCCGAAAATTCGATATTTAGGGGTCCCAGAAGCGATCTGTACATGCCTACTCCGTGTTAGAGTATTTTCAAAATACAGGCCAAAAACATACTGAAAATCGATCTTTTAGGTGCCCAAAAGTCGATAAGTGCATGCATCTTCCGTACCCGTTTATATCTTAAATTCTGGCCGTAAACACCCAAAAATTCGATATTTTGGGGTCCCTGAAGCAATCTTAACATGCCTACTCAGTGCTAGAATATTTTCAAAATATAGGCTAAAAACATGCTAAAAATCGATATTTTAGGTGCCAAAAAGTCGATATCTCAAATTAAGGCCCAAAACACCCGAAAACTCGATATTTAGGGGTCTCTGAAGCGATCTTTACATGCCTACTCCGTGTTAGAGTATTTTCAAAATACAGGCCCAAAACATGCTCAAAATCGATGTTTTAGGTGCCCAAAAGTCGATATGTGCATGCATCTTCAGTACCCGTTTATATCTCAAATTCAGGCTTAAAACACCCGAAAATTCGATATTTTAGGGTCCCAGAAGCGATCTGTACATGCCTACTCCGTGTTAGAGTATTTTCAAAATATATGCACATAACATGCTGAAAATCGATATTTTAGATGCCAAAAAGTCGATATGTGCATGCATCTTCAGTACCCGTTTATATCTCAAATTCAGGCTCAAAACACCCGAAAATTCGATATTTTGGGGTCCCAGAAGCGATCTGTACATGCCTACTCCGTGTTAGAGTATTTTAAAAATACATGCCCAAAACATGCTGAAAATCGATATTTTAGATGCCCAAAGTCAATATGTGCATGTATCTTCTGTACCCGTTTATATCTCAAATTCAGGCTCAAAACACCCGAAAATTCGATATTTTTGGGTCCCAGAAGCGATCTGTACATGCCTACTCCGTGTTAGAGTATTTTCAAAATACAGGCCAAAAACATACTGAAAATCGATCTTTTAGGTGCCCAAAAGTCGATAAGTGCATGCATCTTCCGTACCCGTTTATATCTCAAATTCTGGCCGTAAACACCCCAAAATTCTATATTTTGGGGTCCCTGAAGCAATCTGTACATGCCTACACAGTGCTAGAATATTTTCAAAATATAGGCTAAAAACATGCTAAAAATCGATATTTTAGGTGCCAAAAAGTCGATATCTCAAATTATGGCCCAAAACACCCGAAAACTCGATATTTAGGGGTCCCAGAAGCGATCTTTACATGCCTACTCCGTGTTAGAGTATTTTCAAAATACAGGCCAAAAACATGCTCAAAATCGATGTTTTAGGTGCCCAAAAGTCGATATGTGCATGCATCTTCAGTACCCGTTTATATCTCAAATTCAGGCTTAAAACACCCGAAAATTCGATTTTTTGGGGTCCCAGAAGCGATCTGTACATGCCTACTCCGTGTTAGAGTATTTTCAAAATACATGCCCAAAACATGCTGAAAATCGATATTTTAGATGCCCAAAGTTAATATGTACATGTATCTTCTGTACCCGTTTATATCTCAAATTCAGGCTCAAAACACCCGAAAATTCGATATTTTGGGGTCCCAGAAGCGATCTGTACTAGATCAGTGCTAGAATATTTTCAAAATATAGGCTCAAAACATGCTAAAATCGATATTTTAGGTGCGTAAAGGCGATATCTCAAATTCAGGCCCAAAACACCCCAAAATTCGATATTTTGGGGTCCCAAAAGCGATCTGTACATGCCTACTCCGTGTTAAAGTATTTACAAAGTAGAGGCCCAAAACATGCTCAAAATCGATGTTTTAGGTGCCCAAAAGTCGATATGTGCATGCATCTTCAGTACCAGTTTATATCTCAAATTCAGGCTCAAAACACCCGAAAATTCGATATTTTGGGGTCCCCGAAGCGATCTGTACATGCCTACTCAGTGCAAGAATATTTTCAAAATATAGGCTAAAAACATGCTAAAAATCGATATTTTAGGTGCCAAAAAGTCGATATCTCAAATTCAGTCCCAAAACACCCGAAAATTCGATATTTAGGGGTCCCAGAAGCGATCTGTACATGCCTACTCAGTGCTAGAATATTTTCAAAATACAGGCCAAAAACATACTGAAAATCGATCTTTTAGGTGCCCAAAAGTCGATATGTGCATGCATCTCCAGCACCCGTTTATATCTCAAATTCAGGCTCAAAACACCCGAAAATTCAATATTTTGGGGTCCCCGAAGCTATCTGTACATGCCTAATCCGTGTTAGAGTATTTTCAAAATACATGCCCAAAACATGCTGAAAATCGATATTTTAGATGCCCAAAGTCAATATGTGCATGTATCTTCTGTACCCGTTTATATCTCAAATTCAGGCTCAAAACACCCGAAAATTCGATATTTTGGGGTCCCAGAAGCGATCTGTACATGCCTACTCAGTGCTAGAATATTTTCAAAATATAGGCTCAAAATATGCTAAAATTCGATATTTTAGGTGCGTTAAGGCGATATCTCAAATTCAGGCCCAAAACTCCCGAAAATTCGATATTTTTGGGGTACCAGAAGCGATCTGTACATGCCTACTCCGTGTTAGAGTATTTTCAAAATACAGGCCAAAAACATACTGAAAATCGATCTTTTAGGTGCCCAAAAGTCGATATGTGCATGCATCTTCAGTACCCGTTTATATCTCAAATTCTGGCCGTAAACACCCAAAAATTCGATATTTTGGGGTCCCTGAAGCAATCTTTACATGCTTACTCAGTGCTAGAATATTTTCAAAATATAGGCTAAAAACATGCTAAAAATCGATCTTGTAAGTTCCAAAAAGTCGATATCTCAAATTCAGTCCCAAAACACCCGAAAATTCGATATTTAGGGGTCCCAGAAGCGATCTGTTCATGCCTACTCCGTGTTAGAGTATTTTCAAAATACAGGCCAAAAACATACTGGAAATCGATCTTTTAGGTGCCCAAAAGTCGATATGTGCATGCATCTTCAGTACCCGTTTATATCTCAAATTCTGGCCCTAAACACACGAAGATTCAATATTTTGGGGTCCCAGACGCAATCTGTACATGCCTACTCAGTGCTAGAATATTTTCAAAATATAGGCTAAAAACATGCTAAAAATCGATATTTTAGGTGCCAAAAAGTCGATATCTCAAATTAAGGCCCAAAACACCCGAAAACTCGATATTTAGGGGTCCCAGAAGCGATCTTTACATGCCTACTCCGTGTTAGAGTATTTTCGAAATATAGGCTCAAAACATGCTAAAAATCGATATTTTAGGTGCGTAATGGCGATATCTCAAATTCAGGCCCAAAACACCCGAAAATCCGATATTTTGGGGGTTCCAAAAGCGATCTGTACATGCCTACTCCGTGTTAGAGTATTTACAAAGTACAGGCCCAAAACATGCTCAAAATCGATGTTTTAGGTGCCCAAAAGTCGATATGTGCATGCATCTTCAGTTTATATCTGTTTATATCAGTTTATATCAGTTTATATCTCAAATTCTGGCCCTAAACACACGAAAATTAAATATTTTGGGGTCCCAGACGCAATCTGTACATGCCTATTCAGTGCTAGAATATTTTCAAAATATAAGCTAAAAACATGCTAAAAATCGATATTTTAGGTGCCAAAACGTCGATATGTGCATGCATCTTCAGTACCCGTTTATATCTCAAATTCAGGCTCAAAACACCCGAAAATTCGATATTTTGGGGTCCCAGAAGCGATCTGTACATGCCTACTCCGTGTTAGAGTATTTTCAAAATATAAGCTAAAAACATGCTCAAAATCGATGTTTTAGGTGCCCAAAAGTCGATATGTGCATGCATCTTCAGTACCCGTATATATCTCAAATTCAGGCTCAAAACACCCGAAAATTTGATATTTTGGGGTCCCAGAAGCGATCTGTACATGCCTACTCCGTGTTAGAGTATTTTCAAAATACATGCCCAAAACATGCTGAAAATCGATATTTTAGATGCCCAAAGTCAAAATGTGCATGTATCTTCTGTACCCGTTTATATCTCAAATTCAGGCTCAAGACACCCGAAAATTCGATATTTTGGGGTCCCAGAAGCGATCTGTACATGTCTACTCAGTGCTAGAATATTTTCAAAATATAGGCTCAAAACATGCTAAAAATCGATATTTTAGGTGCGTAAAGGCGATATCTCAAATTCAGGCCCAAAACACCCGAAAATTCGATATTTTGGGGTCCCAAAAGCGATCTGTACATGCCTACTCCGTGTTAGAGTATTTCAAAATACAGGCCAAAAACATGCTCAAAATCGATGTTTTAGGTGCCCAAAAGTCGATATGTGCATGCATCTTCAGTACCCGTTTATATCTCAAATTCAGTCTCAAAACACCCGAAAATTCAATATTTTGGGGTCCCCGACGCAATCTGTACATGCCTACTCCGTGTTAGAGTATTTTCAAAATACATGCCCAAAACATGCTGAAAATCGATATTTTAGATGCCCAAAGTCAATATGTGCATGTATCTTCTGTACCCGTTTATATCTCAAATTCAGGCTCAAAACACCCGAAAATTCGATATTTTGGGGTCCCAGAAGCGATCTGTACATGCCTACTCAGTGCTAGAATATTTTCAAAATATAGGCTCAAAATATGCTAAAATTCGATATTTTAGGTGCGTTAAGGCGATATCTCAAATTCAGGCCCAAAACTCCCGAAAATTCGATATTTTTGGGGTACCAGAAGCGATCTGTACATGCCTACTCCGTGTTAGAGTATTTTCAAAATACAGGCCAAAAACATACTGAAAATCGATCTTTTAGGTGCCCAAAAGTCGATATGTGCATGCATCTTCAGTACCCGTTTATATCTCAAATTCTGGCCGTAAACACCCAAAAATTCGATATTTTGAGGTCCCTGAAGCAATCTTTACATGCTTACTCAGTGCTAGAATATTTTCAAAATATAGGCTAAAAACATGCTAAAAATCGATCTTGTAAGTTCCAAAAAGTCGATATCTCAAATTCAGTCCAAAAACACCCGAAAATTCGATATTTAGGGGTCCCAGAAGCGATCTGTTCATGCCTACTCCGTGTTAGAGTATTTTCAAAATACAGGCCAAAAACATACTGGAAATCGATCTTTTAGGTGCCCAAAAGTCGATATGTGCATGCATCTTCAGTACCCGTTTATATCTCAAATTCTGGCCCTAAACACACGAAAATTCAATATTTTGGGGTCCCAGACGCAATCTGTACATGCCTACTCAGTGCTAGAATATTTTCAAAATATAGGCTAAAAACATGCTAAAAATCGATATTTTAGGTGCCAAAAAGTCGATATCTCAAATTAAGGCCCAAAACACCCGAAAACTCGATATTTAGGGGTCCCAGAAGCGATCTTTACATGCCTACTCCGTGTTAGAGTTTTTTCGAAATATAGGCTCAAAACATGCTAAAAATCGATATTTTAGGTGCGTAATGGCGATATCTCAAATTCAGGCCCAAAACACCCGAAAATCCGATATTTTGGGGGTTCCAAAAGCGATCTGTACATGCCTACTCCGTGTTAGAGTATTTACAAAGTACAGGCCCAAAACATGCTCAAAATCGATGTTTTAGGTGCCCAAAAGTCGATATGTGCATGCATCTTCAGTTTATATCTGTTTATATCAGTTTATATCAGTTTATATCTCAAATTCTGGCCCTAAACACACGAAAATTAAATATTTTGGGGTCCCAGACGCAATCTGTACATGCCTACTCAGTGCTAGAATATTTTCAAAATATAAACTAAAAACATGCTAAAAATCGATATTTTAGGTGCCAAAACGTCGATATGTGCATGCATCTTCAGTACCCGTTTCTATCTCAAATTCAGGCTCAAAACACCCGAAAATTCGATATTTTGGGGTCTCAGAAGCTATCTGTACATGCCTACTACGTGTCAGAGTATTTTCAAAATACATGCCCAAAACATGCGGAAAATCGATATTTTAGATGCCCAAAGTCAATATGTGCATGTATCTTCTGTACCCGTTTATATCTCAAATTCAGGCTCAAAACACCCGAAAATTCGATATTTTGGGGTCCCAGAAGCAATCTGTACAAGCCTACTCAGTGCTAGAATATTTTCAAAATATAGGCTCAAAACATGCTAAAATTCGATATTTTAGGTGCGTAAAGGCGATATCTCAAATTCAGGCCCAAAACACCCGAAAATTCGATATTTAGGGGTCCCAGAAGCGATCTGTACATGCCTACTCCGTGTTAGAGTATTTTCAAAATACAGGCCAAAAACATACTGAAAATCGATCTTTTATGTGCCCAAAAGTCGATATGTGCATGCATCTTCAATAACCGTTCATATCTCAAATTCTGGCCCTAAAAACACGAAAATTCAATATTTTGGGGTCCCAGAAGCAATCTGTACATGCCAACTCAGTGCTAGAATATTTTCAAAATATAGGCTAAAAACATGCTAAAAATCGATATTTTAGGTGCCAAAAAATCGATATCTCAAATTCAGTCCCAAAACACCCGAAAATTCGATATTTAAGGGTCCCAGAAGCGATCTGTACATGCCTACTCCGTGTTAGAGTATTTTCAAAATACTGGCCAAAAACATACTGAAAATCGATCTTTTAGGTGCCCAAAAGTCGATATGTGCATGCATCTTCAGTACCCGTTTATATCTCAAATTCTGGCCCTAAACACACGAAAATTCAATATTTTGAGGTCCCAGACGCAATCTGTACATGCCTACTCAGTGCTAGAATATTTTCAAAATATAAGCTAAAAACATGCTAAAAATCGATATTTTAGGTGCCAAAAAGTCGATATGTGCATGCATCTTCAGTACCCGTTTATATCTCAAATTCAGGCCCAAAACACCCGAAAATTCGATATTTTTGGGTCCCAAAAGCGATCTGTACATGCCTACTCCGTGTTAGAGTATTTTCAAAATACATGCCCAAAACATGCTAAAATTCGATATTTTAGGTGCGTAAAGGCGATATCTCAAATTCAGGCCCAAAACACCCGAAAATTCGATATTTTGGGGTCCCAAAAGCGATCTGTACATGCCTACTCCGTGTTAGAGTATTTTCAAAATACAGGCCAAAAACATGCTCAAAATCGATATTTTAGGTGCCCAAAGTCAATATGTGCATGTATCTTCTGTACCCGTTTATATCTCTAATTCAGGCTCAAAACACCCGAAAATTCAATATTTAGGGGTCCCTGAAGCAATCTGTACATGCATACTCAGTGCTAAGAATATTTTCAAAATATAGACTAAAAACATGTTAAAAATCGATCTTGTAGGTGCCAAAAAGTCGATATCTCAAATTCAGTCCCAAAACACCCGAAAATTCGATATTTAGGGGTCCCAGAAGCGATCTGTACATGCCTACTCCGTGTTATAGTAATTTCAAAATACAGGCCAAAAACATACTGTAAATCGATCTTTTAGGTGCCCAAAAGTCGATATGTGCATGCATCTTCAGTACCCGTTTATATCTCAAATTCTGGCCCTAAAAACACTAAAATTCAATATTTTGGGGTCCCAGACGCAATCTGTACATGCCTACTCAGTGCTAGAATATTTTCAAAATATAGGCTAAAAACATGCTAAAATTCGATATTTTAGGTGCCAAAAAGTCGATATCTCAAATTAAGGCCCAAAACACCCGAAAACTCGATATTTAGGGGTCCCAGAAGCGATCTTTACATGCCTACTCCGTGTTAGAGTATTTTCAAAATACAGGTCCAAAACATGCTCAAAATCGATGTTTTAGGTGCCAAAAAGTCGATATGTGCATGCATCTTCAGTACCCGTTTATATCTCAAATTCAGGCTTAAAACACCCGAAAATTCGATATTTTGGGGTCCCAGAAGCGATCTGTACATGCCTACTCCGTGTTAGAGTATTTTCAAAATACAGGAAAAAAACATACTGAAAATCGATCTTTTAGGTGCCCAAAAGTCGATATGTGCATGTATCTTCAGTACTCGTTTATATCTCAAATTCTGGCCCTAAACACGAAAATTCAATATTTTGGGGTCCCAGACGCAATCTGTACATGCCTACTCAGTGCTAGAATATTTTCAAAATATAGGCTAAAAACATGATACAAATCGATATTTTAGGTGCCAAAAAGACGATATGTGCATGCATCTTCAGTACCCGTTTATATCTCAAATTCAGGCTCAAAACACCCGAAAATTCGATATTTTGGGGTCCCAGAAGCGATCTGTACATGCCTACTCAGTGCTAGAATGTTTTCAAAATATAGGCTCAAAACATGCTCAAAATCGATATTTTAGGTGCCCAAAAGTCGATATGTGCATGCATCTTCGGTACCCGTTTATATCTCAAATTCAGGCTCAAAACACTCGAAAATTCGATATTTTGGGGTCCCAGAAGCAATCTGTACATGCCTACTCAGTGCTAGAATATTTTCAAAATATAGGCTAAAAACATGCTAGAAATCGATATTTTAGGTGCCAAAAAGTCGATATCTCAAATTAAGGCCCAAAACACCCAAAAATTCGATATTTAGGGGTCCCAGAAGCGATCTGTACATGCCTACTCCGTGTTAGAGTATTTTCAAAATACAGGCCAAAAACATACTGAAAATCGATCTTTTAGGTGCCTAAAATTCGATATGTGCATGCATCTTCTGTACCCGTTTATATCTCAAATTCTAACCCTAAACACCCGAAAATTTTATATTTTGGGGTCCCAGAAGCGATCTGTACATGCCTACTTCGTGTTAGAGTATTTTCAAAATTCAGGCTTAAAACATGCTGAAAATCGATATTTTTGGTGCCCAAAGTCAATATGTGTATTCATCTTCTATACTCGTTTATATCTCAAATTCAGGCTCAAAATACCCGAAAATTCGATATTTTGGGGAGCGATCTGTACATGGCTACTCAGTGCTAGAATGTTTTCAAAATATAGGCTCAAAACATGCTCAAAATCGATATTTTAGGTGCCCAAAAGTCGATATGTGTATGAATCTTCTGTACTCGTTTATATCTCAAATTCAAGCTCAAAACACCAGAAAATTCGATATTCTGGGGTCCCAGAAGCGATCTGTACATGCCTAGTCAGTGCTAGAATATTTTCAAAATATAGGCTCAAAACATGCTAAAAATCGATATTTTAGGTGCCAAAAAGTCGATATCTCAAATTAAGGCCCAAAACACCCGAAAACTCGATATTTAGGGGTCCCAGAAGCGATCTTTACATGCCTACTCCGTGTTAGAGTATTTTCAAAATACAGGTCCAAAACATGCTCAAAATCGATGTTTTAGGTGCCAAAAAGTCGATATGTGCATGCATCTTCAGTACCCGTTTATATCTCAAATTCAGGCTTAAAACACCCGAAAATTCGATATTTTGGGGTCCCAGAAGCGATCTGTACATGCCTACTCCGTGTTAGAGTATTTTCAAAATACAGGAAAAAAACATACTGAAAATCGATCTTTTAGGTGCCCAAAAGTCGATATGTGCATGTATCTTCAGTACTCGTTTATATCTCAAATTCTGGCCCTAAACACGAAAATTCAATATTTTGGGGTCCCAGACGCAATCTGTACATGCCTACTCAGTGCTAGAATATTTTCAAAATATAGGCTAAAAACATGATACAAATCGATATTTTAGGTGCCAAAAAGACGATATGTGCATGCATCTTCAGTACCCGTTTATATCTCAAATTCAGGCTCAAAACACCCGAAAATTCGATATTTTGGGGTCCCAGAAGCGATCTGTACATGCCTACTCAGTGCTAGAATGTTTTCAAAATATAGGCTCAAAACATGCTCAAAATCGATATTTTAGGTGCCCAAAAGTCGATATGTGCATGCATCTTCGGTACCCGTTTATATCTCAAATTCAGGCTCAAAACACTCGAAAATTCGATATTTTGGGGTCCCAGAAGCAATCTGTACATGCCTACTCAGTGCTAGAATATTTTCAAAATATAGGCTAAAAACATGCTAGAAATCGATATTTTAGGTGCCAAAAAGTCGATATCTCAAATTAAGGCCCAAAACACCCAAAAATTCGATATTTAGGGGTCCCAGAAGCGATCTGTACATGCCTACTCCGTGTTAGAGTATTTTCAAAATACAGGCCAAAAACATACTGAAAATCGATCTTTTAGGTGCCTAAAATTCGATATGTGCATGCATCTTCTGTACCCGTTTATATCTCAAATTCTAACCCTAAACACCCGAAAATTTTATATTTTGGGGTCCCAGAAGCGATCTGTACATGCCTACTTCGTGTTAGAGTATTTTCAAAATTCAGGCTTAAAACATGCTGAAAATCGATATTTTTGGTGCCCAAAGTCAATATGTGTATTCATCTTCTATACTCGTTTATATCTCAAATTCAGGCTCAAAATACCCGAAAATTCGATATTTTGGGGAGCGATCTGTACATGGCTACTCAGTGCTAGAATGTTTTCAAAATATAGGCTCAAAACATGCTCAAAATCGATATTTTAGGTGCCCAAAAGTCGATATGTGTATGAATCTTCTGTACTCGTTTATATCTCAAATTCAAGCTCAAAACACCAGAAAATTCGATATTCTGGGGTCCCAGAAGCGATCTGTACATGCCTAGTCAGTGCTAGAATATTTTCAAAATATAGGCTCAAAACATGCTAAAAATCGATATTTTAGGTGCCAAAAAGTCGATATCTCAAATTAAGGCCCAAAACACCCGAAAACTCGATATTTAGGGGTCCCAGAAGCGATCTTTACATGCCTACTCCGTGTTAGAGTATTTTCAAAATACAGGTCCAAAACATGCTCAAAATCGATGTTTTAGGTGCCAAAAAGTCGATATGTGCATGCATCTTCAGTACCCGTTTATATCTCAAATTCAGGCTTAAAACACCCGAAAATTCGATATTTTGGGGTCCCAGAAGCGATCTGTACATGCCTACTCCGTGTTAGAGTATTTTCAAAATACAGGAAAAAAACATACTGAAAATCGATCTTTTAGGTGCCCAAAAGTCGATATGTGCATGTATCTTCAGTACTCGTTTATATCTCAAATTCTGGCCCTAAACACGAAAATTCAATATTTTGGGGTCCCAGACGCAATCTGTACATGCCTACTCAGTGCTAGAATATTTTCAAAATATAGGCTAAAAACATGATACAAATCGATATTTTAGGTGCCAAAAAGACGATATGTGCATGCATCTTCAGTACCCGTTTATATCTCAAATTCAGGCTCAAAACACCCGAAAATTCGATATTTTGGGGTCCCAGAAGCGATCTGTACATGCCTACTCAGTGCTAGAATGTTTTCAAAATATAGGCTCAAAACATGCTCAAAATCGATATTTTAGGTGCCCAAAAGTCGATATGTGCATGCATCTTCGGTACCCGTTTATATCTCAAATTCAGGCTCAAAACACTCGAAAATTCGATATTTTGGGGTCCCAGAAGCAATCTGTACATGCCTACTCAGTGCTAGAATATTTTCAAAATATAGGCTAAAAACATGCTAGAAATCGATATTTTAGGTGCCAAAAAGTCGATATCTCAAATTAAGGCCCAAAACACCCGAAAATTCGATATTTTGGGGTCCCAGAAGCGATCTATACATGCCTACTCCGTGTTAGAGTATTTTCAAAATACATGCCCAAAACATGCTGAAAATCGATATTTTAGATGCCCAAAGTCAGTATGTGCATGTATCTTCTGTACCCGTTTATATCTCAAATTCAGGCTCAAAACACCCGAAAATTCAATATTTTGAGGTCCCAGAAGCAATCTGTACATGCCTACTCAGTGCTAGAATATTTTCGAAATATAGGCTAAAAACATGCTAAAAATCGATATTTTAGGTGCCAAAAAGTCGATATCTGAAATTAAGGCCCAAAACACCCGAAAATTCGATATTTAGGGGTCCCAGAAGCGATCTGTACATGCCTACTCCGTGTTAGAGTATTTTCAAAATACAGGCCAAAAACATACTGAAAATCGATCTTTTAGGTGCCCAAAAGTCGATATGTGCATGCATCTTCTGTACCCGTTTATATCTCAAATTCTTGCCGTAACCACCAAAAAATTTGATATTTTGGGGTCCCAGAAGCGATCTGTACATGCCTACTCCGTGTTAGAGTATTTTCAAAATTCAGGCCTAAAACATGCTGAAAATCGATATTTTTGGTGCCCAAAGTCAATATGTGTATACATCTTCTATACTCGTTTATATCTCAAATTCAGGCTCAAAACACCCGAAAATTCGATATTTTGGGGTCCCAGAAGCGATCTGTACATGCCTAATCAGTGCTAGAATGTTTTCAAAATATAGGCTCAAAACATGCTCAAAATCGATATTTTAGGTGCCCAAAAGTCGATATGTGCATGCATCTTCTGATATCGTTTATATCTTAAATTCAGGCTAAACACCCGAAAATTCGATATTTTGGGGTCCCAGAAGCGATCTGTACATGCCTACTCCGTGTTAGAGTATTTTTAAAGTACAGGCCAAAAACATACTGAAAATCGATGTTTTAGGTGCACACAAGTAGATCTCAAAACACCCGAAAATTTGATATTTTGGGGTCCCAGAAGCGATCTGTACATGCCTAATCAGTGCTAGAATATTTTCAAAAAATAGGCTCAAAACATGCTAAAAATCGATGTTTTAGGTTCCAAAAAGTCGATATCTCAAATTAAGGCCCAAAACACCCGAACTTTCGATATTTAGGGGTCCCAGAAGCGATCTGTACATGCCTACTCCGTGTTAGAGTATTTTCAAAATACAGGCCAAAAACATACTGAAAATCGATCTTTTAGGTGCCCAAAAGTCGATATGTGCATGCATCTTCTGTACCCGTTTATATCTCAAATTCTGGCCTTAAACACCCGAAAATTCGAAATTTTTGGGTCCCAGAAGCGATCTGTACATGCCTACTCAGTGCTAGAATGTTTTCAAAATATAGGCTCAAAACATGCTCAAAATCGATATTTTAGGTGCCCAAAAGTCGATATGTGCATGCATCTTCTGTACCCGTTTATATCTCAAATTCTGGCCCTAAACACCCAAAAATTCGATATTTTTGGGTCCCAGAAGCGATTTGTACATGCCTACTTCGTGTTAGAGTATTTTCAAAATTCAGGCTTAAAACATGCTGAAAATCGATATTTTTGGTGCCCAAAGTCAATATGTGCATGCATCTTCTGTACTCGTTTATATCTCAAATTCAAGCTCAAAACAACCGAAAATTCGATATTTTGGGGTTCCAGAAGCGATCTGTACATGCCTACTCAGTGCTAGAATGTTTTCAAAATATAGGCTCAAAACATGCTCAAAATCGATATTTTAGGTGCCCAAAAGTCGATATGTGCATGCATCTTCTGTACTCGTTTATATCTCAAATTCAAGCTCAAAACAACCGAAAATTCGATATTTTGGGGTCCCAGAAGCGATCTGTACATGCCTACTCCGTGTTAGAGTATTTTCAAAATACAGGTTAAAAACAAACTGAAAATCGATCTTTTAGGTGCCCAAAAGTCGATATGTGCATGCATCTTCTGTACCCGTTTATATCTCAAATTCTGGCCCTAAACACCCGAAAATTCGATATTTTGGGGTCCCAAAAGCGATCTGTACATGCCTACTCCGTGTTAGAGTATTTTCAAAATACAGGCCAAAAACATGCTCAAAATCGATGTTTTAGGTGCCCAAAAGTCGATATGTGCATGCATCTTCAGTACCCGTTTATATCTCAAATTCAGGCTCAAAACACCCGAAAATTCGATATTTTGGGGTCCCAGAAGCGATGTGTACATGCCTACTCCGTGTTAGAGTATTTTCAAAATACATGCCCAAAACATGCTGAAAATCGATATTTTAGATGCCCAAAGTCAATATGTGCATGTATCTTCTGTACCCGTTTATATCTCTAATTCAGGCTCAAAACACCCGAAAATTCAATATTTAGGGGTCCCTGAAGCAATCTGTACATGCATACTCAGTGCTAAGAATATTTTCAAAATATAGGCTAAAAACATGTTAAAAATCGATCTTGTAGGTGCCATAAAGCCGATATCTCAAATTCAGTCCCAAAACACCCGAAAATTCGATATTTAGAGGTCCCAGAAGCGATCTGTACATGCCTACTCCGTGTTAGAGTAATTTCAAAATACAGGCCAAAAACATACTGTAAATCGATCTTTTAGGTGCCCAAAAGTCGATATGTGCATGCATCTTCAGTACCCGTTTATATCTCAAATTCTGGCCCTAAAAACACGAAAATTCAATATTTTGGGGTCCCAGACGCAATCTGTACATGCCTACTCAGTGCTAGAATATTTTCAAAATATAGGCTAAAAACATGCTAAAATTCGATATTTTAGGTGCCAAAAAGTCGATATCTCAAATTAAGGCCCAAAACACCCGAAAACTCGATATTTAGGGGTCCCAGAAGCGATCTTTACATGCCTACTCCGTGTTAGAGTATTTTCAAAATACAGGTCCAAAACATGCTCAAAATCGATGTTTTAGGTGCCAAAAAGTCGATATGTGCATGCATCTTCAGTACCCGTTTATATCTCAAATTCAGGCTTAAAAAACCCGAAAATTCGATATTTTGGGGTCCCAGAAGCGATCTGTACATGCCTACTCCGTGTTAGAGTATTTTCAAAATACAGGAAAAAAACATACTGAAAATCGATCTTTTAGGTGCCCAAAAGTCGATATGTGCATGTATCTTCAGTACCCGTTTATATCTCAAATTCTGGCCCTAAACACGAAAATTCAATATTTTGGGGTCCCAGACGCAATCTGTACATGCCTACTCAGTGCTAGAATATTTTCAAAATATAGGCTAAAAACATGCTAGAAATCGATATTTTAGGTGCCAAAAAGTCGATATCTCAAATTAAGGCCCAAAACACCCAAAAATTCGATATTTAGGGGTCCCAGAAGCGATCTGTACATGCCTACTCCGTGTTAGAGTATTTTCAAAATACAGGCCAAAAACATACTGAAAATCGATCTTTTAGGTGCCCAAAATTCGATATGTGCATGCATCTTCTGTACCCGTTTATATCTCAAATTCTAACCCTAAACACCCGAAAATTTTATATTTTGGGGTCCCAGAAGCGATCTGTACATGCCTACTTCGTGTTAGAGTATTTTCAAAATTCAGGCTTAAAACATGCTGAAAATCGATATTTTTGGTGCCCAAAGTCAATATGTGTATTCATCTTCTATACTCGTTTATATCTCAAATTCAGGCTCAAAATACCCGAAAATTCGATATTTTGGGGTCCCAGAAGCGATCTGTACATGGCTACTCAGTGCTAGAATGTTTTCAAAATATAGGCTCAAAACATGCTCTAAATCGATATTTTAGGTGTCCAAAAGTCGATATGTGTATGCATCTTCTGTACTCGTTTATATTTCAAATTCAAGCTCAAAACACCCGAAAATTCGATATTTTGGGGTCCCAGAAGCGACCTGTACATGCCTAGTCAGTGCTAGAATATTTTCAAAATATAGGCTCAAAACATGCTCAAAATCGATATTTTAGGTGCCCAAAATTCGATATGTGCATGCATCTTCTGATATCGTTTATATCTTAAATTCAGGCTAAACACCCGAAAATTCGATATTTTGGGGTCCCAGAAGCGATCTGTACATGCCTACTCAGTGCTAGAATATTTTCAAAATATAGGCTTAAAACATGCTAAAAATCGATATTTTAGGTGCGTAAAGGCGATATCTCAAATTAGGGCCCAAAACACCCGAAAATTCGATATTTAGGGGTCCCAGAAGCGATCTGTACATGCCTACTCCGTGTTAGAGTATTTTTAAAGTACAGGCCAAAAACATACTGAAAATCGATGTTTTAGGTGCACAAAAGTAGATCTCAAAACACCCGAAAATTTGATATTTTGGGGTCCCAGAAGCGATCTGTACATCCCTAATCAGTGCTAGAATATTTTCAAAAAATAGGCTCAAAACATGCTAAAAATCGATGTTTTAGGTTCCAAAAAGTCGATATCTCAAATTAAGGCCCAAAACACCCGAAAATTCGATATTTAGGGGTCCCAGAAGCGATCTGTACATGCCTACTCCGTGTTAGAGTATTTTCAAAATACAGACCAAAAACATACTGAAAATCGATCTTTTAGGTGCCCAAAAGTCGATATGTGCATGCATCTTCTGTACCCGTTTATATCTCAAATTCTGGCCCTAAACACCCGAAAATTCGAAATTTTTGGGTCCCAGAAGCGATCTGTACATGCCTACTCAGTGCTAGAATGTTTTCAAAATATAGGCTCAAAACATGCTCAAAATCGATATTTTAGGTGCCCAAAAGTCGATATGTGCATGCATCTTCTGTACCCGTTTATATCTCAAATTCTGGCCCTAAACACCCGAAAATTCGATATTTTTGGGTCCCAGAAGCGATCTGTACATGCCTACTCAGTGCTAGAATGTTTTCAAAATATAGGCTCAAAACATGCTCAAAATCGTTATTTTAGGTGCCCAAAAGTCGATATGTGCATGCATCTTCTGCACCCGTTTATATCTCAAATTCTGGACGTAAACACCCGAAAATTCGATATTTTGGGGTCCCAGATGCGATCTGTACATGCCTACTTCGTGTTAGAGTATTTTCAAAATTCAAGCTTAAAACATGCTGAAAATCGATATTTTTGGTGCCCAAAGTCAATATGTGTATGCATATTCTAAACTCGTTTATATCTCAAATTCAGGCTTAAAACACCCGAAAATTCGATATTTTGGGGTCACAGAAGCGATCTGTACATGGCTACTCAGTGCTAGAATGTTTTCAAAATATAGGCTCAAAACATGCTCAAAATCGATATTTTAGGTGCCCAAAAGTCGATATGTGCATGCATCTTCTGTACTTGTTTATATCTTAAATTCAGGCTCAAAACACCCGAAAATTCAATATTTTGGGGACCCAGAAGCGATCTGTACATGCTTACTCAGTGCTAGAATATTTTCTAAATATAGGCTCAAAACATGCTAAAAATCGATATTTTAGGTGCCCAAAAGTAGATATGTGCATGCATCTTCTGTACTCGTTTATATCTCAAATTCAAGCTCAAAACAACCGAAATTTCGATATTTTGGGGTTCCAGAAGCGATCTGTACATGCCTACTCAGTGCTAGAATGTTTTCAATATATAGGCTCAAAACATGCTCAAAATCGATATTTTAGGTGCCCAAAAGTCGATATGTGCATGCATCTTCTGTACTCGTTTATATCTCAAATTCAAGCTCAAAACAACCGAAAATTCGATATTTTGGGGTCCCAGAAGCGATCTGTACATGCCTACTCCGTGTTAGAGTATTTTCAAAATACAGGTTAAAAACAAACTGAAAATCGAAATTTTTGGTGCCTAAAGTCAATATGTGTATGCATCTTCTATACTCTTTTATATCTGAAATTCAGGCCCTAAACACCCGAAAATTCGATATTTTTGGGTCCCAGAAGCGATCTGTACATGCCTACTCAGTGCTAGAATATTTTCAAAATATAGGCTCAAAACATGCTAAAAATCGATATTTTAGGTGCCAAAAAGTCGATATCTCAAATTAAGGCCCAAATCACTCGAAAATTCGATATTTTGGGGTCCCAGAAGCGATCTATACATGCCTACTCCGTGTTAGAGTATTTTCAAAATACATGCCCAAAACATGCTGAAAATCGATATTTTAGATGCCCAAAGTCAGTATGTGCATGTATCTTCTGTACACGTTTATATCTCAAATTCAGGATCAAAACACCCGAAAATTCAATATTTTGGGGTCCCAGAAGCAATCTGTACATGCCTACTCAGTGCTAGAATATTTTCAAAATATAGGCTAAAAACATGCTAAAAATCGATATTTTAGGTGCCAAAAAGTCGATATCTCAAATTAAGGCCTAAAACACCCGAAATTTCGATATTTAGGGGTCCCAAAAGCGATCTGTACATGCCTACTCCGTGTTAGAGTATTTTCAAAATACAGGCGAAAAACATACTGAAAATCGATCTGTTAGGTGCCCAAAAGTCGATATGTGCATGCATCTTCTGTACCCGTATATATCTCAAATTCTGGCCGTAAACACCCAAAAATTTGATATTTTGGGGTCCCAGAAGCGATCAGTACATGCCTACTCCGTGTTAGAGTATTTTCAAAATTCAGGCTTAAAACATGCTGAAAATCGATATTTTTGGTGCCCAAAGTATGTGTATGAATCTTCTATACTCGTTTATATCTCAAATTCAGGCTCAAAACACCCGAAAATTCGATATTTTGGGGTCCCAGAAGCGATCTGTACATCCCTAATCAGTGCTAGAATCTGTGTATGAATCTTCTATACTCGTTTATATCTCAAATTCAGGCTCAAAACACCCGAAAATTCGATATTTTGGGGTCCCAGAAGCGATCTGTACATCCCTAATCAGTGCTAGAATATTTTCAAAATATAGGCTCAAAACATGCTCAAAATCGATATTTTAGGTGCGTAAAGGCGATATCTCAAATTAAGGCCAAAAACACCCGAAAATTCGATATTTAGGGGTCCCAGAAGCGATCTGTACATGCCTACTCCGTGTTAGAGTATTTTTAAAGTACAGGCCAAAAACATACTGAAAATCGATGTTTTAGGTGCCCAAAAGTCGATATGTGCATGCATCTTTAGAACCCGTTTTTATCTCAAATTCAGGCTCAAAACACCCGTAAATTCAATATTTTGGGGTCCCAGAAGCGATCTGTACATGCCTACTCCGTGTTAGAGTATTTTCAAAATACAGGCGAAAAACATAATGAAAATCGATCTTTTAGGTACCCAAAAGTCGATATGTGCATGCATCTTCTGGACCCGTTTATATCTCAAATTCAGGCTCAAAACACCCGAAAATTCGATATTTTGGGGTCCCAGAAGCGATCTGTACATAGCCTAATCAGTGCTAGAATGTTTTCAAAATATAGGCTCAAAACATGCTCAAAATCGATATTTTAGGTGCGTAAAGGCGATATCTCAAATTAAGGCCAAAAACACCCGAAAATTCGTTATTTAGGGGTCCCAGAAGCGATCTGTACATGCCTACTCCGTGTTAGAGTATTTTTAAAGTACAGGCCAAAAACATACTGAAAATCGATGTTTTAGGTGCCCAAAAGTCGATATGTGCACGCATCTTCTGTACTCGTTTATATCTCAAATTTAAGCTCAAAACACCCGAAAATTCGATATTTTGGGGTCCCAGAAGCGATCTGTACATGCCTACACAGTGCTAGAATATTTTCAAAATAAAAGCTCAAAACATGCTAAAAATCTATATTTTAGGTGCGTAAAGGCGATATCTCAAATTTAGGACCGAAACACCCGAAAATTCGATATTTTGGGGTCCCAGAAGCAATCTGTACATGACTACTCCGTGTTAGAGTATTTTCAAAATACATGCCCAAAACATGCTCAAAATCGATGTTTTAAGTGCCCAAAAGTAGATATGTGCATGCATCTTCAGTTCCCGTTTTTATCTCAAATTCAGGCTCAAAACACCCTAAAATTCGATATTTTGGGGTCCCAGAAGCGATCTGTACATGCCTACTCCGTGTTAGAGTATTTTCAAAATTCAGGCTTAAAACATGCTGAAAATCGATATTTTTGGTGCCCAAAGTCAATATGTGTATGCATCTTCTATACTCGTTTATATCTCAAATTCAGGCTCATAACACCCGAAAATTCGATATTTTGGGGTCCCAGAAGCGATCTGTACATGCCTAATCAGTGCTAGAATGTTTTCAAAATATAGGCTCAAAACATGCTAAAAATCGATATTTTAGGTGCGTAAAGGCGATATCTCAAATTAAGGCCGAAAACACCCGAAAATTCGATATTTAGGGGTCCCAAAAGCGATCAGTACATGCCTACTCCGTGTTAGAGTATTTTTAAAGTACAGGTGAAAAACATACTGAAAATAGATGTTTTAGGTGCCCAAAAGTCGATATGTGCATGCATCTTCAGTTCCCGTTTTTATCTCAATTTCTGGCCCTAAACACCCAAAAATTCGATATTTTGGGTTCCCTGAAGCGATCTCTACATGCCTACTCCGTGTTAGAGTATTTCAAAATTCAGGCCAAAAACATGCTGAAAATCGATATTTTTGGTGCCCAAAGTCAATATGTGTATGCATCTTCTATACTCGTTTATATCTCAAATTCAGGCTCAAAACACCAGAAAATTCGATATTTTGGGGTCCCAGAAGCGATCTGTACATGCCTACTCAGTGCTAGAATGTTTTCAAAATATAGGCTCAAAACATGCTCAAAATCGATATTTTAGGTGCCCAAAAGTCGATATGTGCATGCATCTTCTGTACCCGTTTATATCTCAAATTCTGGCCCTAAACACACGAAAATTCGATATTTTGGGGTCCCAGAAACGATCTGTACATGCCTACTCAGTGCTAGAATGTTTTCATAATATAGGCTCAAAACATGCTAAAAATCGATATTTTAGGTGCGTAAAGGCGATATCTCAAATTAAGGCCGAAAACACCCGAAAATTCGATATTTAGGGGTCCCAAAAGCGATCAGTACATGCCTACTCCGTGTTAGAGTATTTTTAAAGTACAGGTGAAAAACATACTGAAAATAGATGTTTTAGGTGCCCAAAAGTCGATATGTGCATGCATCTTCAGTTCCCGTTTTTATCTCAAATTCTGGCCCTAAACACCCAAAAATTCGATATTTTGGGTTCCCTGAAGCGATCTCTACATGCCTACTCCGTGTTAGAGTATTTCAAAATTCAGGCCCAAAACATGCTGAAAATCGATATTTTGGTGCCCAAAGTCAATATGTGTATGCATCTTCTATACTCGTTTATATCTCAAATTCAGGCTCAAAACACCAGAAAATTCGATATTTTGGGGTCCCAGAAGCGATCTGTACATGCCTACTCAGTGCTAGAATGTTTTCAAAATATAGGCTCAAAACATGCTCAAAATCGATATTTTAGGTGCCCAAAAGTCGATATGTGCATGCATCTTCTGTACCCGTTTATATCTCAAATTCTGGCCCTAAACACACGAAAATTCGATATTTTGGGGTCCCAGAAACGATCTGAACATGCCTACTCAGTGCTAGAATGTTTTCATAATATAGGCTCAAAACATACTCAAAATCGATATTTTAGGTACCCAAAAGTCGATATGTGCATGCATCTTCTGTACTCGTTTATACCTTAAATTCAGGCTCAAAACACCCGAAAATTCGATATTTTGGGGTCCCAGAAACGATCTGTACATGCCTACTCAGTGCTAGAATATTTTCAAAATATAGGCTCAAAACATGCTAAAAATCGATATTTTAGGTGCATAAAGGCGATATCTCAAATTAAGGCCAAAAACACCCGAAAATTCGATATTTAGGGGTCCCAGAAGCGATCTGTACATGCCTACTCCGTGTTATAGTATTTTTAAAGTACAGGCCAAAAACATACTGAAAATCGATGTTTTAGGTGCCCAAAAGTAGATATGTGCATGCATCTTCTGTACCCGTTTATATCTCAAATTATGGACCTAAACACCCGAAAATTCGATATTTTTGGGTCCCAGAAGCGATCTGTACATGCCTACTCAGCGCTAGTATGTTTTCAAAATATAGGCTCAAAACATGATGAAAATCGATATTTTAGGTACCCAAAAGTCGATATGTGCATGCATCTTCTGTACTCGTTTATATCTCAAATTCAAGCTCAAAACACCCGAAAATTCGATATTTTGGGGTCCCAGAAGCGATCTGTACATGCCTACACAGTGCTAGAATATTTTCAAAATAAAAGCTCAAAACATGCTAGAAATCGATATTTTAGGTGCGTAAAGGCGATATCTCAAATTTAGGCCCAAAACACCCGAAAATTTGATATTTTGGGGTCCCAGAAGCGATCTGTACATGACTACTCCGTGTTAGAGTATTTTCAAAATATATGCCCAAAACATGCTCAAAATCGATGTTTTAAGTGCCCAAAAGTCGATATGTGCATGCATCTTCAGTACCCATTTTTATCTCAAATTCAGGCTCAAAACACCCGAAAATTCAATATTTTGGGGTCGCAGAAGCGATCTGTACATGCCTACTCCGTGTTAGAGTATTTTTGCAAAATACAGGCGAAAAACATACTGAAAATCGATCTTTTAGGTGCCCAAAAGCCGATATGTGCATGCATCTTCTGGACCCGTTTATATCTCAAATTCAGGCTCAAAACACCCGAAAATTCGATATTTTAGGGTCCCAGAAGCGATCTGTACATGCCTAATCAGTACTAGAATGTTTTCAAAATATAGGCTCAAAACATGCTCAAAATCAATATTTTAGGTGCCCAAAAGTCGATATGTGCATGCATCTTCTGTACTCGTTTATATCTTAAATTCAGGCTCAAAACACCCGAAAATTCGATATTTTGGGGTCCCAGAAGCGATCTGTACATGCCTACTCAGTGCTAGAATATTTTCAAAATATAGGCTCAAAACATGCTAAAAATCGATATTTTAGGTGCATGAAGGCGATATCTCAAATTAAGGCCAAAAACACCCGAAAATTCGATATTTAGGGGTCCCAGAAGCGATCTGTACATGCCTACTCCGTGTTATAGTATTTTTAAAGTACAGGCCAAAAACATACTGAAAATCGATGTTTTAGGTGCCCAAAAGTAGATATGTGCATGCATCTTCTGTACCCGTTTATATCTCAAATTCTGGACCTAAACACACGAAAATTCGATATTTTTGGGTCCCAGAAGCGATCTGTACATGCCTACTCAGCGCTAGTATGTTTTCAAAATATAGGCTCAAAACATGATGAAAATCGATATTTTAGGTACCCAAAAGTCGATATGTGCATGCATCTTCTGTACTCGTTTATATCTCAAATTCAAGCTCAAAACACCCGAAAATTCGATATTTTGGGGTCCCAGAAGCGATCTGTACATGCCTACACAGTGCTAGAATATTTTCAAAATAAAAGCTCAAAACATGCTAAAAATCTATATTTTAGGTGCGTTAAGGCGATATCTCAAATTTAGGCCCGAAACACCCGAAAATTCGATATTTTGGGGTCCCAGAAGCGATCTGTACATGCCTAATCAGTGCTAGAATGTTTTCAAAATATAGGCTCAAAACATGCTAAAAATCGATATTTTAGGTGCGTAAAGGCGATATCTCAAATTAAGGCCGAAAACACCCGAAAATTCGATATTTAGGGGTCCCAAAAGCGATCAGTACATGCCTACTACGTGTTAGAGTATTTTTAAAGTACAGGTGAAAAACATACTGAAAATAGATGTTTTAGGTGCCCAAAAGTCGATATGTGCATGCATCTTCAGTTCCCGTTTTTATCTCAATTTCTGGCCCTAAACACCCAAAAATTCGATATTTTGGGTTCCCTGAAGCGATCTCTACATGCCTACTCCGTGTTAGAGTATTTCAAAATTCAGGCCAAAAACATGCTGAAAATCGATATTTTTGGTGCCCAAAGTCAATATGTGTATGCATCTTCTATACTCGTTTATATCTCAAATTCAGGCTCAAAACACCAGAAAATTCGATATTTTGGGGTCCCAGAAGCGATCTGTACATGCCTACTCAGTGCTAGAATGTTTTCAAAATATAGGCTCAAAACATGCTCAAAATCGATATTTTAGGTGCCCAAAAGTCGATATGTGCATGCATCTTCTGTACCCGTTTATATCTCAAATTCTGGCCCTAAACACACGAAAATTCGATATTTTGGGGTCCCAGAAACGATCTGTACATGCCTACTCAGTGCTAGAATGTTTTCATAATATAGGCTCAAAACATGCTAAAAATCGATATTTTAGGTGCGTAAAGGCGATATCTCAAATTAAGGCCGAAAACACCCGAAAATTCGATATTTAGGGGTCCCAAAAGCGATCAGTACATGCCTACTCCGTGTTAGAGTATTTTTAAAGTACAGGTGAAAAACATACTGAAAATAGATGTTTTAGGTGCCCAAAAGTCGATATGTGCATGCATCTTCAGTTCCCGTTTTTATCTCAAATTCTGGCCCTAAACACCCAAAAATTCGATATTTTGGGTTCCCTGAAGCGATCTCTACATGCCTACTCCGTGTTAGAGTATTTCAAAATTCAGGCCCAAAACATGCTGAAAATCGATATTTTGGTGCCCAAAGTCAATATGTGTATGCATCTTCTATACTCGTTTATATCTCAAATTCAGGCTCAAAACACCAGAAAATTCGATATTTTGGGGTCCCAGAAGCGATCTGTACATGCCTACTCAGTGCTAGAATGTTTTCAAAATATAGGCTCAAAACATGCTCAAAATCGATATTTTAGGTGCCCAAAAGTCGATATGTGCATGCATCTTCTGTACCCGTTTATATCTCAAATTCTGGCCCTAAACACACGAAAATTCGATATTTTGGGGTCCCAGAAACGATCTGAACATGCCTACTCAGTGCTAGAATGTTTTCATAATATAGGCTCAAAACATACTCAAAATCGATATTTTAGGTACCCAAAAGTCGATATGTGCATGCATCTTCTGTACTCGTTTATACCTTAAATTCAGGCTCAAAACACCCGAAAATTCGATATTTTGGGGTCCCAGAAACGATCTGTACATGCCTACTCAGTGCTAGAATATTTTCAAAATATAGGCTCAAAACATGCTAAAAATCGATATTTTAGGTGCATAAAGGCGATATCTCAAATTAAGGCCAAAAACACCCGAAAATTCGATATTTAGGGGTCCCAGAAGCGATCTGTACATGCCTACTCCGTGTTATAGTATTTTTAAAGTACAGGCCAAAAACATACTGAAAATCGATGTTTTAGGTGCCCAAAAGTAGATATGTGCATGCATCTTCTGTACCCGTTTATATCTCAAATTATGGACCTAAACACCCGAAAATTCGATATTTTTGGGTCCCAGAAGCGATCTGTACATGCCTACTCAGCGCTAGTATGTTTTCAAAATATAGGCTCAAAACATGATGAAAATCGATATTTTAGGTACCCAAAAGTCGATATGTGCATGCATCTTCTGTACTCGTTTATATCTCAAATTCAAGCTCAAAACACCCGAAAATTCGATATTTTGGGGTCCCAGAAGCGATCTGTACATGCCTACACAGTGCTAGAATATTTTCAAAATAAAAGCTCAAAACATGCTAGAAATCGATATTTTAGGTGCGTAAAGGCGATATCTCAAATTTAGGCCCAAAACACCCGAAAATTTGATATTTTGGGGTCCCAGAAGCGATCTGTACATGACTACTCCGTGTTAGAGTATTTTCAAAATATATGCCCAAAACATGCTCAAAATCGATGTTTTAAGTGCCCAAAAGTCGATATGTGCATGCATCTTCAGTACCCATTTTTATCTCAAATTCAGGCTCAAAACACCCGAAAATTCAATATTTTGGGGTCGCAGAAGCGATCTGTACATGCCTACTCCGTGTTAGAGTATTTTTGCAAAATACAGGCGAAAAACATACTGAAAATCGATCTTTTAGGTGCCCAAAAGCCGATATGTGCATGCATCTTCTGGACCCGTTTATATCTCAAATTCAGGCTCAAAACACCCGAAAATTCGATATTTTAGGGTCCCAGAAGCGATCTGTACATGCCTAATCAGTACTAGAATGTTTTCAAAATATAGGCTCAAAACATGCTCAAAATCAATATTTTAGGTGCCCAAAAGTCGATATGTGCATGCATCTTCTGTACTCGTTTATATCTTAAATTCAGGCTCAAAACACCCGAAAATTCGATATTTTGGGGTCCCAGAAGCGATCTGTACATGCCTACTCAGTGCTAGAATATTTTCAAAATATAGGCTCAAAACATGCTAAAAATCGATATTTTAGGTGCATGAAGGCGATATCTCAAATTAAGGCCAAAAACACCCGAAAATTCGATATTTAGGGGTCCCAGAAGCGATCTGTACATGCCTACTCCGTGTTATAGTATTTTTAAAGTACAGGCCAAAAACATACTGAAAATCGATGTTTTAGGTGCCCAAAAGTAGATATGTGCATGCATCTTCTGTACCCGTTTATATCTCAAATTCTGGACCTAAACACACGAAAATTCGATATTTTTGGGTCCCAGAAGCGATCTGTACATGCCTACTCAGCGCTAGTATGTTTTCAAAATATAGGCTCAAAACATGATGAAAATCGATATTTTAGGTACCCAAAAGTCGATATGTGCATGCATCTTCTGTACTCGTTTATATCTCAAATTCAAGCTCAAAACACCCGAAAATTCGATATTTTGGGGTCCCAGAAGCGATCTGTACATGCCTACACAGTGCTAGAATATTTTCAAAATAAAAGCTCAAAACATGCTAAAAATCTATATTTTAGGTGCGTTAAGGCGATATCTCAAATTTAGGCCCGAAACACCCGAAAATTCGATATTTTGGGGTCCCAGAAGCGATATGTACATGACTACTCCGTGTTAGAGTATTTTCAAAATACATGCCCAAAACATATGTGCATGCATCTTCAGTACCCGTTTTTATTTCAAATTCAGGTTTAACACACTCGAAAATTTTATATTTTGGGGTCCCAGAAGCGATCTGTACATGCCTACTTCGTGTTAGAGTATTTTCAAAATTCAGGCTTAAAACATGCTGAAAATCGATATTTTTGGTGCCCAAAGTCAATATGTGTATGCATCTTCTATACTCGTTTATATCTCAAATTCAGGCTCAAAACACCCGAAAATTCTATATTTTGGGGTCCCAGAAGCGATCTGTACATGCCTAATCAGTGCTAGAATGTTTTCAAAATATAGGCTCAAAACATGCTCAAAATCGATATTTTAGGTGCCCAAAAGTCGATATGTGCATGCATCTTCTGATATCGTTTATATCTTAAATTCAGGCTAAACACCCGAAAATTCGATATTTTGGGGTCCCAGAAGCGATCTGTACATGACTACTCCGTGTTAAAGTATTTTTAAAGTACAGGCCAAAAACATACAGAAAATCGATGTTTTAGGTGCACACAAGTAGATCTCAAAACACCCGAAAATTTGATATTTTGGGGTCCCAGAAGCGATCTGTACATACCTAATCAGTGCTAGAATATTTTCAAAAAATAGGCTCAAAACATGCTAAAAATCGATGTTTTAGGTTCCAAAAAGTCGATATCTCAAATTAAGGCCCAAAACACCCGAAAATTCGATATTTAAGGGTCCCAGAAGCGATCTGTACATGCCTACTCCGTGTTAGAGTATTTTCAAAATACAGGCCAAAAACATACTGAAAATCTATCTTTTAGGTGCCCAAAAGTCGATATGTGCATGCATCTTCTGTACCCGTTCATATCTCAAATTCTGGCCCTAAACACCCGAAAATTCGAAATTTTTGGGTCCCAGAAGCGATCTGTACATGCCTACTCAGTGCTAGAATGTTTTCAAAATATAGGCTCAAAACATGCTCAAAATCGATATTTTAGGTGCCCAAAAGTCGATATGTGCATGCATCTTCTGTACCCGTTTATATCTCAAATTCTGGCCCTAAACACCCGAAAATTCGATATTTTTGGGTCCCAGAAGCGATCTGTACATGCCTACTCAGTGCTAGAATGTTTTCAAAATATAGGCTCAAAATATGCTCAAAATCGTTATTTTAGGTGCCCAAAAGTCGATATGTGCATGCATCTTCTGTACCCGTTTATATCTCAAATTCTGGACGTAAACACCCGAAAATTCGATATTTTGGGGTCCCAGAAGCGATCTGTACATGCCTACTTCGTGTTAGAGTATTTTCAAAATTCAGGCTTAAAACATGCTGAAAATCGATATTTTTGGTGCCCAAAGTCAATATGTGCATGCATCTTCTGTACTCGTTTATATCTCATATTCAAGCTCAAAACAACCGAAAATTCGATATTTTGGGGTTCCAGAAGCGATCTGTACATGCCTACTCAGTGCTAGAATGTTTTCAAAATATAGGCTCAAAACATGCTCAAAATCGATATTTTAGGTGCCCAAAAGTCGATATGTGCATGCATCTTCTGTACTCGTTTATATCTCAAATTCAAGCTCAAAACAACCGAAAATTCGATATTTTGGGGTCCCAGAAGCGATCTGTACATGCCTACTCCGTGTTAGAGTATTTTCAAAATACAGGTTAAAAACAAACTGAAAATCGATCTTTTAGGTGCCCAAAAGTCGATATGTGCATGCATCTTCTGTACCCGTTTATATCTCAAATTCTGGCCCTAAACACCCGAAAATTCGATATTTTGGGGTCCCAGAAGCGATCTGTACATGCCTACTCCGTGTTAGAGTATTTTCAAAATTCAGGCCCAAAACATGCTGAAAATCGATATTTTTGGTGCCCAAAGTCAATATGTGTATGCATCTTCTATACTCTTTTATATCTGAAATTCAGGCTCAAAACACCCGAAAATTCGATATTTTGGGGTCCCAGAAGTAATCTGTACATGCCTACTCAGTGCTAAAATGTTTTCCAGATATACGCTCAAAACATGCTCAAAATCGATATTTTAGGTGCCCAAAAGTCGATATGTGCATGCATCTTCAGTACCCGTTTATATCTCAAATTCTGGCCCTAAACACACGAAAATTCAATATTTTGGGGTCCTAGACGCAATCTGTACATGCCTACTCAGTGCTAGAATATTTTCAAAATATAAGCTAAAAACATGCTAAAAATCGATATTTTAGGTGCCAAAAAGTCGATATGTGCATGCATCTTCAGTACCCGTTTATATCTCAAATTCTGGCTCAAAACACCCGAAAATTCGATATTTTGGGGTCCCAGAAGCGATCTGTACATGCCTACTCCGTGTTAGAGTATTTTCAAAATACATGCCCAAAACATGCTAAAATTCGATATTTTAGGTGCGTAAAGGCGATATCTCAAATTCAGGCCCAAAACACCAGAAAATTCGATATTTTGGGGTCCCAAAAGCGATCTGTACATGTCTACTCCGTGTTAGAGTATTTTCAAAATACAGGCCAAAAACATGCTCAAAATCGATGTTTTAGGTGCCCAAAAGTCGATATGTGCATGCATCTTCAGTACCCGTTTATATCTCAAATTTAGGCTCAAAATACCCGAAAATTCGATATTTTGGGGTCCCATAAGCGATCTGTACATGCCTACTCCGTGTTAGAGTATTTTCAAAATACATGCCCAAAACATGCTGAAAATCGATATTTTAGATGCCCAAAGTCAATATGTGCATGTATCTTCTGTACCCGTTTATATCTCTAATTCAGGCTCAAAACACCCGAAAATTCAATATTTAGGGGTCCCTGAAGCAATCTGTACATGCATACTCATTGCTAAGAATATTTTCAAAATATAGGCTAAACACATGTTAAAAATCGATCTTGTAGGTGCCAAAAAGTCGATATCTCAAATTCAGTCCCAAAACACCCGAAAATTCGATATTTAGGGGTCCCAGAAGCGATCTGTACATGCCTACTCCGTGTTAGAGTAATTTCAAAATACAGGCCAAAAACATACTGTAAATCGATCTTTTAGGTGCCCAAAAGTCGATATGTGCATGCATCTTCAGTACCCGTTTATATCTCAAATTCTGGCCCTAAAAACACGAAAATTCAATATTTTGGGGTCCCAGACGCAATCTGTACATGCCTACTCAGTGCTAGAATATTTTCAAAATATAGGCTAAAAACATGCTAAAATTCGATATTTTAGGTGCCAAAAAGTCGATATCTCAAATTAAGGCCCAAAACACCCGAAAACTCGATATTTAGGGGTCCCAGAAGCGATCTTTACATGCCTACTCCGTGTTAGAGTATTTTCAAAATACAGGTCCAAAACATGCTCAAAATCGATGTTTTAGGTGCCAAAAAGTCGATATGTGCATGCATCTTCAGTACCCGTTTATATCTCAAATTCAGGCTTAAAAAACCCGAAAATTCGATATTTTGGGGTCCCAGAAGCGATCTGTACATGCCTACTACGTGTTAGAGTATTTTCAAAATACAGGAAAAAAACATACTGAAAATCGATCTTTTAGGTGCCCAAAAGTCGATATGTGCATGTATCTTCAGTACCCGTTTATATCTCAAATTCTGGCCCTAAACAAGAAAATTCAATATTTTGGGGTCCCAGACGCAATCTGTACATGCCTACTCAGTGCTAGAATATTTTCAAAATATAGGCTAAAAACATGATACAAATCGATATTTTAGGTGCCAAAAAGACGATATGTGCATGCATCTTCAGTACTCGTTTATATCTCAAATTCAGGCTCAAAACACCCGAAAATTCGATATTTTGGGGTCCCAGAAGCGATCTGTACATGCCTACCCAGTGCTAGAATGTTTTCAAAATATAGGCTCAAAACATGCTCAAAATCGATATTTTAGGTGCCCAAAAGTCGATATGTGCATGCATCTTCTGTACCCGTTTATATCTCAAATTCTAACCCTAAACACCCGAAAATTTTATATTTTGGGGTCCCAGAAGCGATCTGTACATGCCTACTTCGTGTTAGAGTATTTTCAAAATTCAGGCTTAAAACATGCTGAAAATCGATATTTTTGGTGCCCAAAGTCAATATGTGTATTCATCTTCTATACTCGTTTATATCTCAAATTCAGGCTCAAAATACCCGAAAATTCGATATTTTGGGGTCCCAGAAGCGATCTGTACATGGCTACTCAGTGCTAGAATGTTTTCAAAATATAGGCTCAAAACATGCTCAAAATCGATATTTTAGGTGCCCAAAAGTAGATATGTGTATGCATCTTCTGTACTCGTTTATATCTCAAATTCAAGCTCAAAACACCCGAAAATTCGATATTTTGGGGTCCCAGAAGCGATCTGTACATGCCTAGTCAGTGCTAGAATTTTTTCAAAATATAGGCTCAAAACATGCTCAAAATCGATATTTTAGGTGCCCAAAAGTCGATATGTGCATGCATCTTCTGATATCGTTTATATCTTAAATTCAGGCTAAACACCCGAAAATTCGATATTTTGGGGTCCCAGAAGCGATCTGTACATGCCTACTCAGTGCTAGAATATTTTCAAAATATAGGCTTAAAACATGCTAAAAATCGATATTTTAGGTGCGTAAAGGCGATATCTCAAATTAGGGCCCAAAACACCCGAAAATTCGATATTTAGGGGTCCCAGAAGCGATCTGTACATGCCTACTCCGTGTTAGAGTATTTTTAAAGTACAGGCCAAAAACATACTGAAAATCGATATTTTAGGTGCACAAAAGTAGATCTCAAAACACCCGAAAATTTGATATTTTGGGGTCCCAGAAGCGATCTGTACATGCCTAATCAGTGCTAGAATATTTTCAAAAAATAGGCTCAAAACATGCTAAAAATCGATGTTTTAGGTTCCAAAAAGTCGATATCTCAAATTAAGGCCCAAAACACCCGAAAATTCGATATTTAGGGGTCCCAGAAGCGATCTGTACATGCCTACTCCGTGTTAAAGTATTTTCAAAATACAGGCCAAAAACATACTGAAAATCGATCTTTTAGGTGCCCAAAAGTCGATATGTGCATGCATCTTCTGTACTCGTTTATATCTCAAATTCAAGCTCAAAACACCCGAAAATTCGATATTTTCGGGTCCCAGAAGCGATCTGTACATGCCTACTCAGTGCTAGAATATTTTAAAAATATTGGCTAAAAACATGCTAAAAATTAATCTTTTAGGTGCCAAAAAGTCGATATCTCAAATTCAGTCCCAAAACACCCGAAAATTCGATATTTAGGGGTCCCAGAAGCGATCTGTACATGCCTACTCCGTGTTAGAGTATTTTCAAAATACAGGCCAAAAACATACTGAAAATCGATCTTTTAGGTGCCCAAAAGTCGATATGTGAATGCATCTTCTGTACCCGTTTATATCTCAAATTCTGGCCCTAAACACCCAAAAATTCAATATTTGGGGGTCCCATAAGCATTCTGTACATGCCTACTCAGTGCTAGAATATTTTCAAAATATAGGCTAAAGACATGCTAAAAAACGATATTTTAGGTGCCAAAAAGTCGATATCTCAAATTAAGGCCCAAAACACCCGAAAATTCGATATTTAGGGGTCCCAGAAGCGATCTATACATAACTCCGTGTTAGAGTATTTTCAAAATAAAGGCCCAAAACATGCTCTAAATCGATGTTTTAGGTTC
Source organism: Petrolisthes cinctipes (assembly GCA_033782935.1). NCBI lineage: Eukaryota > Metazoa > Arthropoda > Malacostraca > Decapoda > Porcellanidae > Petrolisthes > Petrolisthes cinctipes. Next base: position 467,309 of record JAWQEG010001675.1, read on the forward strand.
CAAAAAGTCGTTATGTGCATGCATCTTCAGTACCCGTTTATATCTCAAATTCAGGCTCAAAACACCCGAAAATTCGATATTTGGGGGTCCCAGAAGCGATCTGTACATGCCTACTCCGTGTTAGAGTATTTTCAAAATAAATGCCCAAAACATGCTGAAAATCGATATTTTAGATGCACAAAATCAATATGTGCATGTATCTTCTGTACCCGTTTATATCTCAAATTCAGGCTCAAAACACCCGAAAATTCAATATTTTGGAGTCCAAGAAGCAATCTGTACATGCCTACTCAGTGCTAGAATATTTTCAAAATATAGGCTAAACATGTTAAAATCGATATTTTAGGTGCCAAAAAGTCGATATCTCAAATTAAGGCCCAAAACACCCGAAAATTCGATATTTAGGGGTCCCAGAAGCGATCTGTACATGCCTATTCCGTGTTAGAGTATTTTCAAAATACAGGCCAAAAACATATTGAAAATCGATGTTTTAGGTGCCCAAAAGTCGATATGTGCATGCATCTTCTGTACCCGTTTATATCTCAAATTCTGGCCCTAAACACCCGAAAATTAGAAATTTTTGGGTCCCAGAAGCGATCTGTACATGCCTACTCAGTGCTAGAATGTTTTCAAAATCAAAACATGCTCAAAATCGATATTTTAGGTGCCCAAAAGTCGATATGTGCATGCATCTTCTGTACCCGTTTATATCTCAAATTCTGGCCCTAAACACCCGAAAATTCGAAATTTTTGGGTCCCAGAAGCGATCTGTACATGCCTACCCAGTGCTAGAATGTTTTCAAAATATAGGCTCAAAACATGCTCAAAATCGTTATTTTAGGTGCCCAAAAGTCGATATGTGCATGCATCTTCTGTACCCGTTTATATCTCAAATTCTGGACGTAAACACCCGAAAATTCGATATTTTGGGGTCCCAGATGCGATCTGTACATGCCTACTTCGTGTTAGAGTATTTTCAAAATTCAGGCTTAAAACATGCTGAAAATCGATATTTTTGGTGCCCAAAGTCAATATGTGTATGCATATTCTAAACTCGTTTATATCTCAAATTCAGGCTCAAAACACCCGAAAATTCGATATTTTGGGGTTCCAGAAGCGATCTGTACATGCCTACTCAGTGCTAGAATGTTTTCAAAATATAGGCTCAAAACATGCTCAAAATCGATATTTTAGGTGCCCAAAAGTCGATATGTGCATGCATCTTCTGTACTCGTTTATATCTCAAATTCAAGCTCAAAACAACCGAAAATTCGATATTTTGGGGTCCCAGAAGCGATCTGTACATGCCTACTCCGTGTTAGAGTATTTTCAAAATACAGGTTAAAAACAAACTGAAAATCGATCTTTTAGGTGCCCAAAAGTCGATATGTGCATGCATCTTCTGTACCCGTTTATATCTCAAATTCTGGCCCTAAACACCCGAAAATTCGATATTTTGGGGTCCCAGAAGCGATCTGTACATGCCTACTCCGTGTTAGAGTATTTTCAAAATTCAGGCCCAAAACATGCTGAAAATCGATATTTTTGGTGCCCAAAGTCAATATGTGTATGCATCTTCTATACTCTTTTATATCTGAAATTCAGGCTCAAAACACCCGAAAATTCGATATTTTGGGGTCCCAGAAGCAATCTGTACATGCCTACTCAGTGCTAAAATGTTTTCCAGATATACGCTCAAAACATGCTCAAAATCGATATTTTAGGTGCCCAAAAGTCGATATGTGCATGCATCTTCAGTACCCGTTTATATCTCAAATTCTGGCCCTAAACACACGAAAATTCAATATTTTGGGGTCCAAGACGCAATCTGTACATGCCTACTCAGTGCTAGAATATTTTCAAAATATAAGCTAAAAACATGCTAAAAATCGATATTTTAGGTGCCAAAAAGTCGATATGTGCATGCATCTTCAGTACCCGTTTATATCTCAAATTCAGGCTCAAAACACCCGAAAATTCGATATTTTGGGGTCCCAGAAGCGATCTGTACATGCCTACTCCGTGTTAGAGTATTTTCAAAATACATGCCCAAAACATGCTAAAATTCGATATTTTAGGTGCGTAAAGGCGATATCTCAAATTCAGGCCCAAAACACCAGAAAATTCGATATTTTGGGGTCCCAAAAGCGATCTGTACATGTCTACTCCGTGTTAGAGTATTTTCAAAATACAGGCCAAAAACATGCTCAAAATCGATGTTTTAGGTGCCCAAAAGTCGATATGTGCATGCATCTTCAGTACCCGTTTATATCTCAAATTCAGGCTCAAAATACCCGAAAATTCGATATTTTGGGGTCCCATAAGCGATCTGTACATGCCTACTCCGTGTTAGAGTATTTTCAAAATACATGCCCAAAACATGCTGAAAATCGATATTTTAGATGCCCAAAGTCAATATGTGCATGTATCTTCTGTACCCGTTTATATCTCTAATTCAGGCTCAAAACACCCGAAAATTCAATATTTAGGGGTCCCTGAAGCAATCTGTACATGCATACTCAGTGCTAAGAATATTTTCAAAATATAGGCTAAACACATGTTAAAAATCGATCTTGTAGGTGCCAAAAAGTCGATATCTCAAATTCAGTCCCAAAACACCCGAAAATTCGATATTTAGGGGTCCCAGAAGCGATCTGTACATGCCTACTCCGTGTTAGAGTAATTTCAAAATACAGGCCAAAAACATACTGTAAATCGATCTTTTAGGTGCCCAAAAGTCGATATGTGCATGCATCTTCAGTACCCGTTTATATCTCAAATTCAGGCCCTAAAAACACGAAAATTCAATATTTTGGGGTCCCAGACGCAATCTGTACATGCCTACTCAGTGCTAGAATATTTTCAAAATATAGGCTAAAAACATGCTAAAATTCGATATTTTAGGTTCCAAAAAGTCGATATCTCAAATTAAGGCCCAAAACACCCGAAAACTCGATATTTAGGGGTCCCAGAAGCGATCTTTACATGCCTACTCCGTGTTAGAGTATTTTCAAAATACAGGTCCAAAACATGCTCAAAATCGATGTTTTAGGTGCCAAAAAGTCGATATGTGCATGCATCTTCAGTACCCGTTTATATCTCAAATTCAGGCTTAAAAAACCCGAAAATTCGATATTTTGGGGTCCCAGAAGCGATCTGTACATGCCTACTCCGTGTTAGAGTATTTTCAAAATACAGGAAAAAAACATACTGAAAATCGATCTTTTAGGTGCCCAAAAGTCGATATGTGCATGTATCTTCAGTACCCGTTTATATCTCAAATTCTGGCCCTAAACACGAAAATTCAATATTTTGGGGTCCCAGACGCAATCTGTACATGCCTACTCAGTGCTAGAATATTTTCAAAATATAGGCTAAAAACATGATACAAATCGATATTTTAGGTGCCAAAAAGACGATATGTGCATGCATCTTCAGTACTCGTTTATATCTCAAATTCAGGCTCAAAACACCCGAAAATTCGATATTTTGGGGTCCCAGAAGCGATCTGTACATGCCTACCCAGTGCTAGAATGTTTTCAAAATATAGGCTCAAAACATGCTCAAAATCGATATTTTAGGTGCCCAAAAGTCGATATGTGCATGCATCTTCTGTACCCGTTTATATCTCAAATTCTAACCCTAAACACCCGAAAATTTTATATTTTGGGGTCCCAGAAGCGATCTGTACATGCCTAATTCGTGTTAGAGTATTTTCAAAATTCAGGCTTAAAACATGCTGAAAATCGATATTTTTGGTGCCCAAAGTCAATATGTGTATTCATCTTCTATACTCGTTTATATCTCAAATTCAGGCTCAAAATACCCGAAAATTCGATATTTTGGGGTCCCAGAAGCGATCTGTACATGGCTACTCAGTGCTAGAATGTTTTCAAAATATAGGCTCAAAACATGCTCAAAATCGATATTTTAGGTGCCCAAAAGTAGATATGTGTATGCATCTTCTGTACTCGTTTATATCTCAAATTCAAGCTCAAAACACCCGAAAATTCGATATTTTGGGGTCCCAGAAGCGATCTGTACATGCCTAGTCAGTGCTAGAATTTTTTCAAAATATAGGCTCAAAACATGCTCAAAATCGATATTTTAGTTGCCCAAAAGTCGATATGTGCATGCATCTTCTGATATCGTTTATATCTTAAATTCAGGCTAAACACCCGAAAATTCGATATTTTGGGGTCCCAGAAGCGATCTGTACATGCCTACTCAGTGCTAGAATATTTTCAAAATATAGGCTTAAAACATGCTAAAAATCGATATTTTAGGTGCGTAAAGGCGATATCTCAAATTAGGGCCCAAAACACCCGAAAATTCGATATTTAGGGGTCCCAGAAGCGATCTGTACATGCCTACTCCGTGTTAGAGTATTTTTAAAGTACAGGCCAAAAACATACTGAAAATCGATATTTTAGGTGCACAAAAGTAGATCTCAAAACACCCGAAAATTTGATATTTTGGGGTCCCAGAAGCGATCTGTACATGCCTAATCAGTGCTAGAATATTTTCAAAAAATAGGCTCAAAACATGCTAAAAATCGATGTTTTAGGTTCCAAAAAGTCGATATCTCAAATTAAGGCCCAAAACACCCGAAAATTCGATATTTAGTTGTCCCAGAAGCGATCTGTACATGCCTACTCCGTGTTAAAGTATTTTCAAAATACAGGCCAAAAACATACTGAAAATCGATCTTTTAGGTGCCCAAAAGTCGATATGTGCATGCATCTTCTGGACTCGTTTATATCTCAAATTCAAGCTCAAAACACCCGAAAATTCGATATTTTCGGGTCCCAGAAGCGATCTGTACATGCCTACTCAGTGCTAGAATATTTTAAAAATATTGGCTAAAAACATGCTAAAAATTGATCTTTTAGGTGCCAAAAAGTCGATATCTCAAATTCAGTCCCAAAACACCCGAAAATTCGATATTTAGGGGTCCCAGAAGCGATCTGTACATGCCTACTCCGTGTTAGAGTATTTTCAAAATACAGGCCAAAAACATACTGAAAATCGATCTTTTAGGTGCCCAAAAGTCGATATGTGAATGCATCTTCTGTACCCGTTTATATCTCAAATTCTGGCCCTAAACACCCAAAAATTCAATATTTGGGGGTCCCATAAGCATTCTGTACATGCCTACTCAGTGCTAGAATATTTTCAAAATATAGGCTAAAGACATGCTAAAAAACGATATTTTAGGTGCCAAAAAGTCGATATCTCAAATTAAGGCCCAAAACACCCGAAAATTCGATATTTAGGGGTCCCAGAAGCGATCTGTACATGCCTATTCCGTGTTAGAGTATTTTCAAAATACAGGCCAAAAACATATTGAAAATCGATGTTTTAGGTGCCCAAAAGTCGATATGTGCATGCATCTTCTGTACCCGTTTATATCTCAAATTCTGGCCCTAAACACCCGAAAATTCGAAATTTTTGGGTCCCAGAAGCGATCTGTACATGCCTACTCAGTGCTAGAATGTTTTCAAAATATAGGCTCAAAACATGCTCAAAATCGATATTTTAGGTGCCCAAAAGTCGATATGTGCATGCATCTTCTGTACCCGTTTATATCTCAAATTCTGGCCCTAAACACCCGAAAATTCGAAATTTTTGGGTCCCAGAAGCGATCTGTACATGCCTACTCAGTGCTAGAATGTTTTCAAAATATAGGCTCAAAACATGCTCAAAATCGTTATTTTAGGTGCCCAAAAGTCGATATGTGCATGCATCTTCTGTACCCGTTTATATCTCAAATTCTGGCTCTAAACACCCGAAAATTCGATATTTTGGGGTCCCAGAAGCGATCTGTACATGCCTACTCCGTGTTAGACTATTTTCAAAATTCAGGCCCAAAACATGCTGAAAATCGATATTTTTGGTGCACAAAGTCAATATGTGTATGCATCTTCTATACTCTTTTATATCTGAAATTCAGGCCCTAAACACCCGAAAATTCGATATTTTTGGGTCCCAGAAGCGATCTGTACATGCCTACTCAGTGCTAGAATATTTTCAAAATATAGGCTCAAAACATGCTAAAAATCGATATTTTAGGTGCCAAAAAGTCGATATCTCAAATTAAGGCCCAAATCACTCGAAAATTCGATATTTTGGGGTCCCAGAAGCGATCTATACATGCCTACTCCGTGATAGAGTATTTTCAAAATACATGCCCAAAACATGCTGAAAATCGATATTTTAGATGCCCAAAGTCAGTATGTGCATGTATCTTCTGTACCCGTTTATATCTCAAATTCAGGCTCAAAACACCCGAAAATTCAATATTTTGGGGTCCCAGAAGCAATCTGTACATGCCTACTCAGTGCTAGAATATTTTCAAAATATAGGCTAAAAACATGCTAAAAATCGATATTTTAGGTGCCAAAAAGTCGATATCTCAAATTAAGGCCTAAAACACCCGAAATTTCGATATTTAGGGGTCCCAAAAGCGATCTGTACATGCCTACTCCGTGTTTGAGTATTTTCAAAATACAGGCGAAAAACATACTGAAAATCGATCTGTTAGGTGCCCAAAAGTCGATATGTGCATGCATCTTCTGTACCCGTATATATCTCAAATTCTGGCCGTAAACACCCAAAAATTTGATATTTTGGGGTCCCAGAAGCGATCAGTACATGCCTACTCCGTGTTAGAGTATTTTCAAAATTCAGGCTTAAAACATGCTGAAAATCGATATTTTTGGTGCCCAAAGTATGTGTATGAATCTTCTATACTCGTTTATATCTCAAATTCAGGCTCAAAACACCCGAAAATTCGATATTTTGGGGTCCCAGAAGCGATCTGTACATCCCTAATCAGTGCTAGAATCTGTGTATGAATCTTCTATACTCGTTTATATCTCAAATTCAGGCTCAAAACACCCGAAAATTCGATATTTTGGGGTCCCAGAAGCGATCTGTACATCCCTAATCAGTGCTAGAATATTTTCAAAATATAGGCTCAAAACATGCTCAAAATCGATATTTTAGGTGCGTAAAGGCGATATCTCAAATTAAGGCCAAAAACACCCGAAAATTCGATATTTAGTGGTCCCAGAAGCGATCTGTACATGCATACTCCGTGTTAGAGTATTTTTAAAGTACAGGCCAAAAACATACTGAAAATCGATGTTTTAGGTGCCCAAAAGTCGATATGTGCATGCATCTTTAGAACCCGTTTTTATCTCAAATTCAGGCTCAAAACACCCGTAAATTCAATATTTTGGGGTCCCAGAAGCGATCTGTACATGCCTACTCCGTGTTAGAGTATTTTTAAAGTACAGGCCAAAAACATACTGAAAATCGATGTTTTAGGTGCCCAAAAGTCGATATGTGCACGCATCTTCTGTACTCGTTTATATCTCAAATTCAAGCTCAAAACACCCGAAAATTCGATATTTTGGGGTCCCAGAAGCGATCTGTACATGCCTACACAGTGCTAGAATATTTTCAAAATAAAAGCTCAAAACATGCTAAAAATCTATATTTTAGGTGCGTAAAGGCGATATCTCAAATTTAGGACCGAAACACCCGAAAATTCGATATTTTGGGGTCCCAGAAGCGATCTGTACATGACTACTCCGTGTTAGAGTATTTTCAAAATACATGCCCAAAACATGCTCAAAATCGATGTTTTAAGTGCCCAAAAGTCGATATGTGCATGCATCTTCAGTTCCCGTTTTTATCTCAAATTCAGGCTCAAAACACCCTAAAATTCGATATTTTGGGGTCCCAGAAGCGATCTGTACATGCCTACTCCGTGTTAGAGTATTTTCAAAATTCAGGCTTAAAACATGCTGAAAATCGATATTTTTGGTGCCCAAAGTCAATATGTGTATGCATCTTCTATACTCGTTTATATCTCAAATTCAGGCTCATAACACCCGAAAATTCGATATTTTGGGGTCCCAGAAGCGATCTGTACATGCCTAATCAGTGCTAGAATGTTTTCAAAATATAGGCTCAAAACATGCTAAAAATCGATATTTTAGGTGCGTAAAGGCGATATCTCAAATTAAGGCCGAAAACACCCGAAAATTCGATATTTAGGGGTCCCAAAAGCGATCAGTACATGTCTACTCCGTGTTAGAGTATTTTTAAAGTACAGGTGAAAAACATACTGAAAATAGATGTTTTAGGTGCCCAAAATTAGATATGTGCATGCATCTTCTGTACCCGTTTATATCTCAAATTCTGGCCCTAAACACCCGAAAATTCGATATTTTTGGGTCCCTGAAGCTATCTGTACATGCCTACTCAGTGCTAGAATGTTTTCAAAATATAGGCTCAAAACATGCTCAAAATCGATATTTTAGGTGCCCAAAAGTCGATATGTGCATGCATCTTCTGTACCCGTTTATATCTCAAATTCTGGCCCTAAACACACGAAAATTCTATATTTTGGGGTCCCAGAAGCGATCTGTACATGCCTACACAGTGCTAGAATATTTTCAAAATAAAAGCTCAAAACATGCTAGAAATCGATATTTTAGGTGCGTAAAGGCGATATCTCAAATTTAGGCCCAAAACACCCGAAAATTTGATATTTTGGGGTCCCAGAAGCGATCTGTACATGACTACTCCGTGTTAGAGTATTTTCAAAATATATGCCCAAAACATGCTCAAAATCGATGTTTTAAGTGCCCAAAAGTCGATATGTGCATGCATCTTCAGTACCCATTTTTATCTCAAATTCAGGCTCAAAACACCCGAAAATTCGATATTTTGGGGTCCCAGAAGCGATCTGTACATGCCTAATCAGTGCTAGAATATTTTCAAAATATAGGCTCAAAACATGCTAAAAATCGATATTTTAGGTGCATAAAGGCGATATCTCAAATTAAGGCCAAAAATACCCGAAAATTCGATATTTTTGAGTCCCTGAAGCGATCTGTACATGCCTACTCAGTGCTAGAATGTTTTCAAAATATAGGCTCAACACATGCTCAAAATCGATATTTTAGGTGCCCAAAAGTCAATATGTGCATGCATCTTCTGTACCCGTTTATATCTCAAATTCTGGCCCTAAACACACGAAAATTCGATATTTTTGGGTCCCAGAAGCGATCTGTAAAATGCCTACTCAGTGCTAGAATGTTTTCAAAATATAGGCTCAAAACATGCTCAAAATCGATATTTTAGGTACCCAAAAGTCGATATGTGCATGCATCTTCTGTACTCGTTTATATCTCAAATTCAAGCTCAAAACACCCGAAAATTCGATATTTTGGGGTCCCAGAAGCGATCTGTACATGCCTACACAGTGCTAGAATATTTTCAAAATAAAAGCTCAAAACATTCTAAAAATCGATATTTTAGGTGCGTAAAGGCGATATCTCAAATTTAGGCCCAAAACACCCGAAAATTCGATATTTTGGGGTCCCAGAAGCGATCTGTACATGCCTACTCCGTGTTAGAGTATTTTAAAAGTACAGAACAAAAACATACTGAAAATCGATCTTTTAGGTGCCCAAAAGTCGATATGTGCATGCATATTCTGTACCCGTTTATATATCAAATTCTGGCCTTAAACACCCGAAAATTCGATATTTTTGAGTCCCAGAAGCGATCTGTATGCCCACTCAGTGCTAGAACGTTTTCAAAATATAGGCTCAAAACATGCTCAAAATCGATAATTTAGGTGCGTAAAGGCGATATCTCAAATTAAGGCCAAAAACACCCGAAAATTCGATATTTAGGGGTCCCAGAAGCGATCTGTACATGCATACTCCGTGTTAGAGTATTTTTAAAGTACAGGCCAAAAACATACTGAAAATCGATGTTTTAGGTGCCCAAAAGTCGATATGTGCATGCATCTTTAGAACCCGTTTTTATCTCAAATTCAGGCTCAAAACACCCGTAAATTCAATATTTTGGGGTCCCAGAAGCGATCTGTACATGCCTACTCCGTGTTAGAGTATTTTTAAAGTACAGGCCAAAAACATACTGAAAATCGATGTTTTAGGTGCCCAAAAGTCGATATGTGCACGCATCTTCTGTACTCGTTTATATCTCAAATTCAAGCTCAAAACACCCGAAAATTCGATATTTTGGGGTCCCAGAAGCGATCTGTACATGCCTACACAGTGCTAGAATATTTTCAAAATAAAAGCTCAAAACATGCTAAAAATCTATATTTTAGGTGCGTAAAGGCGATATCTCAAATTTAGGACCGAAACACCCGAAAATTCGATATTTTGGGGTCCCAGAAGCGATCTGTACATGACTACTCCGTGTTAGAGTATTTTCAAAATACATGCCCAAAACATGCTCAAAATCGATGTTTTAAGTGCCCAAAAGTCGATATGTGCATGCATCTTCAGTTCCCGTTTTTATCTCAAATTCAGGCTCAAAACACCCTAAAATTCGATATTTTGGGGTCCCAGAAGCGATCTGTACATGCCTACTCCGTGTTAGAGTATTTTCAAAATTCAGGCTTAAAACATGCTGAAAATCGATATTTTTGGTGCCCAAAGTCAATATGTGTATGCATCTTCTATACTCGTTTATATCTCAAATTCAGGCTCATAACACCCGAAAATTCGATATTTTGGGGTCCCAGAAGCGATCTGTACATGCCTAATCAGTGCTAGAATGTTTTCAAAATATAGGCTCAAAACATGCTAAAAATCGATATTTTAGGTGCGTAAAGGCGATATCTCAAATTAAGGCCGAAAACACCCGAAAATTCGATATTTAGGGGTCCCAAAAGCGATCAGTACATGTCTACTCCGTGTTAGAGTATTTTTAAAGTACAGGTGAAAAACATACTGAAAATAGATGTTTTAGGTGCCCAAAATTAGATATGTGCATGCATCTTCTGTACCCGTTTATATCTCAAATTCTGGCCCTAAACACCCGAAAATTCGATATTTTTGGGTCCCTGAAGCTATCTGTACATGCCTACTCAGTGCTAGAATGTTTTCAAAATATAGGCTCAAAACATGCTCAAAATCGATATTTTAGGTGCCCAAAAGTCGATATGTGCATGCATCTTCTGTACCCGTTTATATCTCAAATTCTGGCCCTAAACACACGAAAATTCGATATTTTGGGGTCCCAGAAGCGATCTGTACATGCCTACACAGTGCTAGAATATTTTCAAAATAAAAGCTCAAAACATGCTAGAAATCGATATTTTAGGTGCGTAAAGGCGATATCTCAAATTTAGGCCCAAAACACCCGAAAATTTGATATTTTGGGGTCCCAGAAGCGATCTGTACATGACTACTCCGTGTTAGAGTATTTTCAAAATATATGCCCAAAACATGCTCAAAATCGATGTTTTAAGTGCCCAAAAGTCGATATGTGCATGCATCTTCAGTACCCATTTTTATCTCAAATTCAGGCTCAAAACACCCGAAAATTCGATATTTTGGGGTCCCAGAAGCGATCTGTACATGCCTAATCAGTGCTAGAATATTTTCAAAATATAGGCTCAAAACATGCTAAAAATCGATATTTTAGGTGCATAAAGGCGATATCTCAAATTAAGGCCAAAAATACCCGAAAATTCGATATTTTTGAGTCCCTGAAGCGATCTGTACATGCCTACTCAGTGCTAGAATGTTTTCAAAATATAGGCTCAACACATGCTCAAAATCGATATTTTAGGTGCCCAAAAGTCAATATGTGCATGCATCTTCTGTACCCGTTTATATCTCAAATTCTGGCCCTAAACACACGAAAATTCGATATTTTTGGGTCCCAGAAGCGATCTGTAAAATGCCTACTCAGTGCTAGAATGTTTTCAAAATATAGGCTCAAAACATGCTCAAAATCGATATTTTAGGTACCCAAAAGTCGATATGTGCATGCATCTTCTGTACTCGTTTATATCTCAAATTCAAGCTCAAAACACCCGAAAATTCGATATTTTGGGGTCCCAGAAGCGATCTGTACATGCCTACACAGTGCTAGAATATTTTCAAAATAAAAGCTCAAAACATTCTAAAAATCGATATTTTAGGTGCGTAAAGGCGATATCTCAAATTTAGGCCCAAAACACCCGAAAATTCGATATTTTGGGGTCCCAGAAGCGATCTGTACATGCCTACTCCGTGTTAGAGTATTTTAAAAGTACAGAACAAAAACATACTGAAAATCGATCTTTTAGGTGCCCAAAAGTCGATATGTGCATGCATATTCTGTACCCGTTTATATATCAAATTCTGGCCTTAAACACCCGAAAATTCGATATTTTTGAGTCCCAGAAGCGATCTGTATGCCCACTCAGTGCTAGAACGTTTTCAAAATATAGGCTCAAAACATGCTCAAAATCGATAATTTAGGTGCGTAAAGGCGATATCTCAAATTCAGGCCCAAAACACACGAAAATTCGAGATTTTGGGGTCCCAGAAGCGATCTGTACATGCCTACTCCGTGTTAGAGTATTTTAAAAATACAGGCCAAAAACATACTGAAAATCGATCTTTTAGGTGCCCAAAAGTCGATATGTGCATGCCTCTTTTGTACTCGTTTATATCTCAAATTCAGGCTCAAAGCACCCGAAAATTCGATATTTTGGGGTCCCAGAAGCGATCTGTACATGCCTACTCCGTGTTAGAGTATTTTCAAAATACATGCCCAAAACATGCTAAAAAATTCGATATTTTAGATGCCCAAAGTCAATATGTGCATGTATCTTCTGTACCCGTTTATATCTCAAATTCAGGCTCAAAACACCCGAAAATTAGCTGTTTTGGGGTCCCAGAAGCGATCTGTACATGCCTACTCAGTGCTAGAATATTTTAAAAATATAGGCTAAAAACATGCTAGAAATCGATATTTTAATTGCGTAAAGGCGATATCTCAAATTTAGGCCCAAAACACCCGAAAATTTGATATTTTGGGGTCCCAGAAGCGATCTGTACATGACTACTCCGTGTTAGAGTATTTTCAAAATATATGCCCAAAACATGCTCAAAATCGATGTTTTAAGTGCCCAAAAGTCGATATGTGCATGCATCTTCAGTACCCATTTTTATCTCAAATTCAGGCTCAAAACACCCGAAAATTCGATATTTTGGGGTCCCAGAAGCGATCTGTACATGCCTAATCAGTGCTAGAATATTTTCAAAATATAGGCTCAAAACATGCTAAAAATCGATATTTTAGTTGCATAAAGGCGATATCTCAAATTAAGGCCAAAAATACCCGAAAATTCGATATTTTTGGGTCCCTGAAGCGATCTGTACATGCCTACTCAGTGCTAGAATGTTTTCAAAATATAGGCTCAACACATGCTCAAAATCGATATTTTAGGTGCCCAAAAGTCAATATGTGCATGCATCTTCTGTACCCGTTTATATCTCAAATTCTGGCCCTAAACACACGAAAATTCGATGCCTACTCAGTGCTAGAATGTTTTCAAAATATAGGCTCAAAACATGCTCAAAATCGATATTTTAGGTACCCAAAAGTCGATATGTGCATGCATCTTCTGTACTCGTTTATATCTCAAATTCAAGCTCAAAACACCCGAAAATTCGATATTTTGGGGTCCCAGAAGCGATCTGTACATGCCCACTCAGTGCTAGAACGTTTTCAAAATATAGGCTCAAAACATGCTCAAAATCGATAATTTAGGTGCGTAAAGGCGATATCTCAAATTAAGGCCCAAAACACACGAAAATTCGAGATTTTGGGGTCCCAGAAGCGATCTGTACATGCCTACTCCGTGTTAGAGTATTTTAAAAATACAGGCCAAAAACATACTGAAAATCGATCTTTTAGGTGCCCAAAAGTCGATATGTGCATGCCTCTTTTGAACTCGTTTATATCTCAAATTCAGGCTCAAAGCACCCGAAAATTCGATATTTTGGGGTCCCAGAAGCGATCTGTACATGCCTACTCCGTGTTAGAGTATTTTCAAAATACATGCCCAAAACATGCTAAAAAATTCGATATTTTAGATGCCCAAAGTCAATATGTGCATGTATCTTCTGTACCCGTTTATATCTCAAATTCAGGCTCAAAACACCCGAAAATTAGCTGTTTTGGGGTCCCAGAAGCGATCTGTACATGCCTACTCAGTGCTAGAATATTTTAAAAATATAGGCTAAAAACATGCTAAAAATCGATCTTTTAGGTGCCAAAAAGTCGATATCTCAAATTCAGTCCCAAAACACCCGAAAATTCGATATTTAGGGGTCCCAGAAGCGATCTGTTCATGCCTACTTCGTGTTAGAGTATTTTCAAAATACAGGCCAAAAACATACTGAAAATCGATCTTTTAGGTGCCCAAAAGTCGATATGTGCGTGCATCTTCTGTACCCGTTTATATCTCAAATTCTGGCCCTAAACACCCGAAAATTCAATATTTTAGGGTCCCAGAAGCAATCTGTACATGCCTACACAGTGCTAGAATATTTTCAAAATATAGGCTAAAAACATGCTAAAAATCGATATTTTAAGTGCCAAAAAGTCGATATCTCAAATTAAGGCCCAAAACACCCGAAAATTCGATATTTAGGGGACCCAGAAGCGATTTGTACATGCCTACTCCGTGTTAGAGTATTTTCAAAATACATTCCCAAAACATGCTGAAAATCGATATTTTAGATGCCGAAAGTCAATATGTGCATGTATCTTCTGTACCCGTTTATATCTCAAATTAAGGCTCAAAACACCCGAAAATTCGATATTTTGGGGTCCCAGAAGCGATCTGTACATGCCTACTCTGTGTTAGAGTATTTTCAAAACACATGCCCAAAACATGCTGAAAATCGATATTTTAGATGCCCAAAGTCAAAATGTGCATGTATCTTCTGTACCCGTTTATATCTCAAATTCAGGCTCAAAATACCCGAAAATTCAATATTTTGGGGTCCCAGAAGCAATCTGTACATGTCTACTCAGTGCTAATATATTTTTAAAATATAGGCTAAAAACATGCTAAAAATCGATATTTTAGGTGCCGAAAAGTCGATATCTCAAATTAAGGCCCAAAACACCCGAAAATTCGATATTTAGGGGTCCCAGAAGCGATCTGTACATGCCTACTCTGTGTTAGAGTATTTTCAAAATACAGGCCAAAAACATACTGAAAATCGATCTTTTAGGTGCCCAAAAGTCGATATGTGCATGCATCTTCTGTACCCGTTTATATCTCAAATTCAGGCCCTAAACACCCGAAAATTCGATATTTTGGGGTCCCAGAAACGATCGGTACATGCCTACTCTGTGTTAGAGTATTTTCAAAATTCAGGCCCAAAACATGCTGAAAATCGATATTTTTGGTTCCCAAAGTCAATATGTGTATGCATCTTCTATACTTGTTTATATCTTAAATTCAGGCTCAAAATACCCGAAAATTCGATATTTTGGGGTCCCAGAAGCGATCTGTACATGCCTACTCAGTGCTAGAATATTTTCAAAATATAGGCTCAAAACATGCTAAAAATCGATATTTTAGGTGCATAAAGGCGATATCTCAAATTAAGGCCAAAAACACCCGAAAATTCGATATTTAGGGGTCCCAGAAGCGATCTGTACATGCCTACTCCGTGTTATAGTATTTTTAAAGTACAGGCCAAAAACATACTGAAAATCGATGTTTTAGGTGCCCAAAAGTAGATATGTGCATGCATCTTCTGTACCCGTTTATATCTCAAATTATGGACCTAAACACCCGAAAATTCGATATTTTTGGGTCCCAGAAGCGATCTGTACATGCCTACTCAGCGCTAGTATGTTTTCAAAATATAGGCTCAAAACATGATGAAAATCGATATTTTAGGTACCCAAAAGTCGATATGTGCATGCATCTTCTGTACTCGTTTATATCTCAAATTCAAGCTCAAAACACCCGAAAATTCGATATTTTGGGGTCCCAGAAGCGATCTGTACATGCCTACACAGTGCTAGAATATTTTCAAAATAAAAGCTCAAAACATGCTAAAAATCTATATTTTAGGTGCGTTAAGGCGATATCTCAAATTTAGGCCCGAAACACCCGAAAGTTCGATATTTTGGGGTCCCAGAAGCGATCTGTACATGACTACTCCGTGTTAGAGTATTTTCAAAATACATGCCCAAAACATATGTGCATGCATCTTCAGTACCCGTTTTTATTTCAAATTCAGGCTTAAAACACTCGAAAATTCGATATTTTGGGGTCCCAGAAGCGATCTGTACATGCCTACTCCGTGTTAGAGTATTTTAAAAATTCAGGCTTAAAACATGCTGAAAATCGATATTTTTGGTGCCCAAAGTCAATATGTGTATGCATCTTCTATACTCGTTTATATCTCAAATTCAGGCTCAAAACACCCGAAAATTCGATATTTTGGGGTCCCAGAAGCGATCTGTACATACCTAATCAGTGCTAGAATGTTTTCAAAATATAGGCTCAAAACATGCTAGAAATCGATATTTTAGGTGCGTAAAGGCGATATCTCAAATTTAGGCCCAAAACACCCGAAAATTTGATATTTTGGGGTCCCAGAAGCGATCTGTACATGACTACTCCGTGTTAGATTATTTTCAAAATATATGCCCAAAACATGCTCAAAATCGATGTTTTAAGTGCCCAAAAGTCGATATGTGCATGCATCTTCAGTACCCATTTTTATCTCAAATTCAGGCTCAAAACACCCGAAAATTCAATATTTTGGGGTCGCAGAAGCGATCTGTACATGCCTACTCCGTGTTAGAGTATTTTTTCAAAATACAGGCGAAAAACATACTGAAAATCGATCTTTTAGGTGCCCAAAAGCCGATATGTGCATGCATCTTCTGGACCCGTTTATATCTCAAATTCAGGCTCAAAACACCCGAAAATTCGATATTTTAGGGTCCCAGAAGCGATCTGTACATGCCTAATCAGTGCTAGAATGTTTTCAAAATATAGGCTCAAAACATGCTCAAAATCAATATTTTAGGTGCCCAAAAGTCGATATGTGCATGCATCTTCTGTACTCGTTTATATCTTAAATTCAGGCTCAAAACACCCGAAAATTCGATATTTTGGGGTCCCAGAAGCGATCTGTACATGCCTACTCAGTGCTAGAATATTTTCAAAATATAGGCTCAAAACATGCTAAAAATCGATATTTTAGGTGCATAAAGGCGATATCTCAAATTAAGGCCAAAAACACCCGAAAATTCGATATTTAGGGGTCCCAGAAGCGATCTGTACATGCCTACTCCGTGTTATAGTATTTTTAAAGTACAGGCCAAAAACATACTGAAAATCGATGTTTTAGGTGCCCAAAAGTAGATATGTGCATGCATCTTCTGTACCCGTTTATATCTCAAATTCTGGACCTAAACACCCGAAAATTCGATATTTTTGGGTCCCAGAAGCGATCTGTACATGCCTACTCAGCGCTAGTATGTTTTCAAAATATAGGCTCAAAACATGATGAAAATCGATATTTTAGGTACCCAAAAGTCGATATGTGCATGCATCTTCTGTACTCGTTTATATCTCAAATTCAAGCTCAAAACACCCGAAAATTCGATATTTTGGGGTCCCAGAAGCGATCTGTACATGCCTACACAGTGCTAGAATATTTTCAAAATAAAAGCTCAAAACATGCTAAAAATCTATATTTTAGGTGCGTTAAGGCGATATCTCAAATTTAGGCCCGAAACACCCGAAAATTCGATATTTTGGGGTCCCAGAAGCGATCTGTACATGCCTACTCCGTGTTAGAGTATTTTAAAAATTCAGGCTTAAAACATGCTGAAAATCGATATTTTTGGTGCCCAAAGTCAATATGTGTATGCATCTTCTATACTCGTTTATATCTCAAATTCAGGCTCAAAACACCCGAAAATTCGATATTTTGGGGTCCCAGAAGCGATCTGTACATACCTAATCAGTGCTAGAATGTTTTCAAAATATAGGCTCAAAACATGCTAAAAATCGATATTTTAGGTGCATCAAGGCGATATCTCAAATTAAGGCCAAAAACACCCGAAAATTCGATATTTAGGGGTCCCAGAAGCGATCTGTACATGCCTACTCCGTGTTATAGTATTTTTAAAGTACAGGCCAAAAACATACTGAAAATCGATGTTTTAGGTGCCCAAAATTAGATATGTGCAAGCATCTTCTGTACCCGTTTATATCTCAAATTCTGGCCATAAACACCGGAAAATTCGATATTTTTGGGTCCCTGAAGCGATCTGTACATGCCTACTCAGTGCTAGAATGTTTTCAAAATATAGGCTCAACACATGCTCAAAATCGATATTTTAGGTGCCCAAAAGTCAATATGTGCATGCATCTTCTGTACCCGTTTATATCTCAAATTCTGGCCCTAAACACCCGAAAATTCGATATTTTTGGGTCCCAGAAGCGATCTGTACATGGCTACTCAGTGCTAGAATGTTTTCAAAATATAGGCTCAAAACATGCTCAAAATCGATATTTTAGGTACCCAAAAGTCGATATGTGCATGCATCTTCTGTACTCGTTTATATCTCAAATTCTAGCTCAAAACACCCGAAAATTCGATATTTTGGGGTCCCAGAAGCGATCTGTACATGCCTACACAGTGCTAGAATATTTTCAAAATAAAAGCTCAAAACATTCTAAAAATCGATATTTTAGGTGCGTAAAGGCGATATCTCAAATTTAGGCCCAAAACACCCGAAAATTCGATATTTTGGGGTCCCAGAAGCGATCTGTACATGCCTACTCCGTGTTAGAGTATTTTAAAAATACAGACCAAAAACATACTGAAAATCGATCTTTTAGGTGCCCAAAAGTCGATATGTGCATGCATATTCTGTACCCGTTTATATATCAAATTCTGGCCTTAAACACCCGAAAATTCGATATTTTTGAGTCCCAGAAGCGATCTGTATGCCCACTCAGTGCTAGAACGTTTTCAAAATATAGGCTCAAAACATGCTCAAAATCGATAATTTAGGTGCGTAAAGGCGATATCTCAAATTCAGGCCCAAAACACACGAAAATTCGAGATTTTGGGGTCCCAGAAGCGATCTGTACATGCCTACTCCGTGTTAGAGTATTTTAAAAATACAGGCCAAAAACATACTGAAAATCGATCTTTTAGTTGCCCAAAAGTCGATATGTGCATGCCTCTTCTGTACTCGTTTATATCTCAAATTCAGGCTTAAAGCACCCGAAAATCCGATATTTTGGGGTCCCAGAAGCGATCTGTACATACCTACTCCGTGTTAGAGTATTTTCAAAATACATGCCCATAACATGCTGAAAATCGATATTTTAGATGCCCAAAGTCAATATGTGCATGTATCTTCTGTACCCGTTTATATCTCAAATTCAGGCTCAAAACACCCGAAAATTCGATATTTTGGGGTCCCCGAAGCGATCTGTACATGCCTACTCAGTGCAAGAATATTTTCAAAATATAGGCTCAAAACATGCTAAAAATCGATATTTTAGGTGCGTAAAGGCGATATCTCAAATTCAGGCCCAAAACACACGAAAATTCGATATTTTGGGGTCCCAAAAGCGATCTGTACATACCTAATCAGTGCTAGAATGTTTTCAAAATATAGGCTCAAAACATGCTAAAAATCGATATTTTAGGTGCATCAAGGCGATATCTCAAATTAAGGCCAAAAACACCCGAAAATTCGATATTTAGGGGTCCCAGAAGCGATCTGTACATGCCTACTCCGTGTTATAGTATTTTTAAAGTACAGGCCAAAAACATACTGAAAATCGATGTTTTAGGTGCCCAAAATTAGATATGTGCAAGCATCTTCTGTACCCGTTTATATCTCAAATTCTGGCCATAAACACCGGAAAATTCGATATTTTTGGGTCCCTGAAGCGATCTGTACATGCCTACTCAGTGCTAGAATGTTTTCAAAATATAGGCTCAACACATGCTCAAAATCGATATTTTAGGTGCCCAAAAGTCAATATGTGCATGCATCTTCTGTACCCGTTTATATCTCAAATTCTGGCCCTAAACACCCGAAAATTCGATATTTTTGGGTCCCAGAAGCGATCTGTACATGGCTACTCAGTGCTAGAATGTTTTCAAAATATAGGCTCAAAACATGCTCAAAATCGATATTTTAGGTACCCAAAAGTCGATATGTGCATGCATCTTCTGTACTCGTTTATATCTCAAATTCTAGCTCAAAACACCCGAAAATTCGATATTTTGGGGTCCCAGAAGCGATCTGTACATGCCTACACAGTGCTAGAATATTTTCAAAATAAAAGCTCAAAACATTCTAAAAATCGATATTTTAGGTGCGTAAAGGCGATATCTCAAATTTAGGCCCAAAACACCCGAAAATTCGATATTTTGGGGTCCCAGAAGCGATCTGTACATGCCTACTCCGTGTTAGAGTATTTTAAAAATACAGACCAGAAACATACTGAAAATCGATCTTTTAGGTGCCCAAAAGTCGATATGTGCATGCATATTCTGTACCCGTTTATATATCAAATTCTGGCCTTAAACACCCGAAAATTCGATATTTTTGAGTCCCAGAAGCGATCTGTATGCCCACTCAGTGCTAGAACGTTTTCAAAATATAGGCTCAAAACATGCTCAAAATCGATAATTTAGGTGCGTAAAGGCGATATCTCAAATTCAGGCCCAAAACACACGAAAATTCGAGATTTTGGGGTCCCAGAAGCGATCTGTACATGCCTACTCCGTGTTAGAGTATTTTAAAAATACAGGCCAAAAACATACTGAAAATCGATCTTTTAGTTGCCCAAAAGTCGATATGTGCATGCCTCTTCTGTACTCGTTTATATCTCAAATTCAGGCTTAAAGCACCCGAAAATTCGATATTTTGGGGTCCCAGAAGCGATCTGTACATGCCTACTCCGTGTTAGAGTATTTTCAAAATACATGCCCATAACATGCTGAAAATCGATATTTTAGATGCCCAAAGTCAATATGTGCATGTATCTTCTGTACCCGTTTATATCTCAAATTCAGGCTCAAAACACCCGAAAATTCGATATTTTGGGGTCCCCGAAGCGATCTGTACATGCCTACTCAGTGCAAGAATATTTTCAAAATATAGGCTCAAAACATGCTAAAAATCGATATTTTAGGTGCGTAAAGGCGATATCTCAAATTCAGGCCCAAAACACACGAAAATTCGATATTTTGGGGTCCCAAAAGCGATCTGCACATGCCTACTCCGTGTTAGAGTATTTACAAAGTACATGCCCAAAACATGCTCAAAATCGATGTTTAAGGTGCCCAAAAGTCGATATGTGCATGCATCTTCAGTACCCGTTTATATCTCAAATTCAGTCCCAAAACATCCAAAAAATCGATATTTAGGGGTCCCAGAAGCGATCTGTACATGCCTACTCCGTGTTAGAGTATTTTCAAAATACGGGAAAAAAACATATTGAAAATCGATCTTTTAGGTGCCCAAAAGTAGATATGTGCATGCATCTTCAGTACCCGTTTATATCTCAAATTCTGGTCCTAAACACACGAAAATTCATTATTTTGGGGTCCCAGACGCAATCTGTACATGCCTACTCAGTGCTAGAATATTTTCAAAATATAGGCTAAAAACATGCTACAAATCGATATTTTAGGTGCCAAAAAGTCGATATGTGCATGCATCTTCAGTACCCGTTTATATCTCAAATTCAGGCTCAAAACACCCGAAAATTCGATATTTTGGGGTCCCAGAAGCGATCTGTACATGCCTACTCCGTGTTAGAGTATTTTCAAAATACATGCCCAAACCATGCTGAAAATCGATATTTTAGATGCCCAAAGTTAATATGTGCATGTATCTTCTGTACCCGTTTATATCTCAAATTCAGGCTCAAAACACCCGAAAATTCGATATTTTGGGGTCCCAGAAGCGATCTGTACATGCCTACTCAGTGCTAGAATATTTTCAAAATATAGGCTCAAAACATGCTAAAATCGATATTTTAGGTGCGTAAATGCGATATCTCAAATTCAGGCCCAAAACACCCGAAAATTCGATATTTTGGGGTCCCAAAAGCGATCTGTACATGCCTACTCCGTGTTAGAGTATTTACAAAGTAGAGGCCCAAAACATGCTCAAAATCGATGTTTTAGGTGCCCAAAAGTCGATATGTGCATGCATCTTCAGTACCCGTTTATATCTCAAATTTAGGCTCAAAACACCCGAAAATTCGATATTTTGGGGTCCCCGAAGCGATCTGTACATGCCTACTCAGTGCAAGAATATTTTCAAAATATTGGCTCAAAACATGCTAAAAATCGATATTTTAGGTGCGTAAAGGCGATATCTCAAATTCAGGCCCAAAACACACGAAAATTCGATATTTTGGGGTCCCAAAAGCGATCTGTACATGCCTACTCCGTGTTAGAGTATTTACAAAGTACAGGCCCAAAACATGCTCAAAATCGATGTTTTAGGTGCCCAAAATTCGATATGTGCATGCATCTTCAGTACCCGTTTATATCTCAAATTCAGGCTCAAAACACCCGAAAATTCAATATTTTGGGGTCCCAGAAGCAATCTGTACATGCCAACTCAGTGCTAGAATATTTTCAAAATATAGGCTAAAAACATGCTAAAAATCGATATTTTAGGTGCCAAAAAGTCGATATCTCAAATTCAGTCCCAAAACACCCGAAAATTCGATATTTAGGGGTCCCAGAAGCAATCTGTACATGCCTACTCAGTGCTAGAATATTTTCAAAATACAGGCCAAAAACATACTGAAAATCGATCTTTTAGGTGCCCAAAAGTCGATATGTGCATGCATCTCCAGTACCCGTTTATATCTCAAATTCAGGCTCAAAACACCCGAAAATTCAATATTTTGGGGTCCCCGAAGCTATCTGTACATGCCTACTCCGTGTTAGAGTATTTTCAAAATACATGCCCAAAACATGCTGAAAATCGATATTTTAGATGCCCAAAGTCAATATGTGCATGTATCTTCTGTACCCGTTTATATCTCAAATTCAGGCTCAAAACACCCGGAAATTCGATATTTTGGGGTCCCAGAAGCGATCTGTACATGCCTACTCAGTGCTAGAATATTTTCAAAATATAGGCTCAAAATATGCTAAAAATCGATATTTTAGGTGCGTAAAGGCGATATCTCAAATTCAGGCCCAAAACTCCCGAAAATTCGATATTTTGGGGTACCAGAAGCGATCTGTACATGCCTACTCCGTGTTAGAGTATTTTCAAAATACAGGCCAAAAACATACTGAAAATCGATCTTTTAGGTGCCCAAAAGTCGATAAGTGCATGCATCTTCCGTACCCGTTTATATCTCAAATTCTGGCCGTAAACACCCAAAAATTCGATATTTTGGGGTCCCTGAAGCAATCTTTACATGCTTACTCAGTGCTAGAATATTTTCAAAATACAGGCTAAAAACATGCTAAAAATCGATCTTGTAAGTTCCAAAAAGTCGATATCTCAAATTCAGTCCCAAAACACCCGAAAATTCGATATTTAGGGGTCCCAGAAGCGATCTGTTCATGCCTACTCCGTGTTAGAGTATTTTCAAAATACAGGCCAAAAACATACTGGAAATCGATCTTTTAGGTGCCCAAAAGTCGATATGTGCATGCATCTTCAGTACCCGTTTATATCTCAAATTCTGGCCCTAAACACACGAAAATTCAATATTTTGGGGTCCCAGACGCAATCTGTACATGCCTACTCAGTGCTAGAATATTTTCAAAATATAAGCTAAAAACATGCTAAAAATCGATATTTTAGGTGCTAAAAAGCCGATATGTGCATGCATCTTCAGTACCCGTTTATATCTCAAATTCAGGCTCAAAACACCCGAAAATTCGATATTTTGGGGTCCCAGAAGCGATCTGTACATGCCTACTCCGTGTTAGAGTATTTTAAAAATACATGCCCAAAACATGCTGAAAATCGACATTTTAGATGCCCAAAGTCAATATATGCATGTATCTTCTGTACCCGTTTATATCTCAAATTCAGGCTCAAAACACCCGAAAATTCGATATTTTGGGGTCCCAGAAGCGATCTGTACATGCCTACTCAGTGCTAGAATATTTTCAAAATATAGGCTCAAAAACATGCTAAAAATCGATATTTTAGGTGCCAAAAAGTCGATATCTCAAATTCAGTCCCAAAACACCCGAAAATTCGATATTTAGGGGTCCCAGAAGCGATCTGTACATGATTACTCCGTGTTAGAGTATTTTCAAAATTACAGGCCAAAAACATACTGAAAATCGATCTTTTAGGTGCCCAAAAGTCGATATGTGCATGCATCTTCAGTACCCGTTTATATCTCAAATTTAGGCTCAAAACACCCGAAAATTCGATATTTTGGGGTCCCCGAAGCGATCTGTACATGCCTACTCAGTGCAAGAATATTTTCAAAATATTGGCTCAAAACATGCTAAAAATCGATATTTTAGGTGCGTAAAGGCGATATCTCAAATTCAGGCCCAAAACACACGAAAATTCGATATTTTGGGGTCCCAAAAGCGATCTGTACATGCCTACTCCGTGTTAGAGTATTTACAAAGTACAGGCCCAAAACATGCTCAAAATCGATGTTTTAGGTGCCCAAAATTCGATATGTGCATGCATCTTCAGTACCCGTTTATATCTCAAATTCAGGCTCAAAACACCCGAAAATTCAATATTTTGGGGTCCCAGAAGCAATCTGTACATGCCAACTCAGTGCTAGAATATTTTCAAAATATAGGCTAAAAACATGCTAAAAATCGATATTTTAGGTGCCAAAAAGTCGATATCTCAAATTCAGTCCCAAAACACCCGAAAATTCGATATTTAGGGGTCCCAGAAGCAATCTGTACATGCCTACTCAGTGCTAGAATATTTTCAAAATACAGGCCAAAAACATACTGAAAATCGATCTTTTAGGTGCCCAAAAGTCGATATGTGCATGCATCTCCAGTACCCGTTTATATCTCAAATTCAGGCTCAAAACACCCGAAAATTCAATATTTTGGGGTCCCCGAAGCTATCTGTACATGCCTACTCCGTGTTAGAGTATTTTCAAAATACATGCCCAAAACATGCTGAAAATCGATATTTTAGATGCCCAAAGTCAATATGTGCATGTATCTTCTGTACCCGTTTATATCTCAAATTCAGGCTCAAAACACCCGGAAATTCGATATTTTGGGGTCCCAGAAGCGATCTGTACATGCCTACTCAGTGCTAGAATATTTTCAAAATATAGGCTCAAAATATGCTAAAAATCGATATTTTAGGTGCGTAAAGGCGATATCTCAAATTCAGGCCCAAAACTCCCGAAAATTCGATATTTTGGGGTACCAGAAGCGATCTGTACATGCCTACTCCGTGTTAGAGTATTTTCAAAATACAGGCCAAAAACATACTGAAAATCGATCTTTTAGGTGCCCAAAAGTCGATAAGTGCATGCATCTTCCGTACCCGTTTATATCTCAAATTCTGGCCGTAAACACCCAAAAATTCGATATTTTGGGGTCCCTGAAGCAATCTTTACATGCTTACTCAGTGCTAGAATATTTTCAAAATACAGGCTAAAAACATGCTAAAAATCGATCTTGTAAGTTCCAAAAAGTCGATATCTCAAATTCAGTCCCAAAACACCCGAAAATTCGATATTTAGGGGTCCCAGAAGCGATCTGTTCATGCCTACTCCGTGTTAGAGTATTTTCAAAATACAGGCCAAAAACATACTGGAAATCGATCTTTTAGGTGCCCAAAAGTCGATATGTGCATGCATCTTCAGTACCCGTTTATATCTCAAATTCTGGCCCTAAACACACGAAAATTCAATATATTGGGGTCCCAGACGCAATCTGTACATGCCTACTCAGTGCTAGAATATTTTCAAAATATAAGCTAAAAACATGCTAAAAATCGATATTTTAGGTGCTAAAAAGCCGATATGTGCATGCATCTTCAGTACCCGTTTATATCTCAAATTCAGGCTCAAAACACCCGAAAATTCGATATTTTGGGGTCCCAGAAGCGATCTGTACATGCCTACTCCGTGTTAGAGTATTTTAAAAATACATGCCCAAAACATGCTGAAAATCGACATTTTAGATGCCCAAAGTCAATATATGCATGTATCTTCTGTACCCGTTTATATCTCAAATTCAGGCTCAAAACACCCGAAAATTCGATATTTTGGGGTCCCAGAAGCGATCTGTACATGCCTACTCAGTGCTAGAATATTTTCAAAATATAGGCTCAAAAACATGCTAAAAATCGATATTTTAGGTGCCAAAAAGTCGATATCTCAAATTCAGTCCCAAAACACCCGAAAATTCGATATTTAGGGGTCCCAGAAGCGATCTGTACATGATTACTCCGTGTTAGAGTATTTTCAAAATTACAGGCCAAAAACATACTGAAAATCGATCTTTTAGGTGCCCAAAAGTCGATATGTGCATGCATCTTCAGTACCCGTTTATATCTCAAATTCTGGCAAAAAAAACACGAAAATTCAATATTTTGGGGTCCCAGACGCAATCTGTACATGCCTACTCAGTGCTAGAATATTTTCAAAATATAGGCTAAAAACATGCTAAAAATCGATATTTTAGGTGCCAAAAAGTCGATATCTCAAATTAAGGCCCAAAACACCCGAAAACTCGATATTTAGGGGTCCCTGAAGCGATCTTTACATGCCTACTCAGTGCTAGAATATTTTCAAAATATAAGCTAAAAACATGCTAAAAATCGATATTTTAGGTGCCAAAACGTCGATATGTGCATGCATCTTCAGTACCCGTTTATATCTCAAATTCAGGCTCAAAACACCCGAAAATTCGATATTTTGGGGTCCCAGAAGCTATCTGTACATGCCTACTCCGTGTCAGAGTATTTTCAAAATACATGCCCAAAACATGCGGAAAATCGATATTTTAGATGCCCAAAGTCAATATGTGCATGTATCTTCTGTACCTGTTTATATCTCAAATTCAGGCTCAAAACACCCGAAAATTCGATATTTTGGGGTCCCAGAAGCAATCTGTACAAGCCTACTCAGTGCTAGAATATTTTCAAAATATAGGCTCAAAACATGCTAAAATTCGATATTTTAGGTGCGTAAAGGCGATATCTCAAATTCAGGCCCAAAACACCCGAAAATTCGATATTTTGGGGTCCCAAAAGCGATCTGTACATGCATACTCCGTGTTAGAGTATTTTCAAAATACAGGCCAAAAACATGCTCAAAATCGATGTTTTAGGTGCCCAAAAGTCGATATGTGCATGCATCTTCAGTACCCGTTTATATCTCAAATTCAGGCTCAAAACACACGAAAATTCGAAATTTTGGGGTCTCAGAAGCGATCTGTACATGCCTACTCCGTGTTAGAGTATTTTCAAAATACATGCCCAAAACATGCTGAAAATCGATATTTTAGATTCCCAAAGTCAATATGTGCATGTATCTTCTGTACCCGTTTATATCTCTAATTCAGGCTCAAAACACCCGAAAATTCAATATTTTGGGGTCCCTGAAGCAATCTGTACATGACTACTCAGTGCTAGAATATTTTCAAAATATAGGCTATAAAAACATGCTAAAAATCGATCTTGTAGGTGCCAAAAAGTCGATATCTCAAATTCAGTCCCAAAACACCCGAAAATTCGATATTTAGGGGTCCCAGAAGCGATCTGTACATGCCTACTCCGTGTTAGAGTATTTTCAAAATACAGGCCAAAAACATACTGAAAATCGATCTTTTATGTGCCCAAAAGTCGATATGTGCATGCATCTTCAGTACTCGTTCATATCTCAAATTCTGGCCCTAAAAACACGAAAATTCAATATTTTGGGGTCCCAGAAGCAATCTGTACATGCCAACTCAGTGCTAGAATATTTTCAAAATATAGGCTAAAAACATGCTAAAAATCGATATTTTAGGTGCCAAAAAATCGATATCTCAAATTCAGTCCCAAAACACCCGAAAATTCGATATTTACGGGTCCCAGAAGCGATCTGTACATGCCTACTCCGTGTTAGAGTATTTTCAAAATACAGGCCAAAAACATACTGAAAATCGATCTTTTAGGTGCCCAAAAGTCGATATGTGCATGCATCTTCAGTACCCGTTTATATCTCAAATTCTGGCCCTAAACACACGAAAATTCAATATTTTGGGGTCCCAGACGCAATCTGTACATGCCTACTCAGTGCTAGAATATTTTCAAAATATAAGCTAAAAACAAGCTAAAAATCGATATTTTAGGTGCCAAAAAGTCGATATGTGCATGCATCTTCAGTACCCGTTTATATCTCAAATTCAGGCTCAAAACACCCGAAAATTCGATATTTTTGGGTCCCAGAAGCGATCTGTACATGCCTACTCCGTGTTAGAGTATTTTCAAAATACATGCCCAAAACATGCTAAAATTCGATATTTTAGGTGCGTAAAGGCGATATCTCAAATTCAGGCCCAAAACACCCGAAAATTCGATATTTTGGGGTCCCAAAAGCGATCTGTACATGCCTACTCCGTGTTAGAGTATTTTCAAAATACAGGCCAAAAACATGCTCAAAATCGATGTTTTAGGTGCCCAAAGTCAATATGTGCATGTATCTTCTGTACCCGTTTATATCTCTAATTCAGGCTCAAAACACCCGAAAATTCAATATTTAGGGGTCCCTGAAGCAATCTGTACATGCATACTCAGTGCTAAGAATATTTTCAAAATATAGGCTAAAAACATGTTAAAAATCGATCTTGTAGGTGCCAAAAAGTCCATATCTCAAATTCAGTCCCAAAACACCCGAAAATTCGATATTTAGGGGTCCCAGAAGCGATCTGTACATGCCTACTCCGTGTTAGAGTAATTTCAAAATACAGGCCAAAAACATACTGTAAATCGATCTTTTAGGTTCCCAAAAGTCGATATGTGCATGCATCTTCAGTACCCGTTTATATCTCAAATTCTGGACCTAAAAACACGAAAATTCAATATTTTGGGGTCCCAGACGCAATCTGTACATGCCTACTCAGTGCTAGAATATTTTCAAAATATAGGCTAAAAACATGCTAAAATTCGATATTTTAGGTGCCAAAAAGTCGATATCTCAAATTAAGGCCCAAAACACCCAAAAACTCGATATTTAGGGGTCCC
Source organism: Petrolisthes cinctipes (assembly GCA_033782935.1). Lineage (NCBI taxonomy): Eukaryota > Metazoa > Arthropoda > Malacostraca > Decapoda > Porcellanidae > Petrolisthes > Petrolisthes cinctipes. The sequence continues at coordinate 496,388 of JAWQEG010001675.1, forward strand.
AGAAGCGATCTTTACATGCCTACTCCGTGTTAGAGTATTTTCAAAATACAGGTCCAAAACATGCTCAAAATCGATGTTTTAGGTGCCAAAAAGTCGATATGTGCATGCATCTTCAGTACCCGTTTATATCTCAAATTCCGGCTTAAAACACCCGAAAATTCGATATTTTGGGGTCCCAGAAGCGATCTGTACATGCCTACTCCGTGTTAGAGTATTTTCAAAATACAGGAAAAAAACATACTGAAAATCGATCTTTTAGGTGCCCAAAAGTCGATATGTGCATGTATCTTCAGTACCCGTTTATATCTCAAATTCTGGCCCTAAACACGAAAATTCAATATTTTGGGGTCCCAGACGCAATCTGTACATGCCTACTCAGTGCTAGAATATTTTCAAAATATAGGCTAAAAACATGATACAAATCGATATTTTAGGTGCCAAAAAGACGATATGTGCATGCATCTTCAGTACCCGTTTATATCTCAAATTCAGGCTCAAAACACCCGAAAATTCGATATTTTGGGGTCCCAGAAGCGATCTGTACATGCCTACTCAGTGCTAGAATGTTTTCAAAATATAGGCTCAAAACATGCTCAAAATCGATATTTTAGGTGCCCAAAAGTCGATATGTGCATGCATCTTCGGTACCCGTTTATATCTCAAATTCAGGCTCAAAACACTCGAAAATTCGATATTTTGGGGTCCCAGAAGCAATCTGTACATGCCTACTCAGTGCTAGAATATTTTCAAAATATAGGCTAAAAACATGCTAGAAATCGATATTTTAGGTGCCAAAAAGTCGATATCTCAAATTAAGGCCCAAAACACCCAAAAATTCGATATTTAGGTTTCCCAGAAGCGATCTGTACATGCCTACTCCGTGTTAGAGTATTTTCAAAATACAGGCCAAAAACATACTGAAAATCGATCTTTTAGGTGCCCAAAATTCGATATGTGCATGCATCTTCTGTACCCGTTTATATCTCAAATTCTAACCCTAAACACCCGAAAATTTTATATTTTGGGGTCCCAGAAGCGATCTGTACATGCCTACTTCGTGTTAGAGTATTTTCAAAATTCAGGCTTAAAACATGCTGAAAATCGATATTTTTGGTGCCCAAAGTCAATATGTGTATGCATCTTCTATACTCGTTTATATCTCAAATTCAGGCTCAAAACACCCGAAAATTCGATATTTTGGGGTCCCAGAAGCGATCTGTACATGCCTAATCAGTGCTAGAATGTTTTCAAAATATAGGCTCAAAACATGCTCAAAATCGATATTTTAGGTGCCCAAAAGTCGATATGTGCATGCATCTTCTGATATCGTTTATATCTTAAATTCAGGCTAAACACCCGAAAATTCGATATTTTGGGGTCCCAGAAGCGATCTGTACATGACTACTCCGTGTTAAAGTATTTTTAAAGTACAGGCCAAAAACATACAGAAAATCGATGTTTTAGGTGCACACAAGTAGATCTCAAAACACCCGAAAATTTGATATTTTGGGGTCCCAGAAGCGATCTGTACATGCCTAATCAGTGCTAGAATATTTTCAAAAAATAGGCTCAAAATAATGCTAAAAATCGATGTTTTAGGTTCCAAAAAGTCGATATCTCAAATTAAGGCCCAAAACACCCGAAAATTCGATATTTAGGGGTCCCAGAAGCGATCTGTACATGCCTAATCAGTGCTAGAATGTTTTCAAAATATAGGCTCAAAACATGCTCAAAATCGATATTTTAGGTGCCCAAAAGTCGATATGTGCATGCATCTTCTGTACCCGTTTATATCTCAAATTCTGGACGTAAACACCCGAAAATTCGATATTTTGGGGTCCCAGAAGCGATCTGTACATGCCTACTTCGTGTTAGAGTATTTTCAAAATTCAGGCTTAAAACATGCTGAAAATCGATATTTTTGGTGCCCAAAGTCAATATGTGCATGCATCTTCTGTACTCGTTTATATCTCATATTCAAGCTCAAAACAACCGAAAATTCGATATTTTGGGGTTCCAGAAGCGATCTGTACATGCCTACTCAGTCCTTGAATGTTTTCAAAATATAGGCTCAAAACATGCTCAAAATCGATATTTTAGGTGCACAAAAGTCGATATGTGCATGCATCTTCTGTACTCGTTTATATCTCAAATTCAAGCTCAAAACAACCGAAAATTCGATATTTTGGGGTCCCAGAAGCGATCTGTACATGCCTACTCCGTGTTAGAGTATTTTCAATATACAGGTTAAAAACAAACTGAAAATCGATCTTTTAGGTGCCCAAAAGTCGATATGTGCATGCATCTTCTGTACCCGTTTATATCTCGAATTCTGGCCCTAAACACCCGAAAATTCGATATTTTGGGGTCCCAGAAGCGATCTGTACATGCCTACTCCGTGTTAGAGTATTTTCAAAATTTAGGCCCAAAACATGCTGAAAATCGATATTTTTGGTGCCCAAAGTCAATATGTGTATGCATCTTCTATACTCTTTTATATCTGAAATTCAGGCTCAAAACACCCGAAAATTCGATATTTTGGGGTCCCAGAAGCAATCTGTACATGCCTACTCAGTGCTAAGAATATTTTCAAAATATAGGCTAAACACATGTTAAAAATCGATCTTGTAGGTGCCAAAAAGTCGATATCTCAAATTCAGTCCCAAAACACCCGAAAATTCGATATTTAGGGGTCCCAGAAGCGATCTGTACATGCCTACTCCGTGTTAGAGTAATTTCAAAATACAGGCCAAAAACATACTGTAAATCGATCTTTTAGGTGCCCAAAAGTCGATATGTGCATGCATCTTCAGTACCCGTTTATATCTCAAATTCTGGCCCTAAAAACACGAAAATTCAATATTTTGGGGTCCCAGACGCAATCTGTACATGCCTACTCAGTGCTAGAATATTTTCAAAATATAGGCTAAAAACATGCTAAAATTCGATATTTTAGGTGCCAAAAAGTCGATATCTCAAATTAAGGCCCAAAACACCCGAAAACTCGATATTTAGGGGTCCCAGAAGCGATCTTTACATGCCTACTCCGTGTTAGAGTATTTTCAAAATACAGGTCCAAAACATGCTCATAATCGATGTTTTAGGTGCCCAAAAGTCGATATGTGCATGTATCTTCAGTACCCGTTTATATCTCAAATTCTGGCCCTAAACACGAAAATTCAATATTTTGGGGTCCCAGACGCAATCTGTACATGCCTACTCAGTGCTAGAATATTTTCAAAATATAGGCTAAAAACATGATACAAATCGATATTTTAGGTGCCAAAAAGACGATATGTGCATGCATCTTCAGTACTCGTTTATATTTCAAATTCAGGCTCAAAACACCCGAAAATTCGATATTTTGGGGTCCCAGAAGCGATCTGTACATGCCTACCCAGTGCTAGAATGTTTTCAAAATATAGGCTCAAAACATGCTCAAAATCGATATTTTAGGTGCCCAAAAGTCGATATGTGCATGCATCTTCTGTACCCGTTTATATCTCAAATTCTAACCCTAAACACCCGAAAATTTTATATTTTGGGGTCCCAGAAGCGATCTGTACATGCCTACTTCGTGTTAGAGTATTTTCAAAATTCAGGCTTAAAACATGCTGAAAATCGATATTTTTGGTGCCCAAAGTCAATATGTGTATTCATCTTCTATACTCGTTTATATCTCAAATTCAGGCTCAAAATACCCGAAAATTCGATATTTTGGGGTCCCAGAAGCGATCTGTACATGGCTACTCAGTGCTAGAATGTTTTCAAAATATAGGCTCAAAACATGCTCAAAATCGATATTTTAGGTGCCCAAAAGTAGATATGTGTATGCATCTTCTGTACTCGTTTATATCTCAAATTCAAGCTCAAAACACCCGAATATTCGATATTTTGGGGTCCCAGAAGCGATCTGTACATGCCTAGTCAGTGCTAGAATTTTTTCAAAATATAGGCTCAAAACATGCTCAAAATCGATATTTTAGGTGCCCAAAAGTCGATATGTGCATGCATCTTCTGATATCGTTTATATCTTAAATTCAGGCTAAACACCCGAAAATTCGATATTTTGGGGTCCCAGAAGCGATCTGTACATGCCTACTCCGTGTTAGAGTATTTTCAAAATACAGGCCAAAAACATACTGAAAATCGATATTTTAGGTGCACAAAAGTAGATCTCAAAACACCCGAAAATTTGATATTTTGGGGTCCCAGAAGCGATCTGTACATGCCTAATCAGTGCTAGAATATTTTCAAAAAATAGGCTCAAAACATGCTAAAAATCGATGTTTTAGGTTCCAAAAAGTCGATATCTCAAATTAAGGCCCAAAACACCCGAAAATTCGATATTTAGGGGTCCCAGAAGCGATCTGTACATGCCTACTCCGTGTTAAAGTATTTTCAAAATACAGGCCAAAAACATACTGAAAATCGATCTTTTAGGTGCCCAAAAGTCGATATGTGCATGCATCTTCTGTACTCGTTTATATCTCAAATTCAAGCTCAAAACACCCGAAAATTCGATATTTTCGGGTCCCAGAAGCGATCTGTACATGCCTACTCAGTGCTAGAATATTTTAAAAATATTGGCTAAAAACATGCTAAAAATTGATCTTTTAGGTGCCAAAAAGTCGATATCTCAAATTCAGTCCCAAAACACCCGAAAATTCGATATTTAGGGGTCCCAGAAGCGATCTGTACATGCCTACTCCGTGTTAGAGTATTTTCAAAATACAGGCCAAAAACATACTGAAAATCGATCTTTTAGGTGCCCAAAAGTCGATATGTGAATGCATCTTCTGTACCCGTTTATATCTCAAATTCTGGCCCTAAACACCCAAAAATTCAATATTTGGGGGTCCCATAAGCATTCTGTACATGCCTACTCAGTGCTAGAATATTTTCAAAATATAGGCTAAAGACATGCTAAAAAACGATATTTTAGGTGCCAAAAAGTCGATATCTCAAATTAAGGCCCAAAACACCCGAAAATTCGATATTTAGGGGTCCCAGAAGCGATCTATACATAACTCCGTGTTAGAGTATTTTCAAAATAAAGGCCCAAAACATGCTCTAAATCGATGTTTTAGGTTCCAAAAAGTCGTTATGTGCATGCATCTTCAGTACCCGTTTATATCTCAAATTCAGGCTCAAAACACCCGAAAATTCAATATTTTGGAGTCCAAGAAGCAATCTGTACATGCCTACTCAGTGCTAGAATATTTTCAAAATATAGGCTAAACATGTTAAAATCGATATTTTAGGTGCCAAAAAGTCGATATCTCAAATTAAGGCCCAAAACACCCGAAAATTCGATATTTAGGGGTCCCAGAAGCGATCTGTACATGCCTATTCCGTGTTAGAGTATTTTCAAAATACAGGCCAAAAACATATTGAAAATCGATGTTTTAGGTGCCCAAAAGTCGATATGTGCATGCATCTTCTGTACCCGTTTATATCTCAAATTCTGGCCCTAAACACCCGAAAATTCGAAATTTTTGGGTCCCAGAAGCGATCTGTACATGCCTACTCAGTGCTAGAATGTTTTCAAAATCAAAACATGCTCAAAATCGATATTTTAGGTGCCCAAAAGTCGATATGTGCATGCATCTTCTGTACCCGTTTATATCTCAAATTCTGGCCCTAAACACCCGAAAATTCGAAATTTTTGGGTCCCAGAAGCGATCTGTACATGCCTACTCAGTGCTAGAATGTTTTCAAAATATAGGCTCAAAACATGCTCAAAATCGTTATTTTAGGTGCCCAAAAGTCGATATGTGCATGCATCTTCTGTACCCGTTTATATCTCAAATTCTGGACGTAAACACCCGAAAATTCGATATTTTGGGGTCCCAGATGCGATCTGTACATGCCTACTTCGTGTTAGAGTATTTTCAAAATTCAGGCTTAAAACATGCTGAAAATCGATATTTTTGGTGCCCAAAGTCAATATGTGTATGCATATTCTAAACTCGTTTATATCTCAAATTCAGGCTCAAAACACCCGAAAATTCGATATTTTGGGGTCACAGAAGCGATCTGTACATGGCTACTCATTGCTAGAATGTTTTCAAAATATAGGCTCAAAACATGCTCAAAATCGATATTTTAGGTGCCCAAAAGTCGATATGTGCATGCATCTTCTGTACTTGTTTATTTCTTAAATTCAGGCTCAAAACACCCGAAAATTCAATATTTTGGGGACCCAGAAGCGATCTGTACATGCCTACTCAGTGCTAGAATATTTTCTAAATATAGGCTCAAAACATTCTAAAAATCGATATTTTAGGTGCCCAAAAGTAGATATGTGCATGCATCTTCTGTACTCGTTTATATCTCAAATTCAAGCTCAAAACAACCGAAAATTCGATATTTTGGGGTTCCAGAAGCGATCTGTACATGCCTACTCAGTGCTAGAATGTTTTCAATATATAGGCTCAAAACATGCTCAAAATCGATATTTTAGGTGCCCAAAAGTCGATATGTGCATTCATCTTCTGTACTCGTTTATATCTCAAATTCAAGCTCAAAACAACCGAAAATTCGATATTTTGGGGTCCCAGAAGCGATCTGTACATGCCTACTCCGTGTTAGAGTATTTTCAAAATACAGGTTAAAAACAAACTGAAAATCGATCTTTTAGGTGCCCAAAAGTCGATATGTGCATGCATCTTCTGTACCCGTTTATATCTCAAATTCTGGCTCTAAACACCCGAAAATTCGATATTTTGGGGTCCCAGAAGCGATCTGTACATGCCTACTCCGTGTTAGAGTATTTTCAAAATTCAGGCCCAAAACATGCTGAAAATCGATATTTTTGGTGCACAAAGTCAATATGTGTATGCATCTTCTATACTCTTTTATATCTGAAATTCAGGCCCTAAACACCCGAAAATTCGATATTTTTGGGTCCCAGAAGCGATCTGTACATGCCTACTCAGTGCTAGAATATTTTCAAAATATAGGCTCAAAACATGCTAAAAATCGATATTTTAGGTGCCAAAAAGTCGATATCTCAAATTAAGGCCCAAATCACTCGAAAATTCGATATTTTGGGGTCCCAGAAGCGATCTATACATGCCTACTCCGTGTTAGAGTATTTTCAAAATACATGCCCAAAACATGCTGAAAATCGATATTTTAGATGCCCAAAGTCAGTATGTGCATGTATCTTCTGTACCCGTTTATATCTCAAATTCAGGCTCAAAACACCCGAAAATTCAATATTTTGGGGTCCCAGAAGCAATCTGTACATGCCTACTCAGTGCTAGAATATTTTCAAAATATAGGCTAAAAACATGCTAAAAATCGATATTTTAGGTGCCAAAAAGTCGATATCTCAAATTAAGGCCTAAAACACCCGAAATTTCGATATTTAGGGGTCCCAAAAGCGATCTGTACATGCCTACTCCGTGTTAGAGTATTTTCAAAATACAGGCGAAAAACATACTGAAAATCGATCTGTTAGGTGCCCAAAAGTCGATATGTGCATGCATCTTCTGTACCCGTATATATCTCAAATTCTGGCCGTAAACACCCAAAAATTTGATATTTTGGGGTCCCAGAAGCGATTAGTACATGCCTACTCCGTGTTAGAGTATTTTCAAAATTCAGGCTTAAAACATGCTGAAAATCGATATTTTTGGTGCCCAAAGTATGTGTATGAATCTTCTATACTCGTTTATATCTCAAATTCAGGCTCAAAACACCCGAAAATTCGATATTTTGGGGTCCCAGAAGCGATCTGTACATCCCTAATCAGTGCTAGAATCTGTGTATGAATCTTCTATACTCGTTTATATCTCAAATTCAGGCTCAAAACACCCGAAAATTCGATATTTTGGGGTCCCAGAAGCGATCTGTACATCCCTAATCAGTGCTAGAATATTTTCAAAATATAGGCTCAAAACATGCTCAAAATCGATATTTTAGGTGCGTAAAGGCGATATCTCAAATTAAGGCCAAAAACACCCGAAAATTCGATATTTAGGGGTCCCAGAAGCGATCTGTACATGCATACTCCGTGTTAGAGTATTTTTAAAGTACAGGCCAAAAACATACTGAAAATCGATGTTTTAGGTGCCCAAAAGTCGATATGTGCATGCATCTTTAGAACCCGTTTTTATCTCAAATTCAGGCTCAAAACACCCGTAAATTCAATATTTTGGGGTCCCAGAAGCGATCTGTACATGCCTACTCCGTGTTAGAGTATTTTCAAAATACAGGCGAAAAACATAATGAAAATCGATCTTTTAGGTACCCAAAAGTCGATATGTGCATGCATCTTCTGGACCCGTTTATATCTCAAATTCAGGCTCAAAACACCCGAAAATTCGATATTTTGGGGTCCCAGAAGCGATCTGTACATAGCTTAATGAGTGCTAGAATGTTTTCAAAATATAGGCTCAAAACATGCTCAAAATCGATATTTTAGGTGCGTAAAGGCGATATCTTAAATATAGGCCAAAAACTCCCGAAAATTCGATATTTAGGGGTCCCAGAAGCGATCTGTACATGCCTACTCCGTGTTAGAGTATTTTTAAAGTACAGGCCAAAAACATACTGAAAATCGATGTTTTAGGTGCCCAAAAGTCGATATGTGCACGCATCTTCTGTACTCGTTTATATCTCAAATTCAAGCTCAAAACACCCGAAAATTCGATATTTTGGGGTCCCAGAAGCGATCTGTACATGCCTACACAGTGCTAGAATATTTTCAAAATAAAAGCTCAAAACATGCTAAAAATCTATATTTTAGGTGCATAAAGGCGATATCTCAAATTTAGGACCGAAACACCCGAAAATTCGATATTTTGGGGTCCCAGAAGCGATCTGTACATGACTACTCCGTGTTAGAGTATTTTTAAAATACATGCCCAAAACATGCTCAAAATCGATGTTTTAAGTGCCCAAAAGTCGATATGTGCATGCATCTTCAGTTCCCGTTTTTATCTCAAATTCAGGCTCAAAACACCCTAAAATTCGATATTTTGGGGTCCCAGAAGCGATCTGTACATGCCTACTCCGTGTTAGAGTATTTTCAAAATTCAGGCTTAAAACATGCTGAAAATCGATATTTTTGGTGCCCAAAGTCAATATGTGTATGCATCTTCTATACTCGTTTATATCTCAACTTCAGGCTCATAACACCCGAAAATTCGATATTTTGGGGTCCCAGAAGCGATCTGTACATGCCTAATCAGTGCTAGAATGTTTTCAAAATATAGGCTCAAAACATGCTAAAAATCGATATTTTAGGTGCGTAAAGGCGATATCTCAAATTAAGGCCGAAAACACCCGAAAATTCGATATTTAGGGGTCCCAAAAGCGATCAGTACATGCCTACTCCGTGTTAGAGTATTTTTAAAGTACAGGTGAAAAACATACTGAAAATAGATGTTTTAGGTGCCCAAAATTAGATATGTGCATGCATCTTCTGTACCCGTTTATATCTCAAATTCTGGCCCTAAACACCCAAAAATTCGATATTTTTGGGTCCCTGAAGCTATTTGTACATGCCTACTCAGTGCTAGAATGTTTTCAAAATATAGGCTCAAAACATGCTCAAAATCGATATTTTAGGTGCCCAAAAGTCGATATGTGCATGCATCTTCTGTACCCGTTTATATCTCAAATTCTGGCCCTAAACACACGAAAATTCGATATTTTGGGGTCCCAGAAGCGATCTGTACATGCCTACACAGTGCTAGAATATTTTCAAAATAAAAGCTCAAAACATGCTAGAAATCGATATTTTAGGTGCGTAAAGGCGATATCTCAAATTTAGGCCCAAAACACCCGAAAATTTGATATTTTGGGGTCCCAGAAGCGATCTGTACATGACTACTCCGTGTTAGAGTATTTTCAAAATATATGCCCAAAACATGCTCAAAATCGATGTTTTAAGTGCCCAAAAGTCGATATGTGCATGCATCTTCAGTACCCATTTTTATCTCAAATTCAGGCTCAAAACACCCGAAAATTCGTTATTTTGGGGTCCCAGAAGCGATCTGTACATGCCTAATCAGTGCTAGAATATTTTCAAAATATAGGCTCAAAACATGCTAAAAATCGATATTTTAGGTGCATAAAGGCGATATCTCAAATTAAGGCCAAAAATACCCGAAAATTCGATATTTTTGAGTCCCTGAAGCGATCTGTACATGCCTACTCAGTGCTAGAATGTTTTCAAAATATAGGCTCAACACATGCTCAAAATCGATATTTTAGGTGCCCAAAAGTCAATATGTGCATGCATCTTCTGTACCCGTTTATATCTCAAATTCTGGCCCTAAACACACGAAAATTCGATATTTTTGGGTCCCAGAAGCGATCTGTACATGCCTACTCAGTGCTAGAATGTTTTCAAAATATAGGCTCAAAACATGCTCAAAATCGATATTTTAGGTACCCAAAAGTCGATATGTGCATGCATCTTCTGTACTCGTTTATATCTCAAATTCAAGCTCAAAACACCCGAAAATTCGATATTTTGGGGTCCCAGAAGCGATCTGTACATGCCTACACAGTGCTAGAATATTTTCAAAATAAAAGCTCAAAACATTCTAAAAATCGATATTTTAGGTGCGTAAAGGCGATATCTCAAATTTAGGCCCAAAACACCCGAAAATTCGATATTTTGGGGTCCCAGAAGCGATCTGTACATGCCTACTCCGTGTTAGAGTATTTTAAAAATACAGACCAAAAACATACTGAAAATCGATCTTTTAGGTGCCCAAAAGTCGATATGTGCATGCATATTCTGTAATCGTTTATATATCAAATTCTGGCCTTAAACACCCGAAAATTCGATATTTTTGAGTCCCAGAAGCGATCTGTATGCCCACTCAGTGCTAGAACGTTTTCAAAATATACGCTCAAAACATGCTCAAAATCGATAATTTAGGTGCGTAAAGGCGATATCTCAAATTCAGGCCCAAAACACACGAAAATTCGAGATTTTGGGGTCCCAGAAGCGATCTGTACATGCCTACTCCGTGTTAGAGTATTTTAAAAATACAGGCCAAAAACATACTGAAAATCGATCTTTTAGGTGCCCAAAAGTCGATATGTGCATGCCTCTTTTGTACTCGTTTATATCTCAAATTCAGGCTCAAAGCACCCGAAAATTCGATATTTTGGGGTCCCAGAAGCGATCTGTACATGCCTACTCCGTGTTAGAGTATTTTCAAAATACATGCCCAAAACATGCTAAAAAATTCGATATTTTAGATGCCCAAAGTCAATATGTGCATGTATCTTCTGTACCCGTTTATATCTCAAATTCAGGCTCAAAACACCCGAAAATTAGCTGTTTTGGGGTCCCAGAAGCGATCTGTACATGCCTACTCAGTGCTAGAATATTTTAAAAATATAGGCTAAAAACATGCTAGAAATCGATATTTTAGGTGCGTAAAGGCGATATCTCAAATTTAGGCCCAAAACACCCGAAAATTTGATATTTTGGGGTCCCAGAAGCGATCTGTACATGACTACTCCGTGTTAGAGTATTTTCAAAATATATGCCCAAAACATGCTCAAAATCGATGTTTTAAGTGCCCAAAAGTCGATATGTGCATGCATCTTCAGTACCCATTTTTATCTCAAATTCAGGCTCAAAACACCCGAAAATTCGATATTTTGGGGTCCCAGAAGCGATCTGTACATGCCTAATCAGTGCTAGAATATTTTCAAAATATAGGCTCAAAACATGCTAAAAATCGATATTTTAGGTGCATAAAGGCGATATCTCAAATTAAGGCCAAAAATACCCGAAAATTCGATATTTTTGGGTCCCTGAAGCGATCTGTACATGCCTACTCAGTGCTAGAATGTTTTCAAAATATAGGCTCAACACATGCTCAAAATCGATATTTTAGGTGCCCAAAAGTCAATATGTGCATGCATCTTCTGTACCCGTTTATATCTCAAATTCTGGCCCTAAACACACGAAAATTCGATATTTTTGGGTCCCAGAAGCGATCTGTACATGCCTACTCAGTGCTAGAATGTTTTCAAAATATAGGCTCAAAACATGCTCAAAATCGATATTTTAGGTACCCAAAAGTCGATATGTGCATGCATCTTCTGTACTCGTTTATATCTCAAATTCAAGCTCAAAACACCCGAAAATTCGATATTTTGGGGTCCCAGAAGCGATCTGTACATGCCTACACAGTGCTAGAATATTTTCAAAATAAAAGCTCAAAACATTCTAAAAATCGATATTTTAGATGCGTAAAGGCGATATCTCAAATTTAGGCCCAAAACACCCGAAAATTCGATATTTTGGGGTCCCAGAAGCGATCTGTACATGCCTACTCCGTGTTAGAGTATTTTAAAAATACAGACCAAAAACATACTGAAAATCGATCTTTTAGGTGCCCAAAAGTCGATATGTGCATGCATATTCTGTACCCGTTTATATATCAAATTCTGGCCTTAAACACCCGAAAATTCGATATTTTTGAGTCCCAGAAGCGATCTGTATGCCCACTCAGTGCTAGAACGTTTTCAAAATATAGGCTCAAAACATGCTCAAAATCGATAATTTAGGTGCGTAAAGGCGATATCTCAAATTCAGGCCCAAAACACACGAAAATTCGAGATTTTGGGGTCTCAGAAGCGATCTGTACATGCCTACTCCGTGTTAGAGTATTTTAAAAATACAGGCCAAAAACATACTGAAAATCGATCTTTTAGGTGCCCAAAAGTCGATATGTGCATGCCTCTTTTGTACTCGTTTATATCTCAAATTCAGGCTCAAAGCACCCGAAAATTCGATATTTTGGGGTCCCAGAAGCGATCTGTACATGCCTACTCCGTGTTAGAGTATTTTCAAAATACATGCCCAAAACATGCTAAAAAATTCGATATTTTATATGCCCAAAGTCAATATGTGCATGTATCTTCTGTACCCGTTTATATCTCAAATTCAGGCTCAAAACACCCGAAAATTAGCTGTTTTGGGGTCCCAGAAGCGATCTGTACATGCCTACTCAGTGCTAGAATATTTTAAAAATATAGGCTAAAAACATGCTAAAAATCGATCTTTTAGGTGCCAAAAAGTCGATATCTCAAATTCAGTCCCAAAACACCCGAAAATTCGATATTTAGGTGTCCCAGAAGCGATCTGTTCATGCCTACTTCGTGTTAGAGTATTTTCAAAATACAGGCCAAAAACATACTGAAAATCGATCTTTTAGGTGCCCAAAAGTCGATATGTGCGTGCATCTTCTGTACCCGTTTATATCTCAAATTCTGGCCCTAAACACCCGAAAATTCAATATTTTAGGGTCCCAGAAGCAATCTGTACATGCCTACACAGTGCTAGAATATTTTCAAAATATAGGCTAAAAACATGCTAAAAATCGATATTTTAAGTGCCAAAAAGTCGATATCTCAAATTAAGGCCCAAAACACCCGAAAATTCGATATTTAGGGGACCCAGAAGCGATTTGTACATGCCTACTCCGTGTTAGAGTATTTTCAAAATACATTCCCAAAACATGCTGAAAATCGATATTTTAGATGCCGAAAGTCAATATGTGCATGTATCTTCTGTACCCGTTTATATCTCAAATTAAGGCTCAAAACACCCGAAAATTCGATATTTTGGGGTCCCAGAAGCGATCCGTACATGCCTACTCTGTGTTAGAGTATTTTCAAAACACATGCCCAAAACATGCTGAAAATCGATATTTTAGATGCCCAAAGTCAAAATGTGCATGAATCTTCTGTACCCGTTTATATCTCAAATTCAGGCTCAAAATACCCGAAAATTCAATATTTTGGGGTCCCAGAAGCAATCTGTACATGTCTACTCAGTGCTAATATATTTTTAAAATATAGGCTAAAAACATGCTAAAAATCGATATTTTAGGTGCCGAAAAGTCGATATCTCAAATTAAGGCCCAAAACACCCGAAAATTCGATATTTAGGGGTCCCAGAAGCGATCTGTACATGCCTACTCTGTGTTAGAGTATTTTCAAAATACAGGCCAAAAACATACTGAAAATCGATCTTTTAGGTGCCCAAAAGTCGATATGTGCATGCATCTTCTGTACCCGTTTATATCTCAAATTCAGGCCCTAAACACCCGAAAATTCGATATTTTGGGGTCCCAGAAACGATCGGTACATGCCTACTCTGTGTTAGAGTATTTTCAAAATTCAGGCCCAAAACATGCTGAAAATCGATATTTTTGGTTCCCAAAGTCAATATGTGTATGCATCTTCTATACTTGTTTATATCTGAAATTCAGGCTGAAAACACCCGAAAATTCGATATTTTGGGGTCCCAGAAGCGATCTGTACATGCCTTCTCAGTGCTAGAATGTTTTCAAGATATACGTTCAAAACATGCTCAAAATCGATATTTTAGGTGCCCAAAAGCTGATATGTGCATTCATCTTCTGTACTCGTTTATATCTCAAATTCAAGCTCAAAACACCCGAAAATTCGATTTTTTTGGGTCCCAGAAGCGATCTGTACATGCCTACTCAGTGCTAGAATATTTTCAAAATATAGTCTCAAAACATGCTAAAAATCGATATTTTAGGTGCCAAAAAGTCGATATCTCAAATTAAGGCCCAAAACACCCGAAAATTCGATATTTTGGGGTCCCAGAAGCGATCTATACATGCCTACTCTGCGTTAGAGTATTTTCAAAATACATGCATAAAACATGCTGAAAATCGATATTTTAGATGCCCAAAGTCAGTATGTGCATATATCTTCTGTACCCGTTTATATCTTAAATTCAGGCTCAAAACACCCGAAAATTCAATATTTTGGGGTCCCAGAAGCAATCTGTACATGCCTACTCAGTGCTAGAATATTTTCAAAATATATGCTAAATACATGCTAAAAATCGATATTTTAGGTGCCAAAAAGTAGATATCTCAAATTAAAGCCCCAAACACCTGAAAATTCTATATTTTGGGATCCCAGAAGCGATCTGTACATGCCTACTCCGTGTTAGAGTATTTTCAAAATACACGCCAAAAACATACTGAAAATCGATCTTTTAGGTGCCCAAAAGTCGATATGTGCATGCATCTTCTGTACCCGTTTATATCTCAAATTCTGGCCGTAAACACCCAAAAATTTGATATTTTGGGGTCCCAGAAGCGATCTGTACATGACTACTCCGTATTAGAGTATTTTCAAAATTCAGGCTTAAAACATGCTGAAAATCGATATTTTTGGTGCCCAAAGTCAATATGTGTATGCATCTTCTATACTCGTTTATATCTCAAATTCAGTCTCAAAACACCCGAAAATTCAATATTTTGGGGTCCCAGAAGCGATCTGTACATGCCTACTCAGTGCTAGAATATTTTCAAAATATAGGCTCAAAACATGCTAAAAATCGACATTTAAGTGCGTAAAGGCGATATCTCAAATAAGGCCCGAAACACCCGAAAATTCGATATTTAGGGGTCCCAGAAGCGATCTGTACATGCCTACTCCGTGTTAGAGTATTTTCAAAATACAGGCCAAAAACATAATGAAAATCGATCTTTTAGGTGCCCAAAAGTCGATATGTGCATGCATCTTCTGGACCCGTTTATATCTCAAATTCAGGCTCAAAACACCCGAAAATTCGATATTTTGGGGTCCCAGAAGCGATCTGTACATGCCTAATCAGTGCTAGAATGTTTTCAAAATATAGGCTCAAAACATGCTCAAAATCGATATTTTAGGTGCCCAAAAGTCGATATGTGCATGCATCTTCTGTACTCGTTTATATCTTAAATTCAGGCTCAAAACACGCGAAAATTCGATATTTTGGGGTCCCAGAAGCGATCTGTACATGCCTACTCAGTGCTAGAATATTTTCAAAATATAGGCTAAAAATCGATATTTTAGGTGCGTAAAGGCGATATCTCAAATTTAGGCCCGAAACGCACGAAAATTCGATATTTTTGGGTCCCAGAAGCGATCTGTACATGACTACTCCGTGTTAGAGTATTTTCAAAATACATGCCCAAAACATGCTCAAAATCGATGTTTTAAGTGCCCAAAAGTCGATATGTGCATGCATCTTCTGTACCCGTTTTTATCTCAAATTCAGGCTCAAAACACCCGAAAATTCGATATTTTGGGGTCCTAGAAGCGATCTGTACATGCCTACTCAGTTCTAGAATATTTTTCAAAATATAGGCTCAAAACATGCTAAAAATCGATATTTTAGGTGCCAAAAAGTCGATATCTCAAATTAAGGCCCAAAACACCCGAAAATTCGATATTTTGGGGTCCCAGAAGCGATCTATCCATGCCTACTCCGTGTTAGAGTATTTTCAAAATACATGCATAAAACATGCTGAAAATCGATATTTTAGATGCCCAAAGTCAGTATGTACATGTATCTTCTGTACCCGTTTATATCTTAAATTCAGGCTCAAAACACCCGAAAATTCAATATTTTGGGGTCCCAGAAGCAATCTGTACATGCCTACTCAGTGCTAGAATATTTTCAAAATATAGGCTAAATACATGCTAAAAATCGATATTTTAGGTGCCAAAAAGTAGATATCTCAAATTAAGGCCCAAAACACCCGAAAATTCGATATTTAGGGGTCCCAGAAGCGATCTGTACATGCCTAATCAGTGCTAGAATGTTTTCAAAATATAGGCTCAAAACATGCTAAAAATCGATATTTTAGGTGCGTAAAGGCGATATCTCAAATTCAGGCCCAAAACACACGAAAATTCGATATTTTGGGGTCCCAGAAGCGATTTGTACATGCCTACTCCGTGTTAGAGTATTTTTAAAGTACAGGCCAAAAACATACTGAAAATCGATGTTTTAGGAGCCCAAAAGTAGATATGTGCATGCATCTTCTGTACCCGTTTATATCTCAAATTCTGGCCCTAAACACCCGAAAATTCGATATTTTTGGGTCCCAGAAGCGATCTGTACATGCCTACTCAGTGCTAGAATGTTTTCAAAATTTAGGCTCAAAACATGCTCAAAATCGATATTTTAGGTGCCCAAAAGTTGATATGTGCATGCATCTTCTGTACCCGTTTATATCTCAAATTCTGGCCCTAAACACCCGAAAATTCGATATTTTTGAGTCCCAGAAGCGATCTTTACATGCCTACTCAGTGCTAGAATGTTTTCAAGATATACGCTCAAAACATGCTCAAAATCGATATTTTAGGTGCCCAAAAGTCGATATGTGCATGCATCTTCTGTACTCGTTTATATCTCAAATTCAAGCTCAAAACACCAGAAAATTCGATTTTTTGGGGTCCCAGAATCGATCTGTACATGCCTACTCAGTTCTAGAATATTTTCAAAATATAGGCTCAAAACATGCTAAAAATCGATATTTTAGGTGCCAAAAAGTCGATATCTCAAATTAAAGCCCAAACACCCGAAAATTTGATATTTAGGGGTCCCAGAAGCGATCTGTACATCCGTGTTAGATTATTTTCAAAATACAGGCCAAAAACATACTGAATATCGATCTTTTAGGTGCCAAAAAGTCGATATGTGCATGCATCTTCTGTAACCGTTTATATCTCAAATTTTGGCCCTAAACAGCCGAAAATTCGATATTTTGGGGTCCCAGAAGCGATCTGTACATGCCTACTCCGTGTTAGAGTATTTTCAAAATACATGCCCAAAACAAGCTGAAAATCGATATTTTAGATGCCCAAAGTCAATATGTGCATGTATCTTCTGTACCCGTTTATATCTCAAATTCAGGCTCAAAACACCCGAAAATTCAATATTTTGGGGTCCCAGAAGCAATCTGTACATGCCTACTCAGTGTTAGAGTATTTTCAAAATACAGGCCAAAAACATACTGAAAATCGATTTTTTAGGTGCCCAAAAGTCGATATGTGCATGCATCTTCTGTACCCCTTTATATCTCAAATTCTGGCCCTAAACACCCGAAAATTCGATATTTAGGGGTCCTAGAACCGATCTGTACATGCCTACTCCGTTTTAGAGTATTTTCAAAATACAGGCCAAAAACATACTGAAAATCGATATTTTAGGTGCGTAAAGGCGATATCTCAAATTAAGTCCCAAAACACCCGAAAATTCGATATTTAGGGATCCCAGAACCGATCTGTACATGCCCACTCCGTGTAAGAGTATTTTCAAAATACAGGCAAAAAACATACTGAAAATCGATCATTTAGGTGCCCAAAAGTCGATATGTGCCTGCATTTTCTGTACTCGTTTATATCTCTAATTCAAGCTCAAAACACCCGAAAATTCGATATTTTGGGGTCCCAGAGGCGATCTGTACATGCCTACTCAGTGCTAGAATATTTTTAAAATATAGGCTAAAACCATGCTAAAAATCGATCTTTTAGGTGCCAAAAAGTCGATATCTCAAATTAAGGCCAAAAACACCCGTAAATTCGATATTTAGGGGTCCCAGAAGCGATCTATACATGCCTACTCCGTGTTAGAGTATTTTCAAAATAAAGGCCCAAAACATGCTCAAAATCGATGTTTTAGGTGCCAAAAAATCGATATGTGCATGCATCTTCAGTACCCGTTTATATCTCAAATTCAGGCTCAAAACACCCGAAAATTCGATATTTTGGGGTCTCAGAAGCGACATGTACATGCCTACTCCGTGTTAGAGTATTTTCAAAATACATGCCCAAAACATGCTCAAAATCGATGTTTTAGGTGCCAAAAAATCGATATGTGCATGCATCTTCAGTACCCGTTTATATCTCAAATTCAGGCTCAAAACACCCGAAAATTCGATATTTTGGGGTCTCAGAAGCGATATGTACATGCCTACTCCGTGTTAGAGTATTTTCAAAATACATGCCCAAAACATGCTGAAAATCGATATTTTAGATGCCCAAAGTCAATATGTGCAGGTATCTTCTGTAACCGTTTATATCTCAAAGTCAGGCTCAAAACACCCGAAAATTCAATATTTTGGGGTCCTAGAGGCAATCTGTACATGCCTACTCAGTGCTAGAATATTTTGAAAATACAGGCCCAAAACATGCTGAAAATCGATATTTTAGGTGCCAAAAAGTCGATATCTCAAATTAAGGCCCCAAAAACCCGAAAATTCGATATTTAGGTGTCCCAGAAGCGATCTGTACATGCCTACTCCGTATTAGAGTATTTCAAAAATACAGGCCAAAAACATACTGAAAATCGATATTTTAGGTGCCCAAAAGTCGATATGTGCATGCATCTTCTGTACTCGTTTATATCTCAAATTCAAGCTCAAAACACCCGAAAATTCGATATTTTGGGGTCCCAGAAGCGATCTGTACATGCCTACTCAGTGCTAGAATATTTTCAAAATATAGGCTAAAAACATGCTAAAAATCGATATTTTAGGTGCCAAAAAGTCGATATCTCAAATTAAGGCCCAAAACACCCGAAAATTCGATATTTAAGGGTCCCTGAAGCGATCTATACATGCCTACTCCGTGTTAGAGTATTTTCAAATTACAGGCCCATAACATGCTCAAAATTGATGTTGTAGGTTCCAAAAAGTCGATATGTGCATGCATCTTCAGTATCCGTTTATATCTCAAATTCAGGCTCAAAACACCCGAAAATTCGATATTTTGGGGTCCCAGAAGCGATCTGTACATGCCTACTACGTGTTAGAGTATTTTCAAAATACATGCCCAAAACATGCTGAAAATCGATATTTTAGATGCCCAAAGTCAATATGCGCATGTATCTTCTGTACCCGTTTATATCTCAAATTCAGGCTCAAAACACCCGAAAATTCAATATTTTGGGGTCCCAGAAGCAATCTGTACATGCCTACTCAGTGCTAGAATATTTTCAAAATATAGGCTAAAAACATGCTAAAAATCGATATTTTAGGTGCCCAAAAGTCGATATGTGCATGCATCTTCTGTACCCGTTTATATCTCAAATTCTGGCCCTAAACACCCGAAAATTCGATATTTTTGGGTCCCAGAAGCGATCTGTACATGCCTAATCCGTGTTAGAGTATTTTCAAAATACATGCCCAAAACATGCTGAAAATCGATATTTTAGATGCCCAAAGTCAATATGTGCAGGTATCTTCTGTACCCGTTTATATCTCAAATTCAGGCTCAAAACACCCGAAAATTCAATATTTTGGGGTCCTAGAGGCAATCTGTACATGCCTACTCAGTGCTAGAATATTTTCAAAATATAGGCTAAAATCATGCTGAAAATCGATATTTTAGGTGCCATAAAGTCCATATCTCAAATTAAGGCCCCAAAAACCCGAAAATTCGATATTTAGGTGTCCCAGAAGCGATCTGTACATGCCTACTCCGTATTAGAGTATTTTAAAAATACAGGCCAAAAACATACTGAAAATCGATATTTTAGGTGCCCAAAAGTCGATATGTGCATGCATCTTCTGTACTCGTTTATATCTCAATATCAAGCTCAAAACACCCGAAAATTCATTATTTTGGGGTCCCAGAAGCGATCTGTACATGCCTACTCCGTGTTAGAGTATTTTCAAAATACAGGCCAAAAACATACTAAAAATCGATCTTTTAGGTGCCCAAAAGTCGATATGTGCATACATCTTCTGTACCCGTTTATTTCTCAAATTCTGGCCCTAAACACCCGAAAATTCGATATTTTGGGGTCACAGAAGCGATCTGTACATGCCTACTCAGAGCTAGAATGTTTTCAAAATATAGGCTCAAAACATGCTCAAAATCGATATTTTAGGTGCCCAAAAGTCGATATGTCCATGCATCTTCTGTACTCGTTTATATCTCAAATTCAAGCTCAAAACACCCGAAAATTCGATATTTTGGGGTCCCAGAAGCGATCTGTACATGCCTAATCCGTGTTAGAGTATTTTCAAAATACAGGCCAAAAACATACTGAAAATCGATATTTTAGGTGAGTAAAGGCGATATCTCAAATTAAGTCCCAAAACACCCGAAAATTCGATATTTAGGGGTCCTAGAACCGATCTGTACATGCCTACTCCGTTTTAGTGTATTTTCAAAATACAGGCCAAAAACATACTGAAAATCGATCTTTTAGGTGCCCAAAAGTCGATATGTGCATGCATCTTCTGTACTCGTTTATATCTCAAATTCAAGCTCAAAACACCCGAAAATTCGATATTTTGGGGTCCCAGAGGCGATCTGTACATGCCTACTCCGTGTTAGAGTATTTTCAAAATACATGCCCAAAACATGCTGAAAATCGATATTTTAGATGCCCAAAGTCAATATGTGCATGTATCTTCTGTACCCGTTTATATCTCAAATTCAGGCTCAAAACACCCGAAAATTCAATATTTTGGGGTCCCAGAAGCAATCTGTACATGCCTACTCAGTGCGAGAATATTTTCAAAATATAGGCTAAAAACATGCTAAAAATCGATATTTTAGGTGCCCAAAAGTCGATATGTGCATGCATCTTCTGTACCCGTTTATATCTCAAATTCTGGCCCTAAACACCCGAAAATTCGATATTTTGGGGTCCCAGAAGCGATCTGTACATGCCTAATCCGTGTTAGAGTATTTTCAAAATACATGCCCAAAACATGCTGAAAATCGATATTTTAGATGCCCAAAGTCAATATGTGCAGGTATCTTCTGTACCCGTTTATATCTCAAATTCAGGCTCAAAACACCCGAAAATTCAATATTTTGGGGTCCTAGAGGCAATCTGTACATGCCTACTCAGTGCTAGAATATTTTCAAAATATAGGCTAAAATCATGCTGAAAATCGATATTTTAGGTGCCATAAAGTCCATATCTCAAATTAAGGCCCCAAAAACCCGAAAATTCGATATTTAGGTGTCCCAGAAGCGATCTGTACATGCCTACTCCGTATTAGAGTATTTTAAAAATACAGGCCAAAAACATACTGAAAATCGATATTTTAGGTGCCCAAAAGTCGATATGTGCATGCATCTTCTGTACTCGTTTATATCTCAATATCAAGCTCAAAACACCCGAAAATTCGATATTTTGGGGTCCCAGAAGCGATCTGTACATGCCTACTCCGTGTTAGAGTATTTTCAAAATACAGGCCAAAAACATACTAAAAATCGATCTTTTAGGTGCCCAAAAGTCGATATGTGCATACATCTTCTGTACCCGTTTATTTCTCAAATTCTGGCCCTAAACACCCGAAAATTCGATATTTTGGGGTCACAGAAGCGATCTGTACATGCCTACTCAGAGCTAGAATGTTTTCAAAATATAGGCTCAAAACATGCTCAAAATCGATATTTTAGGTGCCCAAAAGTCGATATGTCCATGCATCTTCTGTACTCGTTTATATCTCAAATTCAAGCTCAAAACACACGAAAATTCGATATTTTGGGGTCCCAGAAGAGATCTGTACATGCCTACTCAGTGCTAGAATATTTTCAAAATATAGGCTAAAAACATGCTAAAAATCGGTCTTTTAGGTGCCAAAAAGTCGATATCTCAAATTAAGTCCCAAAACACCCGATAATTCGATATTTAGGGGTCCCAAAAGCGATCTGTACATGCCTACTCCGTGTTAGAGTATTTTCAAAATACAAGCCAAAAACATACTGAAAATCGATCTTTTAGGTGCCCAAAAGTCGATATGTGCATGCATCTTCAGTACCCGTTTATATCTCAAATTCTGGCCCTAAACACCCGAAAATTCGATATTTTGGGGTCCCAGAAGCGATCTGTACATGCCTACTCCGTGTTAGAGTATTTTTTAATATACATGCCCAAAACATGCTGAAAATCGATATTTTAGAAGCCCAAAGTCAATATGTGCTTGTATCTTCTGTACCCGTTTATATCTCAAATTCAGGCTCAAAACACCCGAAAATTCAATATTTTGGAGTCCCAGAAGCAATCTGTACATGCCTACTCAGTGCAAGAATATTTTCAAAATATAGGCTAAAACATGCTAAAAATCGATATTTTAGGTGCCAAAAAGTCGATATCTCAAATTAAGGCCCAAAACACCCGAAAATTCGATATTTAGGGGTCCCAGAAGCGATCTGTACATGCTTACTCCGTGTTAGAGTATTTTCAAAATACAGGCCAAAAACATACTGAAAATCGATCTTTTAGGTGCCCAAAAGTCGATATGTGCATGCATCTTCTGTACCCGTTTATATCTCAAATTCTGGCCCTAAACACCCAAAAATTCGATATTTTGGGGTCCCTGAAGCGATCTGTACATGCCTACTGAGAGCTAGAATGTTTTCAAAATATAGGCTCAAAACATGCTCAAAATCGATATTTTAGATGCCCAAAGTCAATATGTGCTTGTATCTTCTGTACCCGTTTATATCTCAAATTCAGGCTCAAAACACCCGAAAATTCAATATTTTGGAGTCTCAGAAGCAATCTGTACATGCCTACTCAGTGCAAAAATATTTTCAAAATATAGGCTAAAACATGCTAAAAATCGATATTTTAGGTGCCAAAAAGTCGATATCTCAAATTAAGGCCCAAAACACCCGAAAATTCGATATTTAGGGGTCCCAGAAGCGATCTGTACATGCTTACTCCGTGTTAGAGTATTTTCAAAATACAGGCCAAAAACATACTGAAAATCGATCTTTTAGGTGCCCAAAAGTCGATATGTGCATGCATCTTCTGTACCCGTTTATATCTCAAATTCTGGCCCTAAACACCCGAAAATTCAATATTTTGGGGTCCCAGAAGCAATCGGTACATGCCTACTCAGTGCTAGAATATTTTCAAAATATAGGCTAAAAACATGCTAAAAAACGATATTTTAGGTGCCAAAAAGTCGATATCTCAAATTAAGGCCCAAAACACCCGAAAATACGATATTTAGGGGCCCCAGAAGCGATCTATACATGCCTACTCGGTGTAAGAATATTTTCAAAATACAGGACCAAAACATGCTCTAAATCGATGTTTTAGGTTCCCAAAAGTCTATATGTGCATGCATCTTCAGTACCCGTTTATATCTCAAATTCAGGCTCAAAACACCCGAAAATTCGATATTTTGGGGTCCCAGAAGCGATCTTTACATGCCTACTCCGTGTTAGAGTATTTTCAAAATACATGCCCAAAACATGCTGAAAATCGATATTTTAGATGCCCAAAGTCAATATGTGCATGTATCTTCTGTACCCGTTTATATCTCAAATTCAGGCTCAAAACACCCGAAAATTCAATATTTTGGAGTCCCAGAAGCAATCTGTACATTCCTACTCAGTGCTAGAATATTTTCAAAATATAGGCTAAAAACATGCTAAAAATCGATATTTTAGGTGCCAAAAAGTCGATATCTCAAATTAAGGCCCAAAACACCCGAAAATTCGATATTTAGGGGTCATAGAAGCGATCTGTACATGCCTACTCCGTGTTAGAGTATTTTCAAATTACAGGCCAAAAACATACTGAAAATCGATGTTTTAGGCGCCCAAAAGTCGATATGTGCATGCATCTTCTGTACCCGTTTATATCTCAAATTCTGGCCCTAAACACCCGAAAATTCGATATTTTGGGGTCCCAGAAGCCATCTGTACATGCCTACTCCGTGTTAGAGTATTTAAAAAAAAAAGGCCAAAAACATACTGAAAATCGATATTTTAGGTGCGTAAAGGCGATATCTCAAATTAAGTCCCAAAACACCCGAAAATTCGATATTTAGGGGTCCCAGAACCGATCTGTACATGCCCACTCCGTGTTAGAGTATTTTTAAAATAGAGGCCAAAAACATACTGAAAATCGATCTTTTAAGTGCACAAAAGTCGATATGTGCATGCATCTTCTGTACCCGTTTATTTCTCAAATTCTGGCCCTAAACACCCGAAAATTCGATATTTTGGGGTCCCAGAAGCGATCTGTACATGCCTACTCAGAGCTAGAATGTTTTCAAAATATAGGCTCAAAACATGCTCAAAATCGATATTTTAGGTGCCCAAAAGTCGATATGTGCATGCATCTTCTGTACTCGTTTATATCTCAAATTCAAGCTCAAAACACCCGAAAATTCGTTATTTTGGGGTCCCAGAAGCGATCTGTACATGCCTACTCAGTGCTAGAATATTTTCAAAATATAGGCTAAAAACATGCTAAAAATCGGTCTTTTAGGTGCCAAAAAGTCGATATCTCAAATTAAGGCCCAAAACACCCGAAAATTCGATATTTAGGGGTCCCAGAAGCGATCTATACATGCCTACTCCGTGTTAGAGTTTTTTCAAAATAAAGGCCCAAAACATGCTCTAAATCGATGTTTTATGTTCCAAAAAGTCGATATGTGCATGCATCTTCAATACCCGTTTATATCTCAAATTCAGGCTCAAAACACCCGAAAATTCGATATTTTGGGGTCCCAGAAGCGATCTGTACATGCCTACTCCGTGTTAGAGTATTTTCAAAATACATGCCCAAAACATGCTGAAAATCGATATTTTAGATGCCCAAAGTCAATATGTGCATGTATCTTCTGTACCCGTTTATATCTCAAATTCAGGCTCAAAACACCCGAAAATTCAATATTTTGGAGTCCCAGAAGCAATCTGTACATGCCTACTCAGTGCATGAATATTTTCAAAATATAGGCTAAAACATGCTAAAAATCGATATTTTAGGTGCCAAAAAGTCGATATCTCAAATTAAGGCCCAAAACACCCGAAAATTCGATATTTAGGGGTCCCAGAAGCGATCTGTACATGCCTACTCCGTGTTAGAGTATTTTCAAAATACAGGCCAAAAACATACTGAAAATCGATCTTTTAGGTGCCCAAAAGTCGATATGTGCATGTATCTTCTGTACCCGTTTATATCTCAAATTCTGGCCCTAAACACCCGAAAATTCGATATTTTGGGGTCCCAGAAGCGATCTGTACATGCCTACTACGTGTTAGAGTATTTTCAAAATACATGCCCAAAACATGCTGAAGATCGATATTTTAGATGCCCAAAGTCAATATGTGCATGTATCTTCTGTACCCGTTTATATCTCAAATTCAGGCTCAAAACACCCGAAAATTCAATATTTTGGGGTCCCAGAAGCAATCTGTACATGCCTACTCAGTGCTAGAATATTTTCAAAATATAGGCTAAAAACATGCTAAAAATCGATATTTTAGGTGCCCAAAAGTCGATATGTGCATGCATCTTCTGTACCCGTTTATATCTCAAATTCTGGCCCTAAACCCGAAAATTCTTTATTTTGGGGTCCCAGAAGCGATCTGTACATGCCTAATCCGTGTTAGAGTATTTTCAAAATACAGGCCAAAAACATACTGAAAATCGATATTTTAGGTGAGTAAAGGCGATATCTCAAATTAAGTCCCAAAACACCCGAAATTTCGATATTTAGGGGTCCTAGAACCGATCTGTACATGCCTACTCCGTTTTAGTGTATTTTCAAAATACAGGCCAAAAACATACTGAAAATCGATCTTTTAGGTGCCCAAAAGTCGATATGTGCATGCATCTTCTGTACTCGTTTATATCTCAAATTCAAGCTCAAAACACCCGAAAATTCGATATTTTGGGGTCCCAGAGGCGATCTGTACATGCCTACTCAGTGCTAGAATATTTTTAAAATATAGGCTAAAAACATGCTAAAAATCGATCTTTTAGGTGCCAAAAAGTCGATATCTCAAATTAAGGCCCAAAACACCCGAAAATTCGATATTTAGGGGTCCCAGAAGCGATCTATACATGCCTACTCCGTGTTAGAGTATTTTCAAAATACAGGCCCATAACATGCTCAAAATCGATGTTGTAGGTTCCAAAAAGTCGATATGTGCATGCATCATCAGTATCCGTTTATATCTCAAATTCAGGCTCAAAACACCCGAAAATTCGATGTTTTGGGGTCCCAGAAGCGATCTGTACATGCCTACTTAGAGCTAGAATGTTTTCAAAATATAGGCTCAAAACATGCTCAAAATCGATATTTTAGGTGCCCAAAAGTCGATATGTCCATGCATCTTCTGTACTCGTTTATATCTCAAATTCAAGCTCAAAACACCCGAAAATTCGATATTTTGGGGTCCCAGAAGCGATCTGTACATGCCTACTCCGTGTTAGAGTATTTTCAAAATACAGGCCAAAAACATACTAAAAATCGATCTTTTAGGTGCCCAAAAGTCGATATGTGCATACATCTTCTGTACCCGTTTATTTCTCAAATTCTGGCCCTAAACACCCGAAAATTCGATATTTTGGGGTCACAGAAGCGATCTGTACATGCCTACTCAGAGCTAGAATGTTTTCAAAATATAGGCTCAAAACATGCTCAAAATCGATATTTTAGGTGCCCAAAAGTCGATATGTCCATGCATCTTCTGTACTCGTTTATATCTCAAATTCAAGCTCAAAACACACGAAAATTCGATATTTTGGGGTCCCAGAAGAGATCTGTACATGCCTACTCAGTGCTAGAATATTTTCAAAATATAGGCTAAAAACATGCTAAAAATCGGTCTTTTAGGTGCCAAAAAGTCGATATCTCAAATTAAGTCCCAAAACACCCGATAATTCGATATTTAGGGGTCCCAAAAGCGATCTGTACATGCCTACTCCGTGTTAGAGTATTTTCAAAATACAAGCCAAAAACATACTGAAAATCGATCTTTTAGGTGCCCAAAAGTCGATATGTGCATGCATCTTCAGTACCCGTTTATATCTCAAATTCTGGCCCTAAACACCCGAAAATTCGATATTTTGGGGTCCCAGAAGCGATCTGTACATGCCTACTCCGTGTTAGAGTATTTTTTAATATACATGCCCAAAACATGCTGAAAATCGATATTTTAGAAGCCCAAAGTCAATATGTGCTTGTATCTTCTGTACCCGTTTATATCTCAAATTCAGGCTCAAAACACCCGAAAATTCAATATTTTGGAGTCCCAGAAGCAATCTGTACATGCCTACTCAGTGCAAGAATATTTTCAAAATATAGGCTAAAACATGCTAAAAATCGATATTTTAGGTGCCAAAAAGTCGATATCTCAAATTAAGGCCCAAAACACCCGAAAATTCGATATTTAGGGGTCCCAGAAGCGATCTGTACATGCTTACTCCGTGTTAGAGTATTTTCAAAATACAGGCCAAAAACATACTGAAAATCGATCTTTTAGGTGCCCAAAAGTCGATATGTGCATGCATCTTCTGTACCCGTTTATATCTCAAATTCTGGCCCTAAACACCCAAAAATTCGATATTTTGGGGTCCCTGAAGCGATCTGTACATGCCTACTGAGAGCTAGAATGTTTTCAAAATATAGGCTCAAAACATGCTCAAAATCGATATTTTAGATGCCCAAAGTCAATATGTGCTTGTATCTTCTGTACCCGTTTATATCTCAAATTCAGGCTCAAAACACCCGAAAATTCAATATTTTGGAGTCTCAGAAGCAATCTGTACATGCCTACTCAGTGCAAAAATATTTTCAAAATATAGGCTAAAACATGCTAAAAATCGATATTTTAGGTGCCAAAAAGTCGATATCTCAAATTAAGGCCCAAAACACCCGAAAATTCGATATTTAGGGGTCCCAGAAGCGATCTGTACATGCTTACTCCGTGTTAGAGTATTTTCAAAATACAGGCCAAAAACATACTGAAAATCGATCTTTTAGGTGCCCAAAAGTCGATATGTGCATGCATCTTCTGTACCCGTTTATATCTCAAATTCTGGCCCTAAACACCCGAAAATTCAATATTTTGGGGTCCCAGAAGCAATCGGTACATGCCTACTCAGTGCTAGAATATTTTCAAAATATAGGCTAAAAACATGCTAAAAAACGATATTTTAGGTGCCAAAAAGTCGATATCTCAAATTAAGGCCCAAAACACCCGAAAATACGATATTTAGGGGCCCCAGAAGCGATCTATACATGCCTACTCGGTGTAAGAATATTTTCAAAATACAGGACCAAAACATGCTCTAAATCGATGTTTTAGGTTCCCAAAAGTCTATATGTGCATGCATCTTCAGTACCCGTTTATATCTCAAATTCAGGCTCAAAACACCCGAAAATTCGATATTTTGGGGTCCCAGAAGCGATCTTTACATGCCTACTCCGTGTTAGAGTATTTTCAAAATACATGCCCAAAACATGCTGAAAATCGATATTTTAGATGCCCAAAGTCAATATGTGCATGTATCTTCTGTACCCGTTTATATCTCAAATTCAGGCTCAAAACACCCGAAAATTCAATATTTTGGAGTCCCAGAAGCAATCTGTACATTCCTACTCAGTGCTAGAATATTTTCAAAATATAGGCTAAAAACATGCTAAAAATCGATATTTTAGGTGCCAAAAAGTCGATATCTCAAATTAAGGCCCAAAACACCCGAAAATTCGATATTTAGGGGTCATAGAAGCGATCTGTACATGCCTACTCCGTGTTAGAGTATTTTCAAATTACAGGCCAAAAACATACTGAAAATCGATGTTTTAGGCGCCCAAAAGTCGATATGTGCATGCATCTTCTGTACCCGTTTATATCTCAAATTCTGGCCCTAAACACCCGAAAATTCGATATTTTGGGGTCCCAGAAGCCATCTGTACATGCCTACTCCGTGTTAGAGTATTTAAAAAAAAAAGGCCAAAAACATACTGAAAATCGATATTTTAGGTGCGTAAAGGCGATATCTCAAATTAAGTCCCAAAACACCCGAAAATTCGATATTTAGGGGTCCCAGAACCGATCTGTACATGCCCACTCCGTGTTAGAGTATTTTTAAAATAGAGGCCAAAAACATACTGAAAATCGATCTTTTAAGTGCACAAAAGTCGATATGTGCATGCATCTTCTGTACCCGTTTATTTCTCAAATTCTGGCCCTAAACACCCGAAAATTCGATATTTTGGGGTCCCAGAAGCGATCTGTACATGCCTACTCAGAGCTAGAATGTTTTCAAAATATAGGCTCAAAACATGCTCAAAATCGATATTTTAGGTGCCCAAAAGTCGATATGTGCATGCATCTTCTGTACTCGTTTATATCTCAAATTCAAGCTCAAAACACCCGAAAATTCGTTATTTTGGGGTCCCAGAAGCGATCTGTACATGCCTACTCAGTGCTAGAATATTTTCAAAATATAGGCTAAAAACATGCTAAAAATCGGTCTTTTAGGTGCCAAAAAGTCGATATCTCAAATTAAGGCCCAAAACACCCGAAAATTCGATATTTAGGGGTCCCAGAAGCGATCTATACATGCCTACTCCGTGTTAGAGTTTTTTCAAAATAAAGGCCCAAAACATGCTCTAAATCGATGTTTTATGTTCCAAAAAGTCGATATGTGCATGCATCTTCAATACCCGTTTATATCTCAAATTCAGGCTCAAAACACCCGAAAATTCGATATTTTGGGGTCCCAGAAGCGATCTGTACATGCCTACTCCGTGTTAGAGTATTTTCAAAATACATGCCCAAAACATGCTGAAAATCGATATTTTAGATGCCCAAAGTCAATATGTGCATGTATCTTCTGTACCCGTTTATATCTCAAATTCAGGCTCAAAACACCCGAAAATTCAATATTTTGGAGTCCCAGAAGCAATCTGTACATGCCTACTCAGTGCATGAATATTTTCAAAATATAGGCTAAAACATGCTAAAAATCGATATTTTAGGTGCCAAAAAGTCGATATCTCAAATTAAGGCCCAAAACACCCGAAAATTCGATATTTAGGGGTCCCAGAAGCGATCTGTACATGCCTACTCCGTGTTAGAGTATTTTCAAAATACAGGCCAAAAACATACTGAAAATCGATCTTTTAGGTGCCCAAAAGTCGATATGTGCATGTATCTTCTGTACCCGTTTATATCTCAAATTCTGGCCCTAAACACCCGAAAATTCGATATTTTGGGGTCCCAGAAGCGATCTGTACATGCCTACTACGTGTTAGAGTATTTTCAAAATACATGCCCAAAACATGCTGAAGATCGATATTTTAGATGCCCAAAGTCAATATGTGCATGTATCTTCTGTACCCGTTTATATCTCAAATTCAGGCTCAAAACACCCGAAAATTCAATATTTTGGGGTCCCAGAAGCAATCTGTACATGCCTACTCAGTGCTAGAATATTTTCAAAATATAGGCTAAAAACATGCTAAAAATCGATATTTTAGGTGCCCAAAAGTCGATATGTGCATGCATCTTCTGTACCCGTTTATATCTCAAATTCTGGCCCTAAACCCGAAAATTCTTTATTTTGGGGTCCCAGAAGCGATCTGTACATGCCTAATCCGTGTTAGAGTATTTTCAAAATACAGGCCAAAAACATACTGAAAATCGATATTTTAGGTGAGTAAAGGCGATATCTCAAATTAAGTCCCAAAACACCCGAAATTTCGATATTTAGGGGTCCTAGAACCGATCTGTACATGCCTACTCCGTTTTAGTGTATTTTCAAAATACAGGCCAAAAACATACTGAAAATCGATCTTTTAGGTGCCCAAAAGTCGATATGTGCATGCATCTTCTGTACTCGTTTATATCTCAAATTCAAGCTCAAAACACCCGAAAATTCGATATTTTGGGGTCCCAGAGGCGATCTGTACATGCCTACTCAGTGCTAGAATATTTTTAAAATATAGGCTAAAAACATGCTAAAAATCGATCTTTTAGGTGCCAAAAAGTCGATATCTCAAATTAAGGCCCAAAACACCCGAAAATTCGATATTTAGGGGTCCCAGAAGCGATCTATACATGCCTACTCCGTGTTAGAGTATTTTCAAAATACAGGCCCATAACATGCTCAAAATCGATGTTGTAGGTTCCAAAAAGTCGATATGTGCATGCATCATCAGTATCCGTTTATATCTCAAATTCAGGCTCAAAACACCCGAAAATTCGATGTTTTGGGGTCCCAGAAGCGATCTGTACATGCCTACTTAGAGCTAGAATGTTTTCAAAATATAGGCTCAAAACATGCTCAAAATCGATATTTTAGGTGCCCAAAAGTCGATATGTCCATGCATCTTCTGTACTCGTTTATATCTCAAATTCAAGCTCAAAACACACGAAAATTCGATATTTTGGGGTCCCAGAAGCGATCTGTACATGCCTACTCAGTGCTAGAATATTTTTTTAAAATATAGGCTAAAAACATGCTAAAAATCGGTCTTTTAGGTGCCAAAAA
The DNA here is from genome assembly GCA_033782935.1 of Petrolisthes cinctipes. Lineage (NCBI taxonomy): Eukaryota > Metazoa > Arthropoda > Malacostraca > Decapoda > Porcellanidae > Petrolisthes > Petrolisthes cinctipes. Next base: position 528,474 of record JAWQEG010001675.1, read on the forward strand.
GTCGATATCTCAAATTAAGTCCCAAAACACCCGAAAATTCGATATTTAGGGGTCCCAGAAGCGATCTGTACATGCCTACTCCGTGTTAGAGTATTTTCAAAATACAGGCCAAAAACATACTGAAAATCGATCTTTTAGGTGCCCAAAAGTCGATATGTGCATGCATCTTCTGTACCCGTTTATATCTCAAATTCTGGCCCTAAACACCCGAAAATTCAATATTTTGGGTCCCAAAAGCAATCTGTACATGCCTAATCAGTGCTAGAATATTTTCAAAATATAGGCTAAAAACTTGCTAAAAACCGATATTTTAGGGGCCAAAAAGTCGATATCTCAAATTCAGGCTCAAAACACCCGAAAATTCAATATTTTGGGGTCCCAGAAGCAATCTGTACATGCCTACTCAGTGCTAGAATATTTTCAAAATATAGGCTAAAAACATGCTAAAAATCCATATTTTAGGTGCCCAAAAGTCGATATGTGCATGCATCTTCTGTACCCGTTTATATCTCAAATTCTGGCCCTAAACCCGAAAATTCTTTATTTTGGGGTCCCAGAAGCGATCTGTACATGCCTAATCCGTGTTAGAGTATTTTCAAAATACAGGCCAAAAACATACTGAAAATCGATATTTTAGGTGAGTAAAGGCGATATCTCAAATTAAGTCCCAAAACACCCGAAAATTCGATATTTAGGGGTCCTAGAACCGATCTGTACATGCCTACTCCGTTTTAGTGTATTTTCAAAATACAGGCCAAAAACATACTGAAAATCGATCTTTTAGGTGCCCAAAAGTCGATATGTGCATGCATCTTCTGTACTCGTTTATATCTCAAATTCAAGCTCAAAACACACGAAAATTCGATATTTTGGGGTCCCAGAAGCGATCTGTACATGCCTACTCAGTGCTAGAATATTTTTTTAAAATTTAGGCTAAAAACATGCTAAAAATCGGTCTTTTAGGTGCCAAAAAGTCGATATCTCAAATTAAGTCCCAAAACACCCGAAAATTCGATATTTAGGGGTCCCAGAAGCGATCTGTACATGCCTACTCCGTGTTAGAGTATTTTCAAAATACAGGCCAAAAACATACTGAAAATCGATCTTTTAGGTGCCCAAAAGTCGATATGTGCATGCATCTTCTGTACCCGTTTATATCTCAAATTCTGGCCCTAAACACCCGAAAATTCAATATTTTGGGGTCCCAAAAGCAATCTGTACATGCCTAATCAGTGCTAGAATATTTTCAAAATATAGGCTAAAAACTTGCTAAAAACCGATATTTTAGGGGCCAAAAAGTCGATATCTCAAATTAAGGTTCAAAACACCCGAAAATTCGATATTTAGGGGTCCCAGAAGCGATCTATACATGCCTACTCCGTGTTAGAGTATTTTCAAAATAATGGCCCAAAACATGCTCTAAATCGATGTTTTAGGTTCCAAAAAGTCGATATGTGCATGCATCTTCAGTACCCGTTTATATCTCAAATTCTGGCTCAAAACACCCGAAAATTCGATATTTTGGGGTCCCAGAAGCGATCTGTACATGCCTACTCCGTGTTAGAGTATTTTTTAATATACATGCCCAAAACATGCTGAAAATCGATATTTTAGATGCCCAAAGTCAATATGTGCTTGTATCTTCTGTACCCGTTTATATCTCAAATTCTGGCCCTAAACACCCGAAAATTCGATATTTTTGGGTCACAGAAGCGATCTGTACATGCCTACTGAGAGCTAGAATTTTTTTTAAATATAGACTCAAAACATGCTCAAAATCGATATTTTAGGTGCCCAAAAGTCGATATGTGCATGCATCTTCTGTACTCGTTTATATCTCAAATTCAAGCTCAAAACACCCGAAAATTCGATATTTTGGGGTCCCAGAAGCGATCTGTACATGCCTACTCAGTGCTAGAATATTTTAAAAATATAGGCTAAAAACATGATAAAATCGATCTTTTAGGTGCCAAAAAGTCGATATCTCAAATTCAGTCCCAAAACACCCGAAAATTCGATATTTAGGGGTCCCAGAAGCGATCTGTACATGCCTACTCCGTGTTAGAGTATTTTCAAAATACAGGCCAAAAACATACTGAAAATCGATCTTTTAGGTGCCCAAAAGTCGATATGTGCATGCATTTTCTGTACCCGTTTATATCTCAAATTCTGGCCCTAAACACCCGAAAATTCAATATTTTGGGGTCCCAGAAGCAATCGGTACATGCCTACTCAGTGCTAGAATATTTTTAAAATATAGGCTAAAAACATGCTAAAAAACGATATTTTAGGTGCTAAAAAGTCGATATCTCAAATTAAGGCCCAAAACACCCGAAAATACGATATTTAGGGGTCCCAGAAGCGATCTATACATGCCTACTCGGTGTAAGAGTATTTTCAAAATACAGGACCAAAACATGCTCAAAATCGATGTTTTAGGTTCCCAAAAGTCTATATGTGCATGCATCTTCAGTACCCGTTTATATCTCAAATTCAGGCTCAAAACACCCTAAAATTCGATATTTTGGGGTCCCAGAAGCGATCTGTACATGCCTACTCCGTATTAGAGTATTTTCAAAATACATGCCCAAAACATGCTGAAAATCGATATTTTAGATGCCCAAAGTCAATATGTGCTTGTATCTTCTGTACCCGTTTATATATCAAATTCAGGCTCAAAACACCCGAGAATTCAATATTTTGGAGTCTCAGAAGCAATCTGTACATGCCTACTCAGTGCAAGAATATTTTCAAAATATAGGCTAAAACATGCTAAAAATCGATATTTTAGGTGCCAAAAAGTCGATATCTCAAATTAAGGCCCAAAACACCCGAAAATTCGATATTTAGGGGTCCCAGAAGCGATCTGTACATGCTTACTCCGTGTTAGAGTATTTTCAAAATACAGGCCAAAAACATACTGAAAATCGATCTTTTAGGTGCCCAAAAGTCGATATGTGCATGCATCTTCTGTACCCGTTTATATCTCAAATTCTGGCCCTAAACACCCGAAAATTCGATATTTTGGGGTCCCTGAAGCGATCTGTACATGCCTACTGAGAGCTAGAATGTTTTCAAAATATAGGCTCAAAACATGCTCAAAATCGATATTTTAGGTGCCCAAAAGTCGATATGTGCATGCATCTTCTGTACTCGTTTATATCTCAAATTCAAGCTCAAAACACCCGAAAATTCGATATTTTGGGGTCCCAGAAGCGATCTGTACATGCCTACTCAGTGCTAGAATATTTTCAAAATATAGGCTAAAAACATGCTAAAAATCGATCTTTCAGGTGCCAAAAAGTCGATATCTCAAATTCAGTCCCAAAACACCCGAAAATTCGATATTTAGGGGTCCCAGAAGCGATCTGTACATGCCTACTCCGTGTTAGAGTATTTTCAAAATACAGGCCAAAAACATACTGAAAATCGATCTTTTAGGTGCCCAAAAGTCGATATGTGCATGCATCTTCTGTACCCGTTTATATCTCAAATACTGGCCCTAAACACCCGAAAATTCAATATTTTGGGGTCCCAGAAGCAATCGGTACATGCCTACTCAGTGCTAGAATATTTTCAAAATATAGGCTAAAAACATGCTAAAAAACGATATTTTAGGTGCCAAAAAGTCGATATCTCAAATTAAGGCCCAAAACACCCGAAAATACGATATTTAGGGGCCCCAGAAGCGATCTATACATGCCTACTCGGTGTAAGAATATTTTCAAAATACAGGACCAAAACATGCTCAAAATCGATGTTTTAGGTTCCCAAAAGTCTATATGTGCATGCATCTTCAGTACCCGTTTATATCTCAAATTCTGGCCCTAAACACCCGAAAATTCGATATTTTGGGGTCCCAGAAGCCATCTGTACATGCCTACTCCGTGTTAGAGTATTTAAAAAAAAAGGCCAAAAACATACTGAAAATCGATATTTTAGGTGCGTAAAGGCGATATCTCAAATTAAGTCCCAAAACACCCGAAAATTCGATATTTAGGGGTCCCAGAAGCGATCTGTACATGCCCACTCCGTGTTAGAGTATTTTTAAAATAGAGGCCAAAAACATACTGAAAATCGATCTTTTAAGTGCACAAAAGTCGATATGTGCATGCATCTTCTGTACCCGTTTATTTCTCAAATTCTGGCCCTAAACACCCGAAAATTCGATATTTTGGGGTCCCAGAAGCGATCTGTACATGCCTACTCAGAGCTAGAATGTTTTCAAAATATAGGCTCAAAACATGCTCAAAATCGATATTTTAGGTGCAAAAAAGTCGATATGTGCATGCATCTTCTGTACTCGTTTATATCTCAAATTCAAGCTCAAAACACCCGAAAATTCGTTATTTTGGGGTCCCAGAAGCGATCTGTACATGCCTACTCAGTGCTAGAATATTTTCAAAATATAGGCTAAAAACATGCTAAAAATCGGTCTTTTAGGTGCCAAAAAGTCGATATCTCAAATTAAGGCCCAAAACACCCGAAAATTCGATATTTAGGGGTCCCAGAAGCGATCTATACATGCCTACTCCGTGTTAGAGTTTTTTCAAAATAAAGGCCCAAAACATGCTCTAAATCGATGTTTTATGTTCCAAAAAGTCGATATGTGCATGCATCTTCAGTACCCGTTTATATCTCAAATTCAGGCTCAAAACACCCGAAAATTCGATATTTTGGGGTCCCAGAAGCTATCTGTACATGCCTACTCCGTGTTAGAGTATTTTCAAAATACATGCCCAAAACATGCTGAAAATCGATATTTTAGATGCCCAAAGTCAATATGTGCTTGTATCTTCTGTACCCGTTTATATCTCAAATTCAGGCTCAAAACACCCGAAAATTCAATATTTTGGAGTCCCAGAAGCAATCTGTACATGCCTACTCAGTGCATGAATATTTTCAAAATATAGGCTAAAACATGCTAAAAATCGATATTTTAGGTGCCAAAAAGTCGATATCTCAAATTAAGGCCCAAAACACCCGAAAATTCGATATTTAGGGGTCCCAGAAGCGATCTGTACATGCCTACTCCGTGTTAGAGTATTTTCAAAATACAGGCCAAAAACATACTGAAAATCGATCTTTTAGGTGCCCAAAAGTCGATATGTGCATGCATCTTCTGTACCCGTTTATATCTCAAATTCTGGCCCTAAACACCCGAAAATTCGATATTTTGGGGTCCCAGAAGCGATCTGTACATGCCTACTACGTGTTAGAGTATTTTCAAAATACATGCTCAAAACATGCTGAAAATCGATATTTTAGATGCCCAAAGTCAATATGTGCATGTATCTTCTGTACCCGTTTATATCTCAAATTCAGGCTCAAAACACCCGAAAATTCAATATTTTGGGGTCCCAGAAGCAATCTGTACATGCCTACTCAGTGCTAGAATATTTTCAAAATATAGGCTAAAAACATGCTAAAAATCGATATTTTAGGTGCCCAAAAGTCGATATGTGCATGCATCTTCTGTACCCGTTTATATCTCAAATTCTGGCCCTAAACCCGAAAATTCTTTATTTTGGGGTCCCAGAAGCGATCTGTACATGCCTAATCCGTGTTAGAGTATTTTCAAAATACAGGCCAAAAACATACTGAAAATCGATATTTTAGGTGAGTAAAGGCGATATCTCAAATTAAGTCCCAAAACACCCGAAAATTCGATATTTAGGGGTCCTAGAACCGATCTGTACATGCCTACTCCGTTTTAGTGTATTTTCAAAATACAGGCCAAAAACATACTGAAAATCGATCTTTTAGGTGCCCAAAAGTCGATATGTGCATGCATCTTCTGTACTCGTTTATATCTCAAATTCAAGCTCAAAACACCCGAAAATTCGATATTTTGGGGTCCCAGAGGCGATCTGTACATGCCTACTCAGTGCTAGAATATTTTTAAAATATAGGCTAAAAACATGCTAAAAATCGATCTTTTAGGTGCCAAAAAGTCGATATCTCAAATTAAGGCCCAAAACACCCGAAAATTCGATATTTAGGGGTCCCAGAAGCGATCTATACATGCCTACTCCGTGTTAGAGTATTTTCAAAATACAGGCCCATAACATGCTCAAAATCGATATTTTAGATGCCCAAAGTCAATATGTGCATGTATCTTCTGTACCCGTTTATATCTCAAATTCAGGCTCAAAACACCCGAAAATTCAATATTTTGGGGTCCCAGAAGCAATCTGTACATGCCTACTCAGTGCTAGAATATTTTCAAAATATAGGCTAAAATCATGCTGAAAATCGATATTTTAGGTGCCATAAAGTCCATATCTCAAATTAAGGCCCCAAAAACCCGAAAATTCGATATTTAGGTGTCCCAGAAGCGATCTGTACATGCCTACTCCGTATTAGAGTATTTTAAAAATACAGGCCAAAAACATACTGAAAATCGATATTTTAGGTGCCCAAAAGTCGATATGTGCATGCATCTTCAGTACCCGTTTATATCTCAAATTCTGGCCCTAAACACCCGAAAATTCGATATTTTGGGGTCCCTGAAGCGATCTGTACATGCCTACTGAGAGCTAGAATGTTTTCAAAATATAGGCTCAAAACATGCTCAAAATCGATATTTTAGGTGCCCAAAAGTCGATATGTGCATGCATCTTCTGTACTCGTTTATATCTCAAATTCAAGCTCAAAACACCCGAAAATTCGATATTTTGGGGTCCCAGAAGCGATCTGTACATGCCTACTCAGTGCTAGAATATTTTCAAAATATAGGCTAAAAACATGCTAAAAATCGGTCTTTTAGGTGCCAAAAAGTCGATATCTCAAATTAAGGCCCAAAACACCCGAAAATTCGATATTTAGGGGTCCCAGAAGCGATCTATACATGCCTACTCCGTGTTAGAGTTTTTTCAAAATAAAGGCCCAAAACATGCTCTAAATCGATGTTTTATGTTCCAAAAAGTCGATATGTGCATGCATCTCCAGTACCCGTTTATATCTCAAATTCAGGCTCAAAACACCCGAAAATTCGATATTTTGGGGTCCCAGAAGCTATCTGTACATGCCTACTCCGTGTTAGAGTATTTTCAAAATACATGCCCAAAACATGCTGAAAATCGATATTTTAGATGCCCAAAGTCAATATGTGCTTGTATCTTCTGTACCCGTTTATATCTCAAATTCAGGCTCAAAACACCCGAAAATTCAATATTTTGGAGTCCCAGAAGCAATCTGTACATGCCTACTCAGTGCATGAATATTTTCAAAATATAGGCTAAAACATGCTAAAAATCGATATTTTAGGTGCCAAAAAGTCGATAACTCAAATTAAGGCCCAAAACACCCGAAAATTCGATATTTAGGGGTCCCAGAAGCGATCTGTACATGCCTACTCCGTATTAGAGTATTTTAAAAATACAGGCCAAAAACATACTGAAAATCGATATTTTAGGTGCCCAAAAGTCGATATGTGCATGCATCTTCAGTACCCGTTTATATCTCAAATTCTGGCCCTAAACACCCGAAAATTCGATATTTTGGGTTCCCTGAAGCGATCTGTACATGCCTACTGAGAGCTAGAATGTTTTCAAAATATAGGCTCAAAACATGCTCAAAATCGATATTTTAGGTGCCCAAAAGTCGATATGTGCATGCATCTTCTGTACTCGTTTATATCTCAAATTCAAGCTCAAAACACCCGAAAATTCGATATTTTGGGGTCCCAGAAGCGATCTGTACATGCCTACTCAGTGCTAGAATATTTTCAAAATATAGGCTAAAAACATGCTAAAAATCGATCTTTCAGGTGCCAAAAAGTCGATATCTCAAATTCAGTCCCAAAACACCCGAAAATTCGATATTTAGGGGTCCCAGAAGCGATCTGTACATGCCTACTCCGTGTTAGAGTATTTTCAAAATACAGGCCAAAAACATACTGAAAATCGATCTTTTAGGTGCCCAAAAGTCGATATGTGCATGCATCTTCTGTACCCGTTTATATCTCAAATTCTGGCCCTAAACACCCGAAAATTCAATATTTTGGTGTCCCAGAAGCAATCGGTACATGCCTACTCAGTGCTAGAATATTTTAAAAATATAGGCTAAAAACATGCTAAAAAACGATATTTTAGGTGCCAAAAAGTCGATATCTCAAATTAAGGCACAAAACACCCGAAAATACGATATTTAGGGGCCCCAGAAGCGATCTATACATGCCTACTCGGTGTAAGAATATTTTCAAATTACAGGACCAAAACATGCTCAAAATCGATGTTTTAGGTTCCCAAAAGTGTATATGTGCATGCATCTTCAGTACCCGTTTATATCTCAAATTCAGGCTCAAAACACCCGAAAATTCGATATTTTGGGGTCCCAGAAGCGATCTTTACATGCCTACTCCGTGTTAGAGTATTTTCAAAATACATGCCCAAAACATGCTGAAAATCGATATTTTAGATGCCCAAAGTCAATATGTGCATGTATCTTCTGTACCCGTTTATATCTCAAATTCAGTCTCAAAACACCCGAAAATTCAATATTTTGGAGTCCCAGAAGCAATCTGTACATTCCTACTCAGTGCTAGAATATTTTCAAAATATAGGCTAAAAACATGCTAAAAATCGATATTTTAGGTGCCAAAAAGTCGATATCTCAAATTAAGGCCCAAAACACCCGAAAATTCGATATTTAGGGGTCCCAGAAGCGATCTGTACATGCCAACTCCGTGTTAGAGTATTTTCAAATTACAGGCCAAAAACATACTGAAAATCGATGTTTTAGGCGCCCAAAAGTCGATATGTGCATGCATCTTCTGTACCCGTTTATATCTCAAATTCTGGCCCTAAACACCCGAAAATTCGATATTTTGGGGTCCCAGAAGCCATCTGTACATGCCTACCCCGTGTTAGAGTATTTAAAAAAAAAAGGCCAAAAACATACGGAAAATCGATATTTTAGGTGCGTAAAGGCAATATCTCAAATTAAGTCCCAAAACACCCGAAAATTCGATATTTAGGGGTCCTAGAAGCGATCTGTAAATGCCTATTCCGTATTAGAGTATTTTCAAAATACAGGCCAAAAACATACTGAAAATCGATCTTTTAGGTGCCAAAAGTCGATTTGTGCATGCATCTTCTGTACCCGTTTATATCTCAAATTCTGGCCCTAAACATCCGAAAATTCGATATTTTGGGGTCCCAGAAGCGATCTGTACATGCCTACTCCGTGTTAGAGAATTTTCAAAATACAGGCCAAACACATACTGAAAATCGATATTTTAGGTGCGTAAAGGCGATATCTCAAATTAAGTCCCAAAACACCCGAAAATTCGATATTTAGGGGTCCCAGAACCGATCTGTACATGCCCACTCCGTGTTAGAGTATTTTTAAAATAGAGGCCAAAAACATACTGAAAATCGATCTTTTAAGTGCACAAAAGTCGATATGTGCATGGATCTTCTGTACCCGTTTATTTCTCAAATTCTGGCCCTAAACACCCGAAAATTCGATATTTTGGTGTCCCAGAAGCGATCTGTACATGCCTACTCAGTGCTAGAATATTTTCAAAATATAGGCTAAAAACATGCTAAAAATCGGTCTTTTAGGTGCCAAAAAGTCGATATCTCAAATTAAGGCCCAAAACACCCGAAAATTCGATATTTAGGGGTCCCAGAAGCGATCTATACATGCCTACTCCGTGTTAGAGTTTTTTCAAAATAAAGGCCCAAAACATGCTCTAAATCGATGTTTTATGTTCCAAAAAGTCGATATGTGCATGCATCTTCAGTACCCGTTTATATCTCAAATTCAGGCTCAAAACACCCGAAAATTCGATATTTTGGGGTCCCAGAAGCGATCTGTACATACCTACTCCGTGTTTGAGTATTTTCAAAATACATGCCCAAAACATGCTGAAAATCGATATTTTAGATGCCCAAAGTCAATATGTGCTTGTATCTTCTGTACCCGTTTATATCTCAAATTCAGGCTCAAAACAGCCGAAAATTCAATATTTTGGAGTCCCAGAAGCAATCTGTACATGCCTACTCAGTGCATGAATATTTTCAAAATATAGGTTAAAACATGCTAAAAATCGATATTTTAGGTGCCAAAAAGTCGATATCTCATATTAAGGCCCAAAACACACGAAAATTCGATATTTAGGGGTCCCAGAATCGATCTGTACATGCCTACTCCGTGTTAGAGTATTTTCAAAATACAGGCCAAAAACATACTGAAAATCGATCTTTTAGGTGCCCAAAAGTCGATATGTGCATACATCTTCTGTACCCGTTTATATCTCAAATTCTGGCCCTAAACACCCGAAAATTCGATATTTTGGGGTCCCAGAAGCGATCTGTACATGCCTACTGAAAGCTAGAATGTTTTCAAATTATAGGCTCAAAACATGCTCAAAATCGATATTTTAGGTGCCCAAAAGTCGATATGTGCATGCATCTTCTGTACTCGTTTATATCTCAAATTCAAGCTCTAAACACCCGAAAATTCGATATTTTGGGGTCCCAGAAGCGATCTGTACATGCCTACTCAGTGCTAGAATATTTTCAAAATATAGGCTAAAAACATGCTAAAAATCGATCTTTCAGGTGCCAAAAAGTCGATATCTCAAATTCAGTCCCAAAACACCCGAAAATTCGATATTTAGGGGTCCCAGAAGCGATCTGTACATGCCTACTCCGTGTTAGAGTATTTTCAAAATACAGGCCAAAAACATACTGAAAATCGATCTTTTAGGTGCCCAAAAGTCGATTTGTGCATGCATCTTCTGTACCCGTTTATATCTCAAATTCTGGCCCTAAACACCCGAAAATTCGATATTTTGGGGTCCCAGAAGCGATCTGTACATGCCTACTCCGTGTTAGAGAATTTTCAAAATACAGGCCAAACACATACTGAAAATCGATATTTTAGGTGCGTAAAGGCGATATCTCAAATTAAGTCCCAAAACACCCGAAAATTCGATATTTAAGGGTCCCAGAAGCGATCTGTACATGCTTACTCCGTGTTAGAGTATTTTCAAAATACAGGCTAAAAACATACTGAAAATCGATATTTTAGGTGCCCAAAAGTCGATATGTGCATGCATCTTCTGTACTCGTTAATATCTTAAATTCAAGCTCAAAACACCCGAAAATTCGATATTTTGGGGTCCCAGAAGCGATCTGTACATGCCTACTCAGTGCTAGAATATTTTCAAAATATAGGCTAAAAACATGCCAATAATCGATCTTTTAGGTGCCAAAAAGTCGATATCTCAAATTCAGTCCCAAAACACCCGAAAATTCGATATTTAGTGGTCCCAGAAGCGATCTGTACATGCCTACTCCGTGTTAGAGTATTTTTAAAATAGAGGCCAAAAACATACTGAAAATCGATCTTTTAAGTGCCCAAAAGTCGATATGTGCATGCATCTTCTGTACCCGTTTATTTCTCAAAATCTGGCCCTAAACACCCGAAAATTCGATATTTTGGGGTCCCAGAAGCTATCTGTACATGCCTACTCAGAGCTAGAATGTTTTCAAAATATAGACTCAAAACATGCTCAAAATCGATATTTTAGGTGCAAAAAAGTCGATATGTGCATGCATCTTCTGTACTCGTTTATATCTCAAATTCAAGCTCAAAACACCCAAAAATTCGATATTTTGGCGTCCCAGAAGCGATCTGTACATGCCTACTCAGTGCTAGAATATTTTCAAAATATAGGCCAGAAACATGCTAAAAATCGATCTTTTAGGTGCCAAAAAGTCGATATCTCAAATTCAGTCCCAAAACACCCGAAAATTCGATATTTAAGGGTCCCAGAAGCGATCTGTACATGCCTACTCCGTGTTAGAGTATTTTCAAAATACAGGCCAAAAACATACTGAAAATCGATCTTTTAGGTGCCCAAAAGTCGATATGTGCTTGCATCTTCTGTACCCGTTTATATCTCAAATTCTGGCCCTAAACATCCCGAAAATTCAATATTTTGGGGTCCCAGAAGCAATCGGTACATGCCTACTCAGTGCTAGAATATTTTCAAAATATAGGATAAAAACATGCTGAAAAACGATATTTTAGGTTCCAAAAAGTCGATATCTCAAATTAAGGCCCAAAACATCCGAAAATACGATATTTGGGGGTCCCAGAAGCGATCTATACATGCCTACTCGGTGTAAGAGTATTTTCAAAATACAGGACCAAAACATGCTCAAAATCGATGTTTTAGGTTCCCAAAAGTCTATATGTGCATGCATCTTCAGTACCCGTTTATATCTCAAATTCAGGCTCAAAACAGCCGAAAATTCAATATTTTGGAGTCCCAGAAGCAATCTGTACATGCCTACTCAGTGCTAGAATATTTTCAAAATATAGGCTAAAAACATGCTAAAAATCGATATTTTAGGTGCCAAAAAGTCGATATCTCAAATTAAGGCCCAAAACACCCGAAAATTCGATATTTAGGGGTCCCAGAAGCGATCTGTACATGCCTACTCCGTGTTAGAGTATTTTCAAATTACAGGCCAAAAACATACTGAAAATCGATGTTTTAGGTTCCCAAAAGTCGATATGTGCATGCATCTTCTGTACCCGTTTATATCTCAAATTCTGGCCCTAAACACCCGAAAATTCGATATTTTGGGGTCCCAGAAGCGATCTGTACATGCCTACTCCGTGTTAGAGTATTTAAAAAAAAAAGGCCAAAAACATACTGAAAATCGATATTTTAGGTGCGTAAAGGCGATATCTCAAATTAACTCCCAAAACACCCGAAAATTCGATATTTAGGGGTCCCAGAAGCGATCTATACATGCCTACTCCGTGTTAGAGTTTTTTCAAAATAAAGGCCCAAAACATGCTCTAAATCGATGTTTTATGTTCCAAAAAGTCGATATGTGCATGCATCTTCAGTACCCGTTTATATCTCAAATTCAGGCTCAAAACACCCGAAAATTCGATATTTTGGGGTCCCAGAAGCGATCTGTACATACCTACTCCGTGTTTGAGTATTTTCAAAATACATGCCCAAAACATGCTGAAAATCGATATTTTAGATGCCCAAAGTCAATATGTGCTTGTATCTTCTGTACCCGTTTATATCTCAAATTCAGGCTCAAAACAGCCGAAAATTCAATATTTTGGAGTCCCAGAAGCAATCTGTACATGCCTACTCAGTGCATGAATATTTTCAAAATATAGGCTAAAACATGCTAAAAATCGATATTTTAGGTGCCAAAAAGTCGATATCTCATATTAAGGCCCAAAACACACGAAAATTCGATATTTAGGGGTCCCAGAATCGATCTGTACATGCCTACTCCGTGTTAGAGTATTTTCAAAATACAGGCCAAAAACATACTGAAAATCGATCTTTTAGGTGCCCAAAAGTCGATATGTGCATACATCTTCTGTACCCGTTTATATCTCAAATTCTGGCCCTAAACACCCGAAAATTCGATATTTTGGGGTCCCAGAAGCGATCTGTACATGCCTACTGAAAGCTAGAATGTTTTCAAATTATAGGCTCAAAACATGCTCAAAATCGATATTTTAGGTGCCCAAAAGTCGATATGTGCATGCATCTTCTGTACTCGTTTATATCTCAAATTCAAGCTCTAAACACCCGAAAATTCGATATTTTGGGGTCCCAGAAGCGATCTGTACATGCCTACTCAGTGCTAGAATATTTTCAAAATATAGGCTAAAAACATGCTAAAAATCGATCTTTCAGGTGCCAAAAAGTCGATATCTCAAATTCAGTCCCAAAACACCCGAAAATTCGATATTTAGGGGTCCCAGAAGCGATCTGTACATGCCTACTCCGTGTTAGAGTATTTTCAAAATACAGGCCAAAAACATACTGAAAATCGATCTTTTAGGTGCCCAAAAGTCGATTTGTGCATGCATCTTCTGTACCCGTTTATATCTCAAATTCTGGCCCTAAACACCCGAAAATTCGATATTTTGGGGTCCCAGAAGCGATCTGTACATGCCTACTCCGTGTTAGAGAATTTTCAAAATACAGGCCAAACACATACTGAAAATCGATATTTTAGGTGCGTAAAGGCGATATCTCAAATTAAGTCCCAAAACACCCGAAAATTCGATATTTAAGGGTCCCAGAAGCGATCTGTACATGCTTACTCCGTGTTAGAGTATTTTCAAAATACAGGCTAAAAACATACTGAAAATCGATATTTTAGGTGCCCAAAAGTCGATATGTGCATGCATCTTCTGTACTCGTTAATATCTTAAATTCAAGCTCAAAACACCCGAAAATTCGATATTTTGGGGTCCCAGAAGCGATCTGTACATGCCTACTCAGTGCTAGAATATTTTCAAAATATAGGCTGAAAACATGCCAATAATCGATCTTTTAGGTGCCAAAAAGTCGATATCTCAAATTCAGTCCCAAAACACCCGAAAATTCGATATTTAGGGGTCCCAGAAGCGATCTGTACATGCCTACTCCGTGTTAGAGTATTTTTAAAATAGAGGCCAAAAACATACTGAAAATCGATCTTTTAAGTGCCCAAAAGTCGATATGTGCATGCATCTTCTGTACCCGTTTATTTCTCAAAATCTGGCCCTAAACACCCGAAAATTCGATATTTTGGGGTCCCAGAAGCTATCTGTACATGCCTACTCAGAGCTAGAATGTTTTCAAAATATAGACTCAAAACATGCTCAAAATCGATATTTTAGGTGCAAAAAAGTCGATATGTGCATGCATCTTCTGTACTCGTTTATATCTCAAATTCAAGCTCAAAACACCCAAAAATTCGATATTTTGGCGTCCCAGAAGCGATCTGTACATGCCTACTCAGTGCTAGAATATTTTCAAAATATAGGCCAGAAACATGCTAAAAATCGATCTTTTAGGTGCCAAAAAGTCGATATCTCAAATTCAGTCCCAAAACACCCGAAAATTCGATATTTAAGGGTCCCAGAAGCGATCTGTACATGCCTACTCCGTGTTAGAGTATTTTCAAAATACAGGCCAAAAACATACTGAAAATCGATCTTTTAGGTGCCCAAAAGTCGATATGTGCTTGCATCTTCTGTACCCGTTTATATCTCAAATTCTGGCCCTAAACATCCCGAAAATTCAATATTTTGGGGTCCCAGAAGCAATCGGTACATGCCTACTCAGTGCTAGAATATTTTCAAAATATAGGATAAAAACATGCTGAAAAACGATATTTTAGGTTCCAAAAAGTCGATATCTCAAATTAAGGCCCAAAACATCCGAAAATACGATATTTGGGGGTCCCAGAAGCGATCTATACATGTCTACTCGGTGTAAGAGTATTTTCAAAATACAGGACCAAAACATGCTCAAAATCGATGTTTTAGGTTCCCAAAAGTCTATATGTGCATGCATCTTCAGTACCCGTTTATATCTCAAATTCAGGCTCAAAACAGCCGAAAATTCAATATTTTGGAGTCCCAGAAGCAATCTGTACATGCCTACTCAGTGCTAGAATATTTTCAAAATATAGGCTAAAAACATGCTAAAAATCGATATTTTAGGTGCCAAAAAGTCGATATCTCAAATTAAGGCCCAAAACACCCGAAAATTCGATATTTAGGGGTCCCAGAAGCGATCTGTACATGCCTACTCCGTGTTAGAGTATTTTCAAATTACAGGCCAAAAACATACTGAAAATCGATGTTTTAGGTTCCCAAAAGTCGATATGTGCATGCATCTTCTGTACCCGTTTATATCTCAAATTCTGGCCCTAAACACCCGAAAATTCGATATTTTGGGGTCCCAGAAGCGATCTGTACATGCCTACTCCGTGTTAGAGTATTTAAAAAAAAAAGGCCAAAAACATACTGAAAATCGATATTTTAGGTGCGTAAAGGCGATATCTCAAATTAACTCCCAAAACACCCGAAAATTCGATATTTAGGGGTCCCAGAAGCGATCTATACATGCCTACTCCGTGTTAGAGTATTTTCAAAATACAGGCCCAAAACATGCTCAAAATCGATGTTTTAGGTTCCAAAAAGTCGATATGTGCATGCATCTTCAGTACCCGTTTATATCTCAAATTCAGGCTCAAAACACCCGAAAATTCGATATTTTGGGGTCCCAGAAGCAATCTGTACATGCCTACTCAGTGCTAGAATATTTTGAAAATACAGGCCCAAAACATGCTCAAAATCGATATTTTAGGTGCCAAAAAGTCGATATCTCAAATTAAGGCCCAAACCACCCGAAAATTCGATATTTAGGGGTCCCAGAAGCGATCTGAACATGCCTACTCCGTGTTAGAGTATTTTCAAAATACAGGCCAAAAACATACTGAAAATCGATGTTTTAGGTGCCCAAAAGTCGATATGTGCATGCATCTTCCGTACCCGTTTATATCTCAAATTCTGGCCCTAAACACCCGAAAATTCGATATATTGGGGTCCCAGAAGCGATCTGTACATGCCTACTCCGTGTTAGGGTATTTTCAAAATACAGGCCAAAAACATACTGAAAATCGATATTTTAGGTGCGTAAAGGCGATATCTCAAATTAAGTCCCAAAACACCCGAAAATTCGATATTTTGGGGTCCCAGAAGCGATCTATAAATGCCTATTCCGTGTTAGAGTATTTTCAAAATACAGGCCAAAAACATACTGAAAATCGATCTTTTAGGTGCCCAAAAGTCGATATATGCATGCATCTTCAGTACCCGTTTATATCTCAAGTTCTGGCCCTAAACACCCGAAAATTCGATATTTTGGGGTCCCAGAAGCGATCTGTACATGCCTACTCAGCGCTAGAATATTTTCAAATTATAGGCTCAAAACATGCTAAAAATCGATATTTTAGGTGCGTAAAGGCGATATCTCAAATTCAGGCCCAAAACACCCGAAAATTAGATATTTTGGGGTCCCAGAATCGATCTGTACATGCCTACTCCGTGTTAGAGTATTTTCAAAATACAGGCCCAAAACATGCTGAAAATAGATATTTTAGATGCCCAAAGTCAATATGTGCATGTATCTTCTGTACCCGTTTATATCTCAAATTCAGGCTCAAAACACCCGAAAATTCAATATTTTGGGGTCCCAGAAGCAATCTGTACATGCCTACTCAGTGCTAGAATATTTTCAAAATATAGGCTAAAAACATGCTAAAAATCGATATTTTAGGTGCCAAAAAGTCGATATCTCAAATTAAGGCCCAAAACACCCTAAAATTCGATATTTAGGGGTCCCAGAATCGATCTGTACATGCCTACTCCGTTTTAGAGTATTTTCAAAATACAGGCCAAAAACATACTGAAAATCGATCTTTTAGGTGCACAAAAGTCGATATGTGCATGCATCTTCTGTACCCGTTTATATCTCAAATTCTGGCCCTAAACATCCGAAAATTCAATGTTTTGGGGTCCCAGAAGCAATCTGTACATGCCTACTCAGTTCTAGAATATTTTCAAAATACAGGCTAAAAACATGCTAAAAATCGATATTTTAGGTGCCAAAAAGTCGATATCTCAAATTAAGGCCCAAAACACCCGAAAATTCGATATTTAGGTGTCCCAAAAGCGATCTGTACATGCCTACTCCGTGTTAGATTATTTTCAAAATACAGGCCCAAAACATGTTCAAAATCGATGTTTTAGGTGCCCAAAAGTCGATATATGCATGCATCATCAGTACCCGTTTATATCTCAAATTCTGGCCCTAAACACCCGAAAATTCAATATTTTGGGGTCCCAGAAGCAATCTGTACATGCCTACTCAGTGCTAGAATATTTTTATAATATAGGCTAAAAACATGCTAAAAATCGATATTTTAGGTGCCAATAAGTCGATATCTCAAATTAAGGGCCAAAACACCCGAAATTTCTATATTTAGGGGTCCCAGAAGCGATCTGTACATGCCTACTCCGTGTTAGAGTATTTTCAAAATACAGGCCAAAAACATACTGAAAATCGATCTTCTTGGAGCTAAAAATTCGATATGTGCATGCATCTTCTGTACCCGTTTATATCTTAAATTCTGGCCCTAAACACCCGAAAATTCAATATTTTGGGGTCCCAGAAGCAATCTGTACATGCCTACTCAGTGCTAGAATATTTTTATAATATAGGCTAAAAACATGCTAAAAATCGATATTTTAGGTGCCAATAAGTCGATATCTCAAATTAAGGGCCAAAACACCCGAAATTTCTATATTTAGGGGTCCCAGAAGCGATCTGTACATGCCTACTCCGTGTTAGAGTATTTTGAAAATACAGGCCCAAAACATGCTCAAAATCGATATTTTTGGTGCCCAAAGTCAATATGTGTATGCATCTTCTATACTCGTTTATATCTCAAATTCAGGCTCAAAACACCCGAAAATTCGAGATTTTGGGGTCCCAGAAGCGATCTGTACATGCCTACTCAGTGCTAGAATGTTTTTAAAATATAAGCTCAAAACATGCTCAAAATCGATATTTTAGGTGCCCAAAAGTCAATATGTGCATGCACCTTCTGTACCCTTTTATATCTCAAATTCAGGCTCAAAACACACGAAAATTCAATATTTTGGGGTCCCAGAAGCAATCTGTACATGCCTAGTCAGTGCTAGAATATTTTCAAAATATAGGCTTAAAACATGCTAAAAATCGATCTTTTAGGTGCCAAAATGTCGATATCTCAAATTCAGTCCCAAACCACCCGAAAATTCGATATTTAGGGGTCCCAGAAGCGATCTGTACATACCTACTCCGTGTTAGAGTATTTTCAAAATACAGGCCAAAAACATACTGAAAATCGATCTTTTAGGTGCACAAAAGTCAATATGTGAATGCATCTTCTAAACCTGTTTATATCTCAAATTCTGGCCCTAAACACCCGAATATTCGATATTTTGGTGTCCCAGAAGCGATCTGTACATGCCCACTTCGTGTTACAGTATTTTCAAAATTCAGGGCCAAAACATGCTGCAAATCGATATTTTTGGTGCCCAAAGTCAATATGTGTATGCATCTTCTATACTCGTTTATATCACAAATTCAGGCTCAAAACACCCGAAAATTCGATATTTTGGGGTCCCAGAAGCGATCTGTACATGCCTACTCAGTGCTAGAATATTTTCAAAATATAGGCTAAAAGCATGCTAAAAATCGATATTTTAGGTGCCGAAAAGTCGATATCTCAAATTCAGTCCCAAAACACCCGAAAATTCGATATTTAGGGGTCCCAGAAGCGATCTGTACAAGCCTACTCCGTGTTAGAGTATTTTCAAAATACAGGCCCAAAACATGCTCAAAATCGATGTTTTAGGTGCCATAAAGTCGATATGTTCATGCACCTTCTGTACCCTTTTATATCTCAAATTCAGGCTCAAAACACACGAAAATTCAATATTTTGGGGTCCCAGAAGCAATCTGTACATGCCTAGTCAGTGCTAGAATATTTTCAAAATATAGGCTTAAAACATGCTAAAAATCGATCTTTTAGGTGCCAAAATGTCGATATCTCAAATTCAGTCCCAAACCACCCGAAAATTCGATATTTAGGGGTCCCAGAAGCGATCTGTACATACCTACTCCGTGTTAGAGTATTTTCAAAATACAGGCCAAAAACATACTGAAAATCGATCTTTTAGGTGCACAAAAGTCAATATGTGAATGCATCTTCTAAACCTGTTTATATCTCAAATTCTGGCCCTAAACACCCGAATATTCGATATTTTGGTGTCCCAGAAGCGATCTGTACATACCCACTTCGTGTTACAGTATTTTCAAAATTCAGGGCCAAAACATGCTGCAAATCGATATTTTTGGTGCCCAAAGTCAATATGTGTATGCATCTTCTATACTCGTTTATATCACAAATTCAGGCTCAAAACACCCGAAAATTCGATATTTTGGGGTCCCAGAAGCGATCTGTACATGCCTACTCAGTGCTAGAATATTTTCAAAATATAGGCTAAAAGCATGCTAAAAATCGATATTTTAGGTGCCGAAAAGTCGATATCTCAAATTCAGTCCCAAAACACCCGAAAATTCGATATTTAGGGGTCCCAGAAGCGATCTGTACAAGCCTACTCCGTGTTAGAGTATTTTCAAAATACAGGCCCAAAACATGCTCAAAATCGATGTTTTAGGTGCCATAAAGTCGATATGTTCATGCATCTTCAGTACCCGTTTATATCTCAAATTCAGGCTCAAAACACCCGAAAATTCGATATTTTGGGGTCCCAGAAGCGATCTGTACATGCCTACTCAGTGCTAGAGTATTTTCAAAATACAGGCCCAAATACTGCTGAAAATCGATATTTTAGATGCCCAAAGTCATTATGTGCATGTATCTTCTGTACCCGTTTATATCTCAAATTCAGGCTCAAAACACCCGAAAATTCAATATTTTGCGGTCCCAGAAGCACTCTGTACATGCCTACTCAGTGCTAGAATATTTTCAAAATATAGGCTAAAAACATGCTAAAAATCGATATTTTAGGTGCCAAAAAGTCGATATCTCAAATTAATTCCCAAAACACCCGTAAATTCGATATTTAGGGGTCCCAGAATTGATCTGTACATGCCTACTCCGTTTTAGAGTATTTTCAAAATACAGGCCAAAAACATACTGAAAATCGATCTTTTAGGTGCACAAAAGTCGATATGTGCATGCATCTTCTGTACCCGTTTATATCTCAAATTCTGGCTCTAAACATCCGAAAATTCAATATTTTAGGGTCCCAAAAGCAATCTGTACATGCCTACTCAGTGCTAGAATATTTTCAAAATAAAGGCTTAAAACATGCTAAAAATCGATATTTTAGGTGCCAAAAAGTCGATATCTCAAGTTAAGGCCCAAAACACCCGAAAATTCGATATTTAGGGGTCCCAGAAGCGATCTGTACATGCCTACTCCGTGTTAGAGTATTTTCAAAATACAGGCCCTAAACATGCTCAAAATCGATGTTTTAGGTGCCCCAAAGTCGATATATGCATGCATCTTCAGTACCCGTTTATATCTCAAATTCTGGCCCTAAAAACCCGAAAATTCAATATTTTGGGGTCCCAGAAGCAATCTGTACATGCCTACTCAGTGCTAGAATATATTCAAAATATAGGTTAAAAACATGCTAAAAATCGATATTTTAGGTGCCGAAAAGTCGATATCTCAAATTCAGTCCCAAAACACCCGAAAATTCGATATTTAGGGTTCCCAGAAGCGATCTGTACAAGCCTACTCCGTGTTAGAGTATTTTCAAAATACAGGCCCAAAACATGCTCAAAATTGATGTTTTAGGTGCCATAAAGTCGATATGTGCATGGATCTTCTGTACCCGTTTATATCTCAAATTCAGGCTCAAAACACCCGAAAATTTGATATTTTGGGGTCCCAGAAGCGATCTGTACATGCCTACTCAGTGCTAGAGTATTTTCAAAATACATGCCCAAAACATGCTGAAAATCGATATTATAGATGCCCAAAGTCAATATGTGCATGTATCTTATGTACCCGTTTATATATCAAATTGAGGCTCAAAACACCCGAAAATTCAAAATTTTGGGGTCCCAGAAGCAATCTGTACATGCCTACTCAGTGCTAGAATATTTTCAAAATGTAGGCTAAAAACATGCTAAAAATCGATCTTTTAGGTGCCAAAAAGTCGATATCTCAAATTAAGTCCCAAAACACCCGAAAATTCGATATTTAGGGGTCCCTGAAACGATCTCTACATGCCTACTCAGTGCTAGAATGTTTTCAAAATATAGGCTCAAAACATGCTCAAAATCGATATTTTAGGTGCCCAAAAGTCGATATGTGCATGGATCTTCTGTACTCGTTTATATCTCAAATTCAAGCTCAAAACGCCCGAAAATTCGATATTTTGGGGTCCCAGAAGTGATCTGTACATGCCTACTCAGTGCTAGAATATTTTCAAATTATAGGCTCAAAACATGCTGAAAATCGATATATTAGGTGCGTAAAGGCGATATCTCAAATTCAGGCCCAAAACACCCGAAAATTCGATATTTTGGGGTCCCAGAAGCGATCTGTACATGCCTACTCCGTGTTAGAAATTTTTCAAAATACAGGCCCAAATCATGCTGAAAATCGATATTTTAGATGCCCAAAGTCATTATGTGCATGTATCTTCTGTACCCGTTTATATCTCAAATTCAGGCTCAAAACACCCGAAAATTCAATATTTTGCGGTCCCAGAAGCAATCTGTACATGCCTACTCAGTGCTAGAATATTTTCAAAATATAGGCTAAAAACATGCTAAAAATCGATATTTTAGGTGCCAAAAAGTCGATATCTCAAATTCAGTCCCAAAACACCCAAAAATTCGATATTTAGGGGTCCCAGAATTGATCTGTACATGCCTACTCCGTTTTAGAGTATTTTCAAAATACAGGCCAAAAACATACTGAAAATCGATCTTTTAGGTGCACAAAAGTCGATATGTGCATGCATCTTCTGTACCCGTTTATATCTCAAATTCTGGCTCTAAACATCCAAAAATTCAATATTTTGGGGTCCCAAAAGCAATCTGTACATGCCTACTCAGTGCTAGAATATTTTCAAAATAAAGGCTTAAAACATGCTAAAAATCGATATTTTAGGTGCCAAAAAGTCGATATCTCAAGTTAAGGCCCAAAACACCCGAAAATTCGATATTTAGGGGTCCCAGAAGCGATCTGTACATGCCTACTCCGTGTTAGAGTATTTTCAAAATACAGGCCCCAAACATGCTCAAAATCGATGTTTTAGGTGCCCAAAAGTCGATATATGCATGCATCTTCAGTACCCGTATATATCTCAAATTCTGGCCCTAAACACCCGAAAATTCAATATTTTGGGGTCCCAGAAGCAATCTGTACATGCCTACTCAGTGCTAGAATATTTTCAAAATATAGGCTAAAAACATGCTAAAAATCGATATTTTAGGTGCCAAAAAGTCGATATCTCAAATTAAGGCCCAAAACACCCGAAAATTCGATATTTAGGGGTCCCAGAAGCGATCTGTACATGCCTACTCCGTGTTAGAGTATTTTCAAAATACAGCCCAAAAACATACTGAAAATCGATCTTTTAGGTGCCAAAAATTCGATATCTCAAATTCAGTCCCAAAACACCCGAAAATTAGATATTTAGGGGTCCCAGAAGCGATCTGTACAAGCCTACTCCGTGTTAGAGTATTTTCAAAATATAGGCCCAAAACATGCTCAAAATCGATGTTTTAGGTGCCAAAAAGTTGATATGAACATGCATCTTCAGTACCCGTTTATATCTCAAATTCAGGCTCAAAACACCCGAAAAGTCGATATTTTGGGGTCCCAGAAGCGATCTGTACATGCCTACTCAGTGCTAGAATATTTTCAAAATATAGGCTCAAAACATGCTAAAAATCGATATTTTAGGTGCGTAAAGGCGATATCTCAAATTCAGGCCCAAAACACCCGAAAATTCGATATTTTGGGGTCCGAGAAGCGATCTGTACATGCCTACTCCGTGTTAGAGTATTTTCAAAATACAGGCCCAAAACATGCTCAATATCGATGTTTTAGGTGCCCAAAAGTCGATATGTGCATGCATCTTCAGTACCCGTTTATATCTCAAATTCAAGCTCAAAACACCCGAAAATTCGATATTTTGGTATCCCAGAAGCGATCTGTACATGCCTACTCCGTGTTAGAGTATTTTCAAAATACAGGCCCAAATCATGCTGAAAATCGATATTTTAGATGCCCAAAGTCATTATGTGCATGTATTTTCTGTACCCGTTTATATCTCAAATTCAGGCTCAAAACACCCGAAAATTCAATATTTTGCGGTCCCAGAAGCAATCTGTACATGCCTACTCAGTGCTAGAATATTTTCAAAATATAGGCTAAAAACATGCTAAAAATCGATATTTTAGGTGCTAAAAAGCCGATATGTGCATGCATCTTCAGTACCCGTTTATATCTCAAATTCAGGCTCAAAACACCCGAAAATTCGATATTTTGGGGTCCCAGAAGCGATCTGTACATGCCTACTCCGTGTTAGAGTATTTTAAAAATACATGCCCAAAACATGCTGAAAATCGACATTTTAGATGCCCAAAGTCAATATATGCATGTATCTTCTGTACCCGTTTATATCTCAAATTCAGGCTCAAAACACCCGAAAATTCGATATTTTGGGGTCCCAGAAGCGATCTGTACATGCCTACTCAGTGCTAGAATATTTTCAAAATATAGGCTCAAAAACATGCTAAAAATCGATATTTTAGGTGCCAAAAAGTCGATATCTCAAATTCAGTCCCAAAACACCCGAAAATTCGATATTATTGGGTCCCAGAAGAGATCTGTACATGCCTACTCCGTGTTAGAGTATTTACAAAATACAGGCCCAAAACATGCTCAAAATCGATGTTTTAGGTGCCCAAAAGTCGATATGTGCATGCATCTTCAGTACCCGTTTATATCTCAAATTCAGGCTCAAAACACCCGAAAATTCGATATTTTGGGGTCCCAGAAGCGATCTGTACATGCCTAACCCGTGTTTGAGTATTTTCAAAATACATACCCAAAACATGCTATAATCGATATTTTAGATGACCAAAGTCAATATGTGCATGTATCTTCTGTACCCGTTTATATCTCAAATTCAGGCTCAAAACACCCGAAAATTCAATATTTTGGGGTCCCAGAAGCAATCTGTACATGCCTACTCAGTGTTAGAATATTTTCAAAATATAGGCTAAAAACATGCTAAAAATCGATATTTTAGGTGCGTAAAGGCGATATCTCAAATTAAGGCACAAACCACCCGAAAATTCGATATTTAGGGGTCCCAGAAGCGATCTCTACATGCCTACTCAGTGCTAGAATGTTTTCAAAATATTGGGTCAAAACATGCTCAAAATCGATATTTTAGGTGCCCAAAAGTCGATATGTGCATGCATCTTCTATACTCGTTTATATCTCAAATTCAAGTTAAAAACACCCGAAAATTCGATATTTTGGGGTCACAGAAGCGATCTGTACATGCCTACTCAGTGCTAGAATATTTTCAAAATATAGGCTCAAAACATGCTAAAAATCGATATTTTAGGTGCGTAAAGGAGATATCTCAAATTCAGGCCCAAAACACCCGAAAATTCGATATTTAGGGGTCCCAGAAGCGATCTGTACATGCCTACTCTGTGTTAGAGTATTTTCAAAATACAGGCCAAAAACATACTGAAAATCGATCTTTTAGGTGCCCAAAAGTCGATATGTGCATGCATCTTCTGTACCCGTTTATATCTCAAATTCTGGCCCTAAACACCCGAAAATTCGATATTTTGGGGTCCCAGAGGCGATCTGTACATGCCTACTCAGTGCTAGAATATTTTCAAAATATAGGCTCAAAACATGCTAAAAATCGATATTTTAGGTGCGTAAAGGCGATATCTCAAATTCAGACCCAAAACACCCGAAAATTCGATATTTATGGGTCCCAGAAGCGATCTGTACATGCCTACTCTATGTTAGAGTATTTTCAAAATACAGGCCAAAAACATACTGAAAATCGATCTTTTTGGTGCCCAAAAGTCGATATGTGCATGCATCTTCTGTACTTGTTTATATCTCAAATTCTGGCCCTAAACACCCGAAAACTCAATATTATGGGGTCCCAGAAGCAATCTGTACATGCCTACTCAGTGCTAGAATATTTTCAAAATATAAGCTAAAAACATGCTAAAAATCGATATTTTAGGTGCTAAAAAGCCGATATGTGCATGCATCTTCAGTACCCGTTTATATCTCAAATTCAGGCTCAAAACACCCGAAAATTCGATATTTTGGGGTCCCAGAAGCGATCTGTACATGCCTACTCCGTGTTAGAGTATTTTAAAAATACATGCCCAAAACATGCTGAAAATCGACATTTTAGATGCCCAAAGTCAATATATGCATGTATCTTCTGTACCCGTTTATATCTCAAATTCAGGCTCAAAACACCCGAAAATTCGATATTTTGGGGTCCCAGAAGCGATCTGTACATGCCTACTCAGTGCTAGAATATTTTCAAAATATAGGCTCAAAAACATGCTAAAAATCGATATTTTAGGTGCCAAAAAGTCGATATCTCAAATTCAGTCCCAAAACACCCGAAAATTCGATATTTAGGGGTCCCAGAAGCGATCTGTACATGATTACTCCGTGTTAGAGTATTTTCAAAATTACAGGCCAAAAACATACTGAAAATCGATCTTTTAGGTGCCCAAAAGTCGATATGTGCATGCATCTTCAGTACCCGTTTATATCTCAAATTCTGGCAAAAAAAACACGAAAATTCAATATTTTGGGGTCCCAGACGCAATCTGTACATGCCTACTCAGTGCTAGAATATTTTCAAAATATAGGCTAAAAACATGCTAAAAATCGATATTTTAGGTGCCAAAAAGTCGATATCTCAAATTAAGGCCCAAAACACCCGAAAACTCGATATTTAGGGGTCCCTGAAGCGATCTTTACATGCCTACTCAGTGCTAGAATATTTTCAAAATATAAGCTAAAAACATGCTAAAAATCGATATTTTAGGTGCCAAAACGTCGATATGTGCATGCATCTTCAGTACCCGTTTATATCTCAAATTCAGGCTCAAAACACCCGAAAATTCGATATTTTGGGGTCCCAGAAGCTATCTGTACATGCCTACTCCGTGTCAGAGTATTTTCAAAATACATGCCCAAAACATGCGGAAAATCGATATTTTAGATGCCCAAAGTCAATATGTGCATGTATCTTCTGTACCTGTTTATATCTCAAATTCAGGCTCAAAACACCCGAAAATTCGATATTTTGGGGTCCCAGAAGCGATCTGTACATGCCTACACAGTGCTAGAATATTTTCAAAATAAAAGCTCAAAACATTCTAAAAATCGATATTTTAGATGCGTAAAGGCGATATCTCAAATTTAGGCCCAAAACACCCGAAAATTCGATATTTTGGGGTCCCAGAAGCGATCTGTACATGCCTACTCCGTGTTAGAGTATTTTAAAAATACAGACCAAAAACATACTGAAAATCGATCTTTTAGGTGCCCAAAAGTCGATATGTGCATGCATATTCTGTACCCGTTTATATATCAAATTCTGGCCTTAAACACCCGAAAATTCGATATTTTTGAGTCCCAGAAGCGATCTGTATGCCCACTCAGTGCTAGAACGTTTTCAAAATATAGGCTCAAAACATGCTCAAAATCGATAATTTAGGTGCGTAAAGGCGATATCTCAAATTCAGGCCCAAAACACACGAAAATTCGAGATTTTGGGGTCTCAGAAGCGATCTGTACATGCCTACTCCGTGTTAGAGTATTTTAAAAATACAGGCCAAAAACATACTGAAAATCGATCTTTTAGGTGCCCAAAAGTCGATATGTGCATGCCTCTTTTGTACTCGTTTATATCTCAAATTCAGGCTCAAAGCACCCGAAAATTCGATATTTTGGGGTCCCAGAAGCGATCTGTACATGCCTACTCCGTGTTAGAGTATTTTCAAAATACATGCCCAAAACATGCTAAAAAATTCGATATTTTATATGCCCAAAGTCAATATGTGCATGTATCTTCTGTACCCGTTTATATCTCAAATTCAGGCTCAAAACACCCGAAAATTCAATATTTTGGGGTCCCTGAAGCAATCTGTACATGACTACTCAGTGCTAGAATATTTTCAAAATATAGGCTATAAAAACATGCTAAAAATCGATCTTGTAGGTGCCAAAAAGTCGATATCTCAAATTCAGTCCCAAAACACCCGAAAATTCGATATTTAGGGGTCCCAGAAGCGATCTGTACATGCCTACTCCGTGTTAGAGTATTTTCAAAATACAGGCCAAAAACATACTGAAAATCGATCTTTTATGTGCCCAAAAGTCGATATGTGCATGCATCTTCAGTACTCGTTCATATCTCAAATTCTGGCCCTAAAAACACGAAAATTCAATATTTTGGGGTCCCAGAAGCAATCTGTACATGCCAACTCAGTGCTAGAATATTTTCAAAATATAGGCTAAAAACATGCTAAAAATCGATATTTTAGGTGCCAAAAAATCGATATCTCAAATTCAGTCCCAAAACACCCGAAAATTCGATATTTACGGGTCCCAGAAGCGATCTGTACATGCCTACTCCGTGTTAGAGTATTTTCAAAATACAGGCCAAAAACATACTGAAAATCGATCTTTTAGGTGCCCAAAAGTCGATATGTGCATGCATCTTCAGTACCCGTTTATATCTCAAATTCTGGCCCTAAACACACGAAAATTCAATATTTTGGGGTCCCAGACGCAATCTGTACATGCCTACTCAGTGCTAGAATATTTTCAAAATATAAGCTAAAAACAAGCTAAAAATCGATATTTTAGGTGCCAAAAAGTCGATATGTGCATGCATCTTCAGTACCCGTTTATATCTCAAATTCAGGCTCAAAACACCCGAAAATTCGATATTTTTGGGTCCCAGAAGCGATCTGTACATGCCTACTCCGTGTTAGAGTATTTTCAAAATACATGCCCAAAACATGCTAAAATTCGATATTTTAGGTGCGTAAAGGCGATATCTCAAATTCAGGCCCAAAACACCCGAAAATTCGATATTTTGGGGTCCCAAAAGCGATCTGTACATGCCTACTCCGTGTTAGAGTATTTTCAAAATACAGGCCAAAAACATGCTCAAAATCGATGTTTTAGGTGCCCAAAGTCAATATGTGCATGTATCTTCTGTACCCGTTTATATCTCTAATTCAGGCTCAAAACACCCGAAAATTCAATATTTAGGGGTCCCAGAAACGATCGGTACATGCCTACTCTGTGTTAGAGTATTTTCAAAATTCAGGCCCAAAACATGCTGAAAATCGATATTTTTGGTTCCCAAAGTCAATATGTGTATGCATCTTCTATACTTGTTTATATCTGAAATTCAGGCTGAAAACACCCGAAAATTCGATATTTTGGGGTCCCAGAAGCGATCTGTACATGCCTTCTCAGTGCTAGAATGTTTTCAAGATATACGTTCAAAACATGCTCAAAATCGATATTTTAGGTGCCCAAAAGCTGATATGTGCATTCATCTTCTGTACTCGTTTATATCTCAAATTCAAGCTCAAAACACCCGAAAATTCGATTTTTTTGGGTCCCAGAAGCGATCTGTACATGCCTACTCAGTGCTAGAATATTTTCAAAATATAGTCTCAAAACATGCTAAAAATCGATATTTTAGGTGCCAAAAAGTCGATATCTCAAATTAAGGCCCAAAACACCCGAAAATTCGATATTTTGGGGTCCCAGAAGCGATCTATACATGCCTACTCTGCGTTAGAGTATTTTCAAAATACATGCATAAAACATGCTGAAAATCGATATTTTAGATGCCCAAAGTCAGTATGTGCATATATCTTCTGTACCCGTTTATATCTTAAATTCAGGCTCAAAACACCCGAAAATTCAATATTTTGGGGTCCCAGAAGCAATCTGTACATGCCTACTCAGTGCTAGAATATTTTCAAAATATATGCTAAATACATGCTAAAAATCGATCTTTTAGGTGCCAAAAAGTAGATATCTCAAATTAAAGCCCCAAACACCTGAAAATTCTATATTTTGGGATCCCAGAAGCGATCTGTACATGCCTACTCCGTGTTAGAGTATTTTCAAAATACACGCCAAAAACATACTGAAAATCGATCTTTTAGGTGCCCAAAAGTCGATATGTGCATGCATCTTCTGTACCCGTTTATATCTCAAATTCTGGCCGTAAACACCCAAAAATTTGATATTTTGGGGTCCCAGAAGCGATCTGTACATGACTACTCCGTATTAGAGTATTTTCAAAATTCAGGCTTAAAACATGCTGAAAATCGATATTTTTGGTGCCCAAAGTCAATATGTGTATGCATCTTCTATACTCGTTTATATCTCAAATTCAGTCTCAAAACACCCGAAAATTCAATATTTTGGGGTCCCAGAAGCGATCTGTACATGCCTACTCAGTGCTAGAATATTTTCAAAATATAGGCTCAAAACATGCTAAAAATCGACATTTAAGTGCGTAAAGGCGATATCTCAAATAAGGCCCGAAACACCCGAAAATTCGATATTTAGGGGTCCCAGAAGCGATCTGTACATGCCTACTCCGTGTTAGAGTATTTTCAAAATACAGGCCAAAAACATAATGAAAATCGATCTTTTAGGTGCCCAAAAGTCGATATGTGCATGCATCTTCTGGACCCGTTTATATCTCAAATTCAGGCTCAAAACACCCGAAAATTCGATATTTTGGGGTCCCAGAAGCGATCTGTACATGCCTAATCAGTGCTAGAATGTTTTCAAAATATAGGCTCAAAACATGCTCAAAATCGATATTTTAGGTGCCCAAAAGTCGATATGTGCATGCATCTTCTGTACTCGTTTATATCTTAAATTCAGGCTCAAAACACGCGAAAATTCGATATTTTGGGGTCCCAGAAGCGATCTGTACATGCCTACTCAGTGCTAGAATATTTTCAAAATATAGGCTAAAAATCGATATTTTAGGTGCGTAAAGGCGATATCTCAAATTTAGGCCCGAAACGCACGAAAATTCGATATTTTTGGGTCCCAGAAGCGATCTGTACATGACTACTCCGTGTTAGAGTATTTTCAAAATACATGCCCAAAACATGCTCAAAATCGATGTTTTAAGTGCCCAAAAGTCGATATGTGCATGCATCTTCTGTACCCGTTTTTATCTCAAATTCAGGCTCAAAACACCCGAAAATTCGATATTTTGGGGTCCTAGAAGCGATCTGTACATGCCTACTCAGTTCTAGAATATTTTTCAAAATATAGGCTCAAAACATGCTAAAAATCGATATTTTAGGTGCCAAAAAGTCGATATCTCAAATTAAGGCCCAAAACACCCGAAAATTCGATATTTTGGGGTCCCAGAAGCGATCTATCCATGCCTACTCCGTGTTAGAGTATTTTCAAAATACATGCATAAAACATGCTGAAAATCGATATTTTAGATGCCCAAAGTCAGTATGTACATGTATCTTCTGTACCCGTTTATATCTTAAATTCAGGCTCAAAACACCCAAAAATTCAATATTTTGGGGTCCCAGAAGCAATCTGTACATGCCTACTCAGTGCTAGAATATTTTCAAAATATAGGCTAAATACATGCTAAAAATCGATATTTTAGGTGCCAAAAAGTAGATATCTCAAATTAAGGCCCAAAACACCCGAAAATTCGATATTTAGGGGTCCCAGAAGCGATCTGTACATGCCTAATCAGTGCTAGAATGTTTTCAAAATATAGGCTCAAAACATGCTAAAAATCGATATTTTAGGTGCGTAAAGGCGATATCTCAAATTCAGGCCCAAAACACACGAAAATTCGATATTTTGGGGTCCCAGAAGCGATTTGTACATGCCTACTCCGTGTTAGAGTATTTTTAAAGTACAGGCCAAAAACATACTGAAAATCGATGTTTTAGGAGCCCAAAAGTAGATATGTGCATGCATCTTCTGTACCCGTTTATATCTCAAATTCTGGCCCTAAACACCCGAAAATTCGATATTTTTGGGTCCCAGAAGCGATCTGTACATGCCTACTCAGTGCTAGAATGTTTTCAAAATTTAGGCTCAAAACATGCTCAAAATCGATATTTTAGGTGCCCAAAAGTTGATATGTGCATGCATCTTCTGTACCCGTTTATATCTCAAATTCTGGCCCTAAACACCCGAAAATTCGATATTTTTGAGTCCCAGAAGCGATCTTTACATGCCTACTCAGTGCTAGAATGTTTTCAAGATATACGCTCAAAACATGCTCAAAATCGATATTTTAGGTGCCCAAAAGTCGATATGTGCATGCATCTTCTGTACTCGTTTATATCTCAAATTCAAGCTCAAAACACCAGAAAATTCGATTTTTTGGGGTCCCAGAATCGATCTGTACATGCCTACTCAGTTCTAGAATATTTTCAAAATATAGGCTCAAAACATGCTAAAAATCGATATTTTAGGTGCCAAAAAGTCGATATCTCAAATTAAAGCCCAAACACCCGAAAATTTGATATTTAGGGGTCCCAGAAGCGATCTGTACATCCGTGTTAGATTATTTTCAAAATACAGGCCAAAAACATACTGAATATCGATCTTTTAGGTGCCAAAAAGTCGATATGTGCATGCATCTTCTGTAACCGTTTATATCTCAAATTTTGGCCCTAAACAGCCGAAAATTCGATATTTTGGGGTCCCAGAAGCGATCTGTACATGCCTACTCCGTGTTAGAGTATTTTCAAAATACATGCCCAAAACAAGCTGAAAATCGATATTTTAGATGCCCAAAGTCAATATGTGCATGTATCTTCTGTACCCGTTTATATCTCAAATTCAGGCTCAAAACACCCGAAAATTCAATATTTTGGGGTCCCAGAAGCAATCTGTACATGCCTACTCAGTGTTAGAGTATTTTCAAAATACAGGCCAAAAACATACTGAAAATCGATTTTTTAGGTGCCCAAAAGTCGATATGTGCATGCATCTTCTGTACCCCTTTATATCTCAAATTCTGGCCCTAAACACCCGAAAATTCGATATTTAGGGGTCCTAGAACCGATCTGTACATGCCTACTCCGTTTTAGAGTATTTTCAAAATACAGGCCAAAAACATACTGAAAATCGATATTTTAGGTGCGTAAAGGCGATATCTCAAATTAAGTCCCAAAACACCCGAAAATTCGATATTTAGGGATCCCAGAACCGATCTGTACATGCCCACTCCGTGTAAGAGTATTTTCAAAATACAGGCAAAAAACATACTGAAAATCGATCATTTAGGTGCCCAAAAGTCGATATGTGCCTGCATTTTCTGTACTCGTTTATATCTCTAATTCAAGCTCAAAACACCCGAAAATTCGATATTTTGGGGTCCCAGAGGCGATCTGTACATGCCTACTCAGTGCTAGAATATTTTTAAAATATAGGCTAAAACCATGCTAAAAATCGATCTTTTAGGTGCCAAAAAGTCGATATCTCAAATTAAGGCCAAAAACACCCGTAAATTCGATATTTAGGGGTCCCAGAAGCGATCTATACATGCCTACTCCGTGTTAGAGTATTTTCAAAATAAAGGCCCAAAACATGCTCAAAATCGATGTTTTAGGTGCCAAAAAATCGATATGTGCATGCATCTTCAGTACCCGTTTATATCTCAAATTCAGGCTCAAAACACCCGAAAATTCGATATTTTGGGGTCTCAGAAGCGACATGTACATGCCTACTCCGTGTTAGAGTATTTTCAAAATACATGCCCAAAACATGCTCAAAATCGATGTTTTAGGTGCCAAAAAATCGATATGTGCATGCATCTTCAGTACCCGTTTATATCTCAAATTCAGGCTCAAAACACCCGAAAATTCGATATTTTGGGGTCTCAGAAGCGATATGTACATGCCTACTCCGTGTTAGAGTATTTTCAAAATACATGCCCAAAACATGCTGAAAATCGATATTTTAGATGCCCAAAGTCAATATGTGCAGGTATCTTCTGTAACCGTTTATATCTCAAAGTCAGGCTCAAAACACCCGAAAATTCAATATTTTGGGGTCCTAGAGGCAATCTGTACATGCCTACTCAGTGCTAGAATATTTTGAAAATACAGGCCCAAAACATGCTGAAAATCGATATTTTAGGTGCCAAAAAGTCGATATCTCAAATTAAGGCCCCAAAAACCCGAAAATTCGATATTTAGGTGTCCCAGAAGCGATCTGTACATGCCTACTCCGTATTAGAGTATTTCAAAAATACAGGCCAAAAACATACTGAAAATCGATATTTTAGGTGCCCAAAAGTCGATATGTGCATGCATCTTCTGTACTCGTTTATATCTCAAATTCAAGCTCAAAACACCCGAAAATTCGATATTTTGGGGTCCCAGAAGCGATCTGTACATGCCTACTCAGTGCTAGAATATTTTCAAAATATAGGCTAAAAACATGCTAAAAATCGATATTTTAGGTGCCAAAAAGTCGATATCTCAAATTAAGGCCCAAAACACCCGAAAATTCGATATTTAAGGGTCCCTGAAGCGATCTATACATGCCTACTCCGTGTTAGAGTATTTTCAAATTACAGGCCCATAACATGCTCAAAATTGATGTTGTAGGTTCCAAAAAGTCGATATGTGCATGCATCTTCAGTATCCGTTTATATCTCAAATTCAGGCTCAAAACACCCGAAAATTCGATATTTTGGGGTCCCAGAAGCGATCTGTACATGCCTACTACGTGTTAGAGTATTTTCAAAATACATGCCCAAAACATGCTGAAAATCGATATTTTAGATGCCCAAAGTCAATATGCGCATGTATCTTCTGTACCCGTTTATATCTCAAATTCAGGCTCAAAACACCCGAAAATTCAATATTTTGGGGTCCCAGAAGCAATCTGTACATGCCTACTCAGTGCTAGAATATTTTCAAAATATAGGCTAAAAACATGCTAAAAATCGATATTTTAGGTGCCCAAAAGTCGATATGTGCATGCATCTTCTGTACCCGTTTATATCTCAAATTCTGGCCCTAAACACCCGAAAATTCGATATTTTTGGGTCCCAGAAGCGATCTGTACATGCCTAATCCGTGTTAGAGTATTTTCAAAATACATGCCCAAAACATGCTGAAAATCGATATTTTAGATGCCCAAAGTCAATATGTGCAGGTATCTTCTGTACCCGTTTATATCTCAAATTCAGGCTCAAAACACCCGAAAATTCAATATTTTGGGGTCCTAGAGGCAATCTGTACATGCCTACTCAGTGCTAGAATATTTTCAAAATATAGGCTAAAATCATGCTGAAAATCGATATTTTAGGTGCCATAAAGTCCATATCTCAAATTAAGGCCCCAAAAACCCGAAAATTCGATATTTAGGTGTCCCAGAAGCGATCTGTACATGCCTACTCCGTATTAGAGTATTTTAAAAATACAGGCCAAAAACATACTGAAAATCGATATTTTAGGTGCCCAAAAGTCGATATGTGCATGCATCTTCTGTACTCGTTTATATCTCAATATCAAGCTCAAAACACCCGAAAATTCATTATTTTGGGGTCCCAGAAGCGATCTGTACATGCCTACTCCGTGTTAGAGTATTTTCAAAATACAGGCCAAAAACATACTAAAAATCGATCTTTTAGGTGCCCAAAAGTCGATATGTGCATACATCTTCTGTACCCGTTTATTTCTCAAATTCTGGCCCTAAACACCCGAAAATTCGATATTTTGGGGTCACAGAAGCGATCTGTACATGCCTACTCAGAGCTAGAATGTTTTCAAAATATAGGCTCAAAACATGCTCAAAATCGATATTTTAGGTGCCCAAAAGTCGATATGTCCATGCATCTTCTGTACTCGTTTATATCTCAAATTCAAGCTCAAAACACCCGAAAATTCGATATTTTGGGGTCCCAGAAGCGATCTGTACATGCCTAATCCGTGTTAGAGTATTTTCAAAATACAGGCCAAAAACATACTGAAAATCGATATTTTAGGTGAGTAAAGGCGATATCTCAAATTAAGTCCCAAAACACCCGAAAATTCGATATTTAGGGGTCCTAGAACCGATCTGTACATGCCTACTCCGTTTTAGTGTATTTTCAAAATACAGGCCAAAAACATACTGAAAATCGATCTTTTAGGTGCCCAAAAGTCGATATGTGCATGCATCTTCTGTACTCGTTTATATCTCAAATTCAAGCTCAAAACACCCGAAAATTCGATATTTTGGGGTCCCAGAGGCGATCTGTACATGCCTACTCCGTGTTAGAGTATTTTCAAAATACATGCCCAAAACATGCTGAAAATCGATATTTTAGATGCCCAAAGTCAATATGTGCATGTATCTTCTGTACCCGTTTATATCTCAAATTCAGGCTCAAAACACCCGAAAATTCAATATTTTGGGGTCCCAGAAGCAATCTGTACATGCCTACTCAGTGCGAGAATATTTTCAAAATATAGGCTAAAAACATGCTAAAAATCGATATTTTAGGTGCCCAAAAGTCGATATGTGCATGCATCTTCTGTACCCGTTTATATCTCAAATTCTGGCCCTAAACACCCGAAAATTCGATATTTTGGGGTCCCAGAAGCGATCTGTACATGCCTAATCCGTGTTAGAGTATTTTCAAAATACATGCCCAAAACATGCTGAAAATCGATATTTTAGATGCCCAAAGTCAATATGTGCAGGTATCTTCTGTACCCGTTTATATCTCAAATTCAGGCTCAAAACACCCGAAAATTCAATATTTTGGGGTCCTAGAGGCAATCTGTACATGCCTACTCAGTGCTAGAATATTTTCAAAATATAGGCTAAAATCATGCTGAAAATCGATATTTTAGGTGCCATAAAGTCCATATCTCAAATTAAGGCCCCAAAAACCCGAAAATTCGATATTTAGGTGTCCCAGAAGCGATCTGTACATGCCTACTCCGTATTAGAGTATTTTAAAAATACAGGCCAAAAACATACTGAAAATCGATATTTTAGGTGCCCAAAAGTCGATATGTGCATGCATCTTCTGTACTCGTTTATATCTCAATATCAAGCTCAAAACACCCGAAAATTCGATATTTTGGGGTCCCAGAAGCGATCTGTACATGCCTACTCCGTGTTAGAGTATTTTCAAAATACAGGCCAAAAACATACTAAAAATCGATCTTTTAGGTGCCCAAAAGTCGATATGTGCATACATCTTCTGTACCCGTTTATTTCTCAAATTCTGGCCCTAAACACCCGAAAATTCGATATTTTGGGGTCACAGAAGCGATCTGTACATGCCTACTCAGAGCTAGAATGTTTTCAAAATATAGGCTCAAAACATGCTCAAAATCGATATTTTAGGTGCCCAAAAGTCGATATGTCCATGCATCTTCTGTACTCGTTTATATCTCAAATTCAAGCTCAAAACACACGAAAATTCGATATTTTGGGGTCCCAGAAGAGATCTGTACATGCCTACTCAGTGCTAGAATATTTTCAAAATATAGGCTAAAAACATGCTAAAAATCGGTCTTTTAGGTGCCAAAAAGTCGATATCTCAAATTAAGTCCCAAAACACCCGATAATTCGATATTTAGGGGTCCCAAAAGCGATCTGTACATGCCTACTCCGTGTTAGAGTATTTTCAAAATACAAGCCAAAAACATACTGAAAATCGATCTTTTAGGTGCCCAAAAGTCGATATGTGCATGCATCTTCAGTACCCGTTTATATCTCAAATTCTGGCCCTAAACACCCGAAAATTCGATATTTTGGGGTCCCAGAAGCGATCTGTACATGCCTACTCCGTGTTAGAGTATTTTTTAATATACATGCCCAAAACATGCTGAAAATCGATATTTTAGAAGCCCAAAGTCAATATGTGCTTGTATCTTCTGTACCCGTTTATATCTCAAATTCAGGCTCAAAACACCCGAAAATTCAATATTTTGGAGTCCCAGAAGCAATCTGTACATGCCTACTCAGTGCAAGAATATTTTCAAAATATAGGCTAAAACATGCTAAAAATCGATATTTTAGGTGCCAAAAAGTCGATATCTCAAATTAAGGCCCAAAACACCCGAAAATTCGATATTTAGGGGTCCCAGAAGCGATCTGTACATGCTTACTCCGTGTTAGAGTATTTTCAAAATACAGGCCAAAAACATACTGAAAATCGATCTTTTAGGTGCCCAAAAGTCGATATGTGCATGCATCTTCTGTACCCGTTTATATCTCAAATTCTGGCCCTAAACACCCAAAAATTCGATATTTTGGGGTCCCTGAAGCGATCTGTACATGCCTACTGAGAGCTAGAATGTTTTCAAAATATAGGCTCAAAACATGCTCAAAATCGATATTTTAGATGCCCAAAGTCAATATGTGCTTGTATCTTCTGTACCCGTTTATATCTCAAATTCAGGCTCAAAACACCCGAAAATTCAATATTTTGGAGTCTCAGAAGCAATCTGTACATGCCTACTCAGTGCAAAAATATTTTCAAAATATAGGCTAAAACATGCTAAAAATCGATATTTTAGGTGCCAAAAAGTCGATATCTCAAATTAAGGCCCAAAACACCCGAAAATTCGATATTTAGGGGTCCCAGAAGCGATCTGTACATGCTTACTCCGTGTTAGAGTATTTTCAAAATACAGGCCAAAAACATACTGAAAATCGATCTTTTAGGTGCCCAAAAGTCGATATGTGCATGCATCTTCTGTACCCGTTTATATCTCAAATTCTGGCCCTAAACACCCGAAAATTCAATATTTTGGGGTCCCAGAAGCAATCGGTACATGCCTACTCAGTGCTAGAATATTTTCAAAATATAGGCTAAAAACATGCTAAAAAACGATATTTTAGGTGCCAAAAAGTCGATATCTCAAATTAAGGCCCAAAACACCCGAAAATACGATATTTAGGGGCCCCAGAAGCGATCTATACATGCCTACTCGGTGTAAGAATATTTTCAAAATACAGGACCAAAACATGCTCTAAATCGATGTTTTAGGTTCCCAAAAGTCTATATGTGCATGCATCTTCAGTACCCGTTTATATCTCAAATTCAGGCTCAAAACACCCGAAAATTCGATATTTTGGGGTCCCAGAAGCGATCTTTACATGCCTACTCCGTGTTAGAGTATTTTCAAAATACATGCCCAAAACATGCTGAAAATCGATATTTTAGATGCCCAAAGTCAATATGTGCATGTATCTTCTGTACCCGTTTATATCTCAAATTCAGGCTCAAAACACCCGAAAATTCAATATTTTGGAGTCCCAGAAGCAATCTGTACATTCCTACTCAGTGCTAGAATATTTTCAAAATATAGGCTAAAAACATGCTAAAAATCGATATTTTAGGTGCCAAAAAGTCGATATCTCAAATTAAGGCCCAAAACACCCGAAAATTCGATATTTAGGGGTCATAGAAGCGATCTGTACATGCCTACTCCGTGTTAGAGTATTTTCAAATTACAGGCCAAAAACATACTGAAAATCGATGTTTTAGGCGCACAAAAGTCGATATGTGCATGCATCTTCTGTACCCGTTTATATCTCAAATTCTGGCCCTAAACACCCGAAAATTCGATATTTTGGGGTCCCAGAAGCCATCTGTACATGCCTACTCCGTGTTAGAGTATTTAAAAAAAAAAGGCCAAAAACATACTGAAAATCGATATTTTAGGTGCGTAAAGGCGATATCTCAAATTAAGTCCCAAAACACCCGATAATTCGATATTTAGGGGTCCCAGAACCGATCTGTACATGCCCACTCCGTGTTAGAGTATTTTTAAAATAGAGGCCAAAAACATACTGAAAATCGATCTTTTAAGTGCACAAAAGTCGATATGTGCATGCATCTTCTGTACCCGTTTATTTCTCAAATTCTGGCCCTAAACACCCGAAAATTCGATATTTTGGGGTCCCAGAAGCGATCTGTACATGCCTACTCAGAGCTAGAATGTTTTCAAAATATAGGCTCAAAACATGCTCAAAATCGATATTTTAGGTGCCCAAAAGTCGATATGTGCATGCATCTTCTGTACTCGTTTATATCTCAAATTCAAGCTCAAAACACCCGAAAATTCGTTATTTTGGGGTCCCAGAAGCGATCTGTACATGCCTACTCAGTGCTAGAATATTTTCAAAATATAGGCTAAAAACATGCTAAAAATCGGTCTTTTAGGTGCCAAAAAGTCGATATCTCAAATTAAGGCCCAAAACACCCGAAAATTCGATATTTAGGGGTCCCAGAAGCGATCTATACATGCCTACTCCGTGTTAGAGTTTTTTCAAAATAAAGGCCCAAAACATGCTCTAAATCGATGTTTTATGTTCCAAAAAGTCGATATGTGCATGCATCTTCAATACCCGTTTATATCTCAAATTCAGGCTCAAAACACCCGAAAATTCGATATTTTGGGGTCCCAGAAGCGATCTGTACATGCCTACTCCGTGTTAGAGTATTTTCAAAATACATGCCCAAAACATGCTGAAAATCGATATTTTAGATGCCCAAAGTCAATATGTGCATGTATCTTCTGTACCCGTTTATATCTCAAATTCAGGCTCAAAACACCCGAAAATTCAATATTTTGGAGTCCCAGAAGCAATCTGTACATGCCTACTCAGTGCATGAATATTTTCAAAATATAGGCTAAAACATGCTAAAAATCGATATTTTAGGTGCCAAAAAGTCGATATCTCAAATTAAGGCCCAAAACACCCGAAAATTCGATATTTAGGGGTCCCAGAAGCGATCTGTACATGCCTACTCCGTGTTAGAGTATTTTCAAAATACAGGCCAAAAACATACTGAAAATCGATCTTTTAGGTGCCCAAAAGTCGATATGTGCATGTATCTTCTGTACCCGTTTATATCTCAAATTCTGGCCCTAAACACCCGAAAATTCGATATTTTGGGGTCCCAGAAGCGATCTGTACATGCCTACTACGTGTTAGAGTATTTTCAAAATACATGCCCAAAACATGCTGAAGATCGATATTTTAGATGCCCAAAGTCAATATGTGCATGTATCTTCTGTACCCGTTTATATCTCAAATTCAGGCTCAAAACACCCGAAAATTCAATATTTTGGGGTCCCAGAAGCAATCTGTACATGCCTACTCAGTGCTAGAATATTTTCAAAATATAGGCTAAAAACATGCTAAAAATCGATATTTTAGGTGCCCAAAAGTCGATATGTGCATGCATCTTCTGTACCCGTTTATATCTCAAATTCTGGCCCTAAACCCGAAAATTCTTTATTTTGGGGTCCCAGAAGCGATCTGTACATGCCTAATCCGTGTTAGAGTATTTTCAAAATACAGGCCAAAAACATACTGAAAATCGATATTTTAGGTGAGTAAAGGCGATATCTCAAATTAAGTCCCAAAACACCCGAAATTTCGATATTTAGGGGTCCTAGAACCGATCTGTACATGCCTACTCCGTTTTAGTGTATTTTCAAAATACAGGCCAAAAACATACTGAAAATCGATCTTTTAGGTGCCCAAAAGTCGATATGTGCATGCATCTTCTGTACTCGTTTATATCTCAAATTCAAGCTCAAAACACCCGAAAATTCGATATTTTGGGGTCCCAGAGGCGATCTGTACATGCCTACTCAGTGCTAGAATATTTTTAAAATATAGGCTAAAAACATGCTAAAAATCGATCTTTTAGGTGCCAAAAAGTCGATATCTCAAATTAAGGCCCAAAACACCCGAAAATTCGATATTTAGGGGTCCCAGAAGCGATCTATACATGCCTACTCCGTGTTAGAGTATTTTCAAAATACAGGCCCATAACATGCTCAAAATCGATGTTGTAGGTTCCAAAAAGTCGATATGTGCATGCATCATCAGTATCCGTTTATATCTCAAATTCAGGCTCAAAACACCCGAAAATTCGATGTTTTGGGGTCCCAGAAGCGATCTGTACATGCCTACTTAGAGCTAGAATGTTTTCAAAATATAGGCTCAAAACATGCTCAAAATCGATATTTTAGGTGCCCAAAAGTCGATATGTCCATGCATCTTCTGTACTCGTTTATATCTCAAATTCAAGCTCAAAACACACGAAAATTCGATATTTTGGGGTCCCAGAAGCGATCTGTACATGCCTACTCAGTGCTAGAATATTTTTTTAAAATATAGGCTAAAAACATGCTAAAAATCGGTCTTTTAGGTGCCAAAAAGTCGATATCTCAAATTAAGTCCCAAAACACCCGAAAATTCGATATTTAGGGGTCCCAGAAGCGATCTGTACATGCCTACTCCGTGTTAGAGTATTTTCAAAATACAGGCCAAAAACATACTGAAAATCGATCTTTTAGGTGCCCAAAAGTCGATATGTGCATGCATCTTCTGTACCCGTTTATATCTCAAATTCTGGCCCTAAACACCCGAAAATTCAATATTTTGGGTCCCAAAAGCAATCTGTACATGCCTAATCAGTGCTAGAATATTTTCAAAATATAGGCTAAAAACTTGCTAAAAACCGATATTTTAGGGGCCAAAAAGTCGATATCTCAAATTCAGGCTCAAAACACCCGAAAATTCAATATTTTGGGGTCCCAGAAGCAATCTGTACATGCCTACTCAGTGCTAGAATATTTTCAAAATATAGGCTAAAACATGCTAAAAATCCATATTTTAGGTGCCCAAAAGTCGATATGTGCATGCATCTTCTGTACCCGTTTATATCTCAAATTCTGGCCCTAAACCCGAAAATTCTTTATTTTGGGGTCCCAGAAGCGATCTGTACATGCCTAATCCGTGTTAGAGTATTTTCAAAATACAGGCCAAAAACATACTGAAAATCGATATTTTAGGTGAGTAAAGGCGATATCTCAAATTAAGTCCCAAAACACCCGAAAATTCGATATTTAGGGGTCCTAGAACCGATCTGTACATGCCTACTCCGTTTTAGTGTATTTTCAAAATACAGGCCAAAAACATACTGAAAATCGATCTTTTAGGTGCCCAAAAGTCGATATGTGCATGCATCTTCTGTACTCGTTTATATCTCAAATTCAAGCTCAAAACACACGAAAATTCGATATTTTGGGGTCCCAGAAGCGATCTGTACATGCCTACTCAGTGCTAGAATATTTTTTTAAAATTTAGGCTAAAAACATGCTAAAAATCGGTCTTTTAGGTGCCAAAAAGTCGATATCTCAAATTAAGTCCCAAAACACCCGAAAATTCGATATTTAGGGGTCCCAGAAGCGATCTGTACATGCCTACTCCGTGTTAGAGTATTTTCAAAATACAGGCCAAAAACATACTGAAAATCGATCTTTTAGGTGCCCAAAAGTCGATATGTGCATGCATCTTCTGTACCCGTTTATATCTCAAATTCTGGCCCTAAACACCCGAAAATTCAATATTTTGGGGTCCCAAAAGCAATCTGTACATGCCTAATCAGTGCTAGAATATTTTCAAAATATAGGCTAAAAACTTGCTAAAAACCGATATTTTAGGGGCCAAAAAGTCGATATCTCAAATTAAGGTTCAAAACACCCGAAAATTCGATATTTAGGGGTCCCAGAAGCGATCTATACATGCCTACTCCGTGTTAGAGTATTTTCAAAATAATGGCCCAAAACATGCTCTAAATCGATGTTTTAGGTTCCAAAAAGTCGATATGTGCATGCATCTTCAGTACCCGTTTATATCTCAAATTCTGGCTCAAAACACCCGAAAATTCGATATTTTGGGGTCCCAGAAGCGATCTGTACATGCCTACTCCGTGTTAGAGTATTTTTTAATATACATGCCCAAAACATGCTGAAAATCGATATTTTAGATGCCCAAAGTCAATATGTGCTTGTATCTTCTGTACCCGTTTATATCTCAAATTCTGGCCCTAAACACCCGAAAATTCGATATTTTTGGGTCACAGAAGCGATCTGTACATGCCTACTGAGAGCTAGAATTTTTTTTAAATATAGACTCAAAACATGCTCAAAATCGATATTTTAGGTGCCCAAAAGTCGATATGTGCATGCATCTTCTGTACTCGTTTATATCTCAAATTCAAGCTCAAAACACCCGAAAATTCGATATTTTGGGGTCCCAGAAGCGATCTGTACATGCCTACTCAGTGCTAGAATATTTTAAAAATATAGGCTAAAAACATGATAAAATCGATCTTTTAGGTGCCAAAAAGTCGATATCTCAAATTCAGTCCCAAAACACCCGAAAATTCGATATTTAGGGGTCCCAGAAGCGATCTGTACATGCCTACTCCGTGTTAGAGTATTTTCAAAATACAGGCCAAAAACATACTGAAAATCGATCTTTTAGGTGCCCAAAAGTCGATATGTGCATGCATTTTCTGTACCCGTTTATATCTCAAATTCTGGCCCTAAACACCCGAAAATTCAATATTTTGGGGTCCCAGAAGCAATCGGTACATGCCTACTCAGTGCTAGAATATTTTTAAAATATAGGCTAAAAACATGCTAAAAAACGATATTTTAGGTGCTAAAAAGTCGATATCTCAAATTAAGGCCCAAAACACCCGAAAATACGATATTTAGGGGTCCCAGAAGCGATCTATACATGCCTACTCGGTGTAAGAGTATTTTCAAAATACAGGACCAAAACATGCTCAAAATCGATGTTTTAGGTTCCCAAAAGTCTATATGTGCATGCATCTTCAGTACCCGTTTATATCTCAAATTCAGGCTCAAAACACCCTAAAATTCGATATTTTGGGGTCCCAGAAGCGATCTGTACATGCCTACTCCGTATTAGAGTATTTTCAAAATACATGCCCAAAACATGCTGAAAATCGATATTTTAGATGCCCAAAGTCAATATGTGCTTGTATCTTCTGTACCCGTTTATATATCAAATTCAGGCTCAAAACACCCGAGAATTCAATATTTTGGAGTCTCAGAAGCAATCTGTACATGCCTACTCAGTGCAAGAATATTTTCAAAATATAGGCTAAAACATGCTAAAAATCGATATTTTAGGTGCCAAAAAGTCGATATCTCAAATTAAGGCC
Source organism: Petrolisthes cinctipes (assembly GCA_033782935.1). NCBI lineage: Eukaryota > Metazoa > Arthropoda > Malacostraca > Decapoda > Porcellanidae > Petrolisthes > Petrolisthes cinctipes. The sequence goes on from JAWQEG010001675.1 coordinate 572,997, forward strand.
CAAAACACCCGAAAATTCGATATTTAGGGGTCCCAGAAGCGATCTGTACATGCTTACTCCGTGTTAGAGTATTTTCAAAATACAGGCCAAAAACATACTGAAAATCGATCTTTTAGGTGCCCAAAAGTCGATATGTGCATGCATCTTCTGTACCCGTTTATATCTCAAATTCTGGCCCTAAACACCCGAAAATTCGATATTTTGGGGTCCCTGAAGCGATCTGTACATGCCTACTGAGAGCTAGAATGTTTTCAAAATATAGGCTCAAAACATGCTCAAAATCGATATTTTAGGTGCCCAAAAGTCGATATGTGCATGCATCTTCTGTACTCGTTTATATCTCAAATTCAAGCTCAAAACACCCGAAAATTCGATATTTTGGGGTCCCAGAAGCGATCTGTACATGCCTACTCAGTGCTAGAATATTTTCAAAATATAGGCTAAAAACATGCTAAAAATCGATCTTTCAGGTGCCAAAAAGTCGATATCTCAAATTCAGTCCCAAAACACCCGAAAATTCGATATTTAGGGGTCCCAGAAGCGATCTGTACATGCCTACTCCGTGTTAGAGTATTTTCAAAATACAGGCCAAAAACATACTGAAAATCGATCTTTTAGGTGCCCAAAAGTCGATATGTGCATGCATCTTCTGTACCCGTTTATATCTCAAATACTGGCCCTAAACACCCGAAAATTCAATATTTTGGGGTCCCAGAAGCAATCGGTACATGCCTACTCAGTGCTAGAATATTTTCAAAATATAGGCTAAAAACATGCTAAAAAACGATATTTTAGGTGCCAAAAAGTCGATATCTCAAATTAAGGCCCAAAACACCCGAAAATACGATATTTAGGGGCCCCAGAAGCGATCTATACATGCCTACTCGGTGTAAGAATATTTTCAAAATACAGGACCAAAACATGCTCAAAATCGATGTTTTAGGTTCCCAAAAGTCTATATGTGCATGCATCTTCAGTACCCGTTTATATCTCAAATTCTGGCCCTAAACACCCGAAAATTCGATATTTTGGGGTCCAAGAAGCCATCTGTACATGCCTACTCCGTGTTAGAGTATTTAAAAAAAAAGGCCAAAAACATACTGAAAATCGATATTTTAGGTGCGTAAAGGCGATATCTCAAATTAAGTCCCAAAACACCCGAAAATTCGATATTTAGGGGTCCCAGAAGCGATCTGTACATGCCCACTCCGTGTTAGAGTATTTTTAAAATAGAGGCCAAAAACATACTGAAAATCGATCTTTTAAGTGCACAAAAGTCGATATGTGCATGCATCTTCTGTACCCGTTTATTTCTCAAATTCTGGCCCTAAACACCCGAAAATTCGATATTTTGGGGTCCCAGAAGCGATCTGTACATGCCTACTCAGAGCTAGAATGTTTTCAAAATATAGGCTCAAAACATGCTCAAAATCGATATTTTAGGTGCAAAAAAGTCGATATGTGCATGCATCTTCTGTACTCGTTTATATCTCAAATTCAAGCTCAAAACACCCGAAAATTCGTTATTTTGGGGTCCCAGAAGCGATCTGTACATGCCTACTCAGTGCTAGAATATTTTCAAAATATAGGCTAAAAACATGCTAAAAATCGGTCTTTTAGGTGCCAAAAAGTCGATATCTCAAATTAAGGCCCAAAACACCCGAAAATTCGATATTTAGGGGTCCCAGAAGCGATCTATACATGCCTACTCCGTGTTAGAGTTTTTTCAAAATAAAGGCCCAAAACATGCTCTAAATCGATGTTTTATGTTCCAAAAAGTCGATATGTGCATGCATCTTCAGTACCCGTTTATATCTCAAATTCAGGCTCAAAACACCCGAAAATTCGATATTTTGGGGTCCCAGAAGCTATCTGTACATGCCTACTCCGTGTTAGAGTATTTTCAAAATACATGCCCAAAACATGCTGAAAATCGATATTTTAGATGCCCAAAGTCAATATGTGCTTGTATCTTCTGTACCCGTTTATATCTCAAATTCAGGCTCAAAACACCCGAAAATTCAATATTTTGGAGTCCCAGAAGCAATCTGTACATGCCTACTCAGTGCATGAATATTTTCAAAATATAGGCTAAAACATGCTAAAAATCGATATTTTAGGTGCCAAAAAGTCGATATCTCAAATTAAGGCCCAAAACACCCGAAAATTCGATATTTAGGGGTCCCAGAAGCGATCTGTACATGCCTACTCCGTGTTAGAGTATTTTCAAAATACAGGCCAAAAACATACTGAAAATCGATCTTTTAGGTGCCCAAAAGTCGATATGTGCATGCATCTTCTGTACCCGTTTATATCTCAAATTCTGGCCCTAAACACCCGAAAATTCGATATTTTGGGGTCCCAGAAGCGATCTGTACATGCCTACTACGTGTTAGAGTATTTTCAAAATACATGCTCAAAACATGCTGAAAATCGATATTTTAGATGCCCAAAGTCAATATGTGCATGTATCTTCTGTACCCGTTTATATCTCAAATTCAGGCTCAAAACACCCGAAAATTCAATATTTTGGGGTCCCAGAAGCAATCTGTACATGCCTACTCAGTGCTAGAATATTTTCAAAATATAGGCTAAAAACATGCTAAAAATCGATATTTTAGGTGCCCAAAAGTCGATATGTGCATGCATCTTCTGTACCCGTTTATATCTCAAATTCTGGCCCTAAACCCGAAAATTCTTTATTTTGGGGTCCCAGAAGCGATCTGTACATGCCTAATCCGTGTTAGAGTATTTTCAAAATACAGGCCAAAAACATACTGAAAATCGATATTTTAGGTGAGTAAAGGCGATATCTCAAATTAAGTCCCAAAACACCCGAAAATTCGATATTTAGGGGTCCTAGAACCGATCTGTACATGCCTACTCCGTTTTAGTGTATTTTCAAAATACAGGCCAAAAACATACTGAAAATCGATCTTTTAGGTGCCCAAAAGTCGATATGTGCATGCATCTTCTGTACTCGTTTATATCTCAAATTCAAGCTCAAAACACCCGAAAATTCGATATTTTGGGGTCCCAGAGGCGATCTGTACATGCCTACTCAGTGCTAGAATATTTTTAAAATATAGGCTAAAAACATGCTAAAAATCGATCTTTTAGGTGCCAAAAAGTCGATATCTCAAATTAAGGCCCAAAACACCCGAAAATTCGATATTTAGGGGTCCCAGAAGCGATCTATACATGCCTACTCCGTGTTAGAGTATTTTCAAAATACAGGCCCATAACATGCTGAAAATCGATATTTTAGATGCCCAAAGTCAATATGTGCATGTATCTTCTGTACCCGTTTATATCTCAAATTCAGGCTCAAAACACCCGAAAATTCAATATTTTGGGGTCCCAGAAGCAATCTGTACATGCCTACTCAGTGCTAGAATATTTTCAAAATATAGGCTAAAATCATGCTGAAAATCGATATTTTAGGTGCCATAAAGTCCATATCTCAAATTAAGGCCCCAAAAACCCGAAAATTCGATATTTAGGTGTCCCAGAAGCGATCTGTACATGCCTACTCCGTATTAGAGTATTTTAAAAATACAGGCCAAAAACATACTGAAAATCGATATTTTAGGTGCCCAAAAGTCGATATGTGCATGCATCTTCAGTACCCGTTTATATCTCAAATTCTGGCCCTAAACACCCGAAAATTCGATATTTTGGGGTCCCTGAAGCGATCTGTACATGCCTACTGAGAGCTAGAATGTTTTCAAAATATAGGCTCAAAACATGCTCAAAATCGATATTTTAGGTGCCCAAAAGTCGATATGTGCATGCATCTTCTGTACTCGTTTATATCTCAAATTCAAGCTCAAAACACCCGAAAATTCGATATTTTGGGGTCCCAGAAGCGATCTGTACATGCCTACTCAGTGCTAGAATATTTTCAAAATATAGGCTAAAAACATGCTAAAAATCGGTCTTTTAGGTGCCAAAAAGTCGATATCTCAAATTAAGGCCCAAAACACCCGAAAATTCGATATTTAGGGGTCCCAGAAGCGATCTATACATGCCTACTCCGTGTTAGAGTTTTTTCAAAATAAAGGCCCAAAACATGCTCTAAATCGATGTTTTATGTTCCAAAAAGTCGATATGTGCATGCATCTCCAGTACCCGTTTATATCTCAAATTCAGGCTCAAAACACCCGAAAATTCGATATTTTGGGGTCCCAGAAGCTATCTGTACATGCCTACTCCGTGTTAGAGTATTTTCAAAATACATGCCCAAAACATGCTGAAAATCGATATTTTAGATGCCCAAAGTCAATATGTGCTTGTATCTTCTGTACCCGTTTATATCTCAAATTCAGGCTCAAAACACCCGAAAATTCAATATTTTGGAGTCCCAGAAGCAATCTGTACATGCCTACTCAGTGCATGAATATTTTCAAAATATAGGCTAAAACATGCTAAAAATCGATATTTTAGGTGCCAAAAAGTCGATAACTCAAATTAAGGCCCAAAACACCCGAAAATTCGATATTTAGGGGTCCCAGAAGCGATCTGTACATGCCTACTCCGTATTAGAGTATTTTAAAAATACAGGCCAAAAACATACTGAAAATCGATATTTTAGGTGCCCAAAAGTCGATATGTGCATGCATCTTCAGTACCCGTTTATATCTCAAATTCTGGCCCTAAACACCCGAAAATTCGATATTTTGGGTTCCCTGAAGCGATCTGTACATGCCTACTGAGAGCTAGAATGTTTTCAAAATATAGGCTCAAAACATGCTCAAAATCGATATTTTAGGTGCCCAAAAGTCGATATGTGCATGCATCTTCTGTACTCGTTTATATCTCAAATTCAAGCTCAAAACACCCGAAAATTCGATATTTTGGGGTCCCAGAAGCGATCTGTACATGCCTACTCAGTGCTAGAATATTTTCAAAATATAGGCTAAAAACATGCTAAAAATCGATCTTTCAGGTGCCAAAAAGTCGATATCTCAAATTCAGTCCCAAAACACCCGAAAATTCGATATTTAGGGGTCCCAGAAGCGATCTGTACATGCCTACTCCGTGTTAGAGTATTTTCAAAATACAGGCCAAAAACATACTGAAAATCGATCTTTTAGGTGCCCAAAAGTCGATATGTGCATGCATCTTCTGTACCCGTTTATATCTCAAATTCTGGCCCTAAACACCCGAAAATTCAATATTTTGGTGTCCCAGAAGCAATCGGTACATGCCTACTCAGTGCTAGAATATTTTAAAAATATAGGCTAAAAACATGCTAAAAAACGATATTTTAGGTGCCAAAAAGTCGATATCTCAAATTAAGGCACAAAACACCCGAAAATACGATATTTAGGGGCCCCAGAAGCGATCTATACATGCCTACTCGGTGTAAGAATATTTTCAAATTACAGGACCAAAACATGCTCAAAATCGATGTTTTAGGTTCCCAAAAGTGTATATGTGCATGCATCTTCAGTACCCGTTTATATCTCAAATTCAGGCTCAAAACACCCGAAAATTCGATATTTTGGGGTCCCAGAAGCGATCTTTACATGCCTACTCCGTGTTAGAGTATTTTCAAAATACATGCCCAAAACATGCTGAAAATCGATATTTTAGATGCCCAAAGTCAATATGTGCATGTATCTTCTGTACCCGTTTATATCTCAAATTCAGTCTCAAAACACCCGAAAATTCAATATTTTGGAGTCCCAGAAGCAATCTGTACATTCCTACTCAGTGCTAGAATATTTTCAAAATATAGGCTAAAAACATGCTAAAAATCGATATTTTAGGTGCCAAAAAGTCGATATCTCAAATTAAGGCCCAAAACACCCGAAAATTCGATATTTAGGGGTCCCAGAAGCGATCTGTACATGCCAACTCCGTGTTAGAGTATTTTCAAATTACAGGCCAAAAACATACTGAAAATCGATGTTTTAGGCGCCCAAAAGTCGATATGTGCATGCATCTTCTGTACCCGTTTATATCTCAAATTCTGGCCCTAAACACCCGAAAATTCGATATTTTGGGGTCCCAGAAGCCATCTGTACATGCCTACCCCGTGTTAGAGTATTTAAAAAAAAAAGGCCAAAAACATACGGAAAATCGATATTTTAGGTGCGTAAAGGCAATATCTCAAATTAAGTCCCAAAACACCCGAAAATTCGATATTTAGGGGTCCTAGAAGCGATCTGTAAATGCCTATTCCGTATTAGAGTATTTTCAAAATACAGGCCAAAAACATACTGAAAATCGATCTTTTAGGTGCCAAAAGTCGATTTGTGCATGCATCTTCTGTACCCGTTTATATCTCAAATTCTGGCCCTAAACATCCGAAAATTCGATATTTTGGGGTCCCAGAAGCGATCTGTACATGCCTACTCCGTGTTAGAGAATTTTCAAAATACAGGCCAAACACATACTGAAAATCGATATTTTAGGTGCGTAAAGGCGATATCTCAAATTAAGTCCCAAAACACCCGAAAATTCGATATTTAGGGGTCCCAGAACCGATCTGTACATGCCCACTCCGTGTTAGAGTATTTTTAAAATAGAGGCCAAAAACATACTGAAAATCGATCTTTTAAGTGCACAAAAGTCGATATGTGCATGGATCTTCTGTACCCGTTTATTTCTCAAATTCTGGCCCTAAACACCCGAAAATTCGATATTTTGGTGTCCCAGAAGCGATCTGTACATGCCTACTCAGTGCTAGAATATTTTCAAAATATAGGCTAAAAACATGCTAAAAATCGGTCTTTTAGGTGCCAAAAAGTCGATATCTCAAATTAAGGCCCAAAACACCCGAAAATTCGATATTTAGGGGTCCCAGAAGCGATCTATACATGCCTACTCCGTGTTAGAGTTTTTTCAAAATAAAGGCCCAAAACATGCTCTAAATCGATGTTTTATGTTCCAAAAAGTCGATATGTGCATGCATCTTCAGTACCCGTTTATATCTCAAATTCAGGCTCAAAACACCCGAAAATTCGATATTTTGGGGTCCCAGAAGCGATCTGTACATACCTACTCCGTGTTTGAGTATTTTCAAAATACATGCCCAAAACATGCTGAAAATCGATATTTTAGATGCCCAAAGTCAATATGTGCTTGTATCTTCTGTACCCGTTTATATCTCAAATTCAGGCTCAAAACAGCCGAAAATTCAATATTTTGGAGTCCCAGAAGCAATCTGTACATGCCTACTCAGTGCATGAATATTTTCAAAATATAGGCTAAAACATGCTAAAAATCGATATTTTAGGTGCCAAAAAGTCGATATCTCATATTAAGGCCCAAAACACACGAAAATTCGATATTTAGGGGTCCCAGAATCGATCTGTACATGCCTACTCCGTGTTAGAGTATTTTCAAAATACAGGCCAAAAACATACTGAAAATCGATCTTTTAGGTGCCCAAAAGTCGATATGTGCATACATCTTCTGTACCCGTTTATATCTCAAATTCTGGCCCTAAACACCCGAAAATTCGATATTTTGGGGTCCCAGAAGCGATCTGTACATGCCTACTGAAAGCTAGAATGTTTTCAAATTATAGGCTCAAAACATGCTCAAAATCGATATTTTAGGTGCCCAAAAGTCGATATGTGCATGCATCTTCTGTACTCGTTTATATCTCAAATTCAAGCTCTAAACACCCGAAAATTCGATATTTTGGGGTCCCAGAAGCGATCTGTACATGCCTACTCAGTGCTAGAATATTTTCAAAATATAGGCTAAAAACATGCTAAAAATCGATCTTTCAGGTGCCAAAAAGTCGATATCTCAAATTCAGTCCCAAAACACCCGAAAATTCGATATTTAGGGGTCCCAGAAGCGATCTGTACATGCCTACTCCGTGTTAGAGTATTTTCAAAATACAGGCCAAAAACATACTGAAAATCGATCTTTTAGGTGCCCAAAAGTCGATTTGTGCATGCATCTTCTGTACCCGTTTATATCTCAAATTCTGGCCCTAAACACCCGAAAATTCGATATTTTGGGGTCCCAGAAGCGATCTGTACATGCCTACTCCGTGTTAGAGAATTTTCAAAATACAGGCCAAACACATACTGAAAATCGATATTTTAGGTGCGTAAAGGCGATATCTCAAATTAAGTCCCAAAACACCCGAAAATTCGATATTTAAGGGTCCCAGAAGCGATCTGTACATGCTTACTCCGTGTTAGAGTATTTTCAAAATACAGGCTAAAAACATACTGAAAATCGATATTTTAGGTGCCCAAAAGTCGATATGTGCATGCATCTTCTGTACTCGTTAATATCTTAAATTCAAGCTCAAAACACCCGAAAATTCGATATTTTGGGGTCCCAGAAGCGATCTGTACATGCCTACTCAGTGCTAGAATATTTTCAAAATATAGGCTAAAAACATGCCAATAATCGATCTTTTAGGTGCCAAAAAGTCGATATCTCAAATTCAGTCCCAAAACACCCGAAAATTCGATATTTAGGGGTCCCAGAAGCGATCTGTACATGCCTACTCCGTGTTAGAGTATTTTTAAAATAGAGGCCAAAAACATACTGAAAATCGATCTTTTAAGTGCCCAAAAGTCGATATGTGCATGCATCTTCTGTACCCGTTTATTTCTCAAAATCTGGCCCTAAACACCCGAAAATTCGATATTTTGGGGTCCCAGAAGCTATCTGTACATGCCTACTCAGAGCTAGAATGTTTTCAAAATATAGACTCAAAACATGCTCAAAATCGATATTTTAGGTGCAAAAAAGTCGATATGTGCATGCATCTTCTGTACTCGTTTATATCTCAAATTCAAGCTCAAAACACCCAAAAATTCGATATTTTGGCGTCCCAGAAGCGATCTGTACATGCCTACTCAGTGCTAGAATATTTTCAAAATATAGGCCAGAAACATGCTAAAAATCGATCTTTTAGGTGCCAAAAAGTCGATATCTCAAATTCAGTCCCAAAACACCCGAAAATTCGATATTTAAGGGTCCCAGAAGCGATCTGTACATGCCTACTCCGTGTTAGAGTATTTTCAAAATACAGGCCAAAAACATACTGAAAATCGATCTTTTAGGTGCCCAAAAGTCGATATGTGCTTGCATCTTCTGTACCCGTTTATATCTCAAATTCTGGCCCTAAACATCCCGAAAATTCAATATTTTGGGGTCCCAGAAGCAATCGGTACATGCCTACTCAGTGCTAGAATATTTTCAAAATATAGGATAAAAACATGCTGAAAAACGATATTTTAGGTTCCAAAAAGTCGATATCTCAAATTAAGGCCCAAAACATCCGAAAATACGATATTTGGGGGTCCCAGAAGCGATCTATACATGCCTACTCGGTGTAAGAGTATTTTCAAAATACAGGACCAAAACATGCTCAAAATCGATGTTTTAGGTTCCCAAAAGTCTATATGTGCATGCATCTTCAGTACCCGTTTATATCTCAAATTCAGGCTCAAAACAGCCGAAAATTCAATATTTTGGAGTCCCAGAAGCAATCTGTACATGCCTACTCAGTGCTAGAATATTTTCAAAATATAGGCTAAAAACATGCTAAAAATCGATATTTTAGGTGCCAAAAAGTCGATATCTCAAATTAAGGCCCAAAACACCCGAAAATTCGATATTTAGGGGTCCCAGAAGCGATCTGTACATGCCTACTCCGTGTTAGAGTATTTTCAAATTACAGGCCAAAAACATACTGAAAATCGATGTTTTAGGTTCCCAAAAGTCGATATGTGCATGCATCTTCTGTACCCGTTTATATCTCAAATTCTGGCCCTAAACACCCGAAAATTCGATATTTTGGGGTCCCAGAAGCGATCTGTACATGCCTACTCCGTGTTAGAGTATTTAAAAAAAAAAGGCCAAAAACATACTGAAAATCGATATTTTAGGTGCGTAAAGGCGATATCTCAAATTAACTCCCAAAACACCCGAAAATTCGATATTTAGGGGTCCCAGAAGCGATCTATACATGCCTACTCCGTGTTAGAGTTTTTTCAAAATAAAGGCCCAAAACATGCTCTAAATCGATGTTTTATGTTCCAAAAAGTCGATATGTGCATGCATCTTCAGTACCCGTTTATATCTCAAATTCAGGCTCAAAACACCCGAAAATTCGATATTTTGGGGTCCCAGAAGCGATCTGTACATACCTACTCCGTGTTTGAGTATTTTCAAAATACATGCCCAAAACATGCTGAAAATCGATATTTTAGATGCCCAAAGTCAATATGTGCTTGTATCTTCTGTACCCGTTTATATCTCAAATTCAGGCTCAAAACAGCCGAAAATTCAATATTTTGGAGTCCCAGAAGCAATCTGTACATGCCTACTCAGTGCATGAATATTTTCAAAATATAGGCTAAAACATGCTAAAAATCGATATTTTAGGTGCCAAAAAGTCGATATCTCATATTAAGGCCCAAAACACACGAAAATTCGATATTTAGGGGTCCCAGAATCGATCTGTACATGCCTACTCCGTGTTAGAGTATTTTCAAAATACAGGCCAAAAACATACTGAAAATCGATCTTTTAGGTGCCCAAAAGTCGATATGTGCATACATCTTCTGTACCCGTTTATATCTCAAATTCTGGCCCTAAACACCCGAAAATTCGATATTTTGGGGTCCCAGAAGCGATCTGTACATGCCTACTGAAAGCTAGAATGTTTTCAAATTATAGGCTCAAAACATGCTCAAAATCGATATTTTAGGTGCCCAAAAGTCGATATGTGCATGCATCTTCTGTACTCGTTTATATCTCAAATTCAAGCTCTAAACACCCGAAAATTCGATATTTTGGGGTCCCAGAAGCGATCTGTACATGCCTACTCAGTGCTAGAATATTTTCAAAATATAGGCTAAAAACATGCTAAAAATCGATCTTTCAGGTGCCAAAAAGTCGATATCTCAAATTCAGTCCCAAAACACCCGAAAATTCGATATTTAGGGGTCCCAGAAGCGATCTGTACATGCCTACTCCGTGTTAGAGTATTTTCAAAATACAGGCCAAAAACATACTGAAAATCGATCTTTTAGGTGCCCAAAAGTCGATTTGTGCATGCATCTTCTGTACCCGTTTATATCTCAAATTCTGGCCCTAAACACCCGAAAATTCGATATTTTGGGGTCCCAGAAGCGATCTGTACATGCCTACTCCGTGTTAGAGAATTTTCAAAATACAGGCCAAACACATACTGAAAATCGATATTTTAGGTGCGTAAAGGCGATATCTCAAATTAAGTCCCAAAACACCCGAAAATTCGATATTTAAGGGTCCCAGAAGCGATCTGTACATGCTTACTCCGTGTTAGAGTATTTTCAAAATACAGGCTAAAAACATACTGAAAATCGATATTTTAGGTGCCCAAAAGTCGATATGTGCATGCATCTTCTGTACTCGTTAATATCTTAAATTCAAGCTCAAAACACCCGAAAATTCGATATTTTGGGGTCCCAGAAGCGATCTGTACATGCCTACTCAGTGCTAGAATATTTTCAAAATATAGGCTGAAAACATGCCAATAATCGATCTTTTAGGTGCCAAAAAGTCGATATCTCAAATTCAGTCCCAAAACACCCGAAAATTCGATATTTAGGGGTCCCAGAAGCGATCTGTACATGCCTACTCCGTGTTAGAGTATTTTTAAAATAGAGGCCAAAAACATACTGAAAATCGATCTTTTAAGTGCCCAAAAGTCGATATGTGCATGCATCTTCTGTACCCGTTTATTTCTCAAAATCTGGCCCTAAACACCCGAAAATTCGATATTTTGGGGTCCCAGAAGCTATCTGTACATGCCTACTCAGAGCTAGAATGTTTTCAAAATATAGACTCAAAACATGCTCAAAATCGATATTTTAGGTGCAAAAAAGTCGATATGTGCATGCATCTTCTGTACTCGTTTATATCTCAAATTCAAGCTCAAAACACCCAAAAATTCGATATTTTGGCGTCCCAGAAGCGATCTGTACATGCCTACTCAGTGCTAGAATATTTTCAAAATATAGGCCAGAAACATGCTAAAAATCGATCTTTTAGGTGCCAAAAAGTCGATATCTCAAATTCAGTCCCAAAACACCCGAAAATTCGATATTTAAGGGTCCCAGAAGCGATCTGTACATGCCTACTCCGTGTTAGAGTATTTTCAAAATACAGGCCAAAAACATACTGAAAATCGATCTTTTAGGTGCCCAAAAGTCGATATGTGCTTGCATCTTCTGTACCCGTTTATATCTCAAATTCTGGCCCTAAACATCCCGAAAATTCAATATTTTGGGGTCCCAGAAGCAATCGGTACATGCCTACTCAGTGCTAGAATATTTTCAAAATATAGGATAAAAACATGCTGAAAAACGATATTTTAGGTTCCAAAAAGTCGATATCTCAAATTAAGGCCCAAAACATCCGAAAATACGATATTTGGGGGTCCCAGAAGCGATCTATACATGTCTACTCGGTGTAAGAGTATTTTCAAAATACAGGACCAAAACATGCTCAAAATCGATGTTTTAGGTTCCCAAAAGTCTATATGTGCATGCATCTTCAGTACCCGTTTATATCTCAAATTCAGGCTCAAAACAGCCGAAAATTCAATATTTTGGAGTCCCAGAAGCAATCTGTACATGCCTACTCAGTGCTAGAATATTTTCAAAATATAGGCTAAAAACATGCTAAAAATCGATATTTTAGGTGCCAAAAAGTCGATATCTCAAATTAAGGCCCAAAACACCCGAAAATTCGATATTTAGGGGTCCCAGAAGCGATCTGTACATGCCTACTCCGTGTTAGAGTATTTTCAAATTACAGGCCAAAAACATACTGAAAATCGATGTTTTAGGTTCCCAAAAGTCGATATGTGCATGCATCTTCTGTACCCGTTTATATCTCAAATTCTGGCCCTAAACACCCGAAAATTCGATATTTTGGGGTCCCAGAAGCGATCTGTACATGCCTACTCCGTGTTAGAGTATTTAAAAAAAAAAGGCCAAAAACATACTGAAAATCGATATTTTAGGTGCGTAAAGGCGATATCTCAAATTAACTCCCAAAACACCCGAAAATTCGATATTTAGGGGTCCCAGAAGCGATCTATACATGCCTACTCCGTGTTAGAGTATTTTCAAAATACAGGCCCAAAACATGCTCAAAATCGATGTTTTAGGTTCCAAAAAGTCGATATGTGCATGCATCTTCAGTACCCGTTTATATCTCAAATTCAGGCTCAAAACACCCGAAAATTCGATATTTTGGGGTCCCAGAAGCAATCTGTACATGCCTACTCAGTGCTAGAATATTTTGAAAATACAGGCCCAAAACATGCTCAAAATCGATATTTTAGGTGCCAAAAAGTCGATATCTCAAATTAAGGCCCAAACCACCCGAAAATTCGATATTTAGGGGTCCCAGAAGCGATCTGAACATGCCTACTCCGTGTTAGAGTATTTTCAAAATACAGGCCAAAAACATACTGAAAATCGATGTTTTAGGTGCCCAAAAGTCGATATGTGCATGCATCTTCCGTACCCGTTTATATCTCAAATTCTGGCCCTAAACACCCGAAAATTCGATATATTGGGGTCCCAGAAGCGATCTGTACATGCCTACTCCGTGTTAGGGTATTTTCAAAATACAGGCCAAAAACATACTGAAAATCGATATTTTAGGTGCGTAAAGGCGATATCTCAAATTAAGTCCCAAAACACCCGAAAATTCGATATTTTGGGGTCCCAGAAGCGATCTATAAATGCCTATTCCGTGTTAGAGTATTTTCAAAATACAGGCCAAAAACATACTGAAAATCGATCTTTTAGGTGCCCAAAAGTCGATATATGCATGCATCTTCAGTACCCGTTTATATCTCAAGTTCTGGCCCTAAACACCCGAAAATTCGATATTTTGGGGTCCCAGAAGCGATCTGTACATGCCTACTCAGCGCTAGAATATTTTCAAATTATAGGCTCAAAACATGCTAAAAATCGATATTTTAGGTGCGTAAAGGCGATATCTCAAATTCAGGCCCAAAACACCCGAAAATTAGATATTTTGGGGTCCCAGAATCGATCTGTACATGCCTACTCCGTGTTAGAGTATTTTCAAAATACAGGCCCAAAACATGCTGAAAATAGATATTTTAGATGCCCAAAGTCAATATGTGCATGTATCTTCTGTACCCGTTTATATCTCAAATTCAGGCTCAAAACACCCGAAAATTCAATATTTTGGGGTCCCAGAAGCAATCTGTACATGCCTACTCAGTGCTAGAATATTTTCAAAATATAGGCTAAAAACATGCTAAAAATCGATATTTTAGGTGCCAAAAAGTCGATATCTCAAATTAAGGCCCAAAACACCCTAAAATTCGATATTTAGGGGTCCCAGAAGCGATCTGTACATGCCTACTCCGTTTTAGAGTATTTTCAAAATACAGGCCAAAAACATACTGAAAATCGATCTTTTAGGTGCACAAAAGTCGATATGTGCATGCATCTTCTGTACCCGTTTATATCTCAAATTCTGGCCCTAAACATCCGAAAATTCAATGTTTTGGGGTCCCAGAAGCAATCTGTACATGCCTACTCAGTTCTAGAATATTTTCAAAATACAGGCTAAAAACATGCTAAAAATCGATATTTTAGGTGCCAAAAAGTCGATATCTCAAATTAAGGCCCAAAACACCCGAAAATTCGATATTTAGGTGTCCCAAAAGCGATCTGTACATGCCTACTCCGTGTTAGATTATTTTCAAAATACAGGCCCAAAACATGTTCAAAATCGATGTTTTAGGTGCCCAAAAGTCGATATATGCATGCATCATCAGTACCCGTTTATATCTCAAATTCTGGCCCTAAACACCCGAAAATTCAATATTTTGGGGTCCCAGAAGCAATCTGTACATGCCTACTCAGTGCTAGAATATTTTTATAATATAGGCTAAAAACATGCTAAAAATCGATATTTTAGGTGCCAATAAGTCGATATCTCAAATTAAGGGCCAAAACACCCGAAATTTCTATATTTAGGGGTCCCAGAAGCGATCTGTACATGCCTACTCCGTGTTAGAGTATTTTCAAAATACAGGCCAAAAACATACTGAAAATCGATCTTCTTGGAGCTAAAAATTCGATATGTGCATGCATCTTCTGTACCCGTTTATATCTTAAATTCTGGCCCTAAACACCCGAAAATTCAATATTTTGGGGTCCCAGAAGCAATCTGTACATGCCTACTCAGTGCTAGAATATTTTTATAATATAGGCTAAAAACATGCTAAAAATCGATATTTTAGGTGCCAATAAGTCGATATCTCAAATTAAGGGCCAAAACACCCGAAATTTCTATATTTAGGGGTCCCAGAAGCGATCTGTACATGCCTACTCCGTGTTAGAGTATTTTGAAAATACAGGCCCAAAACATGCTCAAAATCGATATTTTTGGTGCCCAAAGTCAATATGTGTATGCATCTTCTATACTCGTTTATATCTCAAATTCAGGCTCAAAACACCCGAAAATTCGAGATTTTGGGGTCCCAGAAGCGATCTGTACATGCCTACTCAGTGCTAGAATGTTTTTAAAATATAAGCTCAAAACATGCTCAAAATCGATATTTTAGGTGCCCAAAAGTCAATATGTGCATGCACCTTCTGTACCCTTTTATATCTCAAATTCAGGCTCAAAACACACGAAAATTCAATATTTTGGGGTCCCAGAAGCAATCTGTACATGCCTAGTCAGTGCTAGAATATTTTCAAAATATAGGCTTAAAACATGCTAAAAATCGATCTTTTAGGTGCCAAAATGTCGATATCTCAAATTCAGTCCCAAACCACCCGAAAATTCGATATTTAGGGGTCCCAGAAGCGATCTGTACATACCTACTCCGTGTTAGAGTATTTTCAAAATACAGGCCAAAAACATACTGAAAATCGATCTTTTAGGTGCACAAAAGTCAATATGTGAATGCATCTTCTAAACCTGTTTATATCTCAAATTCTGGCCCTAAACACCCGAATATTCGATATTTTGGTGTCCCAGAAGCGATCTGTACATGCCCACTTCGTGTTACAGTATTTTCAAAATTCAGGGCCAAAACATGCTGCAAATCGATATTTTTGGTGCCCAAAGTCAATATGTGTATGCATCTTCTATACTCGTTTATATCACAAATTCAGGCTCAAAACACCCGAAAATTCGATATTTTGGGGTCCCAGAAGCGATCTGTACATGCCTACTCAGTGCTAGAATATTTTCAAAATATAGGCTAAAAGCATGCTAAAAATCGATATTTTAGGTGCCGAAAAGTCGATATCTCAAATTCAGTCCCAAAACACCCGAAAATTCGATATTTAGGGGTCCCAGAAGCGATCTGTACAAGCCTACTCCGTGTTAGAGTATTTTCAAAATACAGGCCCAAAACATGCTCAAAATCGATGTTTTAGGTGCCATAAAGTCGATATGTTCATGCACCTTCTGTACCCTTTTATATCTCAAATTCAGGCTCAAAACACACGAAAATTCAATATTTTGGGGTCCCAGAAGCAATCTGTACATGCCTAGTCAGTGCTAGAATATTTTCAAAATATAGGCTTAAAACATGCTAAAAATCGATCTTTTAGGTGCCAAAATGTCGATATCTCAAATTCAGTCCCAAACCACCCGAAAATTCGATATTTAGGGGTCCCAGAAGCGATCTGTACATACCTACTCCGTGTTAGAGTATTTTCAAAATACAGGCCAAAAACATACTGAAAATCGATCTTTTAGGTGCACAAAAGTCAATATGTGAATGCATCTTCTAAACCTGTTTATATCTCAAATTCTGGCCCTAAACACCCGAATATTCGATATTTTGGTGTCCCAGAAGCGATCTGTACATACCCACTTCGTGTTACAGTATTTTCAAAATTCAGGGCCAAAACATGCTGCAAATCGATATTTTTGGTGCCCAAAGTCAATATGTGTATGCATCTTCTATACTCGTTTATATCACAAATTCAGGCTCAAAACACCCGAAAATTCGATATTTTGGGGTCCCAGAAGCGATCTGTACATGCCTACTCAGTGCTAGAATATTTTCAAAATATAGGCTAAAAGCATGCTAAAAATCGATATTTTAGGTGCCGAAAAGTCGATATCTCAAATTCAGTCCCAAAACACCCGAAAATTCGATATTTAGGGGTCCCAGAAGCGATCTGTACAAGCCTACTCCGTGTTAGAGTATTTTCAAAATACAGGCCCAAAACATGCTCAAAATCGATGTTTTAGGTGCCATAAAGTCGATATGTTCATGCATCTTCAGTACCCGTTTATATCTCAAATTCAGGCTCAAAACACCCGAAAATTCGATATTTTGGGGTCCCAGAAGCGATCTGTACATGCCTACTCAGTGCTAGAGTATTTTCAAAATACAGGCCCAAATACTGCTGAAAATCGATATTTTAGATGCCCAAAGTCATTATGTGCATGTATCTTCTGTACCCGTTTATATCTCAAATTCAGGCTCAAAACACCCGAAAATTCAATATTTTGCGGTCCCAGAAGCACTCTGTACATGCCTACTCAGTGCTAGAATATTTTCAAAATATAGGCTAAAAACATGCTAAAAATCGATATTTTAGGTGCCAAAAAGTCGATATCTCAAATTAATTCCCAAAACACCCGTAAATTCGATATTTAGGGGTCCCAGAATTGATCTGTACATGCCTACTCCGTTTTAGAGTATTTTCAAAATACAGGCCAAAAACATACTGAAAATCGATCTTTTAGGTGCACAAAAGTCGATATGTGCATGCATCTTCTGTACCCGTTTATATCTCAAATTCTGGCTCTAAACATCCGAAAATTCAATATTTTAGGGTCCCAAAAGCAATCTGTACATGCCTACTCAGTGCTAGAATATTTTCAAAATAAAGGCTTAAAACATGCTAAAAATCGATATTTTAGGTGCCAAAAAGTCGATATCTCAAGTTAAGGCCCAAAACACCCGAAAATTCGATATTTAGGGGTCCCAGAAGCGATCTGTACATGCCTACTCCGTGTTAGAGTATTTTCAAAATACAGGCCCTAAACATGCTCAAAATCGATGTTTTAGGTGCCCCAAAGTCGATATATGCATGCATCTTCAGTACCCGTTTATATCTCAAATTCTGGCCCTAAAAACCCGAAAATTCAATATTTTGGGGTCCCAGAAGCAATCTGTACATGCCTACTCAGTGCTAGAATATATTCAAAATATAGGTTAAAAACATGCTAAAAATCGATATTTTAGGTGCCGAAAAGTCGATATCTCAAATTCAGTCCCAAAACACCCGAAAATTCGATATTTAGGGTTCCCAGAAGCGATCTGTACAAGCCTACTCCGTGTTAGAGTATTTTCAAAATACAGGCCCAAAACATGCTCAAAATTGATGTTTTAGGTGCCATAAAGTCGATATGTGCATGGATCTTCTGTACCCGTTTATATCTCAAATTCAGGCTCAAAACACCCGAAAATTTGATATTTTGGGGTCCCAGAAGCGATCTGTACATGCCTACTCAGTGCTAGAGTATTTTCAAAATACATGCCCAAAACATGCTGAAAATCGATATTATAGATGCCCAAAGTCAATATGTGCATGTATCTTATGTACCCGTTTATATATCAAATTGAGGCTCAAAACACCCGAAAATTCAAAATTTTGGGGTCCCAGAAGCAATCTGTACATGCCTACTCAGTGCTAGAATATTTTCAAAATGTAGGCTAAAAACATGCTAAAAATCGATCTTTTAGGTGCCAAAAAGTCGATATCTCAAATTAAGTCCCAAAACACCCGAAAATTCGATATTTAGGGGTCCCTGAAACGATCTCTACATGCCTACTCAGTGCTAGAATGTTTTCAAAATATAGGCTCAAAACATGCTCAAAATCGATATTTTAGGTGCCCAAAAGTCGATATGTGCATGGATCTTCTGTACTCGTTTATATCTCAAATTCAAGCTCAAAACGCCCGAAAATTCGATATTTTGGGGTCCCAGAAGTGATCTGTACATGCCTACTCAGTGCTAGAATATTTTCAAATTATAGGCTCAAAACATGCTGAAAATCGATATATTAGGTGCGTAAAGGCGATATCTCAAATTCAGGCCCAAAACACCCGAAAATTCGATATTTTGGGGTCCCAGAAGCGATCTGTACATGCCTACTCCGTGTTAGAAATTTTTCAAAATACAGGCCCAAATCATGCTGAAAATCGATATTTTAGATGCCCAAAGTCATTATGTGCATGTATCTTCTGTACCCGTTTATATCTCAAATTCAGGCTCAAAACACCCGAAAATTCAATATTTTGCGGTCCCAGAAGCAATCTGTACATGCCTACTCAGTGCTAGAATATTTTCAAAATATAGGCTAAAAACATGCTAAAAATCGATATTTTAGGTGCCAAAAAGTCGATATCTCAAATTCAGTCCCAAAACACCCAAAAATTCGATATTTAGGGGTCCCAGAATTGATCTGTACATGCCTACTCCGTTTTAGAGTATTTTCAAAATACAGGCCAAAAACATACTGAAAATCGATCTTTTAGGTGCACAAAAGTCGATATGTGCATGCATCTTCTGTACCCGTTTATATCTCAAATTCTGGCTCTAAACATCCAAAAATTCAATATTTTGGGGTCCCAAAAGCAATCTGTACATGCCTACTCAGTGCTAGAATATTTTCAAAATAAAGGCTTAAAACATGCTAAAAATCGATATTTTAGGTGCCAAAAAGTCGATATCTCAAGTTAAGGCCCAAAACACCCGAAAATTCGATATTTAGGGGTCCCAGAAGCGATCTGTACATGCCTACTCCGTGTTAGAGTATTTTCAAAATACAGGCCCCAAACATGCTCAAAATCGATGTTTTAGGTGCCCAAAAGTCGATATATGCATGCATCTTCAGTACCCGTATATATCTCAAATTCTGGCCCTAAACACCCGAAAATTCAATATTTTGGGGTCCCAGAAGCAATCTGTACATGCCTACTCAGTGCTAGAATATTTTCAAAATATAGGCTAAAAACATGCTAAAAATCGATATTTTAGGTGCCAAAAAGTCGATATCTCAAATTAAGGCCCAAAACACCCGAAAATTCGATATTTAGGGGTCCCAGAAGCGATCTGTACATGCCTACTCCGTGTTAGAGTATTTTCAAAATACAGCCCAAAAACATACTGAAAATCGATCTTTTAGGTGCCAAAAATTCGATATCTCAAATTCAGTCCCAAAACACCCGAAAATTAGATATTTAGGGGTCCCAGAAGCGATCTGTACAAGCCTACTCCGTGTTAGAGTATTTTCAAAATATAGGCCCAAAACATGCTCAAAATCGATGTTTTAGGTGCCAAAAAGTTGATATGAACATGCATCTTCAGTACCCGTTTATATCTCAAATTCAGGCTCAAAACACCCGAAAAGTCGATATTTTGGGGTCCCAGAAGCGATCTGTACATGCCTACTCAGTGCTAGAATATTTTCAAAATATAGGCTCAAAACATGCTAAAAATCGATATTTTAGGTGCGTAAAGGCGATATCTCAAATTCAGGCCCAAAACACCCGAAAATTCGATATTTTGGGGTCCGAGAAGCGATCTGTACATGCCTACTCCGTGTTAGAGTATTTTCAAAATACAGGCCCAAAACATGCTCAATATCGATGTTTTAGGTGCCCAAAAGTCGATATGTGCATGCATCTTCAGTACCCGTTTATATCTCAAATTCAAGCTCAAAACACCCGAAAATTCGATATTTTGGTATCCCAGAAGCGATCTGTACATGCCTACTCCGTGTTAGAGTATTTTCAAAATACAGGCCCAAATCATGCTGAAAATCGATATTTTAGATGCCCAAAGTCATTATGTGCATGTATTTTCTGTACCCGTTTATATCTCAAATTCAGGCTCAAAACACCCGAAAATTCAATATTTTGCGGTCCCAGAAGCAATCTGTACATGCCTACTCAGTGCTAGAATATTTTCAAAATATAGGCTAAAAACATGCTAAAAATCGATATTTTAGGTGCCAAAAAGTCGATATCTCAAATTCAGTCCCAAAACACCCGAAAATTCGATATTTAGGGGTCCCAGAATTGATCTGTACATGCCTACTCCGTTTTAGAGTATTTTCAAAATACAGGCCAAAAACATACTGAAAATCGATCTTTTAGGTGCACAAAAGTCGATATGTGCATGCATCTTCTGTACCCGTTTATATCTCAAATTCTGGCTCTAAACATCCAAAAATTCAATATTTTGGGGTCCCAAAAGCAATGCCTACTCAGTGCTAGAATATTTTCAAAATAAAGGCTTAAAACATGCTAAAAATCGATATTTTAGGTGCCAAAAAGTCGATATCTCAAGTTAAGGCCCAAAACACCCGAAAATTCGATATTTAGGGGTCCCAGAAGCGATCTGTACATGCCTACTCCGTGTTAGAGTATTTTCAAAATACAGGCCCCAAACATGCTCAAAATCGATGTTTTAGGTGCCCAAAAGTCGATATATGCATGCATCTTCAGTACCCGTTTATATCTCAAATTCTGGCCCTAAACACCCGAAAATTAAATATTTTGGTGTCCCAGAAGCAATCTGTACATGCCTACTCAGTGCTAGAATATTTTCAAAATATAGGCTAAAAACATGCTAAAAATCGATATTTTAGGTGCCAAAAAGTCGATATCTCAAATTAAGGCCCAAAACACCCGAAAATTCGATATTTAGGGGTCCCAGAAGCGATCTGTACATGCCTACTCCGTGTTAGAGTATTTTCAAAATACAGCCCAAAAACATACTGAAAATCGATCTTTTAGGTGCCAAAAATTCGATAAGTGCATGCATCTTCTGTACCCGTTTATATCTCAAATTCTGGCCCTAAACACCCGAAAATTCGATATTTTTGGGTCCCAAAAGCGATCTGTAAATGCCTACTCCGTGTTAGAGTATTTTCAAAATACAGGCCCAAAACATGCTCAAAATCGATATTTTTGGTGCCCAAAGTCAATATGTGTAAGCATCTTCTATACTCGTTTATATCTCAAATTCAGGCTCAAAACACCCGAAAATTCGAGGTTTTGGGGTCCCAGAAGCGATCTGTACATGCCTACTCAGTGCTAGACTGTTTTTAAAATATAAGCTCAAAACATGCTCAAAATCGATATTTTAGGTGCCCAAAAGTCAATATGTGCATGCATCTTCTGTACCCTTTTATATCTCAAATTCAGGCTCAAAACACACGAAAATTCAATATTTTGGGGTCCCAGAAGCAATCTGTACATGCCTAGTCAGTGCTAGAATATTTTCAAAATATAGGCTAAAAACATGCTAAAAATCGATCTTTTAGGTGCCAAAATGTCGATATCTCAAATTCAGTCCCAAACCACCCGAAAATTCGATATTTAGGGGTCCCAGAAGCGATCTGTACATACCTACTCCGTGTTAGAGTATTTTCAAAATATAGGCTAAAAACATGCTAAAAATCGATATTTTAGGTGCCGAAAAGTCGATATGAACATGCATCTTCAGTACCCGTTTATATCTCAAATTCAGGCTCAAAACACCCGAAAATTCAATATTTGGGGGTCCCAGAAGCGATCTGTACATGCCTACTCCGTGTTAGAGTATTTCCAAAATACCTGCCTAAAACATGCTGAAAATCGATATTTTAGATGCCCAAAGTCAATATGTGCATGTATCTTCTGTACCCGTTTATATCTCAAATTCAGGCTCAAAACAACCGAAAATTCAATATTTTGGGGTCCCAGAAGCAATCTGTACATGCCTACTCAGTGCTAGAATATTTTCAAAATGTAGGCTAAAAACATGATAAAAATCGATAATTTAGGTGCCAAAAAGTCGATATCTCAAATTAAGGCCCAAAACACCCGAAAATTCGATATTTAGGGGTCCCAGAATCGATCTGTACATGCCTACTCCGTGTTAGAGTATTTTCAAAATACAGGCCCAAAACATGCTCAAAATCGATGTTTTAGGTGCCAAAAAGTTGATATGAACATGCATCTTCAGTACCCGTTTATATCTCAAATTCAGGCTCAAAACACCCGAAAAGTCGATATTTTGTGGTCCCAGAAGCGATCTGTACATGCCTACTCAGTGCTAGAATATTTTCAAAATATAGGCTCAAAACATGCTAAAAATCGATATTTTAGGTGCGTAAAGGCGATATCTCAAATTCAGGCCCAAAACACCCGAAAATTCGATATTTTGGGGTCCCAGAAGCGATCTGTACATGCCTACTCCGTGTTAGAGTATTTTCAAAATACAGGCCCAAAACATGCTCAATATCGATGTTTTAGGTGCCCAAAAGTCGATATGTGCATGCATCTTCAGTACCCGTTTATATCTCAAATTCAAGCTCAAAACACCCGAAAATTCGATATTTTGGTATCCCAGAAGCGATCTGTACAAGCCTACTCCGTGTTAGAGTATTTTCAAAATACATGCCCAAAACATGCTGAAAATCGATATTTTAGATGCCCAAAGTCAATATGTGCATGTATCTTCTTTACCCGTTTATATCTCAAATTCAGGCTCAAAACACCCGATAATTCGATATTTTGGGGTCCCAGAAGCGATCTGTACATGCCTACTCAGTGCTAGAATATTTTCAAAATATAGGCTCAAAACATGCTAAAAATCGATATTTAAGGTGCGTAAAGGCGATATCTCAAATTCAGGCCCAAAACACCCGAAAATTCGATATTATTGGGTCCCAGAAGAGATCTGTACATGCCTACTCCGTGTTAGAGTATTTACAAAATACAGGCCCAAAACATGCTCAAAATCGATGTTTTAGGTGCCCAAAAGTCGATATGTGCATGCATCTTCAGTACCCGTTTATATCTCAAATTCAGGCTCAAAACACCCGAAAATTCGATATTTTGGGGTCCCAGAAGCGATCTGTACATGCCTAACCCGTGTTTGAGTATTTTCAAAATACATACCCAAAACATGCTATAATCGATATTTTAGATGACCAAAGTCAATATGTGCATGTATCTTCTGTACCCGTTTATATCTCAAATTCAGGCTCAAAACACCCGAAAATTCAATATTTTGGGGTCCCAGAAGCAATCTGTACATGCCTACTCAGTGTTAGAATATTTTCAAAATATAGGCTAAAAACATGCTAAAAATCGATATTTTAGGTGCGTAAAGGCGATATCTCAAATTAAGGCACAAACCACCCGAAAATTCGATATTTAGGGGTCCCAGAAGCGATCTCTACATGCCTACTCAGTGCTAGAATGTTTTCAAAATATTGGGTCAAAACATGCTCAAAATCGATATTTTAGGTGCCCAAAAGTCGATATGTGCATGCATCTTCTATACTCGTTTATATCTCAAATTCAAGTTAAAAACACCCGAAAATTCGATATTTTGGGGTCACAGAAGCGATCTGTACATGCCTACTCAGTGCTAGAATATTTTCAAAATATAGGCTCAAAACATGCTAAAAATCGATATTTTAGGTGCGTAAAGGAGATATCTCAAATTCAGGCCCAAAACACCCGAAAATTCGATATTTAGGGGTCCCAGAAGCGATCTGTACATGCCTACTCTGTGTTAGAGTATTTTCAAAATACAGGCCAAAAACATACTGAAAATCGATCTTTTAGGTGCCCAAAAGTCGATATGTGCATGCATCTTCTGTACCCGTTTATATCTCAAATTCTGGCCCTAAACACCCGAAAATTCGATATTTTGGGGTCCCAGAGGCGATCTGTACATGCCTACTCAGTGCTAGAATATTTTCAAAATATAGGCTCAAAACATGCTAAAAATCGATATTTTAGGTGCGTAAAGGCGATATCTCAAATTCAGACCCAAAACACCCGAAAATTCGATATTTATGGGTCCCAGAAGCGATCTGTACATGCCTACTCTATGTTAGAGTATTTTCAAAATACAGGCCAAAAACATACTGAAAATCGATCTTTTTGGTGCCCAAAAGTCGATATGTGCATGCATCTTCTGTACTTGTTTATATCTCAAATTCTGGCCCTAAACACCCGAAAACTCAATATTATGGGGTCCCAGAAGCAATCTGTACATGCCTACTCAGTGCTAGAATATTTTCAAAATATAGGCTAAAAAGATGCTAAAAATCGATCTTTTAGGTGCCAAAAAGTCGATATCTCAAATTAAGGCACAAACTACCCGAAAATTCGATATTTAGGGGTCCGAGAAGCGATCTCTACATGCCTACTCAGTGCTAGAATGTTTTCAAAATATTGGGTCAAAACCTGCTCAAAATCGATATTTTAGGTACCCAAAAGTCGATATGTGCATGCATCTTATGTACTCGTTTATATCTCAAATTCAGGTTAAAAACACCCGAAAATTCGATATTTTGGGGTCACAGAAGCGATCTGTACATGCCTACTCAGTGCTAGAATATTTTCAAAATATAGGCTAAAAACATGCTAAAAATCCATATTTTAGGTGCGTAAAGGCGATATCTCATATTCAGGCCCAAAACACCCGAAAATTCGATATTTAGGGGTCCCAGAAGCGATCTGTACATGCCTACTCCGTGTTAGAGTATTTTCAAAATACAGGCCCAAAACATGCTCAAAATCGATGTTTTAGGTGCCAAAAAGTTGATATGAGCATGCATCTTCAGTACTCGTTTATATCTCAAATTCAGGCTCAAAACACCTGAAAATTCAATATTTGGGGGTCCCAGAAGCGATCTGTACATGCCTACTCCGTGTTAGAGTATTTTCAAAATACCTGCCTAAAACATTCTGAAAATCGATATTATAGATGCCCAAAGTCAATATGTGCATGTATCTTCTGTACCCGTTTATATCTCAAATTCAGGCTCAAAACAACCGAAAATTCAATATTTTGGGGTCCCAGAAGCAATCTGTACATGCCTACTCAGTGCTAGAATATTTTCAAAATGTAGGCTAAAAACATGATAAAAATCGATATTTTAGGTGCCAAAAAGTCGATATCTCAAATTAAGGCCCAAAACACCCGAAAATTCGATATTTAGGGGTCCCAGAATCGATCTGTACATGCCTACTCCGTGTTAGAGTATTTTCAAAATACAGGCCCAAAACATGCTCAAAATCCATGTTTTAGGTGCCAAAAAGTTGATATGAACATGCATCTTCAGTACCCGTTTATATCTCAAATTCAGGCTCAAAACACCCGAAAAGTCGATATTTTGGGGTCCCAAAAGCGATCTGTACATGCCTACTCAGTGCTAGAATATTTTCAAAATATAGGCTCAAAAACATGCTAAAAATTGATATTTTAGGTGCGTAAAGGCGATATCTCAAATTCAGACCCAAAACACCCGAAAATTCGATATTTTGGGGTCCCAGAAGCGATCTGTACATGCCTACTCCGTGTTAGAGTATTTTCAAAATACAGGCCCAAAACATGCTCAATATCGATATTTTAGGTGCCCAAAAGTCGATATGTGCATGCATCTTCAGTACCCGTTTATATCTCAAATTCAAGCTCAAAACACCCGAAAATTCGATATTTTGGTATCCCAGAAGCGATCTGTACATGCCTACTCCGTGTTAGAGTATTTTAAAAATACATGCCCAAAACATGCTGAAAATCGATATTTTAGATGCCCAAAGTCAATATGTGCATGTATCTTCTTTACCCGTTTATATCTCAAATTCAGGCTCAAAACACCCGATAATTCGATATTTTGGGGTCCCAGAAGCGATCTGTACATGCCTACTCAGTGCTAGAATATTTTCAAAATATAGGCTCAAAACATGCTAAAAATCGATATTTAAGGTGCGTAAAGGCGATATCTCAAATTCAGGCCCAAAACACCCGAAAATTCGATATTATTGGGTCCCAGAAGCGATCTGTACATGCCTACTCCGTGTTAGAGTATTTACAAAATACAGGCCCAAAACATGCCCAAAATCGATGTTTTAGGTGCCCAAAAGTCGATATGTGCATGCATCTTCAGTACAAGTTTATATCTCAAATTCAGGCTCAAAACACCCGAAAATTCGATATTTTGGGGTCCCAGAAGCGATCTATACATGCCTAACCCGTGTTTGAGTATTTTCAAAATACATACCCAAAACATGCTATAATCGATATTTTAGATGCCCAAAGTCAATATGTGCATGTATCTTCTGTACCCGTTTATATCTCAAATTCAGGCTCAAAACACCCGAAAATTCAATATTTTGGGGTACCAGAAGCAATCTGTACATGCCTACTCAGTGCTAGAATATTTTCAAAATATAGGCTAAAAACATGCTAAAAATCGATATTTTAGGTGCGTAAAGGCGATATCTCAAATTAAGGCACAAACCACCCGAAAATTCGATATTTAGGGGTCCCAGAAGCGATCTCTACATGCCTACTCAGTGCTAGAATGTTTTCAAAATATTGGGTCAAAACATGCTCAAAATCGATATTTTAGGTGCCCAAAAGTCGATATGTGCATGCATCTTCTGTACTCGTTTATATCTCAAATTCAAGTTAAAAACACCCGAAAATTCATATTTTGGGGTCACAGAAGCGATCTGTACATGCCTACTCAGTGATAGAATATTTTCAAAATATAGGCTCAAAACATGCTAAAAATCGATATTTTAGGTGCGTAAAGGAGATATCTCAAATTCAGGCCCAAAACACCCGAAAATTCGATATTTAGGGGTCCCAGAAGCGATCTGTACATGCCTACTCTGTGTTAGAGTATTTTCAAATTACAGGCCAAAAACATACTGAAAATCGATCTTTTAGGTGCCCAAAAGTCGATATGTGCATGCATCTTCTGTACCCGTTTATATCTCAAATTCTGGCCCTAAACACCCGAAAACTCAATATTTTGGGGTCCCAGAAGCGATCTGTACATGCCTACTCCGTGTTAGAGTATTTTCAAAATACAGGCCCAAAACATGCTAAAAATCGATCTTTTAGGTGCCAAAAAGTCGATATCTCAAATTAAGGCACAAACCACCCGAAAATTCGATATTTAGGGGTCCCAGAAGCGATCTCTACATGCCTACTCAGTGCTAGAATGTTGTCAAAATATTGGGTCAAAACCTGCTCAAAATCGATATTTTAGGTGCCCAAAAGTCGATATGTGCATGCATCTTCTGTACTCGTTTATATCTCAAATTCAGGTTAAAAACACCCGAAAATTCGATATTTTGGGGTCCCAGAGGCGATCTGTACATGCCTACTCAGTGCTAGAATATTTTCAAAATATAGGCTCAAAACATGCTAAAAATCGATATTTTAGGTGCGTAAAGGCGATATCTCAAATTCAGACCCAAAACTCCCGAAAATTCGATATTTATGGGTCCCAGAAGCGATCTGTACATGCCTACTCTGTGTTAGAGTATTTTCAAAATACAGGCCAAAAACATACTGAAAATCGATCTTTTAGGTGCCCAAAAGTCGATATGTGCATGCATCTTCTGTACCCGTTTATATCTCAAATTCTGGCCCTAAACACCCGAAAACTCAATATTTTGGGGTCCCAGAAGCGATCTGTACATGCCTACTCCGTGTTAGAGTATTTTCAAAATACCTGCCTAAAACATGCTGAAAATCGATATTATAGATGCCCAAAGTCAATATGTGCATGTATCTTCTGTACCCGTTTATATCTCAAATTCAGGCTCAAAACACCCGAAAATTCGATATTTTGGGGTCCCAGAAGCGATCTGTACATGCCTACTCCGTGTTAGAGTATTTTCAAAATATAGGCTCAAAACATGCTAAAAATCGATATTTTAGGTGCGTAAAGGCGATATCTCAAATTCAGGCCCAAAACACCCGAAAATTCGATATTATGGCGTCCCAGAAGCGATCTGTACATGCCTACTCCGTGTTAGAGTTTTTACAAAATACAGGCCCAAAAACATGCTCAAAATCGATGTTTTAGGTGCCCAAAAGTCGATATGTGCATGCATCTTCAGTACCCGTTTATATCTCAAATTCAGGCTCAAAACACCTGAAAATTCGATATTTTGGGGTCCCAGAAGCGATCTGTACATGCCTACTCCGTGTTAGAGTATTTTAAAAATACATGCCCAGAACATGCTTAAATCGATATTTTAGATGCCCAAAGTCAATATGTGCATGTATCTTCTGTACCCGTTTATATCTCAAATTCAGGCTCAAAACACCCGAAAATTCAATATTTTGGGGTCCCAGAAACATTCTGTACATGCCTACTCAGTGCTAGAATATTTTCAAAATATAGGCTAAAAACATGCTAAAAATCGATATTTTAGGTGTGTAAAGGCGATATCTCAAATTCAGGCCCAAAACACCCGAAAATTCGATATTTTGGGGTCCCATAAGCGATCTGTACATGCCTACTCCGTGTTAGAGTATTTTCAAAATACATGCCCAAAACATGCTGAAAATCGATATTTTAGATGCCCAAAGTCAATATGTGCATGTATCTTCTGTACCCGTTTATATCTCAAATTCAGGCTCAAAACACCCGATAATTCGATATTTTGGGGTCCCACAAGCGATCTGTACATGCCTACTCAGTGCTAGAATATTTTCAAAATATAGGCTCAAAACATGCTAAAAATCGATATTTTAGGTGCGTAAAGGCGATATCTCAAATTCAGGCCTAAAACACCCGAAAATTCGATATTTAGAGGTCCCAGAAGCGATCTGTACATGCCTACTCAGTGCTAGAATATTTTCAAAATATAGGCTAAAAACATGCTAAAAATCGATATTTTAGGTGCGTAAAGGCGATATCTCAAATTCAGGCCCAAAACACCCGAAAATTCGATATTTAGGGGTCCCAGAAGCGATCTGTACATGCCTACTCCGTGTTAGAGTATTTTCAAAATACAGGCCAAAAACATACTGAAAATCGATCTTTTTGGTGCCCAAAAGTCGATATGAGCATGCATCTTCAGTACTCGTTTATATCTCAAATTCAGGCTCAAAACACCCGAAAATTCGATATTTTGGGGTCCCAGAAGCGATCTGTACATGCCTACTCCGTGTTAGAGTATTTTCAAAATACCTGCCTAAAACATTCTGAAAATCGATATTATAGATGCCCAAAGTCAATACGTGCATGTATCTTCTGTACCCGTTTATATCTCAAATTCAGGCTCAAAACAACCGAAAATTCAATATTTTGGGGTCCCAGAAGCAATCTGTACATGCCTACTCAGTGCTAGAATATTTTCAAAATGTAGGCTAAAAACATGATAAAAATCGATATTTTAGGTGCCAAAAATTCGATATCTCAAATTAAGGCCCAAAACACCCGAAAATTCGATATTTAGGGGTCCCAGAAGCGATCTCTACATGCCTACTCAGTGCTAGAATGTTTTCAAAATATAGGCTCAAAACATGCTCAAAATCGATATTTTAGGTGCCCAAAAGTCGATATGTGCATGCATCTTCTGTACTCGTTTATATCTCAAATTCAAGCTCAAAACACCCGAAAATTCGATATTTTGGGGTCCCAGAAGCGATCTGTACATGCCTAATTAGTGCTAGAATATTTTCAAAATATAGGCTCAAAACATGCTAAAAATCGATATTTTAGGTGTGTAAAGGCGATATCTCAAATTCAGGCCCAAAACACCCGAAAAGTCGATATTTTGGGGTCCCAGAAGCGATCTGTACATGCCTACTCCGTGTTAGAGTATTTTCAAAATACAGGCCCAAAACATGCTCAATATCGATGTTTTAGGTGCCCAAAAGTCGATATGTGCATGCATCTTCAGTACCTGTTTATATCTCAAATTCAAGTTCAAAACGCCCGAAAATTCGATATTTTTGGGTCCCAGAAACGATCTGTACATGCTTACTCCGTGTTAGAGTATTTTCAAAATACAGGCCCAAAACATGCTCAAAATCGATGTTTTAGGTGCCAAAAAGTTGATATGAGCATGCATCTTCAGTACTCGTTTATATCTCAAATTCAGGCTCAAAACACCCGAAAATTCAATATTTGGGGGTCCCAGAAGCGATCTGTACATGCCTAATCCGTGTTAGAGTTTCTACAAAATACAGGTCCAAAAACATGCTCAAAATCGATGTTTTAGGTGCCCAAAAGTCGATATGTGCATGCATCTTCAGTACCCGTTTATATCTCAAATTCAGGCTCAAAACACCTGAAAATTCGATATTTAGGGGTCCCAGAAGCGATCTGTACATGCCTACTCCGTGTTAGAGTATTTTAAAAATACATGCCCAGAACATGCTGAAATCGATATTTTTGATGCCCAAAGTCAATATGTGCATGTATCTTCTGTACCCGTTTATATCTCAAATTCAGGCTCAAAACACCCGAAAATTCAATATTTTGGGGTCCCAGAAGCAATCTGTACATGCCTACTCAGTGCTAGAATATTTTCAAAATATAGGCTAAAAACATGCTAAAAATCGATCTTTTAGGTGCCAAAAAGTCGATATCTCAAATTCAGTCCCAAAACACCCGAAAATTCGATATTTAGGGGTCCCAGAAGTGATCTGTACATGCCTACTCCGTGTTAGAGTATTTTCAAAATACAGGCCAAAAACATACTGAAAATCGATCTTTTTGGTGCCCAAAAGTCGATATGTGCATGCATCTTCTGTACCCGTTTATATCTCAAATTCTAGCCCTAAACACCCGAAAATTAAATATTTTGGGGTCCCAAAAGCAATCTGTACATGCCTACTCAGTGCTAGAATATTTTCAAAATATAGGCTAAAAAGATGCTAAAAATCGATCTTTTAGGTGCCAAAAAGTCGATATCTCAAATTAAGGCACAAACCACTCGAAAATTCGATATTTTGGGGTCCCAGAAGCGATCTGTACATGCCTACTCCGTGTTAGAGTATTTTCAAAATACAGGCCCAAAACATGCTCAATATCGATATTTTAGGTGCCCAAAAGTCGATATCTGCATGCATCTTCTGTATTCGTTTATATCTCAAATTCAGGTTAAAAACACCCGAAAATTCAATATTTTGGGGTCCCAGAAGCAATCTGTACATGACTACTCAGTGCTAGAATATTTTCAAAATATAGGCTAAAAACATGCTAAAAATCGATCTTTTAGGTGCCAAAAAGTCGATATCTCAAATTCAGTCTCAAAACACTCGAAAATTCGATATTTAGGGGTCCCAGAAGTGATCTGTACATGCCTACTCCGTGTTAGAGTATTTTCAAAATACAGGCCAAAAACATACTGAAAATCGATCTTTTTGGTGCCCAAAAGTCGATATGTGCATGCATCTTTTGTACCCGTTTATATCTCAAATTCTAGCCCTAAACACCCGAAAATTCAATATTTTGGGGTCCCAAAAGCAATCTGTACATGCCTACTCAGTGCTGGAATATTTTCAAAATATAGGCTAAAAAGATGCTAAAAATCGATCTTTTAGGTGCCAAAAAGTCGATATCTCAAATTAAGGCACAAACCACTCGAAAATTCGATATTTAGGGGTCCCAGAAGCGATCTCTACATGCCTACTCAGTGCTAGAATGTTTTCAAAATATTGGCTCAAAACATGCTCAAAATCGATATTTTAGGTGCCCAAAAGTCGATATCTGCATGCATCTTCTGTATTCGTTTATATCTCAAATTCAGGTTAAAAACACCCAAAAATTCGATATTTTGGGGTCCCTGAAGCGATCTGTACATGCCTACTCAGTGCTAGAATATTTTCAAAATATAGGCTCAAAACATGCTAAAAATCGATATTTTAGGTGCGTAAAGGCGATATCTCAAATTCAGGCCCAAAACACCCGAAAATTCAATATTTGGGGGTCCCAGAAGCGATCTGTACATGCCTACTCCGTGTTAGAGTATTTTCAAAATACATGCCTAAAACATGCTGAAAATCGATATTATAGATGCCCAAAGTCGATATGTGCATGTATCTTCTGTACCCGTTTATATCTCAAATTCAGGCTCAAAACAACCGAAAATTCAATATTTTGGGGTCCCAGAAGCGATCTGTACATGCCTACTCAGTGCTAGAATATTTTCAAAATGTAGGCTAAAAACATGATAAAAATCGATATTTTAGGTGCCAAAAAGTCGATATCTCAAATTAAGGCCCAAAACACCCGAAAATTCGATATTTAGGGGTCCCAGAAGCGATCT
This sequence comes from Petrolisthes cinctipes, assembly GCA_033782935.1. NCBI lineage: Eukaryota > Metazoa > Arthropoda > Malacostraca > Decapoda > Porcellanidae > Petrolisthes > Petrolisthes cinctipes. The sequence goes on from JAWQEG010001675.1 coordinate 606,110, forward strand.
CTACATGCCTACTCAGTGCTAGAATGTTTTCAAAATATACGCTCAAAACATGCTCAAAATCGATATTTTAGGTGCCCAAAAGTCGGTATGTGCATGCATCTTCTGTACTCGTTTATATCTCAAATTCAGGTTAAAAACACCCGAAAATTCGATATTTTGGGGTCCCAGAAGCGATCTGTACATGCCTACTCAGGGCTAGAATATTTTCAAAATATAGGCTCAAAACATGCTAAAAATCGATATTTTAGGTGCGTAAAGGCGATATCTCAAATTCAGGCCCAAAACACCCGAAAATTCGATATTTAGGGGTCCCAGAAGCGATCTGTACATGCCTACTCTGTGTTAGAGTATTTTCAAAATACAGGCCAAAAACATACTGAAAATCGATCTTTTAGGTGCCCAAAAGTCGATATGTGCATGCATCTTCTGTACCCGTTTATATCTCAAATTCAGTCCCAAAACACCCGAAAATTCGATATTTAGGGGTCCCAGAAGCGATCTGTACATGCCTACTCCGTGTTAGAGTATTTTCAAAATACAGGCCAAAAACATACTGAAAATCGATCTTTTTGGTGCCCAAAAGTCGATATGGTGCATGCATCTTCTGTACCCGTTTATATCTCAAATTCTGGCCCTAAACAACCGAAAATTCAATATTTTGGGGTCCCAGAAGCAATCTGTACATGCCTACTCAGTGCTAGAATATTTTCAAAATATAGGCTAAAAAGATGCTATAAATCGATCTTTTAGGTGCCAAAAAGACGATATCTCAAATTCAGTCCCAAAACACCCGAAAATTCGATATTTTGGGGTCCCAGAAGCGATCTCTACATGCCTACTCCGTGTTAGAGTATTTTCAAAATACAGGCCCAAAACATGCTCAATATCGATGTTTTAGGTGCCCAAAAGTCGATATGTGCATGCATCTTCAGTAACCGTTTATATCTCAAATTCAAGCTCAAAACACCCGAAAATTCGATATTTTGGGGTCCCAGAAACGATCTGTACATGCCTACTCCGTGTTAGGGTATTTTCAAAATACATGCCCAAAACATGCTGAAAATCGATATTTTAGATGCCCAAAGTCAATATGTGCATGTATCTTCTGTACTCGTTTATATCTCAAATTCAGGCTCAAAACACCCGAAAATTCGATATTTTGGGGTCCCAGAAGCGATCTGTACATGCCTACTCAGTGCTAGAATATTTTCAAATTATAGGCTCAAAACATGCTAAAAATCGATATTTTAGGTGCGTAAAGGCGATATCTCAAATTCAGGCCCAAACCACCCAAAAATTCGATATTATGGGGTCCCAGAAGCGATCTGTACATGCCTACTCCGTGTTAGAGTTTTTACAAAATACAGTCCCAAATCATGCTCAAAATCGATGTTTTAGGTGCCCAAAAGTCGATATCTCAAATTTAGTCCCAAAACACCCGAAAATTCGATATTTTGGGGTCCCAGAAGTGATCTGTACATGCCTACTCCGTGTTAGAGTATTTTCAAAATACAGGCCAAAAACATACTGAAAATCGATATTTTTGGTGCCCAAAAGTCGATATGTGCATGCATCTTCTGTACCCGTTTATATCTCAAATTCTGGCCCTAAACACCCGAAAATTCAATATTTTGGGGTCCCAGAAGCAATCTGTACATGCCTACTCAGTGCTAGAATATTTTCAAAATATAGGCTAAAAAGATGCTAAAAATCGATCTTTTAGGTGCCAAAAAGTCGATATTACAAATTAAATCACAAACCACCCGAAAATTCGATATTTAGGGGTCCCAGAAGCGATCTCTACATGCCTACTCAGTGCTAGAATGTTTTCAAAATATTGGCTCAAAACATGCTCAAAATCGATATTTTAGGTGCCCATAAGTCGATTTGTGCATGCATTTTCTGTACTCGTTTATATCTCAAATTCAAGCTCAAAACACTCGAAAATTCGATATTTTGGGGTCCCAGATGCGATCTGTATATGCCTAATCAGTGCAAGAATATTTTTAAAATATAGGCTCAAAACATGCTAAAAATCGATATTTTAGGTGCGTAAAAGCGATATCTCAAATTCAGGCCCAAAACACCCGAAAATTCGATATTTTGTGGTCCCAGAAGCGATCTGTACATGCCTACTCCGTGTTAGAGTATTTTCAAAATACAGGCCCAAAACATGCTCAATATCGATGTTTTAGGTGCCCAAAAGTCGATATGTGCATGCATCTTCAGTACCCGTTTATATCTCAAATTCAAGCTCAAAACACCCGAAAATTCGATATTTTGGGGTCCCAGAAGCGATCTGTACATGCCTACTCAGTGCTAGAATATTTTCAAAATATAGGCTCAAAACATGCTAAAATCGATATTTAAGGTGCGTAAAGGCGATATCTCAAATTCAGGCACAAAAACACCCGAAAATTCGATATTATGGGGTCCCAGAAGCGATCTGTACATGCCTACTCCGTGTTAGAGTATTTACAAACTACAGGCCCAAAACATGCTCAAAATCGATGTTTTAGGTGCCCAAAAGTCGATGTGTGCATGCATCTTCAGTACCCGTTTATATCTCAAATTCAGGCTCAAAACACCCGAAAATTCGATATTTAGGGGTCCCAGAAGCGATCTCTACATGCCTACTCAGAGCTAGAATGTTTTCAAAATATTGGCTCAAAACATGCTCAAAATCGATATTTTAGGTGCCCAAAAGTCGATATGTGCATGCATCTTCTGTACTCGTTTATATCTCAAATTCAGGTTAAAAACACCCGAAAATTCGATATTTTGGGGTCACAGAAGCGATCTGTACATGCCTACATAGTGCTAGAAAATTTTTAAAATATAGGCTAAAAACATGCTAAAAATCTATATTTGAGGTGCCAAAAAGTCGATATCTCAAATTCAGGCCCAAAACACCCGAAACTTCGGTATTTAGGGGTCCCAGAAGCGATCTGTACATGCCTACTCCGTTTTAGAGTATTTTCAAAATTCAGGCCCAAAACATGCTGAAAATCGATATATTTGGAGCCCAAAGTCAATATGTGCATGCATCATCTATACTCGTTTATATCTCAAATTCAGGCTCAAAACACCCGAAAATTCAATATTTTGGGGTACCAGAAACGATCTGTACATGCCTACTCAGTGCTAGAATGTTTTTAAAATATAGGCTCAAAACATGCTAAAAATCGATCTTTTAGGTGCCAAAAAGTCGATATCTCAAATTCAGTCCCAAACCACCCGAAAATTCGATATTTAGGGGTCCCAGAAGCGATCTGTACATGCCTACTCCGTTTTAGAATATTTTCTAAATACAGGCCAAAAACATACTGAAAATCGATCTTTTAGGTGCCCAAAAGTCGATATGTGCATGCATCTTCTGTACCTGTTTATATCTCAAATTCTGGCCCTAAACACCCGAAAATTCGATATTTTGGGGTCCCAGAAGCGATCTGTAATGCCTACTTCGTGTTAGAGTATTTTCAAAATTCAGGCCCAAAACATGCTGAAAATCGATATTTTTGGTGCCCAAAGTCAATATGTGTATGCATCTTCTATACTCGTTTATATCTCAAATTCAGGCTCAAAACACCAGAAAATTCGATATTTTGGGGTCCCAGAAGCGATCTGTACATGTCTACTCCGTGTTAGAGTATTTTCAAAATACATGCCCAAAACATGCTGAAAATCGAAATTTTAGATGCCCAAAGTCAATATGTGCATGTATCTTCTGTACCCGTTTATATCTCAAATTCAGGCTCACAAAACACCCGAAAATTCGATATTTTGGGGTCCCAGAAGCGATCTGTACATGCCTACTCAGTGCTAGAATATTTTCAAAATATAGGCTCAAAACATGCTAAAAATCGATATTTTAGGTGCGTAAAGGCGATATCTCAAATTCAGGCCCAAAACACCCGAAAATTCGATATTATGGGGTCCCAGAAGCGATCTGTACATGCCTACTCCGTGTTAGAGTATTTACAAAATACAGGCCCAAAACATGCTCAAAATCGATGTTTTAGGTGCCCAAAAGTCGATATGGGCATGCATCTTCTGTACCCGTTTATATCTCAAATTCTGGCACTAAACACCCGAAAATTCAATATTTTTGGGTCCCATAAACGATCTGTACATGCCTACTCAGTGCTAGAATGTTTTCAAAATATAGGCTGAAAACATGCTCAAAATCGATATTTTAGGTGCCCAAAAGTCGATATGTGCATGCATCTTCTGTACTCGTTTATATCTCAAGTTCAAGCTCAAAACACCCGAAAATTCGATATTTAGGGGTCCCAGAAGCGATCTGTACATGCCTACTCAGTGCTAGAATATTTTCAAAATATAGGCTAAAAACATGCTAAAAATCGATATTTGAGGTGCCAAAAAGTCGATATCTCAAATTCAGTCCCAAAACACCCGAAACTTCGATATTTAGGGGTCCCAGAAGCGATCTGTACATGCCTACTCCGTTTTAGAGTATTTTCAAAATTCAGGCCCAAAACATGCTGAAAATCGATATATTTGGTGCCCAAAGTCAATATGTGTATGCATCTTCTATACTAGTTTATATCTAAAATTCAGGCTCAAAACACCCGATAATTCGATATTTAGGGTTCCCAGAAGTGATCTCTACATGCCTACTCAGTGCTAGAATGTTTTCAAAATATTGGCTCAAAACATGCTAAAAATCGATATTTTAGGTGCGTAAAAGCGATATTTCAAATTCAGTCCCAAAACACCCGAAAATTCGATATTTAGGGGTCCCAGAAAGGATTTGTACATGCCTACTCCGTGTTAGAGTATTTTCAAAATACAGGCCAAAAACATACTGAAAATCGATCTTTTAGGTGCCGAAAAGTCGATATGTGCATGCATCTTCTGTACCCGTTTATATCTCAAATTCTGGCCCTAAACACCCGAAAGTTCAATATTTTGGGGTCCCAGAAGCAATCTGTACATGCATACTCAGTGCTAGAATATTTTCAAAATATAGGCTAAAAACATGCTAAAAATCGATATTTTAGGTGCCAAAAAGTCGATATCTCAAATTAAGGCCCAAAACACCCGAAAATTCGATATTTAGGGGTCCCAGAAGCGATCTGTACATGCCTACTCCGTGTTAGAGTATTTTCAAAATACAGGCCCAAATCATGCTCAAAATCGATGTTTTAGGTGCCCAAAAGTCGATAAGTGCATGCATCTTCAGTACCCGTTTATATCTCAAATTCTGGCTCAAAACACCCGAAAATTCGACATTTTGGGTTCCCAGAAGCGATCTGTACATGCCTACTCCGTGTTAGAGTATTTTCAAAATTCAGGCCCAAAATATGCTGAAAATCGATATTTTTGGTGCCCAAAGTCAATAGGTGTATGCATCTTCTATACTAGTTTATATCTAAAATTCAGGCTCAAAACACCCGATAATTCGATATTTAGGGGTCCCAGAAGCGATCTCTACATGCCTACTCAGTGCTAGAATGTTTTCAAAATATTGGCTCAAAACATGCTAAAAATCGATATTTTAGGTGCGTAAAGGCGATATCTCAAATTCAAGCACAAAACACCCGAAAATTCGATATTTTGGGGTCCCAGAAGCGATCTGTACATGCCTACTCCGTGTTAGAGTATTTTCAAAATAAAGGCCAAAAACATACTGAAAACCGATCTTTTAGGTGCCGAAAAGTCGATATGTGCATGCATCTTCTGTAACCGTTTATATCTCAAATTCTGGCACTAAACACCCGAAAATTCGATATTTTTGGGTCCCAGAAGAGATCTGTACATACCTACTCAGTGCTAGAATGTTTTAAAAATATAGGCTCAAAACATGCTCAAAATCGATATTTTAGGTGCCCAAAAGTCGATATGTGCATGCATCTTCTGTACTCGTTTATATCTCAAATTCAAGCTCAAAACACCCGAAAATTCGATATTTAAGGGTCCCAGAAGCGATCTGTACATGCCTACTCAGTGCTAGAATATTTTCAAAATATAGGCTAAAAACATGCTAAAAATCGATATTTGATGTGCCAAAAAGTCGATATCTCAAATTCAGTCCCAAAACACCCGAAAATTCGATATTTGTGGGTCCCAGAAGCGATCTGTACATGCCTACTCCGTGTTAGAGTATTTTTAAAATACATGCCCAAAACATGTTGAAAATCGATATTTTAGATGCTCAAAGTGAATATGTGCATGTATCTTCTGTACCCGTTTATATCTCAAATTCAGGTTAAAAACACCCGAAAATTCAATATTTTGGGGTCCCAGAAGCAATCTGTACATGCCTACTCAGTGCTAGAATATTTTCAAAATGTAGGCTAAAAAGATGCTAAAAATCGATCTTTTAGGTGCCAAAAAGTCGATATCTCAAATTAAGGCACAAACCACCCGAAAATTCGATATTTAGGGGTCCCCGAAGCGATCTCTACATGCCTACTCAGTGCTAGAATGTTTTCAAAATATTGGCTCAAAACATGCTGAAAATCGATATTTTAGGTGCCCAAAAGTCGATATGTGCATGCATCTTCTGTACTCATTTATATCTCAAATTCAAGCTAAAAACACCCGAAAATTCGATATTTTGGGGTCCCAGAAGCGATCTGTACATGCCTACTCCGTGTTAGAGTATTTTCGAAATACAGGCCAAAAACATACTGAAAACCGATCTTTTAGGTGCCGAAAAGTCGATATGTGGATGCATCTTCTGTAACCGTTTATATCTCAAATTCTGGCACTAAACACCCGAAAATTCAATATTTTTGGGTCCCAGAAGCGATCTGTACATGCCTACTCAGTGCTAGAATGTTTTCAAAATATAGGCTTAAAACATGCTCAAAATCGATATTTTAGGTGCCCAAAAGTCGATATGTGCATGCATCTTCTGTACTCATTTATATCTCAAATTCAAGCTCAAAACACCCGAAAATTCGATATTTAGGGGTCCCAGAAGCGATCTGTACATGCCTACTCAGTGCTAGAATATTTTCAAAATATAGGGTAAAAACATGCTAAAAATCGATATTTGAGGTGCCAAAAAGTCGATATCTCAAATTCAGTCCCAAAACACCCGAAACTTCGATATTTAGGGGTCCCAGTAGCGATCTGTACATGCCTACTCCGTTTTAGAGTATTTTCAAAATTCAGGCCCAAAACATGCTGAAAATCGATATATTTGGTGCCCAAAGTCAATATGTGTATGCATCTTCTATACTCGTTTATATCTCATATTTAGGCTCAAAACACCCGAAAATTTGATATTTTTGGGTCCCAGAAGCGATCTGTACATGCCTACTCAGTGCTAGAATGTTTTTAATATATAGGCTCAAAACATGCTCAAAATCGATATTTTAGGTGCCCAAAAGACGATATGTGCATGCATCTTCTGTACCCGTTTATATCTCAAATTCAGGCTCAAAACACCCGAAAATTCAATATTTTGGTGTCCCAGAAGCAATCTGTACATGCCTACTCAGTGCTAGAATATTTTTAAAATATAGGCTAAAAACATGCTAAAAATCGATCTTTTAGGTGCCAAAAAGTCGATATCTCAAATTCAGTCCCAAACCACCCGAAAATTCGATATTTAGGGGTCCCAGAAGCGATCTGTACATGCCTACTCCGTTTTAGAGTATTTTCAAAATACAGGCCAAAAACATACTGAAAATCGATATTTTAGGTGCCCAAAAGACGATATGTGCATGCATCTTCTGTACCCGTTTATATCTCAAATTCAGGCTCAAAACACCCGAAAATTCAATATTTTGGTGTCCCAGAAGCAATCTGTACATGCCTACTCAGTGCTAGAATATTTTTAAAATATAGGCTAAAAACATGCTAAAAATCGATCTTTTAGGTGCCAAAAAGTCGATATCTCAAATTCAGTCCCAAAACACCCGAAAATTCGATATTTAGGGGTCCCAGAAAGGATATGTACATGCCTACTCCGTCTTAGAGTATTTTCAAAATACAGGCCAAAAACATACTGAAAATCGATCTTTTAGGTGCCGAAAAGTCGATATGTGGATGCATCTTCTGTACCCGTTTATATCTCAAATTCTGGCCCTAAACACCCGAAAGTTCAATATTTTGGGGTCCCAGAAGCAATCTGTACATGCATACTCAGTGCTAGAATATTTTCAAAATATAGGCTAAAAACATGCTAAAAATCGATATTTTAGGTGCCAAAAAGTCGATATCTCAAATTAAGGCCCAAAACACCCGAAAATTCGATATTTTGGGGTCCCAGAAGCGATCTGTACATGCCTACTCCGTGTTAGAGTATTTTCAAAATACAGGCCCAAATCATGCTCAAAATCGATGTTTTAGTTGCCCAAAAGTCGATAAGTGCATGCATCTTCAGTACCCGTTTATATCTCAAATTCTGGCTCAAAACACCCGAAAATTCGACATTTTGGGTTCCCAGAAGCGATCTGTACATGCCTACTCCGTGTTAGAGTATTTTCAAAATTCAGGCCCAAAATATGCTGAAAATCGATATTTTTGGTGCCCAAAGTCAATAGGTGTATGCATCTTCTATACTAGTTTATATCTAAAATTCAGGCTCAAAACACCCGATAATTCGATATTTAGGGGTCCCAGAAGCGATCTCTACATGCCTACTCAGTGCTAGAATGTTTTCAAAATATTGGCTCAAAACATGCTAAAAATCGATATTTTAGGTGCGTAAAGGCGATATCTCAAATTCAGGCACAAAACACCCGAAAATTCGATATTTTGGGGTCCCAGAAACGATCTGTACATGCCTACTCCGTGTTAGAGTATTTTCAAAATACAGGCCAAAAACATAATGAAAACCGATCTTTTAGGTGCCGAAAAGTCGATATGTGCATGCATCTTCTGTACCCGTTTATATCTCAAATTCTGGCACTAAACACCCGAAAATTCGATATTTTTGGGTCCCAGAAGAGATCTGTACATACCTACTCAGTGCTAGAATGTTTTAAAAATATAGGCTCAAAACATGCTCAAAATCGATATTTTAGGTGCCCAAAAGTCGATATGTGCATGCATCTTCTGTACTCGTTTATATCTCAAATTCAAGCTCAAAACACCCGAAAATTCGATATTTAGGGGTCCCAGAAGCGATCTGTACATGCCTACTCAGTGCTAGAATATTTTCAAAATATAGGCTAAAAACATGCTAAAAATCGATATTTGAGGTGCCAAAAAGTCGATATCTCAAATTCAGTCCCAAAACACCCGAAAATTCGATATTTGTGGGTCCCAGAAGCGATCTGTACATGCCTACTCCGTGTTAGAGTATTTTTAAAATACATGCCCAAAACATGTTGAAAATCGATATTTTAGATGCTCAAAGTGAATATGTGCATGTATCTTCTGTACCCGTTTATATCTCAAATTCAGGTTAAAAACACCCGAAAATTCAATAGTTTGGGGTCCCAGAAGCAATCTGTACATGCCTACTCAGTGCTAGAATATTTTCAAAATATAGGCTAAAAACATGCTAAAAATCGATCTTTTAGGTGCCAAAAAGACGATATCTCAAATTCAGTCCCAAAACACCCGAAAATTCGATATTTAGGGGTCCCAGAAAGGATCTGTACATGCCTACTCCGTGTTAGAGTATTTTCAAAATACAGGCCAAAAACATACTGAAAATCGATCTTTTAGGTGCCGAAAAGTCGATATTATATCGTGCATGCATCTTCTGTACCCGTTTATATCTCAAATTCTGGCCCTAAACACCCGAAAGTTCAATATTTTGGGGTCCCAGAAGCAATCTGTACATGCCTACTCAGTGCTAGAATATTTTCAAAATATAGGCTAAAAACATGCTAAAAATCGATATTTTAGGTGCCAAAAAGTCGATATCTCAAATTAAGGCCCAAAACACCCGAAAATTCGATATTTTGGGGTCCCAGAAGCGATCTGTACATGCCTACTCCGTGTTAGAGTATTTTCAAAATACAGGCCCAAATCATGCTCAAAATCGATGTTTTAGGTGCCCAAAAGTCGATATGTGCATGCATCTTCAGTACCCGTTTATATCTCAAATTCTGGCTCAAAACACCCGAAAATTCGACATTTTGGGTTCCCAGAAGCGATCTGTACATGCCTACTCCGTGTTAGAGTATTTTCAAAATTCAGGCCCAAAATATGCTGAAAATCGATATTTTTGGTGCCCAAAGTCAATAGGTGTATGCATCTTCTATACTAGTTTATATCTAAAATTCAGGCTCAAAACACCCGATAATTCGATATTTAGGGGTCCCAGAAGCGATCTCTACATGCCTACTCAGTGCTAGAATGTTTTCAAAATATTTGCTCAAAACATGCTAAAAATCGATATTTTAGGTGCGTAAAGGCGATATCTCAAATTCAGGCCCAAAACACCCGAAAATTCGATATTTTGGGGTCCCAGAAGCGATCTGTACATGCCTACTCCGTGTTAGAGTATTTTCAAAATACAGGCCAAAAACATACTGAAAACCGATCTTTTAGGTGCCGAAAAGTCGATATGTGCATGCATCTTCTGTACCCGTTTATATCTCAAATTCTGGCACTAAACACCCGAAAATTCGATATTTTTGGGTCCCAGAAGAGATCTGTACATACCTACTCAGTGCTAGAATGTTTTAAAAATATAGGCTCAAAACATGCTCAAAATCGATATTTTAGGTGCCCAAAAGTCGATATGTGCATGCATCTTCTGTACTCGTTTATATCTCAAATTCAAGCTCAAAACACCCGAAAATTTGATATTTAGGAGTCCCAGAATCGATCTGTACATGCCTACTCAGTGATAGAATATTTTCAAAATATAGGCTAAAAACATGCTAAAAATCGATATTTGAGGTGCCAAAATGTCGATATCTCAAATTCAGTCCCAAAACACCCGAAACTTCGATATTTAGGGGTCCCAGAAGCGATCTGTACATGCCTACTCCGTTTTAGAGTATTTTCAAAATTCAGGCCCAAAACATGCTGAAAATCGATATATTTGGTGCCCAAAGTCAATATGTGTATGCATCTTCTATACTCGTTTATATATTAAATTCAGGCTCAAAACACCCGAAAAATCGATATTTTGGGGTCCCAGAAGCGATCTGTACATGCCTACTCAGTGCTAGAATGTTTTTAAAATATAGGCTCAAAACATGCTCAAAATCGATATTTTAGGTGCCCAAAAGTCGATATCTCAAATTAAGGCCCAAAACACCCGAAAATTCGATATTTTGGGGTCCCAGAAGCGATCTGTACATGCCTACTCCGTGTTAGAGTATTTTCAAAATACAGGCCCAAATCATGTTCAAAATCGATGTTTTAGGTCCCCAAAAGTCGATATGTGCATGCATCTTCAGTACCCGTTTATATCTCAAATTCAGGCTCAAAACACCCGAAAATTCGACATTTTGGGGTCCCAGAAGCGATCTGTACATGCCTACTCCGTGTCAGAGTATTTTCAAAATTCAGGCCCAAAATATGCTGAAAATCGATATTTTTGGTGCCCAAAGTCAATAGGTGTATGCATCTTCTATACTCGTTTATATCTAAAATTCAGGCTCAAAACACCCGAAAATTCGATATTTTGGGGTCCCAGTGCTAGAATGTTTTTTTAAAATATTGGCTCAAAACATGCTCAAAATCGATATTTTAGGTGCCAAAAAGTCGATATCTCAAATTAAGGCCCAAAACACCCGAAAATTCGATATTTAGGGATCCCAGAAGCGATCTCTAAATGCCTACTCAGTGCTAGAATGTTTTCAAAATATAGGCTCAAAACATGCTCAAAATAGATATTTTAGGTGCCCAAAAGTCGATATGTGCATGCATCTCCTGTACTCGTTTATATCTCAAATTCAAGCTCAAAACACCCGATAATTCGATATTTAGGGGTCCCAGAAGCGATCTCTAAATGCCTACTCAGTGCTAGAATGTTTTCAAAATATAGGCTCAAAACATGCTCAAAATCGATATTTTAGGTGCGTAAAGGCGATATCTCAAATTCAGGCCCAAAACACCCGAAAATTCGATATTTTGGGGTCCCAGAAGCGATCTGTACATGCCTACTCCGTGTTAGAGTATTTTCAAAATACAGGCCAAAAACATACTGAAAACCGATCTTTTAGGTGCCGAAAAGTCGATATGTGCATGCATCTTCTGTACCCGTTTATATCTCAAATTCTGGCACTAAACACCCGAAAATTCAATATTTTTGGAACCCAGAAGCGATCTGTACATGCCTACTCAGTGCTAGAATGTTTTCAAAATATAGGCTCAAAACATGCTCAAAATCGATATTTTAGGTGCCCAAAAGTCGATATGTGCATGCATCTTCTGTACTCGTTTATATCTCAAATTCAAGCTCAAAACACCCGAAAATTTGATATTTAGGGGTCCCAGAAGCGATCTGTACATGCCTACTCAGTGATAGAATATTTTCAAAATATAGGCTAAAAACATGCTAAAAATCGATATTTGAGGTGCCAAAATGTCGATATCTCAAATTCAGTCCCAAAACACCCGAAACTTCGATATTTAGGGGTCCCAGAAGCGATCTGTACATGCCTACTCCGTTTTAGAGTATTTTCAAAATTCAGGCCCAAAACATGCTGAAAATCGATATATTTGGTGCCCAAAGTCAATATGTGTATGCATCTTCTATACTCGTTTATATATCAAATTCAGGCTCAAAACACCCGAAAATTCGATATTTTGGGGTCCCAGAAGCGATCTGTACATGCCTACTCAGTGCTAGAATGTTTTTAAAATATAGGCTCAAAACATGCTCAAAATCGATATTTTAGGTGCCCAAAAGTCGATATCTCAAATTAAGGCCCAAAACACCCGAAAATTCGATATTTTGGGGTCCCAGAAGCGATCTGTACATGCCTACTCCGTGTTAGAGTATTTTCAAAATACAGGCCCAAATCATGTTCAAAATCGATGTTTTAGGTCCCCAAAAGTCGATATGTGCATGCATCTTCAGTACCCGTTTATATCTCAAATTCAGGCTCAAAACACCCGAAAATTCGACATTTTGGGGTCCCAGAAGCGATCTGTACATGCCTACTCCGTGTTAGAGTATTTTCAAAATTCAGGCCCAAAATATGCTGAAAATCGATATTTTTGGTGCCCAAAGTCAATAGGTGTATGCATCTTCTATACTCGTTTATATCTAAAATTCAGGCTCAAAACACCCGAAAATTGGATATTTTGGGGTCCCAGAAGCAATCTGTACATGCCTACTCAGTGCTAGAATGTTTTTTTAAAATATTGGCTCAAAACATGCTCAAAATCGATATTTTAGGTGCCAAAAAGTCGATATCTCAAATTAAGGCCCAAAACACCCGAAAATTCGATATTTAGGGATCCCAGAAGCGATCTCTAAATGCCTACTCAGTGCTAGAATGTTTTCAAAATATAGGCTCAAAACATGCTCAAAATAGATATTTTAGGTGCCCAAAAGTCGATATGTGCATGCATCTCCTGTACTCGTTTATATCTCAAATTCAAGCTCAAAACACCCGAAAATTCGATATTTTGGGGTACCAGAAGCGGTCTGTACATGCCTACTCAGTGCTAGAATTATTTCAAATTATAGGCTCAAAACATGCTAAAAATCGATATTTTAGGTGCGTAAAGGCAATATCACAAATTCAGTCCCAAAACACCCGAAACTTCGATATTTTGGGGTCTCAGAAGCGATCTGTACATGCTTACTCCGTGTTAGAGTATTTTCAAAATACAGGCCCAAATCATGCTCGAAATCGATGTTTTAGGTGCCCAAAGGTCGATATGTGCATGCATCTTCAGTACCCGTTTATATCTCAAATTCAGGCTCAAAACACCCGAAAATTCGATATTTTGGGGTCCCAGAAGCGATCTCTACATGCCTACTCCGTGTTAGAGTATTTTCAAAATACATGCCCAAAACATGTTGAAAATCGATATTATAGATGCCCAAAGTCAATATGTGCATGTATCTTCTGTACCCGTTTATATCTCAAATTCAGGCTCAAAACGTCCGAAAATTCAATATTTTGGGGTCCCAGAAGCAATCTGTACATGCCTACTCAGTGCTAGAATATTTTCAGAATATAGGCTAAAAACATGCTAAAAATCGATATTTTAGGTGCCAAAAAGTCGATATCTCAAATTAAGGCCCAAAACACCCGAAAATTCGATATTTAGGGATCCCAGAAGCGATCTCTAAATGGCTACTCAGTGCTAGAATGTTTTCAAAATATAGGCTCAAAACATGATCAAAATAGATATTTTAGGTGCCCAAAAGTCGATATGTGCATGCATCTTCTGTACTCGTTTATATCTCAAATTCAAGCTCAAAACACACGAAAATTCGATATTTTGGGGTCCCAGAAGCGATCTGTACATGCCTACTCCGTGTTAGAGTATTTTCAGAATACAGGCCCAAATCATGCTCAAAATCGATGTTTTAGGTGCCCAAAAGTCGATATGTGCATGCATCTTCAGTACCCGTTTATATCTCAAATTCAGGCTCAAAACACCCGAAAATTCTATATTTTTGGGTCCCAGAAGCGATCTGTACATGCCTACTCCGTGTCAGAGTATTTTCAAAATACATTCCCAAAACATGTTGAAAATCGATATTTTAAATGCTCAAAGTCAATATGTGCATGTATCTTCTGTACCCATTTATATCTCAAATTCAGGCTCAAAACACCCGAAAATTCAATATTTTGGGGTCCCAGAAGCAATCTGTACATGCCTAGTCAGTGCTAGAATATTTTCAAAATATAGGCTAAACACATGCTAAAAATCGATATTTTAGGTGCCAAAAAGTCGATATCTCAAATTAAGGCCCAAAACACCCGAAAATTCGACATTTTGGGGTCCCAGAAGCGATCTGTACATGCCTACCCCGTGTTAGAGTATTTTCAAAATACAGGCCCAAATCATGTTCAAAATCGATGTTTTAGGTCCCCAAAAGTCGATATGTGCATGTATCTTCAGTACCCGTTTATATCTCAAATTCAGGCTCAAAACACCCGAAAATTCGACATTTTGGGGTCCCAGAAGCGATCTGTACATGCCTACTCCGTGTTAGAGTATTTTCAAAATTCAGGCCCAAAATATGCTGAAAATCGATATTTTTGGTGCCCAAAGTCAATAGGTGTATGCATCTTCTATACTCGTTTATATCTAAAATTCAGGCTCAAAACACCCGAAAATTCGATATTTTGGGGTCCCAGAAGCGATCTGTACATGCCTACTCAGTGCTAGAATGTTTTTTTAAAATATTGGCTCAAAACATGCTCAAAATCGATATTTTAGGTGCCAAAAAGTCGATATCTCAAATTAAGGCCCAAAACACCCGAAAATTCGATATTTAGGGATCCCAGAAGCGATCTCTAAATGCCTACTCAGTGCTAGAATGTTTTCAAAATATAGGCTCAAAACATGCTAAAAATCGATATTTTAGGTGCGTAAAGGCGATATCACAAATTCAGTCCCAAAACACCCGAAACTTCCATATTTTGGGGTCCCAGAAGCGATCTGTACATGTCTACTCCGTGTTAGAGTATTTTCAAAATACAGGCCCAAATCATGCTCAAAATCGATGTTTTAGGTGCCCAAAAGTCGATAAGTGCATGCATCTTCAGTACCCGTTTATATCTCAAATTCAGGCTCAAAACACCCGAAAATTCGACATTTTGGGGTCCCAGAAGCGATCTGTACATGCCTACTCCGTGTTAGAGTATTTTCAAAATTCAGGCCCAAAATATGCTGAAAATCGATATTTTTGGTGCCCAAAGTCAATAGGTGTATGCATCTTCTATACTCGTTTATATCTAAAATTCAGGCTCAAAACACCCTATAATTCGATATTTTGGGGTCCCAGAAGCGATCTGTACATGCCTACCCCGTGTTAGAGTATTTTCAAAATACAGGCCAAAAACATACTGAAAACCGATCTTTTAGGTGCCGAAAAGTCGATATGTGCATGCATCTTCTGTACCCGTTTATATCTCAAATTCTGGCACTAAACACCCGAAAATTCAATATTTTTGGGACCCAGAAGCGATCTGTACATGCCTACTCAGTGCTAGAATGTTTTCAAAATATAGGCTCAAAACATGCTTAAAATCGATATTTTAGGTGCCCAAAAGTCGATATGTGCATGCATCTTCTGTACTCGTTTATATCTCAAATTCAAGCTCAAAACACCCGAAAATTCGATATTTAGGGGTCCCAGAAGCGATCTGTACATGCCTACTCAGTGCTAGAATATTTTCAAAATATAGGCTAAAAACATGCTAAAAATCGATATTTGAGGTGCCAAAAAGTCGATATCTCAAATTCAGTCCCAAAACACCCGAAAATTCGATATTTAGGGGTCCCAGAAGCGATCTGTACATGCCTACTCCGTTTTAGAGTATTTTCAAAATTCAGGCCCAAAACATGCTGAAAATCGATATATTTGGTGCCCAAAGTCAATATGTGTATGCATCTTCTATATTCGTTTATATATCAAATTCAGGCTCAAAACACCCGAAAATTCGATATTTTGGGGACCCAGAAGCGATCTGTACATGCCTACTCCGTGTTAGAGTATTTTCAAAATACAGGCCCAAATCATGCTCAAAATCGATGTTTTAGGTGCCCAAAAGTCGATATGTGCATGCATCTTCAGTATCCGTTTATATTTCAAATTCAGGCTCAAAACACCCGAAAATTCGACATTTTGGGGTCCCAGAAGCGATCTGTACATGCCAACTCCGTGTTAGAGTATTTTCAAAATTCAGGCCCAAAATATGCTGAAAATTGATATTTTTGGTGCCCAAAGTCAATAGGTGTATGCATCTTCTATACTCGTTTATATCTAAAATTCAAGCTCAAAACACACGAAAATTCGATATTTTGGGGTCCCAGAAGCGATCTGTACATGCCTACTCAGTGCTAGAATGTTTTCAAAATATTGGCTCAAAACATGCTCAAAATCGATATTTTAGGTGCCAAAAAGTCGATATCTCAAAATAAGGCCCAAAACACCCGAAAATTCGATATTTAGGGATCCCAGAAGCGATCTCTAAATGCCTACTCAGTGCTAGAATGTTTTCAAAATATAGGCTCAAAACATGATCAAAATAGATATTTTAGGTGCCCAAAAGTCGATATGTGCATGCATCTTCTGTACTCGTTTATATCTCAAATTCAAGCTCAAAACACCCGAAAATTCGATATTTTGGGGTACCAGAAGCGATCTGTACATGCCTACTCAGTGCTAGAATATTTTCAAATTATAGGCTCAAAACATGCTAAAAATCGATATTTTAGGTGTGTAAAGGCGATATCACAAATTCAGTCCCAAAACACCCGAAACTTCGATATTTTGGGGTCCCAGAAGCGATCTGTACATGCCTACAACGTGTTAGAGTATTTTCAAAATACATGCCCAAAACATGTTGAAAATCGATATTTTAGATGCTCAAAGTCAATATGTGCATGTATCTTCTGTACCCGTTTATATCTCAAATTCAGGCTCAAAACACCCGAAAATTCAATATTTTTGGGTCCCAGAAGCAATCTGTACATGCCTATTCAGTGCTAGAATATTTTCAAAATATAGGCTAAAAACATGCTAAAAATCGATCATTTAGGTGCCAAAAAGTCGATATCTCAAATTCAGTCCCAAAACACCCGAAAATTTGATATTTAGGGGTCCCAGAAGGGATCTGTACATGCCTACTCCGTGTTAGAGTATTTTCAAATTACAGGCCAAAAACATACTGAAAATCGATCTTTTAGGTGCCGAAAAGTCGATATGTGCATGCATCTTCTGTACCCGTTTATATCTCAAATTCTGGCCCTAAACACCCGAAAGTTCAATATTTTGGGGTCCCAGAAGCAATCTGTACATGCCTACTCAGTGCTAGAATATTTTCAAAATATAGGCTAAAAACATGCTAAAAATCGATATTTTAGGTGCCAAAAAGTCGATATCTCAAATTAAGGCCCAAAACACCCGAAAATTCGACATTTTGGGGTCCCAGAAGCGATCTGTACATGCCTACTCCGTGTTAGAGTATTTTCAAAATACATGCCCAAAACATGTTGAAAATCGATATTATAGATGCCCAAAGTCAATATGTGCATGTATCTTCTGTACCCGTTTATATCTCAAATTCAGGCTCAAAACGTCCGAAAATTCAATATTTTGGGGTCCCAGAAGCAATCTGTACATGCCTACTCAGTGCTAGAATATTTTCAGAATATAGGCTAAAAACATGCTAAAAATCGATATTTTAGGTGCCAAAAAGTCGATATCTGAAATTAAGGCCCAAAACACCCGAAAATTCGATATTTAGGGATCCCAGAAGCGATCTCTAAATGTCTACTCAGTGCTAGAATGTTTTCAAAATATAGGCTCAAAACATGCTCAAAATAGATATTTTAGGTGCCAAAAGTCGTTATGTGCATGTATCTTCTGTACTCGTTTATATCTCAAATTCAAGCTCAAAACACCCGAAAATTCGATATTTTGGGGTCCCAGAAGCGATCTGTACATGCCTACTCAGTGCTAGAATATTTTCAAATTATAGGCTCAAAACATGCTAAAAATCGATATTTTAGGTGCGTAAAGGCGATATCACAAATTCAGTCCCAAAACACCCGAAACTTCGATATTTTGGGGTCCCAGAAGCGATCTGTACATGTCTACTCCGTGTTAGAGTATTTTCAAAATACAGGCCCAAAACATGCTGAAAATCGATATTTTAGATGCTCAAAGTCAATATGTGCATGTATCTTCTGTACCCGTTTATATCTCAAATTCAGTCCCAAAACACCAATTCGATATTTAGGGGTCCCAGAAGGGATCTGTACATGCCTACTCCGTGTTAGAGTATTTTCAAAATACAGGCTGAAAATCGATCTTCTAGGAGCCGAAAAGTCGATATGTGCATGCATCTTCTGTACCCGTTTATATCTCAAATTCTGGCCCTAAACACCCAAAAATTCGATATTTTGGGTTCCCTGAAGCGATCTCTACATGCCTACTCCGTGTTAGAGTATTTCAAAATTCAGGCCCAAAACATGCTGAAAATCGATATTTTTGGTGCCCAAAGTCAATATGTGTATGCATCTTCTATACTCGTTTATATCTCAAATTCAGGCTCAAAACACCAGAAAATTCGATATTTTGGGGTCCCAGAAGCGATCTGTACATGCCTACTCAGTGCTAGAATTTTTTCAAAATTTTGGCTCAAAACATGCTCAAAACCGATATATTAGGTGCCCAAAAGTCGATATGTGCATGCATCTTCTGTACCCGTTTATATCTCAAATTCAGGCTCAAAACACCCAAAAATTCAATATTTTGGGGTCCCAGAAGCAATCTGTACATTCCTACTTAGTGCTAGAATATTTTCAAAATATAGGATAAAAACATGCTAAAAATCGATATTTAAGGTGCCAAAAAGTCGACATCTCAAATTAAGGCCCAAAACACACGAAAATTCGATATTTAGGGGTCCCAGAAGCGATCTGTACATGCCTACTCCGTGTTAGAGTATTTTCAAAATTCAGTCCCAAAACATGCTGAAATTCGATATTTTTGGTGCCCAAAGTCAATATGTGTATGCATCTTCTATACTTGTTTATATCTCAAATTCAGGCTCAAAACACCCGAGAATTCGATATTTAGGGGTCCCTGAAGCGATCTGTACATGCCTACTCCGTGTTAGAGTATTTTCAAAATACAAGCCAAAAACATACTGAAAATCGATCTTTTAGGTGCCCAAACGTCGATATGTGCATGCATCTTATGTACACGTTTATATCTCAAATTCTAGCCCTAAACACCCGAAAATTCGATATTTTTGGGTCCCAGAAGCGATATGTACATGCCTACTCAGTGCTAGAATGTTTTCAAAATATAGGCTCAAAACATGCTCAAAATCGATATTTTAGGTGCCCAAAAGTCGATATGTGCATGCATCTTCTGTACTCGTTTATATCTCAAATTCAAGCTCAAAACACCCAAAAATTCGATATTTAGGGGTCCCAGAAGCGATCTGTACATGCCTACTTAGTGCTAGAATATTTTCAAAATATAGGCTCAAAACATGCTCAAAATCGATATTTTAGGTGCCCAAAAGTCGATATGTGCATGCATCTTCTGTACTCGTTTATATCTCAAATTAAACCTCAAAACACCCGAAAATTCGATATTTATGGGACCCAGAAGCGATCTGTACATGCCTACTCAGTTCTCGAATGTTTTCAAAATATAGGCTCAAAATATGCTCAAAATCGATATTTTAGGTGCCCAAAAGTCGATATGTGCCTGCATCTTCTGTACACGTTTATATCTCAAATTCTAGCCCTAAACACCCGAAACTTCGATATTTAGGGGTCCCAGAAGCGATCTGTACATGCCTACTCCGTGTTAGAGTATTTTCAAAGTACAGGCCAAAAACATACTGAAAATCGATCTTTTAGGTGCCCAAAAGTCGATATGTGCATGCATCTTCTGTACCCGTTTATATCTCAAATTCTGGCCCTAAACACCCGAAAATTCGATAATTTGGGGTCACAGAAGCGATCAGTACATGCCTACTCAGTGTTACAGTATTTACAAAATACAGGCCAAAAACATGCTCAAAATCGATGTTTTAGGTGCCCAAAAGTCGATATGTGCATGCATCTTCTGTACTCGTTTATATCTCAAATTCAGGCTCAAAACACCCGAAATTTCGACATTTTTGGGTCCCAGAAGCGATCTGTACATGCCTACTCCGTGTTAGAGTATTTTCAAAATACATCCCCAAAACATGTTGAAAATCGATATTTTAGATGCCCAAAGTCAATATGTGCATGCATCTTCTGTACCCGTTTATATCTCAAATTCTGGCCCAAAACACCCGAAAATTCAATATTTTGGGGTCCCATAAGCAATCTGTACATGCCTACTCAGTGCTAGAATATTTTCATAATATAGGCTAAAAACATGCTAAAAATCGATATTTTAGGTGCCAAAAAGTCGATATCTCAAATTAAGGCCCAAAACACCCGAAAATTCGATATTTAGGGGTCCCAGAAGCGATCTGTAAATGCCTACTCCTTGTTAGAGTATTTTCAAAATACAGGCCAAAAACATACTGAAAATCGATCTTTTATGTGCCCAAAAGTCGATATGTGCATGCATCTTCATTATCCGTTTATATCTCAAGTTCAGGCTCAAAACACCCGAAAATTCGATATTTTGGGGTCCCAGAAGCGATCTGTACATGCCTACTCCGTGTTAGAGTATTTTCAAAATACATGCCCAAAACATGCTGAAAATCTATATTTTAGATGCCCAAAGTCAATATGTGCATGTATCTTCTGTACCCGTTTATATCTCGAATTCAGGCCCAAAACACCCAAAAATTCAATATTTTGGGGTCCCAGAAGCAATCTGTACATTCCTACTTAGTGCTAGAATATTTTCAAAATATAGGCTAAAAACATGCTAAAAATCGATATTTTAGGTGCCAAAAAGTCGATATCTCAAATTCAGGCCCAAAACACCCGAAAATTCGATATTTAGGGGTCCCAGAAGCGATCTGTACATGCCTACTCCGTGTTAGAGTATTTTCAAAATACAGGCCGAAAACATACTGAAAATCGATCTTTTAGGTGCCCAAAAGTCGATATGTGCATGCATCTTCTGAACACGTTTATATCTCAAATTCTGGCCCTAAACACCCGAAAATTCGATATTTTTGGGTCCCAGAAGCGATCTGTACATGCTAACTCAGTGCTAGAATGTTTTCAAAATATAGGCTCAAAACATGCTCAAAATCGATATTTTAGGTGCCCAAAAGTCGATATGTGCTTGAATCTTCTGTACTCGTTTATATCTCAAATTCAGGCCCAAAACACCCGAAACTTCGATATTTAGGGGTCCCAGAAGCGATCTGTACATGGCTACTCAGTGCTAGAATGTTTTCAAAATATAGGCTCAAAACATGCTCAAAATCGATATTTTAGGTGCCCAAAAGTCGATATGTGCATGCATCTTCTGTACTCGTTTATATCTCAAATTCAAGCTCAAAACACCCAAAAATTCGATATTTAGGGGTCCCAGAAGCAATCTGTACATGCCTACTCAGTGCTAGAATATTTTCAAAATATAGGCTCAAAACATGCTAAAAATCGATATTTTAGGTGCGTAAAGGCGATATCTCAAATTCAGGTCCAAAACACCCGAAAATTCGATTTTTAATATTTTGGGGTCCCAGAAGCAAGCTGTACATGCCTACTCAGTGCTAGAATATTTTCATTATATAGGCTCAAAACATGCTAAAAATCGATATTTTAGGTGCGTAAAGGCGATATCTCAAATTCAAGCCCAAAACACCCGAAAATTCGATATTATGGGGTCCCAGAAGCGATCTGTACATGCCTACTCCGTGTTAGAATATTTTCAAAATACAGGCCCAAAAACATGCTGAAAATCGATATTTTAGATGCCCAAAGTCAATATGTGCATGTATCTTCTGTACCCGTTTATATCTGAAATTCAGGCTCAAAACACCCGAAAATTCAATATTTTGGGGTCCCAGAAGCAATCTGTACATGCCTACTCAGTGCTAGAAAATTTTCAAAATATAGGCTCAAAACATGCTCAAAATCGATATTTTAGGTGCCCAAAAGTAGATATATATCGTGGATGCATCTTCGGTACTCGATTATATCTCAAAATCAAGCTCAAAACACCCGAAAATTCGATATTTTCGGGTCCCAGAAGCGATTTGTACATGCCTAGTCAGGGCTAGAATATTTTCAAATTATAGCCTCAAAACATGCTAAAAATCGATATTTTAGGTGCGTAAAGGCGATATCTCAAATTCAGGCCCAAAACAACCGAAAATTCGATATTTTGGGGTCCCAGAAGCGATCTGTACATGCCTACTCCGTGTTAGAATATTTTCAAAATACAGGCCCAAAAACATGCTGAAAATCGATATTTTAGATGCCCAAAGTCAATATGTGCATGTATCTTCTGTACCCGTTTATATCTCAAATTCAGGCTCAAAACACCCGAAAATTCGATATTTTGGGGTCCCAGAAGCAATCTGTACATGCCTACTCAGTGCTAGAATATTTTCAAAATATAGGCTAAAAACATGCTCAAAATCGATGTTTTAGGTGCCCAAAAGTCGATATGTGCATGCATCTTCAGTACCCGTTTATATCTCAAATTAAGGCTCAAAACACCCGAAAATTCGATATTTTGGGGTCCCAGAAGCGATCTGTACATGTCTACTCCGTGTTAGAGTATTTTCAAAATACAGGCCCAAAAACATGCTGAAAATCGATATTTTAGATGCCCAAAGTCAATATGTGCATGTATCTTCTGTACCCGTTTATATCTCAAATTCAGGCTCAAAACACCTGAAAATTCAATATTTTGGGGTCCCAGAAGCAATCTGTACATGCCTACTCAGTGCTAGAATATTTTCAAAATATAGGCTAAAAACATGCTAAAAATCGACATTTTAGGTGCCAAAAAATCGATATCTCAAATGCAGTCCCAAAACACCCGAAAATTCGATATTTAGGGATCCCAGAAGCGATCTGTACATGCCTACTTCGTTTTAGAGTATTTTCAAAATTCAGGCCCAAAACATGCTGAAAATCGATATTTTTGGTGCCCAAAGTCAATATGTGTATGCATCTTCTATACTTGTTTATATCTCAAATTCAGGCTCAAAACACCCGAGAATTCGATATTTAGGGGTCCCTGAAGCGATCTGTACATGCCTACTCCGTGTTAGAGTATTTTCAAAATACAGGCGAAAAACATACTGAAAATCGATCTTTTAGGTGCCCAAACGTCGATATGTGCATGCATCTTCTGTACACGTTTATATCTCAAATTCTGGCCCTAAACACCCGAAAATTCGATATTTTTGGGTCCCAGAAGCAATATGTACATACCTACTCAGTGCTAGAATGTTTTCAAAATATAGGCTCAAAACATGCTCAAAATCGATATTTTCGGTACCCAAAAGTCGATATGTGCATGCATTTTCTGTACTCGTTTATATCTCAAATTCAGCCTCAAAACACCCGAAAAATCGATATTTTGGGGTCCCAGAATCGATCTGTACATGCCTACTCAGTGCTAGAATATTTTCAAAATATAGGCTCAAAACATGCTAAAAATCGATATTTTAGGTGCGAAAAGGCGATATCTCAAATTCAGGCCCAAAACACCCGATAATTCGATATTTTGGGGTCCCAGAAGCGATCTGTACATGCCTACTCCGTGTTAGAGTATTTTCAAAATACAGGCCCAAAACATGCTGAAAATCGATAATTTAGATGCCCAAAGTCAATATGTACATGTATCTTCTGTACCCGTTAATATCTCAAATTCAGGCTCAAAACACCCGCAAATTCAATATTTTGGGGTCCCAGAAGCGATCTGTACATGCCTACTCAGTGCTAGAATGTTTTCAAAATATAAGCTCAAAACATGCTCAAAATCGATATTTTAGGTGCCCAAAAGTCGATATGTGCATGCATCTTCTGTACTCGTTTATATCTCAAATTCAAGCTCAAAACACCCGAAAATTCGATATTCAGGGGTCCCAGAAGCGATCTGTACATGCCTACTCAGTGCTGGAATGTTTTCAAAATATAGGCTCAAAACATGCTCAAAATCGATAATTTAGGTGCCCAAAAGTCGATATGTGCATGCATCTTCTGTACTCGTTTATATCTCAAATTCAAGCTCAAAACACCCAAAAATTCGATATTTATGGGTCCCAGAAGCGATCTGTACATGCCTACTCAGTTCTAGAATGTTTTCAAAATATAGGCTCAAAACATGCTCAAAATCGATATTATAGGTGCCCAAAAGTCGATATGTGCCTGCATCTTCTGTACTCGTTTATATTTAAAATTTAAGATCAAAACACCCGAAACTTCGATATTTAGGTTTCCATGAAGCGATATGTACATGCCTACTCAGTGCTAGAATATTTTCGAAATATAGGCTCAAAACATGCTAAAAATCGATATTTTAGGTGCGTAAAGTCGATATCTCAAATTCAGGCCCAAAACACCCGAAAATTCGATATTTTGGGGTCCCAGAAGCGATCTGTACATGCCTACTCCGTGTTAGAGTATTTTCAAAATACAGGCCCAAAACATGCTGAAAATCGATAATTTAGATGCCCAAAGTCAATATGTGCATGTAACTTCTGTACCCGTTTATATCTCAAATTCAGGCTCAAAACACCCGAAAATTCAATATTTTGGGGTCCCAGAAGCAATCTGTACATGCCTACTCAGTGCTAGAATATTTTCAAAATATAGGCTAAAAACATGCTAAAAATCGATATTTAAGGTGCCAAAAAGTCGATATCTCAAATTCAGTCACAAAACACCCGAAACTTCGATATTTAGGGGTCCCAGAAGCGATCTGTACATGCCTACTCCTTGTTAGAGTATTTTTAAAATACAGGCCCAAAACATGCTCAAAATCGATGTTTTAGGTGCCAAAAAGTCTATATGTGCATGCATCTTCAGTACCCGTTTATATCTCAAATTCAGGCTCAAAACACCCAAAAATTCGATATTTTGGGGTCCCAGAAGCGATCTGTACATGCCTACTCCGTGTTAGAGTATTTTCAAAATACATGCCCAAAACATGCTGAAAATCGATATTTTAGATGCCCAAAGTCAATATGTGCAGGTATCTTCTGTACCCGTTTATATCTCAAATTCAGGCTCAAAACACCCGAAAATTCAATATTTTGGGGTCCCAGAAGCAATCTGTACATTCCTACTTAGTGCTAGAATATTTTCAAAATATAGGATAAAAACATGCTAAAAATCGATATTTAAGGTGCCAAAAAGTCGATATCTCAAATTAAGGCCCAAAACACCCGAAAATTCGATATTTAGGGGTCCCAGAAGCGATCTGTACATGCCTACTCCGTGTTAGAGTATTTTCAAAATTCAGTCCCAAAACATGCTGAAATTCGATATTTTTGGTGCCCAAAGTCAATATGTGTATGCATCTTCTATACTTGTTTATATCTCAAATTCAGGCTCAAAACGCCCGAGAATTCGATATTTAGGGGTCCCTGAAGCGATCTGTACATGCCTACTCCGTGTTAGAGTATTTTCAAAATACAAGCCAAAAACATACTGAAAATCGATCTTTTAGGTGCCCAAACGTCGATATGTGCATGCATCTTCTGTACACGTTTATATCTCAAATTCTAGCCCTAAACACCCGAAAATTCGATATTTTTGGGTCCCAGAAGCGATATGTACATGCCTACTCAGTGCTAGAATGTTTTCAAAATATAGGCTCAAAACATGCTCAAAATCGATATTTTAGGTGCCCAAAAGTCGATATGTGCATGCATCTTCTGTACTCGTTTATATCTCAAATTCAAGCTCAAAACACCCAAAAATTCGATATTTAGGGGTCCCAGAAGCGATCTGTACATGCCTACTTAGTGCTAGAATATTTTCAAAATATAGGCTCAAAACATGCTCAAAATCGATATTTTAGGTGCCCAAAAGTCGATATGTGCATGCATCTTCTGTACTCGTTTATATCTCAAATTAAACCTCAAAACACCCGAAAATTCGATATTTATGGGACCCAGAAGCGATCTGTACATGCCTACTCAGTTCTCGAATGTTTTCAAAATATAGGCTCAAAATATGCTCAAAATCGATATTTTAGGTGCCCAAAAGTCGATATGTGCCTGCATCTTCTGAACACGTTTATATCTCAAATTCTAGCCCTAAACACCCGAAACTTCGATATTTAGGGGTCCCAGAAGCGATCTGTACATGCCTACTCCGTGTTAGAGTATTTTCAAAGTACAGGCCAAAAACATACTGAAAATCGATCTTTTAGGTGCCCAAAAGTCGATATGTGCATGCATCTTCTGTACCCGTTTATATCTCAAATTCTGGCCCTAAACACCCGAAAATTCGATAATTTGGGGTCACAGAAGCGATCAGTACATGCCTACTCAGTGTTACAGTATTTACAAAATACAGGCCGAAAACATGCTCAAAATCGATGTTTTAGGTGCCCAAAAGTCGATATATGCATGCATCTTCTGTACTCGTTTATATCTCAAATTCAGGCTCAAAACACCCGAAATTTCGACATTTTTGGGTCCCAGAAGCGATCTGTACATGCCTACTCCGTGTTAGAGTATTTTCAAAATACATCCCCAAAACATGTTGAAAATCGATATTTTAGATGCCCAAAGTCAATATGTGCATGCATCTTCTGTACCCGTTTATATCTCAAATTCTGGCCCAAAACACCCGAAAATTCAATATTTTGGGGTCCCATAAGCAATCTGTACATGCCTACTCAGTGCTAGAATATTTTCATAATATAGGCTAAAAACATGCTAAAAATCGATATTTTAGGTGCCAAAAAGTCGATATCTCAAATTAAGGCCCAAAACACCCGAAAATTCGATATTTAGGGGTCCCAGAAGCGATCTGTAAATGCCTACTCCGTGTTAGAGTATTTTCAAAATACAGGCCAAAAACATACTGAAAATCGATCTTTTATGTGCCCAAAAGTCGATATGTGCATGCATCTTCATTACCCGTTTATATCTCAAGTTCAGGCTCAAAACACCCGAAAATTCGATATTTTGGGGTCCCAGAAGCGATCTGTACATGCCTACTCCGTGTTAGAGTATTTTCAAAATACATGCCCAAAACATGCTGAAAATCTATATTTTAGATGCCCAAAGTCAATATGTGCATGTATCTTCTGTACCCGTTTATATCTCGAATTCAGGCCCAAAACACCCAAAAATTCAATATTTTGGGGTCCCAGAAGCAATCTGTACATTCCTACTTAGTGCTAGAATATTTTCAAAATATAGGCTAAAAACATGCTAAAAATCGATATTTTAGGTGCCAAAAAGTCGATATCTCAAATTCAGGCCCAAAACACCCGAAAATTCGATATTTAGGGGTCCCAGAAGCGATCTGTACATGCCTACTCCGTGTTAGAGTATTTTCAAAATACAGGCCGAAAACATACTGAAAATCGATCTTTTAGGTGCCCAAAAGTCGATATGTGCATGCATCTTCTGAACCCGTTTATATCTCAAATTCTGGCCCTAAACACCCGAAAATTCGATAATTTGGGGTCACAGAAGCGATCAGTACATGCCTACTCAGTGTTACAGTATTTACAAAATACAGGCCGAAAACATGCTCAAAATCGATGTTTTAGGTGCCCAAAAGTCGATATGTGCATGCATCTTCTGTACTCGTTTATATCTCAAATTCAAGCTCAAAACACCCAAAAATTCGATATTTAGGGGTCCCAGAAGCAATCTGTACATGCCTACTCAGTGCTAGAATATTTTCAAAATATAGGCTCAAAACATGCTAAAAATCGATATTTTAGGTGCGTAAAGGCGATATCTCAAATTCAGGTCCAAAACACCCGAAAATTCGATTTTTAATATTTTGGGGTCCCAGAAGCAAGCTGTACATGCCTACTCAGTGCTAGAATATTTTCATTATATAGGCTCAAAACATGCTAAAAATCGATATTTTATGTGCGTAAAGGCGATATCTCAAATTCAAGCCCAAAACACCCGAAAATTCGATATTATGGGGTCCCAGAAGCGATCTGTACATGCCTACTCCGTGTTTGAGTATTTACAAAATACAGGCCCAAAAACATGCTCAAAATCGATGTTTTAGGTGCCCAAAAGTCGATATGTGCATTCATCTTCAGTACCCGTTTATATCTCAAATTCAGGCTCAAAACACCCGAAAATCCGATATTTTGGGGTCCCAGAAGCAATCTGTACATGCCTACTCAGTGTTAGAGTATTTTCAAAATACATGCCCAAAACATGCTGAAAATCGATATTTTAGATGCCCAAAGTCAATATGTGCATGCATCTTCTGTACCCGTTTATATCTCAAATTCTGGCCCTAAACACCAGAAAATTCAATATTTTGGGGTCCCAGAAGCAATCTGTACATGCCTACTCAGTGCTAGAATATTTTCATAATATAGGCTAAAAACATGCTAAAAATCGATATATTAGGTGCCAAAAAGTCGATATCTCCAATTAAGACCCAAAACACCCGAAAATTCGATATTTAGGGGTCCCAGAAGCGATCTGTACATGCCTACTCCTTGTTAAAGTATATTCAAAATACAGGCCCAAAACATGCTCAAAATCGATGTTTTAGGTGCCAAAAAGTCGATATGTGCATGCATCTTCAGTACCCGTTTATATCTCAAATTCAGGCTCAAAACACCCGAAAATTCGATATTTTGGGGTCCCAGAAGCGATCTGTACATGCCTACTCCGTGTTAGAGTATTTTCAAAATACATGCCCAAAACATGCTACAAATCGATATTTTAGATGCCCAAAGTCAATATGTGCATGTATCTTCTGTACCCGTTTATATCTCAAATTCAGGCTCAAAACACCCAAAAATTCAATATTTTGGGGTCCCAGAAGCAATCAGTACATTCCTACTTACTGCTAGAATATTTTCAAAATATAGGCTAAAAACATGCTAAAAATCGATATTTTAGGTGCCAAAAAGTCGATATCTCAAATTAAGGCCCAAAACACCCGAAAATTCGATATTTAGGGGTCCCAAAAGCGATCTGTACATGCCTACTCCGTTTTAGAGTATTTTCAAAATACAGGCCAAAAACATACTGAATATCGATCTTTTAGGTGCCCAAAAGTCGATATGTGCATGCACCTTCAGTACCCGTTTATATCTCAAATTCAGGCTCAAAACACCCGAAAATTCGATATTTTGGGGTCCCAGAAGCGATCTGTACATGCCTACTCCGTGTTAGAGTATTTTCAAAATACATGCCCAAAACATGCTAAAAATCGATATTTTAGATGCCCAAAGTCAATATGTGCATGTATCTTCTGTACCCGTTTATATCTCAAATTCAGGCTCAAAACACCCAAAAATTCAATATTTTGGGGTCCCAGAAGCAATCTGTACATTCCTACTTAGTGCTAGAATATTTTCAAAATATAGGCTAAAAACATGCTAAAAATCGATATTTTAGGTGCCAAAAAGTCGATATCTCAAATTAAGGCCCAAAACACCCGAAAATTCGATATTTAGGGGTCCCAAAAGCGATCTGTACATGCCTACTCCGTGTTAGAGTATTTTCAAAATAAAGGCCAAAAACATACTGAAAATTGATCTTTTAGGTGCCCAAAAGTCGATATGTGCATGCATCTTCAGTACCCGTTTATATCTCAAGTTCAGGCTTAAAACACCCGAAAATTCGATATTTTGGGGTCAAAGAAGCGATCTGTACATGCCTACTCCGTGTTTGAGTATTTTCAAAATACATGCCCAAAACATGCTGAAAATCGATATTTTAGATGCCCAAAGACAATATGTGCATGTATCTTCTGTACCCGTTTATATCTCAAATTCAGGCTCAAAACACCCAAAAATTCAATATTTTGGGGTCCCAGAAGCAATCTGTACATGCCTACTCAGTGCTAGAATATTTTCAAAATATAGGCTAAAAACAAGCTAAAAATCGATATTTTAGGTGCCAAAAAGTCGATATCTCAAATTAAGGCCCAAAACACGCGAAAATTCGATATTTAGGGGTCCCAGAAGCGATCTGTACATGCCTACTCAGTGCTAGAATATTTTCAAAATATAGGCTGAAAACATGCTAAAAATCGATATTTTAGGTGCGTAAAGGCGATATCTCAAATTCAGGCCCAAAACACCCGAAAATTCGATATTCAATATTTTGGGGTCCCAGAAGCAAGCTGTACATGCCTACTCCGTGTTAGAGTATTTTCAAAATACAGGCCAAAAACATACTGAAAATCAATCTTTTAGGTGCCCAAAAGTCAATATGTGCATGTATCTTCTGTACTCGTTTATATCTCAAATTCAGGCTCAAAACACCCAAAAATTCAATATTTTGGGGTCCCAAAAGCAAGCTGTACATGCCTACTCAGTGCTAGAATATTTTCAAAATATAGGCTCAAAACCTGCTAAAAATCGATATTTTAGGTGCGTAAAGGCGATATCTCAAATTCAAGCCCAAAACACCCGAAAATTCGATATTTAGGGGTCCCAGAAGCGATCTGTACATGCCTACTCCGTGTTAGAGTATTTTCAAAATTCAGGCACAAAACATGCTGAAAATCGATATTTTTGGTTCCAAAGTCAATATGTGTATGCATCTTCTATACTCGTTTATATCTCAAATTCAGGCTCAAAACACCCGAAAATTCGATATTTTGGGGTGCCAGAAGCGATCTGTACATGCCTACTCCGTGTTAGAGTATTTTCAAAATACAGGCCAAAAACATACTGAAAATCGATCTTTTAGGTGCCAAAAAGTCGATAAGTGCATGCATCTTCTGTACCCGTTTATATCTCAAATTCTGGCCCTAAACACCCGAAAATTCGATATTTAGGGGTCCCAGAAGTGATCTGTACATGCCTATTCCGTGTTAGAGTATTTTCAAAATACAGGCCAAAAACATACTGAAAATCGATCTTTTAGGTGCCCAAAAGTCGATATGTGCATGCATCTTCTGTACCCGTTTATATCTCAAATTCTGGCCCTAAACACCCGAAAATTCGATATTTGGGGGTCCCAGAAGCGATCTGTACATGCCTACTCAGTGCTAGAATGTTTTCAAAATATAGGCTCAAAACATGCTAAAAATCGATCTTTTAGGTGCCAAAAAGTCGATATCTCAAATTAAGGCCCAAAACACCCGAAAATTCGATATTTAGGGGTCCCAGAAGCGATCTGTACATGCCTACTCCGTGTTAGAGTATTTTCAAAATACAGGCCAAAAACATACTGAAAATCAATCTTTTAGGTGCCCAAAAGTCGATATGTGCATGCATCTTCTGTACCCGTTTATATCTCAAATTCTGGCCCTAAACACCCGAAAATTCGATATTTTTGGGTCCCAGAAGCGATCTGTACATGCCTACTCCGTGTTAGAGTATTTTCAAAATTCAGGCCCAAAACATGCTGAAAATCGATATTTTTGGTTCCCAAAGTCAATATGTGTATGCATCTTCTATACTCGTTTATATCTCAAATTCAGGCTCAAAACACCCGAAAATTCAATATTTTTGGGTGCCAGAAGCGATCTGTACATGCCTACTCCGTGTTAGAGTATTTTCAAAATACAGGCCAAAAACATACTGAAAATCGATCTTTTAGGTGCCCAAAAGTCGATAAGTGCATGCATCTTCTGTACCCGTTTATATCTCAAATTCTGGCCCTAAACACCCGAAAATTCGATATTTAGGGGTCCCAGAAGTGATCTGTACATGCCTATTCTGTGTTAGATTATTTCCAAAATACAGGCCAAAAACATACTGAAAATCGATCTTTTAGGTGCCCAAAAGTCGATATGTGCATGCATCTTCTGTACCCGTTTATATCTCAAATTCTGGCCCTAAACACCCGAAAATTCGATATTTGGGGGTCCCAGAAGCGATCTGTACATGCCTACTCAGTGCTAGAATGTTTTCAAAAAATAGGCTCAAAACATGCTAAAAATCGATCTTTTAGGTGCCAAAAAGTCGATATCTCAAATTAAGGCCCAAAACACCCGAAAATTCGATATTTAGGGGTCCCAGAAGCGATCTGTACATGCCTACTCCGTGTTAGAGTATTTTCAAAATACAGGCCAAAAACATACTGAAAATCAATCTTTTAGGTGCCCAAAAGTCGATATGTGCATGCATCTTCTGTACCCGTTTATATCTCAAATTCTGGCCCTAAACACCCGAAAATTCGATATTTTTGGGTCCCAGAAGCGATCTGTACATGCCTACTCCGTGTTAGAGTATTTTCAAAATTCAGGCCCAAAACATGCTGAAAATCGATATTTTTGGTTCCCAAAGTCAATATGTGTATTCATCTTCTATACTCGTTTATATCTCAAATTCAGGCTCAAAACACCCGAAAATTCGATATTTTGGGGTGCCAGAAACGATCTGTACATGCCTACTCCGTGTTAGAGTATTTTCAAAATACAGGCCAAAAACATACTGAAAATCGATCTTTTAGGTGCCCAAAAGTCGATAAGTGCATGCATCTTCTGTACCCGTTTATATCTCAAATTCTGGCCCTAAACACCCGAAAATTCGATATTTAGGGGTCCCAGAAGTGATCTGTACATGCCTATTCCGTGTTAGAGTATTTTCAAAATACAGGCCAAAAACATACTGAAAATCGATCTTTTAGGTGCCCAAAAGTCGATATGTGCATGCATCTTCTGTACCCGTTTATATCTCAAATTCTGGCCCTAAACACCCGAAAATTCGATATTTGGGGGTCCCAGAAGCGATCTGTACATGCCTACTCAGTGCTAGAATGTTTTCAAAATATAGGCTCAAAACATGCTAAAAATCGATCTTTTAGGTGCCAAAAAGTCGATATCTCAAATTAAGGCCCAAAACAACCGAAAATTCGATATTTAGGGGTCCCAGAAGCGATCTGTACATGCCTACTCCGTGTTAGAGTATTTTCAAAATACAGGCCAAAAACATACTGAAAATCAATCTTTTAGGTGCCCAAAAGTCGATATGTGCATGCATCTTCTGTACCCGTTTATATCTCAAATTCTGGCCCTAAACACCCGAAAATTCGATATTTTTGGGTCCCAGTAGCGATCTGTACATGCCTACTCCGTGTTAGAGTATTTTCAAAATTCAGGCCCAAAACATGCTGAAAATCGATATTTTTGGTTCCCAAAGTCAATATGTGTATGCATCTTCTATACTCGTTTATATCTCAAATACAGGCTCAAAACACCCGAAAATTCGATATTTTGGGGTGCCAGAAGCGATCTGTACATGCCTACTCCGTGTTAGAGTATTTTCAAAATACAGGCCAAAAACATACTGAAAATCGATCTTTTAGGTGCCCAAAAGTCGATAAGTGCATGCATCTTCTGTACCCGTTTATATCTCAAATTCTGGCCCTAAACACCCGAAAATTCGATATTTAGGGGTCCCAGAAGTGATCTGTACATGCCTATTCCGTGTTAGAGTATTTTCAAAATACAGGCCAAAAACATACTGAAAATCGATCTTTTAGGTGCCCAAAAGTCGATATGTGCATGCATCTTCTGTACCCGTTTATATCTCAAATTTTGGCCCTAAACACCCGAAAATTCGATATTTGGGGGTCCCAGAAGCGATCTGTACATGCCTACTCAGTGCTAGAATGTTTTCAAAATATAGGCTCAAAACATGCTAAAAATCGGTCTTTTAGGTGCCAAAAAGTCGATATCTCAAATTAAGGCCCAAAACACCCGAAAATTCGATATTTAGCGGTCCCAGAAGCGATCTGTACATGCCTACTCCGTGTTAGAGTATTTTCAAAATACAGGCCAAAAACATACGGAAAATCAATCTTTTAGGTGCCCAAAAGTCGATATGTGCATGCATCTTCTGTACCCGTTTATATCTCAAATTCTGGCCCTAAACACCCAAAAATTCGATATTTTTGGGTCCCAGAAGCGATCTGTACATGCCTACTCCGTGTTAGAGTATTTTCAAAATTCAGGCCCAAAACATGCTGAAAATCGATATTTTTGGTTCCCAAAGTCAATATGTGTATGCATCTTCTATACTCGTTTATATCTCAAATTCAGGCTCAAAACACCCGAAAATTCGATATTTAGGGGTCCCAGAAGCAATCTGTACATGCCTACTCCGTGTTAGAGTATTTTCAAAATACAGGCCAAAAACATACTGAAAATCGATCTTTTAGGTGCCCAAAAGTCGATAAGTGCATGCATCTTCTGTACCCGTTTATATCTCAAATTCTGGCCCTAAACACCCGAAAATTCGATATTTAGGGGTCCCAGAAGTGATCTGTACATGCCTATTCCGTGTTAGAGTATTTTCAAAATACAGGCCAAAAACATACTGAAAATCGATCTTTTAGGTGCCCAAAAGTCGATATGTGCATGCATCTTCTGTACCCGTTTATATCTCAAATTCTGGCCCTAAACACCCGAAAATTCGATATTTAGGGGTCCCAGAAGCGATCTGTCCATGCCTACTCCGTGTTAGAGTATTTTCAAAATATAGGCTCAAAACATACTGAAAATCAATCTTTTAGGTGCCCAAAAGTCAATATGTGCATGCATCTTCTGTACCCGTTCATATCTCAAATTCTGGCCCTAAACACCCGAAAATTAAATATTTTGGGGTCCAAGAAGCAATCTGTACATGCCTACTCAGTGCTAGAATATTTTCAAAATATAGGCTAAAAACATGCTAAAAATCGATATTTTAGGTGCCAAAAAGTCGATATCTCAAATTTAGGCCCAAAACATGCTTTTAGGTGCCAAAAAGTCGATATCTCAAATTAAGGCCCAAAACACCCGAAAATTCGATATTTAGGGGTCCCAGAAGCGATCTGTACATGCCTACTCTGTGTTAGAGTATTTTCAAAATACAGGCCAAAAACATACTGAAAATAAATCTTTTAGGAGCCCAAAAGTCGATATGTGCATGCATCTTCTGTACCCGTTCATATCTCAAATTCTGGCCCTAAACACCCGAAAATTAAATATTTTGGGGTCCAAGAAGCAATCTGTACATGCCTACTCAGTGCTAGAATATTTTCAAAATATAGGCTAAAAACATGCTAAAAATCGATATTTTAGGTGCCAAAAAGTCGATATCTCAAATTTAGGCCCAAAACACCCGAAAATTCGATATTTAGGGGTCCCAGAAGCGATCTGTACATTCCTACTCCGTGTTAGAGTATTTTCAAAATACAGGACAAAATCATACTGAAAATCGATCTTTTATTTGCCCAAAAGTCGATATGTGCATGCATCTTCTGTACCCGTTTATATCTCAAATTCTGGCCCTAAACACCCGAAAATTCGATATTTTTGGGTCCAAGAAGCGATCTGTACATGCCTACTCAGTGCTAGAATGTTTTAAAAAATACGCTCAAAACATGCTCCAAATCGATATTTTAGGTGCCTAAAAGTCGATATGTGCATGCATCGTCTGTACTCGTTTCTATCTCAAATTCAAGCTCAAAACACCCGAAAATTCGATATTTAGGGGTCCCAGAAGCGATCTGTACATGCCTACTCCGTGTTAGAGTATTTTCAAAATACAGGCAAAAAACATGCTCAAAATCGATGTTTTTGGCCCCCAAAAGTCGATATGTGCATGCATCTTCAGTACCCGTTTATATCTCAAATTCAGGCTTAATACACCCAAAAATTTAATATTTTTGTGTCCCAGAAGCGATCTGTACATGCCTACTCAGTTCTAGAATATTTTCAAAATATAGGCTCAAAACATGCTAAAAATCGATATTTTAGTTGCGTAAAGGTGATATCTCAAATTCAGGCCCAAAACACCCGAAAATTCGATATTATGGGGTCCCAGAAGCGATCTGTACATGCCTACTCCGTGTTAGAATATTTTCAAAATATAGGCTCAAAACATGCTATAAATCGATATTTTAGGTGCGTAAAGGCGATATCTCAAATTCAGGCCCGAAACACCCGAAAATTCGATATTATGGGGTCCCAGAAACGATCTGTACATGCCTACTCCGTGGTAGAGTGTTTTCAAAATACATGCCAAAAACATGCTGAAAATCGATATCTTAGATGCCCAAAGTCAATATGTGCATGTATCTTCTGTACCCGTTTATATCTCAAATTCAGGCTCAAAACACCCGAAAATTCAATATTTTGGGGTCCCAGAAGCAATCTGTATATGCCTACTCAGTGCTAGAATATTTTCAAAATATAGGCTAAAAACATGCTAAAAATAGATCTTTTAGGTGCCAAAAAGTCGATATCTCAAATTCAGTCCCAAAACACCCGAAAATTCGATATTTAGGGGTCCCAGAAGCGATCTGTACATGCCTACTACGTGTTAGAGTATTTTCAAAATACAGGCCAAAAACATACTGAAAATCGATCATTTAGGTGCCCAAAAGTCGTTATGTGCATGCATCTTCTGTACCCGTTTATATCTCAAATTCTGGCCCTAAACACCCGAAAGTTCAATATTTTGGGGTCCCAGAAGCAATCTGTACATGCCTACTGAGTGCTAGAATATTTTCAAAATAAAGGCTAAAAACATGCAAAAAATCGATATTTTAGGTGCCAAAAAGTCGATATCTCAAATTAAGGCCCAAAACACCCGAAAATTCGATATTTATGGGTCCCAGAAGCGATCTGTACATTCCTACTCCGTGTTAGAGTATTTTCAAAATACAGGCCAAAAACATACTGAAAATCGATCTTTTATGTGCCCAAAAGTCGATATGTGCATGTATCTTCTGTACCCGTTTATATCTCAAATTCTGGCCCTAAACACCCGAAAATTCGATATTTTTGGGTCCCAGAAGCGATCTGTACATGCCTACTCAAAATATAGGCTCAAAACATGCTCAAAATCGATATTTTAGGTGCCTAAAAGTCGATATGTGCATGCATCGTCTGTACTCGTTTCTATCTCAAATTCAAGCTCAAAACACCCGAAAATTCGATATTTAGGAGTCCCAGAAGCGATCTGTACATGCCTACTCCGTGTTAGAGTATTTTCAAAATACAGGCAAAAAACATGCTCAAAATCGATGTTTTAGGTGCCCAAAAGTCAATATGTGCATGCATCTTCAGTACCCGTTTATATCTCAAATTCAGGCTTAATACACCCGAAAATTCGATATTTTGGGGTCCCAGAAGCGATCTGTACATGCCTACTCCGTGTTAGAGTATTTACAAAATACAGGCACAAAAACATGCTCAAAATCGATGTTTTAGGTGCCCAAAAGTCGATATGTCCATGCATCTTCAGTACCC
This sequence comes from Petrolisthes cinctipes, assembly GCA_033782935.1. Classification (NCBI taxonomy): domain Eukaryota; kingdom Metazoa; phylum Arthropoda; class Malacostraca; order Decapoda; family Porcellanidae; genus Petrolisthes; species Petrolisthes cinctipes. The sequence continues at coordinate 644,006 of JAWQEG010001675.1, forward strand.
GTTTATATCTCAAATTCAGGCTCAAAACACCCGAAAATTCGATATTTTGGGGTCACAGAAGCGATCTGTACATGCCTACTCCGTGTTAGAGTATTTTCAAAATACATGCCCAAAACATGCTGAAAATCGATATTTTAGATGCCCAAAGTCAATATGTGCATGTATCTTCTGTACCCGTTTATATCTCAAATTCAGGCTCAAAACACCCGAAAATTCAATATTTTGGGGTCCCAGAAGCATTCTGTACATGCCTAATCAGTGTTAGAATATTTTCAAAATATAGGCTAAAAACATGCTAAAAATCGATCTTTTAGGTGCCAAAAAGTCGATATCTCAAATTAAGGCCCAAAACACCCGAAAATTCGATATTTAGGGGTCCCAGAAGGGATCTGTACATGCCTACTCCGTGTTAGAGTATTTTCAAAATACAGGCCAAAAACATACTAAAAATCGATCTTTTAGGTGCCCAAAAGTCGATATGTGCATGCATCTTCTGTACCCGTTTATATCTGAAATTCTGGCCCTAAACACCCGAAAATTCGATATTTTGGGGTCCGAGAAGCGATCTGTACATGCCTACTCAGAGCTAGAATGTTTTCAAAATATAGGCTCAAGAAATGCTCAAAATCGATATTTTAGGTGCCCAAAAGTCGATATGTGCATGCATCTTCTGTACTCGTTTATATCTCAAATTCAGGCTCAAAACACCCGAAAATTTAATATTTTTGGGTCCCAGAAGCGATCTGTACATGCCTACTCAGTGCTAGAATATTTTCGAAATATAGGCTCAAAACATGCTAAAAATCGATATTTTAGGTGCGTAAAGGTGATATCTCAAATTCAGGCCCAAAACACCCGAAAATTCGATATTATGGGGTCCCAGAAGCGATCTGTACATGCCTACTCAGTGCTAGAATATTTTCAAAATATAGGCTCAAAACATGCTAAAAATCGATATTTTAGGTGCGTAAAGGCGATATCTCAAATTCAGGCCCAAAACACCCGAAAATTCGATATTATGGGGTCCCAGAAACGATCTGTACATGCCTACTCCGTGTTAGAATATTTACAAAATACAGGCTCAAAACATGCTCAAAATCGATGTTTTAGGTGCCCAAAACTCGATATGTGCATGCATCTTCAGTACCCGTTTATATCTCAAATTCAGGCTCAAAACACCCGAAAATTCGTTATTTTGGGGTCCCAGAAGCGATCTGTACATGCCTACTCCGTGGTAGAGTGTTTTCAAAATACATGCCCAAAACATGCTGCAAATCGATATCTTAGATGCCCAAAGTCAATATGTGCATGTATCTTCTGTACCCGTTTATATCTCAAATTCAGGCTCAAAACACCCGAAAATTCAATATTTTGGGGTCCCAGAAGCAATCTGTACATGCCTACTCAGTGCTAGAATATTTTCAAAATATAGGCTAAAAACATGCTAAAAATAGATCTTTTAGGTGCCAAAAAGTCGATATCTCAAATTCAGTCCCAAAACACCCGAAAACTCGATATTTAGGGGTCCCAGAAGCGATCTGTACATGCCTACTCCGTGTTAGAGTATTTTCAAAATACATGCCCAAAACATGCTGAAAATCGATATTTTAGATGCCCAAAGTCAATATGTGCATGTATCTTCTGTACCCGTTTATATCTCAAATTAAGGCCCAAAACACCCGAAAATTCGATATTTAGGGGTCCCAGAAGGGATCTGTACATGCCTACTCCGTGTTAGAGTATTTTCAAAATACAGGCTAAAAACATACTGAAAATCGATCTTTTAGGTGCCCAAAAGTCGATATGTGCATGCATCTTCTGTACCCGTTTATATCTGAAATTCTGGCCCTAAACACCCGAAAATTCGATATTTTGGGGTCCCAGAAGCGATCTGTACATGCCTACTCAGAGCTAGAATGTTTTCAAAATATAGGCTCAAGAAATGCTCAAAATCGATATTTTAGGTGCCCAAAAGTCGATATGTGCATGCATCTTCTGTACTCGTTTATATCTCAAATTCAGGCTCAAAACACCCGAAAATTTAATATTTTTTGGTCCCAGAAGCGATCTGTACATGCCTACTCAGTGCTAGAATATTTTCGAAATATAGGCTCAAAACATGCTAAAAATCGATATTTTAGGTGCGTAAAGGTGATATCTCAAATTCAGGCCCAAAACACCCGAAAATTCGATATTATGGGGTCCCAGAAGCGATCTGTACATGCCTACTCAGTGCTAGAATATTTTCAAAATATAGGCTCAAAACATGCTAAAAATCGATATTTTAGGTGCGTAAAGGCGATATCTCAAATTCAGGCCCAAAACACCCGAAAATTCGATATTATGGGGTCCCAGAAACGATCTGTACATGCCTACTCCGTGTTAGAATATTTACAAAATACAGGCTCAAAACATGCTCAAAATCGATATTTTAGGTGCCCAAAACTCGATATGTGCATGCATCTTCAGTACCCGTTTATATCTCAAATTCAGGCTCAAAACACCCGAAAATTCGATATTTTGGGGTCCCAGAAGCGATCTGTACATGCCTACTCCGTGGTAGAGTGTTTTCAAAATACATGCCCAAAACATGCTGCAAATCGATATCTTAGATGCCCAAAGTCAATATGTGCATGTATCTTCTGTACCCGTTTATATCTCAAATTCAGGCTCAAAACACCCGAAAATTCAATATTTTGGTTTCCCAGAAGCAATCTGTACATGCCTACTCAGTGCTAGAATATTTTCAAAATATAGGCTAAAAACATGCTAAAAATAGATCTTTTAGGTGCCAAAAAGTCGATATCTCAAATTCAGTCCCAAAACACCCGAAAACTCGATATTTAGGGGTCCCAGAAGCGATCTGTACATGCCTACTCCGTGTTAGAGTATTTTCAAAATACATGCCCAAAACATGCTGAAAATCGATATTTTAGATGCCCAAAGTCAATATGTGCATGTATCTTCTGTACCCGTTTATATCTCAAATTCAGGCTCAAAACACCCGAAAATTCAATATTTTGGGGTCCCAGAAGCAATCTGTACATGCCTAATCAGAGTTAGAATATTTTCAAAATATAGGCTAAAAACATGCTAAAAATCGATCTTTTAGGTGCCAAAAAGTCGATATCTCAAATTAAGGCCCAAAACACCCGAAAATTCGATATTTAGGGGTCCCAGAAGGGATCTGTACATGCCTACTCCGTGTTAGAGTATTTTCAAAATACAGGCTAAAAACATACTGAAAATCGATCTTTTAGGTGCCCAAAAGTCGATATGTGCATGCATCTTCTGTACCCGTTTATATCTGAAATTCAGGCCCTAAACACCCGAAAATTCGATATTTTGGGGTCCCAGAAGCGATCTGTACATGCCTACTCAGAGCTAGAATGTTTTCAAAATATAGGCTCAAGAAATGCTCAAAATCGATATTTTAGGTGCCCAAAAGTCGATATGTGCATGCATCTTCTGTACTCGTTTATATCTCAAATTCAGGCTCAAAACACCCGAAAATTTAATATTTTTTGGTCCCAGAAGCGATCTGTACATGCCTACTCAGTGCTAGAATATTTTCGAAATATAGGCTCAAAACATGCTAAAAATCGATATTTTAGGTGCGTAAAGGTGATATCTCAAATTCAGGCCCAAAACACCCGAAAATTCGATATTATGGGGTCCCAGAAGCGATCTGTACATCCCTACTCAGTGCTAGAATATTTTCAAAATATAGGCTCAAAACATGCTAAAAATCGATATTTTAGGTGCGTAAAGGCGATATCTCAAATTCAGGCCCAAAACACCCGAAAATTCGATATTATGGGGTCCCAGAAACGATCTGTACATGCCTACTGCGTGTTAGAGTATTTACAAAATACAGGCTCAAAACATGCTCAAAATCGATGTTTTAGGTGCCCAAAACTCGATATGTGCATGCATCTTCAGTACCCGTTTATATCTCAAATTCAGGCTCAAAACACTCGAAAATTCGATATTTTGGGGTCCCAGAAGCGATCTGTACATTCCTACTCCGTGGTAGAGTGTTTTCAAAATACATGCCCAAAACATGCTGAAAATCGAGATCTTAGATGCCCAAAGTCAATATGTGCATGTATCTTCTGTACCCGTTTATATCTCAAATTCAGGCTCAAAACACCCGAAAATTCAATATTTTGGGGTCCCAGAAGCAATCTGTACATGCCTACTGAGTGCTAGAATATTTTCAAAATATAGGCTAAAAACATGCTAAAAATTGATATTTTAGGTGCCAAAAAGTCGATATCTCAAATTCTGTCCCAAAACACCCGAAAATTCGATATTTAGGGGTCCAAGAAGGGATCTGTACATCCCTACTTCGTGTTAGAGTATTTTCAAAATACAGGCCAAAAACATGCTGAAAATCGATATTTTAGGTGCCCAAAAGTCGATATGTGCATGCATCTTCTGTACTCGTTTATATCTCAAATTCAAGCTCAAAACACCCGAAAACTCGATATTTTTGGGTCCCAGAAGCGATCTGTACATGCCTACTCAGTGCTAGAATATTTTCAAAATATAGGCTCAAAACATGCTAAAAATCGATATTTTAGGTGCGTAAAGGCAATATCTCAAACTCAGGCCCTAAACACCCGAAAATTCGATATTTTGGGGTCCCAGAAGCGATCTGTACATGCCTACTCAGAGCTAGAATGTTTTTTAAAATATAGGCTCAAAAAATGCTCAAAATCGATATTTTAGGTGCCCAAAAGTCGATATGTGCATGCATCTTCTGTACTCGTTTATATCTCATATTCAGGCTCAAAAAACCCGAAAATTTAATATTTGGGGGTCCCAGAAGCGATCTGTACATGCCTACTCAGTGCTAGAATATTTTCAAAATATAGGCTTAAAACATGCTAAAAATCGATATTTTAGGTGCGTAAAGGCGATATCTCAAATTGAGGCCCAAAACACCCGAAAATTCGATATTTTTAGGTCCCAGAAGCGATCTGTACATGCCTACTCCGTGTTAGAGTATTTTCAAAATACAGGCCCAAAATATGCTGAAAATCGATAATTTAGATTCCCAAAGTCAATATGTGCATGTATCTTTTGTACCCGTTTATATCTCAAATTCAGGCTCAAAACACCCGAAAATTCAATATTTTGGGGTCCCAGAAGCAATCTGTACATGCCTACTCAGTGCTAGAATATTTTCAAAATATAGGCTCAAAACATGCTCAAATCGATATTTTAGGTGCCCAAAAGTCGATATGTGCATGCATCTTCTGTACCCGTTTATATCTCAAATTTTGGCCCTAAACACCCGAAAATTCAATATTTTGGGGTCCCAGAAGCAATCTGTACATGCCTACTCAGTGCTAGAATATTTTCAAAATATAGGCTAAAAACATGCTAAAAATCGACATTTTAGGTGCCAAAAAATCGATATCTCAAATGCAGTCCCAAAACACCCGAAAATTCGATATTTAGGGGTCCCAGAAGCAATATGTACATGCCTACTCAGTGCTAGAATGTTTTCAAAATATAGGCTCAAAACATGCTCAAAATCGATATTTTAGGTGCCCAAAAGTCGATATGTGCATGCATTTTCTGTACTCGTTTATATCTCAAATTCAAGCTCAAAACACCCGAAAAATCGATATTTTGGGGTCCCAGAATTGATCTGTACATGCCTACTCAGTGCTAGAATATTTTCAAAATATAGGCTCAAAACATGCTAAAAATCGATATTTTAGGTGCGAAAAGGCGATATCTCAAATTCAGGCCCAAAACACCCGAAAATTCGATATTATGGGGTCCCAGAAACGATCTGTACATGCCTACTGCGTGTTAGAGTATTTACAAAATACAGGCTCAAAACATGCTCAAAATCGATGTTTTAGGTGCCCAAAACTCGATATGTGCATGCATCTTCAGTACCCGTTTATATCTCAAATTCAGGCTCAAAACACTCGAAAATTCGATATTTTGGGGTCCCAGAAGCGATCTGTACATTCCTACTCCGTGGTAGAGTGTTTTCAAAATACATGCCCAAAACATGCTGAAAATCGAGATCTTAGATGCCCAAAGTCAATATGTGCATGTATCTTCTGTACCCGTTTATATCTCAAATTCAGGCTCAAAACACCCGAAAATTCAATATTTTGGGGTCCCAGAAGCAATCTGTACATGCCTACTGAGTGCTAGAATATTTTCAAAATATAGGCTAAAAACATGCTAAAAATTGATATTTTAGGTGCCAAAAAGTCGATATCTCAAATTCTGTCCCAAAACACCCGAAAATTCGATATTTAGGGGTCCAAGAAGGGATCTGTACATGCCTACTTCGTGTTAGAGTATTTTCAAAATACAGGCCAAAAACATGCTGAAAATCGATATTTTAGGTGCCCAAAAGTCGATAAGTGCATGCATCTTCTGTACTCGTTTATATCTCAAATTCAAGCTCAAAACACCCGAAAACTCGATATTTTTGGGTCCCAGAAGCGATCTGTACATGCCTACTCAGTGCTAGAATATTTTCAAAATATAGGCTCAAAACATGCTAAAAATCGATATTTTAGGTGCGTAAAGGCAATATCTCAAATTCAGGCCCTAAACACCCTAAAATTCGATATTTTGGGGTCCCAGAAGCGATCTGTACATGCCTACTCAGAGCTAGAATGTTTTTTAAAATATAGGCTCAAAAAATGCTCAAAATCGATATTTTAGGTGCCCAAAAGTCGATATGTGCATGCATCTTCTGTACTCGTTTATATCTCATATTCAGGCTCAAAAAACCCGAAAATTTAATATTTGGGGGTCCCAGAAGCGATCTGTACATGCCTACTCAGTGCTAGAATATTTTCAAAATATAGGCTTAAAACATGCTAAAAATCGATATTTTAGGTGCGTAAAGGCGATATCTCAAATTGAGGCCCAAAACACCCGAAAATTCGATATTTTTAGGTCCCAGAAGCGATCTGTACATGCCTACTCCGTGTTAGAGTATTTTCAAAATACAGGCCCAAAATATGCTGAAAATCGATAATTTAGATTCCCAAAGTCAATATGTGCATGTATCTTTTGTACCCGTTTATATCTCAAATTCAGGCTCAAAACACCCGAAAATTCAATATTTTGGGGTCCCAGAAGCAATCTGTACATGCCTACTCAGTGCTAGAATATTTTCAAAATATAGGCTCAAAACATGCTCAAATCGATATTTTAGGTGCCCAAAAGTCGATATGTGCATGCATCTTCTGTACCCGTTTATATCTCAAATTTTGGCCCTAAACACCCGAAAATTCAATATTTTAGGGTCCCAGAAGCAATCTGTACATGCCTACTCAGTGCTAGAATATTTTCAAAATATAGGCTAAAAACATGCTAAAAATCGACATTTTAGGTGCCAAAAAATCGATATCTCAAATGCAGTCCCAAAACACCCGAAAATTCGATATTTAGGGGTCCCAGAAGCAATATGTACATGCCTACTCAGTGCTAGAATGTTTTCAAAATATAGGCTCAAAACATGCTCAAAATCGATATTTTAGGTGCCCAAAAGTCGATATGTGCATGCATTTTCTGTACTCGTTTATATCTCAAATTCAAGCTCAAAACACCCGAAAAATCGATATTTTGGGGTCCCAGAATTGATCTGTACATGCCTACTCAGTGCTAGAATATTTTCAAAATATAGGCTCAAAACATGCTAAAAATCGATATTTTAGGTGCGAAAAGGCGATATCTCAAATTCAGGCCCAAAACACCCGAAAATTCGATATTATGGGGTCCCAGAAACGATCTGTACATGCCTACTGCGTGTTAGAGTATTTACAAAATACAGGCTCAAAACATGCTCAAAATCGATGTTTTAGGTGCCCAAAACTCGATATGTGCATGCATCTTCAGTACCCGTTTATATCTCAAATTCAGGCTCAAAACACTCGAAAATTCGATATTTTGGGGTCCCAGAAGCGATCTGTACATTCCTACTCCGTGGTAGAGTGTTTTCAAAATACATGCCCAAAACATGCTGAAAATCGAGATCTTAGATGCCCAAAGTCAATATGTGCATGTATCTTCTGTACCCGTTTATATCTCAAATTCAGGCTCAAAACTCCCGAAAATTCAATATTTTGGGGTCCCAGAAGCAATCTGTACATGCCTACTGAGTGCTAGAATATTTTCAAAATATAGGCTAAAAACATGCTAAAAATTGATATTTTAGGTGCCAAAAAGTCGATATCTCAAATTCTGTCCCAAAACACCCGAAAATTCGATATTTAGGGGTCCAAGAAGGGATCTGTACATGCCTACTTCGTGTTAGAGTATTTTCAAAATACAGGCCAAAAACATGCTGAAAATCGATATTTTAGGTGCCCAAAAGTCGATATGTGCATGCATCTTCTGTACTCGTTTATATCTCAAATTCAAGCTCAAAACACCCGAAAACTCGATATTTTTGGGTCCCAGAAGCGATCTGTACATGCCTACTCAGTGCTAGAATATTTTCAAAATATAGGCTCAAAACATGCTAAAAATCGATATTTTAGGTGCGTAAAGGCAATATCTCCAATTCATTCCCTAAACACCCGAAAATTCGATATTTTGGGGTCCCAGAAGGGATCTGTACATGCCTACTCAGAGCTAGAATGTTTTTTAAAATATAGGCTCAAAAAATGCTCAAAATCGATATTTTAGGTGCCCAAAAGTCGATATGTGCATGCATCTTCTATACTCGTTTATATCTCATATTCAGGATCAAAAAACCCGAAAATTTAATATTTGGGGGTTCCAGAAGCGATCTGTACATGCCTACTCAGAGCTAGAATATTTTCAAAATATAGGCTTAAAACATGCTAAAAATCGATATTTTAGGTGCGTAAAGGCGATATCTCAAATTGAGGCCCAAAACACCCGAAAATTCGATATTTTTAGGTCCCAGAAGCGATCTGTACATGCCTACTCCGTGTTAGAGTATTTTCAAAATACAGGCCCAAAATATGCTGAAAATCGATAATTTAGATTCCCAAAGTCAATATGTGCATGTATCTTTTGTACCCGTTTATATCTCAAATTCAGGCTCAAAACACCCGAAAATTCAATATTTTGGGGTCCCAGAAGCAATCTGTACATGCCTACTCAGTGCTAGAATATTTTCAAAATATAGGCTCAAAACATGCTCAAATCGATATTTTAGGTGCCCAAAAGTCGATATGTGCATGCATCTTCTGTACCCGTTTATATCTCAAATTTTGGCCCTAAACACCCGAAAATTCAATATTTTGGGGTCCCAGAAGCAATCTGTACATGCCTACTCAGTGCTGGAATATTTTCAAAATATAGGCTAAAAACATGCTAAAAATTGATATTTTAGGTGCCAAAAAGTCGATATCTCAAATTAAGGCCTAAAACACCGAAAAATTCGAGATTTAGGGGTCCCAGAAGTGATCTGTACATGCCTACTCCGTGTTAGAGTTTTTTCAAAATACAGGCCCAAAACATGCTCAAAATCGATGTTTTAGGTGCCAAAAAGTCTATCGATATATGCATGCACCTTCAGTACCCGTTTATATCTCAAATTCAGGCTCAAAACACCCGAAAATTCGATATTTTTGGGTCCCAGAAGCGATCTGTACATGCCTATCCCGTGTTAGAGTATTTTCAAAATACAGGCCAAAAACATGCTCAAAATCGATGTTTTAGGTGCCCAAAAGTCGATATGTGCATGCATCTTCAGTACCCGTTTATATCTCAAATTCAGGCTCAAAACACCCGAAAATTCGATATTTTGGGGTCCCAGAAGCGATCTGTACATGCCTATCCCGTGTTAGAGTATTTTCAAAATACAGGCCAAAAACATGCTCAAAATCGATGTTTTAGGTGCCCAAAAGACGATATGTGCATGCATCTTCAGTACCCGTTTATATCTCAAATTCAGGCTCAAAACACCCGAAAATTCGACATTTTGGTTTCCCAGAAGCGATCTGTACATGCCTACTCCGTGTTAGAGTATTTTCAAAATTCAGGCCGAAAATATGCTGAAAATCGATATTTTTGGTGCCCAAAGTCAATAGGTGTATGCATCTTCTATACTCGTTTATATCTAAAATTCAGGCTCAAAACACCCGAAAATTCGATATTTTGGGGTCCCAGAAGCGATCGGTACATGCCTACTCAGAGCTAGAATGTTTTCAAAATATTGGCTCAAAACATGCTCAAAATCGATCTTTTAGGTGCCAAAAAGTCGATATCTCAAATTAAGGCCCAAAACAACCGAAAATTCGATATTTAGGGATCCCAGAAGCGATCTCTAAATGCCTACTCAGTGCTAGAATGTTTTCAAAATATAGGCTCAAAACATTCTCAAAATAGATATTTTAGGTGCCTAAAAGTCGATATGTGCATGCATCTTCTGTACTCGTTTATATCTCAAATTCAAGCTCAAAACACCCGAAAATTCGATATTTTGGGGTACCAGAAGCGATCTGTACATGCCTACTCAGTGCTAGAATATTTTTAAATTATAGGCTAAAAACATGCTAAAAATCGATATTTTAGGTGCGTAAAGGCGATATCACAAATTCAGTCCCAAAACTCCCGAAATTTCGATATTTTGGGGTCCCTGAAGCGATCTGTACATGCCTACTCCGTGTTAGAGTATTTTCAAAATACAGGCCCAAATCATGCTCAAAATCGATGTTTTAGGTGCCCAAAAGTCGATATGTGCATGCATCTTCAGTACCCGTTCATATCTCAAATTCAGGCTCAAAACACCCGAAAATTCGATATTTTGGGGTCCCAGAAGCGATCTGTACATGCCTACTCCGTGTTAGAGTATTTTCAAAATACATGCCCAAAACATGTTGAAAATCGATATTATAGATGCCCAAAGTCAATATGTGCATGTATCTTCTGTACCCGTTTATATCTCAAATTATGGCCCAAAACACCCGAAAATTCGATATTTAGGGATCCCAGAAGCGATCTCTAAATGCCTACTCAGTGCTAGAATGTTTTCAAAATATAGGCTCAAAACATGCTCAAAATAGATATTTTAGGTGCCCAAAAGTTGATATGTGCATGGATCTTCTGTACTCGTTTATATCTCAAATTCAAGCTCAAAACACCCGAAAATTCGATATTTTGGGGTCCCAGAAGCGATCTGTACATGCCAACACAGTGCTAGAATATTTTCAAATTATAGGCTCAAAACATGCTAAAAATCGATATTTTAGGTGCGTAAAGGCGATATCACAAATTCAGTCCCAAAACACCCGAAACTTCGATATTTTGGGGTCCCAGAAGCGATCTGTACATGCCTACTCCGTGTTAGAGTATTTTCAAAATACAGGCCCAAAACATGCTGAAAATCGATATTTTAGATGCTCAAAGTCAATATGTGCATGTATCTTCTGTACCCGTTTATATCTCAAATTCAGGCTCAAAACACCCGAAAATTCAATATTTTGGGGTCCCAGAAGCAATCTGTACATGCCTACTCCGTGTTAGAGTATTTTCAAAATACAGGCCAAAAACATAATGAAAATCGATCTTCTAGGTGCCGAAAAGTCGAAATGTGCATGCATCTTCTGTACCCGTTTATATCTCATATTCTGGCCCTAAACACCCGAAAATTCGATATTTTGGGTTCCCTGAAGCGATCTCTACATGCCTACTCCGTGTTAAAGTATTTTCAAAATTCAGGCCCAAAACATGCTGAAAATCGATATTTTTGGTGCCCAAAGTCAATATGTGTATGCATCTTCTATACTCGTTTATATCTCAAATTCAGGCTCAAAACACCAGAAAATTCGATATTTTGGGATCCCAGAAGCGATCTGTACATGCCTACTCAGTGCCAGAATTTTTTCAAAATATTGGCTCAAAACATGCTCAAAATCGATATTTTAGGTGCCCAAAAGTCGATATGTGCATGCATCTTCTGTACTCGTTTATATCTCAAATTCAGGCTCAAAACACCCGATAATTCGATATTTTGGGGTCCCAAAAGCGATCTGTACATGCCTACTCAGTGCTAGAATATTTTCAAAATATAGGCTCAAAACATGCTAAAAATCGATATTTTAGGTGCGTAAAGGTGATATCTCAAATTCAGGCCCAAAACACCCGAAAATTCAATATTTTGGGGTCCCAGAAGCGATCTGTACATGCCTACTCCGTGTTAGAGTATTTTCAAAATACAGGCCAAAAACATACTGAAAATCGATCTTTTAGGTGCCCAAAAGTCGATATGTGCATGCATCTTCAGTATCCGTTTATATCTCAAATTCAGGCTCAAAAATCCCGAAAATTCAATATTTTGGGGTCCCAGAAGCAATCTGTACATGCCTACTCAGTGTTAGAGTATTTTCAAAATACAGGCCCAAAACATGCTGAAAATCGATATTTTAGATGCCCAAAGTCAATATGTGCATGTATCTTCTGTACCCGTTTATATCTCAAATTCAGGCTCAAAACACCCGAAAATTCAATATTTTGGGGTCCCAGAAGCAATCTGTACATGCCTACTCAGTGCTAGAAAAGTTTCAAAATATAGGCTCATAACATGCTCAAAATCGATATTTTAGGTGCCCAAAAGTCGATATATATCGTGGATGCATCTTCGGTACTCGATTATATCTCAAAATCAAGCTCAAAACACCCGAAAATTCGATATTTTCGGTTCCCAGAAGCGATCTGTACATGCCTACTCAGGGCTAGAATATTTTCAAATTATAGCCTCAAAATATGCTAAAAATCGATGTTTTAGGTGCCCAAAAGTCGATATGTGCATGCATCTTCAGTACCCGTTTATATCTCAAATTAAGGCTCAAAACACCCGAAAATTCGATATTTTGGGGTCCCAGAAGCGATCTGTACATGCCTACTCCGTGTTAGAGTATTTTCAAAATACAGGCCCAAAAACATGCTGAAAATCGATATTTTAGATGCCCAAAGTCAATATGTGCATGTATCTTCTGTACCCGTTTATATCTCAAATTCAGGCTCAAAACACCCGAAAATTCAATATTTTGGGGTCCCAGAAGCAATCTGTACATGCCTACTCAGTGCTAGAATATTTTCAAAATATAGGCTAAAAACATGCTAAAAATCGACATTTTAGGTGCCAAAAAATCGATATCTCAAATGCAGTCCCAAAACACCCGAAAATTCGATATTTAGGGGTCCCAGAAGCAATATGTACATGCCTACTCAGTGCTAGAATGTTTTCAAAATATAGGCTCAAAACATGCTCAAAATCGATATTTTAGGTGCCCAAAAGTCGATATGTGCATGCATTTTCTGTACTCGTTTATATCTCAAATTCAAGCTCAAAACACCCGAAAAATCGATATTTTGGGGTCCCAGAATCGATCTGTACATGCCTACTCAGTGCTAGAATATTTTCAAAATATAGGCTCAAAACATGCTAAAAATCGATATTTTAGGTGCAAAAAGGCGATATCTCAAATTCAGGCCCAAAACACCCGATAATTCGATATTTTGGGGTCCCAGAAGCGATCTGTACATGCCTACTCCGTGTTAGAGTATTTTCAAAAAACAGGCCCAAAACATGCTGAAAATCGATAATTTAGATGCCAAAAGTCAATATGTGCATGTATCTTCTGTACCCGTTAATATCTCAAATTCAGGCTCAAAACACCCGCAAATTCAATATTTTGGGGTCCCAGAAGCGATCTGTACATGCCTACTCAGTGCTAGAATGTTTTCAAAATATAAGCTAAAAACATGCTCAAAATCGATATTTTAGGTGCCCAAAAGTCGATATGTGCATGCATCTTCTGTACTCGTTTATATCTCAAATTCAAGCTCAAAACACCCGAAAATTCGATATTTAGGGGTCCCAGAAGCGATCTGTACATGCCTACTCAGTGCTGGAATGTTTTCAAAATATAGGCTCAAAACATGCTCAAAATCGATATTTTAGGTGCCCAAAAGTCGATATGTGCATGCATCTTCTGTACTCGTTTATATCTCAAATTCAAGCTCAAAACACCCGAAAATTCGATATTTATGGGTCCCAGAAGCGATCTGTACATGCCTACTCAGTTCTAGAATGTTTTCAAAATATAGGCTCAAAACATGCTCAAAATCGATATTATAGGTGCCCAAAAGTCGATATGTGCCTGCATCTTCTGTACTCGTTTATATTTAAAATTTAAGATGAAAACACCCGAAACTTCGATATTTAGGTTTCCATGAAGCGATATGTACATGCCTACTCAGTGCTAGAATATTTTCGAAATATAGGCTCAAAACATGCTAAAAATCGATATTTTAGGTGCGTAAAGTCGATATCTCAAATTCAGGCCAAAAACACCCGAAAATTCGATATTTTGGGGTCCCAGAAGCGATCTGTACATGCCTACTCCGTGTTAGAGTATTTTCAAAATACAGGCCCAAAACATGCTGAAAATCGATAATTTAGATGCCCAAAGTCAATATGTGCATGTATCTTCTGTACCCGTTTATATCTCAAATTCAGGCTCAAAACACCCGAAAATTCAATATTTTGGGGTCCCAGAAGCAATCTGTACATGCCTACTCAGTGGTAGAATATTTTCAAAATATAGGCTAAAAACATGCTAAAAATCAATATTTAAGGTGCCAAAAAGTCGATATCTCAAATTCAGGCTCAAAACACCCAAAAATTCGATATTTTGGGGTCCCAGAAGCGATCTGTACATGCCTACTCCGTGTTAGAGTATTTTCAAAATACATGCCCAAAACATACTGAAAATCGATATTTTAGATGCCCAAAGTCAATATGTGCATGTATCTTCTGTACCCGTTTATATCTCAAATTCAGGCTCAAAACACCCAAAAATTCAATATTTTGGGGTCCCAGAAGCAATCTGTACATTCCTACTTAGTGCTAGAATATTTTCAAAATATAGGCTAAAAACATGCTAAAAATCGATATTTAAGGTGCCAAAAAGTCGATATCTCAAATTAAGGCCCAAAACACCCGAAAACTCGATATTTAGGGGTCCCAGAAGCGATCTGTACATGCCTACTCCGTGTTAGAGTATTTTCAAAATTCAGGCCCAAAACATGCTGAAAATCGATATTTTTGGTGCCCAAAGTCAATATGTGTATGCATCTTCTATACTTGTTTATATCTCAAATTCAGGCTCAAAACACCCGAGAATTCGATATTTTGGGGTCCCAGAAGCGATCTGTATATGCCTACTCAGAGCTAGAATGTTTTCAAAATATAGGCTCAAAAAATGCTCAAAATCGATCTTTTAGGTGCCCAAACGTCGATATGTGCATGCATCTTCTGTACACGTTTATATCTCAAATTCTAGCCCTAAACACCCGAAAATTCGATATTTTTGGGTCCCAGAAGCGATATGTACATGCCTACTCAGTGCTGGAATGTTTTCAAAATATAGGCTCAAAACATGCTCAAAATCGATATTTTAGGTGCCCAAAAGTCGATATGTGCATGGATCTTCTGTACTCGTTTATATCTCAAATTCAAGCTCAAAACACCCGAAAATTCGATATTTTGGGGTCCCAGAAGCGATCTGTACATGCCTACTCAGTGCTAGAATATTTTCAAATTATAGGCTCAAAACATGCTAAAAATCGATATTTTAGGTGCGTAAAGGCGATATCACAAATTCAGTCCCAAAACACCCGAAACTTCGATATTTTGGGGTCCCAGAAGCGATCTGTACATGCCTACTCCGTGTTAGAGTATTTTCAAAATACAGGCCCAAAACATGCTGAAAATCGATATTTTAGATGCTCAAAGTCAATATGTGCATGTATCTTCTGTACCCGTTTATATATCAAATTCAGGCTCAAAACACCCGAAAATTCAATATTTTGGGGTCCCAGAAGCAATCTGTACATGCCTACTCAGTGCTAGAATATTTTCAAAATATTAGCTAAAAACATGCTAAAAATCGATCTTTTAGGTGCCAAAAAGTCGATATCTCAAATTCAGTCCCAAAACACCCGAAAATTCGATATTTAGGGGTCCCAGAAGGGATCTGTACATGCCTACTCCGTGTTAGAGTATTTTCAAAATACAGGCCAAAAACATACTGAAAATCGATCTTTTAGGTGCCGAAAAGTCGATATGTGCATGCATCTTCTGTACCCGTTTATATCTCATATTCTGGCCCTAAACACCCGAAAATTCGATATTTTGGGTTCCCTGAAGCGATCTCTACATGCCTACTCCGTGTTAAAGTATTTTCAAAATTCAGGCCCAAAACATGCTGAAAATCGATATTTTTGGTGCCCAAAGTCAATATGTGTATGCATCTTCTATACTCGTTTATATCTCAAATTCAGGCTCAAAACACCAGAAAATTCGATATTTTGGGGTCCCAGAAGCGATCTGTACATGCCTACTCAGTGCTAGAATTTTTTCAAAATATTGGCTCAAAACATGCTCAAAATCGATATTTTAGGTGCCCAAAAGTCGATAGGTGCATGCATCTTCTGTACTCGTTTATATCTCAAATTCAGGCTGAAAACACCCGATAATTCGATATTTTGGGGTCCCAAAAGCGATCTGTACATGCCTACTCAGGGCTAGAATATTTTCAAATTATAGCCTCAAAATATGCTAAAAATCGATATTTTAGGTGCGTAAAGGCGATATCTCAAATTCAGGCCCAAAACAACCGAAAATTCGATATTTTGGGGTCCCAGAAGCGATCTGTACATGCCTACTCCGTGTTAGAGTATTTTCAAAATACAGGCCCAAAAACATGCTGAAAATCGATATTTTAGATGCCCAAAGTCAATATGTGCATGTATCTTCTGTACCCGTTTATATCTCAAATTCAGGCTCAAAACACCCGAAAATTCGATATTTTGGGGTCCCAGAAGCAATCTGTACATGCCTAATCAGTGCTAGAATATTTTCAAAATATAGGCTAAAAACATGCTCAAAATCGATGTTTTAGGTGCCCAAAAGTCGATATGTGCATGCATCTTCAGTACCCGTTTATATCTCAAATTAAGGCTCAAAACACCCGAAAATTCGATATTTTGGGGTCCCAGAAGCGATCTGTACATGCCTACTCCGTGTTAGAGTATTTTCAAAATACAGGCCCAAAAACATGCTGAAAATCGATATTTTAGATGCGCAAAGTCAATATGTGCATGTATCTTCTGTACCCGTTTATATCTCAAATTCAGGCTCAAAACACCCGAAAATTCAATATTTTGGGGTCCCAGAAGCAATCTGTACATCCCTACTCAGTGCTAGAATATTTTCAAAATATAGGCTAAAAACATGCTAAAAATCGACATTTTAGGTGCCAAAAAATCGATATCTCAAATGCAGTCCCAAAACACCCGAAAATTCGATATTTAGGGGTCCCAGAAGCAATATGTACATGCCTACTCAGTGCTAGAATGTTTTCAAAATATAGGCTCAAAACATGCTCAAAATCGATATTTTAGGTGCCCAAAAGTCGATATGTGCATGCATTTTCTCTACTCGTTTATATCTCAAATTCAAGCTCAAAACACCCGAAAAATCGATATTTTGGGGTCCCAGAATCGATCTGTACATGCCTACTCAGTGCTAGAATATTTTCAAAATATAGGCTCAAAACATGCTAAAAATCGATATTTTAGGTGCGAAAAGGCGATATCTCAAATTCAGGCCCAAAACACCCGATAATTCGATATTTTGGGGTCCCAGAAGCGATCTGTACATGCCTACTCCGTGTTAGAGTATTTTCAAAATACAGGCCCAAAACATGCTGAAAATCGATAATTTAGATGCCCAAAGTCAATATGTGCATGTATCTTCTGTACCCGTTAATATCTCAAATTCAGGCTCAAAACACCCGCAAATTCAATATTTTGGGGTCCCAGAAGCGATCTGTACATGCCTACTCAGTGCTAGAATGTTTTCAAAATATAAGCTCAAAACATGCTCAAAATCGATATTTTAGGTGCCCAAAAGTATCAATATGTGCATGCATCTTCTGTACTCGTTTATATCTCAAATTCAAGCTCAAAACACCCGAAAATTCGATATTTAGGGGTCCCAGAAGCGATCTGTACATGCCTACTCAGTTCTAGAATATTTTCAAAATATAGGCTCAAAACATGCTCAAAATCGATATTATAGGTGCCCAAAATTCGATATGTGCCTGCATCTTCTGTACTCGTTTATATTTAAAATTTAAGATCAAAACACCCGAAACTTCGATATTTAGGTTTCCATGAAGCGATATGTACATGCCTACTCAGTGCTAGAATATTATCAAAATATAGGCTCAAAACATGCTAAAAATCGATATAATAGGTGCGTAAAGTCGATATCTCAAATTCAGGCCCAAAACACCCGAAAATTCGATATTTTGGGGTCCCAGAAGCGATCTGTACATGCCTACTCCGTGTTAGAGTATTTTCAAAATACAGGATCAAAACATGCTGAAAATCGATAATTTAGATGCCCAAAGTCAATATGTGCATGTATCTTCTGTACCCGTTTATATCTCAAATTCAGGCTCAAAACACCCGAAAATTCAATATTTTGGGGTCCCAGAAGCAATCTGTACATGCCTACTCAGTGGTAGAATATTTTCAAAATATAGGCTAAAAACATGCTAAAAATCGATATTTAAGGTGCCAAAAAGTCGATATCTCAAATTCAGTCACAAAACACCCGAAACTTCGATATTTAGGGGTCCCAGAAGCGATCTGTACATGCCTACTCCTTGTTAGAGTATTTTAAAAAATACAGGCCCAAAACATGCTCAAAATCGATGTTTTAGGTGCCAAAAAGTCGATATGTGCATGCATCTTCAGTACCCGTTTATATCTCAAATTCAGGCTCAAAACACCCAAAAATTCGATATTTTGGGGTCCCAGAAGCGATCTGTACATGCCTACTCCGTGTTAGAGTATTTTCAAAATACATGCCCAAAATATGCTGAAAATCGATATTTTAGATGCCCAAAGTCAATATGTGCATGTATCTTCTGTACCCGTTTATATCTCAAATTCAGGCTCAAAACACCCAAAAATTCAATATTTTGGGGTCCCAGAAGCAATCTGTACATTCCTACTTAGTGCTAAAATATTTTCAAAATATAGGCTAAAAACATGCTAAAAATCGATATTTAAGGTGCCAAAAAGTCGATATCTCAAATTAAGGCCCAAAACACCCGAAAACTCGATATTTAGGGGTCCCAGAAGCGATCTGTACATGCCTACTCCGTGTTAGAGTATTTTCAAAATTCAGGCCCAAAACATGCTAAAAATCGATATTTTTGGTGCCCAAAGTCAATATGTGTATGCATCTTCTATACTTGTTTATATCTCAAATTCAGGCTCAAAACACCCGAGAATTCGATATTTTGGGGTCCCTGAAGCGATCTGTACATGCCTACTCCGTGTTAGAGTATTTTCAAAATACAGGCCAAAAACATACTGAAAATAGATCTTTTAGGTGCCCAAACGTCGATATGTGCATGCATCTTCTGTACACGTTTATATCTCAAATTCTAGCCCTAAACACCCGAAAATTCGATATTTTTGGGTCCCAGAAGCGATATGTACATGCCTACTCAGTGCTAGAATGTTTTCAAAATATAGGCTCAAAACATGCTCAAAATCGATATTTTAGGTGCCCAAAAGTCGATATGTGCATGCATTTACTGTACTCGTTTATATCTCAAATTCAAGCTCAAAACACCCGAAAAATCGATATTTTGGGGTCCCAGAATCGATCTGTACATGCCTACTCAGTGCTAGAATATTTTTAAAATATAGGCTCAAAACATGCTAAAAATCGATATTTTAGGTGCGAAAAGGCGATATCTCAAATTCAGGCCCAAAACACCCGAAAATTCGATATTTTGGGTTCTCAGAAGCGATCTGTACATGCCTACTCCGTGTTAGAGTATTTTCAAAATACAGGCCCAAAACATGCTGAAAATCGATAATTTAGATGCCCAAAGTCAATATGTGCATGCATCTTCTGTACCCGTTTATATCTCAAATTCAGGCTCAAAACACCCGAAAATTTAATATTTTGGGGTCCCAGAAGCGATCTGTACATGCTTACTCAGTGCTAGAATGTTTTCAAAATATAGGCTCAAAACATGCTCAAAATCGATATTTTAGGTGCCCAAAAGTCGATATGTGCATGCATCTTCTGTACTCGTTTATATCTCAAATTCAAGCTCAAAACACCCGAAAATTCGATATTTAGGGGTCCCAGAAGCGATCTGTACATGCCTACTCAGTGCTAGAATGTTTTCAATTTATAGGCTCAAAACAAGCTCAAAATCGATATTTTATGTGCCCAAAAGTCGATATGTGCATGCATCTTCTGTACTCGTTTATATCTCAAATTCAAGCTCAAAACACCCGAAAATTCGATATTTATGGGACCCAAAAGCGATCTGTACATGCCTACTCAGTTCTCGAATGTTTTCAAAATATAGGCTCAAAACATGCTCAAAATCGATACTTTAGGTGCCCAAAAGTCGATATGTGCCTGCATCTTCTGTACTCGTTTATATTTAAAATTTAAGCTCAAAACACCCGAAACTTCGATATTTAGGTTTCCATGAAGCGATCTGTACATGCCTACTCCGTGTTAGAGTATTTTCAAAATACAGGCCCAAAACATGCTGAAAATCGATAATTTAGATGCCAAAAGTCAATATGTGCATGAATCTTCTGTACCCGTTTATATCTCAAATTCAGTCTCAAAACACCCGAAAATTCAATATTTTGGGGTCCCAGAAGCAATCTGTACATGCCTACTCGGTGCTAGAATATTTTCAAAATATAGGCTAAAAACATGCTAAAAATCGATATTTAAGGTGCCAAAAAGTCGATATCTCAAATTCAGTCACAAAACACCCGAAACTTCGATATTTAGGGGTCCCAGAAGCGATCTGTACATGCCTACTCCGTGTTAGAGTATTTTCAAAGTACAGGCCAAAAACATACTGAAAATCGATCTTTTAGGTGCCCAAAAGTCGATATGTGCATGCATCTTCTGTACCCGTTTATATCTCAAATTCTGGCCCTAAACACCCGAAAATTCGATAATATGGGGTCCCAGAAGCGATCAGTACATGCCTACTCAGTGTTACAGTATTTGCAAAATACAGGCCCAAAACATGCTTAAAATCGATGTTTTAGGTGCCCAAAAGTCGATATGTGCATGCATCTTCTGTACTCGTTTATATCTCAAATTCTAGCCCAAAACACCCGAAAATTCAATATTTTGGGGTCCCAGAAGCAATCTGTACATGCCTACTCAGTGCTAGAATATTTTCATAATATAGGCTAAAAACATGCTAAAAATCGATATTTTAGGTGCCAAAAAGTCGATATCTCAAATTAAGGCCCAAAACACCCGAAAATTCGATATTTAGGGGTCCCAGAAGCGATCTGTACATGCTTACTCCTTGTTAGAGTATTTTGAAAATACAGGCCCAAAAACATGCTCAAAATCGATGTTTTAGGTGCCAAAAAGTCGATATGTGCATGCATCTTCAGTACCCGTTTATATCTCAAATTCAGGCTCAAAACACCCGAAAATTCGATATTTTGGGGTCCCAGAAGCGATCTGTACATGCCTACTCCGTGTTAGAGTATTTTCAAAATACATGCCCAAAACATGCTGAAAATCGATATTTTAGATGGCCAAAGTCAATATGTGCATGTATCTTCTGTACCCGTTTATATCTCAAATTCAGGCTCAAAACACCCTAAAATTCAATATTTTGGGGTCCCAGAAGCAATCTGTACATTCCTACTTAGTGCTAGAATATTTTCAAAATATAGGCTAAAAACATGCTAAAAATCGATATTTTAGGTGCCGAAAAGTCGATATCTCAAATTAAGGCCCAAAACACCCGAAAATTCGATATTTAGGGTTCCCAGAAGCGATCTGTACATGCCTACTCCGTGTTAGAGTATTTTTAAAATACAGGCCAAAAACATACTGAAAATCGATCTTTTAGGTGCCCAAAAGTCGATATGTGCATGCATCTTCATTACCCGTTTATATCTCAAGTTCAGGCTCAAAACAACCGAAAATTCGATATTTTGGGGTCCCAGAAGCGATCTGTACATGCCTACTTCGTGTTAGAGTATTTTCAAAATACATGCCCAAAACATGCTGAAAATCGATATTTTAGATGCCCAAAGTCAATATGTGCATGTATCTTCTGGACCCGTTTATATCTCAAATTCAGGCTCAAAACACCCAAAAATTCAAAATTTTGGGGTCCCAGAAGCAATCTGTACATTCCTACTTAGTGCTAGAATATTTTCAAAATATAGGCTAAAAACATGCTAAAAATCGATATTTTAGGTGCCAAAAAGTCGATATCTCAAATTCAGGCCCAAAACACCCGAAAATTCGATATTTAGGGGTCCCAGAAGCGATCTGTACATGCCTACTCCGTGTTAGAGTATTTTCAAAATACAGGCCGAAAACATACTGAAAATCGATCTTTTAGGTGCCCAAAAGTCGATATGTGCATGCATCTTCATTACCCGTTTATATCTCAAGTTCAGGCTCAAAACACCCGAAAATTCGATATTTTGGGGTCCCAGAAGCGATCTGTACATGCCTACTTCGTGTTAGAGTATTTTCAAAATACATGCCCAAAACATGCTGAAAATCGATATTTTAGATGCCCAAAGTCAATATGTGCATGTATCTTCTGTACCCGTTTATATCTCAAATTCAGGCTCAAAACACCGAAAAATTCAATATTTTGGGGTCCCAGAAGCAATCTGTACATTCCTACTTAGTGCTAGAATATTTTCAAAATATAGGCTAAAAACATGCTAAAAATCGATATTTTAGGTGCCAAAAAGTCGATATCTCAAATTCAGGCCCAAAACACCCGAAAATTCGATATTTAGGGGTCCCAGAAGCGATCTGTACATGCCTACTCCGTGTTAGAGTATTTTCAAAATACAGGCCGAAAACATACTGAAAATCGATCTTTTAGGTGCCCAAAAGTCGATATGTGCATGCATCTTCTGAACCCGTTTATATCTCAAATTCTGGCCCTAAACACCCGAAAATTCGATATTTTTGGGTCCCAGAAGCGATCTGTACATGCTTACTCAGTGCTAGAATGTTTTCAAAATATAGGCTCAAAACATGCTCAAAATCGATATTTTAGGTGCCCAAAAGTCGATATGTGCATGAATCTTCTGTACTCGTTTATATCTCAAATTCAGGCCAAAAACACCCGAAAATTCGATATTTAGGGGTCCCAGAAGCGATCTGTACATGCCTACTCAGTGCTAGAATGTTTTCAAAATATAGGCTCAAAACATGCTCAAAATCGATATTATAGGTGCCCAAAAGTCGATATGTGCATGCATCTTCTGTACTCGTTTATATCTCAAATTCAAGCTCAAAACACCCAAAAATTCGATGTTTAGGGGTCCCAGAAGCGATCTGTACATGCCTACTCAGTACTAGAATATTTTCAAAATATAGGCTCAAAACATGCTAAAAATCGATATTTTAGGTGCGTAAAGGCGATATCTCAAATTCAGGCCCAAAACACCCTAAAATTCGATATTCAATATTTTGGGGTCCCTGAAGCAAGCTGTACATGCCTACTCAGTGTTAGAATATTTTCAAAATATAGGCTAAAAACATGCTAAAAATCGATATTTTAGGTGCCAAAAAGTCGATATATCAAATTAAGGCCCAAAACACGCGAAAATTCGATATTTAGGGGTCCCAAAAGCGATCTGTACATGCCTACTCGGTGTTAGAGTATTTTCAAAATACAGGCCAAAAACATACTGAAAATCGATCTTTTATTTGCCCAAAAGTCGATATGTGCATGCATCTTCTGAAACCGTTTATATCTCAAATTCTGGCCCTAAACACCCGAAAATTCGATATTTTTGGGTCCCAGAAGCGATCTGTACATGCCTACTTAGTGTTAGAATGTTTTCAAAATATAGGCTCAAAACATGCTCAAAATCGATATTTTAGGTGCCCAAAAGTCGATATGTGCATGCATCTTCTGTACTCGTTTATATCTCAAATTCAAGCTCAAAACACCCGAAAATTCGATATTTAGGGGTCCCAGAAGCGATCTGTACATGCCTACTCAGTGCTAGAATATTTTCAAAATATAGGCTGAAAACATGCTAAAAATCGATATTATAGGTGCGTAAAGGCGATATCTTAAATTCAGGCCCAAAACACCCGAAAATTCTATATTCAATATTTTGGGGTCCCAGAAGCAAGCTGTACATGCCTACTCAGTGATAGAATATTTTCAAAATATAGGCTCAAAACATGCTAAAAATCGATATTTTAGGTGCGTAAAGGCGATATCTCAAATTCAAGCCCAAAACACCCGAAAATTCGATATTTAGGGGTCCCAAAAGCGATCTGTACATGCCTACTCCGTGTTAGAGTATTTTCAAAATACAGGCCAAAAACATACTGAAAATCAATCTTTTAGGTGCCCAAAAGTCAATATGTGCATGTATCTTCTGTACCCGTTTATATCTCAAATTCAGGCTCAAAACACCCAAAAATTCAATATTTTGGGGTCCCAGAAGCAAGCTGTACATGCCTACTCAGTGCTAGAATATTTTCAAAATATAGGCTCAAAACCCGCTAAAAATCGATATTTTAGGTGCGTAAAGGCGATATCTCAAATTCAAGCCCAAAACACCCGAAAATTCGATATTTAGGGGTCCCAGAAGTGATCTGTACATGCCTATTCCGTGTTAGAGTATTTTCAAAATACAGGCCAAAAACATACTGAAAATCGATCTTTTAGGTGCTCAAAAGCCGATATGTGCATGCATCTTCTGTACCCGTTTATATCTCAAATTCTGTCCCTAAACACCCGAAAATTCGACATTTGGGGGTCCCAGAAGCGATCTGTACATGCCTACTCAGTGCTAGAATGTTTTCAAAATATAGGCTCAAAACATGCTAAAAATCGATCTTTTAGGTGCCAAAAAGTCGATATCTCAAATTAAGGCCCAAAACACCCGAAAATTCGATATTTAGGGGTCCCAGAAGCGATCTGTACATGCCTACTCCGTGTTAGAGTATTTTCAAAATACAGGCCAAAAACATACTGAAAATCGATCTTTTAGGTGCCCAAAAGTCGATATGTGCATGCATCTTCTGTACCCGTTCATATCTCAAATTCTGGCCCTAAACACCCGAAAATTAAATATTTTGGGGTCCCAGAAGCAATCTGTACATGCCTACTCAGTGCTGGAATATTTTCAAAATATAGGCGAAAAACATGCTAAAAATCGATATTTTAGGTGCCAAAAAGTCGATATCTCAAATTTAGGCCCAAAACACCCGAAAATTCGATATTTAGGGGTCCCAGAAGCGATCTGTACATGCCTACTCCGTGTTAGAGTATTTTCAAAATACAGGCAAAAAACATGCTCAAAATCGATGTTTTAGGTGCCCAAAAGTCGATATGTGCATGCATCTTCAGTACCCGTTTATATCTCAAATTCAGGCTTAATACACCCAAAAATTTAATATTTTTGTGTCCCAGAAGCGATCTGTACATGCCTACTCAGTGCTAGAATATTTTCAAAATATAGGCTCAAAACATGCTGAAAATCGATATCTTAGATGCCCAAAGTCAATATGTGCATGTATCTTCTGTACCCGTTTATATCTCAAATTCAGGCTCAAAACACCCGAAAATTCAATATTTTGGGGTCCCAGAAGCAATCTGTACATGCCTATTCAGTGCTAGAATATTTTCAAAATATTGGCTAAAAACATGCTAAAAATAGATCTTTTAGGTGCCAAAAAGTCGATATCTCAAATTCAGTCCCAAAACACCCGAAAATTCGATATTTAGGGGTCCCAGAAGCGATCTGTACATGCCTACTCCGTGTTAGAGTATTTTCAAAATACAGGCAAAAAACATGCTCAAAATCGATGTTTTAGGTGCCCAAAAGTCGATATGTGCATGCATCTTCAGTACCCGTTTATATCTCAAATTCAGGCTTAATACACCCAAAAATTTAATATTTTTGTGTCCCAGAAGCGATCTGTACATGCCTACTCAGTGCTAGAATATTTTCAAAATATAGGCTCAAAACATGCTGAAAATCGATATCTTAGATGCCCAAAGTCAATATGTGCATGTATCTTCTGTACCCGTTTATATCTCAAATTCAGGCTCAAAACACCCGAAAATTCAATATTTTGGGGTCCCAGAAGCAATCTGTACATGCCTATTCAGTGCTAGAATATTTTCAAAATATTGGCTAAAAACATGCTAAAAATAGATCTTTTAGGTGCCAAAAAGTCGATATCTCAAATTCAGTCCCAAAACACCCGAAAATTCGATATTTAGGGGTCCCAGAAGCGATCTGTACATGCCTACTACGTGTTAGAGTATTTTCAAAATACAGGCCAAAAACATACTGAAAATCGATCATTTAGGTACCCAAAAGTCGTTATGTGCATGCATCTTCTGTACCCGTTTATATCTCAAATTCTGGCCCTAAACACCCGAAAGTTCAATATTTTGGGGTCCCAGAAGCAATCTGTACATGCCTACTGAGTGCTAGAATATTTTCAAAATAAAGGCTAAAAACATGCTAAAAATCGATATTTTTGGTGCCAAAAAGTCGATATCTCTAATTAAGGCCCAAAACACCCGAAAATTCGATATTTAGGGGTCCAAGAAGGGATCTGTACATGCCTACTCCGTGTTAGAGTATTTTCAAAATTCAGGCCCAAAACATGCTTAAAATCGATATTTTTGGTGCCCAAAGTCAATATGTGTATGCATCTTCTATACTCGTTTATATCTCAAATTCAGGCCCAAAACACCCGAAAATTCGATATTTAAGAGTCCCAGAAGCGATCTGTACATGCCTACTCCGTGTTAGAGTATTTTCAAAATACAGGCAAAAAACATGCTCAAAATCGATGTTTTAGGTGCCTAAAAGTCGATATGTGCATGCATCTTCAGTACCCGTTTATATCTCAAATTCAGGCTTAATACCCCCAAAAATTCGATATTTTGGGGTCCCAGAGGCGATCTGTACATGCCTACTCAATGTTAGAGTATTTTCAAAATACATGCCCAAAACATGCTGAAAATCGATATCTTAGATGCCCAAAAGTCAATATGTGCATGTATCTTCTGTACCCGTTTATATCTCAAATTCAGGCTCAAAACACCCGAAAATTCAATATTTTTGGGTCCCAGAAGCAATCTCTACATGCCTACTCAGTGCTAGAATATTTTCAAAATATAGACTAAAAACATGCTAAAAATCGATATTTTAGGTGCGTAAACGCGATATCTCAAATTCAGGCCCAAAACACCCGAAAATTCGATATTATGGGGTCCCAGAAGCGATCTGTACATGCCTACTCCGTGTTAGAGTATTTACAAAATACAGGCCCAAAAACATGCTCAAAATCGATGTTTTAGGTGCCCAAAAGTCGATATGTCCATGCATCTTCAGTACCCGTTTATATCTCAAATTCAGGCTCAAAACACCCGAAAATTCGATATTTTGGGGTCCCAGAAGCGATCTGTACATGCCTACTTCGTGTTAGAGTATTTTCAAAATACATGCTCAAAACATGCTGAAAATCGATATTTTAGATGCCCAAAGTCAATACGTGCATGTATCTTCTGTACCCGTTTATATCTCAAATTCAGGCTCAAAACACCCGAAAATTCAATATTTTGGGGTCCCAGAAGCAATCTGTACATGCCTAATCAGTATTAGAATATTTTCAAAATATAGGCTAAAAACATGCTAAAAATCGATCTTTTAGGTGCCAAAAAGTCGATATCTCAAATTAAGGCCCAAAACACCCGAAAATTCGATATTTTGGGGTCCCAGAAGCGATCTGTACATGCCTACTCATAGCTAGAATGTTTTCAAAATATAGGCTCAAGAAATGCTCTAAATCGTTATTTTAGGTGCCCAAAAGTCGATATGTGCATGCATCTTCTGTACTCGTTTATATCTCAAATTCATGCTCAAAACACCCGAAAATTTAATATTTTTGGGTCCCAGAAGCGATCTCTACATGCCTACTCAGTGCTAGAATATTTTCGAAATATAGGCTCAAAACATGCTAAAGATCGATATTTTAGGTGCGTAAAGGTGATATCTCAATTTCAGGCCCAAAACACCCGAAAATTCGATATTATGGGGTCCCAGAAGCGATCTGTACATGCCTACTCAGTGCTAGAATATTTTCAAAATATAGGCTAAAAACATGCTAAAAATCGATATTTTAGATGCGTAAAGGCGATATCTCAAATTCAGGCCCAAAACACCCGAAAATTCGATATTTTGGGGTCCCAGAAGCGATCTGTACATGCCTACTCCGTGGTAGAGTGTTTTCAAAATACATGCCCAAAACATGCTGAAAATCGATATCTTAGATGCCCAAAGTCAATATGTGCATGTATCTTCTGTACCTGTTTATATCTCAAATTCAGGCGCAAAACACCCGAAAATTCAATATTTTGGGGTCCCAGAAGCAATCTGTACATGCCTACTCAGTGCTAGAATATTTTCAAAATATAGGCTAAAAAGATGCTAAAAATAGATCTTTTAGGTGCCAAAAAGTCGATATCTCAAATTCAGTCCTAAAACACCCGAAAATTCGATATTTAGGGGTCCCAGAAGCGATCTGTACATGCCTACCCCGTGTTAGAGTATTTTCAAAATACAGGCCAAAAACATACTGAAAATCGATCATTTAGGTGCCCAAAAGTCATGTGCATGCATCTTCTGTACCCGTTTATATCTCAAATTCTGGCCCTAAACACCCGAAAATTCAATATTTTGGGGTCCCAGAAGCAATCTCTACATGACTACTGAGTGCTAGAATATTTTCAAAATATAGGCTAAAAACATGCTAAAAATTGATATTTTAGGTGCCAAAAAGTCGATATCTCAAATTAAAGCCCAAAACACCCGAAAATTCGATATTTAGGGGTCCAAGAAGGGATCTGTACATGCCTACTCCGTGTTAGAGTATTTTCAAAATACAGGCCAAAAACATGCTGAAAATCGATATTTTAGGAGCCCAAAAGTCGATATGTGCATGCATCTTCTGTACCCGTTTATATCTCAAATTCTGGCCCTAAACACCCGAAAATTCGATATTTTTGGGTCCCAGAAGCGATCTGTACATGCCTACTCCGTGTTAGAGTATTTTCAAAATTCAGGCCCAAAACATGCTTAAAATCGATATTTTTGGTGCCCAAAGTCAATATGTGTATGCATCTTCTATACTCGTTTATATCTCAAATTCAGGCATAAACAACCCGAAAATTCGATATTTTGGGGTGCCAGAAGCGATCTGTACATGACGACTCTGTGGTAGAATGTTTTCAAAATATAGGCTCAAAACATGCTGAAAATCGATCTTTTAGGTGCCCAAAAGTCGATATGTGCATGCATCTTCAGTACCCGTTTATATCTCAAATTCTGGCCCTAAACACCCGAAAATTCGATATTTGGGGGTCCCAAAAGCGATCTGTACATGCCTACTCAGTGCTAGAATGTTTTCAAAATATAGGCTCAAAACATGCTCAAAATCGATTTTTTAGGTTCCTAAAAGTCGATATGTGCATGCATCTTCTGTACTCGTTTATATCTCAAATTCAAGCTCAAAACACCCGAAAACTCGATATTTTTGGGTCCCAGAAGCGATCTGTACATGCCTACTCAGTGCTAGAATATTTTCAAAATATAGGCTCAAAACATGCTAAAAATCGATATTTTAGGTGCGTAAAGGCGATATCTCAAATTCAGGCCCTAAACACCCGAAAATTCGATATTTTGGGGTCCCAGAAGCGATCTGTACATGCCTACTCAGAGCTAGAATGTTTTCAAAATATAGGCTCAAAAAATGCTCAAAATCGATATTTTAGGTGCCCAAAAATCGATATGTGCATGCATCTTCTGTACTCGTTTATATCTGAAATTCAGGCTCAAAACACCCGAAAATTTAATATTTTTGGGTCCCAGAAGCGATCTGTACATGCCTACTCAGTGCTAGAATATTTTCAAAATATAGGCTCAAAACATGCTAAAAATCGATATTTTAGGTGCGTAAAGGCGATATCTCAAATTGAGGCCCAAAACACCCGAAAATTCGATATTTTGGGGTCCCAGAAACGATCTGTACATGCCTACTCCGTGTTAGAGTATTTACAAAATACAGGCTCAAAACATGCTCAAAATCGGTGTTTTTGGTGCCCAAAAGTCGATATGTGCATGAATCTTCAGTACCCGTTTATATCTCAAATTCAGGCTCAAAACACCCGAAAATTCAATATTTTGGGGTCCCAGAAGCGATCTGTACATGCCTACTCCGTGTTAGAGTGTTTTCAAAATACATGCCCAAAACATGCTGAAAATCGATATCTTAGATGCCCAAAGTCAATATGTGCATGTATCTTCTGTACCCGTTTATATCTCAAATTCAGGCTCAAAACACCCGAAAATTCAATATTTTTGGGTCCCAGAAGCAATCTCTACATGCCTACTCAGTGCTAGAATATTTTCAAAATATAGGCTAAAAACATGCTAAAATTCGATATTTTAGGTGCGTAAAGGCGATATCTGAAATTTAGGCCAAAAACACACGAAAATTCGATATTATGGGGTCCCTGAAGCGATCTGTAAATGCCTACTCAGTGCTAGAATATTTTCAAAATACATGCCCAAAACAAGCTGATAATCGATATTTTAGATGCCCGAAGGCGATATGTGCATGTATCTTCTGTACCCGTTTATATCTCAAATTCAGGCTCAAAACACCCGAAAATTCAATATTTTGGGGTCCCAGAAGCAATCTGTACATGCCTACTCAGTGTTAGAATATTTTCAAAATATAGGGTAAAAACATGCTAAAAATCGATCTTTTAGGTGCCAAAAAGTCGATATCTCAAATTCAGTCCAAAAAACCCGAAAATTCGATATTTAGGGGTCCCAGAAGGGATCTGTACATGCCTACTCCGTGTTAGAGTATTTTCAAAATACAGGCCAAAAACATACTGAAAATCGATCTTTTTGGTGCCCAAAAGTCGATATGTGCATTCATCTTCTGTACCCGTTTATATCTCAAATTCTGGCCCTAAACACCCGAAAATTCGATATTTTGGGGTCCCAGAAGCGATCTGTACATGCCTACTCCGTGTTAGAGTATTTACAAAATACAGGCCCAAAACATGC
Source organism: Petrolisthes cinctipes (assembly GCA_033782935.1). Classification (NCBI taxonomy): domain Eukaryota; kingdom Metazoa; phylum Arthropoda; class Malacostraca; order Decapoda; family Porcellanidae; genus Petrolisthes; species Petrolisthes cinctipes. Next base: position 675,233 of record JAWQEG010001675.1, read on the forward strand.
TCAAAATCGATGTTTTAGGTGCCCAAAAGTCGATATGTGCATGCATCTTCAGTACCCATTTATATCTCAAATTCAGGCTCAAAACACCCGAAAATTCGATATTTTTGTGTCCCAGAAGCGATCTGTACATGCCTACTCAGTGCTAGAATATTTTCAAAATATAGGCTCAAAACATGCTAAAAATCGATATTTTAGGTACGTATATGCGATATCTCAAATTCAGGCCCAAAACACCCGAAAATTCGATATTATGGGGTCCCAGAAGCGATCTGTAGATGCCTACTCAGTGCTAAAACATTTTAAAAGTATAGGCTAAAAACATGCTAAAAATCGATATTTTAGGTGCCAAAAAGACGATATCTCAAATTTAGGCCAAAACACCCGAAAATTCGATATTTAGGGGTCCCAGAATCGATCTGTACATTCCTACTCCGTGTTAGAGTATTTTCAAAATACAGGCCAAAAACATACTCAAAATCGATCTTTTATGTGCCCAAAAGTCGATATGTGCATGCATCTTCTGTACCCGTTTATATCTCAAATTCTGGCCCTAAACACCCGAAAATTCGATATTTTTGGGTCCCAGAAGCGATCTGTACATGCCTACTCAGTGCTAGAATGTTTTCAAAATATAGGCTCAAAACATGCTCAAAATCGATATTTTAGGTGCCTAAAAGTCGATATGTGCATGCATCGTCTGTACTCGTTTCTATCTCAAATTCAAGCTCAAAACACCCGAAAATTAGATATTTTGGGGTCCCAGAAGCGATTTGTACATGCCTACTCAGTGCTAGAATATTTTCAAAATAAAGGCTAAAAAACATGCTAAAAATCGATCTTTTAGGTGCCAAAAAGTCGATATCACAAATTCAGTCCCAAAACACCGGAAAATTCGATATTTAGGGGTCCCAGAAGCGATCTGTACATGCCTAATCCGTGTTAGAGTATTTTCAAAATACATGCCCAAAACATGCTGAAAATCGATATTTTAGATGCCCAAAGTCAATATGTGCATGTATCTTCTGTACCCGTTTATATCTCAAATTCAGGCTCAATACACCCGAAATTTCAATATCTTTGGGTCCCAGAAGCAATCTGGACATGCCTACTCAGTGCTGGAATATTTTCATAATATAGGCAAAAACATGCTAAAAATCGATCTTTTAGGTGCCAAAAAGTCGATATCTCAAATTCTGTCCCAAAACACCCGAAAATTCGATATTTAGGGGTCCCAGAAGCGACCTGTACATGCCTACTCCGTGTTAGAGTATTTTCAAAATATAGGCCAAAAACATACTGAAAATCAATCTTTTAGGTGCCCAAAAGTCGATATGTGCATGCATCTTCTGTACCCGTTTATATCTCAAATTCTGGCCCTAAACACCCGAAAATTCGATATTTGGGGGTCCCAGAAGCGCTCTGTACTTGCCTACTCAGTGCTAGAATGTTTTCAAAATATAGGCTCAAAACATGCTCAAAATCGATATTTTAGGTTCCCAAAAGTCGATATGTGCATGCATCTTCTATACTCGTTTATATCTCAAATTCAGGCTCAAAACACCCGAAAATTCGATATTTTTGGGTCCCAGAAGCGATCTGTACATGCCTACTCAGTGCTAGAATATTTTCAAAATATAGGCTCAAAACATGCTAAAAATCGATATTTTAGGTGCGTAAAGGCGATATCTCAAATTCAGGCCCAAAACACCCGAAAATTCGATATTATGGGGTCCCAGAAGCGATCTGTACATGCCTACTTAGTGTTAGAATATTTTCAAAATATAGGCTCAAAACATGCTAAAAATCGATATTTTAGGTGCATAAAGGCGATATCTCAAATTCAGGCCCAAAACACCCGAAAATTCGATATATTGGGGTCCCAGAAGCGATCTGTACATGCCTACTCCGTGTTAGAGTATTTTCAAAATACAGGCCCAAAACATGCTGAAAATCGATATTTTAGATGCCCAAAGTCAATATGTGCATGTATCTTCTGTACCCGTTTATATCTCAAATTCAGACTCAAAACACCCGAAAATTATATATTTTGGGGTCCCAGAAGCAATCTGTACATGCCTACTCAGTGCTAGAATATTTTCATAATATAGGCTAAAAACATGCTAAAAATCGATCTTTTAGGTGCCAAAAAGTCGATATCTCAAATTCTGTCCCAAAACACCCGATAATTCGATATTTAGGGGTCCCAGAAGCGATCTGTACATGCCTACTCCGTGTTAGAGTATTTTCAAAATACAGGCCAAAAACATACTGAAAATCGATCTTTTAGGTGCCCAAAAGTCGATATGTGCTTGCATCTTCTGTACCCGTTTATATCTCAAATTCTGGCCCTAAACACACGAAAATTCAATATTTTGGGGTCCCAGAAGCAATCTGTACATGCCTACTCAGCGCTAGAATATTTTCAAAATATAGGCTCAAAACATGCAAAAAATCGATATTTTAGGTGCCAAAAAGTCGATATCTCAAATTTAGGCCCAAAACACCCGAAAATTCGATATTTAGGGGTCCCAGAAGCGATCTGTACATTCCTACTCCGTGTTAGAGTATTTTCAAAATACAGGCCAAAAACATACTGAAAATCAATCTTTTATGTGCCCAAAAGTCGATATGTGCATGCATTTTCTGTACCCGTTTATATCTCAAATTCTGGTCCTAAACACCCGAAAATTCGATATTTTTGGGTCCCAGAAGCGATCTGTACATGCCTACTCAGTGCTAGAATGTTTTCAAAATATAGGCTCAAAACATGCTCAAAATCGATATTTTAGGTGCCTAAAAGTCGATATGTGCATGCATCGTCTGTACTCGGTTCTATCTCAAATTCAAGCTCAAAACACCCGAAAATTAGATATTTTGGGGTCCCAGAAGCGATTTGTACATGCCTACTCTGTGCTAGAATATTTTCAAAATATAGGCTAAAAACATGCTAAAAATCGATCTTTTAGGTGCCAAAAAGTCGATATCTCAAATTCAGTCCCAAAACACCCGAAAATTCGATATTTAGGGGTCCCAGAAACGATCTGTACATGCCTACTCCGTGTTAGAGTATTTTCAAAATTACAGGCTAAAAACATGCTCAAAATCGATGTTTTAGGTGCCCAAAAGTCGATATGTGCACGCATCTTCAGTACCCGTTTATATCTCAAATTCAGGCTCAAAACACCCGAAAATTCGATATTTTGGGGTCCCAGAAGCGATCTGTACATGCCTACTCCGTGTTAGAGTATTTTCAAAATACATGCCCAAAACATGCTGAAAATTGATATCTTAGATGCCCAAAAGTCAATATGTGCATGCATCTTCTGTACCCGTTTATATATCAAATTCAGGCTCAAAACACCCGAAAATTCAATATTTTTGGGTCCCAGAAGCAATCTGTACATGCCTACTCAGTGCTAGAATATTTTCAAAATATAGGCTAAAAACATGCTAAAAATCGATATTTTAGGTGCGTAAAGGCGATATCTCAAATTCAGGCCCAAAACACCCGAAAATTCGATTTTTAGGGGTCCCAGAAGCGATCTGTACATGCCTACTCAGTACTAGAATATTTTTAAAATATAGGATCAAAACATGCTAAAAATCGATATTTTAGGTGCGTAAAGGCGATATCTCAAATTCTGGCCCTAAACACCCGAAAATTCGATATTTTGGGGTCCCAGAAGCGATCTGTACATGCCTATTCCGTGTTAAAGTATTTACAAAATACAGGCCCAAAACATGCTCAAAATCGATGTTTTAGGTGCCCAAAAGTCAATATGTGCATGCATCTACAGTACACGTTTATATCTCAAATTCAGGCTCAAAACACACGAAAATTCAATATTTTGGGGTCCTAGAAGCGATCTGTACATTCCTACTTCGTGTTAGAGTATTTTCAAAATAAATGCCCAAAACATGCAAAAAATCGATATTTTAGGTGCGTAAAGGCGATATCTCAAATTCAGGCCCAAAACACCCGAAACTTCGATATTTTTGGGTCCCAGAAGCGATCTGTACATGCCTACTCAGTGCTAGAATATTTTCAAAATATAGGCTAAAAACATGCTAAAAATCGATATTTTAGGTGCGTAAAGGCGATATCTCAAATTCAGGACCAAAACACCCGAAAATTCGATATTATGGGGTCCCAGAAGCGATCTGTACATGCCTACTTAGTGTTAGAATATTTTCAAAATATAGGCTCAAAACATGCTAAAAATCGATATTTTAGGTGCATAAAGGCGATATCTCAAATTCAGGCCCAAAACACCCGAAAATTCGATATTATGGGGTCCCAGAAGCGATCTGTACATTCCTACTCAGTGTTAGAGTATTTTCAAAATACAGGCCCAAAACATGCTGAAAATCGATATTTTAGATGCCCAAAGTCAATATGTGCATGTATCTTCTGTACCCGTTTATATCTCAAATTCAGGCTCAAAACACCCGAAAATTATATATTTTGGGGTCCCAGAAGCAATCTGTACATGCCTACTCAATGCTAGAATATTTTCATAATATAGGCTAAAAACATGCAAAAAATCGATATTTTAGGTGCCAAAAAGTCGATATCTCAAATTTAGGCCCAAAACACCCGAAAATTAGATATTTTGGGGTCCCAGAAGCGATTTGTACATGCCTACTCTGTGCTAGATTATTTTCAAAACATAGGCTAAAATCATGCTAAAAATCGATCTTTAAGGTGCCAAAAAGTCGATATCTCAAATTCAGCCCCAAAACACCCGAAAATTCGATATTTATGGGTCCCAGAAGTGATCTGTACATGCCTAATCCGTGTTAGAATGTTTTCAAAATATAGGCTCAAAACATGCTCAAAATCGATATTTTAGGTGCCTAAAAGTAGATATGTGCATGCATCGTCTGTACTCGGTTCTATCTCAAATTCAAGCTCAAAACACCCGAAAATTAGATATTTTGGGGTCCCAGAAGCGATCTGTACATGCCTACTCAGTGCTAGAATGTTTTCAAAATACAGGCCAAAAACATGCTCAAAATCGATGTTTTAGGTGCCCAAAAGTCGATATGTGCACGCATCTTCAGTACCCGTTTATATCTCAAATTCAGGCTCAAAACACCCGAAAATTCGATATTTTGGGGTCCCAGAAGCGATCTGTACATGCCTACTCCGTGTTAGAGTATTTTCAAAATACATGCCCAAAATATGCTGAAAATTGATATCTTAGATGCCCAAAAGTCAATATGTGCATGCATCTTCTGTACCCGTTTATATATCAAATTCAGGCTCAAAACACCCGAAAATTCAATATTTTTGGGTCCCAGAAGCAATCTCTACATGCCTACTCAGTGCTAGAATATTTTCAAAATATAGGCTAAAAACATGCTAAAAATCGATATTTTAGGTGCGTAAAGGCGATATCTCAAATTCAGGGCCAAAACACCCGAAAATTCGATTTTTAGGGGTCCCAGACGCGATCTGTACAAGCCTACTCAGTACTAGAATATTTTTAAAATATAGGATCAAAACATGCTAAAAATCGATATTTTAGGTGCGTAAAGGCGATATCTCAAATTCAGGCCCAAAACACCCGAAAATTCGATATTATGGGGTCCCAGAAGCAATCTGTACATGCCTACTCAGTGTTAGAATATTTTCAAAATATAGGCTAAAAACATGCTAAAAATCGATCTTTTAGGTGCCAAAAAGTCGATATCTCAAATTCAGTCCCAAAACACCCGAAAATTCGATATTTAGGGGTCTCAGAAGGGATCTGTACATGCCTACTCAGTGTTAGAGTATTTTCAAAATACAGGCTAAAAACATACTGAAAATCGATCTTTTAGGTGCCCAAAAGTCGATATGTGCATGTATCTTCTGTACCCGTTTATATCTCAAATTCTGGCCCTAAACGCCCGAAAATTCTATATTTTGGGGTCCCAGAAGCGATCTGTACATGCCTACTCCGTGTTAGAGTATTTTCAAAATACATGCCCAAAACATGCTAAAAATCGATATCTTAGATGCACAAAGTCAATATGTGCATGTATCTTCTGTACCCGTTTATATCTCAAATTGGGGCTCAAAACACCCGAAAATTCAATATTTTTGGGTCCCAGAAGCAATTTCTACATGCCTACTCAGTGCTAGAATATTTTCGAAATATAGGCTAAAAACATGCTAAAAATCGATCCTTTAGGTGCCAAAAAGTCGATATCTCAAATTCAGTCCCAAAAACACCCAAACATTCGATATTTAGGGGTCCCAGAAGCGATCTGTACATGCCTACTCCGTGTTAGAGTATTTTCAAAATACAGGCCAAAAACATACTGAAAATCGATCTTTTAGGTGCCCAAAAGTCGATATGTGCATGCATCTTCTGTACCCGTTTATATCTCAAATTCTGGCCCTAAACACCCGAAAAATCAATATTTTTGGGTCTCCGAAGCAATCTGTACATGCCTACTCATTGCTAGAATATTTTCAAAATATAGGCTAAAAACATGCTAAAAATCGATATTTTAGGTGCCAAAAAGTCGATATCTCAAATTAAGGCCCAAAACACCCGAAAATTCGATATTAAGGGTCCCAGAAGGGATCTGTACATGCCTACTCCGTGTTAGAGTATTTTCAAAATATAGGCCAAAAACATACTGAAAATCGATCTTTTAGTTGCCCAAAAGTCGATATGTGCATGCATCTTCTGTACCCGTTTATATCTCAAATTCTGGCCCTAAACACCAGAAAATTCGATATTTTGGGGTCCCAGAAGCGATTTGTACATGCCTACTCAGTGCTAGAATGTTTTCAAAATATAGGCTCAAAAAATGCTCAAAATCGATATTTTAGGTGCCCAAAAGTCGATATGTGAATGCATCTTCTGTACTCGTTTATATCTCAAATTCAGGCTCAAAACACCCGAAAATTCAATATTTTTGGGTCCCAGAAGCGATCTGTACATGCCTACTCAGTGCTAGAATATTTTCAAAATATAGTCTCAAAACATGCTAAAAATCGATATTTTAGGTGCGTAAAGGTGATATCTCAAATTCAGGCCCAAAACACCCGAAATATCGATATTATGGGGTCCCAGAAGCGATCTGTACATGCCTACTCAGTGCTAGAATATTTTCAAAATATAGGCTCAAAACATGCTAAAAATCGATATTTTAGGTGCGTAAAGGCGATATCTCAAATTCAGGCCCAAAACACCCGAAAATTCGATATTATGGGGTCCCAGAAGCGATCTATAAATGCCTACTCCGTGTTAGAGTATTTACAAAATACAGGCCAAAAAACATGCTCAAAATCGATGTTTTAGGTGCCCAAAAGTCGATACGTGCATGCATCTTCTGTACCCGTTTATATCTCAAATTCAAGCTCAAAACACCCGAAAATTCTATATTTAGGGGTCCCAGAAGCGATCTGTACATGCCTACTCCGTGTTAGAGTATTTCCAAAATACAGGCCAAAAACATACTGAAAATCGATCTTTTAGGTGCCCAAAAGTCGATATGTGCATGCATCTTCTGTACCCGTTTATATCTCGAATTCTGGCCCTAAACACCCGAAAATTCAATATTTTGGGGTCCCAGAAGCAATCTGTACATGCCTACTCAGTGCTAGAATATTTTCAAAATATAGGCTAAAAACATGCTAAAAATCGATATTTAAAGTGCCAAAAAGTCGATATCTCAAATTAAGGCCCAAAACACCCGAAAATTCGATATTTAGGGGTCCCAGAAGCGATCTGTACATGCCTACTCCGTGTTAGAGTATTTTCAAAATACAGGCCAAAAACATACTAAAAATCGATCTTTTAGGTGCCCAAAAGTCGACATGTGCATGCATCTTCTGTACCCGTTTATATCTCAAATTCTGGCCCTAAATGCCCGAAAATTCGATATTTCTGGGTCTCAGAAGTGATCTGTACATGCCTACTCAGTGCAAGAATGTTTTTAAAATATAGGCTCAAAACATGCTCAAAATCGATATTTTAGTTGCCTAAAAGTCGATATGTGCATGTATCTTTTGTACTCATTTATATCTCAAATTCAAGCTCAAAACACCCGAAAATTCGATATTTTGGGGTCCCAGAAGCGATTTGTACATGCCTTCTCAGTGCTAGAAAATTTTCAAAATATAGTCTAAAAACATGCTAAAAATCGATCTTTTAGGTGCCAAAAAGTCGATATCTCAAATTCAGTCCCAAAACACCCGAAAATTCGATATTTAGGGGTCCCAGAAGCGATTTGTACATGCCTACTCCGTGTTAGAGTATTTTCAAAATACAGGCCAAAAACATACTGAAAATCGATCTTTTAGGTGCACAAAAGTCAATATGTGCATGAATCTTCTGTACCCGTTTATATCTCAAATTCAGGCTCAAAACACCCGAAAATTCGATATTTTGGGGTCCTAGAAGCGATCTGTACATTCCTACTTCGTGTTAGAGTATTTTCAAAATAAATGCCCAAAACATGCTGAAAACCGATATCTTAGATGCCCAAAGTCAATATGTGCATGTATCTTCTGTACCCGTTTATATCTCAAATTCAGGCTCAAAACACCCGAAAATTCAATATTTTTGGGTCCCAGAAGCAATCTCTAAATGCCTACTCAGTGCTAGAATATTTTCAAAATATAGGCTAAAAACATGCAAAAAATCGATATTTTATGTGCGTAAAGGCGATATCTCAAATTCAGGCCCATAACACACGAAAATTCGATATTATGGGGTCCCAGAATCGATCTGTACATGCCTACTCAGTGCTAGAATATTTTCAAAATATAGGCTCAAAACATGCTAAAAATCGATATTTTAGGTGCGTAAAGGCGATATCTCAAATTCAGGCCCAAAACACCCGAAAATTCGATATTAAGGGGTCCCAGAAGCGATCTGTACATGCCTACTCAGTGCTAGAATATTTTCAAAATATAGGCTAAAAACATGCTAAAAATCGATCTTTTAGGTGCCAAAAAGTCGATATGTGCATGCATCTTCTGTACTCGTTCATATCTCAAATTCAAGCTCAAAACACCCGAAAATTCGATATTTTGGGGTCCCATAAGCGATCTGTACATGCCTACTCAGTGCTAAAATATTTTCAAAATATAGGCTAAAAACATGCTAAAAATCGATCTTTTAGGTGCCAAAAAGTCGATATCTCAAATTCAGTCCCAAAACACCCGAAAATTCGATATTTAGGGGTCCCAGAAGGGATCTGTACATGCCTACTCCGTGTTAGAGTATTTTCAAAATACAGGCCAAAAACATACTGAAAATCGATCTTTTTGGTGACCAAAAGTCGATATGTGCTTGCATCATCTGTACCCGTTTATATCTCAAATTCTGGCCCTAAACACCCGAAAATTCGATATTTTGGGGTCCCAGAAGCGATCTGTACATGCCTACTCTGTGTTAGAGTATTTACAAAATACAGGCCCAAAACATGCTCAAAATCGATGTTTTAGGTGCCCAAAAGTCGAGATGTGCATGCATCTTCAGTACCCGTTTATATCTCAAATTCAGGCACAAAACACCCGAAAATTCAATATATTTGGGTCCCAGAAGCAATCTCTACATGCCTACTCAGTGCTAGAATATTTTCAAAATATAGGCTAAAAACATGCAAAAAATCGATATTTTAGGTGCGTAAAGGCGATATCTCAAATTCAGGCCCAAACCACACGAAAATTCGATATTATGGGGTCCCAGAATCGATCTGTACATGCCTACTCAGTGCTAGAATATTTTCTAAATATAGGCTCAAAACATGCTAAAAATCGATATTTTAGGTGCGTAAAGGCGATATCTCAAATTCAGGCCCAAAACACCCGAAAATTCGATATTAAGGGGTCCCAGAAGCGATCTGTACATGCCTACTCAGTGCTAGAATATTTTCAAAATATAGGCTAAAAACATGCTAAAAATCGATCTTTTAGGTGCCAAAAAGTCGATATGTGCATGCATCTTCTGTACTCGTTCATATCTCAAATTCAAGCTCAAAACACCCGAAAATTCGATATTTTGGGGTCCCATAAGCGATGTGTACATGCCTACTCAGTGCTAGAATATTTTCAAAATATAGGCTAAAAACATGCTAAAAATCGATCTTTTAGGTGCCAAAAAGTCGATATCTCAAATTCAGTCCCAAAACACCTGAAAATTCGATATTTAGGGGTCCCAGAAGGGATCTGTACATGCCTACTCCGTGTTAGAGTATTTTCAAAATACAGGCCAAAAACATACTGAAAATCGATCTTTTTGGTGACCAAAAGTCGATATGTGCTTGCATCATCTGTACCCGTTTATATCTTAAATTCTGGCCCTAAACACCCGAAAATTCGATATTTTGGGGTCCAAGAAGCGATCTGTACATGCCTACTCTGTGTTAGAGTATTTACAAAATACTGGGCCAAAACATGCTCAAAATCGATGTTTTAGGTGCCCAAAAGTCGAGATGTGCATGCATCTTCAGTACCCGTTTATATTTCAAATTCAGGCTCAAAACACCCGAAAATTCAATATATTTGGGTCCCAGAAGCAATCTCTACATGCCTACTCAGTGCTAGAATATTTTCAAAATATAGGCTAAAAACATGCAAAAAATCGATATTTTAGGTGCGTAAAGGCGATATCTCAAATTCAGGCCCAAACCACACGAAAATTCGATATTATGGGGTCCCAGAATCGATCTGTACATGCCTACTCAGTGCTAGAATATTTTCAAAATATAGGCTCAAAACATGCTAAAAATCGATATTTTAGGTGCGTAAAGGCGATATCTCAAATTCAGGCCCAAAACACCCGAAAATTCGATATTAAGGGGTCCCAGAAGCGATTTGTACATGCCTACTCAGTGCTAGAATATTTTCAAAATATAGGCTAAAAACATGCTAAAAATCGATCTTTTAGGTGCCAAAAAGTCGATATGTGCATGCATCTTCTGTACTCGTTCATATCTCAAATTTAAGCTCAAAACACCCGAAAATTCGATATTTTGGGGTCCCATAAGCGATCTGTACATGCCTACTCAGTGCTAGAATATTTTCAAAATATAGGCTAAAAACATGCTAAAAATCGATCTTTTAGGTGCCAAAAAGTCGATATCTCAAATTCAGTCCCAAAACACCTGAAAATTCGATATTTAGGGGTCCCAGAAGGGATCTGTACATGCCTACTCCGTGTTAGAGTATTTTCAAAATACAGGCCAAAAACATACTGAAAATCGATCTTTTTGGTGACCAAAAGTCGATATGTGCTTGCATCATCTGTACCCGTTTATATCTCAAATTCTGGCCCTAAACACCCGAAAATTCGATATTTTGGGGTCCCAGAAGCGATCTGTACATGCCTACTCTGTGTTAGAGTATTTACAAAATACAGGCCCAAAACATGCTCAAAATCGATGTTTTAGGTGCCCAAAAGTCGAGATGTGCCTGCATCTTCAGTACCCGTTTATATCTCAAATTCAGGCTCAAAACACCCGAAAATTCGATATTTTGGGGTCCCAGAAGCCTACATGCCTACTCCGTGTTAGAGTATTTTCAAAATACATGCCCAAAACATGCTGAAAATCGATATCTTAGATGCACAAAGTCAATATGTGCATGTATCTTCTGTACCCGTTTATATCTCAAATTCAGGCTCAAAACACAAGAAAATTCAATATTTTGGGGTCTCAGAAGCAATCTCTACATGCCTATTCAGTGCTAAAACATTTTAAAAATATAGGCTAAAAACATGCTAAAAATCGATCCTTTAGGAGCCAAAAAGTCGATATCTCAAATTTAGTCCCAAAACACCCGAAAATTCGATATTTTGGAGTCCCAGAAGCGATCTGTACATGCCTACTCCGTGTTAGAGTATTTTCAAAATACAGGCCCAAAACATGCTCAAAATCGATGTTTTAGGTGCCCAAAAGTCGATATGTGCATGCATCTTCAGTACCCGTTTATATCTCAAATTCAGGCTCAAAACACCCGAAAATTCGATATTATGTGGTCCCAGAAGCGATCTATAAATGCCTACTCCGTGTTAGAGTATTTACAAAATACAGGCCAAAAAACATGCTCAAAATCGATGTTTTAGGTGCCCAAAAGTGGATACGTGCATGCATCTTCTGTACCCGTTTATATCTCAAATTCAGGCTCAAAACACGCGAAAATTCTATATTTAGGGGTCCCAGAAGCGATCTGTACATGCTTACTCCGTGTTAGAGTATTTCCAAAATACAAGCCAAAAACATACTGAAAATCGATCTTTTAGGTGCCCAAAAGTCGATATGTGCATGCATCTTCTGTACCCGTTTATATCTCAAATTCTGGCCCTAAACACCCGAAAATTCAATATTTTGGGGTCCCAGAAGGAATCTGTACATGCCTACTCAGTGCTAGAATATTTTCAAAATATAGGCTAAAAACATGCTAAAAATCGATATTTTAGGTGCCAAAATGTCGATATCTCAAATTAAGGCCCAAAACACCCGAAAATTCGATATTTAGGGGTCCCAGAAGCGATCTGTACATGCCTACTCCGTGTTAGAGTATTTTCAAATTACAGGCCAAAAACATACTGAAAATCGATCTTTTAGGTGCCCAAAAGTCGACATGTGCATGCATCTTATGTACCCGTTTATATCTCAAATTCTGGCCCTAAATGCCCGAAAATTCGATATTTCTGGGTCTCAGAAGTGATCTGTACATGCCTACTCAGTGCTAGAATGTTTTTAAAATATAGGCTCAAAACATGCTCAAAATCGATATTTTAGTTGCCTAAAAGTCGATATGTGCATGCATCCTCTGTACTCATTTATATCTCAAATTCGAGCTCAAAACACCCGAAAATTCGATATTTTGGGGTCCCAGAAGCGATTTGTACATGCCTTCTCAGTGCTAGAAAATTTTCAAAATATAGTCTAAAAACATGCTAAAAATCGATCTTTTAGGTGCCAAAAAGTCGATATCTCAAATTCAGTCCCAAAACACCCGAAAATTCGATATTTAGGGGTCCCAGAAGCGATTTGTACATGCCTACTCCGTGTTAGAGTATTTTCAAAATACAGGCCAAAAACATACTGAAAATCGATCTTTTAGGTGCACAAAAGTCAATATGTGCATGAATCTTCTGTACCCGTTTATATCTCAAATTCTGGCCCTAAACACCCGAAAATTCGATATTTTGGGGTCCCAGAAGCGATCTGTACATGCCTATTCCGTGTTAAAGTATTTACAAAATACAGGCCCAAAACATGCTCAAAATCGATGTTTTTGGTGCCTAAAAGTCGATATGTGCATGCATCTACAGTACCCGTTTATATCTCAAATTCAGGCTCAAAACACCCGAAAATTCGATATTTTGGGGTCCTAGAAGCGATCTCTACATTCCTACTTCGTGTTAGAGTATTTTCAAAATAAATGCCCAAAACATGCTGAAAATCGATATCTTAGATGCCCTAAGTCAATATGTGCATGTATCTTCTGTACCCGTTTATATCTCAAATTCAGGCTCAAAACACCCGAAAATTCAATATTTTTGGGTCCCAGAAGCAATCTCTACATGCCTACTCAGTGCTAGAATATTTTCAAAATATATGCTAAAAACATGCAAAAAATCGATATTTTAGGTGCGTAAAGGCGATATCTCAAATTCAGGCCCAAAACACACGAAAATTCGATATTATGGTGTCCTAGAAGCGATCTGTACATGCCTACTCAGTGCTAGAATATTTTCAAAATATAGACTCAAAACATGCTAAAAATCGATATTTTAGGTGCGTAAAGGCGATATCTCAAATTCAGGCCCAAAACACCCGAAAATTCGATATTAAGGGGTCCCAGAAGCGATCTGTACATGCCTACTCAGTGCTAGAATATTTTCAAAATATAGGCTAAAAACATGCTAAAAATCGATCTTTTAGGTGCCAAAAAGTCGATATGTGCATGCATCTTCTGTACTCGTTTATATCTCAAATTCTAGCTCAAAACACCCGAAAATTCGATATTTTGGGGTCCCATAAGCGATCTGTACATGCCTACTCAGTGCTAGAATATTTTCAAAATATAGGCTAAAAACATGCTAAAAATCGATCTTTTAGGTTCCAAAAAGTCGATATCTCAAATTCAGTCCCAAAACACCCGAAAATTCGATATTTAGGGGTCCCAGAAGGGATCTGTACATGCCTACTCCGTGTTAGAGTATTTTCAAAATACAGGCCAAAAACATACTGAAAATCGATCTTTTTGGTGCCCAAAAGTCGATATGTGCTTGCATCATCTGTACCCGTTTATATCTCAAATTCTGGCCCTAAACACCCGAAAATTCGATATTTTGGGGTCCCAGAAGCGATCTGTACATGCCTACTCTGTGTTAGAGTATTTACAAAATACAGGCCAAAAACATGCTTAAAATCGATGTTTTAGGTGCCCAAAAGTCGAGATGTGCATGCATCTCCAGTACCCGTTTATATCTCAAATTCAGGCTCAAAACACCCGAAAATTCGATATTTGGGGGCCCAGAAGCGATCTGTACATGCCTACTCCGTGTTAGAGTATTTTCAAAATACATGCCCAAAACATGCTGAAAATCGATATCTTAGATGCACAAAGTCAATATGTGCATGTATCTACTGTACCCGTTTATATCTCAAATTCAGGCTCAAAACACAAGAAAATTCAATATTTTGGGGTCTCAGAAGCAATCTCTACATGCCTATTCAGTGCTAAAACATTTTAAAAATATAGGCTAAAAACATGCTAAAAATCGATCCTTTAGGAGCCAAAAAGTCGATATCTCAAATTTAGTTCCAAAACACCCGAAAATTCGATATTTTGGCGTCCCAGAAGCGATCTGTACATGCCTACTCCGTGTTAGAGTATTTTCAAAATACAGGCCAAAAACATACTGAAAATCGATCTTTTAGGTGCCCAAAAGTCGATATGTGCATGCATCTTCTGTACCGGTTTATATCTCAAATTCTGGCCCTAAACACCCGAAAATTCGATATTTTGGGGTCCCAGAAGCGATCTGTACATGCCTACTCAGTGCTAGAATTTTTTCAAAATATAGGCTCAAAACATGCTCAAAATCAATATTTTAGGTGCCCAAAAGTTGATATGTGCATACATCTTCTGTACTCGTTTATATCTCAAATTCAGGCTTAAAACACCCGAAAATTCGATATTTTGGGGTCCCCGAAGCGATCTGTACATGCCTACTCAGTGCTAGAATATTTTCAAAATATAGGCTAAAAATCGATATTTTAGGTGCGTAAAGGCGATATCTCAAATTCAGGCCCAAAAAACCCGAAAATTCGATATTATGGGGTCCCAGAAGTGATCTGTACATGCCTACTCCGTGTTAGAGTATTTACAAAATACAGGCCCAAAAACATGCTCAAAATCGATGTTTTAGGTGCCCAAAAGTCGATATGTGCTTGCATCTTCAGTACCCGTTTATATCTTAAATTCAGGCTCAAAACACCCGAAAATTCGATATTTTGGGGTCCCAGAAGCGATCTGTACATGCCTACTCCGTGTTAGAGTATTTTCAAAATAAATGCCCAAAATATGCTGAAAATCGATATTTTAGATGCCCAAAGTCAATATGTGCATGTATCTTCTGTACCCGTTTATATCTCAAATTCAGGCGCAAAACACCCGAAAATTCAATATTTTGGGGTCCCAGAAGCAATCTCTACATGCCTACTCAGTGCTAGAATATTTTCAAAATATAGTTTAAAAACATGCTAAAAATTGATCTTTTAGGTGTCAAAAAGTCGATATCTCAAATTCAGTCCCAAAACACCCGAAAATTCGATATTTAGGGGTCCCAGAAGCGATCTGTACATGCCTACTCCGTGTTAGAGTATTTTCAAAATACAAGCCAAAAACATACTGAAAATCGATCTTTTAGGTCCCCAAAAGTCGATATGTGCATGCATCTTCTGTACCCGTTTATATCTCAAATTCTGGCCGTAAACACCCGACAATTCAATATTTTGGATCTCCCAGAAGCAATCTGTACATGCCTACTCAGTGCTAGAATATTTTCAAAATATAGGCTAAAAACATGCTAAAAATCGATATTTTAGGTGCCAAAAAGTCGATATCTCAAATTAAGGCCCAAAACACCCGAAAATTCGATATTTAGTGGTCCCAGAAGCGATCTGTACATGCCTACTCCGTGTTAGAGTATTTTCAAAATACAGGCCAAAAACATACTGAAAATCGATCTTTTAGGAGCCCAAAAGTCGATATGTGCATGCATCTTCTGTACCCGTTTATATCTCAAATTTTGGCCCTAAACACCCGAAAATTCGATATTTTGGGGTCCCAGAAGCAATCTGTACATGCCTACTCAGTGCTAGAATATTTTTAAAATATAGGCTCAAAACATGCTAAAAATCGATATTTTAGGTGCGTAAAGGCGATATCTCAAATTCAGGCCCAAAACACCCGAAAATTCGATATTTTGGGGTCCCAGAAGCGATCTGTACATGCCTACTCCGTGTTAGAGTATTTTCAAAATACAGGCCCAAAACATGCTCAAAATCGATGTTTTAGGTGCCCAAAAGTCGATATGTGCATGCATCTTCAGTACCCGTTTATATCTCAAATTCAGGCTCAAAACACCCGAAAATTCGATATTTTTGGGTCCCAGAAGCGATCTGTACATGCCTACTCCGTGTTAGAGTATTTTCAAAATACAGGCCCAAAACATGCAGAAAATCGATATTTTAGATGCCCAAAGTCAATATGTGCATGTATCTTCTGTACCCGTTTATATCTCAAATTCAGGCTCAAAACACAAGAAAATTCAATATTTTGGGGTCCCATAAGCAATCTGTACATGCCTACTGAGTGATAGAATATTATCAAAATATAGGCTAAAAACATGCTAAAAATCGATATTTTAAGTGCCAAAAAGTCGATATCTCAAGTTCAGTCCCAAAACACCCGAAAATTCAATATTTAGGGGTCCCAGAAGGGATCTGTACATGCCTACTCCGTGTTAGAGTATTTTCAAAATAGAGGCCAAAAACAAACTGAAAATCGATCTTTTAGGTGCCTAAAAGTCGATATGTGCATGCATCTTCTGTACCCGTTTATATCTCAAATTCTGGCCCTAAACACCCAAAAATTCGATATTTTGGTATCCTAGAAGCGATCTGTACATGCCTACTCAGTGCTAGAATGTTTTCAAAATATAGGCTCAAAACATGCTCAAAATCGATATTTTAGGTGCCCAAAAGTCGATATGTTCATGCATCTTCTCTACTCATTTATATCTCAAATTCAAGCTCGAAACACCCGAAAATTCGTTATTTTGGGGTCTCAGAAGCGATCTGTACATGCCTACTCAGTGCTAGAATATTTTCAAAATATAGTCTCAAAACATGCTAAAAATTGATATTTTAGGTGCGTTAAGGCGATATCACAAATTCAGGCCCAAAACACCCGAAAATTCGATATTATGGGGTCCCAGAAGCGATCTGTAAATGCCTACTCCGTGTTAGAGAATTTACAAAATACAGGCCCAAAATATGCTCAAAATCGATGTTTTAGGTGACCAAAAGTCGATATGTGCATGCATCTTCAGAACCCGTTTATATCTCAAATTCAGGCTCAAAACACCCGAAAATTCGATATTTTGGTGTCCCAGAAGCGATCTGTACATGCCTACTCCGTGTTATAGTATTTTCAAAATATATGCCTAAAACATGCTGAAAATCGATCTTTTAGGTGCCCAAAAGTCGATATGTGCATGCATCTTCTGTACCCGATTATATCTCAAATTCTGGCCCTGAACACCCGAAAATTCAATATTTTGGGGTCCCAGAAGCAATCTGTACATGCTTACTCAGTGCTAGAATATTTTCAAAATATAGGCTAAAAACATGCTAGATATCGGTATTTTAGGTGCCAAAAAGTCGATATCTCAAATTCAGTCCCAAAACACCCGAAAATTCGATATTTAGGGGTCCCAGAAGCAAACTGCACATGCCTACTCCGTGTTAGAGTATTGACAAAATACAGGCCCAAAACATGCTCAAAATCGATGTTTTAGGTGCCCAAAAGTCGATATGTGCATGCATCTTCAGTACCCGTTTATATCTCAAATTCAAGCTCAAAACACACGAAAATTCGATATTTTGGGGTCCCAGAAGCGTTTTGTACATGCCTACTCCGTGTTAGAGTATTTTCAAAATACATGCCCAAAACATGCTGAAAATCGATATTTTAGATGCCCAAAGTCAATATGTGCATGTATCTTCTGTACCCGTTTATATCTCAAATTCAGGCTCAAAACACCCGAAAATTCGATATTTTGGGGTCCCTGAAGCGATCTGTACATGCCTACTCAGTACTAGAATGTTTTCAAAATACAGGCCCAAAACATGCTCAAAATCGATGTTTTAGGTGCCAAAAAGTCGATATGTGCATGCATCTTCATTACCCGTTTATATCTCAAATTCTGGCCCTAAACACCAGAAAATTCGATATTTTGGGGTCCCAGAAGCGATCTGTACATTCCTACTCCGTGTTAGAGTATTTTCAAAATACATGCCCAAAACATGCTGAAAATCGATATTTTAGATGCCCAAAGTCAATATGTGCATGTATCTTCTGTACCCGATTATATCTCAAATTCTGGCCCTAAACACCCGAAAATTCAATATTTTGGGGTCCCAGAAGCAATCTGTACATGCT
The DNA here is from genome assembly GCA_033782935.1 of Petrolisthes cinctipes. Taxonomy (NCBI): domain Eukaryota; kingdom Metazoa; phylum Arthropoda; class Malacostraca; order Decapoda; family Porcellanidae; genus Petrolisthes; species Petrolisthes cinctipes. The sequence continues at coordinate 693,927 of JAWQEG010001675.1, forward strand.
TACTCAGTGCTAAAATATTTTCAAAATATAGGCTAAAAACATGCTAAAAATCGATATTTTAGGTGCCAAAAAGTCGATATCTCAAATTAAGGCCTAAAACACCCGAAAATTCGTTATTTAGGGGTCTCAGAAGCGATCTGTACATGCCTACTCCGTGTTAGAGTATTTTCAAAAAACAGGCCAAAAACATACTGAAAATCGATCTTTTAGGTGCCCAAAAGTCGATATGTGCATGCATCTTCTGTACCCGTTTATATCTCAAATTCTGTCCCTAAACACCTGAAAATTCGATATTTTTGTGTCCCAGAAGCGATCTGTACATGCCTACTCAGTGCTAGAATGTTTTAAAAATATAGGCTCAAAACATACTCAAAATCGATATTTTAGGTGCCCAAAAGTCGATATGTGCATGCTTCTTCTGTACCTGTTTATATCTCAAATTCTGGCCCTAAACCCCCGAAAATTCGATATTTTTGGGTCCCAGAAGCGATCTGTACATGCCTACTCCGTGTATACAGGCCAAAAACATACTGAAAATCGATCTTTTAGGTGCCCAAAAGTCGATATGCGCATGCATCTTCTGTACCCGTTTATATCTCAAATTCTGGCCCTAAACACCCGAAAATTCGATATTTTTGGGTCCCAGAAGCGATCTGTACATGCCTACTCAGTGCTATAATGTTTTCAAAATATAGGCTCAAAACATGCTAAAAATCGATATTTTAGGTGCGTAAAGGCGATATCTCAAATTGAGGCCCAAAACACCCGAAAATTCGATATTTTGGGGTCCCAGAAGCGATCTGTACATGCCTACTCCGTGTTAAAGTATTGACAAAATACAGGCCCAAAACATGCTCAAAATCGATCTTTTAGGTGCCCAAAAGTCGATATGTGCATGCATCTTCAGTACCCGTTTATATCTCAAATTCAGGCTCAAAACACCCGAAAATTCAATATTTTGGGGTCCCAGAAGCAATCTGTACATGCCTACTCAGTGCTAGAATATTTTCAAAATATAGTCTAAAAACATGCTAAAAATCGATCTTTTAGGTGCCAAAAAGTCGATATCTCAAATTCAGTCCCAAAACACCCGAAAATTCGATATTTAGGGGTCCCAGAAGCGATCTGTACATGCCTACTCCGTGTTAGAGTATTTTCCAAATTCAGGCCCAAAACATGCTGAAAATCGATATTTTTGGTGCCCAAAGTCAATATGTGTATGCATCTTCTATACTCGTATATATCTCAAATTCTGGCCCTAAACACCCGAAAATTCGATATTTTGGGGTCCCAGAAGCGATCTGTACATGCCTACTCCGTGTTAGAGTATTTTCAAAATACATGCCCAAAACATGCTGAAAATCGATATTTTAGATGCCCAAAGTCAATATGTGCATGTATCTTCTGTACCCGTTTATATCTCAAATTCAGGCTCAAAACACCCGAAAATTCGATATTTTGGGGTCCCAGAAGCGATCTGTACATGCCTACTCAGTGCTAGAATGTTTTCAAAATATAGGCTCAAAACATGCTCAAAATCGATATTTTAGGTGCCCAAAAGTCGATATGTGCATGCATCTTTTATACTCGTTTATATCTCAAATTCAAGCTCAAAACACCCGAAAATTCGATATTTTGGGGTCCCAGAAGCGATCTGTACATGCCTACTTCGTGCTAGAATATTTTCAAAATACAGGCCAAAAACATGCTCAAATTCGATGTTTTAGGTGCCTAAAAGTCGGTATGTGCATGCATCTTCAGTACCCGTTTATATCTCAAATTCAGGCTCAAAACACCCGAAAATTCGATATTTTGGGGTCACAGAAGCGATCTGTACATGCCTACTCCGTGTTATAGTATTTTCAAAATACATGCCCAAAACATGCTGAAAATCGATATTTTAGATGCCCAAAGTCAATATGTGCATGTATCTTCTGTACCCGTTTATATCTCAAATTCAGGCTCAAAACACCCGAAAATTCAATATTTTGGGGTCCCAGAAGCAATCTGTACATGCCTACTCAGTGCTAGAATATTTTCAAGATATAGGCTAAAAACATGCTAAAAATCGATCTTTTAGGTGCCAAAAAGTCGATATTTCAAATTCAGTCCCAAAACACCCGAAAATTCGATATTTAGGGGTCCCAGAAGCGATCTGTACATGCCTACTCCCTATTAGAGTATTTTCAAAATACAGGTCAAAAACATACTGAAAATCGATCTTTTAGGTGCCCAAAAGTCGATATGTACATGCATCTTCTGTACCCGTTTATATCTCAAATTCTGGCCCTAAACACCCGAAAATTCAATATTTTGGGGTCACAGAAGCAATCTGTACATGCCTACTCAGTGCTAGAATGTTTTCAAAATATAGGCTAAAAACATGCTAAAAATAGATCTTTTAGGTGCTAAATAGTCGATATATCAAATTCAGTCCCAAAACACCCGAAAATTCGATATTTAGGGGTCCCAGAAGCGATCTGTAGATGCCTACTCCCTATTAGAGTATTTTCAAAATACAGGTCAAAAACATACTGAAAATCGATCTTTTAGGTGCCCAAAAGTCGATATGTACATGCATCTTCTGTACCCGTTTATATCTCAAATTCTGGCCCTAAACACCCGAAAATTCAATATTTTGGGGTCACAGAAGCAATCTGTACATGCCTACTCAGTGCTAGAATGTTTTCAAAATATAGGCTCAAAACATGCTAAAAATAGATATTTTAGGTGCCAAAAAATCGATATCTCAAATTAAGGCCCAAAACACGCGAAAATACGATATTTAGGGGTCCCAGAAGCGATCTGTACATGCCTACTCCGTGTTAGAGTATTTTCAATATACAGGCCAAAAACATACTGAAAATCGATCTTTTAGGTGCCCAAAAGTCGATATGTGCATGCATCTTCAGTACCCGTTTATATCTCAAATTCAGGCTCAAAACACCCGAAAATTCGATATTTTGGGGTCCCAGAAGCGATCTGTACATGCCTACTCCGTGTTAGAGTATTTTCAAAATACAGGCCCAAAACATGCTGAAAATCGATATTTTAGATGCCCAAAGACAATATGTGCATGTATCTTCTGTACCCGTTTATATCTCAAATTCAGGCTCAAAACCCCCGAAAATTCAATATTTTTGGGTCCCAGAAGCAATCTGTACATGCCTACTCAGTGCTAGAATATTTTCAAAACATAGGCTCAAAACATGCTAAAAATCGTTATTTTAGGTGCCAAAAAGTCGATATCTCAAATTAAGGCCCAAAATACCCGAAAATTCGATATTTAGGGGTCCCAGAAGCGATCTGTACATGCCTACTCCGTGTTAGAGTATTTTCAAAATACAGGCCCAAAACATGCTCAAAATCGATGTTTTAGGTGCCAAAATGTCAATATGTGCATACATCTTCAGTACCCGTTTACATCTCAAATTCAGGCTCAAAACACACGAAAATTCGATATTTTGGGGTCCCAGAAACGATCTGTACATGCCTACTTCGTGCTAGAATATTTTCAAAATACAGGCCAAAAACATGCTCAAAATCGATGTTTTAGGTTCCCAAAAGTCGATATGTGCATGTATCTTCAGTACCCGTTTATATCTCAAATTCTGGCCCTAAACACCCGAAAATTCGATATTTTTGGGTCCCAGAAGCGATCTGTACATGCCTACTCAGTGCTAGAATGTTTAAAATATAGGCTCAAAACATGCTCAAAATCGATATTTTAGGTGCCCAAAAGTCGATATGTGCATGCATCTTCTGTACTCGTTTATATCTCAAATTCAGGCTCAAAACACCCGAAAATTCGATATTTTGGGGTCCCAGAAGCGATCTGTACATGCCTACTCCGTGCTAGAATATTTTCAAAATACAGGCCAAAAACATGCTCAAAATCGATGTTTTAGGTTCCCAAAAGTCGATATGTGCATGCATCTTCAGTACCCGTTTATATCTCAAATTCAGGCTCAAAACACCCGAAAATTCGATATTTTGGGGTCCCAGAAGCGATCTGTACATGCCTACTGCGTGTTATAGTATTTTCAAAATACATGCCCAAAACATGCTGAAAATCGATATTTTAGATGCCCAAAGTCAATATGTGCATGTATCTTTTGTACCCGTTTGTATCTCAAATTCAGGCTCAAAACTCCCGAAAATTCAATATTTTGGGGTCCCAGAAGCAATCTGTACATGCCTACTCAGTGCTAGAATATTTTCAAGATATAGGCTAAAAACATGCTAAAAATCGATCTTTTAGGTGCTAAAAAGTCGATATATCAAATTCAGTCCCAAAACTCCCGAAAATTCGATATTTAGGGGTCCCAGAAGCGATCTGTAGATGCCTACTCCCTATTAGAGTATTTTCAAAATACAGGTCAAAAACATACTGAAAATCGATCTTTTAGGTGCCCAAAAGTCGATATGTACATGCATCTTCTGTACCCGTTTATATCTCAAATTCTGGCCCTAAACACCCGAAAATTCAATATTTTGGGGTCACAGAAGCAATCTGTACATGCCTACTCAGTGCTAGAATTTTTTCAAAATATAGGCTCAAAACATGCTAAAAATCGATATTTTAGGTGCCAAAAAATCGATATCTCAAATTAAGGCCCAAAACACCCGAAAATTCGATATTTAGGGGTCCCAGAAGCGATCTGTACATGCCTACTCCGTGTTAGAGTATTTTCAATATACAGGCCAAAAACATACTGAAAATCGATCTTTTAGGTGCCCAAAAGTCGATATGTGCATGCATCTTCAGTACCCGTTTATATCTCAAATTCAGGCTCAAAACACCCGAAAATTCGATATTTTGGGGTCCCAGAAGCGATCTGTACATGCCTACTCCGTGTTAGAGTATTTTCAAAATACAGGCCCAAAACATGCTGAAAATCGATATTTTAGATGCCCAAAGACAATATGTGCATGTATCTTCTGTACCCGTTTATATCTCAAATTCAGGCTCAAAACCCCCGAAAATTCAATATTTTTGGGTCCCAGAAGCAATCTGTACATGCCTACTCAGTGCTAGAATATTTTCAAAACATAGGCTAAAAACATGCTAAAAATCGTTATTTTAGGTGCCAAAAAGTCGATATCTCAAATTAAGGCCCAAAATACACGAAAATTCGATATTTAGGGGTCCCAGAAGCGATCTGTACATGCCTACTCCGTGTTAGAGTATTTTCAAAATACAGGCCCAAAACATGCTGAAAATCGATATTTTAGATGCCCAAAGACAATATGTGCATGTATCTTCTGTACCCGTTTATATCTCAAATTCAGGCTCAAAACCCCCGAAAATTCAATATTTTTGGGTCCCAGAAGCAATCTGTACATGCCTACTCAGTGCTAGAATATTTTCAAAACATAGGCTAAAAACATGCTAAAAATCGTTATTTTAGGTGCCAAAAAGTCGATATCTCAAATTAAGGCCCAAAATACCCGAAAATTCGATATTTAGGGGTCCCAGAAGCGATCTGTACATGCCTACTCCGTGTTAGAGTATTTTCAAAATACAGGCCCAAAACATGCTCAAAATCGATGTTTTAGGTGCCAAAATGTCAATATGTGCATACATCTTCAGTACCCGTTTACATCTCAAATTCAGGCTCAAAACACACGAAAATTCGATATTTTGGGGTCCCAGAAACGATCTGTACATGCCTACTTCGTGCTAGAATATTTTCAAAATACAGGCCAAAAACATGCTCAAAATCGATGTTTTAGGTTCCCAAAAGTCGATATGTGCATGTATCTTCAGTACCCGTTTATATCTCAAATTCTGGCCCTAAACACCCGAAAATTCGATATTTTTGGGTCCCAGAAGCGATCTGTACATGCCTACTCAGTGCTAGAATGTTCAAAATATAGGCTCAAAACATGCTCAAAATCGATATTTTAGGTGCCCAAAAGTCGATATGTGCATGCATCTTCTGTACTCGTTTATATCTCAAATTCAGGCTCAAAACACCCGAAAATTCGATATTTTGGGGTCCCAGAAGCGATCTGTACATGCCTACTCCGTGTTAGAGTATTTTCAAAATACATGCCCAAAACATGATGAAAATCGATATTTTAGATGCCCAAAGTCAATATGTGCATGTATCTTCTGTACCCGTTTATATCTCAAATTCAGGCTCAAAACACCCGAAAATTCGATATTTTGGGGTCCCAGAAGCGATCTGTACATGCCTACTCAGTGCTAGAATGTTTTCAAAATATAGGCTCAAAACATGCTGAAAATCGATATTTTAGGTGCCCAAAAGTCGATATGTGCATGCATCTTTTATACTCGTTTATATCTCAAATTCAAGCTCAAAACACCCGAAAATTCGATATTTTGGGGTCCCAGAAGCGATCTGTACATGCCTACTTCGTGCTAGAATATTTTCAAAATACAGGCCAAAAACATGCTCAAATTCGATGTTTTAGGTGCCCAAAAGTCTGTATGTGCATGCATCTTCAGTACCCGTTTATATCTCAAATTCAGGCTCAAAACACCCGAAAATTCGATATTTTGGGGTCACAGAAGCGATCTGTACATGCCTACTCCGTGTTATAGTATTTTCAAAATACATGCCTAAAACATGCTGAAAATCGATATTTTAGATGCCCAAAGTCAATATGTGCATGTATCTTCTGTACCCGTTTATATCTCAAATTCAGGCTCAAAACACCCGAAAATTCAATATTTTGGGGTCCCAGAAGCAATCTGTACATGCCTACTCAGTGCTAGAATATTTTCAAGATATAGGCTAAAAACATGCTAAAAATCGATCTTTTATGTGCCAAAAAGTCGATATTTCAAATTCAGTCCCAAAACACCCGAAAATTCGATATTTAGGGGTCCCAGAAGCGATCTGTACATGCCTACTCCCTATTAGAGTATTTTCAAAATACAGGTCAAAAACATACTGATTATCGATCTTTTAGGTGCCCAAAAGTCGATATGTTAATGCATCTTATGTACCCGTTTATATCTCAAATTCTGGCCCTATACACCCGAAAATTCAATATTTTGGGGTCACAGAAGCAATCTGTACATGCCTACTCAGTGCTAGAATATTTTCAAAATATAGGCTAAAAACATGCTAAAAATCGGTATTTTAGGTGCCAAAAATTCGATATCTCAAATTAAGGCCCAAAACACCCGAAAATTCGTTATTTAGGGATCCCACAAGGGATCTGTACATGCCTACTCCGTATTAGAGTATTTTCAAAATACAGGCCCAAAACATGCTCAGAATCGATGTTTTAGGTGCCAAAAAGTCGATATGTGCATGCATCTTCAGTACCCGTTTATATCTCAAATTCAGGCTCAAAACACCCGAAAATTCGATATTTTGGGGTCCCAGAAGCGATCTGTACATGCCTATTCCGTGTTAGAGTACTTTCAAAATACATGCCCAAAACATTCTGAAAATCGATATTTTAGATGCCCAAAGTCAATATGTGCATGTACCTTCTGTACCCGTTTATATCTCAAATTCAGGCTCAAAACACCCGAAAATTCAATATTTTGGGGTCCCAGAAGCAATCTGTACATGCCTACTCAGTGCTAGAATATTTTCAAAATATAGGCTAAAAACATGCTAAAAACCGATATTTTAGGTGCCAAGAAGTCGATATCTCAAATTCTGTCCCAAAACACCCGAAAATTCGATATTTAGGGGTCCCAGAAGCGATCTGTACATGCCTACTCCGTGTTAGAGTATTTTCAAAATACAGGCCAAAAACATACTGAAAATCGATCTTTTAGGTGCCCAAAAGTCGATACGTGCATGCATCTTCTGTAACCGTTTATATCTCAAATTCTGGCCCAAAACACCCGAAAATTCGATATTTTTGGGTCCCAGAAGCTATCTGTACATGCCTACTCAGTGCTAGAATGTTTTCAAAATATAGGCTCAAAACATGCTAAAAATCGATATTTTAGGTGCGTAAAGGCGATATCTCAAATTCAGGCCCAAAACACCCGAAAATTCGATATTTTGGGGTCCCAGAAGCGATCTGTACATCCGTGTCCGTGTTAAAGTATTGACAAAATACAGGCCCAAAACATGCTCAAAATCGATCTTTTAGGTGCCCAAAAGTCGATATGAGCATGCATCTTCTGTACCCGTTTATATCTCAAATTCTGGCCCTAAACACCCGAAAATTCGATATTTAGGGGTCCCAGAAGCGACCTGTACATGCCTACTCAGTGCTAGAATGTTTTCAAAATATAGGCTCAAAACATGCTCAAAATCGATATTTTAGGTGCCCAAAAGTCGATATGTGCATGCATCTTCAGTACCCGTTTATATCTCAAATTCAGGCTCAAAACACCCGAAAATTCGATATTTCGGGGTCCCAGAAGCGATCTGTACATGCCTATTCCGTGTTAGAGTACTTTCAAAATACATGCCCAAAACATTCTGAAAATCGATATTTTTGATGCCCAAAGTCAATATGTGCATGTATCTTCTGTACCCGTTTATATCTCAAATTCAGGCTCAAAACACCCGAAAATTCAATATTTTGGGGTCCCAGAAGCAATCTGTACATGCCTACTCAGTGCTAGAATATTTTCAAAATATAGGCTAAAAACATGCTAAAAATCGATATTTTAGGTGCCAAAAAGTCGATATCTCAAATTAAGGCCCAAAACACCCGAAAATTCGATATTTAGGGGTCCCAGAAGCGATCTGTACATGCCTACTCAGTGCTAGAATGTTTTCAAAATATAGGCTCAAAACATGCTCAAAATCGATATTTTAGGTGCCCAAAAGTCGATATGTGCATGCATCTTCTGTACTCGTTTATATCTCAAATTCAAGCTCAAAACATCCAAAAAATTCGATATTTTTGGGTTTCAGAAGCGATCTGTACATGCCTAGTCAGAGCTAGAATATTTTCAAAATATAGGCTCAAAACATGCTAAAAATCGATATTTTAGGTGCATAAAGGCGATATCTCAAATTCAGGCCCAAAACACCCGAAAATTCGATATTTTGGGATCCCAGAAGCGATCTGTACATGCCTACTCCGTGTTAGAGTATTTACAAAATACAGACCAAAAACATGCTCAAAATCGATCTTTTAGGTGCCCAAAAGTCGATATGTACATGCATCTTCTGTACCCGTTTATATCTCAAATTCTTGCCCTAAACACCCGAAAATTCAATATTTTGGGGTCCCAGAAGCAATCTGTACATGCCTACTCAGTGCTAGAATATTTTCAAAATATAGGCTAAAAACATGCTAAAAATCGGTATTTTAGGTGCCAAAAAGTCGATATCTCAAATTAAGGCCCAAAACACCCGAAAATTCGATATTTAGGGGTCCCACAAGGGATCTGTACATGCCTATTCCGTGTTAGATTATTTTCAAAATACAGGCCCAAAACATGCTCAAAATCGATGTTTTAGGTGCCAAAAGTCGATATGTGCATGCATCTTCAGTACCCGTTTATATCTCAAATTCAGGCTCAAAACACCCGAAAATTCGATATTTTGGGGTCCCACAAGCGATCTGTACATGCCTATTCCGTGTTAGAGTACTTTCAAAATACATGCCCAAAACATTCTGAAAATCGATATTTTAGATGCCCAAAGTCAATATGTGCATGTATCTTCTGTACACGTTTATATCTCAAATTCAGGCTCAAAACACCCGAAAATTCAATATTTTGGGGTCCCAGAAGCAATCTGTACATGCCTACTCAGTGCTAGAATATTTTCAAAATATAGGCTAAAAACATGCTAAAAATCGATATTTTAGGTGCCAAAAAGTCGATATCTCAAATTAAGGCTCAAAACACCCGAAAATTCGATATTTAGGGGTCCCAGAAGCGATCTGTACATACCTACTCCGTGTTAGAGTATTTTCAAAATACAGGCCAAAAACATACTAAAAATCGATCTTTTAGGTGCCCAAAAGTCGATATGTGCATGCATCTTCTGTACCCGTTTATATCTCAAATTCTGGCCCTAAACACCCGAAAATTCGATATTTTTGGGTCCCAGAAGCTATCTGTACATGCCTACTCAGTGCTAGAATGTTTTCAAAATATAGGCTCAAAACATGCTAAAAATCGATATTTTAGGTGCGTAAAGGCGATATCTCAAATTCAGGCCCAAAACACCCGAAAATTCGATATTTTGGGGTCCCAGAAGCGATCTGTACATGCCTACTCCGTGTTAAAGTATTGACAAAATACAGGCCCAAAACATGCTCAAAATCGATGTTTTAGGTGCCCAAAAGTCGATATGTGCATGCATCTTCAGTACCCGTTTATATCTCAAATTCAGGCTCAAAACACCCGAAAATTCAATATTTTGGGGTCCCAGAAGCAATCTGTACATGCCTACTCAGTGCTAGAAAATTTTCGAAATATAGTCTAAAAACATGCTAAAAATCGATCTTTTAGGTGCCAAAAAGTCGATATCTCAAATTCTGTCCCAAAACACCCGAAAATTCGATATTTTGGGGTCCCAAAATTGATCTGTACATGCCTACTCCGTTTTAGAGTATTTTCAAAATGCATGCCCAAAACATGCTGAAAATCGATATTTTTGATGCCCAAAGTCAATATGTGCATGTTTCTTCTCTACCCGTTTATATCTCAAATTCAGGCTCAAAACACCCGATAATTCAATATTTTGGGGTCCCAGAAGCAATCTGTACATGCCTTACTCCGACCTAGAATATTTTCAAAATATAGGCTTAAAACATGCTAAAAATCGATATTTTAGGTGCCAAAAAGTCGATATCTCAAATTAAGGTCCAAAACACCCGAAAATTCGATATTTTGGGGTCCCAGAAGCGATCTGTACATGCCTACTTAGTGCTAGAATGTTCAAAATATAGGCTCAAAACATGCTCAAAATCGATATTTTAGGTGCCCAAAAGTCGATATGTGCATGCATCTTCTGTACTCGTTTATATCTCAAATTCAGGCTCAAAACACCCGAAAATTCGATATTTTGGGGTCCCAGAAGCGATCTGTACATGCCTACTCCGTGCTAGAATATTTTCAAAATACAGGCCAAAAACATGCTCAAAATCATTGTTTTAGGTTCCCAAAAGTCGATATGTGCATGCATCTTCAGTACCCGTTTATATCTCAAATTCAGGCTCAAAACACCCGAAAATTCGATATTTTGGGGTCCCAAAAGCGATCTGTACATGCCTACTCCGTGTTATAGTATTTTCAAAATACATGCCCAAAACATGCTGAAAATCGATATTTTAGATGCCCAAAGTCAATATGTGCATGTATCTTTTGTACCCGTTTGTATCTCAAATTCAGGCTCAAAACTCCCGAAAATTCAATATTTTGGGGTCCCAGAAGCAATCTGTACATGCCTACTCAGTGCTAGAATATTTTCAAGATATAGGCTAAAAACATGCTAAAAATAGATCTTTTAGGTGCTAAATAGTCGATATATCAAATTCAGTCCCAAAACACCCGAAAATTCGATATTTAGGGGTCCCAGAAGCGATCTGTAGATGCCTACTCCCTATTAGAGTATTTTCAAAATACAGGTCAAAAACATACTGAAAATCGATCTTTTAGGTGCCCAAAAGTCGATATGTACATGCATCTTCTGTACCCGTTTATATCTCAAATTCTGGCCCTAAACACCCGAAAATTCAATATTTTGGGGTCACAGAAGCAATCTGTACATGCCTACTCAGTGCTAGAATGTTTTCAAAATATAGGCTCAAAACATGTTAAAAATCGATATTTTAGGTGCCAAAAAATCGATATCTCAAATTAAGGCCCAAAACACCCGAAAATTCGATATTTAGGGGTCCCAGAAGCGATCTGTACATGCCTACTCCGTGTTAGAGTATTTTCAATATACAGGCCAAAAACATACTGAAAATCGATCTTTTAGGTGCCCAAAAGTCGATATGTGCATGCATCTTCAGTACCCGTTTATATCTCAAATTCAGGCTCAAAACACCCGAAAATTCGATATTTTGGGGTCCCAGAAGCGATCTGTACATGCCTACTCCGTGTTAGAGTATTTTCAAAATACAGGCCCAAAACATGCTGAAAATCGATATTTTAGATGCCCAAAGACAATATGTGCATGTATCTTCTGTACCCGTTTATATCTCAAATTCAGGCTCAAAACTACCGAAAATTCAATATTTTTGGGTCCCAGAAGCAATCTGTACATGCCTACTCAGTGCTAGAATATTTTCAAAACATAGGCTAAAAACATGCTAAAAATCGTTATTTTAGGTGCCAAAAAGTCGATATCTCAAATTAAGGCACAAAATACCCGAAAATTCGATATTTAGGGGTCCCAGAAGCGATCTGTACATGCCTACTCCGTGTTAGAGTATTTTCAAAATACAGGCCCAAAACATGCTCAAAATCGATGTTTTAGGTGCCAAAATGTCAATATGTGCATACATCTTCAGTACCCGTTTACATCTCAAATTCAGGCTCAAAACACACGAAAATTCGATATTTTGGGGTCCCAGAAACGATCTGTACATGCCTACTTCGTGCTAGAATATTTTCAAAATACAGGCCAAAAACATGCTCAAAATCGATGTTTTAGGTTCCCAAAAGTCGATATGTGCATGTATCTTCAGTACCCGTTTATATCTCAAATTCTGGCACTAAACACCCGAAAATTCGATATTTTTGGGTCCCAGAAGCGATCTGTACATGCCTACTCAGTGCTAGAATGTTCAAAATATAGGCTCAAAACATGCTCAAAATCGATATTTTAGGTGCCCAAAAGTCGATATGTGCATGCATCTTCTGTACTCGTTTATATCTCAAATTCAGGCTCAAAACACCCGAAAATTCGATATTTTGGGGTCCCAGAAGCGATCTGTACATGCCTACTCCGTGCTAGAATATTTTCAAAATACAGGCCAAAAACATGCTCAAAATCGATCTTTTAGGTGCCCAAAAGTCGATATGTGCATGCATCTTCAGTACCCGTTTATATCTCAAATTCAGGCTCAAAACACCCGAAAATTCGATATTTTGGGGTCCCAGAAGCGATCTGTACATGCCTACTGCGTGTTATAGTATTTTCAAAATACATGCCCAAAACATGCTGAAAATCGATATTTGAGATGCCCAAAGTCAATATGTGCATGTATCTTTTGTACCCGTTTGTTTCTCAAATTCAGGCTCAAAACTCCCGAAAATTCAATATTTTGGGGTCCCAGAAGCAATCTGTACATGCCTACTCAGTGCTAGAATATTTTCAAGATATAGGCTAAAAACATGCTAAAAATCGATCTTTTAGGTGCTAAAAAGTCGATATATCAAATTCAGTCCCAAAACTCCCGAAAATTCGATATTTAGGGGTCCCAGAAGCGATCTGTAGATGCCTACTCCCTATTAGAGTATTTTCAAAATACAGGTCAAAAACATACTGAAAATCGATCTTTTAGGTGCCCAAAAGTCGATATGTACATGCATCTTCTGTACCCGTTTATATCTCAAATTCTGGCCCTAAACACCCGAAAATTCAATATTTTGGGGTCACAGAAGCAATCTGTACATGCCTACTCAGTGCTAGAATGTTTTCAAAATATAGGCTCAAAACATGCTAAAAATCGATATTTTAGGTGCCAAAAAATCGATATCTCAAATTAAGGCCCAAAACACCCGAAAATTCGATATTTAGGGGTCCCAGAAGCGATCTGTACATGCCTACTCCGTGTTAGAGTATTTTCAATATACAGGCCAAAAACATACTGAAAATCGATCTTTTAGGTGCCCAAAAGTCGATATGTGCATGCATCTTCAGTACCCGTTTATATCTCAAACTCAGGCTCAAAACACCCGAAAATTCGATATTTTGGGGTCCCAGAAGCGATCTGTACATGCCTACTCCGTGTTAGAGTATTTTCAAAATACAGGCCCAAAACATGCTGAAAATCGATATTTTAGATGCCCAAAGACAATATGTGCATGTATCTTCTGTACCCGTTTATATCTCAAATTCAGGCTCAAAACCCCCGAAAATTCAATATTTTTGGGTCCCAGAAGCAATCTGTACATGCCTACTCAGTGCTAGAATATTTTCAAAACATAGGCTAAAAACATGCTAAAAATCGTTATTTTAGGTGCCAAAAAGTCGATATCTCAAATTAAGGCCCAAAATACCCGAAAATTCGATATTTAGGGGTCCCAGAAGCGATCTGTACATGCCTACTCCGTGTTAGAGTATTTTCAAAATACAGGCCCAAAACATGCTGAAAATCGATATTTTAGATGCCCAAAGACAATATGTGCATGTATCTTCTGTACCCGTTTATATCTCATTTTCAGGCTCAAAACCCCCGAAAATTCAATATTTTTGGGTCCCAGAAGCAATCTGTACATGCCTACTCAGTGCTAGAATATTTTCAAAACATAGGCTAAAAACATGCTAAAAATCGTTATTTTAGGTGCCAAAAAGTCGATATCTCAAATTAAGGCCCAAAATACCCGAAAATTCGATATTTAGGGGTCCCAGAAGCGATCTGTACATGCCTACTCCGTGTTAGAGTATTTTCAAAATACAGGCCCAAAACATGCTCAAAATCGATGTTTTAGGTGCCAAAATGTCAATATGTGCATACATCTTCAGTACCCGTTTAAATCTCAAATTCAGGCTCAAAACACACGAAAATTCGATATTTTGGGGTCCCAGAAGCGATCTGTACATGCCTACTTCGTGCTAGAATATTTTCAAAATACAGGCCAAAAACATGCTCAAAATCGATGTTTTAGGTTCCCAAAAGTCGATATGTGCATGCATCTTCAGTACCCGTTTATATCTCAAATTCTGGCCCTAAACACCCGAAAATTCGATATTTTTGGGTCCCAGAAGCGATCTGTACATGCCTACTCAGTGCTAGAATGTTCAAAATATAGGCTCAAAACATGCTCAAAATCGATATTTTAGGTGCCCAAAAGTCGATATGTGCATGCATCTTCTGTACTCGTTTATATCTCAAATTCAGGCTCAAAACACCCGAAAATTCGATATTTTGGGGTCCCAGAAGCGATCTGTACATGCCTACTCCGTGCTAGAATATTTTCAAAATACAGGCCAAAAACATGCTCAAAATCGATGTTTTAGGTTCCCAAAAGTCGATATGTGCATGCATCTTCAGTACCCGTTTATATCTCAAATTCAGGCTCAAAACACCCGAAAATTCGATATTTTGGGGTCCCAGAAGCGATCTGTACATGCCTACTGCGTGTTATAGTATTTTCAAAATACATGCCCAAAACATGCTGAAAATCGATATTTTAGATGCCCAAAGTCAATATGTGCATGTATCTTTTGTACCCGTTTGTATCTCAAATTCAGGCTCAAAACTCCCGAAAATTCAATATTTTGGGGTCCCAGAAGCAATCTGTACATGCCTACTCAGTGCTAGAATATTTTCAAGATATAGGCTAAAAACATGCTAAAAATCGATCTTTTAGTTGCTAAAAAGTCGATATATCAAATTCAGTCCCAAAACTCCCGAAAATTCGATATTTAGGGGTCCCAGAAGCGATCTGTAGATGCCTACTCCCTATTAGAGTATTTTCAAAATACAGGTCAAAAACATACTGAAAATCGATCTTTTAGGTGCCCAAAAGTCGATATGTACATGCATCTTCTGTACCCGTTTCTATCTCAAATTCTGGCCCTAAACACCCGAAATTTCAATATTTTGGGGTCACAGAAGCAATCTGTACATGCCTACTCAGTGCTAGAATGTTTTCAAAATATAGGCTCAAAACATGCTAAAAATCGATATTTTAGGTGCCAAAAAATCGATATCTCAAATTAAGGCCCAAAACACCCGAAAATTCGATATTTAGGGGTCCCAGAAGCGATCTGTACATGCCAACTCCGTGTTAGAGTATTTTCAAAATACAGGCCAAAAACATACTGAAAATCGATCTTTTAGGTGCCCAAAAGTCGATATGTGCATGCATCTTCTGTACCCGTTTTATCTCAAATTCTGGCCCTAAACACCCAAAAATTCGATATTTTTGGGTCCCATAAGCGATCTGTACATGCCTACTCAGTGCAAGAATGTTTTCAAAATAAAGGCTCAAAACATGCTCAAAATCGATATTTTAGATGCCCAAAAGTCGATATGTGCATGCATCTTCTGTACTCGTTTATATCTCAAATTCAAGCTCAAAACACCCGAAAATTCGATATTTTGGGGTCCCAGATGCGATCTGTACATGCCTACTCAGTGCTAGAATATTTTAAAAATACAGGCCAAAAAGATGCTCAAAATCGATGTTTTAGGTGCCCAAAAGTCGATATGTGCATGCATCTTCAGTACCCGTTTATATCTCAAATTCAGGCTCAAAACACCTGAAAATTCGATATTTTGGGGTCCCAGAAGCGATCTGTACATGCCTACTACGTGTTAGAGTATTTTCAAAATACATGCCCAAAACATGCTGAAAATCGATATTTTAGATGCCCAAAGTCAATATGTGCATGTATCTTCTGTACCCGTTTATATCTCAAATTCAGGCTCAAAACACCCGAAAATTCAATATTTTGGGGTCCCAGAAGCAATCTGTACATGCCTACTCAGTGCTAGAATATTTAAAAATATAGGCTCAAAACATGGTAAAAATCGATCTTTTAGGTGCCAAAAAGTCGATATCTCAAATTCAGTCCCAAAACACCCGAATATTCGATATTTTGGGGTCCCTGAATTGATCTGTACATGCCTACTCCGTGTTAGAGTTTTTTTAAAATACATGCCCAAAACATGCTGAAAATCGATATTTTAGATGCCCTAAGTCAATATGTGCATGTATCTTCTGTACCCGTTTATATCTCAAATTCAGGCTCAAAACACCCGAAAATTCAATATTTTGGGGTCCCAGAAGCAATCTGTACATGCCTACTCAGTGCTAGAATATTTTCAAAATATAGGCTAAAAACATGCTAAATAATCGATATTATAGGTGCCAAAAAGTCGATATCTCAAATTAAGGCCCAAAACAGTCGAAAATTCGATATTTAGGGGTCCAAGAAGCGATCTGTACATGCCTACTCAGTGCTAGAATCTTTTCAAAATATAGCTCAAAACATGCTCAAAATCGATATTTTAGGTGCCCAAAAGTCGATATGTGCATGCATCTTCTGTACTCGTTTATATCTCAAATTCAAGCTTAAAACACCCGAAAATTCGATATTTTTGGGTCTCAGAAGCGATCTGTACATGCTTACTCTGTGCTAGAATATTTTCAAAATATAGGCTCAAAACATGCTAAAAATCGATATTTTAGGTGCGTAAAGGCGATATCTCAAATTCAGGCCCAAAACACCCAAAAATTCGTTATTTTGGGGTCCTAGTAGCGATCTGTACATGCCTACTCCGTGTTAGAGTATTGACAAAATACAGGCCCAAAACATGCTCAAAATCGATGTTTTAGGTGCCTAAAAGTCGATATGTGCATGCATCTTCAGTACCCGTTTATATCTCAAATTCAGGCTCAAAACACCCGAAAATTCGATATTTTGGGGTCCCAGAAGCGATCTGTACATGCCTACTCAGTGCTAGAATATTTTCAAAATGCATGCCAAAACATGCTGAAAATCGATATTTTAGATGCCCAAAGTCAATATGTGCATGTATCTTCTGTACCCGTTTATATCTCAAATTCAGGCTCAAAACACCCGAAAATTCAATATTTTGGGGTCCCAGAAGCAATCTGTACATGCCTACTCAGTGCTAGAATATTTTCAAAATATACGCTAAAAACATGCTAAAAATCGATATTTTAGGTGCCAAAAAGTCGATATCTCAAATTAACGCCCAAAACACCCGAAAATTTGATATTTAGGGGTCCCAGAAGCGATCTGTACATGCCAACTCCGTGTTAGAGTATTTTCAAAATACAGGCCAAAAACATACTGAAAATCGATCTTTTAGGTGCCCAAAAGTCGATAGGTGCATGCATCTTCTGTACCCGTTTTATCTCAAATTCTAGCCCTAAACACCCAAAAATTCGATATTTTTGGGTCCCAGAAGCGATCTGTACATGCCTACTCAGTGCAAGAATGTTTTCAAAATATAGGCTCAAAACATGCTCAAAATCGATATTTTAGGTGCCCAAAAGTCGATATGTGCATGCATCTTCTGTACTAGTTTATATCTCAAATTCAAGCTCAAAACAC
The DNA here is from genome assembly GCA_033782935.1 of Petrolisthes cinctipes. Classification (NCBI taxonomy): domain Eukaryota; kingdom Metazoa; phylum Arthropoda; class Malacostraca; order Decapoda; family Porcellanidae; genus Petrolisthes; species Petrolisthes cinctipes. The sequence goes on from JAWQEG010001675.1 coordinate 712,103, forward strand.
CCGAAAATTCGATATTTTGGGGTCCCAGAAGCGATCTGTACATGCCTACTCAGTGCTAGAATATTTTAAAAATACAGGCCAAAAAGATGCTCAAAATCGATGTTTTAGGTGCCCAAAAGTCGATATGTGCATGCATCTTCAGTACCCGTTTATATCTCAAATTCAGGTTCAAAACATCTGAAAATTCGATATTTTGGGGTCCCAGAAGCGATCTGTACATGCCTACTACGTGTTAGAATATTTTCAAAATACATGCCCAAAACATGCTGAAAATCGATATTTTAGATGCCCAAAGTCAATATGTGCATGTATCTTCTGTACCCGTTTATATCTCAAATTCAGGCTCAAAACACCCGAAAATTCAATATTTTGGGGTCCCAGAAGCAATCTGTACATGCCTACTCAGTGCTAGAATATTTTCAAAATATAGGCTCAAAACATGGTAAAAATCGATCTTTTAGGTGCCAAAAAGTCGATATCTCAAATTCAGTCCCAAAACACCCGAATATTCGATATTTTGGGGTCCCTGAATTGATCTGTACATGCCTACTCCGTGTTAGAGTATTTTTAAAATACATGCCCAAAACATGCTGAAAATCGATATTTTAGATGCCCAAAGTCAATATGTGCATGTATCTTCTGTACCCGTTTATATCTCAAATTCAGGCTCAAAACACCCGAAAATTCAATATTTTGGGGTCCCAGAAGCAATCTGTACATGCCTACTCAGTGCTAGAATATTTTCAAAATATAGGCTAAAAACATGCTAAATAATCGATATTATAGGTGCCAAAAAGTCGATATCTCAAATTAAGGCCCAAAACAGTCGAAAATTCGATATTTAGGGGTCCAAGAAGCGATCTGTACATGCCTACTCAGTGCTAGAATCTTTTCAAAATATAGCTCAAAACATGCTCAAAATCGATATTTTAGGTGCCCAAAAGTCGATATGTGCATGCATCTTCTGTACTCGTTTATATCTCAAATTCAAGCTTAAAACACCCGAAAATTCGATATTTTTGGGTCTCAGAAGCGATCTGTACATGCTTACTCTGTGCTAGAATATTTTCAAAATATAGGCTCAAAACATGCTCAAAATCGATATTTTAAGTGCGTAAAGGCGATATCTCAAATTCAGGCCCAAAACACCCGAAAAATCGTTATTTTGGGGTCCTAGTAGCGATCTGTACATGCCTACTCCGTGTTAGAGTATTGACAAAATACAGGCCCAAAACATGCTCAAAATCGATGTTTTAGGTGCCCAAAAGTCGATATGTGCATGCATCTTCAGTACCCGTTTATATCTCAAATTCAGGCTCAAAACACCCGAAAATTCGATATTTTGGGGTCCCAGAAGCGATCTGTACATGCCTACTCCGTGTTAGAGTATTTTCAAAATACATGCCAAAACATGCTGAAAATCGATATTTTAGATGCCCAAAGTCAATATGTGCATGTATCTTCTGTACCCGTTTATATCTCAAATTCAGGCTCAAAACACCCGAAAATTCAATATTTTGGGGTCCCAGAAGCAATCTGTACATGCCTACTCAGTGCTAGAATATTTTCAAAATATACGCTAAAAACATGCTAAAAATCGATATTTTAGGTGCCAAAAAGTCGATATCTCAAATTAACGCCCAAAACACCCGAAAATTCGATATTTAGGGGTCCCAGAAGCGATCTGTACATGCCAACTCCGTGTTAGAGTATTTTCAAAATACAGGCCAAAAACATACTGAAAATCGATCTTTTAGGTGCCCAAAAGTCGATATGTGCATGCATCTTCTGTACCCGTTATATCTCAAATTCTGGCCCTAAACAACCAAAAATTCGATATATTTGGGTCCCAGAAGCGCTCTGTACATGCCTACTCAGTGCTAGAATGTTTTCAAAATATAGGCTCAAAACATGCTCAAAATCGATATTTTAGGTGCCCAAAAGTCGATATGTGCATGCATCTTCTGTACTCGTTTATATCTCAAATTCAAGCTCAAAACACCCGAAAATTCGATTTTTTGGGGTCCCAGAAGCGATCTGTACATGCCTACTCAGTGCTAGAATATTTTCAAAATACAGGCCAAAAACATGCTCAAAATCGATGTTTTAGGTGCCCAAAAGTCGATATGTGCATGCATCTTCAGTACCCGTTTATATCTCAAATTCAGGCTCAAAACACCCGAAAATTCGATATTTTGGGGTCCCAGAAGCGATCTGTACATGCCTACTACGTGTTAGAGTATTTTCAAAATACATGCCCAAAACATACTGAAAATCGATATTTTAGATGCCCAAAGTCAATATGTGCATGTATCTTCTGTACCCGTTTATATCTCAAATTCAGGCTCAAAACACCCGAAAATTCAATATTTTGGGGTCCCAGAAGCAATCTGTACATGCCTACTCAGTGCTAGAATATTTTCAAAATATAGGCTCAAAACATGGTAAAAATCGATCTTTTAGGTGCCAAAAAGTCGATATATCAAATTCAGTCCCAAAACACCCGAAAATTCGATATTTTGGGGTCCCAGAAGCGATCTGTACATGCCTACTCCGTGTTAGAGTATTTTCAAAATACAGGCCAAAAACATACTGAAAATCGATCTTTTACGTGCCCAAAAGTCGATATGTGCATGCATCTACTGTACCCGTTTATATCTCAAATTCTGGCCCTAAACACCCGAAAATTCAATATTTTGGGGTCCCAGAAGCAATCTGTACATGCCTACTCAGTGCTAGAATATTTTCAAAACATACGCTAAAAACATGCTAAAAATCGGTATTTTAGGTGCCAAAAAGTCGATATCTCAAATTCAGTCCCAAAACACCCGAATATTTGATATTTTGGGGTCCCTGAATTGATCTGTACATGCCTACTCCGTGTTAGAGTATTTTCAAAATATATGCCCAAAACATGCTGAAAATCGATATTTTAGATGCCCAAAGTCAATATGTGCATGTATCTTCTGTACCCGTTTATATCTCAAATTCAGGCTCAAAACACCCGAAAATTCAATATTTTGGGGTCCCAGAAGCAATCTGTACATGCCTACACAGTGCTAGAATATTTTCAAAATATAGGCTAAAAATATGCTAAATAATCGATATTATAGGTGCCAAAAAGTCGATATCTCAAATTAAGGCCCAAAACAGTCGAAAATTCGATATTTAGGGGCCCAAGAAGCGATCTGTACATGCTAGAATCTTTTCAAAATATAGCTCAAAACATGCTCAAAATCGATATTTTAGGTGCCCAAAAGTCGATATGTGCATGCATCTTCTGTACTCGTTTATATCTCAAATTCAAGCTTAAAACACCCGAAAATTCGATATTTTTGGGTCTCAGAAGCGATCTGTACATGCTTACTCTGTGCTAGAATATTTTCAAAATATAGGCTCAAAACATGCTCAAAATCGATATTTTAAGTGCGTAAAGGCGATATCTCAAATTCAGGCCCAAAACACCCGAAAATTCGTTATTTTGGGGTCCTAGTAGCGATCTGTACATGCCTACTCCGTGTTAGAGTATTGACAAAATACAGGCCCAAAACATGCTCAAAATCGATGTTTTAGGTGCCCAAAAGTCGATATGTGCATGCATCTTCAGTACCCGTTTATATCTCAAATTCAGGCTCAAAACACCCGAAAATTCGATATTTTGGGGTCCCAGAAGCGATCTGTACATGCCTACTCCGTGTTAGAGTATTTTCAAAATACATGCCAAAACATGCTGAAAATCGATATTTTAGATGCCCAAAGTCAATATGTGCATGTATCTTCTGTACCCGTTTATATCTCAAATTCAGGCTCAAAACACCCGAAAATTCAATATTTTGGGGTCCCAGAAGCAATCTGTACATGCCTACTCAGTGCTAGAATATTTTCAAAATATACGCTAAAAACATGCTAAAAATCGATATTTTAGGTGCCAAAAAGTCGATATCTCAAATTAACGCCCAAAACACTCGAAAATTCGATATTTAGGGGTCCCAGAAGCGATCTGTACATGCCAACTCCGTGTTAGATTATTTTCAAAATACAGGCCAAAAACATACTGAAAATCGATCTTTTAGGTGCCCAAAAGTCAATATGTGCATGCATCTTCTGTACCCGTTATATCTCAAATTCTGGCCCTAAACACCCAAAAATTCGATATATTTGGGTCCCAGAAGCAATCTGTACATGCCTACTCAGTGCTAGAATGATTTCAAAATATAGGCTCAAAACATGCTCAAAATCGATATTTTAGGTGCCCAAAAGTCGATATGTGCATGCATCTTCTGTACTCGTTTATATCTCAAATTCGAGCTCAAAACACCCGAAAATTCGATTTTTTGGGGTCCCAGAAGCGATATGTACATGCCTACTCAGTGCTAGAATATTTTCAAAATACAGGCCAAAAACATGCTCAAAATCGATCTTTTAGGTGCCCAAAAGTCGATATGTGCATGCATCTTCAGTACCCGTTTATATCTCAAATTCAGGCTCAAAACACCTGAAAATTCGATATTTTGGGGTCCAAAAAGCGATCTGTACATGCCTACTACGTGTTAGAGTATTTTCAAAATACATGCCCAAAACATACTGAAAATCGATATTTTAGATGCCCATAGTCAATATGTGCATGTATCTTCTGTACCCGTTTATATCTCAAATTCAGGCTCAAAACATCCGAAAATTCAATATTTTGGGATCCCAGAAGCAATCTGTACATGCCTACTCAGTGCTAGAATATTTTCAAAATATAGGCTCAAAACATGGTAAAAATCGATCTTTTAGGTGCCAAAAAGTCGATATATCAAATTCAGTCCCAAAACACCCGAAAATTCGATATTTTGGGGTCCCAGAAGCGATCTGTACATGCCTACTCCGTGTTAGAGTATTTTCAAAATACAGACCAAAAACATACTGAAAATCGATCTTTTACGTGCCCAAAAGTCGATATGTGCATGCATCTACTGTACCCGTTTATATCTCAAATTCTGGCCCTAAACACCCGAAAATTCAATATTTTGGGGTCCCAGAAGCAATCTGTACTCAGTGCTAGAATATTTTCAAAACATACGTTAGAAACATGCTAAAAATCGGTATTTTAGGTGCCAAAAAGTCGATATCTCAAATTAGGGCCCAAAACACCCGAAAATTCGATATTTAGGGGTCACAGAAGCGATCTGTACATGCCTACTCTGTGTTAGAGTATTTTTAAAATACATGCCAAAAACATGCTGAAAATCGATATTTTTGATGCCCAAAGTCAATATGTGCATGTATCTTCTGTACCCGTTTATATCTCAAATTCAGGCTCAAAACACCCGAAAATTCAATATTTTGGGGTCCCAGAAGCAATCTGTACATGCCTACTCAGTGCTAGAATATTTTCAAAATATAGGCTAAAAACATGCTAAATAATCGATATTATAGGTGCCAAAAAGTCGATATCTCAAATTAAGGCCCAAAACAGTCGAAAATTCGATATTTAGGGGTCCAAGAAGCGATCTGTACATGCCTACTCAGTGCTAGAATCTTTTCAAAATATAGGCTCAAAACATGCTCAAAATCGATATTTTAGGTGCTCAAAATTCGATATGTGCATGCATCTTCTGTACTCGTTTATATCTCAAATTCAAGCTTAAAACACCCGAAAATTCGATATTTTTGGGTCTCAGAAGCGATCTGTACATGCTTACTCTGTGCTAGAATATTTTCAAAATATAGGCTCAAAACATGCTAAAAATCGATATTTTAGGTGCGTAAAGGCGATATCTCAAATTCAGGCCCAAAACACCCGAAAATTCGATATTTTGGGGTCCCAGAAGCGATCGGTACATGCCTACTTAGTGCTAGAATATTTTCAAAATATAGGCTCAAAATATGCTCAAAATCGATATTTCAGGTGCCCAAAAGTCGATATGTGCATGCATCTTCTGTACTCGTTTATATCTCAAATTCAAGCTCAAAACACCCGAAAATTCGAAATTTTGGGGTCCCAGAAGCGATCTGTACATGCCTACACAGTGCTAGAATATTTTCAAATTATAGGCTCTAAACATGCTAAAAATCGATAATTTAGGTGCGTAAAGTCGATATCTCAAATTAAGGCCCAAAACACCCGAAAATTCTATATTTAGGGGTCCCAGAAGCGATCTGTACATGCCTACTCCGTGTTAGAGTATTTTCAAAATACAGGCCAAAAACATACTGAAAATCGATCTTTTTGGTGCCCAAAAGTCTATACGTGCATGCATCTTCTGTACCCGTTTATATCTCAAATACTGGCCCTAAACACACGAAAATTCGATATTTTTGGTCCCAGAAGCGATCTGTACATGCCTACTCAGAGCTAGAATGTTTTGAAAATATAGGCTCAAAACATGCTCAAAATCGATATTTTAGGTGCCCAAAAGTCGATATGTGCATTCATCATCTGTACTTGTTTATATCTTAAACTCAAGCTCAAAACACCCGAAAATTCGATATTTTGGGGTCCCAGAAGCGATCTGTACATGCCTACTCAGTGCTAGAATATTTTCAAAATATAGGCTCAAAACATGCTAAAAATCGATATTTTAGGTGCGTAAAGGCGATATCTCAAATTCAGTCCCAAAACACCCGAAAATTCGATATTTAGGGGTCCCAGAAGCGATCTGTACATGCCTACTCAGTGCTAGAATGTTTTCAAAATATAGGCTCAAAACATGCTCAAAATCGATATTTTAGGTGCCCTAAAGTCGATATGTGCATTAATCTTCTGTACTCGTTTTTATCTCAAATTCAAGCTCAAAACACCCGAAAATTCGATATTTAGGGGTCCCAGAAGTGATCTGTACATGCCTACTCAGTGCTAGATTATTTTCAAAATATAGGCAAAAAACATGCTAAAAATCGATATTTTAGGTGCGTACAGGCGATATCACAAATTCAGGCCCAAAACACCCGAAAATTCGATATTTTGGGATCCCAGAAGCGATCTGTACATGCCTACTCCGTGTTAGAGTATTGACAAAATACAGGCCAAAAACATGCTCAAAATCGATGTTTTAGGTGCCTAAAAGTCGATATGTGCATGCATCATCAGTACCCGTTTATATCTCAAATTCAGGCTCAAAACACCCGAAAATTCGATATTTTGGGGTCTCAGTAGCGATGTGTACATGCCTACTACGTGTTAGAGTATTTTCAAAATACATGCCCAAAACATGCTGAAAATCGATATTTTAGATGCCCAAAGTCAATATGTGCATGTATCTTCTGTACCCGTTTATATCTCAAATTCAGGCTTAAAACACCCGAAAATTCAATATTTTGGGGTCCCAGAAGCAATCTGTACATGCCTAGTCAGTGCTAGAATATTTTCAAAATATAGGCTAAAAACATGCTAAAAATCGATCTTTTAGGTGCCAAAAAGTCGATATATCAAATTCAGTCCCAAAACACCCGAAAATTCAATATTTAGGGGTCCCAGAAGCGATCTGTACATGCCTACTCCGTGTTAGAGTATTTTCAAAATAGAGGCCAAAAACATACTGAAAATCGATCTTTTAAGTGCCCAAAAGTCGATATGTGCATGCATCTTCTGTACCCGTTTATATCTCAAATTCTGGCCCTAAACACCCGAAAATTCAATATTTTGGGGTCCCAGAAGCAATCTGTACATGCCTACTCAGTGCTAGAATATTTTCAAAATATAGGCTAAAAATATGCTAAAAATAGGTATTTTAGGTGCCAAAAAGTCGAAATCTCAAATTAAGGCCCAAAACACCCGAAAATTCGATATTTAGCGGTTCCAGAAGCGATCTGTACATGCCTACTCAGTGCTAGAATGTTTTCAAAATATAGGCTCAAAACTTGATCAAAATCGATATTTTAGGTGGCCAAAAGTCGATATGTGCATGCATCTTTTGTACTCGTTTATATCTCAAATTCAAGCTTAAAACACCCGAAAATTCGATATTTTTGGGTCTCAGAAGCGATCTGTACATGCTTACTCAGTGCTAGAATATTTTCAAAATATAGGCTCAAAACATGCTAAAAATCGATATTTTAGGTGCGTAAAGGCGATATCTCAAATTCAGGCCCAAAACACCCGAAAATTCGATATTTTGGGGTCCCAGAAGCGATCTGTACATACCTACTCCGTGTTAGAGTATTGACAAAATACAGGCCCAAAACATGCTCAGAATCGATGTTTTAGGTGCCCAAAAGTCGATATGTGCATGCATCTTCACTACCCGTTTATATCTCAAATTCAGGCTCAAAAACACCCGAAAATTCGATATTTTGGGGTCCCAGAAGCGATCTGTACATGCCTACTCTGTGTTAGAGTATTTTCAAAGTACATGCCAAAACATGCTGAAAATCGATATTTTAGATGCCCAAAGTCAATATGTGCATGTATCTTCTGTACCCGTTTATATCTCAAATTCAGGCTCAAAACACCCGAAACTTCAATATTTTGGGATCCCAGAAGCAATCTGTACATTCCTACTCAGTGCAATAATATTTTCAAAATATAGGCTAAAAACATGCTAAAAATCGATATTTTAGGTGCGTAAAGGCGATATCTCAAATTCAGTCCCAAAACACCCGAAAATTCTATATTTTGGGGTCACAGAAGCGATCTGTACATACCTACTCCGTGTTAGAGTATTGACAAAATACAGGCCCAAAACATGCTCAGAATCGATGTTTTAGGTGCCCAAAAGTCGATATGTGCATGCTTCTTCACTACCCGTTTATATCTCAAATTCAGGCTCAAAACACCCGAAAATTCGATATTTTGGGATCCCAGAAGCGATCTGTACATGCCTACTCCGTGTTAGAGTATTATCAAAATACATGCCAAAACATGCTGAAAATCGATATTTTAGATGCCCAAAGTCAATATGTGCATCAATCTTCTGTACTCGTTTTTATCTCAAATTCAAGCTCAAAACACCCGAAAATTCGATATTTTGGGGTCCCAGAAGTGATCTGTACATGCCTACTCAGTGCTAGATTATTTTCAAAATATAGGCAAAAAACATGCTAAAAATCGATGTTTTAGGTGCGTAAAGGCGATATCTCAAATTCAGGCCCAAAACACCCGAAAATTCGATATTTTGGGATCCCAGAAGCGATCTGTACATGCCTACTCCGTGTTAGAGTATTGACAAAATACAGGATCAAAACATGCTCAAAATCGATGTTTTAGGTGCCCAAAAGTCGATATGTGCATGTATTATCAGTACCCGTTTACATCTCAAATTCAGGCTCAAAACACCCGAAAATTCGATATTTTGGGGTCCCAGAAGCGATCTGTACATGCCTACACAGTGCTAGAATATTTTCAAAATATAGGCTCAAAACATGCTAAAAATCGATCTTTTAGGTGCCAAAAAGGCGATATCTCAAATTCAGTCCCAAAACACCCGAAAATTCGATATTTAGGGGTCCCAGAAGCGATCTGTACATGCCTACTCCGTGATAGAAAATTTTCAAAATACAGGCCAAAAACATACTGATAATCGATCTTTTAGGTGCCCAAAAGTCGATATGTGCATGCATCTTCTGTACAAGTTTATATCTCAAATTCTGGCCCTAAACACCCGAAAATTCAATATTTTGGGGTCCCAGAAGCAATCTGTACATGCCTACTCAGTGCTAGAATATTTTTAAAATATAGGCTAAAAACATGCTAAAAATCGAAATTTTAGGTGCCAAAAAGTCGATATCTCAAATTAAGGCCCAAAGCACCCGAAAATTCGATATTTAGGGGTCCCAGAAGTGATCTGTACATGCCTACTCCGTGTTAAAGTATTTTTAAAATACAGGCCAAAAACATACTTAAAATCGATCTTTTAGGTGCCCAAAAGTCGATATGTGCATGCATCTTCTGTACTCGTTTATATCTCAAATTCTGGCCCTAAACACCCGAAAATTCGATATTTTCGGGTCCTTGAAGCGATCTGTACATGCCTACTCCGTGATAGAGTATTTTCAAAATATAGGCTCAAAATATGCTCAAAATCGATATTTTAGGTGCCCAAAAGTCGATATGTGCATGAATCTTTTGTACTCGTTTATATCTCAAATTAAGGCCCAAAACACCCGAAAATTCTATATTTAGGGGTCCCAGAAGCGATCTGTACATGCCTACTCCGTGTTAGAGTATTTTCAAAATACAGGCCAAAAACATACTGAAAATCGATCTTTTTGGTGCCCAAAAGTCTATACGTGCATGCATCTTCTGTACCCGTTTATATCTCAAATACTGGCCCTAAACACACGAAAATTCGATATTTTTGGGTCCCAGAAGCGATCTGTACATGCCTACTCAGAGCTAGAATGTTTTGAAAATATAGGCTCAAAACATGCTCAAAATCGATATTTTAGGTGCCCAAAAGTCGATATGTGCATGCATCATCTGTACTTGTTTATATCTCAAACTCAAGCTCAAAACACCCGAAAGTTCGATATTTTGGGGTCCCAGAAGCGATCTGTACATGCCTACTCAGTGCTAGAATATTTTCAAAATATATTCTCAAAACATGCTAAAAATCGATATTATGGTGCGTAAAGGCGATATCTCAAATTCAGGCCCAAAACAACCGAAAATTCGATTTTTTGGGGTCCCAGAAGCAATCTGTACATGCCTACTCCGTGTTAGAGTATTTTCAAAATACAGGCCAAAAACATACTGAAAATCGATCTACTAGGTGCCCAAAAGTCGATATGTGCATGCATCTTCTGTACCCGTTTATATCTCAAATTCTGGCCCTTAACACCCGAAAATTCGATATTTTGGGGTCCCAGAAGCGATCTGTACATGCCTACTCGGTGCTAGAATGTTTTCAAAATATAGGCTCAAAACATGCTCAAAATCGATATTTTAGGTGGCCAAAAGTCGATATGTGCATGCATCTTCTGTACTCGTTTATATCTCAAATTCAAGCTTAAAACACTCGAAAATTCGATATTTTTGGGTCTCAGAAGCGATCTGTACATGCTTACTCAGTGCTAGAATATTTTTAAAATATAGGCTCAAAACATGGTAAAAATCGATATTTTAGGTGCGTAAAGGCGATATCTCAAATTCAGGCCCAAAACACCCGAAAATTCGATATTTTGGGGTCCCAGAATCGATCTGTACATACCTACTCCGTGTTAGAGTATTGACAATATACAGGCCCAAAACATGCTCAGAATCGATGTTTTAGGTGCCCAAAAGTCGATATGTGCATGCATCTTCACTACCGGTTTATATCTCAAATTCAGGCTCAAAACACCCGAAAATTCGATATTTTGGGGTCCCAGAAACGATCTGTACATGCCTACTCCGTGTTAGAGTATTTTCAAAATACATGCCAAAACATGCTGAAAATCGATATTTTAGATGCCCAAAGTCAATATGTGCATGTATCTTCTGTACCCGTTTATATCTCAAATTCAGGCTCAAAACACCCGAAAATTCAATATTTTGGGGTCCCAGAAGCAATCTGTACATGCCTACTCAGTGCTAGAATATTTTCAAAATATAGGCTAAAAACATGCTAAAAATCGATCTTTTAGGTGCCAAAAAGTCGATATCTCAAATTCAGTCCCAAAACACCCGAATATTCGATATTTTGGGGTCCCTGAATTGATCTGTACATGCCTACTCCGTGTTAGAGTATTTTCAAAATACATGCCCAAAACATGCTGAAAATCGATATTTTAGATGCCCAAAGTCAATATGTGCATGTATCTTCTGTACCCGTTTATATCTCAAATTCAGGCTCAAAACACCCGAAAATTCAATTTATTGGGGTCCCAGAAGCAATCTGTACATGCCTACTCAGTGGAAGAATATTTTCAAAATATAGGCTAAAAACATGCTAAAAATCGATATTTTAGGTGCCAAAAAGTCGAAATCTCAAATTAAGACCCAAAACACCCGAAAATTCGATATTTATGGGTCCCAGAAGGGATCTGTACATGCCTACTCCGTGTTAGAGTATTTTCAAAATATAGGCCAAAAACATACTTAAAATCGATCTTTTAGGTGCCCAAAAGTCGATATGTGCATTCATCTTCTGTACCCGTTTATATCTCAAATTCTGGCCCTAAACACCCGAAAATTCGATATTTTTGGGTCCCAGAAGCGATCTGTACATGCCTACTCAGTGCTAGAATGTTTTCAAAATATAGTCTCAAAACATGCTCAAAATCGATATTTTAGGTGCCCAAAAGTCGATATGTGCATGCATCTTCTGTACTCGTTTATATCTCAAATTCAAGCTCAAAACACCCGAAAATTCGATATTTTGGGGTCCCAGAAGCGATCTGTACATGCCTACTCAGTGATAGAATATTTTCAAAATATAGGCTCAAAACATGCAAAAAATCGATATTTTAGGTGCGTAAAGGCGATATCTCAAATTCAGTCCCAAAACACCCGAAAATTCGATATTTAGGGGTCCCAGAAGCGATCTGTACATGCCTACTCAGTGCTAGAATATTTTCAAAATATAGGCTCAAAACATGCTCAAAATCGATATTTTAGGTGCCCAAAAGTCGATATGTGCATCAATCTTCTGTACTCGTTTTTATCTCAAATTCAAGCTCAAAACACCCGAAAATTCGATATTTAGGGGTCCCAGAAGTGATCTGTACATGCTTACTCAGTGCTAGATTATTTTCAAAATATAGGCAAAAAACATGCTAAAAATCGATATTTTAGGTGCGTAGAGGCGATATCTCAAATTCAGGCCCAAAACACCCGAAAATTCGATATTTTGGGATCCCAGAAGCGATCTGTACATGCCTACTCCGTGTTAGAGTATTGACAAAATACAGGCCCAAAACATGCTCAAAATCGATGTTTTAGGTGCCCAAAAGTCGATATGTTCATGCATCTTCAATACCCGTTTACATCTCAAATTCAGGCTCAAAACACCCGAAAATTCGATATTTTGGGGTCCCAGAAGCGATCTGTACATGCATACTCAGTGCTAGAATATTTTCAAAATACAGGCCAAAAACATGCTCAAAATCGATGTTTTAGGTGCCCAAAAGTCGATATATCAAATTCAGTCCCAAAACATCCGAAAATTCGATATTTAGGGGTACCAGAAGCGATCTGTACATGCCTACTCCGTGTTAGAGTATTTTCAAAATACAGGCCAAAAACATACTGAAAATCGATCTTTTAGGTGCCCAAAAGTCGATATGTGCATGCATCTTCTGTTCCCGTTTATATCACAAATTCTGGCCCTAAACACCCGAAAATTTAATATTTTCGGGTCCCAGAAGCAATCTGTACATGCCTACTCAGTGCTAGAATATTTTCAAAATATAGGCTAAAAACATGCTAAAAATTGGTATTTTAGGTGCCAAAAAGTCGATATCTCAAATTAAGGCCCAAAACACCCGAAAATTCGATATTTAGGGGTCCCAGAAGCGATCTGTACATGCCTACTCAGTGCTAGAATGTTTTCAAAATATAGGCTCAAAACATGCTCAAAATCGATATTTTAGGTGGCCAAAAGTCGATATGTGCATGCATCTTATGTACTCGTTTATATCTCAAATTCAAGCCTAAAACACCCGAAAATTCGATATTTTTGGGTCTCAGAAGCGATCTGTACATGCTTACTCAGTGCTAGAATATTTTCAAAATATAGGCTCAAAACATGCTAAAAATCGATATTTTTGGTGCGTAAAGGCGATATCTTAAATTCAGGCCCAAAACACCCGAAAATTCGATATCTTGGGGTCCCAGAAGCGATCTGTACATACCTACTCCGTGTTAGAATATTGACAAAATACAGGCCTAAAACATGCTCAGAATCGATGTTTTAGGTGCCCAAAAGTCGATATGTGCATGCATCTTCACTACCGGTTTATATCTCAAATTCAGGCTCAAAACACCCGAAAATTCGATATTTTGGGGTCCCAGAAGCGATCTGTACATGCCTACTCCGTGTTAGAGTATTTTCAAAATACATGCCAAAACATGCTGAAAATCGATATTTTAGATGCCCAGAGTCAATATGTGCATGTATCTTCTGTACCCGTTTATATCTCAAATTCAGGCTCAAAACACCCGAAAATTCAATATTTTGGGGTCCCAGAAGCAATCTGTACATGCCTACTCAGTGCTAGAATATTTTCAAAATATAGGCTAAAAACATGCTAAAAATCGATCTTTTAGGTGCCAAAAAGTCGATATCTCAAATTCAGTCCCAAAACACCCGAATATTCGATATTTTGGGGTCCCTGAATTGATCTGTACATTCCTACTCCGTGTTAGAGTATTTTCAAACTACATGCCCAAAACATGCTGAAAATCGATATTTTAGATGCCCAAAGTCAATATGTGCATGTATCTTCTGTACCCGTTTATATCTTAAATTCAGGCTCAAAACACCCGAAAATTCAATATTTTGGGGTCCCAGAAACAATCTGTACATGCCTACTCAGTGCTAGAATATTTTCAAAATATAGGCTAAAAACATGCTAAAATTCGGTATTTTAGGTGCCAAAAAGTCGAAATCTCAAATTAAGGCCCAAAACACCCGAAAATTCGATATTTATGGGTCCCAGAAGGGATCTGTACATGCCTACTCCGTGTTAGAGTATTTTCAAAATATAGGCCAAAAACATACTGAAAATTGATCTTTTAGGTGCCCAAAAGTCGATATGTGCATGCATCTTCTGTACCCGTTTATATCTCAAATTCTGGCCCTAAACACCCGAAAATTCGATGTTTTTCGGTCCCAGAAGCGATCTGTACATACCTACTCAGTGCTAGAATGTTTTCAAAATATAGGCTAAAAACATGCTAAAAATCGATAATTTAGGTGCCAAAAAGTCGATATCTCAAATTCAGTCCCAAAACACCCAAAAATTCGATATTTAGTGGTCCCAGAAGGGATCTGTACATGCCTACTCCGTGTTAGAGTATTTTCAAAATACAGGCCAAAAACATACTGAAAATCGATCTTTTAGGTGCCCAAAAGTCGATATGTGCATGCATTTTCTGTACCCGTTTATATATCAAATACTGGCCATAAACACCCGAAAATTCGATATTTTGGGGTCCCAGAAGCGATCTGTGCATGCCTACTCCGTGTTAGAGTATTTTCAAAATTCAGGCCCAAAACATGCTGAAAATCGATATTTTTGGTACCCAAAGTCAATATGTGTATGCATCTTCTATACTCGTTTATATCTCAAATACAGGTTCAAAACACCCGAAAATTCGATATTTTGGGGTCCCAGAAGCGATCTGTACATGCCTACTCAGTGCTAGAATGTTTTCAAAATATAAGATCAAAAACATGCTAAAAATCGATATTTTAGGTGTCCAAAAGTCGATATGTGCATGCATCTTCTGTACTCGTTTATATCTCAAATTCAAGCTCAAAACACCCGAAAATTCAATAGTTTGGGGTCCCAGAAGCGATCTGTACATGCCTACTCAGTGCTAGAATATTTTCAAAATATAGGCTCAAAACATGCTAAAAATTGATATTTTAGGTGCGTAAAGGCGATATCTCAAATTCAGGCCCAAAACACCCGAAAATTCGATATTATGGGGTTCTAGAAGCGATTTGTACATGCCTACTCCGTGTTAGAGTATTTTCAAAATACAGGCCCAAAACATGCTGAAAATCGATATTTTAGATTCCCAAAGTCAATATGTGCATGCATCTTCAGTACCCGTTTATATATCAAATTCAGGCTCAAAACACCCGAAAATTCGATATTTTGGGGTCCCAGAAGCGATTTGTACATGCCTACTCCGTGTTAGAGTATTTTCAAAATACACGCCCAAAACATGCTGAAAATCGATATTTTAGATGCCCAAAGTCAATATGTGCATGTATCTTCTGTACCCGTTTATATCTCAAATTCAGGCTCAAAACACCCGAAAATTCAATATTTTGGGATCCCAGAAGCAATCTGTCCATGCCTACTCAGTGCTAGAATATTTTCAAAATATAGGCTAAAAACATGCTAAAAATCGGTATTTTAGGTGCCAAAAAGTCGATATCTCAAATTAACGCCCAAAACACCCGAAAATTCGATATTTAGGGGTCCCAGAAGCGATCTGTACATGCCTACTCCGTGTTAGAGTATTTTCAAAATACAGGCCAAAAACATACTGAAAATCGATCTTTTAGGTGCCCAAAAGTCGATATGTGCATGCATCTTCTGTACCCGTTTATATCTCAAATTCTGGCCCTAAACACCCGAAAATTCGATATTTTGGCGTCCCAGAAGCGATCTGTACATGCCTACTCCGTGTTAGAGTATTTTCAAAATTCAGGCCCAAAACATGCTGAAAATTGATATTTTTGGTGCCCAAAGTCAATATGTGTATGCATCTTCTATACTCGTTTATATCTCAAATTCAGGCTCAAAACACCCGAAAATTTGATATTTTGGTGTCCCAGAAGCGATCTGTACATGCCTACTCAGTGCTAGAATGTTTTCAAAATATAGGCTCAAAACATGCTCAAAATCGATATTTTAGGTGCCCAAAAGTCGATATTTGCATGCATCTTCTGTACTCGTTTATATCTCAAATTCATGCTCAAAACACCCGAAAATTCGATATTTTGGGGTCCCATAAGCGATCTGTACATGCCTACTCAGTGCCAGAATATTTTCAAAATATAGGCTCAAAACATGCTTAAAATCGATATTTTAGGTGCGTAAAGGCGATATCTCAAATTCAGGCCCAAAACACCCGAAAATTCGATACTTTGGGGTCCCAGAAGTGATCTGTACATGCCTACTTCGTGTTAGAGTATTTTCAAAATACAGGCCCAAAACATGCTCAAAATCAATGTTTTAGGTGCCCAAAAGTCGATATGTGCATGCATCTTTAGTACCCGTTTATAACTCAAATTAAGGCTCAAAACACCCGAAAATTCGATATTTTGGGGTCCCAGAAACGATCTGTACATGCCTACTCAGTGCTAGAATGTTTTCAAAATATAGGCTCAAAACATGCTCAAAATCGATATTTTAGGTGCCTAAAAGTCGATATGTGCCTGCATCTTCTGTACTCGTTTATATCTCAAATTCAGGCTCAAAACACCCGAAAATTCGATATTTTGGGGTCCCAGAAGCGATCTGTACATGCCTACTCAGTGCTAAAATATTTTCAAAATATAGGCTCAAAACATGCTCAAAATCGATATTTTAGGTGCGTAAAGGCGATATCTCAAATTCAGGCCCAAAACACCCGAAAATTCGATATTTTGGAGTCCCAGAAGCGATCTGTACATGCCTACTTCGTGTTAGAGTATTTTCAAAATACAGGCCCAAAACATGCTCAAAATTGATGTTTTAGGTGCCCAAAAGTCGATATGTGCATGCATCTTCAGTACCCGTTTATATATCAAATTCAGGCTCAAAACACCCGAAAATTCGATATTTTGGGGTCCCAGAAGCGATCTGTACATGCCTACTCCGTGTTAGAGTATTTTCAAAATACACGCCCAAAACATGCTGAAAATCGATATTTTAGATGCCCAAAGTCAATATGTGCATGTATCTTCTGTACCCGTTTATATTTCAAATTCAGGCTCAAAACACCCGAAAATTCAATATTTTGGGGTCCAAGAAGCAATCTGTACATGCCTACTCAGTTTTAGAATATTTTCAAAATATAGGCTAAAAACATGCTAAAAATTGATATTTTTGGTGCCCAAAGTCAATATGTGTATGCATCTTCTATACTCGTTTATATCTCAAATTCAGGCTCAAAACACCCGAAAATTCGATATTTTGGGGTCCCAGAAGCGACCTGTACATGCCTACTCAGTGCTAGAATGTTTTCAAAATATTGGCTAAAAACATGCTAAAAATCGATCTTTTAGGTGCCAAAAAGTCGATATCTCAAATTCAGTCCCAAAACACACTAAAATTCGATATTTAGGGGTCCCAGAAGCGATCTGTACATGCCTACTCCGTGTTAGAGTATTTTCAAAATACAGGCCCACAACATGCTGAAAATCGATATTTTAGATGCCCAAAGTCAATATGTGCATGTATCTTCTGTACCCGTTTATATCTCAAATTCAGGCTCAAAACACCCGAAAATTCAATATTTTGGGGTCCCAGAAGCAATCTGTACATGCCTACTCAGTGCTAGAATATTTTCAAAATATAGGCTAAAAACATGCTAAAAATCGATCTTTTAGGTGCCAAAAAGTCGATATCTCAAATTCGGTCTCAAAACACCAGAAAATTCGATATTTAGGGGTCCCAGAAGCGATCTGTACATGCCTACTCCGTGTTAGAGTATTTTCAAAATACAGTCCAAAAACATACTGAAAATCGATCTTTTAGGTGCCCAAAAGTCGATATGTGCATGCATCTTCTGTACCCGTTTATATCTCAAATTCTGGCCCTAAACACCCGAAAATTCAATAATTTGGAGTCCCAGAAGCAATCTGTACATGCCTACTCAGTGCTAGAATATTTTCAAAATATAGGCTAAAAACATGCTAAAAATCGATCTTTTAGGTGCCATAAAGTCGATATATCAAATTCAGGCCCAAAACACCCGAAAATTCGATATTTAGGGGTCCCAGAAGCGATCTGTACTTGCCTACTCGGTGTTAGAGTATTTTCAAAATACAGGACCAAAACATGCTCAAAATCGATGTTTTAGGTGCCAAAAAGTCGAAATGTGCATGCATCTTCAGTACCCGTTTATATCTCAAATGCAGGCTCAAAAGACCGAAAATTCGATATTTTGGGGTCCCAGAAGCGATCTGTACATGCCTACTCCGTGTTAGAGTATTTACAAAATACAGGCCTAAAACATGCTGAAAATCGATATTTTAGATGCCCAAAGTCAATATGTGCATTTATCTTCTGTACCCGTTTATATCTCAAATTCAGGCTCAAAACACCCGAAAATTCAATATTTTGGGATCCCAGAAGCAATCTGTACATGCCTACTCAGTGCTAGAATATTTTCAAAATACAGGCCAAAAACATACTGAAAATCGATCTTTTAGGTGCCCAAAAGTCGATATGTGCATGCCTCTTCTGTACCCGTTTATATCTCAAATTCTGGCCCTAAACACCCGAAAATTCGATATTTTGGCGTCCCAGAAGCGATCTGTACATGCCTACTCCGTGTTAGAGTATTTTCAAAATTCAGGCCCAAAACATGCTGAAAATTGATATTTTTGGTGCCCAAAGTCAATATGTGTATGCATCTTCTATACTCGTTTATATCTCAAATTCAGGCTCAAAACACCCTAAAATTTGATATTTTGGTGTCCCAGAAGCGATCTGTACATGCCTACTCAGTGCTAGAATGTTTTCAAAATATAGGCTCAAAACATGCTCAAAATCGATATTTTAGGTGCCCAAAAGTCGATATTTGCATGCATCTTCTGTACTCGTTTATATCTAAAATTCATGCTCAAAACACCCGAAAATTCGATATTTTGGGGTCCCATAAGCGATCTGTACATGCCTACTCAGTGCCAGAATATTTTCAAAATATAGGCTCAAAACATGCTAAAAATCGATATTTTAGGTGCGTAAAGGCGATATCTCAAATTCAGGCCCAAAACACCCGAAAATTCGATATTTTGGGGTCCCAGAAGTGATCTGTACATGCCTACTTCGTGTTAGAGTATTTTCAAAATACAGGCCCAAAACATGCTCAAAATCAATGTTTTAGGTGCCCAAAAGTCGATATGTGCATGCATCTTTAGTACCCGTTTATATCTCAAATTAAGGCTCAAAACACCCGAAAATTCGATATTTTGGGGTCCCAGAAGCGATCTGTACATGCCTACTCAGTGCTAGAATGTTTTCAAAATATAGGCTCAAAACATGCTCAAAATCGATATTTTAGGTGCCCAAAAGTCGATATGTGCATGCATCTTCAGTACCCGTTTATATCTCAAATTCAGGCTCAAAACACCAGAAAATTCGATATTTTGGGGTCCCAGAAGCGATCTGTACATGCCTACTCCGTGTTAGAGTATTTTCAAAATACAGGCCCAAAACATGCTGAAAAACGATATTTTAGATGCCCAAAGTCAATATGTGTATGTATCTTCTGTACCCGTTTATATCTCAAATTCAGGCTCAAAACACCCGAAAATTCAATATTTTGGGTTTCCAGAGGCGATCTGTACATGCCTACTCAGTGCTAGAATATTTTCAAAATATAGGCTAAAAGCATGCTAAAAATCGATCTTTTAGGTGCAAAAAAGTCGATATCTCAAATTCAGTCCCAAAACACCCGAAAATTCGATATTTAGGAGTCCCAGAAGGGATCTGTACATGCCTACTTCGTGCTAGAATATTTTCAAATTACAGGCAAAAAACATACTGAAAATCGATCTTTTAGGTGCCCAAAAGTCGATATGTGCATGCATCTTCAGTACCCGTTTATATCTCAAATTCTGGCCCTAAACACCCGAAAATTCGATATTTTGGGGTCCCAGAAGCGATCTGTACATGCCTACTCCATGTTAGAGTATTTTCAAAATTCAGGCCCAAAACATGCTCAAAATCGATATTTTTGGTGCCCAAAGTCAATATGTGTATGCATCTTCTATACTCGTTTATATCTCAAATTCAGACTCAAAACACCCGAAAATTCGATATTTTGGGGTCCCAGAAGCGATCTGAACATGCCTACTCAGTGCTAGAATGTTTTCAAAATATAGGCCCAAAACATGATCAAAATCGATATTTTAGGTGCCCAAAAGTCGATATGTGCATGCATCTTCTGTACTCGTTTATATCTCAAATTCAGGCTTAAAACACCCGAAAATTCGATATTTTGGGGTCCCAGAAGCGATCTGTACATGCCTACTCAGTGCTAGAATATTTTCATAATATAGGCTCAAAACATGCTAAAAATCGATGTTTTAGGTGCGTAAAGGCGATATCTCAAATTCAGGCCCAAAACACCCGAAAATTCGATATTATGGGGTCCCACAAGCGATCTGTACATGCCTACTCCGTGTTAGAGTATTTACAAAATATAGGCCAAAAACATGCTCAAAATCAATGTTTTAGGTGCCCAAAAGTCGATATGTGCATGCATCTTCAGTACCCGTTTATATCTCAAATTCAGGCCAAAACACCCGAAAATTCGATATTTTGGGTTCCCAGAAGCGATCTGTACATGCCTACTCCGTGTTAGAGTATTTTCAAAATACATGCCCAAAATATGCTGAAAATCGATATTTTAGATGCCCAAAGTCAATATATGCATGTATCTTCTGTACCCGTTTATATCTCAAATTCTGGCTCAAAACACTCGAAAATTCGATATTTTGGGGTCCCAGAAGCGATCTGTATATGCCTACTCAGTGCTAGAATATTTTCAAATTATAGGCTCAAAACATGCTAAAAATCGATATTTTAGGTGCGTAAGGGCGATATCTCAAATTTAGGCCCAAAACACCCGAAAATTCGATATTTTGGGGTCCCAGAAGCGATCTGTACATGCCTACTCCGTGTTAGAGTATTTTCAAAATACAGGCCCAAAACATGCTCAAAATCGATGTTTTAGTTGCCCAAAAGTCGATATGTGCATGCATCTTCAGTACCCGTTTATATCTCAAATTATGGCTCAAAACACCCGAAAAATCGATATTTTGGGGTCCCAGAAGCGATCTGTACATGCCTACTCCGTGTTAGAGTATTTTCAAAATACAGGCCCAAAACATGCTAAAAATCGATATTTTAGATGTCAATATGTGCATGTATCTTCTGTACCCGTTGATATCTCAAATTCAGGCTCAAAACACCCGAAAATTCAATATTTTGGGGTCCCAGAAGCGATCTGTACATGGCTACTCCGTGTTAGAGTATTTTCAAAATAAAGGCCAAAAACATACTGAAAATCGATATTTTAGGTGCGTAAAGGCGATATCTCAAATTATGGCTCAAAACACCCGAAAATTCCATATTTAGGGGTCCCAGAAGCGATCTGTACATGCTTACTACGTGTTAGAGTATTTTCAAAATACAGGCCAAAAACTTACTGAAAATCGATCTTTTAGGTGCCCAAAAGTCGATATGTGCATGCATCTTCTGTACTCGTTTATATCTCAAATTCAAGCTCAAAACACCCGAAAATTTGATGTTTTTGGGTCCCAGAAGCGATCTGTACATGCCTACTCAGTGCTAGAATATTTTCAAAATATAGGCTAAAAACATGCTCAAAATCGATATTTTAGGTGCCAAAAAGTCGATATCTCAAATTCAGTCCCAAAACACCCGAAAATTCGATATTTAGGGGTCCCAGAAGCGATCTGTACATGCCTACTCCGTGTTAGAGTATTTTCAAAATACAGGCCAAAAACATACTGAAAACCGATCTTTAATGTGCCAAAAAGTCGATATGTGCATGCATCTTCTGTACCCGTTTATATATCAAATTCTGGCCCTAAACACCCGAAAATTCGATATTTTTGGGTCCCAGAAGCGATCTGTACATGCCTACTCAGTGCTAGAATGTTTTCAAAATATAGGCTCAAAACATGCTCAAATCGATATTTTAGGTGCCCAAAAGTCGATATGTGCATGCATCTTCTGTACTCGTTTATATCTCAAATTCAAGCTCAAAACACCCGAAAATTCGATATTTTGGGGTCCCAGAAGCGATCTGTACATGCCTACTCAGTGCTAGAATATTTTCAAAATATAGGCTCAAAACAAGCTAAAAATCGATATTTTATGTGCGTAAATGCGATATCTCAAATTCAGGCCCAAAACACCCGAAAATTCGATATTTTGGGGTCCTAGAAGCGATCTGAACATGCCTTCCCCGTGTTAGAGTATTTACAAAATCAAGCCCAAAACATGCTCAAAATCAATGTTTTAGGTGCCCAAAAGTCGATATGTGCATGCATCTTCATTACCCGTTTATATCTCAAATTCAGGCTCAAAACACCAGAAAATTCGATATTTTGGGGTCCCAGAAGCGATCTGTACATGCCTACTCCGTGTTAGAGTATTTTCAAAATACAGGCCCAAAACATGCTGAAAAACGATATTTTAGATGCCCAAAGTCAATATGTGCATGTATCTTCTGTACCCGTTTATATCTCAAATTCAGGCTCAAAACACCCGAAAATTCAATATTTTGGGTTTCCAGAGGCGATCTGTACATGCCTACTCAGTGCTAGAATATTTTCAAAATATAGGCTAAAAGCATGCTAAAAATCGATCTTTTAGGTGCAAAAAAGTCGATATCTCAAATTCAGTCCCAAAACACCCGAAAATTCGATATTTAGGAGTCCCAGAAGGGATCTGTACATGCCTACTTCGTGCTAGAATATTTTCAAATTACAGGCAAAAAACATACTGAAAATCGATCTTTTAGGTGCCCAAAAGTCGATATGTGCATGCATCTTCAGTACCCGTTTATATCTCAAATTCTGGCCCTAAACACCCGAAAATTCGATATTTTGGGGTCCCAGAAGCGATCTGTACATGCCTACTACATGTTAGAGTATTTTCAAAATTCAGGCCCAAAACATGCTCAAAATCGATATTTTTGGTGCCCAAAGTCAATATGTGTATGCATCTTCTATACTCGTTTATATCTCAAATTCAGGCTCAAAACACCCGAAAATTCGATATTTTGGGGTCCCAGAAGCGATCTGTACATGCCTACTCAGTGCTAGAATATTTTCAAATTATAGGCTCAAAACATGCTAAAAATCGATATTTTAGGTGCGTAAGGGCGATATCTCAAATTTAGGCCCAAAACACCCGAAAATTCGATATTTTGGGGTCCCAGAAGCGATCTGTACATGCCTACTCCGTGTTAGAGTATTTTCAAAATACAGGCCCAAAACATGCTCAAAATCGATGTTTTAGTTGCCCAAAAGTCGATATGTGCATGCATCTTCAGTACCCGTTTATATCTCAAATTATGGCTCAAAACACCCGAAAAATCGATATTTTGGGGTCCCAGAAGCGATCTGTACATGCCTACTCCGTGTTAGAGTATTTTCAAAATACAGGCCCAAAACATGCTAAAAATCGATATTTTAGATGTCAATATGTGCATGTATCTTCTGTACCCGTTGATATCTCAAATTCAGGCTCAAAACACCCGAAAATTCAATATTTTGGGGTCCCAGAAGCGATCTGTACATGGCTACTCCGTGTTAGAGTATTTTCAAAATAAAGGCCAAAAACATACTGAAAATCGATATTTTAGGTGCGTAAAGGCGATATCTCAAATTATGGCTCAAAACACCCGAAAATTCCATATTTAGGGGTCCCAGAAGCGATCTGTACATGCTTACTACGTGTTAGAGTATTTTCAAAATACAGGCCAAAAACTTACTGAAAATCGATCTTTTAGGTGCCCAAAAGTCGATATGTGCATGCATCTTCTGTACTCGTTTATATCTCAAATTCAAGCTCAAAACACCCGAAAATTTGATGTTTTTGGGTCCCAGAAGCGATCTGTACATGCCTACTCAGTGCTAGAATATTTTCAAAATATAGGCTAAAAACATGCTCAAAATCGATATTTTAGGTGCCAAAAAGTCGATATCTCAAATTCAGTCCCAAAACACCCGAAAATTCGATATTTAGGGGTCCCAGAAGCGATCTGTACATGCCTACTCCGTGTTAGAGTATTTTCAAAATACAGGCCAAAAACATACTGAAAACCGATCTTTAATGTGCCAAAAAGTCGATATGTGCATGCATCTTCTGTACCCGTTTATATATCAAATTCTGGCCCTAAACACCCGAAAATTCGATATTTTTGGGTCCCAGAAGCGATCTGTACATGCCTACTCAGTGCTAGAATGTTTTCAAAATATAGGCTCAAAACATGCTCAAATCGATATTTTAGGTGCCCAAAAGTCGATATGTGCATGCATCTTCTGTACTCGTTTATATCTCAAATTCAAGCTCAAAACACCCGAAAATTCGATATTTTGGGGTCCCAGAAGCGATCTGTACATGCCTACTCAGTGCTAGAATATTTTCAAAATATAGGCTCAAAACAAGCTAAAAATCGATATTTTATGTGCGTAAATGCGATATCTCAAATTCAGGCCCAAAACACCCGAAAATTCGATATTTTGGGGTCCTAGAAGCGATCTGAACATGCCTTCCCCGTGTTAGAGTATTTTCAAAATCAAGCCCAAAACATGCTCAAAATCAATGTTTTAGGTGCCCAAAAGTCGATATGTGCATGCATCTTCATTACCCGTTTATATCTCAAATTCAGGCTCAAAACACCAGAAAATTCGATATTTTGGGGTCCCAGAAGCGATCTGTACATGCCTACTCCGTGTTAGAGTATTTTCAAAATACAGGCCCAAAACATGCTGAAAAACGATATTTTAGATGCCCAAAGTCAATATGTGCATGTATCTTCTGTACCCGTTTATATCTCAAATTCAGGCTCAAAACACCCGAAAATTCAATATTTTGGGTTTCCACAGGCGATCTGTACATGCCTACTCAGTGCTAGAATATTTTCAAAATATAGGCTAAAAGCATGCTAAAAATCGATCTTTTAGGTGCAAAAAAGTCGATATCTCAAATTCAGTCCCAAAACACCCGAAAATTCGATATTTAGGAGTCCCAGAAGGGATCTGTACATGCCTACTTCGTGCTAGAATATTTTCAAATTACAGGCAAAAAACATACTGAAAATCGATCTTTTAGGTGCCCAAAAGTCGATATGTGCATGCATCTTCAGTACCCGTTTATATCTCAAATTCTGGCCCTAAACACCCGAAAATTCGATATTTTGGGGTCCCAGAAGCGATCTGTACATGCCTACTCCATGTTAGAGTATTTTCAAAATTCAGGCCCAAAACATGCTCAAAATCGATATTTTTGGTGCCCAAAGTCAATATGTGTATGCATCTTCTATACTCGTTTATATCTCAAATTCAGGCTCAAAACACCCGAAAATTCGATATTTTGGGGTCCCAGAAGCGATCTGAACATGCCTACTCAGTGCTAGAATGTTTTCAAAATATAGGCCCAAAACATGATCAAAATCGATATTTTAGGTGCCCAAAAGTCGATATGTGCATGCATCTTCTGTACTCGTTTATATCTCAAATTCAGGCTTAAAACACCCGAAAATTCGATATTTTGGGGTCCCAGAAGCGATCTGTACATGCCTACTCAGTGCTAGAATATTTTCATAATATAGGCTCAAAACATGCTAAAAATCGATGTTTTAGGTGCGTAAAGGCGATATCTCAAATTCAGGCCCAAAACACCCGAAAATTCGATATTATGGGGTCCCACAAGCGATCTGTACATGCCTACTCCGTGTTAGAGTATTTACAAAATATAGGCCAAAAACATGCTCAAAATCAATGTTTTAGGTGCCCAAAAGTCGATATGTGCATGCATCTTCAGTACCCGTTTATATCTCAAATTCAGGCCAAAACACCCGAAAATTCGATATTTTGGGTTCCCAGAAGCGATCTGTACATGCCTACTCCGTGTTAGAGTATTTTCAAAATACATGCCCAAAATATGCTGAAAATCGATATTTTAGATGCCCAAAGTCAATATATGCATGTATCTTCTGTACCCGTTTATATCTCAAATTCTGGCTCAAAACACTCGAAAATTCGATATTTTGGGGTCCCAGAAGCGATCTGTACATGCCTACTCAGTGCTAGAATATTTTCAAATTATAGGCTCAAAACATGCTAAAAATCGATATTTTAGGTGCGTAAGGGCGATATCTCAAATTTAGGCCCAAAACACCCGAAAATTCGATATTTTGGGGTCCCAGAAGCGATCTGTACATGCCTACTCCGTGTTAGAGTATTTTCAAAATACAGGCCCAAAACATGCTCAAAATCGATGTTTTAGTTGCCCAAAAGTCGATATGTGCATGCATCTTCAGTACCCGTTTATATCTCAAATTATGGCTCAAAACACCCGAAAAATCGATATTTTGGGGTCCCAGAAGCGATCTGTACATGCCTACTCCGTGTTAGAGTATTTTCAAAATACAGGCCCAAAACATGCTAAAAATCGATATTTTAGATGTCAATATGTGCATGTATCTTCTGTACCCGTTGATATCTCAAATTCAGGCTCAAAACACCCGAAAATTCAATATTTTGGGGTCCCAGAAGCGATCTGTACATGGCTACTCCGTGTTAGAGTATTTTCAAAATAAAGGCCAAAAACATACTGAAAATCGATATTTTAGGTGCGTAAAGGCGATATCTCAAATTATGGCTCAAAACACCCGAAAATTCCATATTTAGGGGTCCCAGAAGCGATCTGTACATGCTTACTACGTGTTAGAGTATTTTCAAAATACAGGCCAAAAACTTACTGAAAATCGATCTTTTAGGTGCCCAAAAGTCGATATGTGCATGCATCTTCTGTACTCGTTTATATCTCAAATTCAAGCTCAAAACACCCGAAAATTTGATGTTTTTGGGTCCCAGAAGCGATCTGTACATGCCTACTCAGTGCTAGAATATTTTCAAAATATAGGCTCAAAACAAGCTAAAAATCGATATTTTATGTGCGTAAATGCGATATCTCAAATTCAGGCCCAAAACACCCGAAAATTCGATATTTTGGGGTGCTAGAAGCGATCTGAACATGCCTTCCCCGTGTTAGAGTATTTACAAAATCAAGCCCAAAACATGCTCAAAATCAATGTTTTAGGTGCCCAAAAGTCGATATGTGCATGCATCTTCATTACCCGTTTATATCTCAAATTCAGGCTCAAAACACCAGAAAATTCGATATTTTGGGGTCCCAGAAGCGATCTGTACATGCCTACTCCGTGTTAGAGTATTTTCAAAATACAGGCCCAAAACATGCTGAAAAACGATATTTTAGATGCCCAAAGTCAATATGTGCATGTATCTTCTGTACCCGTTTATATCTCAAATTCAGGCTCAAAACACCCGAAAATTCAATATTTTGGGTTCCCAGAGGCGATCTGTACATGCCTACTCAGTGCTAGAATATTTTCAAAATATAGGCTAAAAGCATGCTAAAAATCGATCTTTTAGGTGCAAAAAAGTCGATATCTCAAATTCAGTCCCAAAACACCCGAAAATTCGATATTTAGGAGTCCCAGAAGGGATCTGTACATGCCTACTTCGTGTTAGAATATTTTCAAATTACAGGCAAAAAACATACTGAAAATCGATCTTTTAGGTGCCCAAAAGTCGATATGTGCATGCATCTTCAGTTCCCGTTTATATCTCAAATTCTGGCCCTAAACACCCGAAAATTCGATATTTTGGGGTCCCAGAAGCGATCTGTACATGCCTACTCCATGTTAGAGTATTTTCAAAATTCAGGCCCAAAACATGCTCAAAATCGATATTTTTGGTGCCCAAAGTCAATATGTGTTATGCATCTTCCATACTCGTTTATATCTCAAATTCAGGCTCAAAACACCCGAAAATTCGATATTTTGGGGTCCCAGAAGCGATCTGAACATGCCTACTCAGTGCTAGAATGTTTTCAAAATATAGGCCCAAAACATGATCAAAATCGATATTTTAGGTGCCCAAAAGTCGATATGTGCATGCATCTTCTGTACTCGTTTATATCTCAAATTCAGGCTTAAAACACCCGAAAATTCGATATTTTGGGGTCCCAGAAGCGATCTGTACATGCCTACTCAGTGCTAGAATATTTTCATAATATATGCTCAAAACATGCTAAAAATCGATCTTTTAGGTGCGTAAAGGCGATATCTCAAATTCAAGCCCAAAACACCCGAAAATTCGATATTATGGGGTCCCACAAGCGATCTGTACATGCCTACTCCGTGTTAGAGTATTTACAAAATGCAGGCCAAAAACATGCTCAAAATCAATGTTTTAGGTGCCCAAAAGTCGATATGTGCATGCATCTACAGTACCCGTTTATATCTCAAATTCAGGCCAAAACACCCGAAAATTCGATATTTTGGGTTCCCAGAAGCGATCTGTACATGCCTACTCCGTGTTAGAGTATTTTCAAAATACATGCCCAAAACATGCTGAAAATCGATATTTTAGATGCCCAAAGTCAATATATGCATGTATATTCTGTACCCGTTTATATCTCAAATTCAGGCTCAAAACACTCGAAAATTCGATATTTAGGTTTCCCAAAAGCGATTTGTACATGCCTACTCAGTGCTAGAATATTTTCAAAATATAGGCTCAAAACATGCTACAAATCGATATTTTAGGTGCGTAAGGGCGATATCTCAAATTTAGGCCCAAAACACCCGAAAATTCGATATTTTGGGGTCCCAGAAGCGATCTGTACATGCCTACTCCGTGTTAGAGTATTTTCAAAATACAGGCCCAAAACATGCTCAAAATCGATGTTTTAGTTGCCCAAAAGTCGATATGTGCATGCATCTTCAGTACCCGTTTATATCTCAAATTCTGGCTCAAAACACCCGAAAAATCGATATTTGGGGGTCCCAGAAGCGATCTGTACATGCCTACTCCGTGTTAGAGTATTTTCAAAATACAGGCCCAAAACATGCTAAAAATCGATATTTTAGATGCCCAAAGTCAATATGTGCATGTATCTTCTGTACCCGTTGATATCTCAAATTCAGGCTCAAAACACCCGAAAATTCAATATTTTGGGGTCCCAGAAGCAATCTGTACATGCCTACTCAGTGCTAGAATATTATCAAAATATAGGCTAAAAACATGCTAAAAATCGATATTTTAGGTGCGTAAAGGCGATATCTCAAATTCAGGCCCAAAACACCCGAAAATTCGATATTATGGGGTCCCAGAAGCGATCTGTACATGCCTACTCCGTGTTAGAGTATTTACAAAATACAGGCCAAAAACATGCTCAAAATCGATGTTTTAGGTGCCCAAAATTCGATATGTGCATGCATCTTCTGTACCCGTTTATATCTCAAATTCAGGCCAAAACACCCGAAAATTCGATATTTTTGGGTCCCAGAAGCGATCTGTACATGCCTACTCCGTGTTAGAGTATTTTCAAAATACATGCCCAAAACATGCTGTAAATCGATATTTTAGATTCCCAAAGTCAATATATGCATGTATCTTCTGTACCCGTTTATATCTCAAATTCAGGCTCAAAACACCCGCAAATTCGATATTTAGGTTTCCCAAAAGCGATCTGTACATGCCTACTCAGTGCTAGAATATTTTCAAAATATAGGCTCAAAACACTCTAAAAATCGCTATTTTAGGTGCGTAAAGGCGATATCTCAAATTCAGGCCCAAAACACCCGAAAATTCGATATTTTGGGGTCCCAGAAGCGATCTGTACATGCCTACTCCGTGTTAGTGTATTTTCAAAATAAAGTCCCAAAACATGCTCAAAATCGATATTTTAGATGCCCAAAGTCAATATATGCATGGATCTTCTGTACCCGTTTATATCTCAAATTCAGGCTCAAAACACCCGAAATTTCGATATTTTGGGGTCCTAGAAGCGATCTGTACACTACTCAGTGCTAGAATATTTTCAAAATATAGGCTCAAAACATGCTAAAAATCGATATTATAGGTGCGTAAAGGCGATACCTCAAATTCAGGCCCAAAACACCCGAAAATTCGATATTTTGGGGTCCCAGAAGCGATCTGTACATGCCTACTCCGTGTTAGAGTATTTACAAAATACAGGCCTAAAACATGCTCAAAATCGATGTTTTAGGTGCCCAAAAGTCGATATGTGCATGCATCTTCAGTACCCGTTTATAAATCAAATTCTGGCTCAAAACACCCGAAAAATCGATATTTTGGGGTCCCAGAAGCGATCTGTACATGCCTACTCCGTGTTAGAGTATTTTCAAAATACAGGCCCAAAACATGCTAAAAATCGATATTTTAGATGCCCAAAGTCAATATGTGCATGTATCTTCTGTACCCGTTGATATCTCAAATTCAGGCTCAAAACACCCGATAATTCAATATTTTGGGGTCCCAGAGCGATCTGTACATGGCTACTCCGTGTTAGAGTATTTTCAAAATAAAGGCCAAAAACATACTGAAAATCGATATTTTAGGTGCGTAAAGGCGATATCTCAAATTATGGCTCAAAACACCCGAAAATTCCATATTTAGGGGTCCCAGAAGCGATCTGTACATGCTTACTACGTGTTAGAGTATTTTCAAAATACAGGCCAAAAACTTAGTGAAAATCGATCTTTTAGGTGCCCAAAAGTCGATATGTGCATGCATCTTCTGTACTCGTTTATATCTCAAATTCAAGCTCAAAACACCCGAAAATTTGATATTTTTGGGTCCCAGAAGCGATCTGTACATGCCTACTCAGTGCTAGAATATTTTCAAAATATATGCTTAAAACATGCTCAAAATCGATATTTTAGGTGCCAAAAAGTCGATATCTCAAATTCAGTCCCAAAACACCCGAAAATTCGATATTTAGGGGTCCCAGAAGCGATCTGTACATGGCTACTCCGTGTTAGAGTATTTTCAAAATACAGGCCAAAAACATACTGAAAACCGATCTTTAATGTGCCAAAAAGTCGATATGTGCATGCATCTTCTGTACCCGTTTATATATCAAATTCTGGCCCTAAACACCCGAAAATTCGATATTTTTGGGTCCCAGAAGCGATCTGTACATGTGCTCAGTGCTAGAATGTTTTCAAAATATAGGCTCAAAACATGCTCAAATCGATATTTTAGGTGCCCAAAAGTCGATATGTGCATGCATCTTCTGTACTCGTTTATATCTCAAATTCAAGCTCAAAACACCCGAAAATTCGATATTTTGGGGTCCCAGAAGCGATCTGTACATGCCTACTCAGTGCTAGAATATTTTCAAAATATAGGCTCAAAACAAGCTAAAAATCGATATTTTAGGTGCGTAAATGCGATATCTCAAATTCACTCCCAAAACACCCGAAAATTCGATATTTTGGGGTGCTAGAAGCGATCTGAACATGCCTTCCCCGTGTTAGAGTATTTACAAAATCAAGCCCAAAACATGCTCAAAATCAATGTTTTAGGTGCCCAAAAGTCGATATGTGCATGCATCTTAATTACCCGTTTATATCTCAAATTCAGGCTCAAAACACCAGAAAATTCGATATTTTGGGGTCCCAGAAGCGATCTGTACATGCCTACTCCGTGTTAGAGTATTTTCAAAATACAGGCCCAAAACATGCTGAAAAACGATATTTTAGATGCCCAAAGTCAATATGTGCATGTATCTTCTGTACCCGTTTATATCTCAAATTCAGGCTCAAAACACCCGAAAATTCAATATTTTGGGTTCCCAGAGGCGATCTGTACATGCCTACTCAGTGCTAGAATATTTTCAAAATATAGGCTAAAAGCATGCTAAAAATCGATCTTTTAGGTGCAAAAAAGTCGATATCTCAAATTCAGTCCCAAAACACCCGAAAATTCGATATTTAGGAGTCCCAGAAGGGATCTGTACATGCCTACTTCGTGTTAGAATATTTTCAAATTACAGGCAAAAAACATATTGAAAATCGATCTTTTAGGTGCCCAAAAGTCGATATGTGCATGCATCTTCAGTACCCGTTTATATCTCAAATTCTGGCCCTAAACACCCGAAAATTCGATATTTTGGGGTCGCAGAAGCGATCTGTACATGCCTACTCCATGTTAGAGTATTTTCAAAATTCAGGCCCAAAACATGCTCAAAATCGATATTTTTGGTGCCCAAAGTCAATATGTGCATGCATCTTCTGTACTCGTTTATATCTCAAATTCAGGCTTAAAACACCCGAAAATTCGATATTTTGGGGTCCCAGAAGCGATCTGTACATGCCTACTCAGTGCTAGAATATTTTCATAATATATGCTCAAAACATGCTAAAAATCGATGTTTTAGGTGCGTAAAGGCGATATCTCAAATTCAGGCCCAAAACACCCGAAAATTCGATATTATGGGGTCCCAGAAGCGATCTGTACATGCCTACTCCGTGTTAGAGTATTTACAAAATACAGGCCAAAAACATGCTCAAAATCAATGTTTTAGGTGCCCAAAAGTCGATATGTGCATGCATCTTCAGTACCCGTTTATATCTCAAATTCAGGCCAAAACACCCGAAAATTCGATATTTTTGGGTCCCAGAAGCGATCTGTACATGCCTACTCCGTGTTAGAGTATTTTCAAAATACATGCCCAAAACATGCTGTAAATCGATATTTTAGATTCCCAAAGTCAATATATGCATGTATCTTCTGTACCCGTTTATATCTCAAATTCAGGCTCAAAACACCCGCAAATTCGATATTTAGGTTTCCCAAAAGCGATCTGTACATGCCTACTCAGTGCTAGAATATTTTCAAAATATAGGCTCAAAACACTCTAAAAATCGCTATTTTAGGTGCGTAAAGGCGATATCTCAAATTCAGGCCCAAAACACCCGAAAATTCGATATTTAGGGGTCCCAGAAGCGATCTGTACATGCCTACTCCGTGTTAGTGTATTTTCAAAATAAAGTCCCAAAACATGCTCAAAATCGATATTTTAGATGCCCAAAGTCAATATGTGCATGGATCTTCTGTACCCGTTTATATCTCAAATTCAGGCTCAAAACACCCGAAATTTCGATATTTTGGGGTCCTAGAAGCGATCTGTACACTACTCAGTGCTAGAATATTTTCAAAATATAGGCTCAAAACATGCTAAAAATCGATATTATAGGTGCGTAAAGGCGATACCTCAAATTCAGGCCCAAAACACCCGAAAATTCGATATTTTGGGGTCCCAGAAGCGATCTGTACATGCCTACTCCGTGTTAGAGTATTTACAAAATACAGGCCTAAAACATGCTCAAAATCGATGTTTTAGGTGCCCAAAAGTCGATATGTGCATGCATCTTCAGTACCCGTTTATATCTCAAATTCTGGCTCAAAACACCCGAAAAATCGATATTTTGGGGTCCCAGAAGCGATCTGTACATGCCTACTCCGTGTTAGAGTATTTTCAAAATACAGGCCCAAAACATGCTAAAAATCGATATTTTAGATGCCCAAAGTCAATATGTGCATGTATCTTCTGTACCCGTTGATATCTCAAATTCAGGCTCAAAACACCCGATAATTCAATATTTTGGGGTCCCAGAGCGATCTGTACATGGCTACTCCGTGTTAGAGTATTTTCAAAATAAAGGCCAAAAACATACTGAAAATCGATATTTTAGGTACGTAAAGGCGATATCTCAAATTATGGCTCAAAACACCCGAAAATTCCATATTTAGGGGTCCCAGAAGCGATCTGTACATGCTTACTACGTGTTAGAGTATTTTCAAAATACAGGCCAAAAACTTAGTGAAAATCGATCTTTTAGGTGCCCAAAAGTCGATATGTGCATGCATCTTCTGTACTCGTTTATATCTCAAATTCAAGCTCAAAACACCCGAAAATTCGATATTTTGGGGTCCCAGAAGCGATCTGTACATGCCTACTCAGTGCTAGAATATTTTCAAAATATAGGCTCAAAACAAGCTAAAAATCGATATTTTAGGTGCGTAAATGCTATATCTCAAATTCAGGCCCAAAACACCCGAAAATTCGATATTTTGGGGTGCTAGAAGCGATCTGAACATGCCTTCCCCGTGTTAGAGTATTTACAAAATCAAGCCCAAAACATGCTCAAAATCAATGTTTTAGGTGCCCAAAAGTCGATATGTGCATGCATCTTCATTACCCGTTTATATCTCAAATTCAGGCTCAAAACACCAGAAAATTCGATATTTTGGGGTCCCAGAAGCGATCTGTACATGCCTACTCAGTGTTAGAGTATTTTCAAAATACAGGCCAAAAACATACTGAAAACCGATCTTTAATGTGCCAAAAAGTCGATATGTGCATGCATCTTCTGTACCCGTTTATATATCAAATTCTGGCCCTAAACACCCGAAAATTCGATATTTTTGGGTCCCAGAAGCGATCTGTACATGTGCTCAGTGCTAGAATGTTTTCAAAATATAGGCTCAAAACATGCTCAAATCGATATTTTAGGTGCCCAAAAGTCGATATGTGCATGCATCTTCTGTACTCGTTTATATCTCAAATTCAAGCTCAAAACACCCGAAAATTCGATATTTTGGGGTCCCAGAAGCGATCTGTACATGCCTACTCAGTGCTAGAATATTTTCAAAATATAGGCTCAAAACAAGCTAAAAATCGATATTTTAGGTGCGTAAATGCGATATCTCAAATTCAGGCCCAAAACACCCGAAAATTCGATATTTTGGGGTGCTAGAAGCGATCTGAACATGCCTTCCCCGTGTTAGAGTATTTTCAAAATACAGGCCCAAAACATGCTAAAAATCGATATTTTAGATGCCCAAAGTCAATATGTGCATGTATCTTCTGTACCCGTTGATATCTCAAATTCAGGCTCAAAACACCCGATAATTCAATATTTTGGGGTCCCAGAGCGATCTGTACATGGCTACTCCGTGTTAGAGTATTTTCAAAATAAAGGCCAAAAACATACTGAAAATCGATATTTTAGGTACGTAAAGGCGATATCTCAAATTATGGCTCAAAACACCCGAAAATTCCATATTTAGGGGTCCCAGAAGCGATCTGTACATGCTTACTACGTGTTAGAGTATTTTCAAAATACAGGCCAAAAACTTAGTGAAAATCGATCTTTTAGGTGCCCAAAAGTCGATATGTGCATGCATCTTCTGTACTCGTTTATATCTCAAATTCAAGCTCAAAACACCCGAAAATTCGATATTTTGGGGTCCCAGAAGCGATCTGTACATGCCTACTCAGTGCTAGAATATTTTCAAAATATAGGCTCAAAACAAGCTAAAAATCGATATTTTAGGTGCGTAAATGCGATATCTCAAATTCAGGCCCAAAACACCCGAAAATTCGATATTTTGGGGTGCTAGAAGCGATCTGAACATGCCTTCCCCGTGTTAGAGTATTTACAAAATCAAGCCCAAAACATGCTCAAAATCAATGTTTTAGGTGCCCAAAAGTCGATATGTGCATGCATCTTCATTACCCGTTTATATCTCAAATTCAGGCTCAAAACACCAGAAAATTCGATATTTTGGGGTCCCAGAAGCGATCTGTACATGCCTACTCAGTGTTAGAGTATTTTCAAAATACAGGCCAAAAACATACTGAAAACCGATCTTTAATGTGCCAAAAAGTCGATATGTGCATGCATCTTCTGTACCCGTTTATATATCAAATTCTGGCCCTAAACACCCGAAAATTCGATATTTTTGGGTCCCAGAAGCGATCTGTACATGTGCTCAGTGCTAGAATGTTTTCAAAATATAGGCTCAAAACATGCTCAAATCGATATTTTAGGTGCCCAAAAGTCGATATGTGCATGCATCTTCTGTACTCGTTTATATCTCAAATTCAAGCTCAAAACACCCGAAAATTCGATATTTTGGGGTCCCAGAAGCGATCTGTACATGCCTACTCAGTGCTAGAATATTTTCAAAATATAGGCTCAAAACAAGCTAAAAATCGATATTTTAGGTGCGTAAATGCGATATCTCAAATTCAGGCCCAAAACACCCGAAAATTCGATATTTTGGGGTGCTAGAAGCGATCTGAACATGCCTTCCCCGTGTTAGAGTATTTACAAAATCAAGCCCAAAACATGCTCAAAATCAATGTTTTAGGTGCCCAAAAGTCGATATGTGCATGCATCTTCATTACCCGTTTATATCTCAAATTCAGGCTCAAAACACCAGAAAATTCGATATTTTGGGGTCCCAGAAGCGATCTGTACATGCCTACTCCGTGTTAGAGTATTTTCAAAATACAGGCCCAAAACATGCTGAAAAACGATATTTTAGATGCCCAAAGTCAATATGTGCATGTATCTTCTGTACCCGTTTATATCTCAAATTCAGGCTCAAAACACCCGAAAATTCAATATTTTGGGTTCCCAGAGGCGATCTGTACATGCCTACTCAGTGCTAGAATATTTTCAAAATATAGGCTAAAAGCATGCTAAAAATCGATCTTTTAGGTGCAAAAAAGTCGATATCTCAAATTCAGTCCCAAAACACCCGAAAATTCGATATTTAGGAGTCCCAGAAGGGATCTGTACATGCCTACTTCGTGTTAGAATATTTTCAAATTACAGGCAAAAAACATACTGAAAATCGATCTTTTAGGTGCCCAAAAGTCGATATGTGCATGCATCTTCAGTACCCGTTTATATCTCAAATTCAGGCCAAAACACCCGAAAATTCGATATTTTGGGGTCCCAGAAGCGATCTGTACATGCCTACTCCGTGTTAGAGTATTTCCAAAATACATGCCCAAAACATTCTGAAAATCGATATTTTAGATGCCCAAAGTCAATATATGCATGTATCTTCTGTACCCGTTTATATCTCAAATTCAGGCTCAAAACACTCGAAAATTCGATATTTAGGTTTCCCAAAAGCGATCTGTACATGCCTACTCAGTGCTAGAATATTTTCAAAATATAGGCTCAAAACATGCTAAAAATCGATATTATAGGTGCGTAAAGGCGATACCTCAAATTCAGGCCCAAAACACCCGAAAATTCGATATTTTGGGGTTCCAGAAGGGATCTGTACATGCCTACTCCGTGTTAGAGTATTTACAAAATACAGGCCTAAAACATGCTCAAAATCGATGTTTTAGGTGCCCAAAAGTCGATATGTGCATGCATCTTCAATACCCGTTTATATCTCAAATTCAGGCTCAAAACACCCGAAAATTCGATATTTTAGGGTCCCACCAGCGATCTGTACATGCTTACTCCGTGTTAGAGTATTTTCAAAATACATGCCCAAAACATGCTGAAAATCGATATTTTAGATGCCCAAAGTCAATATGTGCATGTATCTTCTGTACCCGTTTATATCTCAAATTCAGGCACAAAACACCCGAAAATTCAATATTTTGGGGTACCAGAAGCAATCTGTACATGCCTACTAAGTGCTAGAATATTATCAAAATATAGGCTAAAAACATGCTAAAAATCGATATTTTAGGTGCCAAAAAGTCGATATCTCAAATTCAGTCCCAAAACACCCGAAAATTCAATATTTAAGGGTTCCAGAAGGGATCTGTACATGCCTACTCCGTGTTAGAGTATTTTCAAAATACAGGCCAAAAACTTAGTGAAAATCGATCTTTTAGGTGCCCAAAAGTCGATATGTGCATGCATCTTTTGTAACCGTTTATATCTCAAATTCTGGCCCTGAACACCCGAAAATTCAATATTTTTGGGTCCCAGAAGCAATCTGTACATGCCTACTCCGTGTTACAGTATTTTCAAAATACATGCCCAAAACATGCTGAAAATCGATATTTTAGATGCCCAAAGTCAATATGTGCATGTATCTTCTGTACCCGTTTATATCTCAAATTCAGGCTCAAAACACCCGAAAATTCAATATTTTGGGGTCCCAGAAGCAATCTGTACATGCCTACTCAGTGCTAGAAAATTTTCAAAATATAGGCTAAAAACATGCTAAAAATCGATCTTTTAGGTGCCAAAAAGTCGATATCTCAAATTCAGTCC
Source organism: Petrolisthes cinctipes (assembly GCA_033782935.1). Lineage (NCBI taxonomy): Eukaryota > Metazoa > Arthropoda > Malacostraca > Decapoda > Porcellanidae > Petrolisthes > Petrolisthes cinctipes. The sequence goes on from JAWQEG010001675.1 coordinate 750,603, forward strand.
CAAAACACCCGAAAATTCGATATTTTGGGGTCCCAGAAGCGATCTGTACATGGCTACTCAGTGCTAGAATGATTTCAAAATATAGGCTCAAAACATGCTCAAAATCGATATTTTAGGTGCCCAAAAGTCGATATGTACTCGTTTATATCTTAAATTCAGGCTCAAAACACCCGAAAATTCGATATTTTAGGGTCCCAGAAGCGATCTGTACATGCCTACTTAGTGCTAGAATATTTTCAAAATATAGGCTCAAAACATGCTAAAAATCGATATTTTAGGTGCGTAAAGGCGATATCTCAAATTAAGGCCCAAAACACCCGAAAATTCGATATTTAGGGGTCCCAGAAGCGATCTGTACATGACTACTCCGTGTTAGAGTATTCTCAAAATACAGGCGAAAAACATACTGAAAATCGATCTTTTAGGTGCCCAAAAGTAGATATGTGCATGCATCTTCTGTACCCGTTTATATCTCAAATTCTGGCCCTAAACACCCGAAAATTCGATATTTTTGGGTCCCAGAAGCGATCTGTACAAGCCTACTCAGTGCTAGAATGTTTTCAAAATATAGGCTCAAAACATACTAAAAATCGATATTTTAGGTGCGTAAAGGCGATATCTCAAATTAATGCCCAAAACACCAGAAAATTCGATATTTAGGGGTCCCAGAAGCGATCTGTACATGACTACTCCGTGTTAGAGTATTCTCAAAATACAGGCGAAAAACATACTGAAAATCGATCTTTTAGGTGCCCAAAAGTAGATATGTGCATGCATCTTCTGTACCCGTTTATATCTCAAATTCTGGCCCTAAACACCCGAAAATTCGATATTTTTGGGTCCCAGAAGCGATCTGTACAAGCCTACTCAGTGCTAGAATGTTTTCAAAATATAGGCTCAAAACATACTAAAAATCGATATTTTAGGTGCGTAAAGCCGATATCTCAAATTAAGGCCCATAACACCCGAAAATTCGATATTTTGGGGTCCCAGAAGCGATCTGTACATGCCTACTCAGTGCTAGAATGTTTTTAAAATATAGGCTCAAAACATGCTCAAAATCGATATTTTAGGTACACAAAAGTCGATATGTGCATGCATCTTCTGTACTCGTTTATATCTCAAATTCAGGCTCAAAACACCCGAAAATTCAATATTTTGTGGTCCCAGAAGCGATCTGTACATGCCTACTCAGTGCTAGAATATTTTCAAAATATAGGCTCAAAACATGCTAAAAATCGATATTTTAGGTGCGTAAATGCGATACCTCAAATTCAAGCCCAAAACACCCGAAAATTCGATATTTTGGGGTCCCAAAAGCGATCTGTACATGCCTACTCCGTGTTAGAGCATTTACAAAATACAGGCCCAAAACATGCTCAAAATCGATGTTTTAAGTGCCCAAAAGTCGATATGTGCATGCATCTTCAGAACCCGTTTATATCTCAAATTCAGGCTCAAAACACCCGAAAATTCGATATTTTGGGGTCCCAGAAGCGATCTGTACATGCCTACTCCGTGTTAGAGTATTTTCAAAATACATGACCAAAACATGCTGAAAATCGATATTTTAGATGCCGAAAGTCAATATGTGCATGTATCTTCTGTACCCGTTTATATCTCAAATTCAGGCTCAAAACACCCGAAAATTCGATATTTTGGGGTCCCAGAAGCGATCTGTATATGCATACTCAGTGCTAGAATATTTTCAAAATATAGGCTAAAAGCATGCTAAAAATCGATCTTTTAGGTGCAAAAAAGTCGATATATCAAATTCAGTCCCAAAACACCCGAAAATTCGATATTTAGGGGTCCCAGAAGCGATCTGTACATGCCTACTTCATGTTAGAGTATTTTCAAAATACAGGCCAAAAACATACTGAAAATCGATCTTTTAGGTGCCCAAAAGTCGATATGTGCATGCATCTTCTGTACCCGTTTATATCTCAAATTCTGGCCCTAAACACCCGAAAATTCAATATTTTGGGGTCCCAGAAGCAATCTATTTTCAAAATATAGGCTAAAAACTTGCTAAAATCGATATTTTAGGTGCCAAAAAGTCGATATCTCAAATTCAGTCCCAAAACACCCGAAAATTTGATATTTTGGGGTCCCAGAAGCGATTTGTACATGCCTACTCCGTGTTAGAGTATTTTCAAAATTCAGGCCCATAACATGCTGAAAATCGATATTTTAGGTGCCCTAAGTCAATATGTGTATGCATCTTCTATACTCGTTTATATCTCAAATTCAGGCTCAAAACACCCGAAAATTCAATATTTTGGGGTCCCAGAAGCAATCTGTACATGCCTACTCGGTGTTAGAGTATTTTCAAAATACAGGCCAAAAACATACTGAAAATCGATCTTTTAGGTGCCCAAAAGTCGATATGTGCATGCATCTTCTGTACCCGTTTATATCTCAAATTCTGGCCCTAAACACCCGAAAATTCGATATTTTTTGGTCCCAGAAGCGATCTGTACATAGGCATTTAGTGCTAGAATATTTTCTAAATATAGGCTCAAAACATGCTAAAAATCGATATTTTAGGTGCGTAAAGGCGATATCTCAAATTCAGGCCCAAAACACCCGAAAATTCGATATTATGGGGTCCCAGATGCGATCTGTACATGCCTACTCCGTGTTAGAGTATTTTCAAAATACATGCCCAAAACATGCTGAAAATCGATATTTCAGATGCCCAAAGTCAATATGTGCATGTATCTTCTGTAACCGTTTATATCTCAAATTCTGGCTCGAAACACCCGAAAATTCAATATTTTGGGGTCCCAGAAGCAATCTGTACATGCCTACTCAGTGTTAGAATATTTTCAAAATATAGGCTAAAAACATGCTAAAAATCGATATTTTAGGTGCCAAAAAGTCGATATCTCAAATTAAGGCCCAAAACACCCGAAAATTCGATATTTAGGGGTCGCAGAAGCGATCTGTACATGCTTACTCCGTGTTAGAGTATTTTCAAAATACTGGCCAAAAACATACTGAAAATCAATCTTTTAGGTGCCCAAAAGTCGATATGTGCATGCATCTTCTGTACCCGTTTATATCTCAAATTCTGGCACTAAACACCCGAAAATTCGATATTTTGGGGTCCCAGAAGCAATCTGTACATGCCTACTCAGTGCTAGAATATTATCAAAATATAGGCTAAAAACATGCTAAAAATCGATATTTTAGGTGCCAAAATGTCGATATCTCAAATTCAGTCCCAAAACTCCCGAAAATTCGATATTTAGGGGTCCCAGAAGGTATCTGTACATGCCTACTCAGTGTTAGAGTATTTTCAAAATACAGGCCAAAAACATACTGAAAATCGATCTTTTAGGTGCCCAAAAGTCGATATGTGCATGCATCTTCTGTACCCGTTTATATCTCAAATTCTGGCCCTAAACACCCGAAAATTCGATATTTAAGGGTCCTAGAAGCGATCTGTACATGCCTACTCCGTGTTAAGGTATTTTCAAAATACAGGCCAAAAACATACTGAAAATCGATCTTTTAGGTGCCCAAAAGTCGATATGTGCATGCATCTTCTGTACCCGTTTATATCTCAAATTCTGGCCCTAAACACCCGAAAATTCAATATTTTGGGGTCCCAGAAGTAATCTGTACATGCCTACTCAGTGCTAGAATATTTTCAAAATATAGGCTAAAAACATGCTAAAAATCGATCTTTTAGGTGCCAAAAAGTCGATATATCAAATTCAGTCCCAAAACACCCGAAATCGATATTTAAGGGTCCCAGAAGCGATCTGTACATGCCTACTCCGTGTTAAAGTATTTTCAATATACAGGTTAAAAACATACTGAAAATCGATCTTTTAGGTGCCCAAAAGTCGATATGAGCATGTATCTTCTGTAACCGTTTATATCTTAAATTCAGGCTCGAAACACCCGAAAATTCAATATTTTGGGGTTCCAGAAGCAATCTGTACATGCCTACTCAGTGCTAGAATATTATCAAAATATAGGCTAAAAACATGCTAAAAATCGATATTTTAGGTGCCAAAATGTCGATATCTCAAATTCAGTCCCAAAACACCCGAAAATTCGATATTTAGGGGTCCCAGAAGGTATCTGTACATGCCTACTCAGTGTTAGAGTATTTTCAAAATACAGGCCAAAAACATACTGAAAATCGATATTTTAGGTGCCCAAAAGTCGATATGTGCATGCATCTTCTGTACTCGTTTATATCTCAAATTCAGGCTTAAAACACCCGAAAATTCGATATTTTGGGGTCCCAGAAGCAATCTGTACATGCCTACTCAGTGCTAGAATATTTTCATAATATAGGCTCAAAACATGCTAAAAATCGATGTTTTAGGTGCGTAAAGGCGATATCTCAAATTCAGGCCCAAAACACCCGAATATTCGATATTATGGGGTCCCACAAGCGATCTGTACATGCCTACTCCGTGTTAGAGTATTTACAAAATACAGGCCAAAAACATGCTCAAAATCAATGTTTTAGAGGTGCCCAAAAGTCGATATGTGCATGCATCTTCAGTACCCGTTTATATCTCAAATTCAGGCCAAAACACCCGAAAATTCGATATTTTGGGTTCCCAGAAGCGATCTGTACATGCCTACTCCGTGTTAGAGTATTTTCAAAATACATGCCCAAAACATGCTGAAAATCGATATTTTATATGCCCAAAGTCAATATGTGCATGTATCTTCTGTACCCGTTTATATCTCAAATTCAGGCTCAAAACACTCGAAAATTCGATATTTAGGTTTCCCAAAAGCGATCTGTACATGCCTACTCAGTGCTAGAATATTTTCAAAATATAGGTTCAAAACATGCTAAAAATCGATATTTTAGGTGCGTAAGGGCGATATCTCAAATTTAGGCCCAAAACACCCGAAAATTCGATATTTTCGGGTCCCAGAAGCGATCTGTACATGCCTACTCCGTGTTAGAGTATTTTCAAAATACAGGCCCAAAACATGCTCAAAATCGATGTTTTAGTTGCCCAAAAGTCGATATGTGCATGCATCTTCAGTACCCGTTTATATCTCAAATTCTGGCTCAAAACACCCGAAAAATCGATATTTTGGGGTCCCAGAAGCGATCTGTACATGCCTACTCCGTGTTAGAGTATTTTCAAAATACAGGCCCAAAACATGCTAAAAATCGATATTTTAGATGCCCAAAGTCAATATGTGCATGTATCTTCTGTACCCGTTGATATCTCAAATTCAGGCTTAAAACACCCGAAAATTCAATATTTTGGGGTCCCAGAAGCAATCTGTACATGCCTACTCAGTGCTAGAATATTATCAAAATATAGGCTAAAAACATGCTAAAAATCGATATTTTAGGTGCGTAAAGGCGATATCTCAAATTCAGGCCCAAAACACCCGAAAATTCGATATTATGGGGTCCCAGAAGCGATCTGTACATGCCTACTCCGTGTTAGAGTATTTACAAAATACAGGCCAAAAACATGCTCAAAATCGATGTTTAAGGTGCCCAAAATTCGATATGTGTATGCATCTTCTGTACCCGTTTATATCTCAAATTCAGGCCAAAACACCCGAAAATTCGATATTTTTGGGTCCCGGAAGCGATCTGTACATGCCTACTCCGTGTTAGAGTATTTTCAAAATACATGCCCAAAACATGCTGTAAATCGATATTTTAGATTCCCAAAGTCAATATATGCATGTATCTTCTGTACCCGTTTATATCTCAAATTCAGGCTCAAAACACCCGAAAATTCGATATTTAGGTTTCCCAAAAGCGATCTGTACATGCCTACTCAGTGCTAGAATATTTTCAAAATATAGGCTCAAAACACGCTAAAAATCGCTATTTTAGGTGCGTAAAGTCGATATCTCAAATTCAGGCCCAAAACACCCGAAAATTCGATATTTAGGGGTCACAGAAGCGATCTGTACATGCCTACTCCGTGTTAGTGTATTTTCAAAATAAAGGCCCAAAACATGCTCAAAATCGATATTTTAGATGCCCAAAGTCAATATGTGCATGTATCTTCTGTACCCGTTTATATCTCAAATTCAGGCTCAAAACACCCGAAATTTCGATATTTTGGGGTCCTAGAAGCGATCTGTACACTACTCAGTGCTAGAATATTTTCAAAATATAGGCTCAAAACATGCTAAAAATCGATATTATAGGTGCGTAAAAGCGATACCTCAAATTCAGGCCCAAAACACCCGAAAATTCGATATTTTAGGGTCCCAGAAGAGATCTGTACATGCCTACTCCGTGTTAGAGTATTTACAAAATACAGGCCTAAAACATGCTCAAAATCGATGTTTTAGGTGCCCAAAAGTCGATATGTGCATGCATCTTTAGTACCCGTTTATATCTCAAATTCAGGCTCAAAACACCCGAAAATTCGATATTTTAGGGTCCCACCAGCGATCTGTACATGCCTACTCCGTGTTAGAGTATTTTCAAAATACATGCCCAAAACAAGCTGAAAATCGATATTTTAGATGCCGAAAGTCAATATGTGCATGTATCTTCTGTACCCGTTTATATCTCAAATTCAGGCTCAAAACACCCGAAAATTCGATATTTAGGTTTCCCAAAAGCAATCTGTACATGCCTACTCAGTGCTAGAATATTTTCAAAATATAGGCTCAAAACACGCTAAAAATCGCTATTTTAGGTGCGTAAAGGCGATATCTCAAATTCAGGCCCAAAACACCCGAAAATTCGATATTTTGGGGTCCCAGAAGCGATCTGTACATGCCTACTCAGTGTTAGAGTATTTTCAAAATACAGGCCCAAAACATGCTCAAAATCGATATTTTAGATGCCCAAAGTCAATATTTGCATGTATCTTCTGTACCCGTTTATATCTCAAATTCAGGCTCAAAACACCCGAAAATTCAATATTTTGGGGTACCAGAAGCAATCTGTACATGCCTACTCAGTGCTAGAATATTATCAAAATATAGGCTAAAAACATGCTAAAAATCGATATTTTAGGTGCCAAAAAGTCGATATCTCAAATTCAGTCCCAAAACACCCGAAAATTCGATATTTAAGGGTTCCAGAAGGGATCTGTACATGCCTACTCCGTGTTAGTGTATTTTCAAAATAAAGGCCCAAAACATGCTCAAAATCGATATTTTAGATGCCCAAAGTCAATATGTGCATGTATCTTCTGTACCCGTTTATATCTCAAATTCAGGCTCAAAACACCCGAAATTTCGATATTTTGGGGTCCTAGAAGCGATCTGTACACTACTCAGTGCTAGAATATTTTCAAAATATAGGCTCAAAACATGCTAAAAATCGATATTATAGGTGCGTAAAAGCGATACCTCAAATTCAGGCCCAAAACACCCGAAAATTCGATATTTCGGGGTCCCAGAAGCGATCTGTACATGCCTACTCCGTGTTAGAGTATTTACAAAATACAGGCCTAAAACATGCTCAAAATCGATGTTTTAGGTGCCCAAAAGTCGATATGTGCATGCATCTTCAGTACCCGTTTATATCTCAAATTCAGGCTCAAAACACCCGAAAATTCGATATTTTAGGGTCCCACCAGCGATCTGTACATGCCTACTCCGTGTTAGAGTATTTTCAAAATACATGCCCAAAACATGCTGAAAATCGATATTTTAGATGCCCAAAGTCAATATGTGCATGTATCTTCTGTACCCGTTTATATCTCAAATTCAGGCTCAAAACACCCGAAAATTCGATATTTAGGTTTCCCAAAAGCGATCTGTACATGCCTACTCAGTGCTAGAATATTTTCAAAATATAGGCTCAAAACATGCTAAAAATCGCTATTTTAGGTGCGTAAAGGCGATATCTCAAATTCAGGCCCAAAACACCCGAAAATTCGATATTTTGGGGTCCCAGAAGCGATCTGTACATGCCTCCTCCGTGTTAGAGTATTTTCAAAATACAGGCCCAAAACATGCTCAAAATCGATATTTTAGATGCCCAAAGTCAATATTTGCATGTATCTTCTGTACCCGTTTATATCTCAAATTCAGGCTCAAAACACCCGAAAATTCAATATTTTGGGGTACCAGAAGCAATATGTACATGCCTACTCAGTGCTAGAATATTATCAAAATATAGGCTAAAAACATGCTAAAAATCGATATTTTAGGTGCCAAAAAGTCGATATCTCAAATTCAGTCCCAAAACACCCGAAAATTCGATATTTAAGGGTTCCAGAAGGGATCTGTACATGCCTACTCCGTGTTAGTGTATTTTCAAAATAAAGGCCCAAAACATGCTCAAAATCGATATTTTAGATGCCCAAAGTCAATATGTGCATGTATCTTCTGTACCCGTTTATATCTCAAATTCAGGCTCAAAACACTCGAAATTTCGATATTTTGGGGTCCTAGAAGCGATCTGTACACTACTCAGTGCTAGAATATTTTCAAAATATAGGCTCAAAACATGCTAAAAATCGATATTATAGGTGCGTAAAAGCGATACCTCAAATTCAGGCCCAAAACACCCGAAAATTCGATATTTTGGGGTCCCAGAAGCGATCTGTACATGCCTACTCCGTGTTAGAGTATTTACAAAATACAGGCCTAAAACATGCTCAAAATCGATGTTTTAGGTGCCCAAAAGTCGATATGTGCATGCATCTTCAGTACCCGTTTGTATCTCAAATTCTGGCTCAAAACACCCGAAAATTCGATATTTTAGGGTCCCACCAGCGATCTGTACATGCCTACTCCGTGTTAGAGTATTTTCAAAATACATGCCCAAAACATGCTGAAAATCGATATTTTAGATGCTTAAAGTCAATATGTGCATGTATCTTCTGTACCCGTTTATATCTCAAATTCAGGCTCAAAACACCCGAAAATTCGATATTTAGGTTTCCCAAAAGCGATCTGTACATGCCTACTCAGTGCTAGAATATTTTCAAAATATAGGCTCAAAACACGCTAAAAATCGCTATTTTAGGTGCGTAAAGGCGATATCTCAAATTCAGGCCCAAAACACCCGAAAATTCGATATTTTGGGGTCCCAGAAGCGATCTGTACATGCCTCCTCCGTGTTAGAGTATTTTCAAAAAACAGGCCCAAAACATGCTCAAAATCGATATTTTAGATGCCCAAAGTCAATATTTGCATGTATCTTCTGTACCCGTTTATATCTCAAATTGAGGCTCAAAACACCCGAAAATTCAATATTTTGGGGTACCAGAAGCAATCTGTACATGCCTACTTCGTGTTAGAGTATTTTCAAAATACAGGCCAAAAACATGCTCAAAATCGATGTCTTCGGTGCCCAAAAGTCGATATGTGCATGTATCTTCAGTACCCGTTTATATATCTAATTCAGGCCCAAAACACCCGAAAATTCGATATTTTGGGGTCCCAGAAGCGATCTGTACATGCCTACTCCGTGTTAAAGTATTTTCAAAATACAGGCCAAAAACATACTGAAAATCGATCTTTTAGGTGTCCAAAAGTCGATATGTGCATGCATCTTCTGTAACCGTTTATATCTCAAATTCTGGCCCTAAACACCCGAAAATTCAATATTTTGGGGTTCCAGAAGCAATCTGTACATGCCTACTCCGTGTTAGAGTATTTTCAAAATACATGCCCAAAACATGCTGAAAATCGATATTTTAGATGCCCAAAGTCAATATGTGCATGTATCTTCTGTACCCGTTTATATCTTAAATTCAGGCTGAAAACACCCGAAAATTCGATATTTTAGGGTCCCAGAAGCGATCTGTACATGCCTACTTAGTGCTAGAATATTTTCAAAATATAGGCTCAAAACATGCTAAAAATCGATATTTTAGGTGCGTAAAGGCGATATCTCAAATTCAGGCCCAAAACACCCGAAAATTCGATATTTTGGGGTCCCAGAAGCGATCTGTACATGCCTACTCCGTGTTAGAGCATTTACAAAATACAGGCCCAAAACATGCTCAAAATCGATGTTTTAAGTGCCCAAAAGTCGATATGTGCATGCATCTTCAGAACCCGTTTATATCTCAAATTCAGGCTCAAAGCACACGAAAATTCGATATTTTGGGGTCCCAGAAGCGATCTGTACATGCCTACTCCGTGTTAGAGTATTTTCAAAATACATGCCCAAAACATGCTGAAAATCGATATTTTAGATGCCGAAAGTCAATATGTGCATGTATCTTCTGTACCCGTTTATATCTCAAATTCAGGCTCAAAACACCCGAAAATTCGATATTTTGGGGTCCCAGAAGCGATCTGTATATGCATACTCAGTGCTAGAATATTTTCAAAATATAGGCTAAAAACATGCTAAAAATCGATCTTTTAGGTGCAAAAAAGTCGATATCTCAAATTCAGTCCCAAAACACCCGAAAATTCGATATTTAGGGGTCCCAGAAGCGATCAGTACATGCCTACTTCGTGTTAGAGTATTTTCAAAATACAGGCCAAAAACATACTGAAAATCGATCTTCTAGGTGCCCAAAAGTCGATATGTGCATGCATCTTCTGTACCCGTTTATATCTCAAATTCTGGCCCTAAACACCCGAAAATTCAATATTTTGGGGTCCCAGAAGCAATCTATTTTCAAAATATAGGCTAAAAACTTGCTAAAAATCGATATTTTAGGTGCCAAAAAGTCGATATCTCAAATTCAGTCCCAAAACACCCGAAAATTTGATATTTTGGGGTCCCAGAAGCGATTTGTACATGCCTACTCCGTGTTAGAGTATTTTCAAAATTCAGGCCCATAACATGCTGAAAATCGATATTTTAGGTGCCCTAAGTCAATATGTGTATGCATCTTCTATACTCGTTTATATCTCAAATTCAGGCTCAAAACACCCAAAAATTCAATATTTTGGGGTCCCAGAAGCAATCTGTACATGCCTACTCGGTGCTAGAATATTTTTAAAATATAGACTAAAAACATGCTAAAAATCGATGTTTTAGGTGCCAAAAAGTCGATATGTGCATGCATCTTCAGTACCCGTTTATATCTCAAATTACGGCCCAAAACACCCGAAAATTCGATATTTAGGGGTCCCAGAAGCGATCTGTACATGCCTACTCCGTGTTAGAGTATTTTCAAAATACAGGCCAAAAACATACTGAAAATCGATCTTATAGGTGCCCAAAAGTCGATATGTGCATGCATCTTCTGCACCCGTTTATATCTCAAATTCTGGCCCTAAACACCCGAAAATTCGATATTTTTTGGTCCCAGAAGCGATCTGTACATAGGCATTTAGTGCTAGAATATTTTCTAAATATAGGCTCAAAACATGCTAAAAATCGATATTTTAGGTGCGTAAAGGCGATATCTCAAATTCAGGCCCAAAACACCCGAAAATTCGATATTATGGGGTCCCAGATGCGATCTGTACATGCCTACTCAGTGTTAGAGTATTTTCAAAATACAGGCCAAAAACATACTGAAAATCGATCTTTTAGGTGCCCAAAAGTCGATATGTGCATGCATCTTCTGTACCCGTTTATATCTCAAATTCAGTCCCAAAACACCCGAAAATTCGATATTTAGGGGTCCCAGAAGGTATCTGTACATGCCTACTCAGTGTTAGAGTATTTTCAAAATACAGGCCAAAAACATACTGAAAATCGATCTTTTAGGTGCCCAAAAGTTGATATGTGCATGCATCTTCTGTACCCGTTTATATCTCAAATTCTGGCCCTAAACACCCGAAAATTCGATATTTTGGGGTCCCAGAAGCAATCTGTACATGCCTACTCATTGCTAGAATATTATAAAAATATAGGCTAAAAACATGCTAAAAATCGATATTTTAGGTGCCAAAATGTCGATATCTCAAATTCAGTCCCAAAACACTCTAAAAATCGATATTTAGGGGTCCCAGAAGGGATCTGTACATGCCTACTCAGTGTTAGAGTATTTTCAAAATACTGGCCAAAAACATACTGAAAATCGATCTTTTAGGTGCCCAAAAGTCGATATGTGCATGCATCTTCTGTACCCGTTTATATCTCAAATTCTGGGCCTAAACACCCGAAAATTCGATATTTTGGGGTCCCAGAAGCGATCTGTACATGACTACTCAGTGTTAGAATATTTTCAAAATATAGGCTCAAAACATGCTAAAAATCGATATTTTAGGTGCGTAAAGGCAATATCTCAAATTCAGGCCCAAAACACCCGAAAATTCGATATTATGGGGTCCCAGAAGCGATCTTTACATGTCTACTCCGTGTTAGAGTATTTACAAAATACGGGCCCAAAACATGCTCAAAATCGATGTTTTAGGTGCCCAAAAGTCGATATGTGCATGCATCTTCAGTACCCGTTTATATCTCAAATTCAGGCTCAAAACACCCGAAAATTCGATATCTTGGGGTCCCAGAAGCGATCTGTACATGCCTACTCCGTGTTAGAGTATTTACAAAATACAGGCCCAAAATATGCTCAAAATCGATGTTTTAGGTGCCCAAAAGTCGATATGTGCATGCATCTTCAGTACCCGTTTATATCTCAAATTCACGCTCAAAACACCGGAAAATTCAATATTTTGGGGTCTCAGAAGCAATCTGTACATGCCTACTCAGTGCTAGAATATTTTCAAAATATAGGCTAAAAACATGCTAAAAATCGATCTTTTAGGTGCCAAAAAGTCGATATCTCAAATTCAGTCCCAAAACACCCGAAAATTCGATATTTAAGGGTCCTAGAAGCGATCTGTACATGCCTACTCCGTGTTAAGGTATTTTCAAAATACAGGCCAAAAACATACTGAAAATCGATCTTTTAGGTGCCCAAAAGTCGATATGTGCATGCATCTTCCGTACCCGTTTATATCTCAAATTCTGGCCTTAAACACCAGAAAATTCAATATTTTGGGGTCCCAGAAGTAATCTGTACATGCCTACTCAGTGCTAGAATATTTTCAAAATATAGGCTAAAAACATGCTAAAAATCGATCTTTTAGGTGCCAAAAAGTCGATATATCAAATTCAGTCCCAAAACACCCGAAAATCGATATTTAAGGGTCCCAGAAGCGATCTGTACATGCCTACTCCGTGTTAAAGTATTTTCAAAATACAGGTTAAAAACATACTGAAAATCGATCTTTTAGGTGCCCAAAAGTCGATATGTGCATGCATCTTCTGTACCCGTTTATATCTCAAATTCTGGCCCTAAACACCCGAAAATTCGATATTTTTTGGTCCCTGAAGCGATCTGTACATAGGCATTTAGTGCTAGAATATTTTCAAAATATAGGCTCAAAACATGCTAAAAATCGATATTTTAGGTGCGTAAAGGCGATATCTCAAATTCAGGCCCAAAACACCCGAAAATTCAATATTATGGGGTCCCAGATGCGATCTGTAGATGCCTACTCCGTGTTAGAGTATTTTCAAAATACATGCCCAAAACATGCTGAAAATCGATGTTTTAGGTGCCCAAAAGTCGATATGTGCATGCATCTTCAGTACCCGTTTATATCTCAAATTCAGGCTCAAAACACCCGAAAATTCGATACCTTGGGGTCCCAGAAGCGATCTGTACATGCCTACTCCGTGTTAGAGTATTTACAAAATACAGGCCCAAAACATGCTGAAAATCGATATTTTAGATGCCCAAAGTCAATATGTGCATGTATCTTCTGTAACCGTTTATATCTCAAATTCAGGCTCGAAACACCCGAAAATTCAATATTTTGGGGTCCCAGAAGCAATCTGTACATGCCTACTCAGTGTTAGAATATTTTCAAAATATAGGCTAAAAACATGCTAAAAATCGATATTTTAGGTGCCAAAAAGTCGATATCTCAAATTAAGGCCCAAAACACCCGAAAATTCGATATTTAGGGGTCGCAGAAGCGATCTGTACATGCTTACTCCGTGTTAGAGTATTTTCAAAATACAGGCCAAAAACATACTGAAAATCGATCTTTTAGGTGCCCAAAAGTCGATATGTGCATGCATCTTCTGTACCCGTTTATATCTCAAATTCTGGCCCTAAACACCCGAAAATTCGATATTTTGGGGTCCCAGAAGCAATCTGTACATGCCTACTCAGTGCTAGAGTATTTACAAAATACGGGCCCAAAACATGCTCAAAATCGATGTTTTAGGTGCCCAAAAGTCGATATGTGCATGCATCTTCAGTACCCGTTTATATCTCAAATTCTGGCCCTAAACACCCGAAAATTCGATATTTTGGGGTCCCAGAAGCGATCTGTACATGCCTACTCAGTGTTAGAATATTTTCAAAATAAAGGCTCAAAACATGCTAAAAATCGATATTTTAGGTGCGTAAAGGCAATATTTCAAATTCAGGCCCAAAACACCCGAAAATTCGATATTATGGGGTCCCAGAAGCGATCTTTACATGTCTACTCCGTGTTAGAGTATTTACAAAATACGGGCCCAAAACATGCTCAAAATCGATGTTTTATTTGCCCAAAAGTCGATATGTGCATTCATCTTCAGTACCCGTTTATATCTCAAATTCAGGCTCAAAACACCCGAAAACTCGATATCTTGGGGTCCCAGAAGCGATCTGTACATGCCTAATCCGTGTTAGAGTATTTACAAAATACAGGCCCAAAACATGCTCAAAATCGATGTTTTAGGTACCCAAAAGTCGATATGTGCATGCATCTTCAGTACCCGTTTATATCTCAAATTCAGGCTCAAAACACCCGAAAATTCAATATTTTGGGGTCCCAGAAGCAATCTGTACATGCCTACTCAGTACTAGAATATTTTCAAAATATAGGCTAAAAACATGCTAAAAATCGATATTTTAGGTGCCAAAAAGTCGATATCTCAAATTAAGGCCCAAAACACCCGAAAATTCGATATTTAGGGGTCGCAGAAGCGATCTGTACATGCTTACTCCGTGTTAGAGTATTTTCAAAATACAGGCCAAAAACATACTGAAAATCGATCTTTTAGGTGCCCAAAAGTCGATATGTGCATGCATCTTCTGTACCCGTTTATATCTCAAATTCTGGCCCTAAACACCCGAAAATTCGATATTGTGGGGTACCAGAAGCAATCTGTACATGCCTACTCAGTGCTAGAGTATTTACAAAATACGGGCCCAAAACATGCTCAAAATCGATGTTTTAGGTGCCCAAAAGTCGATATGTGCATGCATCTTCAGTACCCGTTTATATCTCAAATTCTGGCCCTAAACACCCGAAAATTCGATATTTTGGGGTCCCAGAAGCGATCTGTACATGCCTACTCAGTGTTAGAATATTTTCAAAATATAGGCTCAAAACATGCTAAAAATCGATATTTTAGGTGCGTAAAGGCGATATCTCAAATTCAGGCCCAAAACACCCGAAAATTCGATATTATGGGGTCCCAAAAGCGATCTTTACATGTCTACTCCGTGTTAGAGTATTTACAAAATACGGGCCCAAAACATGCTCAAAATCGATGTTTTATTTGCCCAAAAGTTGATATGTGCATTAATCTTCAGTACCCGTTTATATCTCAAATTCATGCTCAAAACACCCGAAAACTCGATATCTTGGGGTCCCAGAAGCAATTTGTACATGCCTAATCCGTGTTAGAGTATTTACAAAATACAGGCCCAAAACATGCTCAAAATCGATGTTTTAGGTGCCCAAAAGTCGATATGTGCATGCATCTTCAGTACCCGTTTATATCTCAAATTCAGGCTCAAAACACCCGAAAATTCAATATTTTGGGGTCCCAGAAGCAATCTGTACATGCCTACTCAGTGCTAGAATATTTTCAAAATATAGGCTAAAAACATGCTAAAAATCGATCTTTTAGGTGCCAAAAAGTCGATATCTCAAATTCAGTCCCAAAACACCCGAAAATTCGATATTTAAGGGTTCCAGAAGGGATCTGTACATGCCTACTCCGTGTTAGAGTATTTTCAAAATACAGGCCAAAAACATGCTCAAAATCGATGTCTTAGGTGCCCAAAAGTCGATATGTGCATGTATCTTCAGTACCCGTTTATATATCTAATTCAGGCCCAAAACACCCGAAAATTCGATATTTTGGGGTCCCAGAAGCGATCTGTACATGCCTACTCCGTGTTAGAGTATTTTCAAAATACAGGCCAAAAACATACTGAAAATCGATCTTTTAGGTGTCCAAAAGTCGATATGTGCATGCATCTTCTGTAACCGTTTATATCTCAAATTCTGGCCCTAAACACCCGAAAATTCAATATTTTGGGGTTCCAGAAGCAATCTGTACATGCCTACTCCGTGTTAGAGTATTTTCAAAATACATGCCCAAAACATGCTGAAAATCGATATTTTAGATGCCCAAAGTCAATATGTGCATGTATCTTCTGTACCCGTTTATATCTCAAATTCAGGCTCAAAACACCCGAAAATTCAATATTTTGGGGTCTCAGAAGCAATCTGTACATGCCTACTCAGTGCTAGAATATTTTCAAAATATAGGCTAAAAACATGCTAAAAATCGATCTTTTAGGTGCCAAAAAGTCGATATCTCAAATTCAGTCCCAAAACACCCGAAAATTCGATATTTTGAGGTCCCAGAAGCGATCTGTACATGGCTACTCAGTGCTAGAATGTTTTCAAAATATAGGCTCAAAACATGCTCAAAATCGATATTTTAGGTGCCCAAAAGTCGATATGTACTCGTTTATATCTTAAATTCAGGCTGAAAACACCCGAAAATTCGATATTTTAGGGTCCCAGAAGCGATCTGTACATGCCTACTTAGTGCTAGAATATTTTCAAAATATAGGCTCAAAACATGCTAAAAATCGATATTTTAGGTGCGTAAAGGCGATATCTCAAATTCAGGCCCAAAACACCCGAAAATTCGATATTTTGGGGTCCCAGAAGCGATCTGTACATGCCTACTCCGTGTTAGAGCATTTACAAAATACAGGCCCAAAACATGCTCAAAATCGATGTTTTAAGTGCCCAAAAGTCGATATGTGCATGCATCTTCAGAACCCGTTTATATCTCAAATTCAGGCTCAAAGCACACGAAAATTCGATATTTTGGGGTCCCAGAAGCGATCTGTACATGCCTACTCCGTGTTAGAGTATTTTCAAAATACATGCCCAAAACATGCTGAAAATCGATATTTTAGATGCCGAAAGTCAATATGTGCATGTATCTTCTGTACCCGTTTATATCTCAAATTCAGGCTCAAAACACCCGAAAATTCGATATTTTGGGGTCCCAGAAGCGATCTGTATATGCATACTCAGTGCTAGAATATTTTCAAAATATAGGCTAAAAACATGCTAAAAATCGATCTTTTAGGTGCAAAAAAGTCGATATCTCAAATTCAGTCCCAAAACACCCGAAAATTCGATATTTAGGGGTCCCAGAAGCGATCAGTACATGCCTACTTCGTGTTAGAGTATTTTCAAAATACAGGCCAAAAACATACTGAAAATCGATCTTCTAGGTGCCCAAAAGTCGATATGTGCATGCATCTTCTGTACCCGTTTATATCTCAAATTCTGGCCCTAAACACCCGAAAATTCAATATTTTGGGGTCCCAGAAGCAATCTATTTTCAAAATATAGGCTAAAAACTTGCTAAAAATCGATATTTTAGGTGCCAAAAAGTCGATATCTCAAATTCAGTCCCAAAACACCCGAAAATTTGATATTTTGGGGTCCCAGAAGCGATTTGTACATGCCTACTCCGTGTTAGAGTATTTTCAAAATTCAGGCCCATAACATGCTGAAAATAGATATTTTAGGTGCCCTAAGTCAATATGTGTATGCATCTTCTATACTCGTTTATATCTCAAATTCAGGCTCAAAACACCCAAAAATTCAATATTTTGGGGTCCCAGAAGCAATCTGTACATGCCTACTCGGTGCTAGAATATTTTTAAAATATAGACTAAAAACATGCTAAAAATCGATGTTTTAGGTGCCAAAAAGTCGATATGTGCATGCATCTTCAGTACCCGTTTATATCTCAAATTACGGCCCAAAACACCCGAAAATTCGATATTTAGGGGTCCCAGAAGCGATCTGTACATGCCTACTCCGTGTTAGAGTATTTTCAAAATACAGGCCAAAAACATACTGAAAATCGATCTTATAGGTGCCCAAAAGTCGATATGTGCATGCATCTTCTGCACCCGTTTATATCTCAAATTCTGGCCCTAAACACCCGAAAATTCGATATTTTTTGGTCCCAGAAGCGATCTGTACATAGGCATTTAGTGCTAGAATATTTTCTAAATATAGGCTCAAAACATGCTAAAAATCGATATTTTAGGTGCGTAAAGGCGATATCTCAAATTCAGGCCCAAAACACCCGAAAATTCGATATTATGGGGTCCCAGATGCGATCTGTACATGCCTACTCAGTGTTAGAGTATTTTCAAAATACAGGCCAAAAACATACTGAAAATCGATCTTTTAGGTGCCCAAAAGTCGATATGTGCATGCATCTTCTGTACCCGTTTATATCTCAAATTCAGTCCCAAAACACCCGAAAATTCGATATTTAGGGGTCCCAGAAGGTATCTGTACATGCCTACTCAGTGTTAGAGTATTTTCAAAATACAGGCCAAAAACATACTGAAAATCGATCTTTTAGGTTCCCAAAAGTTGATATGTGCATGCATCTTCTGTACCCGTTTATATCTCAAATTCTGGCCCTAAACACCCGAAAATTCGATATTTTGGGGTCCCAGAAGCAATCTGTACATGCCTACTCAGTGCTAGAATATTATCAAAATATAGGCTAAAAACATGCTAAAAATCGATATTTTAGGTGCCAAAATGTCGATATCTCAAATTCAGTCCCAAAACACTCTAAAAATCGATATTTAGGGGTCCCAGAAGGGATCTGTACATGCCTACTCAGTGTTAGAGTATTTTCAAAATACTGGCCAAAAACATACTGAAAATCGATCTTTTAGGTGCCCAAAAGTCGATATGTGCATGCATCTTCTGTACCCGTTTATATCTCAAATTCTGGGCCTAAACACCCGAAAATTCGATATTTTGGGGTCCCAGAAGCGATCTGTACATGACTACTCAGTGTTAGAATATTTTCAAAATATAGGCTCAAAACATGCTAAAAATCGATATTTTAGGTGCGTAAAGGCAATATCTCAAATTCAGGCCCAAAACACCCGAAAATTCGATATTATGGGGTCCCAGAAGCGATCTTTACATGTCTACTCCGTGTTAGAGTATTTAAAAAATACGGGCCCAAAACATGCTCAAAATCGATGTTTTAGGTGCCCAAAAGTCGATATGTGCATGCATCTTCAGTACCCGTTTATATCTCAAATTCAGGCTCAAAACACCCGAAAATTCGATATCTTGGGGTCCCAGAAGCAATCTGTACATGCCTACTCCGTGTTAGAGTATTTACAAAATACAGGCCCAAAATATGCTCAAAATCGATGTTTTAGGCGCCCAAAAGTCGATATGTGCATGCATCTTCAGTACCCGTTTATATCTCAAATTCACGCTCAAAACACCGGAAAATTCAATATTTTGGGGTCTCAGAAGCAATCTGTACATGCCTACTCAGTGCTAGAATATTTTCAAAATATAGGCTAAAAACATGCTAAAAATCGATCTTTTAGGTGCCAAAAAGTCGATATCTCAAATTCAGTCCCAAAACACCCGAAAATTCGATATTTAAGGGTCCTAGAAGCGATCTGTACATGCCTACTCCGTGTTAAGGTATTTTCAAAATACAGGCCAAAAACATACTGAAAATCGATCTTTTAGGTGCCCAAAAGTCGATATGTGCATGCATCTTCCGTACCCGTTTATATCTCAAATTCTGACCTTAAACACCAGAAAATTCAATATTTTGGGGTCCCAGAAGTAATCTGTACATGCCTACTCAGTGCTAGAATATTTTCAAAATATAGGCTAAAAACATGCTAAAAATCGATCTTTTAGGTGCCAAAAAGTCGATATATCAAATTCAGTCCCAAAACACCCGAAAATCGATATTTAAGGGTCCCAGAAGCGATCTGTACATGCCTACTCCGTGTTAAAGTATT
This sequence comes from Petrolisthes cinctipes, assembly GCA_033782935.1. NCBI lineage: Eukaryota > Metazoa > Arthropoda > Malacostraca > Decapoda > Porcellanidae > Petrolisthes > Petrolisthes cinctipes. The sequence continues at coordinate 770,594 of JAWQEG010001675.1, forward strand.
TTCAAAATACAGGTTAAAAACATACTGAAAATCGATCTTTTAGGTGCCCAAAAGTCGATATGTGCATGCATCTTCTGTACCCGTTTATATCTCAAATTCTGGCCCTAAACACCCGAAAATTCGATATTTTTTGGTCCCTGAAGCGATCTGTACATAGGCATTTAGTGCTAGAATATTTTCAAAATATAGGCTCAAAACATGCTAAAAATCGATATTTTAGGTGCGTAAAGGCGATATCTCAAATTCAGGCCCAAAACACCCGAAAATTCGATATTATGGGGTCCCAGAAGCGATCTTTACATGTCTACTCCGTGTTAGAGTATTTACAAAATACGGGCCCAAAACATGCTCAAAATCGATGTTTTAGGTGCCCAAAAGTCGATATGTGCATGCATCTTCAGTACCCGTTTATATCTCAAATTCAGGCTCAAAACACCCGAAATTTCGATATCTTGGGGTCCCAGAAGCAATCTGTACATGCCTACTCCGTGTTAGAGTATTTACAAAATACAGGCCCAAAATATGCGCAAAATCGATGTTTTAGGCGCCCAAAAGTCGATATGTGCATGCATCTTCAGTACCCGTTTATATCTCAAATTCACGCTCAAAACACCGGAAAATTCAATATTTTGGGGTCTCAGAAGCAATCTGTACATGCCTACTCAGTGCTAGAATATTTTCAAAATATAGGCTAAAAACATGCTAAAAATCGATCTTTTAGGTGCCAAAAAGTCGATATCTCAAATTCAGTCCCAAAACACCCGAAAATTCGATATTTAAGGGTCCTAGAAGCGATCTGTACATGCATACTCCGTGTTAAGGTATTTTCAAAATACAGGCCAAAAACATACTGAAAATCGATCTTTTAGGTGCCCAAAAGTCGATATGTGCATGCATCTTCCGTACCCGTTTATATCTCAAATTCTGGCCTTAAACACCAGAAAATTCAATATTTTGGGGTCCCAGAAGTAATCTGTACATGCCTACTCAGTGCTAGAATATTTTCAAAATATAGGCTAAAAACATGCTAAAAATCGATCTTTTAGGTGCCAAAAAGTCGATATATCAAATTCAGTCCCAAAACACCCGAAAATCGATATTTAAGGGTCCCAGAAGCGATCTGTACATGCCTACTCCGTGTTAAAGTATTTTCAAAATACAGGTTAAAAACATACTGAAAATCGATCTTTTAGGTGCCCAAAAGTCGATATGTGCATGCATCTTCTGTACCCGTTTATATCTCAAATTCTGGCCCTAAACACCCGAAAATTCGATATTTTTTGGTCCCTGAAGCGATCTGTACATAGGCATTTAGTGCTAGAATATTTTCAAAATATAGGCTCAAAACATGCTAAAAATCGATATTTTAGGTGCGTAAAGGCGATATCTCAAATTCAGGCCCAAAACACCCGAAAATTCAATATTATGGGGTCCCAGATGCGATCTGTAGATGCCTACTCCGTGTTAGAGTATTTTCAAAATACATGCCCAAAACATGCTGAAAATCGATGTTTTAGGTGCCCAAAAGTCGATATGTGCATGCATCTTCAGTACCCGTTTATATCTCAAATTCAGGCTCAAAACACCCGAAAATTCGATACCTTGGGGTCCCAGAAGCGATCTGTACATGCCTACTCCGTGTTAGAGTATTTACAAAATACAGGCCCAAAACATGCTGAAAATCGATATTTTAGATGCCCAAAGTCAATATGTGCATGTATCTTCTGTAACCGTTTATATCTCAAATTCAGGCTCGAAACACCCGAAAATTCAATATTTTGGGGTCCCAGAAGCAATCTGTACATGCCTACTCAGTGTTAGAATATTTTCAAAATATAGGCTAAAAACATGCTAAAAATCGATATTTTAGGTGCCAAAAAGTCGATATCTCAAATTAAGGCCCAAAACACCCGAAAATTCGATATTTAGGGGTCGCAGAAGCGATCTGTACATGCTTACTCCGTGTTAGAGTATTTTCAAAATACAGGCCAAAAACATACTGAAAATCGATCTTTTAGGTGCCCAAAAGTCGATATGTGCATGCATCTTCTGTACCCGTTTATATCTCAAATTCTGGCCCTAAACACCCGAAAATTCGATATTTTGGGGTCCCAGAAGCAATCTGTACATGCCTACTCAGTGCTAGAGTATTTACAAAATACGGGCCCAAAACATGCTCAAAATCGATGTTTTAGGTGCCCAAAAGTCGATATGTGCATGCATCTTCAGTACCCGTTTATATCTCAAATTCTGGCCCTAAACACCCGAAAATTCGATATTTTGGGGTCCCAGAAGCGATCTGTACATGCCTACTCAGTGTTAGAATATTTTCAAAATAAAGGCTCAAAACATGCTAAAAATCGATATTTTAGGTGCGTAAAGGCAATATTTCAAATTCAGGCCCAAAACACCCGAAAATTCGATATTATGGGGTCCCAGAAGCGATCTTTACATGTCTACTCCGTGTTAGAGTATTTACAAAATACGGGCCCAAAACATGCTCAAAATCGATGTTTTATTTGCCCAAAAGTCGATATGTGCATTCATCTTCAGTACCCGTTTATATCTCAAATTCAGGCTCAAAACACCCGAAAACTCGATATCTTGGGGTCCCAGAAGCGATCTGTACATGCCTAATCCGTGTTAGAGTATTTACAAAATACAGGCCCAAAACATGCTCAAAATCGATGTTTTAGGTACCCAAAAGTCGATATGTGCATGCATCTTCAGTACCCGTTTATATCTCAAATTCAGGCTCAAAACACCCGAAAATTCAATATTTTGGGGTCCCAGAAGCAATCTGTACATGCCTACTCAGTACTAGAATATTTTCAAAATATAGGCTAAAAACATGCTAAAAATCGATATTTTAGGTGCCAAAAAGTCGATATCTCAAATTAAGGCCCAAAACACCCGAAAATTCGATATTTAGGGGTCGCAGAAGCGATCTGTACATGCTTACTCCGTGTTAGAGTATTTTCAAAATACAGGCCAAAAACATACTGAAAATCGATCTTTTAGGTGCCCAAAAGTCGATATGTGCATGCATCTTCTGTACCCGTTTATATCTCAAATTCTGGCCCTAAACACCCGAAAATTCGATATTGTGGGGTACCAGAAGCAATCTGTACATGCCTACTCAGTGCTAGAGTATTTACAAAATACGGGCCCAAAACATGCTCAAAATCGATGTTTTAGGTGCCCAAAAGTCGATATGTGCATGCATCTTCAGTACCCGTTTATATCTCAAATTCTGGCCCTAAACACCCGAAAATTCGATATTTTGGGGTCCCAGAAGCGATCTGTACATGCCTACTCAGTGTTAGAATATTTTCAAAATATAGGCTCAAAACATGCTAAAAATCGATATTTTAGGTGCGTAAAGGCGATATCTCAAATTCAGGCCCAAAACACCCGAAAATTCGATATTATGGGGTCCCAAAAGCGATCTTTACATGTCTACTCCGTGTTAGAGTATTTACAAAATACGGGCCCAAAACATGCTCAAAATCGATGTTTTATTTGCCCAAAAGTTGATATGTGCATTAATCTTCAGTACCCGTTTATATCTCAAATTCATGCTCAAAACACCCGAAAACTCGATATCTTGGGGTCCCAGAAGCAATTTGTACATGCCTAATCCGTGTTAGAGTATTTACAAAATACAGGCCCAAAACATGCTCAAAATCGATGTTTTAGGTGCCCAAAAGTCGATATGTGCATGCATCTTCAGTACCCGTTTATATCTCAAATTCAGGCTCAAAACACCCGAAAATTCAATATTTTGGGGTCTCAGAAGCAATCTGTACATGCCTACTCAGTGCTAGAATATTTTCAAAATATAGGCTAAAAACATGCTAAAAATCGATCTTTTAGGTGCCAAAAAGTCGATATCTCAAATTCAGTCCCAAAACACCGGAAAATTCGATATTTAAGGGTCCTAGAAGCGATCTGTACATGCCTACTCCGTGTTAAGGTATTTTCAAAATACAGTCCAAAAACATACTGAAAATCGATCTTTTAGGTGCCTAAAAGTCGATATGTGCATGCATCTTCTGTACCCGTTTATATCTCAAATTCTGGCCCTAAACACCCGAAAATTCAATATTTTGGGGTCCCAGAAGTAATCTGTACATGCCTACTCAGTGCTAGAATATTTTCAAAATATAGGCTAAAAACATGCTAAAAATCGATCTTTTAGGTGCCAAAAAGTCGATATATCAAATTCAGTCCCAAAACACCCGAAAATCGATATTTAAGGGTCCCAGAAGCGATCTGTACATGCCTACTCCGTGTTAAAATATTTTCAAAATACAGGTTAAAAACATACTGAAAATCGATCTTTTAGGTGCCCAAAAGTCGATATGTGCATGCATCTTCTGTACCCGTTTATATCTCAAATTCTGGCCCTAAACACCCGAAAATTCGATATTTTTTGGTCCCTGAAGCGATCTGTACATAGGCATTTAGTGTTAGAATATTTTCAAAATATATGCTCAAAACATGCTAAAAATCGATATTTTAGGTGCGTAAAGGCGATATTTCGAATTCAGGCCCAAAACACCCGAAAATTCGATATTATGGGGTCCCTGAAGCGATCTTTACATGTCTACTCCGTGTTAGAGTATTTACAAAATACGGGCCCAAAACATGCTCAAAATCGATGTTTTAGGTGCCCAAAAGTCGATATGTGCATGCATCTTCAGTACCCGTTTATATCTCAAATTCAGGCTCAAAACACCCGAAAATTCAATATTTTGGGGTCCCAGAAGCAATCTGTACATGCCTACTCAGTACTAGAATATTTTCAAAATATAGGCTAAAAACATGCTAAAAATCGATATTTTAGGTGCCAAAAAGTCGATATCTCAAATTAAGGCCCAAATCACCCGAAAATTCGATATTTAGGGGTAGCAGAAGCGATCTGTACATGCTTACTCTTTGTTAGAGTATTTTCAAAATACAGGCCAAAAACATACTGAAAATCGATCTTTTAGGTGCCCAAAAGTCGATATGTGCATGCATCTTCTGTTCTCGTTTATATCTCAAATTCTGCCCCTAAACACCCGAAAATTCGATATTTTGGGGTCCCAGAAGCAATCTGTACATGCCTACTCAGTGCTAGAATATTATCAAAATATAGGCTAAAAACATGCTAAAAATCGATATTTTAGGTGCCAAAATGTCGATATCTCAAATTCAGTCCCAAAACACCCGAAAATTCGATATTTATGGGTCCCAGAAGGGATCTGTACATGCCTACTCAGTGTTAGAGTATTTTCAAAATACAGGCAAAAAACATACTGAAAATCGATCTTTTAGGTGCCCAAAAGTCGATATGTGCATGCATCTTCTGTACCCGTTTATATCTCAAATTCTGGCCCTAAACACCCGAAAATTCGATATTTTGGGGTCCCAGAAGCGATCTGTACATGCCTACTCAGTGTTAGAGTATTTACAAAATACGGGCCCAAAACATGCTCAAAATCGATGTTTTAGGTGCCCAAAAGTCGATATGTGCATGCATCTTCAGTACCCGTTTATATCTCAAATTCAGGCTCAAAACACCCGAAAATTCAATATTTTGGGGTCCCAGAAGCAATCTGTACATGCCTACTCAGTGCTAGAATATTTTCAAAATATAGGCTAAAAACATGCTAAAAATCGATCTTTTAGGTGCCAAAAAGTCGATATCTCAAATTCAGTCCCAAAACACCCGAAAATTCGATATTTAAGGGTCCTAAAAGCGATCTGTACATGCCTACTCCGTGTTAAGGTATTTTCAAAATACAGGCCAAAAACATACTGAAAATCGATCTTTTAGGTGCCCAAAAGTCGATATGTGCATGCATCTTCTGTACCCGTTTATATCTCAAATTCTGGCCCTAAACACCCGAAAATTCAATATTTTGGGGTCCCAGAAGTAATCTGTAAATGCCTACTCAGTGCTAGAATATTTTCAAAATATAGGCTAAAAACATGCAAAAAATCGATCTTTTAGGTGCCAAAAAGTCGATATATCAAATTCAGTCCCAAAACACCCGAAAATTCGATATTTAAGGGTCCCAGAAGCGATCTGTACATGCCTGCTCCGTGCTAAAGTATTTTCAAAATACAGGTTAAAAACATACTGAAAATCGATCTTTTAGGTGCCCAAAAGTCAATATGTGCATGCATCTTCTGTACACTTTTATATCTCAAATTCTGGCCCTAAACACCCGAAAATTCGATATTTTGGGGTCCCAGAAGCGATCTGTACATGCCTACTCAGTGCTAGAATGTTTTCAAAATATAGGCTTAAAACATGCTCAAAATCGATATTTTAGGTGCCCAAAAGTCGATATGTGCATGCATCTTCTATACTCGTTTATATCTCAAATTCAGGCTCAAAACACCCGAAAATTCGTTATTTATGGGTCCCAGAAGCGATCTGTACATGCCTACTCCGTGTTAGAGTATTTTCAAAATACAGGCCAAAAGCATACTTAAAATGGATCTTTTAGGTGCCCAAAAGTCGATATGTGCATGCATCTTCTGTACCCGTTTATATCTCAAATTCTGGCCCTAAACACCCAAAAATTCAATATTTTGAGGTCCCAGAAGCAATCTGTACATGCTTACTCAGTGCTAGAATATTTTCAAAATATAGGCTAAAAACATGCTAAAAATCGATATATAAGGTGTCAAAAAGTCGATATCTCAAATTCAGGCTCAAAACCCCCGAAAATTCGATATTTTGGGGTCCCAGAAGCCATCTGTACATGCTTACTCCGTGTTAGAGTATTTTCAAAATACATGCCCAAAACATGCTGAAAATCGATAATTTAGATGCCCAAAGTCAATATGTGCATGTATCTTCTGTACCCGTTTAAAACTCTAATTCAGGCTCAAAACACCCGAAAATTCAATATTTTGGGGTCCCAGAAGCAATTGGTACATGCCTACTCAGTGCTAGAATATTTTCAAAATATAGACTAGAAACATGCTAAAAATCGATATTTTAGGTGCCAAAAAGTCGATATCTCAAACTAAGGCCCAAAACACCCGAAAATTCGATATTTAGGGGTCCCAGAAGCGATCTGTACATGCCTACTCCGTGTTAAAGTATTTTCAAAATACAGGCCAAAAACATACTGAAAATCGATCTTTTAGGTGCCCAAAAGTCGATATGTGCATGCATCTTCTGTACCCGTTTATATCTCAAATTCTGGCCCTAAACACCCGAAAATTCGATATTTTTGGGTCCCAGAAGCGATCTGTACATGCCTACTCAGTGCTAGAATGTTTTCAAAATATAGGCTCAAAACATGCTCAAAATCGATATTTTAGGTGCCCAAAAGTCGATATGTGCATGCAACTTCTGTACTCGTTTATATCTCAAATTCAGGCTCAAAACACCCGAAAATTCGATATTTTGGGGTCCCAGAAGCGATCTGTACATGCCTACTCAGTGCTAGAATGTTTTCAAAATATAGGCTCAAAACATGCTCAAAATCGATATTTTAGGTGCCCAAAAGTCGATATGTGCATGCATCTTCTGTACTCGTTTATATCTTAAATTCAGGCTTAAAACACCCGAAAATTCGATATTTTGGGGTCCCAGAAGCGATCTGTACATGCCTACTCAGTGCTAGAATATTTTCAAAATATAGGGTAAAAACATGCTAAAAATCGATCTTTTAGGTGCCAAAAAGTCGATATCTCAAATTAAGGCCCAAAACACCCGAAAATTCGATATTTAGGGGTCCCAGAAGCGATCTGTACATGCTTACTCCGTATTAGAGTATTTTCAAAATACAGGCCAAAAACATACTGAAAATCGATCTTTTAGGTGCCCAAAAGTCGATATGTGCATGCATCTTCTGTACCCGTTTATATCTCAAATTCTGGCCCTAAACACCCGAAAATTCGATATTTTGGGGTCCCAGAAGCGATCTGTACATGCCTACTCAGTGCTAGAATGTTTTCAAAATATAGGCTCAAAACATGCTCAAAATCGATATTTTAGGTGCCCAAAAGTCGATATGTGCATGCATCTTCTGTACTCGTTTATATCTTAAATTCAGGCTTAAAACACCCGAAAATTCGATATTTTGGGGTCCCAGAAGCGATCTGTACATGCCTACTCAGTGCTAAAATATTTTCAAAATATAGGGTAAAAACATGCTAAAAATCGATATTTTAGGTGCCAAAAATTCGATATCTCAAATTAAGGCCCAAAACACCCGAAAATTCGATATTTAGGGGTCCCAGAAGCGATCTGTACATGTCTACTCCGTGTTAGAGTATTTTCAAAATACAGGCCCAAAACATTCTCAAAATCGATGTTTTAGGTGCCAAAAAGTCGATTTGGGCATGCATCTTCAGTACCCGTTTATATCTCAAATTAAGGCCCAAAACACCAGAAAAATCGATATTTAGGGGTCCCAGAAGCGATCTGAAAATGCCTACTCCGTGTTAGAGTATTTTCAAAATACAGGCCAAAAACATACTGAAAATCGATCTTTTAGGTGCCCAAAAGTCGATATGTGCATGCATCTTCTGTACCCGTTTATATCTCAAATTCTGGCCCTAAACACCCGAAAATTCGATATTTTGGGGTCCCAGAAGCGATCTGTACATGCCTACTCAGTGCTAGAATGTTTTCAAAATATAGGCTCAAAACATGCTCAAAATCGATATTTTAGGTGCCCAAAAGTCGATATGTGCATGCATCTTCTGTACTCGTTTATATCTTAAATTAAGGCTTAAATCACCCGAAAATTCGATATTTTGGGGTCCCAGAAGCGATCTGTACATGCCTACTCAGTGCTAGAATATTTTCAAAATATAGGCTCAAAACATGCTAAAAATCGATCTTTTAGGTGCCAAAAAGTCGATATCTCAAATTAAGGCCCAAAACACCCGAAAATTCGATATTTAGGGGTCCCAGAAGCGATCTGTACATGCTTACTCCGTATTAGAGTATTTTCAAAATACAGGCCAAAAACATACTGAAAATCGATCTTTTAGGTGCCCAAAAGTCGATATGTGCATGCATCTTCTGTACCCGTTTATATCTCAAATTCTGGCCCTAAACACCCGAAAATTCGATATTTTGGGGTCCCAGAAGCGATCTGTACATGCCTACTCAGTGCTAGAATGTTTTCAAAATATAGGCTCAAAACATGCTCAAAATCGATATTTTAGGTGCCCAAAAGTCGATATGTGCATGCATCTTCTGTACTCGTTTATATCTTAAATTCAGGCTTAAAACACCCGAAAATTCGATATTTTGGGGTCCCAGAAGCGATCTGTACATGCCTACTCAGTGCTAAAATATTTTCAAAATATAGGGTAAAAACATGCTAAAAATCGATATTTTAGGTGCCAAAAATTCGATATCTCAAATTAAGGCCCAAAACACCCGAAAATTCGATATTTAGGGGTCCCAGAAGCGATCTGTACATGTCTACTCCGTGTTAGAGTATTTTCAAAATACAGGCCCAAAACATTCTCAAAATCGATGTTTTAGGTGCCAAAAAGTCGATTTGGGCATGCATCTTCAGTACCCGTTTATATCTCAAATTAAGGCCCAAAACACCCGAAAAATCGATATTTAGGGGTCCCAGAAGCGATCTGAAAATGCCTACTCCGTGTTAGAGTATTTTCAAAATACAGGCCAAAAACATACTGAAAATCGATCTTTTAGGTGCCCAAAAGTCGATATGTGCATGCATCTTCTGTACCCGTTTATATCTCAAATTCTGGCCCTAAACACCCGAAAATTCGATATTTTGGGGTCCCAGAAGCGATCTGTAAATGCCTACTCAGTGCTAGAATGTTTTCAAAATATAGGCTCAAAACTTGCTCAAAATCGATATTTTAGGTGCCGAAAATTCGATATGTGCATGCATCTTCTGTACTCGTTTATATCTCAAATTCAAGCTCAAAACACCCAAAAATTCAATATTTTGGGGACCAAGAAGCAATCTGTACATGCCTACTCAGTGCTAGAATATTATCAAAATATAGGCACAAAACATGCTAAAAATCGATATTTTAGGTGCCAAAATGTCGATATCTCAAATTCAGTCCCAAAACACACGAAAATTCGATATTTAGGGGTCCCAGAAGGGATCTGTACATGCCTACTCAGTGTTAGAGTATTTTCAAAATACAGGCCAAAAACATACTGAAAATCGATCTTTTAGGTGCCCAAAAGTCGATATGTGCATGCATCTTCTGTACCCGTTTATATCTCAAATTCTGGTCCTAAACACCCGAAAATTCGATATTTTGGGGTCCCAAAAGCGATCTGTACATGCCTACTCAGTGTTAGAGTATTTAGAAAATACGGGCCCAAAACATGCTCAAAATCGATGTTTTAGGTGCCCAAAAGTCGATATGTGCATGCATCTTCAGTACCCGTTTATATCTCAAATTCAAGCTCAAAACACTCGAAAATTCGATATATTGGGGTCCCAGAAGCGATCTGTACATGCCTACTCCGTGTTAGAGTATTTACAAAATACAGGCCCAAAACATGCTCAAAATCGATGTTTTAGGTGCCCAAAAGTCGATATGTGCATGCATCTTCAGTACCCGTTTATATCTCAAATTCAGGCTCAAAACACCCGAAAATTCAATATTTTGGGGTCCCAGAAGCAATCTGTACATGCCTACTCAGTGCTAGAATATTTTCAAAATATAGGCTAAAAACATGCCAAAAATCGATCTTTTAGGTGCCAAAAAGTCGATATCTCAAATTCAGTCCCAAAACACCCGAAAATTCGATATTTAAGGGTCCTAGAAGCGATCTGTACATGCCTACTCCGTGTTAAGGTATTTTCAAAATACAGGCCAAAAACATACTAAAAATCTATCTTTTAGGTGCCCAGAAGTCGATATGTGCATGCATTTTCTGTACCCGTTTATATCTCAAATTCTGGCCCTAAACACCCGAAAATTCAATATTTTGGGGTCCCAGAAGTAATCTGTACATGCCTACTCAGTGCTAGAATATTTTCAAAATAAAGGCTAAAAACATGCTAAAAATCGATCTTTTAGGTTCCAAAAAGTCGATATATCAAATTCAGTCCCAAAACACCCGAAAATTCGATATTTAAGGGTCCCAGAAGCGATCTGTACATGCCTGCTCCGTGTTAAAGTATTTTCAAAATACATGTTAAAAACATACTGGAAATCGATCTTTTAGGTGCCCAAAAGTCGATATGTGCATGCATCTTCTGTACACTTTTATATCTCAAATTCTGGCCCTAAACACCCGAAAATTCGATATATTTGGGTCCCAGAAGCGATCTGTACATGCCTACTCAGTGCTAGAATGTTTTTTTTTAAATATAGGCTTAAAACATGCTGAAAATCGATAATTTAGATGCCTAAAGTCAATATGTGCATGTATCTTCTGTACCCGTTTATATCTCAAATTCAGGCTCAAAACACCCGAAAATTCAATATTTTGGGGTCCCAGAAGCAATCGGTACATGCCTACTCAGTGCTAGAATATTTTCAAAATATAGACTAAAAACATGCTAAAAATCGATATTTTAGGTGCCAAAAAGTCGATATCTCAAACTAAGGCCCAAAACACCCGAAAATTCGATATTTACGGGTCCCAGATGCGATCTGTACATGCCTACTCCGTGTTAGAGTATTTTCAAAATACAGGCCAAAAACATACTGAAAATCGATCTTTTAGGTGCCCAAAAGTCGATATGTGCATGCATCTTCTGTACCCGTTTATATCTCAAATTCTGGCCCTAAACACCCGAAAATTCGATATTTTTTGGTCCCAGAAGCTATCTGTACATGCCTACTCAGTGCTAGAATGTTTTCAAAATATAGGCTCAAAACATGCTCAAAATCAATATTTTAGGTGCCCAAAAGTCGATATGTGCATGCAACTTCTGTACTCGTTTATATCTCAAATTCAGGCTCAAAACACCCGAAAATTCGATATTTTGGGGTCCCGGAAGCGATCTGTACATGCCTACTCAGTGCTAGAATGTTTTCAAAATATAGGCTCAAAACATGCTCAAAATCGATATTTTAGGTGCCCAAAGTTCGATATGTGCATGCATCTTTTGTACTCGTTTATATCTTAAATTCAGGCTTAAAACACCCGAAAATTCGATATTTTGGGGTCCCAGAAGCGATCTGTACATTCCTACTCAGTGCTAGAATATTTTCAAAATATAGGCTCAAAACATGCTAAAAATCGATCTTTTAGTTGCCAAAAAGTCGATATCTCAAATTAAGGCCCAAAACACCCGAAAATTCGATATTTAAGGGTCCCATAAGCGATCTGTACATGCTTACTCCGTATTAGAGTATTTTCAAAATACAGGCCAAAAACATACTGAAAATCGATCTTTTAGGTGCCCAAAAGTCGATATGTGAATGCATCTTCTGTACCCGTTTATATCTCAAATTCTGGCCCTAAACACCCGAAAATTCAATATTTTGGGGTCCCAGAAGCAATCTGTACATGCTTACTCAGTGCTAGAATATTTTCAAAATATAGGCTAGAAACATGCTAAAAATCGATATTTTAGGTGCCCAAAAGTCGATATGTGCATGCATCTTCTGTACTCGTTTATATCTTAAATTCAGGCTCAAAACACCCGAAAATTCGATATTTTGGGGTCCCAGAAGCGATCTGTACATGCCTACTCAGTGCTAAAATATTTTCAAAATTTAGGCTCAAAACATGCTGAAAATCGATATTTTAGGTGCCAAAAATTCGATATCTCAAATTAAGGCCCAAAACACCCGAAAATTCGATATTTAGGGGTCCCAGAAGCGATCTGTACATGTCTACTCCGTGTTAGAGTATATATTTAAAATACAAGCCAAAAACATGCTCAAAATCGATGTTTTAGGTGCCAAAAAGTCGATTTGTGCATGCATCTTCAGTAACCGTTTTTATCTCAAATTAAGGCCCAAAAAACCCGAAAATTCGATATTTAGGGGTCCCAGAAGCGATCTGTACATGCCTACTCCGTGTTAGAGTATTTTCAAAAAACAGGCCAAAAACATACTGAAAATCGATCTTTTAGGTGCCCAAAAGTCGATATGTGCATGCATCTTCTGTACCCGTTTATATCTCAAATTTTGGTCCTAAACACCCGAAAATTCGATATTTTGGGGTCCCAGAAGCGATCTGTACATGCTTACTCAGTGCTAGAATGTTTTCAAAATATTGGCTCAAAACATGCTAAAAATCGATATTTTAGGTGCGTAATGGCGATATCTCAAATTCAGGCATAAAACACCCGAAAATTCGATATTTTGGTGTCCCAGAAGCGATCTGTACATGCCTACTCCGTGTTAGAGTATTTTCAAAATACAGGCCCAAAATATGCTCAAAATCGATGTTTTAGGTGCCCAAAAGTCGATATGTGCATGAATCTTCAGTACCCGTTTATATCTAAAATTCAGGCTCAAAACACCCGAAAATTCAATATTTTGTGGTCCCAGAAGCAATCTGTACATGCCTACTCCGTGTTAGAGTATTTTCAAAATACATGCCCAAAACATGTTGAAAATCGATATTTTAGATGCCCAAAGTCAATATGTGCATGTATCTTCTGTACCCGTTTATATCTCAAATTCAGGCTCAAAACACCCGAAAATTCAATATTTTGGGGTCCCAGAAGCAATCTGTACATGCCTACTCAGTGCTAGAATATTATCAAAATATAGGCTAAAAACATGCTAAAAATCGATCTTTTAGGTGCCAAAAAGTCGATATCTCAAATTAAGGCCCAAAACACCCGAAAATTCGATATTTAGGGGTCCCAGAAGCGATCTGTACATGCCAACTCCGTGTTAGAGTATTTTCAAAATACAGGCCAAAAACATACTGAAAATCGATCTTTTAGGTGCCCAAAAGTCGATATGTGCATGCATCTTCTCTACCCGTTTATATCTCAAATTATGGCCCTAATCTCCCGAAAATTCGATATTTTTGGGTCCCAGAAGCGATCTGTACATGACTACTCAGTGCTAGAATGTTTTCAAAATATAGGCTCAAAACATGCTCAAAATCGATATTTTAGGTGCCCAAAAGTCGATTTGTGCATGCATCTTCTGTACTCGTTTATATTTTAAATTCAAGCTCAAAACACCCAAAAATTCGATATTTTGGGGTCCCAGAAGCGATCTGTACATGCCTAGAATATTTTCAAAATATAGGCTAAAAACATGCTAAAATCGATATTTTAGGTGCCAAAAAGTCGATATCTCAAATTCAGTCCCAAAACACCCGAAACTTCGATATTTAGGGGTCCCAGAAGCGATCTGTACATGCCTACTCCGTGGTAGAGTATTTTCAAAATTCAGGCCCAAAACATGCTCAAAATCGATATTTTTGGTGCCAAAAGTTAATATGTGTATGCATCTTCTATACTAGTTTATATCTCAAATTCAGGCTCAAAACACCGGAAAATTCGATATTTTGGGGTCCCAGAAGCGATCTGTACATGCCTACTCAGTGCTAGAATGTTTTCAAAATATAGGCTCAAAACATGCTCAAAATCGATATTTTAGGTGCCCAAAAGTCGATATGTGCATGCATCTTCTGTACCCGTTTATATCTCAAATTCAAGCTCAAAACACCCAAAACTTCAATATTTTGGGGACCCAGAAGCAATCTGTACATGCCTACTGAGTGCTAGAATATTATCAAAATATAGGCTAAAAACATGCTAAAAATCGATATTTTAGGTGCCAAAAAGTCGATATCTCAAATTAAGGCCCAAAACACCCGAAAATTCGATATTTAGGGGTCCCAGAAGCGATCTGTACATGCCTACTCCGTGTTAGAGTATTTTCAAAATACAGGCCAAAAACATACTGAAAATCGATCTTTTAGGTGCCCAAAAGTCGATATGTGCATGCATCTTCAGTACCCGTTTATATCTCAAATTCTGGCCCTAAACACCCGAAAATTCGATATTTTTTGTTCCCAGAAGCGATCTGTACATGCCTACTCAGTGCTAGAATGTTTTCAAAATATAGGCTCAAAACATGCTCAAAATCGATATTTTAGGTGCCCAAAAGTCGATATGTGCATGCATCTTCTGTACTCGTTTATATCTCAAATTCTGGCTCAAAACACCCGAAAATTCGATATTTTGGGGTCCCAGAAGCGATCTGTACATGCCTACTCAGTGCTAGAATGTTTTCAAAATATAGGCTCAAAACATGCTCAAAATGGATATTTTAGGTTCCCAAAAGTCGATATGTGCATGCATCTTCTGGACTCGTTTATATCTTAAATTCAGGCTCAAAACACCCGAAAATTCAATATTTTGGGGTCCCAGAAGCGATCTGTACATGCCTACTCAGTGCTAAAATATTTTCAAAATTTAGGCTAAAAACATGCTAAAAATCTATATTTTAGGTGCCAAAAATTCGATATCTCAAATTATGGCCCAAAACACCCGAAATTTCGATATTTAGGGGTCCCAGAAGCGATCTGTACATGTCTACTCCGTGTTAGAGTATTTATTTAAAATACAAGCACAAAACATGCTCAAAATCGATGTTTTAGGTGCCAAAAAGTCGATTTGTGCATGCATCTTCAGTACCCGTTTTTATCTCAAATTAAGGCCCAAAACACCCGAAAATTCGATATTTAGGGGTCCCAGAAGCGATCTGTACATGCTTACTCAGTGCTAGAAAGTTTTCAAAATATTGGCTCAAAAACATGCTAAAAATCGATATTTTAGGTGCGTAATGGCGATATCTCAAATTCAGGCCTAAAACACCCGAAAATTCGATATTTTGGGGTCCCAGAAGCGATCTGTACATGCCTACTCCGTGTTAGAGTATTTTCAAAATACAGGCCCAAAACATGTTCAAAATCGATGTTTTAGGTGCCCAAAAGTCGATATGTGCATGAATCTTCAGTACCCGTTTATATCTAAAATTCAGGCTCAAAACACCCGAAAATTCAATATTTTGGGGTCCCAGAAGCAATCTGTACATGCCTACTCCGTGTTAGAGTATTTTCAAAATACATGCCCAAAACATGTTGAAAATCGATATTTTAGATGCCCAAAGTCAATATGTGCATGTATCTTCTGTACCCGTTTATATCTCAAATTCAGGCTCAAAACACCCGAAAATTCAATATTTTGGGGTCGCAGAAGCAATCTGTACATGCCTACTCAGTGCTAGAATATTATCAAAATATAGGCTAAAAACATGCTAAAAATCGATCTTTTAGGTGCCAAAAAGTCGATATCTCAAATTAAGGCCCAAAACACCCGAAAATTCGATATTTAGGGGTCCCAGAAGCGATCTGTACATGTCAACTACGTGTTAGAGTATTTTCAAAATACAGGCCAAAAACATACTGAAAATCGATCTTTTAGGTGCCCAAAAGTCGATATGTGCATGCATCTTCTGTACCCGTTTATATCTCAAATTATGGCCCTAATCTCCAGAAAATTCGATATTTTTGGGTCCCAGAAGCGATCTGTACATGACTACTCAGTGCTAGAATGTTTTCAAAATATAGGCTCAAAACATGCTCAAAATCGATATTTTAGGTGCCCAAAAGTCGATATGTGCATGCATCTTCTGTACTCGTTTATATTTTAAATTCAAGCTCAAAACACCCAAAAATTCGATATTTTGGGGTCCCAGAAGCGATCTGTACATGCCTAGAATATTTTCAAAATATAGGCTAAAAACATGCTAAAATCGATATTTTAGGTGCCAAAAAGTCGATATCTCAAATTCAGTCCCAAAACACCCGAAACTTCGATATTTAGGGGTCCCAGAAGCGATCTGTACATGCCTACTCCGTGGTAGAGTATTTTCAAAATTCAGGCCCAAAACATGCACAAAATCGATATTTTTGGTGCCAAAAGTTAATATGTGTATGCATCTTCTATACTCGTTTATATCTCAAATTCAGGCTCAAAACACCCGAAAATTCGATATTTTGGGGTCCCAGAAGCGATCTGTACATGCCTACTCAGTGCTAGAATGTTTTCAAAATATAGGCTCAAAACATGCTCAAAATCGATATTTTAGGTGCCCAAAAGTCGATATGTGCATGCATATTCTGTACCCGTTTATATCTCAAATTCTGGCTCAAAACATCCGAAAATTTAATATTTTGGGGTCCGAGAAGCGTTCTATACATGCCTACTCAGTGCTAGAATATTTTCAAAATGTAGGCTAAAAACATGCTAAAAATAGATAATTTAGGTGCCAAAAAGTCGATATCTCAAATTAAGGCCCAAAACACCAGAAAATTCGATATTTTGGGGTCCCAGAAGCGATCTATACATACCTACTCAGTGCTAGAATATTTTCAAAATATAGGCTCAAAACATGCTAAAAATAGATATTTTAGGTGCGTAAAGGCGATATCTCAAATTAAGGCCCAAAACACCTGAAATTCGATATTATGGGGTCCCAGAAGCGATCTGTACATGCCTACTCCGTGTTAGAGTATTTTCAAAATACAGGCCAAAAACATACTGAAAATCGATCCTTTAGGTGCCCAAAAGTCGATATGTGCATGCATCTTCTGTACCCGTTTATATCTCAAATTCAGGCTCAAAACACCCGAAAATTCAATATTTTGGGGTCCCAGAAGCAATCTGTACATGCCTACTCAGTGCTAGAATATTATCAAAATATAGGCTAAAAACATGCTAAAAATCGATCTTTTAGGTGCCAAAAAGTCGATATCTCAAATTAAGGCCCAAAACACCCGAAAATTCTATATTTAGGGGTCCCAGAAGCGATCTGTACATGCCAACTCCGTGTTAGAGTATTTTCAAAATACAGGCCAAAAACATACTGAAAATAGATCTTTTAGGTGCCCAAAAGTCGATATGTGCATGCATCTTCTGTACCCGTTTATATCTCAAATTATGGCCCTAATCTCCCGAAAATTCGATATTTTTGGGTCCCAGAAGCGATCTGTACATGACTACTCAGTGCTGGAATGTTTTCAAAATATAAGCTCAAAACATGCTCAAAATCGATATTTTAGGTGCCCAAAAGTCGATATGTGCATGCATCTTCTGTACTCGTTTATATTTTAAATTCAAGCTCAAAACACCCAAAAATTCGATATTTTGGGGTCCCAGAAGCGATCTGTACATGCCTAGAATATTTTCAAAATATAGGCTAAAAACATGCTAAAATCGATATTTTAGGTGCCAAAAAGTCGATATCTCAAATTCAGTCCCAAAACACCCGAAACTTCGATATTTAGGGGTCCCAGAAGCGATCTGTACATGCCTACTCCGTGGTAGAGTATTTTCAAAATTCAGGCCCAAAACATGCTCAAAATCGATATTTTTGGTGCCAAAAGTTAATATGTGTATGCATCTTCTATACTCGTTTATATCTCAAATTCAGGCTCAAAACACCCGAAAATTCGATATTTTGGGGTCCCAGAAGCGATCTGTACATGCCTACTCAGTGCTAGAATGTTTTCAAAATATAGGCTCAAAACATGCTCAAAATCGATATTTTAGGTGCCCAAAAGTCGATATGTGCATGCATCTTCTGTACCCGTTTATATCTCAAATTCTGGCTCAAAACATCCGAAAATTTAATATTTTGGGGTCCGAGAAGCGATCTATACATGCCTACTCAGTGCTAGAATATTTTCAAAATATAGGCTAAAAACATGCTAAAAATAGATATTTTAGGTGCGTAAAGGCGATATCTCAAATTAAGGCCCAAAACAACTGAAATTCGATATTATGGGGTCCCAGAAGCGATCTGTACATGCCTACTCCGTGTTAGAGTATTTTCAAAATACAGGCCAAAAACATACTGAAAATCGATCCTTTAGGTGCCCAAAAGTCGATATGTGCATGCATCTTCTGTACCCGTTTATATCTCAAATTATGGTCCTAAACACCCGAAAATTCAATATTTTGGGGTCCCAGAAGCAATCTTTACATGCCTACTCAGTGCTAGAATATTTTCAAAATATAGGCTGAAATTTAACATGCTAAAAATCGATGTTTAAGGTGCCAAAAAGTCGATATCTCAAATTAAGGCTCAAAACACCCGAAAATTCGATATTTAGGGGTCCCAGAAGCGATTTGTACATGCCTACTCAGTGCTAGAATGTTTTCAAAATAAAGGCTCAAAACATGCTCAAAATCGATGTTTTAGATGCCAAAAAGTAGATATGTGCATGCATCTTCTGTACTCGTTTATATCTCAAATTCAGGCTCAAAACACCCGAAAATTCGATATTTTGGGGTCCCAGAAGCGATCTGTACATGCCTACTCAGTGCTAGAATATTTTCCAAATATAGGCTAAAAACATGCTAAAAATCGATATTTTAGGTGGCAAAAAGTCGATATCTAAAATTAAAGCCCAAAACCCCCGAAAATTTGATATTTTTGGGTCCAAGAAGCAATCTGTACATGCCTACTCAGTGCTAGAATGTTTTCAAAATATAGGCTCAAAACATGCTCAAAATCGATATTTTAGGTGCGTAAAGGCGATATGTCAAATTCAGGCCCCAAACACCCAAAAATTCGATATTTCGGGGTAACAGAAGCGATCTGTACATGCCTACTCCGTGTTAGAGTATTTTCAAAATACAGGCCCAAAACATGCTCAAAATCGATGTTTTAGGTGCCTAAAAGTCGATATGTGCATGCATCTTCAGTACCCGTTTATATCTCCTATTCAATCTCAAAACACCCGAAAATTCGATATTTTGGGGTCCCAGACGCGATCTGTACATGCCTACTCCGTGTTAGAGTATTTTCAAAAAACATGCCCAAAACATGCTGAAAATCGATATTTTAGATGCCCAAAGTCAATATGTGCATGTATCTTCTGTACCCGTTTATATCTCAAATTCAGGCTCAAAACACCCGAAAATTAAATATTTTGGGGTCCCAGAAGCAATCTGTACATGCCTACTCAGTGCTAGAATATTATAAAAATAATGGATAAAAACATGCTAAAAATCGATATTTTAGGTGCCAAAAAGTCGATATCTCAATTTCCGTCCCAAAACACCCGAAAATTCAATATTTAGGGGTCACAGAAGGGATCTGTACATGCCAAAAACATACTGAAAATCGATCATTTAGGTGCCTAAAAGTCGATATGTGCATGCATCTTCTGTACCCGTTTATATCTCAAATTCTGGCCCTAAACAGCCGAAAATTCGATATTTTGGGGTCCCAGAAGCGATCTGTACATGCCTACTCAGTGCTAGAATGTCTTCAAAATATAGGCTCAAAACATGCTCAAAATCGATATTTTAGGTGCCCGAAAGTCGATATGTGCATGCATCTTCTCTACTCGTTTATATCTCAAATTCAGGCTCAAAACACCCGAAAATTCGATATTTTGGGGTCCCAGAAGCGATCTGTACATGCCTACTCAGTGCTAGAATAGTTTCAAAATATAGGCTCAAAACATGTTAAAAATCGATATTTTAGGTGCTTAAAGGCGATATCTCAAATTAAGGCCCAAAAAACCCGAAAATTCGATATTATGGGGTCCCAGAAGCGATCTGTACATGCCTACTCCGTGTTAGACTATTTTCAAAATACATGCCCAAAACATGCTCAAAATCGATATTTTAGGTGCCCAAAAGTCGATATGTGCATTCATCTTCTGTACCCGTTTATATCTGAAATTCAGGCTCAAAACACCCGAAAATTCAATATTTTGGAGTCCCAGAAGCAATCTGTACATGCCTACTCAGTTCTAGAATATTTTCAAAATATAGGCTAAAAACATGCTAAAAATCGATATTTTAGGTGCCAAAAAGTCGATATCTCAAATTCAGTCCCAAAACACCCGAAAATTCGATATTTAGGGGTCCCAGAAGCGATCTGTACATGCCTACTCCGTGTTAGAGTATTTTCAAAATTCAGGCCCAAAACATGCTGAAATTGATATTTTTGGTGCCCAAAGTCAATATGTGTATGCATCTTCTATACTCGTTTATATCTCAAATTCAGGCTCGAAACACCCGAAAATTTGATATTTTGGGGTCCCAGAAGCGATCTGTACATGCCTACTCAGTGCTAGAATGTTTTCAAAATATAGGCTCAAAACATGCTCAAAATCGATATTTTAGGTGCCCAAAAGTCGATATGTGCATGCATCTTCTGTACCCGTTTATATCTCAAATTCAGTCCCAAAACACCCGAAAATTCGATATTTAGGGGTCCCAGAAGCGATCTGTACATGCCTACTCCGTGTTAGAGTATTTTCCAAATACAGGCCAAAAACATACTGAAAATCGATCGTTTAGGTGCCCAAATGTCGATTTGTGCATGCATCTTCTGTACCCGTTTATATCTCAAATTCTGGCCCTAAACACCCGAAATATCGATATTTTGGGGTCCCAGAAGCGATCTGTACATGCCTACTCCGTGTTAGACTATTTTCAAAATTCAGGCCCAAAACATGCTGAAATTTATATTTTTGGTGCCCAAAGTCAATATGTGTATGCATCTTCTATACTCGTTTATATCTCAAATTCAGGCACTAAACACCAGAAAACTCGATATTTTGGGGTCCCAGAAGCGATCTGTACATGCCTACTTAGTGCTAGAATGTTTTCAAAATATAGGCTCAAAACATGCTCAAAATCGATATTTTAGGTGCCCAAAAGTCGAAATGTGCATGCATCTTCTGTACTCGTTTATATCTCAAATTCAGGCTCAAAGCACCCGAAAATTCGTTATTTTAGGGTCCCAGAAGCGATCTGTACATGCCTACTCAGTGCTAGAATATTTTCAAAATATAGGCTCAAAACATGCTAAAAATCGATCTTTTAGGTGCCAAAAAGTCGATATCTCAAATTAAGGCCCAAAACACCCGAAAATTCGATATTTAGGGGTCCCAGAAGCGATCTGTACATGCCAAATCCGTGTTAGAGTATTTTCAAAATACAGGCCAAAAACATACTGAAAATCGATCTTTTAGGTGCCCAAAAGTCGATATGTGCATGCATCTTCTGTACCCGTTTATATCTCAAATTATAGCCCTAATCTCCCGAAAATTCGATATTTTTGGGTCCCAGAAGCGATCTGTACATGACTACTCAGTGCTAGAATGTTTTCAAAATATAGGCTCAAAACATGCTCAAAATCGATATTTTAGGTGCCCAAAAGTCGATATGTGCATGCATCTTCTGTACTCGTTTATATTTTAAATTCAAGCTCAAAACACCCAAAAATTCGATATTTTGGGGTCCCAGAAGCGATCTGTACATGCCTAGAATATTTTCAAAATATAGGCTAAAAACATGCTAAAATCGATATTTTAGGTGCCAAAAAGTCGATATCTCAAATTCAGTCCCAAAACACCCGAAACTTCGATATTTAGGGGTCCCAGAAGCGATCTGTACATGCCTACTCCGTGGTAGAGTATTTTCAAAATTCAGGCCCAAAACATGCTCAAAATCGATATTTTAGGTGCCCAAAAGTCGATATGTGCATGCATCTTCTGTACCCGTTTATATCTCAAATTAAGTCCCAAAACACCCGAAAATTCGATATTTAGGGGTCCCAGAAGCTATCTGTACATGCCTACTCCGTGTTAGAGTATTTTCAAAATACAGGCCAAAAACATACTGAAAATCGATCGTTTAGGTGCCCAAATGTCGATTTGTGCATGCATCTTCTGTACCCGTTTATATCTCAAATTCTGGCCCTAAACACCTGAAATATCGATATTTTGGGGTCCCAGAAGCGATCTGTACATGCCTACTCCGTGTTAGACTATTTTCAAAATTCAGGCCCAAAACATGCTGAAATTTATATTTTTGGTGCCCAAAGTCAATATGTGTGTGCATCTTCTATACTCGTTTATATCTCAAATTAAGGCTCTAAACACCAGAAAATTCGATATTTTGGGGTCCCAGAAGCGATCTGTACATGCCTACTTAGTGCTAGAATGTTTTCAAAATATAGGCTCAAAACATGCTCAAAATCGATATTTTAGGTGCCCAAAAGTCGAAATGTGCATGCATCTTCTGTACTCGTTTATATCTCAAATTCAGGCTCAAAGCACCCGAAAATTCGTTATTTTGGGGTCCCAGAAGCGATCTGTACATGCCTACTCAGTGCTAGAATATTTTCAAAATATAGGCTCAAAACATGCTAAAAATCGATATTTTAGGTGCGTAAAGGCGATATCTCAAATTCAGGCCCAAAATACCCGAAAATTCGATATTATGGGGTCCCAGAAGCGATCTGTACGTGCCTAATCCGTGTTAGAGTATTTACAAAATACAGGCCCAAAACATACTCAAAATCGATCTTTTTGGTGCCCAAAAGTCGATATGTGCATGCATCATCTGTACCCGTTTATATCTCAAATTCTGGCTTTAAACACCCGAAAATTCGATATTTTGGGGTCCCAGAAGCGATCTGTACATGCCTACTCCGTGTTAGAGTATTTACAAAATACAGGCCCAAAACATGCTCTAAATAGATGTTTTAGGTGCCCAAAAGTCGATATGTGCATGCATCTTCAGTACCCGTTTATATCTCAAATTCAGGCTCAAAACACCCGAAAATTCGATATTTTGGGGTCCCAGAAGCGATCTGTACATGCTTACTCAGTGCTAGAATATTTTCAAAATATTGGCTCAAAACATGTTAAAAATCGATATTTTAGGTGTGTAAAGGCGATATCTCAAATTAAGGCCCAAAAAACCCGAAAATTCGATATTATGGGGTAACATAAGCGATCTGTATATGCCTACTCCGTGTTAGAGTATTTACAAAATACAGGCCCAAAACATGCTCAAAATCGATGTTTTAGGTGCCCAAAAGTCGATATGTGCATGCATCTTCAGTACCCGTTTATATCTCAAATTCAGGCTCAAAACACCCGAAAATTCGATATTTTGGGGTCCCAGAAGCGATCTGTACATGCCTACTCCGTGTTAGAGTATTTTAAAAATACATGCCCAAAACATGCTCAAAATCGATGTTTTAGGTGCCCAAAAGTCGATATGTGCATGCATCTTCTGTACCCGTTTATATCTCAAATTCTAGCCCTAAACACCCGAAAATTCGATATTTTGGGGTCCCAGAAGCGATCTGTACATGCCTACTCCGTGTTAGAGTATTTTCAAAATACAGGCCCAAAACATGCTGAAATTGATATTTTTGGTGCCCAAAGTCAATATGTGTATGCTTCTTATGTACCCGTTTATATCTCAAATTCAGGCTCGAAACACCCGAAAATTTGATATTTTGGGGTCCCAGAAGCGATCTGTACATGCCTACTCAGTTCTAGAATGTTTTCAAAATATAGGCACAAAACATGCTCAAAATCGATATATTAGGTGCCCAAAAGTCGATATGTGCATGCATCTTCTGTACTCGTTTATATCTCAAATTCAGGCTCAAAGCACCCGAAAATTCGATATTTTGGGGTCCCAGAAGCGATCTGTACATTCCTACTCATTGCTAGAATATTTTCGAAATATAGGCTCAAAACATGCTAAAAATCGATATTTTAGGTGCGTAAAGGCGATATCTCAAATTCAGGCCCCAAACACCCAAAAATTCGATATTTTGATGTAACAGAAGCGATCTGTACATGCCTACTCCGTGTTAGAGTATTTTCAAAATACAGGCCCAAAACATGCTCAAAATCGATCTTTTTGGTGCCCAAAAGTCGATATGTGCATGCAATATCTGTACCCGTTTATATCTCAAATTCTGGCCCTAAACACCCGAAAATTCGATATTTTGGGGTCCCAGAAGCGATCTGTACATGCCTACTCCGTGTTAGAGTATTTACAAAATACAGGCCCAAAACATGCTCAAAATGGATGTTTTAGGTGCCTAAAAGTCGATATGTGCATGCATCTTCAGTACCCGTTTATATCTCAAATTCAGGCTCAAAACACCCGAAAATTCAATATTTTGGGGTCCCAGACGCGATCTGTACATGCCTACTCAGTGCTAGAATATTATCAAAATAAAGGCTAAAAACATGCTAAAAATCGATATTTTAGGTGCCAAAAAGTCGATATCTCAAATTCCGACCCAAAACACCCGAAAATTCAATATTTAGGGGTCACAGAAGGGATCTGTACATGCCTACTCCGTGTTAGAGTATTTTCAAAATACAGGCCAAAAACATACTGAAAATCGATCTTTTAGGTGCCCAAAAGTCGATATGTGCATGCATCTTCTGTACCCGTTTATATCTCAAATTCTGGCCCTAAACACCCGAAAATTCGATATTTTGGGGTCCCAGAAGCGATCTGTACATGCCTACTCAGTGCTAGAATATTTTGAAAATATAGGCTCAAAACATGTTAAAAATCGATATTTTAGGTGCGTAAAGGCGATATCTCAAATTAAGGCCCAAAAAACCCGAAAATTAGATATTATGGGGTCCCAGAAGCGATCTGTATATGCCTACTCCGTGTTAGAGTATTTACAAAATACAGGCCCAAAACATGCTCAAAATCGATGTTTTAGGTGCCCAAAAGTCGATATGTGCATGCATCTTCAGTACCCGTTTATATCTCAAATTCAGGCTCAAAACACCCGAAAATTCGATATTTTGGGGTCCCAGAAGCGATCTGTACTTGCCTACTCCGTGTTAGAGTATTTTCAAAATACATGCCCAAAACATGCTCAAAATCGATATTTTAGGTGCCCAAAAGTCGATATGTGCATGCATCTTCTGTACCAGTTTATATCTGAAATTCAGGCTCAAAACACCCGAAAATTCAATATTTTGGAGTCCCAGAAGCAATCTGTACATGCCTACTCAGTTCTAGAATATTTTCAAAATATAGGCTAAAAACATGCTAAAAATCGATATTTTAGGTGCCAAAAAGTCGATATCTCAAATTCAGTCCCAAAACACCCGAAAATTCGATATTTAGGGGTCCCAGAAGCGATCTGTACATGCCTACTCCGTGTTAGAGTATTTTCAAAATACAGGCCAAAAACATACTGAAAATCGATCGTTTAGGTGCCTAAATGTCGATTTGTGCATGCATCTTCTGCATCCGTTTATATCTCAAATTCTGGCCCTAAACACCCGAAAATTCGATATTTTGGGGTCCCAGAAGCGATCTGTACATGCATACTCCGTGTTAGAGTATTTTCAAAATTCAGGCCCAAAACATGCTGAAATTGATATTTTTGGTGCCCAAAGTCAATATGTGTATGCATCTTCTATACTCGTTTATATCTCAAATTCAGGCTCGAAACACCCGAAAATTTGATATTTTGGGGTCCCAGAAGCGATCTGTAGATGCCTACTCAGTGCTAGAATGTTTTCAAAATATAGGCTCAAAACATGCTCAAAATCGATATTTTAGGTGCCCAAAAGTCGATATGTGCATGCATCTTCTGTACTCGTTTATATCTCAAATTCAGTCCCAAAACACCCGAAAATTCGATATTTAGGGGTCCCAGAAGCGATCTGTACATGCCTACTCCGTGTTAGAGTATTTTCAAAATACAGGCCAAAAACATACTGAAAATCGATCGTTTAGGTGCCCAAATGTCGATTTGTGCATGCATCTTCTGTACCCGTTTATATCTCAAATTCTGGCCCTAAACACCCGAAATATCGATATTTTTTGTTCCCAGAAGCGATCTGTACATGCCTACTCCGTGTTAGACTATTTTCAAAATTCAGGCACAAAACATGCTGAAATTGATATTTTTGGTGCCCAAAGTCAATATGTGTATGCATCTTCTGTACTCGTTTATATCTCAAATTCAGGCTCAAAGCACCCGAAAATTCGTTATTTTGGGGTCCCAGAAGCGATCTGTACATGCCTACTCAGTGCTAGAATATTTTCAAAAAATAGGCTCAAAACATGCTAAAAATCGATATTTTAGGTGCGTAAAGGCGATATCTCAAATTCAGGCCCAAAACACCCGAAAATTCGATATTATGGGGTCCCAGAAGCGATCTGTACATGCCTAATCCGTGTTAGAGTATTTTCAAAATACAGGCCCAAAACATGCTCAAAATCGATCTTTTTGGTGCCCAAAAGTAGATATGTGCATGCATCTTCAGTACCCGTTTATATCTCAAATTCAGGCTCAAAACATCCGAAAATTCGATATTTTGGGGTCCCAGAAGCGATCTGTACATGCTTACTCAGTGCTAGAATATTTTCAAAATATTGGCTCAAAACATGTTAAAAATCGATATTTTAGGTGTGTAAAGGCGATATCTCAAATTAAGGCCCAAAAAACCCGAAAATTCGATATTATGGGGTCCCAGACGCGATCTGTACATGCCTACTCAGTGCTAGAATATTATCAAAATAAAGGCTAAAAACATGCTAAAAATCGATATTTTAGGTGCCAAAAAGTCGATATCTCAAATTCTGTCCCAAAACTCCCGAAAATTCAATATTTAGGGGTCACAGAAGGGATCTGTACATGCCTACTCCGTGTTAGAGTATTTTCAAAATACAGGCCAAAAACATACTGAAAATCGATCTTTTAGGAGACCAAAAGTCGATATGTGCATGCATCTTCTGTATCCGTTTATATCTCAAATTCTGGCCGTAAACAGCCGAAAATTCGATATTTTGGGGTCCCAGAAGCGATCTGTACATGCCTACTCAGTGCTAGAATATTTTCAAAATATAGGCTCAAAACATGTTAAAAATCGATATTTTAGGTGCGTAAAGGCGATATCTCAAATTAAGGCCCAAAAAACCCGAAAATTCGATATTATGGGGTCCCAGATGCGATCTGTATATGCCTACTCCGTGTTAGAGTATTTACAAAATACAGGCCCAAAACATGCTCAAAATCGATGTTTTAGGTGCCCAAAAGTCGATATGTGCATGCATCTTCAGTACCCGTTTATATCTCAAATTCAGGCTCAAAACACCCGAAAATTCGATATTTTGGGGTCCCAGAAGCGATCTGTACTTGCCTACTCCGTGTTAGAGTATTTTCAAAATACATGCCCAAAACATGCTCAAAATCGATATTTTAGGTGCCCAAAAGTCGATATGTGCATGCATCTTCTGTACCCGTTTATATCTGAAATTCAGGCTCAAAACACCCGAAAATTCAATATTTTGGAGTCCCAGAAGCGATCTGTACATGCCTACTCAGTTCTAGAATATTTTCAAAATATAGGCTAAAAAAATGCTAAAAATCGATATTTTAGGTGCCAAAAAGTCGATATCTCAAATTCAGTCCCAAAACACCCGAAAATTCGATATTTAGGGGTCCCAGAAGCGATCTGTACATGCCTACTCCGTGTTAGAGTATTTTCAAAATACAGGCCAAAAACATACTGAAAATCGATCGTTTAGGTGCCCAAATGTCGATTTGTGCATGCATCTTCTGCATCCGTTTATATCTCAAATTCTGGCCCTAAACACCCGAAAATTCGATATTTTGGGGTCCCAGAAGCGATCTGTACATGCCTACTCCGTGTTAGAGTATTTTCAAAATTCAGGCCCAAAACATGCTGAAATTGATATTTTTGGTGCCCAAAGTCAATATGTGTATGCATCTTCTATACTCGTTTATATCTCAAATTCAGGCTCAAAACACCCGAAAATTCGATATTTTGGGGTCCCAGAAGCGATCTGTACCTGCCTACTCAGTGCTAGAATGTTTTCAAAATATAGGCTCAAAACATGCTCAAAATCGATATTTTAGGTGCCCAAAAGTCGATATGTGCATGCATCTTCTGTACTCGTTTATATCTCAAATTCAGGCTCAAAGCACCCGAAAATTCGATATTTAGGGGTCCCAGAAGCGATCTATACATGCCTACTCCGTGTTAGAGTATTTTCAAAATTCAGGCCCAAAACATGCTGAAATTGATATTTTTGGTGCCCAAAGTCAATATGTGTATGCATCTTCTATACTCGTTTATATCTCAAATTCAGGCTCGAAACACCCGAAAATTCGATATTTTGGGGTCCCAGAAGCGATCTGTACATACCTACTCAGTGCTAGAATGTTTTCAAAATATAGGCTCAAAACATGCTCAAAATCGATATTTTAGGTGCCCAAAAGTCGATATGTGCATGCATCTTCTGTACTCGTTTATATCTCAAATTCAGGCTCAAAGCACCCGAAAATTCGATATTTAGGGGTCCCAGAAGCGATCTGTACATGCCTACTCAGTGTTAGAGTATTTTCAAAATACAGGCCAAAAACATACTGAAAATCGATCGTTTAGGTGCCCAAATGTCGATTTGTGCATGCATCTTCTGCATCCGTTTATATCTCAAATTCTGGCTCTAAACACCCGAAAATTCGATTTTTTGGGGTCCCAGAAGCGATCTGTACATGCCTACTCCGTGTTAGAGTATTTTCAAAATTCAGGCCCAAAACATGCTGAAATTGATATTTTTGGTGCCCAAAGTCAATATGTGTATGCATCTTCTATACTCGTTTATATCTCAAATTCAGGCTCGAAACACTCGAAAATTTGATATTTTGGGGTCCCAGAAGCGATCTGTAGATGCCTACTCAGTGCTAGAATGTTTTCAAAATATAGGCTCAAAACATGCTCAAAATCGATATTTTAGGTGCCCAAAAGTCGATATGTGCATGCATCTTCTGTACTCGTTTATATCTCAAATTCAGTCCCAAAACACTCGAAAATACGATATTTAGGGGTCCCAGAAGCGATCTGTACATGCCTACTCCGTGTTAGAGTATTTTCCAAATACAGGCCAAAAACATACTGAAAATCGATCGTTTAGGTGCCCAAATGTCGATTTGTGCATGCATCTTCTGTACCCGTTTATATCTCAAATTCTGGCCCTAAACACCCGAAATATCGATATTTTGGGGTCCCAGAAGCGATCTGTACATGCCTACTCCGTGTTAGACTATTTTCAAAATTCAGGCCCAAAACATGCTGAAATTGATATTTTTGGTGCCCAAAGTCAATATGTGTATGCATCTTCTGTACTCGTTTATATCTCAAATTCAGGCTCAAAGCACCCGAAAATTCGTTATTTTGGGGTCCCAGAAGCGATCTGTACATGCCTACTCAGTGCTAGAATGTTTTCAAGATATAGGCTCAAAACATGCTCAAAATCGATATTTTAGGTGCCCAAAAGTCGATATGTGCATGCATCTTCTGTACTCGTTTATATCTCAAATTCAGGCTCAAAGCACCCGAAAATTCGATATTTAGGGGTCCCAGAAGCGATCTGTACATGCCTACTCCGTGTTAGAGTATTTTCAAAATACAGGCCAAAAACATACTGAAAATCGATCGTTTAGGTGCCCAAATGTCGATTTGTGCATGCATCTTCTGCATCCGTTTATATCTCAAATTCTGGCCCTAAACACCCGAAAATTCGATATTTTGGGGTCCCAGAAGCGATCTGTACATGCCTACTCCGTGTTAGAGTATTTTCAAAATTCAGGCCCAAAACATGCTGAAATTGATATTTTTGGTGCCCAAAGTCAATATGTGTATGCATCTTCTATACTCGTTTATATCTCAAATTCAGGCTCGAAACACCCGAAAATTTGATATTTTGGGGTCCCAGAAGCGATCTGTAGATGCCTACTCAGTGCTAGAATGTTTTCAAAATATAGGCTCAAAACATGCTCAAAATCGATATTTTAGGTGCCCAAAAGTCGATATGTGCATGCATCTTCTGTACTCGTTTATATCTCAAATTCAGTCCCAAAACACCCGAAAATACGATATTTAGGGGTCCCAGAAGCGATCTGTACATGCCTACTCCGTGTTAGAGTATTTTCCAAATACAGGCCAAAAACATACTGAAAATCGATCGTTTAGGTGCACAAATGTCGATTTGTGCATGCATCTTCTGTACCCGTTTATATCTCAAATTCTGGCCCTAAACACCCGAAATATCGATATTTTGGGGTCCCAGAAGCGATCTGTACATGCCTACTCCGTGTTAGACTATTTTCAAAATTCAGGCCCAAAACATGCTGAAATTGATATTTTTGGTGCCCAAAGTCAATATGTGTATGCATCTTCTGTACTCGTTTATATCTCAAATTCAGGCTCAAAGCACCCGAAAATTCGTTATTTTGGGGTCCCAGAAGCGATCTGTACATGCCTACTCAGTGCTAGAATGTTTTCAAGATATAGGCTCAAAACATGCTCAAAATCGATATTTTAGGTGCCCAAAAGTCGATATGTGCATGCATCTTCTGTACTCGTTTATATCTCAAATTCAGGCTCAAAGCACCCGAAAATTCGATATTTAGGGGTCCCAGAAGCGATCTGTACATGCCTACTCCGTGTTAGAGTATTTTCAAAATACAGGCCAAAAACATACTGAAAATCGATCGTTTAGGTGCCCAAATGTCGATTTGTGCATGCATCTTCTGCATCCGTTTATATCTCAAATTCTGGCCCTAAACACCCGAAAATTCGATATTTTGGGGTCCCAGAAGCGATCTGTACATGCCTACTCCGTGTTAAAGTATTTTCAAAATTCAGGCCCAAAACATGCTGAAATTGATATTTTTGGTGCCCAAAGTCAATATGTGTATGCATCTTCTATACTCGTTTATATCTCAAATTCAGGCTCGAAACACCCGAAAATTCGATATTTTGGGGTCCCAGAAGCGATCTGTAGATGCATACTCAGTGCTAGAATGTTTTCAAAATATAGGCTCAAAACATGCTCAAAATCGATATTTTAGGTGCCCAAAAGTCGATATGTGCATGCATCTTCTGTACTCGTTTATATCTCAAATTCAGTCCCAAAACACCCGAAAATACG
The DNA here is from genome assembly GCA_033782935.1 of Petrolisthes cinctipes. Classification (NCBI taxonomy): domain Eukaryota; kingdom Metazoa; phylum Arthropoda; class Malacostraca; order Decapoda; family Porcellanidae; genus Petrolisthes; species Petrolisthes cinctipes. The sequence goes on from JAWQEG010001675.1 coordinate 802,336, forward strand.
ATATTTAGGGGTCCCAGAAGCGATCTGTACATGCCTACTCCGTGTTAGAGTATTTTCAAAATACAGGCCAAAAACATACTGAAAATCGATCGTTTAGGTGCCCAAATGTCGATTTGTGCATGCATCTTCTGTACCCGTTTATATCTCAAATTCTGGCCCTAAACACCCGAAATATCGATATTTTGGGGTCCCAGAAGCGATCTGTACATGCCTACTCCGTGTTAGACTATTTTCAAAATTAAGGCCCAAAACATGCTGAAATTGATATTTTTGGTGCCCAAAGTCAATATGTGTATGCATCTTCTATACTCGTTTATATCTCAAATTCAGGCTCAAAACACCCGAAAATTCGATATTTTGGGGTCCCAGAAGCGATCTGTACCTGCCTACTCAGTGCTAGAATGTTTTCAAAATATAGGCTCAAAACATGCTCAAAATCGATATTTTAGGTGCCCAAAAGTCGATATGTGCATGCATCTTCTGTACTCGTTTATATCTCAAATTCAGGCTCAAAGCACCTGAAAATTCGATATTTAGGGGTCCCAGAAGCGATCTGTACATGCCTACTCCGTGTTAGAGTATTTTCAAAATTCAGGCCCAAAACATGCTGAAATTGATATTTTTGGTGCCCAAAGTCAATATGTGTATGCATCTTCTATACTCGTTTATATCTCAAATTCAGGCTCGAAACACCCGAAAATTCGATATTTTGGGGTACAAGAAGCGATCTGTACATGCCTACTCAGTGCTAGAATGTTTTCAAAATATAGGCTCAAAACATGCTCAAAATCGATATTTTAGGTGCCCAAAAGTCGATATGTGCATGCATCTTCTGTACTCGTTTATATCTCAAATTCAGGCTCAAAGCACCCGAAAATTCGATATTTAGGGGTCCCAGAAGCGATCTGTACATGCCTACTCCGTGTTAGAGTATTTTCAAAATACAGGCCAAAAACATACTGAAAATCGATCGTTTAGGTGCCCAAATGTCGATTTGTGCATGCATCTTCTGCATCCGTTTATATCTCAAATTCTGGCTCTAAACACCCGAAAATTCGATTTTTTGGGGTCCCAGAAGCGATCTGTACATGCCTACTCCGTGTTAGAGTATTTTCAAAATTCAGGCCCAAAACATGCTGAAATTGATATTTTTGGTGCCCAAAGTCAATATGTGTATGCATCTTCTATACTCGTTTATATCTCAAATTCAGGCTCGAAACACCCGAAAATTTGATATTTTGGGGTCCCAGAAGCGATCTGTAGATGCCTACTCAGTGCTAGAATGTTTTCAAAATATAGGCTCAAAACATGCTCAAAATCGATATTTTAGGTGCCCAAAAGTCGATATGTGCATGCATCTTCTGTACTCGTTTATATCTCAAATTCAGTCCCAAAACACCCGAAAATACGATATTTAGGGGTCCCAGAAGCGATCTGTACATGCCTACTCCGTGTTAGAGTATTTTCAAAATACAGGCCAAAAACATACTGAAAATCGATCGTTTAGGTGCACAAATGTCGATTTGTGCATGCATCTTCTGTACCCGTTTATATCTCAAATTCTGGCCCTAAACACCCGAAATATCGATATTTTGGGGTCCCAGAAGCGATCTGTACATGCCTACTCCGTGTTAGACTATTTTCAAAATTCAGGCCCAAAACATGCTGAAATTGATATTTTTGGTGCCCAAAGTCAATATGTGTATGCATCTTCTGTACTCGTTTATATCTCAAATTCAGGCTCAAAGCACCCGAAAATTCGTTATTTTGGGGTCCCAGAAGCGATCTGTACATGCCTACTCAGTGCTAGAATGTTTTCAAGATATAGGCTCAAAACATGCTCAAAATCGATATTTTAGGTGCCCAAAAGTCGATATGTGCATGCATCTTCTGTACTCGTTTATATCTCAAATTCAGGCTCAAAGCACCCGAAAATTCGATATTTAGGGATCCCAGAAGCGATCTGTACATGCCTACTCCGTGTTAGAGTATTTTCAAAATACAGGCCAAAAACATACTGAAAATCGATCGTTTAGGTGCCCAAATGTCGATTTGTGCATGCATCTTCTGCATCCGTTTATATCTCAAATTCTGGCCCTAAACACCCGAAAATTCGATATTTTGGGGTCCCAGAAGCGATCTGTACATGCCTACTCCGTGTTAGAGTATTTTCAAAATTCAGGCCCAAAACATGCTGAAATTGATATTTTTGGTGCCCAAAGTCAATATGTGTATGCATCTTCTATACTCGTTTATATCTCAAATTCAGGCTCGAAACACCCGAAAATTCGATATTTTGGGGTCCCAGAAGCGATCTGTAGATGCCTACTCAGTGCTAGAATGTTTTCAAAATATAGGCTCAAAACATGCTCAAAATCGATATTTTAGGTGCCCAAAAGTCGATATGTGCATGCATCTTCTGTACTCGTTTATATCTCAAATTCAGTCCCAAAACACCCGAAAATACGATATTTAGGGGTCCCAGAAGCGATCTGTACATGCCTACTCCGTGTTAGAGTATTTTCAAAATACAGGCCAAAAACATACTGAAAATCGATCGTTTAGGTGCCCAAATGTCGATTTGTGCATGCATCTTCTGTACCCGTTTATATCTCAAATTCTGGCCCTAAACACCCGAAATATCGATATTTTGGGGTCCCAGAAGCGATCTGTACCTGCCTACTCAGTGCTAGAATGTTTTCAAAATATAGGCTCAAAACATGCTCAAAATCGATATTTTAGGTGCCCAAAAGTCGATATGTGCATGCATCTTCTGTACTCGTTTATATCTCAAATTCAGGCTCAAAGCACCCGAAAATTCGATATTTAGGGGTCCCAGAAGCGATCTGTACATGCCTACTCCGTGTTAGAGTATTTTCAAAATTCAGGCCCAAAACATGCTGAAATTGATATTTTTGGTGCCCAAAGTCAATATGTGTATGCATCTTCTATACTCGTTTATATCTCAAATTCAGGCTCGAAACACCCGAAAATTCGATATTTTGGGGTACAAGAAGCGATCTGTACATGCCTACTCAGTGCTAGAATGTTTTCAAAATATAGGCTCAAAACATGCTCAAAATCGATATTTTAGGTGCCCAAAAGTCGATATGTGCATGCATCTTCTGTACTCGTTTATATCTCAAATTCAGGCTCAAAGCACCCGAAAATTCGATATTTAGGGGTCCCAGAAGCGATCTGTACATGCCTACTCCGTGTTAGAGTATTTTCAAAATACAGGTCAAAAACATACTGAAAATCGATCGTTTAGGTGCCCAAATGTCGATTTGTGCATGCATCTTCTGCATCCGTTTATATCTCAAATTCTGTCTCTAAACACCCGAAAATTCGATTTTTTGGGGTCCCAGAAGCGATCTGTACATGCCTACTCCGTGTTAGAGTATTTTCAAAATTCAGGCCCAAAACATGCTGAAATTGATATTTTTGGTGCCCAAAGTCAATATGTGTATGCATCTTCTATACTCGTTTATATCTCAAATTCAGGCTCGAAACACCCGAAAATTTGATATTTTGGGGTCCCAGAAGCGATCTGTAGATGCCTACTCAGTGCTAGAATGTTTTCAAAATATAGGCTCAAAACATGCTCAAAATCGATATTTTAGGTGCCCAAAAGTCGATATGTGCATGCATCTTCTGTACTCGTTTATATCTCAAATTCAGTCCCAAAACACACGAAAATACGATAATTAGGGGTCCCAGAAGCGATCTGTACATGCCTACTCCGTGTTAGAGTATTTTCAAAATACAGGCCAAAAACATACTGAAAATCGATCGTTTAGGTGCCCAAATGTCGATTTGTGCATGCATCTTCTGTACCCGTTTATATCTCAAATTCTGGCCCTAAACACCCGAAATATCGATATTTTGGGGTCCCAGAAGCGATCTGTACATGCCTACTCCGTGTTAGACTATTTTCAAAATTCAGGCCCAAAACATGCTGAAATTGATATTTTTGGTGCCCAAAGTCAATATGTGTATGCATCTTCTATACTCGTTTATATCTCAAATTCAGGCTCGAAACACCCGAAAATTCGATAATTTGGGGTCCCAGAAGCGATCTGTACATGCCTACTCAGTGCTAGAATGTTTTCAAAATATAGGCTCAAAACATGCTCAAAATCGATATTTTAGGTGCCCAAAAGTCGATATGTGCATGCATCTTCTGTACTCGTTTATATCTCAAATTCAAGCTCAAAGCACCCGAAAATTCGATATTTAGGGGTCCCAGAAGCGATTTGTACATGCCTACTCCGTGTTAGAGTATTTTCAAAATACAGGCCAAAAACATACTGAAAATCGATCGTTTAGGTGCCCAAATGTCGATTTGTGCATACATCTTCTGCATCCGTTTATATCTCAAATTCTGGCCCTAAACACCCGAAAATTCGATTTTTTGGGGTCCCAGAAGCGATCTGTACATGCCTACTCCGTGTTAGAGTATTTTCAAAATTCAGGCCCAAAACATGCTGAAATTGATATTTTTGGTGCCCAAAGTCAATATGTGTATGCATCTTCTATACTCGTTTATATCTCAAATTCAGGCTCGAAACACCCGAAAATTTGATATTTTGGGGTCCCAGAAGCGATCTGTAGATGCCTACTCAGTGCTAGAATGTTTTCAAAATATAGGCTCAAAACATGCTCAAAATCGATATTTTAGGTGCCCAAAAGTCGATATGTGCATGCATCTTCTGTACTCGTTTATATCTCAAATTCAGTCCCAAAACACCCGAAAATACGATATTTAGGGGTCCCAGAAGCGATCTGTACATGCCTACTCCGTGTTAGCGTATTTTCAAAATACAGGCCAAAAACATACTGAAAATCGATAGTTTAGGTGCCCAAATGTCGATTTGTGCATGCATCTTCTGTACCCGTTTATATCTCAAATTCTGGCCCTAAACACCCGAAATATCGATATTTTGGGGTCCCAGAAGCGATCTGTACATGCCTACTCCGTGTTAGACTATTTTCAAAATTCAGGCCCAAAACATGCTGAAATTGATATTTTTGGTGCCCAAAGTCAATATGTGTATGCATCTTCTATACTCGTTTATATCTCAAATTCAGGCTCGAAACACCCGAAAATTCGATAATTTGGGGTCCCAGAAGCGATCTGTATATGCCTACTTAGTGCTAGAATGTTTTCAAAATATAGGCTCAAAACATGCTCAAAATCGATATTTTAGGTGCCCAAAAGTCGAAATGTGCATGCATCTTCTGTACTCGTTTATATCTCAAATTCAGGCTCAAAGCACCCGAAAATTCGTTATTTTGGGGTCCCAGAAGCGATCTGTACATGCATAACTCAGTGCTAGAATATTTTCAAAATATAGGCTCAAAACATGCTAAAAATCGATATTTTAGGTGCGTAAAGGCAATATCTCAAATTAAGACCCAAAAAACCCGAAAATTCGATATTATGGGGTCCCAGAAGTGATCTGTATATGCCTACTCCGTGTTAGAGTATTTACAAAATACAGGCCCAAAACATGCTCAAAATCAATGTTTTAGGTGCCCAAAAGTCGATATGTGCATGCATCTTCAGTACCCGTTTATATCTCAAATTCAGGCTCAAAACACCCGAAAATTCGATATTTTGGGGTCCCAGAAGCGATCTGTACATGCCTACTCCGTGTTGGAGTATTTACAAAATACAGGCCCAAAACATTCTCAAAATGGATGTTTTAGGTGCCTAAAAGTCGATATGTGCATGCATCTTCAGTACCCGTTTATATCTCAAATTCAGGCTCAAAACACCCGAAAATTCAATATTTTGGGGTCCCAGACGCGATCTGTACATGCCTACTCAGTGCTAGAATATTATCAAAATAAAGGCTAAAAACATGCTAAAAATCGATATTTTAGGTGCCAAAAAGTCGATATCTCAATTCTGTCCCAAAACACCCGAAAATTCAATATTTAGGGGTCACAGAAGGGATCTGTACATGCCTACTCCGTGTTAGAGTATTTTCAAAATACAGGCCAAAAACATACTGAAAATCGATCTTTTAGGAGACCAAAAGTCGATATGTGCATGCATCTTCTGTATCCGTTTATATCTCAAATTCTGGCCGTAAACAGCCGAAAATTCGATATTTTGGGGTCCCAGAAGCGATCTGTACATGCCTACTCAGTGCTAGAAAATTTTCAAAATATAGGCTCAAAACATGTTAAAAATCGATATTTTAGGTGCGTAAAGGCGATATCTCAAATTAAGGCCCAAAAAACCCGAAAATTCGATATTATGGGGTCCCAGATGCGATCTGTATATGCCTACTCCGTGTTAGAGTATTTACAAAATACAGGCCCAAAACATGCTCAAAATCGTTGTTTTAGGTGCCCAAAAGTCGATATGTGCATGCATCTTCAGTACCCGTTTATATCTCAAATTCAGGATCAAAACACCCGAAAATTCGATATTTTGGGGTCCCAGAAGCGATCTGTACTTGCCTACTCCGTGTTAGAGTATTTTCAAAATACATGCCCAAAACATGCTCAAAATCGATATTTTAGGTGCCCAAAAGTCGATATGTGCATGCATCTTCTGTACCCGTTTATATCTGAAATTCAGGCTCAAAACACCCGAAAATTCAATATTTTGGAGTCCCAGAAGCAATCTGTACATGCCTACTCAGTTCTAGAATATTTTCAAAATATAGGCTAAAAAAATGCTAAAAATCGATATTTTAGGTGCCAAAAAGTCGATATCTCAAATTCAGTCCCAAAACACCCGAAAATTCGATATTTAGGGGTCCCAGAAGCGATCTGTACATGCCTACTCCGTGTTAGAGTATTTTCAAAATACAGGCCAAAAACATACTGAAAATCGATCGTTTAGGTGCCCAAATGTCGATTTGTGCATGCATCTTCTGCATCCGTTTATATCTCAAATTCTGGCTCTAAACACCCGAAAATTCGATTTTTTGGGGTCCCAGAAGCGATCTGTACATGCCTACTCCGTGTTAGAGTATTTTCAAAATTCAGGCCCAAAACATGCTGAAATTGATATTTTTGGTGCCCAAAGTCAATATGTGTATGCATCTTCTATACTCGTTTATATCTCAAATTCAGGCTCAAAACACCCGAAAATTCGATATTTTGGGGCCCCAGAAGCGATCTGTAGATGCCTACTCAGTGCTAGAATGTTTTCAAAATATAGGCTCAAAACATGCTCAAAATCGATATTTTAGGTGCCCAAAAGTCGATATGTGCATGCATCTTCTGTACTCGTTTATATCTCAAATTCAGTCCCAAAACACCCGAAAATACGATATTTAGGGGTCCCAGAAGCGATCTGTACATGCCTACTCCGTGTTAGAGTATTTTCAAAATACAGGCCAAAAACATACTGAAAATCGATCGTTTAGGTGCCCAAATGTCGATTTGTGCATGCATCTTCTGTACCCGTTTATATCTCAAATTCTGGCCCTAAACACCCGAAATATCGATATTTTGGGGTCCCAGAAGCGATCTGTACATGCCTACTCCGTGTTAGACTATTTTCAAAATTCAGGCCCAAAACATGCTGAAATTGATATTTTTGGTGCCCAAAGTCAATATGTGTATGCATCTTCTATACTCGTTTATATCTCAAATTCAGGCTCGAAACACCAGAAAATTCGATATTTTGGGGTCCCAGAAGCGATCTGTACATGCCTACTCAGTGCTAGAATGTTTTCAAGATATAGGCTCAAAACATGCTCAAAATCGATATTTTAGGTGCCCAAAAGTCGATATGTGCATGCATCTTCTGTACTCGTTTATATCTCAAATTCAGGCTCAAAGCACCCGAAAATTCGATATTTAGGGGTCCCAGAAGCGATCTGTACATGCCTACTCCGTGTTAGAGTATTTTCAAAATACAGGCCAAAAACATACTGAAAATCGATCGTTTAGGTGCCCAAATGTCGATTTGTGCATGCATCTTCTGCATCCGTTTATATCTCAAATTCTGGCCCTAAACACCCGAAATTTCTATATTTTGGGGTCCCAGAAGCGATCTGTACATGCCTACTCCGTGTTAGAGTATTTTCAAAATTCAGGCCCAAAACATGCTGAAATTGATATTTTTGGTGCCCAAAGTCAATATGTGTATGCATCTTCTATACTCGTTTATATCTCAAATTCAGGCTCGAAACACCCGAAAATTCGATATTTTGGGGTCCCAGAAGCGATCTGTACATGCCTACTCAGTGCTAGAATGTTTTCAAAATATAGGCTCAAAACATGCTCAAAATCGATATTTTAGGTGCCCAAAAGTCGATATGTGCATGCATCTTCTGTACTCGTTTATATCTCAAATTCAAGCTCAAAGCACCCGAAAATTCGATATTTAGGGGTCCCAGAAGCGATTTGTACATGCCTACTCCGTGTTAGAGTATTTTCAAAATACAGGCCAAAAACATACTGAAAATCGATCGTTTAGGTGCCCAAATGTCGATTTGTGCATGCATCTTCTGTACCCGTTTATATCTCAAATTCTGGCCCTAAACACCCGAAATATCGATATTTTGGGGTCCCAGAAGCGATCTGTACATGCCTACTCCGTGTTAGACTATTTTCAAAATTAAGGCCCAAAACATGCTGAAATTGATATTTTTGGTGCCCAAAGTCAATATGTGTATGCATCTTCTATACTCGTTTATATCTCAAATTCAGGCTCGAAACACCAGAAAATTCGATATTTTGGGGTCCCAGAAGCGATCTGTATATGCCTACTTAGTGCTAGAATGTTTTCAAAATATAGGCTCAAAACATGCTCAAAATCGATATTTTAGGTGCCCAAAAGTCGAAATGTGCATGCATCTTCTGTACTCGTTTATATCTCAAATTCAGGCTCAAAGCACCCGAAAATTCGTTATTTTGGGGTCCAAGAAGCGATCTGTACAGGCTTACTCAGTGCTAGAATATTTTCAAAATATTGGCTCAAAACATGTTAAAAATCGATATTTTAGGTGTGTAAAGGCGATATCTCAAATTAAGACCCAAAAAACCCGAAAATTCGATATTATGGGGTCCCAGAAGTGATCTGTATATGCCTACTCCGTGTTAGAGTATTTACAAAATACAGGCCCAAAACATGCTCAAAATCAATGTTTTAGGTGCCCAAAAGTCGATATGTGCATGCATCTTCAGTACCCGTTTATATCTCAAATTCAGGCTCAAAACACCCGAAAATTCGATATTTTGGGGTCCCAGAAGCGATCTGTACATGCCTACTCCGTGTTAGAGTATTTACAAAATACAGGCCCAAAACATGCTCAAAATCGATATTTTAGGTGCCCAAAAGTCGATATGTGCATGCATCTTCTGTACCCGTTTATATCTGAAATTCATGCTCAAAACACCCGAAAATTCAATATTTTGGAGTCCCAGAAGCAATCTGTACATGCCTACTCAGTTCTAGAATATTTTCAAAATATAGGCTAAAAAAATGCTAAAAATCGATATTTTAGGTGCCAAAAAGTCGATATCTCAAATTCAGTCCCAAAACACCCGAAAATTCGATATTTAGGGGTCCCAGAAGCGATCTGTACATGCCTACTCCGTGTTAGAGTATTTTCAAAATTCAGGCCCAAAACATGCTGAAATTAATATTTTTGGTGCCCAAAGTCAATATGTGTATGCATCTTCTATACTCGTTTATATCTCAAATTCAGGCTCGAAACACCCGAAAATTCGATATTTTGGGGTCCCAGAAGCGATCTGTACATGCCTACTCAGTGCTAGAAAGTTTTCAAAATATAGGCTCAAAACATGCTCAAAATCGATATTTTAGGTGCCCAAAAGTCGATATGTGCATGCATCTTCTGTACTCGTTTATATCTCAAATTCAGGCTCAAAGCACCCGAAAATTCGATATTTAGGGGTCCCAGAAGCGATCTGTACATGCCTACTCCGTGTTAGAGTATTTTCAAAATACAGGCCAAAAACATACTGAAAATCGATCGTTTAGGTGCCCAAATGTCGATTTGTGCATGCATCTTCTGCATCCGTTTATATCTCAAATTCTGGCTCTAAACACCCGAAAATTCGATTTTTTGGGGTCCCAGAAGCGATCTGTACATGCTTACTCCGTGTTAGAGTATTTTCAAAATTCAGGCCCAAAACATGCTGAAATTGATATTTTTGGTGCCCAAAGTCAATATGTGTATGCATCTTCTATACTCGTTTATATCTCAAATTCAGGCTCGAAACACCCGAAAATTTGATATTTTGGGGTCCCAGAAGCGATCTGTAGATGCCTACTCAGTGCTAGAATGTTTTCAAAATATAGGCTCAAAACATGCTCAAAATCGATATTTTAGGTGCCCAAAAGTCGATATGTGCATGCATCTTCTGTACTCGTTTATATCTCAAATTCAGTCCCAAAACACCCGAAAATACGATATTTAGGGGTCCCAGAAGCGATCTGTACATGCCTACTCCGTGTTAGAGTATTTTCAAAATACAGGCCAAAAACATACTGAAAATCGATCGTTTAGGTGCCCAAATGTCGATTTGTGCATGCATCTTCTGTACCCGTTTATATCTCAAATTCTGGCCCTAAACACCCGAAATATCGATATTTTGGGGTCCCAGAAGCGATCTGTACATGCCTACTCCGTGTTAGACTATTTTCAAAATTCAGGCCCAAAACATGCTGAAATTGATATTTTTGGTGCCCAAAGTCAATATGTGTATGCATCTTCTATACTCGTTTATATCTCAAATTCAGGCTCGAAACACCCGAAAATTCGATATTTTGGGGTCCCAGAAGCGATCTGTAGATGCCTACTCAGTGCTAGAATGTTTTCAAGATATAGGCTCAAAACATGCTCAAAATCAATATTTTAGGTGCCCTAAAGTCGATATGTGCATGCATCTTCTGTACTCGTTTATATCTCAAATTCAGGCTCAAAGCACCCGAAAATTCGATATTTAGGGGTCCCAGAAGCGATCTGTACATGCCTACTCCGTGTTAGAGTATTTTCAAAATACAGGCCAAAAACATACTGAAAATCGATCGTTTAGGTGCCCAAATTTCGATTTGTCCATGCATCTTCTGCATCCGTTTATATCTCAAATTCTGGCCCTAAACACCCGAAAATTCGATATTTTGGGGTCCCAGAAGCGATCTGTACATGCCTACTCCGTGTTAGAGTATTTTCAAAATTCAGGCCCAAAACATGCTGAAATTGATATTTTTGGTGCCCAAAGTCAATATGTGTATGCATCTTCTATACTCGTTTATATCTCAAATTCAGGCTCGAAACACCCGAAAATTCGATATTTTGGGGTCCCAGAAGCGATCTGTACCTGCCTACTCAGTGCTAGAATGTTTTCAAAATATAGGCTCAAAACATGCTCAAAATCGATATTTAAGGTGCCCAAAAGTCGATATGTGCATGCATCTTCTGTACTCGTTTATATCTCAAATTCAGGCTCAAAGCACCCGAAAATTCGATATTTAGGGGTCCCAGAAGCGATCTGTACATGCCTACTCCGTGTTTTTCAAAATTCAGGCCCAAAACATGCTGAAATTGATATTTTTGGTGCCCAAAGTCAATATGTGTATGCATCTTCTATACTCGTTTATATCTCAAATTCTGGCCCTAAACACCCGAAATATCGATATTTTGGGGTCCCAGAAGCGATCTGTACATGCCTACTCCGTGATAGACTATTTTCAAAATTCAGGCCCAAAACATGCTGAAATTGATATTTTTGGTGCCCAAAGTCAATATGTGTATGCATCTTCTATACTCGTTTATATCTCAAATTCAGGCTCGAAACACCCGAAAATTAAATATTTTGGGGTCCCAGAAGCGATCTGTACATGCCTACTCAGTGCTAGAATGTTTTCAAGATATAGGCTCAAAACATGCTCAAAATCGATATTTTAGGTGCCCAAAAGTCGATATGTGCATGCATCTTCTGTACTCGTTTATATCTCAAATTCAGGCTCAAAGCACACGAAAATTCGATATTTAGGGGTCCCAGAAGCGATCTGTACATGCCTACTCCGTGTTAGAGTATTTTCAAAATACAGGCCAAAAACATACTGAAAATCGATCGTTTAGGTGCCCAAATGTCGATTTGTGCATGCATCTTCTGTACCCGTTTATATCTCAAATTCTGGCCCTAAACACCCGAAAATTAGATATTTTGGGGTCCCAGAAGCGATCTGTACATGCCTACTCAGTGCTAGAATGTTTTCAAAATATAGGCTTAAAACATGCTCAAAATCGATATTTTAGGTGCCCAAAAGTCGATATGTGCATGCATCTTCTGTACTCGTTTATATCTCAAATTCAGGCTCAAAGCACCCGAAAATTCGATATTTAGGGGTCCCAGAAGCGATCTGTACATGCCTACTCCGTGTTTTTCAAAATTCAGGCCCAAAACATGCTGAAATTGATATTTTTGGTGCCCAAAGTCAATATGTGTATGCATCTTCTATACTCGTTTATATCTCAAATTCTGGCCCTAAACACCCGAAATATCGATATTTTGGGGTCCCAGAAGCGATCTGTACATGCCTACTCCGTGATAGACTATTTTCAAAATTCAGGCCCAAAACATGCTGAAATTGATATTTTTGGTGCCCAAAGTCAATATGTGTATGCATCTTCTATACTCGTTTATATCTCAAATTCAGGCTCGAAACACCCGAAAATTCGATATTTTGGGGTCCCAGAAGCGATCTGTACATGCCTACTCAGTGCTAGAATGTTTTCAAGATATAGGCTCAAAACATGCTCAAAATCGATATTTTAGGTGCCCAAAAGTCGATATGTGCATGCATCTTCTGTACTCGTTTATATCTCAAATTCAGGCTCAAAGCACACGAAAATTCGATATTTAGGGGTCCCAGAAGCGATCTGTACATGCCTACTCCGTGTTAGAGTATTTTCAAAATACAGGCCAAAAACATACTGAAAATCGATCGTTTAGGTGCCCAAATGTCGATTTGTGCATGCATCTTCTGCATCCGTTTCTATCTCAAATTCTGGCCCTAAACACCCGAAAATTAGATATTTTGGGGTCCCAGAAGCGATCTGTACATGCCTACTCCGTGTTAGAGTATTTTCAAAATTCAGGCCCAAAACATGCTGAAATTGATATTTTTGGTGCCCAAAGTCAATATGTGTATGCATCTTCTATACTCGTTTATATCTCAAATTCTGGCCCTAAACACCCGAAAATTAGATATTTTGGGGTCCCAGAAGCGATCTGTACATGCCTACTCCGTGTTAGAGTATTTTCAAAATTCAGGCCCAAAACATGCTGAAATTGATATTTTTGGTGCCCAAAGTCAATATGTGTATGCATCTTCTATACTCGTTTATATCTCAAATTCAGGCTCGAAACACCCGAAAATTCGATATTTTGGGGTCCCAGAAGCGATCTGTACATGCCTACTCAGTGCTAGAATGTTTTCAAAATATAGGCTTAAAACATGCTCAAAATCGATATTTTAGGTGCCCAAAAGTCGATATGTGCATGCATCTTCTGTACTCGTTTATATCTCAAATTCAAGCTCAAAGCACCCGAAAATTCGATATTTAGGGGTCCCAGAAGCGATTTGTACATGCCTACTCCGTGTTAGAGTATTTTCAAAATACAGGCCAAAAACATACTGAAAATCGATCGTTTAGGTGCCCAAATGTCGATTTGTGCATACATCTTCTGCATCCGTTTATATCTCAAATTCTGGCCCTAAACACCCGAAAATTCGATTTTTTGGGGTCCCAGAAGCGATCTGTACATGCCTACTCCGTGTTAGAGTATTTTCAAAATTCAGGCCCAAAACATGCTGAAATTGATATTTTTGGTGCCCAAAGTCAATATGTGTATGCATCTTCTATACTCGTTTATATCTCAAATTCAGGCTCGAAACACCCGAAAATTTGATATTTTGGGGTCCCAGAAGCGATCTGTAGATGCCTACTCAGTGCTAGAATGTTTTCAAAATATAGGCTCAAAACATGCTCAAAATCGATATTTTAGGTGCCCAAAAGTCGATATGTGCATGCATCTTCTGTACTCGTTTATATCTCAAATTCAGTCCCAAAACACCCGAAAATACGATATTTAGGGGTCCCAGAAGCGATCTGTACATGCCTACTCCGTGTTAGAGTATTTTCAAAATACAGGCCAAAAACATACTGAAAATCGATCGTTTAGGTGCCCAAATGTTTATTTGTGCATGCATCTTCTGTACCCGTTTATATCTCAAATTCTGGCCCTAAACACCCGAAATATCGATATTTTGGGGTCCCAGAAGCGATCTGTACATGCCTACTCCGTGTTAGACTATTTTCAAAATTAAGGCCCAAAACATGCTGAAATTGATATTTTTGGTGCCCAAAGTCAATATGTGTATGCATCTTCTATACTCGTTTATATCTCAAATTCAGGCTCGAAACACCAGAAAATTCGATATTTTGGGGTCCCAGAAGCGATCTGTATATGCCTACTTAGTGCTAGAATGTTTTCAAAATATAGGCTCAAAACATGCTCAAAATCGATATTTTAGGTGCCCAAAAGTCGAAATGTGCATGCATCTTCTGTACTCGTTTATATCTCAAATTCAGGCTCAAAGCACCCGAAAATTCGTTATTTTGGGGTTCCAGAAGCGATCTGTACATGCATAACTCAGTGCTAGAATATTATCAAAATAAAGGCTAAAAACATGCTAAAAATCGATATTTTAGGTGCCAAAAAGTCGATATCTCAATTCTGTCCCAAAACACCCGAAAATTCAATATTTATGGGTCACAGAAGGGATCTGTACATGCCTACTCCGTGTTAGAGTATTTTCAAAATACAGGCCAAAAACATACTGAAAATCGATCTTTTAGGAGCCCAAAAGTCGATATGTGCATGCATCTTCTGTACCCGTTTATATCTCAAATTCTGGCCCTAAACAGCCGAAAATTCGATATTTTGGGGTCCCAGAAGCGATCTGTACATGCCTACTCAGTGCTAGAATGTTTTCAAAATATAGGCTCAAAACATGCTCAAAATCGATATTTTAGGTGCCCAAAAGTCGATATGTGCATGCATCTTCTCTACTCGTTTATATCTCAAATTCAGGCTCAAAACACCCGAAAATTCGATATTTTGGGGTCCCAGGAGCGATCTGTACATGCCTACTCAGTGCTAGAATATTTTCAAAATATAGGCTCAAAACATGTTAAAAATCGATATTTTAGGTGCGTAAAGGCGATATCTCAAATTAAGGCCCAAAAAACCCGAAAATTCGATATTATGGGATCCCAGAAGCGATCTGTATATGCCTACTCCGTGTTAGAGTATTTACAAAATACAGGCCCAAAACATGCTCAAAATCGATGTTTTAGGTGCCCAAAAGTCGATATGTGCATGCATCTTCAGTACTCGTTTATATCTCAAATTCAGGCTCAAAACACCCGAAAATTCGATATTTTGGGGTCCCAGAAGCGATCTGTACATGCCTACTCAGTGCTAGAGTATTTTCAAAATATAGGCTCAAAACATGCTACAAATCGATATTTTAGGTGTGTGAAGGCGATATCTCAAATTAAGGCCCAAAAAACCCGAAAATTCGATATTATGGGGTCCCAGAAGCGATCTGAATATGCCTACTCCGTGTTAGAGTATTTACAAAATACATGCCCAAAAACATGCTCAAAATCGATGTTTTAGGTGCCCAAAAGTCGATATGTGCATGCATCTTCAGTACCCGTTTATATCTCAAATACAGGCTTAAAACACCCGAAAATTCGATATTTTGGGTTCCCAGAAGCGTTCTGTACATGCCTACTCCGTGTTAGAGTATTTTCAAAATACATGCCCAAAACATGTTAAAAATCGATATTTTAGGTGCCCAAAAGTCGATATGTGCATGCATCTTCTGTACCCGTTTATATCTCAAATTCAGGCTCAAAACACCCGAAAATTCAATATTTTGGAGTCCCAGAAGCAATCTGTACATGCCTACTCAGTTCTAGAATATTTTCAAAATATAGGCTCAAAACATGCTCAAAATCGATATTTTAGGTGCCATAAAGTCGATATCTCAAATTCAGTCCCAAAACACCCAAAAATTCGATATTTAGGGGTCTCAGAAGCGATCTGTACATGCCTACTCCGTGTTAGAGTATTTTCAAAATATAGGCCAAAAACATACTGAAAATCGATCGTTTAGGTGCCCAAATGTCGATTTGTGCATGCATCTTCTGCTTCCGTTTATATCTCAAATTCTGGCCCTAAACACCCGAAAATTCGATATTTTGGGGTCCCAGAAGCGATCTGTACATGCCTACTCCGTGTTAGAGTATTTTCCAAAATCAGGCCCAAAACATGCTGAAATTTATATTTTTGATGCCCAAAGTCAATATGTGTATGCATCTTCTATACTCGTTTATATCACAAATTCAGGCTCAAAACACCCAAAAATTTGATATTTTGGGGTCCCAGAAGCGATCTGTACATGCCTACTCAGTGCTAGAATGTTTTCAAAATATAGGCTCAAAACATGCTCAAAATCGATATTTTAGGTGCCCAAAAGTCGATATGTGCATGCATCTTCTGTACTCGTTTATATCTCAAATTCAGTCCCAAAACACCCGAAAATTCGATATTTAGGGGTCCCAGAAGCGATCTGTACATGCCTACTCCGTGTTAGAGTATTTTCAAAATACAGGCCAAAAACATACTGAAAATCGATCGTTTAGGTGCCCAAATGTCGATTTGTGCATGCATCCTCTGTACCCGTTTATATCTCAAATTTTGGCCCTAAACACCCGAAATATCGATATTTTGGGGTCCCAGAAGCGATCTGTACATGCCTACTCCGTGTTAGACTATTTTCAAAATTCAGGCCCAAAACATGCTGAAATTGATATTTTTGGTGCCCAAAGTCAATATGTGTATGCCTCTTCTATACTCGTTTATATCTCAAATTCAGGCTCGAAACACCAGAAAATTCGATATTTTTGGGTCCCAGAAGCGATCTGTATATGCCTACTTAGTGCTAGAATGTTTTCAAAATATAGGCTCAAAACATGCTCAAAATCGATATTTTAGGTGCCCAAAAGTCGATATGTGCATGCATCTTCTGTACTCGTTTATATCTCAAATTCAGGCTAAAAGCACATGAAATTTCGATATTTTGGGGTCCCAGAAGCGATCTGTACATGCCTACTCAGTGCTAGAATATTTTCAATTATAGTCTCAAAACATGCTAAAAATCGATATTTTAGGTGCGTAAAGGCGATATCTCAAATTCAGGCCCAAAACACCCGAAAATTCGATATTATGGGGTCCCAGAAGCGATCTGTACATGCCTAATCCGTGTTAGAGTATTTACAAAATACAGGCCCAAAACATGCTCAAAATCGATCTTTTTGGTGCCCAAAAGTCGATATGTGCATGCATGATCTGTACCCGTTTATATCTCAAATTCTGGCCCTAAACACCCGAAAATTCGATATTTTGGGGTCCCAGAAGCGATCTGTACATGCCTACTCCGTGTTAGAGTATTTACAAAATACAGGCCCAAAACATGCTCTAAATCGATGTTTTAGGTGCCCAAAAGTCGATATGTGCATGCATCTTCAGTACCCGTTTATATCTCAAATTCAGGCTCAAAACACCCGAAAATTCGATATTTTGGGGTCCCAGAAGCGATCTGTACATGCTTACTCAGTGCTAGAATATTTTCAAAATATAGGCTCAAAACATGTTAAAAATCGATATTTGAGGTGTGTAAAGGCGATATCTCAAATTAAGGCCCAAAAAACCCGAAAATTCGATATTATGGGGTCCCAGAAGCGATCTGTATATGTCTACTCCGTGTTAGAGTATTTACAAAATACAGGCCCAAAATATGCTCAAAATCGATGTTTTAGGTGCCCAAAAGTCAATATGTGCATGCATCTTCAGTACCCGTTTATATCTCAAATACAGGCTTAAAACACCCGAAAATTCGATATTTTGGGTTCCCAGAAGCGTTCTGTACATGCCTACTCCGTGTTAGAGTATTTTCAAAATACATGCCCAAAACATGTTAAAAATCGATATTTTAGGTGCCCAAAAGTCGATATGTGCATGCATCTTCTGTACCCGTTTATATCTCAAATTCAGGCTCAAAACACCCGAAAATTCAATATTTTGGAGTCCCAGAAGCAATCTGTACATGCCTACTCAGTTCTAGAATATTTTCAAAATATAGGCTCAAAACATGCTCAAAATCGATATTTTAGGTGCCATAAAGTCGATATCTCAAATTCAGTCCCAAAACACCCGAAAATTCGATATTTAGGGGTCTCAGAAGCGATCTGTACATGCCTACTCCGTGTTAGAGTATTTTCAAAATATAGGCCAAAAACATACTGAAAATCGATCGTTTAGGTGCCCAAATGTCGATTTGTGCATGCATCTTCTGCTTCCGTTTATATCTCAAATTCTGGCCCTAAACACCCGAAAATTCGATATTTTGGGGTCCCAGAAGCGATCTGTACATGCCTACTCCGTGTTAGAGTATTTTCCAAAATCAGGCCCAAAACATGCTGAAATTTATATTTTTGATGCCCAAAGTCAATATGTGTATGCATCTTCTATACTCGTTTATATCACAAATTCAGGCTCAAAACACCCGAAAATTTGATATTTTGGGGTCCCAGAAGCGATCTGTACATGCCTACTCAGTGCTAGAATGTTTTCAAAATATAGGCTCAAAACATGCTCAAAATCGATATTTTAGGTGCCCAAAAGTCGATATGTGCATGCATCTTCTGTACTCGTTTATATCTCAAATTCAGGCTAAAAGCACCCGAAAATTCGATATTTTGGGGTCCCAGAAGCGATCTGTACATGCCTACTCAGTGCTAGAATATTTTCAATTATAGGCTCAAAACATGCTAAAAATCGATATTTTAGGTGCGTAAAGGCGATATCTCAAATTCAGGCCCAAAACACCCGAAAATTCGATATTATGGGGTCCCAGAAGCGATCTGTACATGCCTAATCCGTGTTAGAGTATTTACAAAATACAGGCCCAAAACATGCTCAAAATCGATCTTTTTGGTGCCCAAAAGTCGATATGTGCATGTATCATCTGTACCCGTTTATATCTCAAATTCTGGCCCTAAACACCCGAAAATTCGATATTTTGGGGTCCCAGAAGCGATCTGTACATGCCTACTCCGTGTTAGAGTATTTACAAAATACAGGCCCAAAACATGCTCAAAATCGATCTTTTTGGTGCCCAAAAGTCGATATGTGCATGCATCTTCTGTACCCGTTTATATCTCAAATTCTGGCCCTCAACACCCGAAAATTCGATATTTTGGGGTCCCAGAAGCGATCTGTACATGCCTACTCCGTGTTAGAGTATTTTCAAAATTCAGGCCCAAATCATGCTAAAATTGATATTTTTGGTGCCCAAAGTCAATATGTGTATGCTTCTTCTATACTCGTTTATATCTCAAATTCAGGCTCGAAACACCCGAAAATTCGATATTTTGGGGTCCCAGAAGCGATCTGTACATGCCTACTCAGTGCTAGAATGTTTTCAAAATATAGGCTCAAAACATGCTCAAAATCGATATTTTAGGTGCCCAAAAGTCGATATGTGCATGCATCTTCTGTACTCGTTTATATCTCAAATTCAGGCTCAAAGCACCCGAAAATTCGATATTTTGGGGTCCCAGAAGCGATCTGTACATGCCTACTCAGTGCTAGAATATTTCCGAAATATAGGCTCAAAACATGCTAAAAATCGATATTTTTGGTGAGTAAAGGCGATATCTCAAATTCAGGCCCAAAACACCCGAAAATTCGATATTTTGGGGTCCCAGAAGCGATCTGTACATGCCTACTCCGTGTTAGAGTATTTACAAAATACAGGCCCATAACATGCTCAAAATCGATGTTTTAGGTGCCCAAAAGTCGATATGTGCATGCATCTTCAGTGCCCGTTTATATCTCAAATTCAGGCTCAAAACACCCAAAAATTCGATATTTTGGGGTCCCAGAAGCGATCTGTACATGCCTACTCCGTGTTAGAGTATTTTCAAAATACATGCCCAAAACATACTGAAAATTGATATTTTAGATGCCCAAAGTCAATCTTCTGTACCCGTTTATATCTCAAATTCAGGCTCAAAACACCCGAAAATTCAAAATTTTGGGGTCCCAGAAGCAATCTGTACATGCCTACTCAGTGCTAGAATATTTTCAAAATATAGGCTCAAAACATGCTAAAAATCGATATCTCAAATTCAGTCTCAAAACACCCGAAAATTCGATATTTAGGGGTCCCAGAAGGGATCTGTACATGCCTACTCCGTGTTAGAGTATTTTCAAAATACAGGCCCAAAACATGCTCAAAATCGATATTTTTGGTGCCCAAAGTCAATATGGGTATGCATCTTCTATACTCGTTTATATCTCAAATTCAGGCTCAAAACACCCGAAAATTCGATATTTTGGGGTCCCAGAAGCGATATGTACATGCCTACTCAGTGCTAGAATGTTTTCAAAATATAGGCTCAAAACATGCTAAAAATCGATATTTTAGGAGCGTAAAGGCGATATCTCAAATTAAGGCCCAAAACACCCGAAAATTCGATATTTAGGGGACCCAGAAGCGATCTGTACATGCCAACTCCGTGTTAGAGTATTTTCAAAATACAGTACAAAAACATACTGAAAATCGATCTTTTAGATGCCCAAAGTCGATATGTGCACGCATCTTCTGTACCCGTTTATACCTCAAATTCTAGCCCTAAGCACCCGAAAATTCGATATTATGGGGTTCAAGAAGCGATCTGTACATGCCTACTCCGTGTTAAAGTATTTGCAAAATTCAGGCCCAAAACATGCTCAAAATCGATATTTTTGGTGCCCAAAGTCAATATGGGTATGCATCTTCTATACTCGTTTATATCTCAAATTCAGGCTCAAAACATCCGAAAATTCGATATTTTGGGGTCCCAGAAGCGATATGTACATGCCTACTCAGTGCTAGAATATTTTCAAAATATAGGCTCAAAACATGCTAAAAATCGATATTTTAGGTGCGTAAAGGCGATATCTCAAATTCAAGCTCAAAACACCCGAAAATTCGATATTTTGGGGTCCCAGAAGCGATCTGTACATGCCTACTCTGTGTTAGAGTATTTTCAAAATAAAGGCCCAAAACATGCTCAAAATCGATGTTTTAGGTGCCCAAAAGTCGGTATGTGCATGCATCTTCAGTACCCGTTTATATCTCAAATTCAGGCTCAAAACACCCGAAAATTTGATATTTTGGGGTCCCAGAAGCAATCTGTACATGCTTACTCAGTGATAGAATATTTTAAAAATATAGGCTAAAAACCTGCTAAAAATCGATCTTTTAGGTGCCAAAAAGTCGATATCTCAAATTCAGTCTCAAAACACCCGAAAATTCGATATTTAGGGGTCCCAAAAGCGATCTGTACATGCCTACTCCGTGTTAAAGTATTTTCAAAATACAGGCCAAAAACATACTGAAAATCGATATTTTAGGTGCCCAAAAGTCGATATGTGCATGCATCTTCTGTACCCGTTTATATCTCAAATTAAGGCCCAAAACCCCCGAAAATTCGATATTTAGGGGTCCCAGAAGCGATCTGTACATGCCTACTCCGTGTTAGAGTATTTTCAAAACACAGGCCCAAAACATGCTCAAAATCGATGTTTTAGGTGCCCAAAAGTCGATATGTGCATGCATCTTCAGTACCCGTTTATATCTCAAATTCAGGCTCAAAACACCCGAAAATTCGATATTTTGGGGTCCCAGAAGCGATCTGTACATGCTTACTCAGTGCTAGAATATTTTCAAAATATAGGCTCAAAACATGTTAAAAATCGATATTTGAGGTGTGTAAAGGCGATATCTCAAATTAAGGCCCAAAAAACCCGAAAATTCGATATTATGGGGTCCCAGAAGCGATCTGTATATGTCTACTCCGTGTTAGAGTATTTACAAAATACAGGCGCAAAATATGCTCAAAATCGATGTTTTAGGTGCCCAAAAGTCGATATGTGCATGCATCTTCAGTACCCGTTTATATCTCAAATTCAGGCTCAAAACACCCGAAAATTCGATATTTTGGGGTCCCAGAAGCGATCTGTACATTCCTACTCCGTGTTAGAGTATTTTCAAAATACATGCCAAAAACATGCTCAAAATCGATATTTTAGGTGCCCAAAAGTCGATATGTGCATGCATCTTCTGTACCCGTTTATATCTCAAATTCTGGCCCTCAACACCCGAAAATTCGATATTTTGGGGTCCCAGAAGCGATCTGTACATGCCTACTCCGTGTTAGAGTATTTTCAAAATTCAGGCCCAAAACATGCTGAAATTGATATTTTTGGTGCCCAAAGTCAATATGTGTATGCTTCTTCTATACTCGTTTATATCTCAAATTCAGGCTCGAAACACCCGCAAATTCGATATTTTGGGGTCCCAGAAGCGATCTGTACATGCCTACTCAGTGCTAGAATGTTTTCAAAATATAGGCTCAAAACATGCTCAAAATCGATATTTTAGGTGCCCAAAAGTCGATATGTGCATGCATCTTCTGTACTCGTTTATATCTCAAATTCAGGCTCAAAGCACCCGAAAATTCGATATTTTGGGGTCCCAGAAGCGATCTGTACATGCCTACTCAGTGCTAGAATATTTTCGAAATATAGGCTCAAAACATGCTAAAAATCGATATTTTTGGTGCGTAAAGGCGATATCTCAAATTCAGGCCCAAAACACCCGAAAATTCGATATTATGGGGTCCCAGAAGCGATCTGTACATGCCTAATCCGTGTTAGAGTATTTACAAAATACAGGCCCAAAACATGCTCAAAATCGATCTTTTTGGTGCCCAAAAGTCGATATGTGCATGCATCATCTGTACCCGTTTATATCTCAAATTCTGGCCCTAAACACCCGAAAATTCGATATTTTGGGGTCCCAGAAGCGATCTGTACATGCCTACTCCGTGTTAGAGTATTTACAAAATACATGCCCATAACATGCTCAAAATCGATGTTTTAGGTGCCCAAAAGTCGATATGTGCATGCATCTTCAGTGCCCGTTTATATCTCAAATTCAGGCTCAAAACACCCAAAAATTCGATATTTTGGGGTCCCAGAAGCGATCTGTACATGCCTACTCCGTGTTAGAGTATTTTCAAAATACATGCCCAAAACATGCTGAAAATCGATATTTTAGATGCCCAAAGTCAATCTTCTGTACCCGTTTATATCTCAAATTCAGGCTCAAAACACCCGAAAATTCAAAATTTTGGGGTCCCAGATGCAATCTGTACATGCCTACTCAGTGCTAGAATATTTTCAAAATATAGGCTCAAAACATGCTAAAAATCGATATCTCAAATTCAGTCTCAAAACACCCGAAAATTCGATATTTAGGGGTCCCAGAAGGGATCTGTACATGCCTACTCCGTGTTAGAGTATTTTCAAAATTCAGGCCCAAAACATGCTCAAAATCGATATTTTTGGTGCCCAAAGTCAATATGGGTATGCATCTTCTATACTCGTTTATATCTCAAATTCAGGCTCAAAACACCCGAAAATTCGATATTTTGGGGTCCCAGAAGCGATATGTACATGCCTACTCAGTGCTAGAATGTTTTCAAAATATAGGCTCAAAACATGCTAAAAATCGATATTTTAGGAGCGTAAAGGCGATATCTCAAATTAAGGCCCAAAACACCCGAAAATTCGATATTTAGGGGACCCAGAAGCGATCTGTACATGCCAACTCCGTGTTAGAGTATTTTCAAAATACAGACCAAAAACATACTGAAAATCGATCTTTTAGATGCCCAAAGTCGATATGTGCACGCATCTTCTGTACCCGTTTATACCTCAAATTCTAGCCCTAAGCACCAGAAAATTCGATATTATGGGGTCCAAGAAGCGATCTGTACATGCCTACTCCGTGTTAAAGTATTTGCAAAATTCAGGCCCAAAACATGCTCAAAATCGATATTTTTGGTGCCCAAAGTCAATATGGGTATGCATCTTCTATACTCGTTTATATCTCAAATTCAGGCTCAAAACACCTGAAAATTCGATATTTTGGGGTCCCAGAAGCGATATGTACATGCCTACTCAGTGCTAGAATATTTTCAAAATATAGGCTCAAAACATGCTAAAAATCGATATTTTAGGTGCGTAAAGGCGATATCTCAAATTCATGCCCAAAACACCCGAAAATTCGATATTTTGGGGTCCCAGAAGCGATCTGTACATGCCTACTCTGTGTTAGAGTATTTTCAAAATAAAGGCCCAAAACATGCTCAAAATCGATGTTTTAGGTGCCCAAAAGTCGGTATGTGCATGCATCTTCAGTACCCGTTTATATCTCAAATTCAGGCTCAAAACACCCAAAAATTCGATATTTTAGGGTCCCAGAAGCGATCTGTACATGCCTACTCCGTGTTAGAGTATTTTCAAAATACAGGCCCAAAACATGCTGAAAATCGATATTTTAGATGCCCAAAGTCAATATGTGCATGTATCTTTTGTACACGTTTATTTCTCAAATTAAGGCTAAAAACACCCGAAAATTCAATATTTAGGGGTCCCAGAAGCAATCTGTACATGCCTACTCAGTGCTAGAATATTTTCAAAATATAGGCTAAAAACGTGCTAAAAATCGATAATTTAGGTGCCAAAAACTCGATATCTCAAATTCAGTCCCAAAACACCCGAAAATTCGATATTTAGGGGTCCCAGAAGCGATCTGTACATGCCTACTCCGTGTTAGAGTATTTTCAAAATTCAGGCCCAAAACATGCTGAAAATCGATATTTTAGATGCCCAAAGTCAATATGTGCATGTATCTTCTGTACCCGTTTATATCTCAAATTCAGGCTCAAAACACCCGAAAATTTGATATTTTGGGGTCCCAGAAGCAATCTGTACATGCCTACTCAGTGATAGAATATTTTAA
Organism: Petrolisthes cinctipes; assembly: GCA_033782935.1. Taxonomy (NCBI): domain Eukaryota; kingdom Metazoa; phylum Arthropoda; class Malacostraca; order Decapoda; family Porcellanidae; genus Petrolisthes; species Petrolisthes cinctipes. The sequence continues at coordinate 827,339 of JAWQEG010001675.1, forward strand.
AAATATAGGCTAAAAACCTGCTAAAAATCGATCTTTTAGGTGCCAAAAAGTCGATATCTCAAATTCAGTCTCAAAACACCCGAAAAATTCGATATTTAGGGGTCCCAAAAGCGATCTGTACATGCCTACTCCGTGTTAAAGTATTTTCAAAATACAGGCCAAAAACATACTGAAAATCGATATTTTAGGTGCCCAAAAGTCCATATGTGCATGCATCTTCTGTACCCGTTTATATCTCAAATTAAGGCCCAAAACCCCCGAAAATTCGATATTTAGGGGTCCCAGAAGCGATCTGTACATGCCTACTCCGTGTTAGAGTATTTTCAAAACACAGGCCCAAAACATGCTCAAAATCGATGTTTTAGGTGCCAAAAAGTCGATATATGCATGATTCTTCAGTACCCGTTTATATCTCAAATTCAGGTTCAAAACACCAGAAAATTCGATATTTTGGGGTCCCAGAAGCGATCTGTACATGGCTAGTCCGTGTTAGAGTATTTTCAAAATACAGGCCAAAAACATACTGAAAATCGATCTTTTAGGTGCTCAAAAGTCGATATGTGCATGCATCTTCTTTACTCGTTTATATCTCAAATTCTGGCCCTAAACACCCGAAAATTCGATATTTTGGGGTCCCAGAAGCTATCTGTACATGCCTACTCCGTGTTAGAGTATTTTCAAAGTTCAGGCCCAAAACATGCTAAAAATCGATATTTTTGGTGCCCAAAGTCAATATGTGTATGCATCTTCTATACTCGTTTATATCTCAAATTCAGGCTCAAAACACCCGAAAATTCGATATTTTGGGGTCTCAGAAGCGATCTGTACATGCCTACTCCGTGTTAGAGTATTTTCAAAATACATGCCAAAAACATGCTCAAAATCGATATTTTAGGTGCCCAAAAGTCGATATGTGCATGCATCTTCTGTACTCGTTTATATCTCAAATTCATGCTCAAAACACCCGAAAATTCGATATTTTGGGGTCCCAGAAGCGATCTGTACATGCCTACTCAGTGCTAGAATATTTTCAAAATATAGGCTAAAAACATGCTAAAAATTGATATTTTAGGTGCCAAAATGTCGATATCTCAAATTCAGTCCCAAAACATCCGAAAATTCGATATTTATGGGTCCCAGAAGCGATCTGTACATGCCTACTCCGTGTTAGAGTATTTAAAAAAAAAAGGCCAAAAACATACTGAAAATCGATCTTTTAGGTGCCCAAAAGTCGATATGTGTATGCATATTCAGTACCCGTTTATATCTCAAATTCTGGCCCTAAACACCCGAAAATTCAATATTTTGGGGTCCCAGAAGCAATCTGTACATGCCTACTCAGTGCTAGAATATTTTCAAAATATAGGCTAAAAACATGCTAAAAATCGATATTTTAGGTGCCAAAAAGTCGATATCTCAAATTAAGGCCCAAAACACCCGAAAAATTCGATATTTAGGGGTCCCAGAAGCGATCTGTACATGCCTACTCAGTGCTAGAATATTTTTCAATATATAAGCTCAAAACATGCTAAAAATCGATATTTTAGGTGCGTAAAAAGCGATATCTCAAATTCAGGCCCAAAACACCCAAAAATTCGATATTTTGGGGTCCCAGAAGCGATCTGTACATGCCTACTCCGTGTTAGAGTATTTTCAAAATTCAGGCCCAAAACATGCTCAAAATCGATGTTTTAGGTGCCCAAAAGTGCATGCATCTTCAGTGCCCGTTTATATCTCAAATTCAGGCTCAAAACACCCGAAAATTCGATATTTTGGGGTCCCAGAAGCGATCTGTACATGCCTACTCAGTGCTAGAATGTTTTCAAAATATAGGCTCAAAACATGCTCAAAATCGATATTTTAGGTGCCCAAAAGTCGATATGTGCATGCATCTTCTGTACTCGTTTATATCTCAAATTCTGGCCCTAAACACCCGAAAATTCGATATTTTGGGGTCCCAGAAGCTATCTGTACATGCCTACTCTGTGTTAGAGTATTTTCAAAGTTCAGGCCCAAAATGTGCTAGAAATCGATATTTTTGGTGCCCAAAGTCAATATGTGTATGCATCTTTTATACTCGTTTATATCTCAAATTCAGGCTCAAAAAACCCGAAAATTCGATATTTTGGGGTCCCAGAAGCGATCTGTACATGCCTGGCACACTGTGCTAGAATGTTTTCAAAATATAGGCTCAAAACATGCTCAAAATCGATAGTTTAGATGCCCAAAGTCAATATGTGCATGTATCTTCTGTACCCGTTTATATCTCAAATTCGGGCTCAAAACCCCCGAAAATTCATTATTTTGGGGTCCCAGAAGCAATCTGTACATGCCTACTCAGTGCTAGAGAATTTTCAAAATATAGGCAAAAAACATGCTAAAAATCGATCCTTTAGGTGCCAAAAAGTCGATATCTCAAATTCAGTCCCAAAACACCCGAAAATTTGATATTTAGTGGTCCCAGAAGCGATCTGTACATGCCTACTCCGTGTTAGAATGTTTTCAAAATATAGGCTCAAAACATGCTCAAAATCGATATTTTAGGTGCCCAAAAGTCGATATGTGCATGCATCTTCTGTACACGTTTATATCTCAAATTCAGGCTCAAAACATCCGAAAATTCGATATTTTGGGGTCCCAGAAGCGATCTGTACATGCCTACTCCGTGTTAGAGTATTTTAAAAATTCAGACCCAAAACATGCTGAAAATCGATATTTTAGATGCCCAAAGTCAATATGTGCATGTATCTTCTGTACCCGTTTATATCTCAAATTCAGGCTCAAAACATCCGAAAATTCAATATTTTGGGGTCCCAGAAGCGATCTGTACATACCTACTCCGTGTTAGAGTATTTTCAAAATACAGGCCAAAAACATACTGAAAATCGATCTTTTAGGTGCTCAAAAGTCGACATGTGCATGCATCTTCTGTACCCGTTTATATCTCAAATTCTGGCCCTAAACACCCGAAAATTCGATATTTTGGGGTCCCAGAAGCTATCTGTACATGCCTACTCTGTGTTAGAGTATTTTCAAAGTTCAGGCCCAAAATGTGCTAAAAATCGATATTTTTGGTGCCCAAAGTCAATATGTGTATGCATCTTTTATACTCGTTTATATCTCAAATTCAGGCTCAAAACACCCGAAAATTCGATATTTTGGGGTCCCAGAAGCGATCTGTACATGCCTACTCTGTGCTAGAATGTTTTCAAAATATAGGCTCAAAACATGCTCAAAATCGATAGTTTAGGTGCCCAAAAGTCGATATGTGCATGCATTTTCTGTACTCGTTTATATCTCAAATTCAAGCTCAAAACACCCGAAAATTCGATATTTTGGGTCCCAGAAGCGATCTGTACATGCCTACTCTGTGCTAGAATATTTTAAAAATATAGGCTAAAAACATGCTAAAAATCGATATTTTAGGTGCCAAAAAGTCGATATCTCAAATTCAGTCCCAAAACACCCGAAAATTCGATATTTAGGTGTCCCAGAAGCGATCTGTACATGCCTACTCCGTGTTAGAGTATTTAAAAAAAAAAGGCCAAAAACATACTGAAAATCGATCTTTTAGGTGCCCAAAAGTCGATATGTGCATGCATCTTCTGTACCCGTTTATATCTCAAATTCTGGCCCTAAACACCCGAAAATTCAATATTTTGGGGTCCCAGAAGCAATCTGTACATGCCTACTCAGTGCTAGAATATTTTCAAAATATAGGCTAAAAACATGCTAAAAATCGATATTTTAGGTGCCAAAAAGTCGATATCTCAAATTACGGCCCAAAACACTCGAAAATTCGATATTTAGGGGTCCCAGAAGCGATCTGTACATGCCTACTCAGTGCTAGATTATTTTTCAAAATATAGGCTCAAAACATGCTAAAAATCGATATTTTAGGTGCGTAAAGGCGATATCTCAAATTCAGGCCCAAAACACCCAAAAATTCGATATTTTGGGGTCCCAATAGCGATCTGTACATGCCTACTCCGTGTTAGAGTATTTTCAAAATACAGGCCCAAAACATGCTCAAAATCGATGTTTTAGGTGCCCAAAAGTGCATGCATCTTCAGTACCCGTTTATATCTCAAATTCAGGCTCAAAAAACCCGAAAATTCGATATTTTGGGGTCCCAGAAGCGACCTGTACATGCCTACTCAGTGCTAGAATATTTTCAAAATATTGGCTAAAAACATGCTAGAAATCGATAATTAAGTGCCAAAAAGTCGATATCTCAAATTCAGTCCCAAAACACCCGAAAATTCGATATTTAGGGGTCCCAGAAGCGATCTGTACATGCCTACTCAGTGCAAGAATGTTTTCAAAATATAGGCTCAAAACATGCTTAAAATCGATATTGTAGGTGCCCAAAAGTCGATATGTGCATGCATCTTTTGTACTCGTTTATATCTCAAATTCAAGCTCAAAACACCCGAAAATTCGATATTTTGAGGTCCCAGAAGCGATCTGTACATGCCTACTCAGTGCTAGAATATTTTGAAAATATAGGCTCAAAACATGCTAAAAATCGATATTTTAGGTGTGTAAAGGCGATATCTCAAATTCAGACCCAAAACACCCGAAAATACGATATTTTGGGGTCCCAGAAGCGATCTGTACATGCCTACTCCGTGTTAGAGTATTTTCAAAATACAGGCCCAAAACATGCTCAAAATCGATGTTTTAGGTGCCCAAAAGTCGATATGTGCATGCATCTTCAGTACCCGTTTATATCTCCAATTCAGGCTCAAAACACCCGAAAACTCGATATTTTGGGGTCCCAGAAGCGATCTGTACATGCCTACTTAGTGCTAGAATGTTTTCAAAATATAGGCTCAAAACATGCTCAAAATCGATATTTTAGGTGCCCAAAAGTCGATATGTGCATGCATCTTCTGTACTCGTTTATATCTCGAATTCAGGCTCAAAACACACGAAAATTCAATATTTTGGGGTCTCAGAAGCAATCTGTACATGCCTACTCAGTACTAGAATAATTTCAAAATATAGGCTAAAAACATTCTAAAAATCGATATTTTAGGTGCCAAAAAGTCGAATTCTCAAATTAAGGCCCAAAACACCCTAAAATTCGATATTTAGGGGTCCCAGAAGCAATCTGTACATACCTACTCAGTTTTAGAGTATTTTCAAAATACAGGCCCAAAACATACTGAAAATCGATCCTTTAGGTGCCCAAAAGTCGATATGTGCATGCATCTTCTGTACCCGTTTATATCTCAAATTCTGGCCCTAAACACCCGAAAATTCGATATTTTGGGGTCCCAGAAGCGATCTGTACATGCCTACTCCGTGTTAGAGTATTTTCAAAATACAGGCCAAAAACATACTGAAAATCGATCTTTTAGGTGCTCAAAAGTCGATATGTGCATGCATCTTCTGTACCCGTTTATATCTCAAATTCTGGCCCTAAACACCTGAAAATTCGATATTTTGGGGTCCCAGAAGCTATCTGTACATGCCTACTCTGTGTTAGAGTATTTTCAAAGTTCAGGCCCAAAATGTGCTAAAAATCGATATTTTTGGTCCCCAAAGTCAATATGTGTATGCATCTTTTATACTCGTTTATATCTCAAATTCAGGCTCAAAACACCCGAAAATTCGATATTTTGGGGTCCCAGAAGCGATCTGTACATGCCTACTGTGTGCTAGAATGTTTTCAAAATATAGGCTCAAAACATGCTCAAAATCGATAGTTTAGGTGCCCAAAAGTCGATATGTGCATGCATCTTCTGTACTCGTTTATATCTCAAATTCAAGCTCAAAACACCCGAAAATTCGATATTTTGGGTCCCAGAAGCGATCTGTACATGCCTACTCTGTGCTAGAATATTTTAAAAAAATATAGGCTAAAAACATGCTAAAAATCGATATTTTAGGTGCCAAAAAGTCGATATCTCAAATTCAGTCCCAAAACACCCGAAAATTCGATATTTAGGTGTCCCAGAAGCGATCTGTACATGCCTACTCCGTGTTAGAGTATTTAAAAAAAAAAGGCCAAAAACATACTGAAAATCGATCTTTTAGGTGCCCAAAAGTCGATATGTGCATGCATCTTCTGTACCCGTTTATATCTCAAATTCTGGCCCTAAACACCCTAAAATTCAATATTTTGGGGTCCCAGAAGCAATCTGTACATGCCTACTCAGTGCTAGAATATTTTCAAAATATAGGCTAAAAACATGCTAAAAATCGATATTTTAGGTGCCAAAAAGTCGATATCTCAAATTACGGCCCAAAACACTCGAAAATTCGATATTTAGGGGTCCCAGAAGCGATCTGTACATGCCTACTCAGTGCTAAAATATTTTTCAAAATATAGGCTCAAAACATGCTAAAAATCGATATTATAGGTGCGTAAAGGCGATATCTCAAATTCAGGCCCAAAACACCCAAAAATTCGATATTTTGGGGTCCCAATAGCGATCTGTACATGCCTACTCCGTGTTAGAGTATTTTCAAAATACAGGCCCAAAACATGCTCAAAATCGATGTTTTAGGTGCCCAAAAGTGCATGCATCTTCTGTACCCGTTTATATCTCAAATTCAGGCTCAAAACACCCGAAAATTCGATATTTTGGGGTCCCAGAAGCGACCTGTACATGCCTACTCAGTGCTAGAATATTTTCAAAATATAGGCTAAAAACATGCTAAAAATCGATAATTAAGTGCCAAAAAGTCGATATCTCAAATTCAGTCCCAAAACACCCGAAAATTCGATATTTAGGGGTCCCAGAAGCGATCTGTACATGCCTACTCAGTGCTAGAATGTTTTCAAAATATAGGCTCAAAACATGCTTAAAATCGATATTGTAGGTGCCCAAAAGTCGATATGTGCATGCATCTTTTGTACTCGTTTATATCTCAAATTCAAGCTCAAAACACCCGAAAATTCGATATTTTGGGGTCCCAGAAGCGATCTGTACATGCCTACTCAGTGCTAGAATATTTTCAAAATATAGGCTCAAAACATGCTAAAAATCGATATTTTAGGTGTGTAAAGGCGATATCTCAAATTCAGACCCAAAACACCCAAAAATACGATATTTTGGGGTCCCAGAAGCGATCAGTACATGCCTACTCGGTGTTAGAGTATTTTCAAAATAAAGGCCCAAAACATGCTCAAAATCGATGTTTTAGGTGCCCAAAAGTCGATATGTGCATGCATCTTCAGTACCCGTTTATATCTCAAATTCAGGCTCAAAACACCCGAAAACTCGATATTTTGGGGTCCCAAAAGCGATCTGTACATGCCTACTCAGTGCTAGAATGTTTTCAAAATATAGGCTCAAAACATGCTCAAAATCGATATTTTAGGTGCCCAAAAGTCGATATATGCATGCATCTTCTGTACTCGTTTATATCTCAAATTAAGGCCCAAAACACCCTAAAATTCGATATTTAGGGGTCCCAGAAGCAATCTGTACATACCTACTCCGTTTTAAAGTATTTTCAAAATACAGGCCCAAAACATACTGAAAATCAATCCTTTAGGTGCCCAAAAGTCGATATGTGCATGCATCTTCTGTACCCGTTTATATCTCAAATTCTGGCCCTAAACACCCGAAAATTCGATATTTTGGGGTCCCAGAAGCGATCTGTACATGCCTACTCGGTGCTAGAATGTTTTCAAAATATAGGCTCAATACATGCTCAAAATCGATATTTTAGGTGCCCAAAAGTCGATATGTGCATGCATATTCTATACTCGTTTATATCTCAAATTCAAGCTCAAAACACCCGAAAATTCGATATTTTGGGGTCCCAGAAGCGATCTGTACATGCCTACCCAGTGCTAGAATATTTTCAAAATATAGGCTAAAAACATGCTAAAAATCGATATTTTAGGTGCCAAAAAGTCGATATCTCAAATTCAGTCCCAAAACACCCGAAAATTCGATATTTAGGGGTCCCAGAAGCGATCTGTACATGCCTACTCCGTGTTAGAGTATTTTCAAAATTCAGGCCCAAAACATGCTGAAAATCGATATTTCTGGTGCCCAAAGTCAATATGTGTATGCATCTTCTATACTCGTTTATATCTCAAATTCAGGCTCAAAACACCCGAAAATTCGATATTTTGGGGTCCCAGAAGCGATCTGTACATGCCTACTCAGTGCTAGAATGTTTTCAAAATATAGGCTCAAAACATGCTCAAAATCGATATTTTAGGTGCCCAAAAGTCGATATGTGCATGCATCTTCTGTACTCGTTTATATCTCGAATTCAGGCTCAAAACACACGAAAATTCAATATTTTGGGGTCTCAGAAGCAATCTGTACATGCCTACTCAGTACTAGAATAATTTCAAAATATAGGCTAAAAACATTCTAAAAATCGATATTTTAGGTGCCAAAAAGTCGAATTCTCAAATTAAGGCCCAAAACACCCTAAAATTCGATATTTAGCGGTCCCAGAAGCAATCTGTACATACCTACTCCGTTTTAGAGTATTTTCAAAATACAGGCCCAAAACATACTGAAAATCGATCCTTTAGGTGCCCAAAAGTCGATATGTGCATGCATCTTCTGTACCCGTTTATATCTCAAATTCTGGCCCTAACCACCCGAAAATTCGATATTTTGGGGTCCCAGAAGCGATCTGTACATGCCTACTCAGTGCTAGAATGTTTTCAAAATATAGGCTCAAAACATGCTCAAAATCGATATTTTAGGTGCCCAAAAGTCGATATGTGCATGAATCTTCTATACTCGTTTATATCTCAAATTCAAGCTCAAAACACCCGAAAATTCGATATTTTGGGGTCCGAGAAGCGATCTGTACATGCCTACCCAGTGCTAGAATATTTTCAAAATATAGGCTAAAAACATGCTAAAAATCGATCTTTTAGGTGCCAAAAAGTCGATATCTCAAATTCAGTCCCAAAACACCCGAAAATTCGATATTTAGGGGTCCCAGAAGCGATCTGTACATGCCTACTCCGTGTAGAGTATTTTCAAAATACAGGCCAAAAACATACTGAAAATCGATCTTTTAGGTGCTCTAAAGTCGATATGTGCATGCATCTTCTGTACCCGTTTATATCTCAAATACTGGCCCTAAACACCCGAAAATTCGATATTTTGGGGTCCCAGAAGCGATCTGTACATGCCTACTCCGTGTTAGAGTATTTTCAAAATTCAGGCCCAAAACATGCTCAAAATCGATATTTTTGGTGCCCAAAGTCAATATGTGTTAGCATCGTCTATACTCGTTTATATCTCAAATTCAGGCTCAAAACACCCAAAATTTCGATATTTTGGGGTCCCAGAAGCGATCTGTACATGCCTACTCAGTGCTAGAATGTTTTCAAAATATAGGCTCAAAACATGCTCAAAATCGATATTTTAGGTGCCCAAAAGTCGATATGTGCATGCATCTTCTGTACCCGTTTATATCTCAAATTCAGGCTCAAAACACCCGAAAATTCAATATTTTGGTGTCCCAGAAGCAATCTGTACATGCCTACTCAGTGCTAGAATATTTTTAAATTATAGGCTAAAAACATGCTAAAAATCGATATTTTAGGTGCCAAAAAGTCGATATCTCAAATTCAGTCCCAAAACACCCGAAAATTCGATATTTAGGGGTCCCAAAAGCGATCTGTACATGCCTACTCCGTGTTAGAGTATTTTCAAAATTCAGGCCCAAAACATGCTGAAAATCGATATTTCTGGTGCCCAAAGTCAATATGTGTATGCATCTTCTATACTCGTTTATATCTCCAATTCAGGCTCAAAACACCCGAAAATTCGATATTTTTGGGTCCCAGAAGCGATCTGTACATGCCTACTCAGTGCTAGAATGTTTTCAAAATATAGGCTCAAAACATGCTCAAAATCGATATTTTAGGTGCCCAAAAGTCGATATGTGCATGCATCTTCTGTACTCGTTTATATCTCGAATTCAGGCTCAAAACACACTAAAATTCAATATTTTGGGGTCTCAGAAGCAATCTGTACATGCCTACTCAGTACTAGAATAATTTCAAAATATAGGCTAAAAACATTCTAAAAATCGATATTTTAGGTGCCAAAAAGTCGAATTCTCAAATTAAGGCCCAAAACACCCTAAAATTCGATATTTAGGGGTCCCAGAAGCAATCTGTACATACCTACTCCGTTTTAGAGTATTTTCAAAATACAGGCCCAAAACATACTGAAAATCGATCCTTTAGGTGCTCTAAAGTCGATATGTGCATGCATCTTCTGTACCCGTTTATATCTCAAATTCTGGCCCTAACCACCCGAAAATTCGATATTTTGGGGTCCCAGAAGCGATCTGTAGATGCCTACTCAGTGCTAGAATGTTTTCAAAATATAGGCTCAAAACATGCTCAAAATCGATATTTTAGGTGCCCAGAAGTCGATATGTGCATGAATCTTCTATACTCGTTTATATCTCAAATTCAAGCTCAAAACACCCGAAAATTCGATATTTTGGGGTCCGAGAAGCGATCTGTACATGCCTACCCAGTGCTAGAATATTTTCAAAATATAGGCTAAAAACATGCTAAAAATCGATATTTTAGGTGCCAAAAAGTCGATATCTCAAATTCAGTCCCAAAACACCCGAAAATTCGATATTTAGGGGTCCCAGAAGCGATCTGTACATGCCTACTCCGTGTAAGAGTATTTTCAAAATACAGGCCAAAAACATACTGAAAATCGATCTTTTAGGTGCTCTAAAGTCGATATGTGCATGCATCTTCTGTACCCGTTTATATCTCAAATACTGGCCCTAAATACCCGAAAATTCGATATTTTGGGGTCCCAGAAGCGATCTGTACATGCCTACTCCGTGTTAGAGTATTTTCAAAATTCAGGCCCAAAACATGCTCAAAATCGATATTTTTGGTGCCCAAAGTCAATATGTGTTAGCATCGTCTATACTCGTTTATATATCAAATTCAGGCTCAAAACACCCAAAAATTCGATATTTTGGGATCCCAGAAGCGATCTGTACATGCCTACTCAGTGCTAGAATGTTTACAAAATATAGGCTCAAAACATGCTCAAAATCGATATTTTAGGTGCCCAAAAGTCGATATGTGCATGCATCATCTGTACCCGTTTATATCTCAAATTCAGGCTCAAAACACCCGAAAATTCATTATTTTGGGGTCCCAGAAGCAATCTGTACATGCCTACTCAGTGCTAGAATATTTTCAAATTATAGGCTAAAAACATGCTAAAAATCGATATTTTAGGTGCTAAAAAGTCGATATCTCAAATTCAGTCCCAAAACACCCGAAAATTCGATATTTAGGGGTCCCAGAAGCGATCTGTATATGCCTACTCCGTGTCAGAGTATTTTCAAAATACATGCCCAAAACATGCTGAAAATCGATATTTTAGATGCCCAAAGTCAATTTGTAAATGTATCTTCTGTACCCGTTTATATCTCAAATTCAGGCTCATAACACCCGAAAATTTGATATTTTGGGGTCCCAGAAGCAATCTGTACATGCCTACTCAGTGGTAGAATATTTTCAAAATATAGGCTAAAAACCTGCTAATAATCGATCTTTTAGGTGCCAAAAAGTCGATATCTCAAATTCAGTCCCAAAACACCCGAAAATTCGATATTTAGGGGTCCCAGAAGCGATCTGTATATGCCTACTCCGTGTAAGAGTATTTTCAAAATACAGGCCAAAAACATACTGAAAATCGATCTTTTAGGTGCTCTAAAGTCGATATGTGCATGCATCTTCTGTACCCGTTTATATCTCAAATACTGGCCCTAAACACCCGAAAATTCGATATTTTGGGGTCCCAGAAGCGATCTGTACATGCCTACTCCGTGTTAGAGTATTTTCAAAATTCAGGCCCAAAACATGCTCAAAATCGATATTTTTGGTGCCCAAAGTCAATATGTGTTAGCATCGTCTATACTCGTTTATATATCAAATTCAGGCTCAAAACACCCAAAAATTCGATATTTTGGGATCCCAGAAGCGATCTGTACATGCCTACTCAGTGCTAGAATGTTTACAAAATATAGGCTCAAAACATGCTCAAAATCGATATTTTAGGTGCCCAAAAGTCGATATGTGCATGCATCATCTGTACCCGTTTATATCTCAAATTCAGGCTCAAAACACCCGAAAATTCATTATTTTGGGGTCCCAGAAGCAATCTGTACATGCCTACTCAGTGCTAGAATATTTTCAAATTATAGGCTAAAAACATGCTAAAAATCGATATTTTAGGTGCTAAAAAGTCGATATCTCAAATTCAGTCCCAAAACACCCGAAAATTCGATATTTAGGGGTCCCAGAAGCGATCTGTATATGCCTACTCCGTGTCAGAGTATTTTCAAAATACATGCCCAAAACATGCTGAAAATCGATATTTTAGATGCCCAAAGTCAATTTGTAAATGTATCTTCTGTACCCGTTTATATCTCAAATTCAGGCTCAAAACATCCGAAAATTTGATATTTTGGGGTCCCAGAAGCAATCTGTACATGCCTACTCAGTGGTAGAATATTTTCAAAATATAGGCTAAAAACCTGCTAATAATCGATCTTTTAGGTGCCAAAAAGTCGATATCTCAAATTCAGTCCCAAAACACCCAAAACTTCGATATTTAGGGGTCCCAAAAGCGATAAGTACATGCCTACTCCGTGTTAGAGTATTTTCAAAATACAGGCAAAAAACATACTGAAAATCGATCTTTTAGGTGCCCAAAAGTCGATATGTGCATGCATCTTCTGTACCCGTTTATATCTTAAATTCTGGCCCTAAACACCCAAAAATTCAATATTTTGGGGTCCCAGAAGCAATCTGTACATGCCTACTCAGTGCTAGAATATTTTTAAAATATAGGCTAAAAACATGCTAAAAATCGATATTTTAGGTGCCTAAAAGTCGATATCTCAAATTAAGGCCCAAAACACCCAAAATTCGATATTTAGGGGTCCCAGAAGCGATCTGTACATGCCTACTCCGTGTTAGAGTATTTTCAAAATACATGCATAAAACATGCTCAAAATCGATCTTTTAGGTGCTCAAAAGTCGATATGTGCATGATTCTTCAGTACCCGTTTATATCTCAAATTCTGGCCCTAAACACCCGAAAATTCGATATTTTGGGGTCCCAGAAGCTATCTGTACATGCTTACTCCGTGTTAGAGTATTTTCAAAATTCAGGCCCAAAACATGCTGAAAATCGATATTTTTGGTGCCCAAAGTCAATATGTGTATGCATCTTCTATACTCGTTTATATCTCAAATTCAGGCTCAAAACACCCGAAAATTCGATATTTTTGGGTCCCAGAAGCGATCTGTACATGCCTACTCAGTGCTAGAATGTTTTCAAAATATAGGCTCAAAACATGCTAAAAATCGATATTTTAGGTGCCAAAAAGTCGATATCTCAAATTAAGGCCAAAAACACCCTAAAATTCGATATTTAGGGGTCCCAGAAGCGATCTGTACATGCCTACTCCGTTTTAGAGTATTTTCAAAATACAGGCCACAAACATACTGAAAATCGATCCTTTAGGTGCCCAAAAGTCGATATGTGCATCTATCTTCTGTACCCGTTTATATCTCAAATTCTGGCCCTAAACACCAGAAAATTCGATATTTTTGGGTCCCAGAAGCGATCTGTACATGCCTACTCAGTGCTAGAATGTTTTCAAAATATAAACTCAAAACATGCTCAAAATCGATATTTTTGGTGCCCAAAAGTCGATATCTCAAATTCAGTCCCAAAACACCCGAAACTTCGATATTTAGGGGTCCCAGAAGCGATCTGTACATGCCTACTCCGTGTTAGAGTATTTTCAAAATACAGGCCAAAAACATACTGAAAATCGATCTTTTAGGTGCTCTAAAGCCGATATGTGCATGCATCTTCTGTACCCGGTTATATCTGAAATTCTGGCCCTAAACACCCGAAAATTCGATATTTAGGGGTCCCAGAAGCGATCTGTACATGCCTACTCCGTGTTAGAGTATTTTCAAAATTCAGGCCCAAAACATGCTCAAAATCGATATTTTTGGTGCCCAAAGTCAATATGTGTTAGCATCGTCTATACTCGTTTATATCTCAAATTCAGGCTCAAAACACCCGAAAATTCGATATTTTGGGGTCCCAGAAGCGATCTGTACATGCCTACTCAGTGCTAGAATGTTTTCAAAATATAGGCTCAAAACATGCTCAAAATCGATATTTTAGGTGCCCAAAAGTCGATATGTGCATGCATCTTCTGTACCCGTTTATATCTCAAATTCAGGCTCAAAATACCCGAAAATTCAATATTTTGGGGTCCCAGAAGCAATCTGTACATGCCTACTCAGTGCTAGAATATTTTCAAAATATAGGCTAAAAACATACTAAAAATCGATATTTTAGGTGCCAAAAAGTCGATATCTCAAATTCAGTCCCAAAACACCCGAAAATTCGATATTTAGGGGTCCCAAAATCGATCTGTACATGCCTACTCCGTGTTAGAGTATTTAAAAAAAAAAGGCCAAAAACATATTAAAAATCGATCTTTTAGGTGCCCAAAAGTCGATATGTGCATGCATCTTCTGTACCCGTTTATATATCAAATTCTGGCCCTAAACATCCGAAAATTCAATATTTTGGGGGCCCAGAAGCAATCTGTACATGCCTACTCAGTGCTAGAATATTTTCAAAATATAGGCTAAAAACAAGCTAAAAATCGATATTTTAGGTGCCAAAAGTCGATATCTCAAATTCATTCCCAAAACACCAGAAAATTCGATATTTAGGGGTCCCAGAAACGATCTGTACATGCCTACTCCGTGTTAGAGTATTTTCAAAATACAGGCCAAAAATATACTGAAAATCGATCTTTTAGGTGCCCAAAAGTCGATATGTGCATGCATCTTCTGGACCCGTTTATATCTCAAATTCTGGCCCTCAACACCCGAAAATTCGATATTTTTGGGTCCCAGAAGCGATCTGTACATGCCTACTCAATGCTAGAATGTTTTCAAAATATAGGCTCAAAACATGCTCAAAATCAATATTTTAGGTGCCCAAAAGTCGATATGTGCATGCATCTTCTGTACTCGTTTATATCTCAAATTCAAGCTCAAAACACCCGAAAATTCGATATTTTGGGGTCCCAGAAGCAATCTGTACATGCCTACTCAGTGCTAGAATATTTTCAAAATATAGGCTAAAAACATACTAAAAATCGATCTTTTAGGTGCCAAAAACTCGATATCTCAAATTCAGTCCCAAAACACCCGAAAATTCAATATTTTGTGGTCCCAGAAGCGATCAGTACATGCCTACTCAGTGCTAGAATGTTTTTAAAATATAGGTTCAAAACATGCTCAAAATCGATATTTTAGGTGCCCAAAAGTCGATATGTGCATGCATCTTCTGTACCCGTTTATATCTCAAATTCAGGCTCAAAACACCCGAAATTTCAATATTTTGGGGTCCCAGAAGCAATCTGTACATGCCTACTCAGTGCTAGAATATTTTCAAAATATAGGCTAAAAACATGCTAAAAATCGATATTTTAGGTGCCAAAAAGTCGATATCTCAAATTCAGTCCCAAAACACCCGAAAATTCGATATTTAGGGGTCCCAGAAGCGATCTGTACATGCCTACTCCGTGTTAGAGTATTTTCAAAATTCAGGCCCAAAACATGCTGAAAATCGATATTTCTGGTGCCCAAAGTCAATATGTGTATGCATCTTCTATACTCGTTTATATCTCAAATTCAGGCTCAAAACACCCGAAAATTCGATATTTTGGGGTCCCAGAAGCGATCTGTACATGCCTACTCAGTGCTAGAATGTTTTCAAAATATAGGCTCAAAACATGCTCAAAATCGATATTTTAGGTGCCCAAAAGTCGATATGTGCATGCATCTTCTGTACTCGTTTATATCTCGAATTCAGGCTCAAAACACACGAAAATTCAATATTTTGGGGTCTCAGAAGCAATCTGTACATGCCTACTCAGTACTAGAATAATTTCAAAATATAGGCTAAAAACATTCTAAAAATCGATATTTTAGGTGCCAAAAAGTCGAATTCTCAAATTAAGGCCCAAAACACCCTAAAATTCGATATTTAGGGGTCCCAGAAGCAATCTGTACATACCTACTCCGTTTTAGAGTATTTTCAAAATACAGGCCCAAAACATACTGAAAATCGATCCTTTAGGTGCCCAAAAGTCGAGATGTGCATGCATCTTCTGTATCCGTTTATATCTCAAATTCTGGCCCTAAACACCCGAAAATTCGATATTTTGGGGTCCCAGAAGCGATCTGCACATGCCTACTCAGTGCTAGAATGTTTTCAAAATATAGGCTCAAAACATGCTCAAAATCAATATTTTAGGTGCCCAAAAGTCGATATGTGCATGCATCTTCTGTACTCGTTTATATCTCAAATTCAAGCTCAAAACACCCGAAAATTCGATATTTTGGGGTCCCAGAAGCAATCTGTACATGCCTACTCAGTGCTAGAATATTTTCAAAATATAGGCTAAAAACATACTAAAAATCGATCTTTTAGGTGCCAAAAACTCGATATCTCAAATTCAGTCCCAAAACACCCGAAAATTCAATATTTTGTGGTCCCAGAAGCGATCTGTACATGCCTACTCAGTGCTAGAATGTTTTTAAAATATAGGTTCAAAACATGCTCAAAATCGATATTTTAGGTGCCCAAAAGTCGATATGTGCATGCATCTTCTGTACCCGTTTATATCTCAAATTCAGGCTCAAAACACCCGAAATTTCAATATTTTGGGGTCCCAGAAGCAATCTGTACATGCCTACTCAGTGCTAGAATATTTTCAAAATATAGGCTAAAAACATGCTAAAAATCGATATTTTAGGTGCCAAAAAGTCGATATCTCAAATTCAGTCCCAAAACACCCGAAAATTCGATATTTAGGGGTCCCAGAAGCGATCTGTACATGCCTACTCCGTGTTAGAGTATTTTCAAAATTCAGGCCCAAAACATGCTGAAAATCGATATTTCTGGTGCCCAAAGTCAATATGTGTATGCATCTTCTATACTCGTTTATATCTCAAATTCAGGCTCAAAACACCCGAAAATTCGATATTTTGGGGTCCCAGAAGCGATCTGTACATGCCTACTCAGTGCTAGAATGTTTTCAAAATATAGGCTCAAAACATGCTCAAAATCGATATTTTAGGTGCCCAAAAGTCGATATGTGCATGCATCTTCTGTACTCGTTTATATCTCGAATTCAGGCTCAAAACACACGAAAATTCAATATTTTGGGGTCTCAGAAGCAATCTGTACATACCTACTCAGTACTAGAATAATTTCAAAATATAGGCTAAAAACATTCTAAAAATCGATATTTTAGGTGCCAAAAAGTCGAATTCTCAAATTAAGGCCCAAAACACCCTAAAATTCGATATTTAGGGGTCCCAGAAGCAATCTGTACATACCTACTCCGTTTTAGAGTATTTTCAAAATACAGGCCCAAAACATACTGAAAATCGATCCTTTAGGTGCCCAAAAGTCGAGATGTGCATGCATCTTCTGTATCCGTTTATATCTCAAATTCTGGCCCTAAACACCCGAAAATTCGATATTTTGGGGTCCCAGAAGCGATCTGCACATGCCTACTCAGTGCTAGAATGTTTTCAAAATATAGGCTCAAAACATGCTCAAAATCGATATTTTAGGTGCCCAAATGTCGATATGTGCATGCATCTTCTATACTCGTTTATATCTCAAATTCAAGCTCAAAACACCCGAAAATTCGATATTTTGGGGTCCCAGAAGCGATCTGTACATACCTACCCAGTGCTAGAATATTTTCAAAATATAGGCTAAAAACATGCTAAAAATCGATATTTTAGGTGCCAAAAAGTCGATATCTCAAATTCAGTCCCAAAACACCCGAAAATTTAATATTTAGGGGTCCCAGAAGCGATCTGTACATGCCTACTCCGTGTTAGAGTATTTTCAAAATTCAGGCCCAAAACATGCTGAAAATCGATATTTCTGGTGCCCAAAGTCAATATGTGTATGCATCTTCTATACTCGTTTATATCTCAAATTCAGGCTCAAAACACCCGAAAATTCGATATTTTGGGGTCCCAGAAGCGATCTGTACATGCCTACTCAGTGCTAGAATGTTTTCAAAATATAGGCTCAAAACATGCTCAAAATCGATATTTTAGGTGCCCAAAAGTCGATATGTGCATGCATCTTCTGTACTCGTTTATATCTCGAATTCAGGCTCAAAACACACGAAAATTCAATATTTTGGGGTCTCAGAAGCAATCTGTACATACCTACTCAGTACTAGAATAATTTCAAAATATAGGCTAAAAACATTCTAAAAATCGATATTTTAGGTGCCAAAAAGTCGAATTCTCAAATTAAGGCCCAAAACACCCTAAAATTCGATATTTAGGGGTCCCAGAAGCAATCTGTACATACCTACTCCGTTTTAGAGTATTTTCAAAATACAGGCCCAAAACATACTGAAAATCGATCCTTTAGGTGCCCAAAAGTCGAGATGTGCATGCATCTTCTGTATCCGTTTATATCTCAAATTCTGGCCCTAAACACCCGAAAATTCGATATTTTGGGGTCCCAGAAGCGATCTGCACATGCCTACTCAGTGCTAGAATGTTTTCAAAATATAGGCTCAAAACATGCTCAAAATCGATATTTTAGGTGCCCAAATGTCGATATGTGCATGCATCTTCTATACTCGTTTATATCTCAAATTCAAGCTCAAAACACCCGAAAATTCGATATTTTGGGGTCCCAGAAGCGATCTGTACATACCTACCCAGTGCTAGAATATTTTCAAAATATAGGCTAAAAACATGCTAAAAATCGATATTTTAGGTGCCAAAAAGTCGATATCTCAAATTCAGTCCCAAAACACCCGAAAATTTAATATTTAGGGGTCCCAGAAGCGATCTGTACATGCCTCCTCCGTGTTAGAGTATTTTCAAAATACTTGCCAAAAACATACTGAAAATCGATCTTTTAGGTGCTCTAAAGTCGATATGTGCATGCATCTTCTGTACCCGTTTATATCTCAAATACTGGCCCTAAACACCCGAAAATTCGATATTTTGGGGTCCCAGAAGCGATCTGTACATGCCTACTCCGTGTTAGAGTATTTTCAAAATTCAGGCCCAAAACATGCTCAAAATCGATATTTTTGGTGCCCAAAGTCAATATGCGTTAGCATCGTCTATACTCGTTTATATCTCAAATTCAGGCTCAAAACACCCAAAAATTCGATATTTTGGGGTCCCAGAAGCGATCTGTACATGCCTACTCAGTGCTAGAATGTTTTCAAAATATAGGCTCAAAATATGCTCAAAATCGATATTTTAGGTGCCCAAAAGTCGATATGTGCATGCATCTTCTGTACCCGTTTATATCTCAAATTCAGGCTCAAAACACCCGAAAATTCAATATTTTGGGGTCCCAGAAGCAATCTGTACATGCCTACTCAGTGCTAGAATATTTTCAAAATATAGGCTAAAAACATACTAAAAATCGATCTTTTAGGTGCCAAAAACTCGATATCTCAAATTCAGTCCCAAAACACCCGAAAATTCAATATTTTGTGGTCCCAGAAGCGATCAGTACATGCCTACTCAGTGCTAGAATGTTTTTAAAATATAGGTTCAAAACATGCTCAAAATCGATATTTTAGGTGCCCAAAAGTCGATATGTGCATGCATCTTCTGTACCCGTTTATATCTCAAATTCAGGCTCAAAACACCCGAAATTTCAATATTTTGGGGTCCCAGAAGCAATCTGTACATGCCTACTCATTGCTAGAATATTTTCAAAATATAGGCTAAAAACATGCTAAAAATCGATATTTTAGGTGCCAAAAAGTCGATATCTCAAATTCAGTCCCAAAACACCCGAAAATTCGATATTTAGGGGTCCCAGAAGCGATCTGTACATGCCTACTCCGTGTTAGAGTATTTTCAAAATTCAGGCCCAAAACATGCTGAAAATCGATATTTCTGGTGCCCAAAGTCAATATGTGTATGCATCTTCTATACTCGTTTATATCTCAAATTCAGGCTCAAAACACCCGAAAATTCGATATTTTGGGGTCCCAGAAGCGATCTGTACATGCCTACTCAGTGCTAGAATGTTTTCAAAATATAGGCTCAAAACATGCTCAAAATCGATATTTTAGGTGCCCAAAAGTCGATATGTGCATGCATCTTCTGAACTCGTTTATATCTCGAATTCAGGCTCAAAACACACGAAATTCAATATTTTGGGGTCTCAGAAGCAATCTGTACATGCCTACTCAGTACTAGAATAATTTCAAAATATAGGCTAAAAACATTCTAAAAATCGATATTTTAGGTGCCAAAAAGTCGAATTCTTAAATTAAGGCCCAAAACACCCTAAAATTCGATATTTAGGGGTCCCAGAAGCAATCTGTACATACCTACTCCGTTTTAGAGTATTTTCAAAATACAGGCCCAAAACATACTGAAAATCGATCCTTTAGGTGCCCAAAAGTCGAGATGTGCATGCATCTTCTGTATCCGTTTATATCTCAAATTCTGGCCCTAAACACCCGAAAATTCGATATTTTGGGGTCCCAGAATCGATCTGTACATGCCTACTCAGTGCTAGAATGTTTTCAAAATATAGGCTCAAAACATGCTCAAAATCGATATTTTAGGTGCCCAAAAGTCGATATGTGCATGAATCTTCTATACTCGTTTATATCTCAAATTCAAGCTCAAAACACCCGAAAATTCGATATTTTGGGGTCCGAGAAGCGATCTGTACATGCCTACCCAGTGCTAGAATATTTTCAAAATATAGGCTAAAAACATGCTAAAAATCGATATTTTAGGTGCCAAAAAGTCGATATCTCAAATTCAGTCCCAAAACACCCGAAACTTCGATATTTAGGGGTCCCAGAAGCGATCTGTACATGCCTACTCCGTGTTAGAGTATTTTCAAAATACAGGCCAAAAACATACTGAAAATCGATCTTTTAGGTGCTCTAAAGTCGATATGTGCATGCATCTTCTGTACCCGTTTATATCTCAAATACTGGCCCTAAACACCCGAAAATTCGATATTTTGGGGTCCCAGAAGCGATCTGTACATGCCTACTCCGTGTTAGAGTATTTTCAAAATTCAGGCCCAAAACATGCTCAAAATCGATATTTTTGGTGCCCAAAGTCAATATGTGTTAGCATCGTCTATACTCGTTTATATCTCAAATTCAGGCTCAAAACACCCAAAAATTCGATATTTTGGGGTCCCAGAAGCGATCTGTACATGCCTACTCAGTGCTAGAATGTTTACAAAATATAGGCTTAAAACATGCTCAAAATCGATATTTTAGGTGCCCAAAAGTCGATATGTGCATGCATCATCTGTACCCGTTTATATCTCAAATTCAGGCTCAAAACACCCGAAAATTCATTATTTTGGGGTCGCAGAAGCAATCTGTACATGCCTACTCAGTGCTAGAATATTTTCAAATTATAGGCTAAAAACATGCTAAAAATCGATCTTTTAGGTGCCAAAAAGTCGATATCTCAAATTCAGTCCCAAAACACCCGAAAATTCGATATTTAGGGGTCCCAGAAGCGATCTGTATATGCCTACTCCGTGTCAGAGTATTTTCAAAATACATGCCCAAAACATGCTGAAAATCGATATTTTAGATGCCCAAAACTCAATTTGTGAATGTATCTTCTGTACCCGTTTATATCTCAAATTCAGGTTCAAAACACCCGAAAATTTGATATTTTGGGGTCCCAGAAGCAATCTGTACATGCCTACTCAGTGGTAGAAAATTTTCAAAATATAGGCTAAAAACCTGCTAATAATCGATCTTTTAGGTGCCAAAAAGTCGATATCTCAAATTCAGTCCCAAACACCCAAAACTTCGATATTTAGGGGTCCCAAAAGCGGTAAGTACATGCCTAGTCCGTGTTAGAGTATTTTCAAAATACAGGCAAAAAACATACTGAAAATCGATCTTTTAGGTGCCCAAAAGTCGATATGTGCATGCATCTTCTGTACCCGTTTATATCTTAAATTCTGGCCCTAAACACCCAAAAATTCAATATTTTGGGGTCCCAGAAGCAATCTGTACATGCCTACTCCGTGTTAGAGTATTTTCAAAATACATGCATAAAACATGCTCAAAATCGATCTTTTAGGTGCTCAAAAGTCGATATGTGCATGATTCTTCAGTACCCGTTTATATCTCAAATTCTGGCCCTAAACACCCGAAAATTCGATATTTTGGGGTCCCAGAAGCTATCTGTACATGCCTACTCCGTGTTAGAGTATTTTCAAAATTCAGGCCCAAAACATGCTGAAAATCGATATTTTTGGTGCCCAAAGTCAATATGTGTATGCATCTTCTATACTCGTTTATATCTCAAATTCAGGCTCAAAACACCCGAAAATTCGATATTTTTGGGTCCCAGAAGCGATCTGTACATGCCTAATCAGTGCTAGAATGTTTTCAAAATATAGGCTCAAAACATGCTAAAAATCGAAATTTTAGGTGCCAAAAAGTCGATATCTCAAATTAAGGCCAAAAACACCCTAAAATTCGATATTTAGGGGTCCCAGAAGCGATCTGTACATGCCTACTCCGTTTTAGAGTATTTTCAAAATACAGGCCACAAACATACTGAAAATCGATCCTTTAGGTGCCCAAAAGTCGATATGTGCATGCATCTTCTGTACCCGTTTATATATCAAATTCTGGCCCTAAACACCAGAAAATTCGATATTTTTGGGTCCCAGAAGCGATCTGTACATGCCTACTCAGTGCTAGAATGTTTTCAAAATATAAACTCAAAACATGCTCAAAATCGATATTTTAGGTGCCCAAAAGTCGATATGTGCATGCATCTTCTATACTCGTTTATATCTCAAGGTCAAGCTCAAAACACCCGAAAATTCGATATTTTGGGGTCCCAGAAGCGATCTGTACATGCCTACTCAGTGCTAGAATATTTTCAAAATATAGGCTAAAAACATGCTAAAAATCGATATTTTAGGTGCCAAAATGTCGATATCTCAAATTCAGTCCCAAAACACCCGAAACTTCGATATTTAGGGGTCCCAGAAGCGATCTGTACATGCCTACTCCGTGTTAGAGTATTTCCAAAATACAGGCCAAAAACATACTGAAAATTGATCTTTTAGGTGCTCAAAAGTCGATATGTGCATGATTCTTCAGTACCCGTTTATATCTCAAATTCTGGCCCTAAACACCCGAAAATTCGATATTTTGGGGTCCCAGAAGCTATCTGTACATGCCTACTCCGTGTTAGAGTATTTTCAAAATACAGGCCAAAAACATATTGAAAATCGATCTTTTAGGTGCCCAAAAGTCGATATGTGCATGCATCTTCTGTACCCGTTTATATATCAAATTCTGGCCCTAAACATCCGAAAATTCAATATTTTGGGGTCCCAGAAGCAATCTGTACATGCCTACTCAGTGCTAGAATATTTTCAAAATATAGGCTAAAAACAAGCTAAAAATCGATATTTTAGGTGCCAAAAGTCGATATCTCAAATTCATTCCCAAAACACCCGAAAATTCGATATTTAGGGGTCCCAGAAACGATCTGTACATGCCTACTCCGTGTTAGAGTATTTTCAAAATACAGGCCAAAAATATACTGAAAATCGATCTTTTAGGTGCCCAAAAGTCGATATGTGCATGCATCTTCTGGACCCGTTTATATCTCAAATTCTGGCCCTCAACACCCGAAAATTCGATATTTTTTGGTCCCAGAAGCGATCTGTACATGCCTACTCAATGCTAGAATGTTTTCAAAATATAGGCTCAAAACATGCTCAAAATCAATATTTTAGGTGCCCAAAAGTCGATATGTGCATGCATCTTCTGTACTCGTATATATCTCAAATTCAAGCTCAAAACACCCGAAAATTCGATATTTTGGGGTCCCAGAAGCAATCTGTACATGCCTACTCAGTGCTAGAATATTTTCAAAATATAGGCTAAAAACATACTAAAAATCGATCTTTTAGGTGCCAAAAACTCGATATCTCAAATTCAGTCCCAAAACACCCGAAAATTCAATATTTTGTGGTCCCAGAAGCGATCAGTACATGCCTACTCAGAGCTAGAATTTTTTTAAAATATAGGTTCAAAACATGCTCAAAATCGATATTTTAGGTGCCCAAAAGTCGATATGTGAATGCATCTTCTGTACCCGTTTATATCTCAAATTCAGGCTCAAAACACCCGAAATTTCAATATTTTGGGGTCCCAGAAGCAATCTGTACATGCCTACTCAGTGCTAGAATATTTTCAAAATATAGGCTAAAAACATGCTAAAAATCGATATTTTAGGTGCCAAAAAGTCGATATCTCAAATTAATTCCCAAAACACCCGAAAATTCGATGTTTAGGGGTCCCAGAAGCGATCTGTACATGCCTACTCCGTGTTAGAGTATTTTCAAAATACAGGCCCAAAACATGCTCAAAATCGATGTTTTAGGTGCCCAAAAGTCGATATGTGCATGCATCTTCAGTACACGTTTATATCTCAAATTCAGGTTAAAAACACCCGAAAATTCGATATTTTGGGGTACCAGAAGCGATCTGTACATGCCTACTCCGTGTTAGAGTATTTTCAAAATACATGCCCAAAACATGCTGAAAATCGATATTATAGAAGCCCAAAGTCAATATGTGCATGTATCTTCTGTACCCGTTTATATCTCAAATTCAGGCTCAAAACACCCGAAAATTCAATATTTTGAGGTCCCAAAAGCAATCTGTACATGCCTACTCAGTGCTAGAATATTTTCAAAATATAGGCTAAAAACATGCTAAAAATCGATATTTTAGGTGCCAAAAAGTCGATATCTCAAAGTCAATCCCAAAACACCCGAAAATTCGATATTTAGGGATCCCAGAATCGATCTGTACATGCCTACTCCGTGTTAGAGTATTTTCAAAATATAGCCCAAAAACATGCTAAAAATCGATATTTTAGGTGCCAAAAAGTCGATATCTCAAATTAAGGCCCAAAACACCCGAAAATTCGATATTTAGGGGTCCCAGAAGCGATCTGTACATGCCTACTCCGTGTTAGAGTATTTTCAAATTACAGGCATAAAACATTCTCAAAATCGATGTTTTAGGTGTCAAAAAGTCGATATGTTCATGCATCTTCAGTACCCGTTTATATCACAAATTCAGTCATAAAACACCCGAAAATTCGATATTTAGAGGTCCCAGAAGCGATCTGTATATGCCTACTCCGTGTCAGAGTATTTTCAAAATACATGCCCAAAACATGCTGAAAATCGATATTTTAGATGCCCAAAGTCAATATGTGCAGGTATCTTCTGTACCCGTTTTTATCTCAAATTCAGTCTCAAAAAACCCGAAAATTTGATATTTTGGGGTCCCAGAAGCAATCTGTACATGCCTACTCAGTGGTTGAATATTTTCTAAATATAGGCTAAAAACCTGCGAATAATCGATCTTTTAGGTGCCAAAAAGTCGATATCTCAAATTCAGTCCCAAAACACCCAAAACTTCGATATTTAGGGGTCCCAAAAGCGATAAGTACATGCCTACTCCGTGTTAGAGTATTTTCAAAATACAGGCCAAAAACATACTGAAAATCGATCTTTTAGGTGCCCAAAAGTCGATATGTGCATGCATCTTCTGTACCCGTTTATATCTTAAATTCTGGCCCTAAACACCCAAAAATTCAATATTTTGCTAGACATTTTTTAAAATATAGGCTAAAAACATGCTAAAAATCGATATTTTAGGTGCCAAAAAGTCGATATCTCAAATTAAGGCCCAAAACACCCAAAAATTCGATATCTAGGGGTCCCAGAAGCGATCTGTACATGCCTACTCCGTGTTAGAGTATTTTCAAAATACATGCCCAAAACATGCTCAAAATCGATCTTTTAGGTGCTCAAAAGTCGATATGTGCATGATTCTTCAGTACCCGTTTATATCTCAAATTCTGGCCCTAAACACCCGAAAATTCGATATTTTGGGGTCCCAGAAGCTATCTGTACATGCCTACTCCGTGTTAGAGTATTTTCAAAATTCAGGCCCAAAACATGCTGAAAATCGATATTTTTGGTGCCCAAAGTCAATATGTGTATGCATCTTCTATACTCGTTTATATCTCAAATTTAGGCTCAAAACACCCGAAAATTCGATATTTTTGGGTCCCAGAAGCGATCTGTACATGCCTACTCAGTGCTAGAATGTTTTCAAAATATAGGCTAAAAACATGCTAAAAATCGATATTTTAGGTGCCAAAAAGTCGATATCTCAAATTAAGGCCAAAAACACTCTAAAATTCGATATTTAGGGGTCCCAGAAGCGATCTGTACATGCCTACTCCGTTTTAGAGTATTTTCAAAATACAGGCCACAAACATACTGAAAATCGATCCTTTAGGTGCCCAAAAGTCGATATGTGCATGCATCTTCTGTACCCGTTTACATCTCAAATTCTGGCCCTAAACTCCAGAAAATTCGATATTTTTGGGTCCCAGAAGCGATCTGTACATGCCTACTCAGTGCTAGAATGTTTTCAAAATATAAACTCAAAACATGCTCAAAATCGATATTTTAGGTGCCCAAAAGTCGATATGTGCATGCATCTTCTATACTCGTTTATATCTCAAATTCAAGCTCAAAACACCCGAAAATTCGATATTTTGGGGTCCCAGAAGCGATCTGTACATGCCTACTCAGTGCTAGAATATTTTCAAAATATAGGCTAAAAACATGCTAAAAATCGATATGTTAGGTGCCAAAAAGTCGATATCTCAAATTCAGTCCCAAAACACCCGAAACTTCGATATTTAGGGGTCCCAGAAGCGATCTGTACATGCCTACTCCGTGTTAGAGTATTTTCAAAATACAGGCCAAAAACATACTGAAAATCGATCTTTTAGGTTCTCTAAAGTCGATATGTGCATGCATCTTCTGTACCCGTTTATATCTCAAATTCTGGCCCTAAACACCCGAAAATTCGATATTTTGGGGTCCCAGAAGCGATCTGTACATGCCTACTCCGTGTTAGAGTATTTTCAAAATTCAGGCCCAAAACATGCTCAAAATCGATATTTTTGGTGCCCAAAGTCAATATGTGTTAGCATCGTCTATACTCGTTTATATCTCAAATTCAGGCTCAAAACACCCGAAAATTCGATATTTTGGGGTCCCAGAAGCGATCTGTACATGCCTACTCAGTGCTAGAATGTTTTCAAAATATAGGCTCAAAACATGCTCAAAATCGATATTTTAGGTGCCCAAAAGTCGATATGTGCATGCATCTTCTGTACCCGTTTATATCTCAAATTCAGGCTCAAAACACCCGAAAATTCAATATTTTGGGGTCCCAGAAGCAATCTGTACATGCCTACTCAGTGCTAGAATATTTTCAAAATATAGGCTAAAAACATGCTAAAAATCGATATTTTACGTGACAAAAAGTCGATATCTCAAATTCAGTCCCAAAACACCCGAAACTTCGATATTTATGGGTCCCAGAAGCGATCTGTACATGCCTTCTCCGAGTTAGAGTATTTTCAAAATACAGGCCAAAAACATACTGAAAATCGATCTTTTAGGTGCTTAAAAATCGATATGTGCATGCATCTTCTGTACCCGTTTATATCTCAAATTCTGGCCCTAAACACCCGAAAATTCGATATTTTGGGGTCCCAGAAGCGATCTGTGTTAGAGTATTTTCAAAATTCAGGCCCAAAACATGCTCAAAATCGATATATTTGGTGCCCAAAGTCAATATGTGTTAGCATCATCTATACTCGTTTATATCTCAAATTCAGGCTCAAAACACCCGAAAATTCGATATTTTGGGGTCCCAGAAGCGATCTGTACATGCCTACTCAGTGCTAGAATGTTTTCAAAATATAGGCTCAAAACATGCTCAAAATCGATATTTTAGGTGCCCAAAAGTCGATATGTGCATGCATCTTCTGTACCCGTTTATATCTCAAATTCAGGCTCAAAACACCCGAAAATTCAATATTTTGGGGTCCCAGAAGCAATCTGTACATGCCTACTCAGTGCGAGAATATTTTCAAAATATAGGCTAAAAACATGCTAAAAATCGATCTTTTAGGTGCCAAAAAAACAATATCTCAAATTCAGTCCCAAAACACCCGAAAATTCGATATTTAGGGGTCCAAGAAGCGATCTGTACATGCCTACTCCGTGTCAGAGTATTTTCAAAATACATGCCCAAAATATGCTGAAAATCGGTATTTTAGATGCCCAAAGTCAATATGTGCATGTATCTTCTGTACCCGTTTATATCTCAAATTCAGGCTCAAAACACCCGAAAATTTGATATTTTGGGGTCCCAGAAGCAATCTGTACATGCCTACTCAGTGGTAGAATATTTTCAAAATATAGGCTAAAAACCTGCTAAAAATCGATCTTTTAGGTGCCAAAAAGACGATATCTCAAATTCAGTCCCAAAACACCCAAAACTTCTATATTTAGGGGTCCCAAAAGCGATCTGTACATGCCTACTCCGTGTTAGAGTATTTTCAAAATACAGGCCAAAAACATACTGAAAATCGATGTTTTAGGTGCGAAAAAGTCGATATGTGCATGATTCTTCAGTACCCGTTTATATCTCAAATTCAGGCTCAAAACACCCGAAAATTCGATATTTTAGGGTCCCAGAAGCGATCTGTACATGCCTACTCCGTGTTAGAGCATTTTCAAAATACAGGCCAAAAACACACTGAAAATCGATCTTTTAGGTGCTCAAAAGTCGATATGTGCATGCATCTTCTGTACCCGTTTATATCTCAAATTCTGGCCCTAAACACCCGAAAATTTGATATTTTGGGGTCCCAGAAGCTATCTGTACATGCCTACTCCGTGTTAGAGTATTTTCAAAATTCAGGCCCAAAACATGCTGAAAATCGATATTTTTGGTGCCCAAAGTCAATATGTGTATGCATCTTCTATACTCGTTTATATCTCCAATTCAGGCTCAAAACACCCGAAAATTCGATATTTTTGGGTCCCAGAAGCAATCTGTACATGCCTACTCAGTGCTAGAATATTTTCAAAATATAGGCTAAAAACATGTTAAAAATCGATCTTTTAGGTGCCAAAAAGTCGATATCTCAAATTCAGTCACAAAACACCCGAAAATTCGATATTTAGGGGTCCCAGAAGCGATCTGTGCATGCCTACTCCGTGTTAGAGTATTTTCAAAATACAGGCCAAAAACATACTGAAAATCGATCTTTTAGGTGCCCAAAAGTCGATATGTGCATGCATCTTCTGTACCCGTTTATATCTTAAACTCTGGCCATAAACACCCAAAATTCAATATTTTGGGGTCCCAGAAGCAATCTGTACATGCCTACTCAGTGCTAGAATATTTTCAATATATAGGCTCAAAACATGCTAAAAATCGATATTTTAGGTGCCAAAAAGTCGATATCTCAAATTAAGGCCCAAAACACCCTAAAATTCGATATTTAGGGGTCCCAGAAGCGATCTGTACATGCCTACTCTGTTTTAGAGTATTTTCAAAATACAGGCCACAAACATACTGAAAATCGATCCGTTAGGTGCCCAAAAGTCGATATGTGCATGCATCTTCTGTACCCGTTTATATCTCAAATTCTGGCCCTAAACACCAGAAAATTCGATATTTTTGGGTCCCAGAAGCGATCTGTACATGCCTACTCAGTGCTAGAATGTTTTCAAAATATAAACTCAAAACATGCTCAAAATCGACATTTTAGGTGCCCAAAAGTCAATATGTGCATGAATCTTCTATACTCGTTTATATCTCAAATTCAAGCTAAAAACACCCGAAAATTCGCTATTTTGGGGTCCCAGAAGCGATCTGTACATGCCTACTCAGTGCTAGAATATTTTCAAAATATAGGCTCAAAACATGCTAAAAATCGATATTTTAGGTGCCAAAAAGTCGATATCTCAAATTCAGTCCCAAAACACCCGAAAATTCGATATTTTGGGGTCCCAGAAGCTATCTGTACATGCCTACTCCGTGTTAGAGTATTTTCAAAATTCAGGCCCAAAACATGCTCAAAATCGATATTTTTGGTGCCCAAAGTCAATATGTGTTAGCATCGTCTATACTCGTTTATATCTCAAATTCAGGCTCAAAACACCCGAAAATTCGATATTTTGGGGTCCCAGAAGCGATCTGTACATGCCTACTCAGTGCTAGAATGTTTTCAAAATATAGGCTCAAAACATGCTCAAAATCGATATTTTAGGTGCCCAAAAGTCGATATGTGCATGCATCTTCTGTACCCGTTTATATCTCAAATTCAGGCTCAAAACACCCGAAAATTCAATATTTTGGGGTCCCAGAAGCAATCTGTACATGCCTACTCAGTGCTAGAATATTTTCAAAATATAGGCTAAAAACATGCTAAAAATCGATATTTTACGTGACAAAAAGTCGATATCTCAAATTCAGTCCCAAAACACCCGAAACTTCGATATTTATGGGTCCCAGAAGCGATCTGTACATGCCTACTCCGTGTTAGAGTATTTTCAAAATACAGGCCAAAAACATACTGAAAATCGATCTTTTAGGTGCTTAAAAATCGATATGTGCATGCATCTTCTGTACCCGTTTATATCTCAAATTCTGGCCCTAAACACCCGAAAATTCGATATTTTGGGGTCCCAGAAGCGATCTGTGTTAGAGTATTTTCAAAATTCAGGCCCAAAACATGCTCAAAATCGATATATTTGGTGCCCAAAGTCAATATGTGTTAGCATCATCTATACTCGTTTATATCTCAAATTCAGGCTCAAAACACCCGAAAATTCGATATTTTGGGGTCCCAGAAGCGATCTGTACATGCCTACACAGTGCTAGAATGTTTTCAAAATATAGTCTCAAAACATGCTCAAAATCGATATTTTAGGTGCCCAAAAGTCGATATGTGCATGCATCTTCTGTACCCGTTTATATCTCAAATTCAGGCTCAAAACACCCGAAAATTCAATATTTTGGGGTCCCAGAAGCAATCTGTACATGCCTACTCAGTGCGAGAATATTTTCAAAATATAGGCTTAAAACATGCTAAAAATCGATCTTTTAGGTGCCAAAAAAACAATATCTCAAATTCAGTCCCAAAACACCCGAAAATTCGATATTTAGGGGTCCCAGAAGCGATCTGTACATGTCTACTCCGTGTCAGAGTATTTTCAAAATACATGCCCAAAACATGCTGAAAATCGGTATTTTAGATGCCCAAAGTCAATATGTGCATGTATCTTCTGTACCCGTTTATATCTCAAATTCAGGCTCAAAACACCCGAAAATTTGATATTTTGGGGTCCCAGAAGCAATCTGTACATGCCTACTCAGTGGTAGAATATTTTCAAAATATAGGCTAAAAACCTGCTAAAAATCGATCTTTTAGGTGCCAATAAGACGATATCTCAAATTCAGTCCCAAAACACCCAAAACTTCTATATTTAGGGGTCCCAAAAGCGATCTGTACATGCCTACTCCGTGTTAGAGTATTTTCAAAATACAGGCCAAAAACATACTGAAAATCGATGTTTTAGGTGCGAAAAAGTCGATATGTGCATGATTCTTCAGTACCCGTTTATATCTTAAATTCAGGCTCAAAACACCCGAAAATTCGATATTTTGGGGTCCCAGAAGCGATCTGTACATGCCTACTCCGTGTTAGAGTATTTTCAAAATACAGGCCAAAAACATACTGAAAATCGATCTTTTAGGTGCTCAAAAGTCGATATGTGCATGCATCTTCTGTACCCGTTTATATCTCAAATTCTGGCCCTAAACACCCGAAAATTTGATATTTTGGGGTCCCAGAAGCTATCTGTACATGCCTACTCCGTGTTAGAGTATTTTCAAAATTCAGACCCAAAACATGCTGAAAATCGATATTTTTGGTGCCCAAAGTCAATATGTGTATGCATCTTCTATACTCGTTTATATCTCAAATTCAGGCTCAAAACACCCGAAAATTCGATATTTTTGGGTCCCAGAAGCAATCTGTACATGCCTACTCAGTGCTAGAATATTTTCAAAATATAGGCTAAAAACATGTTAAAAATCGATCTTTTAGGTGCCAAAAAGTCGATATCTCAAATTCAGTCCCAAAACACCCGAAAATTCAATATTTTGTGGTCCCAGAAGCGATCAGTACATGCCTACTCAGTGCTAGAATGTTTTTAAAATATAGGTTCAAAACATGCTCAAAATCGATATTTTAGGTGCCCAAAAGTCGATATGTGCATGCATCTTCTGTACCCGTTTATATCTTAAACTCTGGCCCTAAACACCCAAAATACAATATTTTGGGGTCCCAGAAGCAATCTGTACATGCCTACTCAGTGCTAGAATATTTTCAAAATATAGGCTAAAAACATGCTAAAAATCGATATTTTAGGTGCCAAAAAGTCGATATCTCAAATTAAGGCGCAAAACACCCAAAAAATCGATCTTTAGGTGTCCCAAAAGCGATCTGTACATGCCTACTCCGTGTTAGAGTATTTTCAAAATACATGCCCAAAACATGCTCAAAATCGATGTTTTAGGTGCCAAAAAGTCGATATGTGCATGATTCTTCAGTACCCGTTTATATCTCAAATTCAGGCTCAAAACACCCGAAAATTCGATATTTTGGGGTCCCAGAAGCGATCTGTACATGCCTACTCCGTGTTAGAGTATTTTCAAAATACAGGCCAAAAACATACTGAAAATCGATCTTTTAGGTGCTCAAAAGTCGATATGTGCATGCATCTTCTGTACCCGTTTATATCTCAAATTCTGGCCCTAAACACCCGAAAATTCGATATTTTGGGGTCCCAGAAGCGATCTGTACATGCCTACTCAGTGCTAGAATATTTTCAAAATATAGGCTCAAAACAAGCTAAAAATCGATATTTTAGGTGCGTAAAAGCCATATCTCAAATTCAGGCCCAAAACCCCCGAAAATTTGATATTATGGGGTCCCAGAAGCGATCTGTACATGCCTACTTCGTGTTAGAGTATTTACAAAATACAGGCCCAAAACATGCTCAAAATCGATGTTTTAGGTGCCGAAAAGTCGATATGTGCATGCATCTTCAGTACCCGTTTATATCTCAAATTCAGGCTCAAAACACCCGAAAATTCGATATTTTGGGGTCCCAGAAGCGATCTGTACATGCCTACTCCGTGTTAGAGTATTTTCAAAATACATGCCCAAAACATGCTGAAAATCGATATTTTAGATGCCCAAAGTCAATATGTGCATGTATCTTCTGTACACGTTTATATCTCAAATTCAGGATCAAAACTCACGAAAATTCAATATTTTGGGGTCCCAGAAGCAATCTGTACATGCCTACTCAGTGCTAGAATGTTTTCAAAATATAGGCTAAAAACATGCTAAAAATCGATATTTTACGTGCCAAAAAGTCGATATCTAAAATTAAGGCCCAAAACACCCTAAAATTCGATATTTAGGGGTCCCAGAAGCGATCTGTACATGCCTACTCCGTTTTAGAGTATTTTCAAAATACAGGCCAAAAACATACTGAAAATCGATCCTTTAGGTGTCCAAAAGTCGATATGTGCATGCATCTTCTGTACCCGTTTATATCTCAAATTCTGGCCCTAAACACCAGAAAATTCGATATTTTTGGGTCCCAGAAGCGATCTGTACATGCCTAGTCAGTGCTAGAATGTTTTCAAAATATAAACTCAAAACATGCTCAAAATCGATATTTTAGGTGCCCAAAAGTCGATATGTGCATGCATCTTCTATACTCGTTTATATCTCAAATTCAAGCTCAAAACACCCAAAAAATTGGATATTTTTGGGTCCCAGAAGCGATCTGTACATGCCTACTCAGTGCTAGAATATTTTCAAAATATAGGCAAAAACCATGCTAAAAATCGATCTTTTAGGTGCCAAAAAGTCGATATCTCAAATTCAGTACCAAAACACCCGAAACTTCGATATTTAGGGGTCCCAGAAGCGATCTGGACATGCCAACTCCGTGTTACAGTATTTTCAAAATACATGCCCAAAACATGCTGAAAATCGGTATTTTAGATGCCCAAAGTCAATATGTGCATGTATCTTCTGTACTCGTTTATATCTCAAATTCAAGCTCAAAACACCCGAAAATTCGATATTTTGGGGTCCCAGAAGCAATCTGTACATGCCTACTCAGTGCTAGAATATTTTCAAAATATAGGCTAAAAACATACTAAAAATCGATCTTTTAGGTGCCAAAAACTCGATATCTCAAATTCAGTCCCAAAACACCCGAAAATTCAATATTTTGTGGTCCCAGAAGCGATCAGTACATGCCTACTCAGTGCTAGAATGTTTTTAAAATATAGGTTCAAAACATGCTCAAAATCGATATTTTAGGTGCCCAAAAGTCGATATGTGCATGCATCTTCTGTACCCGTTTATATCTCAAATTCAGGCTCAAAACACCCGAAATTTCAATATTTTGGGGTCCCAGAAGCAATCTGTACATGCCTACTCAGTGCTAGAATATTTTCAAAATATAGGCTAAAAACATACTAAAAATCGATCTTTTAGGTGCCAAAAACTCGATATCTCAAATTAATTCCCAAAACACCCGAAAATTCGATGTTTAGGGGTCCCAGAAGCGATCTGTACATGCCTACTCCGTGTTAGAGTATTTTCAAAATACAGGCCCAAAACATGCTCAAAATCGATGTTTTAGGTGCCCAAAAGTCGATATGTGCATGCATCTTCAGTACACGTTTATATCTCAAATTCAGGTTAAAAACACCCGAAAATTCGATATTTTGGGGTACCAGAAGCGATCTGTACATGCCTACTCCGTGTTAGAGTATTTTCAAAATACATGCCCAAAACATGCTGAAAATCGATATTATAGAAGCCCAAAGTCAATATGTGCATGTATCTTCTGTACCCGTTTATATCTCAAATTCAGGTTCAAAACACCCGAAAATTCAATATTTTGAGGTCCCAAAAGCAATCTGTACATGCCTACTCAGTGCTAGAATATTTTCAAAATATAGGCTAAAAATATGCTAAAAATCGATATTTTAGGTGCCAAAAAGTCGATATCTCAAAGTCAATCCCAAAACACCCGAAAATTCGATATTTAGGGATCCCAGAATCGATCTGTACATGCCTACTCCGTGTTAGAGTATTTTCAAAATACAGCCCAAAAACATGCTAAAAATCGATATTTTAGGTGCCAAAAAGTCGATATCTCAAATTAAGGCCCAAAACACCCGAAAATTCGATATTTAGGGGTCCCAGAAGCGATCTGTACATGCCTACTCCGTGTTAGAGTATTTTCAAATTACAGGCATAAAACATTCTCAAAATCGATGTTTTAGGTGTCAAAAAGTCGATATGTTCATGCATCTTCAGTACCCGTTTATATCACAAATTCAGTCATAAAACACCCGAAAATTCGATATTTAGAGGTCCCAGAAGCGATCTGTATATGCCTACTCCGTGTCAGAGTATTTTCAAAATACATGCCCAAAACATGCTGAAAATCGATATTTTAGATGCCCAAAGTCAATATGTGCAGGTATCTTCTGTACCCGTTTTTATCTCAAATTCAGTCTCAAAAAACCCGAAAATTTGATATTTTGGGGTCCCAGAAGCAATCTGTACATGCCTACTCAGTGGTTGAATATTTTCTAAATATAGGCTAAAAACCTGCGAATAATCGATCTTTTAGGTGCCAAAAAGTCGATATCTCAAATTCAGTCCCAAAACACCCAAAACTTCGATATTTAGGGGTCCCAAAAGCGATAAGTACGTGCCTACTCCGTGTTAGAGTATTTTCAAAATACAGGCCAAAAACATACTGAAAATCGATCTTTTAGGTGCCCAAAAGTCGATATGTGCATGCATCTTCTGTACCCGTTTATATCTTAAATTCTGGCCCTAAACACCCAAAAATTCAATATTTTGCTAGAAATTTTTTAAAATATAGGCTAAAAACATGCTAAAAATCGATATTTTAGGTGCCAAAAAGTCGATATCTCAAATTAAGGCCCAAAACACCCAAAAATTCGATATCTAGGGGTCCCAGAAGCGATCTGTACATGCCTACTCCGTGTTAGAGTATTTTCAAAATACATGCCCAAAACATGCTCAAAATCGATCTTTTAGGTGCTCAAAAGTCGATATGTGCATGATTCTTCAGTACCCGTTTATATCTCAAATTCTGGCCCTAAACACCCGAAAATTCGATATTTTGGGGTCCCAGAAGCTATCTGTACATGCCTACTCCGTGTTAGAGTATTTTCAAAATTCAGGCCCAAAACATGCTGAAAATCGATATTTTTGGTGCCCAAAGTCAATATGTGTATGCATCTTCTATACTCGTTTATATCTCAAATTCAGGCTCAAAACACCCGAAAATTCGATATTTTTGGGTCCCAGAAGCGATCTGTACATGCCTACTCAGTGCTAGAATGTTTTCAAAATATAGGCTAAAAACATGCTAAAAATCGATATTTTAGGTGCCAAAAAGTCGATATCTCAAATTCTGGCCCTAAACACCCGAAAATTCGATATTTTGGGGTCCCAGAAGCGATCTGTACATGCCTACTCCGTGTTAGAGTATTTTCAAAATTCAGGCCCAAAACATGCTCAAAATCGATATTTTTGGTGCCCAAAGTCAATATGTGTTAGCATCGTCTATACTCGTTTATATCTCAAATTCAGGCTCAAAACACCCGAAAATTCAATATTTTGGGGTCCCAGAAGCGATCTGTACATGCCTACTCAGTGCTAGAATGTTTTCAAAATATAGGCTAAAAACATGCTAAAAATCGATATTTTACGTGACAAAAAGTCGATATCTCAAATTCAGTCCCAAAACACCCGAAACTTCGATATTTATGGGTCCCAGAAGCGATCTGTACATGCCTTCTCCGAGTTAGAGTATTTTCAAAATACATGCCAAAAACATACTGAAAATCGATCTTTTAGGTGCTTAAAAATCGATATGTGCATGCATCTTCTGTACCCGTTTATATCTCAAATTCTGGCCCTAAACACCCGAAAATTCGATATTTTGGGGTCCCAGAAGCGATCTGTGTTAGAGTATTTTCAAAATTCAGGCCCAAAACATGCTCAAAATCGATATATTTGGTGCCCAAAGTCAATATGTGTTAGCATCTTCTATACTCGTTTATATCTCAAATTCAGGCTCAAAACACCCGAAAATTCGATATTTTGGGGTCCCAGAAGCGATCTGTACATGCCTACTCAGTGCTAGAATGTTTTCAAAATATAGGCTCAAAACATGCTCAAAATCGATATTTTAGGTGCCCAAAAGTCGATATGTGCATGCATCTTCTGTACCCGTTTATATCTCAAATTCAGGCTCAAAACACCCGAAAATTCAATATTTTGGGGTCCCAGAAGCAATCTGTACATGCCTACTCAGTGCGAGAATATTTTCAAAATATAGGCTAAAAACATGCTAAAAATCGATCTTTTAGGTGCCAAAAAAACAATATATCAAATTCAGTCCCAAAACACCCGAAAATTCGATATTTAGGGGTCCCAGAAGCGATCTGTACATGCCTACTCCGTGTCAGAGTATTTTCAAAATACATGCCCAAAACATGCTGAAAATCGGTATTTTAGATGCCCAAAGTCAATATGTGCATGTATCTTCTGTACCCGTTTATATCTCAAATTCAGGCTCAAAACACCCGAAAATTTGATATTTTGGGGTCCCAGAAGCAATCTGTACATGCCTACTCAGTGGTAGAATATTTTCAAAATATAGGCTAAAAACCTGCTAAAAATCGATCTTTTAGGTGCCAAAAAGACGATATCTCAAATTCAGTCCCAAAACACCCAAAACTTCTATATTTAGGGGTCCCAAAAGCGATCTGTACATGCCTACTCCGTGTTAGAGTATTTTCAAAATACAGGCCAAAAACATACTGAAAATCGATGTTTTAGGTGCGAAAAAGTCGATATGTGCATGATTCTTCAGTACCCGTTTATATCTCAAATTCAGGCTCAAAACACCCGAAAATTCGATATTTTAGGGTCCCAGAAGCGATCTGTACATGCCTACTACGTGTTAGAGCATTTTCAAAATACAGGCCAAAAACACACTGAAAATCGATCTTTTAGGTGCTCAAAAGTCGATATGTGCATGCATCTTCTGTACCCGTTTATATCTCAAATTCTGGCCCTAAACACCCGAAAATTTGATATTTTGGGGTCCCAGAAGCTATCTGTACATGCCTACTCCGTGTTAGAGTATTTTCAAAATTCAGGCCCAAAACATGCTGAAAATCGATATTTTTGGTGCCCAAAGTCAATATGTGTATGCATCTTCTATACTCGTTTATATCTCCAATTCAGGCTCAAAACACCCGAAAATTCGATATTTTTGGGTCCCAGAAGCAATCTGTACATGCCTACTCAGTGCTAGAATATTTTCAAAATATAGGCTAAAAACATGTTAAAAATCGATCTTTTAGGTGCCAAAAAGTCGATATCTCAAATTCAGTCACAAAACACCCGAAAATTCGATATTTAGGGGTCCCAGAAGCGATCTGTACATGCCTACTCCGTGTTAAGAGTATTTTTTAAAATTCAGGCCCAAAACATGCTGAAAATCGATATTTTTGGTGCCCAAAGTCAATATGTGTATGCATCTTCTATACTCGTTTATATCTCAAATTCAGGCTCAAAACACCCGAAAATTCGATATTTTTGGGTCCCAGAAGCGATCTGTACATGCCTACTCAGTGCTAGAATGTTTTCAAAATATAGGCTAAAAACATGCTAAAAATCGATATTTTAGGTGCCAAAAAGTCGATATCTCAAATTAAGGCCCAAAACACCCTAAAATTCGATATTTAGGGGTCCCAGAAGCGATCTGTACATGCCTACTCTGTTTCAGAGTATTTTCAAAATACAGGCCACAAACATACTGAAAATCGATCCGTTAGGTGCCCAAAAGTCGATATGTGCATGCATCTTCTGTACCCGTTTATATCTCAAATTCTGGCCCTATTCACCAGAAAATTCGATATTTTTGGGTCCCAGAAGCGATCTGTACATGCCTACTCAGTGCTAGAATGTTTTCAAAATATATACTCAAAACATGCTCAAAATCGACATTTTAGGTGCCCAAAAGTCGATATGTGCATGAATCTTCTATACTCGTTTATATCTCAAATTCAAGCTAAAAACACCCGAAAATTCGCTATTTTGGGGTCCCAGAAGCGATCTGTACATGCCTACTCAGTGCTAGAATATTTTCAAAATATAGGCTCAAAACATGCTAAAAATCGATATTTTAGGTGCCAAAAAGTCGATATCTCAAATTCAGTCCCAAAACACCCGAAAATTCGATATTTTGGGGTCCCAGAAGCTATCTGTACATGCCTACTCCGTGTTAGAGTATTTTCAAAATTCAGGCCCAAAACATGCTCAAAATCGATATTTTTGGTGCCCAAAGTCAATATGTGTTAGCATCGTCTATACTCGTTTATATCTCAAATTCAGGCTCAAAACACCCGAAAATTCGATATTTTGGGGTCCCAGAAGCGATCTGTACATGCCTACTCAGTGCTAGAATGTTTTCAAAATATAGGCTCAAAACATGCTCAAAATCGATATTTTAGGTGCCCAAAAGTCGATATGTGCATGCATCTTCTGTACCCGTTTATATCTCAAATTCAGGCTCAAAACACCCGAAAATTCAATATTTTGGGGTCCCAGAAGCAATCTGTACATGCCTACTCAGTGCTAGAATATTTTCAAAATATAGGCTAAAAACATGCTAAAAATCGATTTTTTCGTGACAAAAAGTCGATATCTCAAATTCAGTCCCAAAACACCCGAAACTTCGATATTTATGGGTCCCAGAAGCGATCTGTACATGCCTACTCCGTGTTAGAGTATTTTCAAAATACAGGCCAAAAACATACTGAAAATCGATCTTTTAGGTGCTTAAAAATCGATATGTGCATGCATCTTCTGTACCCGTTTATATCTCAAATTCTGGCCCTAAACACCCGAAAATTCGATATTTTGGGGTCCCAGAAGCGATCTGTGTTAGAGTATTTTCAAAATTCAGGCCCAAAACATGCTCAAAATCGATATATTTGGTGCCCAAAGTCAATATGTGTTAGCATCATCTATACTCGTTTATATCTCAAATTCAGGCTCAAAACACCCGAAAATTCGATATTTTGGGGTCCCAGAAGCGATCTGTACATGCCTACACAGTGCTAGAATGTTTTCAAAATATAGTCTCAAAACATGCTCAAAATCGATATTTTAGGTGCCCAAAAGTCGATATGTGCATGCATCTTCTGTACCCGTTTATATCTCAAATTCAGGCTCAAAACACCCGAAAATTCAATATTTTGGGGTCCCAGAAGCAATCTGTACATGCCTACTCAGTGCGAGAATATTTTCAAAATATAGGCTTAAAACATGCTAAAAATCGATCTTTTAGGTGCCAAAAAAACAATATCTCAAATTCAGTCCCAAAACACCCGAAAATTCGATATTTAGGGGTCCCAGAAGCGATCTGTACATGTCTACTCCGTGTCAGAGTATTTTCAAAATACATGCCCAAAACATGCTGAAAATCGGTATTTTAGATGCCCAAAGTCAATATGTGCATGTATCTTCTGTACCCGTTTATATCTCAAATTCAGGCTCAAAACACCCGAAAATTTGATATTTTGGGGTCCCAGAAGCAATCTGTACATGCCTACTCAGTGGTAGAATATTTTCAAAATATAGGCTAAAAACCTGCTAAAAATCGATCTTTTAGGTGCCAAAAAGACGATATCTCAAATTCAGTCCCAAAACACCCAAAACTTCTATATTTAGGGGTCCCAAAAGCGATCTGTACATGCCTACTCCGTGTTAGAGTATTTTCAAAATACAGGCCAAAAACATACTGAAAATCGATGTTTTAGGTGCGAAAAAGTCGATATGTGCATGATTCTTCAGTACCCGTTTATATCTTAAATTCAGGCTCAAAACACCCGAAAATTCGATATTTTGGGGTCCCAGAAGCGATCTGTACATGCCTACTCCGTGTTAGAGTATTTTCAAAATGCAGGCCAAAAACATACTGAAAATCGATCTTTTAGGTGCTCAAAAGTCGATATGTGCATGCATCTTCTGTACCCGTTTATATCTCAAATTCTGGCCCTAAACACCCGAAAATTTGATATTTTGGGGTCCCAGAAGCTATCTGTACATGCCTACTCCGTGTTAGAGTATTTTCAAAATTCAGACCCAAAACATGCTGAAAATCGATATTTTTGGTGCCCAAAGTCAATATGTGTATGCATCTTCTATACTCGTTTATATCTCCAATTCAGGCTCAAAACACCCGAAAATTCGATATTTTTGGGTCCCAGAAGCAATCTGTACATGCCTACTCAGTGCTAGAATATTTTCAAAATATAGGCTAAAAACATGTTAAAAATCGATCTTTTAGGTGCCAAAAA
Organism: Petrolisthes cinctipes; assembly: GCA_033782935.1. Taxonomy (NCBI): domain Eukaryota; kingdom Metazoa; phylum Arthropoda; class Malacostraca; order Decapoda; family Porcellanidae; genus Petrolisthes; species Petrolisthes cinctipes. The sequence continues at coordinate 868,907 of JAWQEG010001675.1, forward strand.
GTCGATATCTCAAATTCAGTCACAAAACACCCGAAAATTCGATATTTAGGGGTCCCAGAAGCGATCTGTACATGCCTACTCCGTGTTAGAGTATTTTCAAAATACAGGCCAAAAACATACTGAAAATCGATCTTTTAGGTGCCCAAAAGTCGATATGTGCATGCAACTTCTGTACCCGTTTATATCTTAAACTCTGGCCCTAAACACCCAAAATACAATATTTTGGGGTCCCAGAAGCAATCTGTACATGCCTACTCAGTGCTAGAATATTTTCAAAATATAGGCTAAAAACATGCTAAAAATCGATATTTTAGGTGCCAAAAAGTCGATATCTCAAATTAAGGCGCAAAACACCCAAAAAATCGATCTTTAGGTGTCCCAAAAGCGATCTGTACATGCCTACTCCGTGTTAGAGTATTTTCAAAATACATGCCCAAAACATGCTCAAAATCGATGTTTTAGGTGCCAAAAAGTCGATATGTGCATGATTCTTCAGTACCCGTTTATATCTCAAATTCAGGCTCAAAACACCCGAAAATTCGATATTTTGGGGTCCCAGAAGCGATCTGTACATGCCTACTCCGTGTTAGAGTATTTTCAAAATACAGGCCAAAAACATACTGAAAATCGATCTTTTAGGTGCTCAAAAGTCGATATGTGCATGCATCTTCTGTACCCGTTTATATCTCAAATTCTGGCCCTAAACACCCGAAAATTCGATATTTTGGGGTCCCAGAAGCGATCTGTACATGCCTACTCAGTGCTAGAATATTTTCAAAATATAGGCTCAAAACAAGCTAAAAATCGATATTTTAGGTGCGTAAAAGCCATATCTCAAATTCAGGCCCAAAACCCCCGAAAATTCGATATTATGGGGTCCCAGAAGCGATCTGTACATGCCTACTCCGTGTTAGAGTATTTACAAAATACAGGCCCAAAACATGCTCAAAATCGATGTTTTAGGTGCCGAAAAGTCGATATGTGCATGCATCTTCAGTACCCGTTTATATCTCAAATTCAGGCTCAAAACACCCGAAAATTCGATATTTTGGGGTCCCAGAAGCGATCTGTACATGCCTACTCAGTGTTAGAGTATTTTCAAAATACATGCCCAAAACATGCTGAAAATCGATATTTTAGATGCCCAAAGTCAATATGTGCATGTATCTTCTGTACACGTTTATATCTCAAATTCAGGATCAAAACTCACTAAAATTCAATATTTTGGGGTCCCAGAAGCAATCTGTACATGCCTACTCAGTGCTAGAATGTTTTCAAAATATAGGCTAAAAACATGCTAAAAATCGATATTTTACGTGCCAAAAAGTCGATATCTAAAATTAAGGCCCAAAACACCCTAAAATTCGATATTTAGGGGTCCCAGAAGCGATCTGTACATGCCTACTCCGTTTTAGAGTATTTTCAAAATACAGGCCAAAAACATACTGAAAATCGATCCTTTAGGTGTCCAAAAGTCGATATGTGCATGCATCTTCTGTACCCGTTTATATCTCAAATTCTGGCCCTAAACACCAGAAAATTCGATATTTTTGGGTCCCAGAAGCGATCTGTACATGCCTAGTGAGTGCTAGAATGTTTTCAAAATATAAACTCAAAACATGCTCAAAATCGATATTTTAGGTGCCCAAAAGTCGATATGTGCATGCATCTTCTATACTCGTTTATATCTCAAATTCAAGCTCAAAACACCCAAAAAATTGGATATTTTTGGGTCCCAGAAGCGATCTGTACATGCCTACTCAGTGCTAGAATATTTTCAAAATATAGGCAAAAACCATGCTAAAAATCGATCTTTTAGGTGCCAAAAAGTCGATATCTCAAATTCAGTACCAAAACACCCGAAACTTCGATATTTAGGGGTCCCAGAAGCGATCTGTACATGCCTACTCCGTGTTAGAGTATTTTCAAAATACAGGCCAAAAACATACTGAAAATCGATCTTTTAGGTGCTCTAAAGTCGATATGTGCATGCATCTTCTGTACCCGTTTATATGTCAAATTCTGGCCCTAAACACCCGAAAATTCGATATTTTTGGGTCCCAGAAGCGATCTGGACATGCCAACTCCGTGTTACAGTATTTTCAAAATACATGCCCAAAACATGCTGAAAATCGATATTTTAGATGCCCAAAAGTCAATATTCTTCTGTACCCGTTTATATCTCAAATTCAGGCTCAAAACTCCCGAAAATTCAATATTTTGGGGTCCCAGAAGCGATCTGTACATGCCTACTCAGTGCTAGAATATTTTCAAAATATAGGCTCAAAACATGCTAAAAATCGATATTTTAGGTGCGTAAAAGCCATATATCAAATTCAGGCCCAAAACACCCGAAAATTCGATATTATGGGGTCCCAGAAGCGATCTGTACATGCCTATTCCGTGTTAGAGTATTTACAAAATACAGGCCCAAAACATGCTCAAAATCGATGTTTTAGGTGCCGAAAAGTCGATATGTGCATGCATCTTCAGTACCCGTTTATATCTCAAATTCAGGCTCAAAACACCCGAAAATTCGATATTTTGGGGTCCCAGAAGCGATCTGTACATGCCTACTCAGTGTTAGAGTATTTTCAAAATACATGCCCAAAACATGCTGAAAATCGATATTTTAGATGCCCAAAGTCAATATGTGCATGTATCTTCTGTACCCGTTTATATCTCAAATTCAGGCTCAAAACACCCGAAAATTCAATATTTTGGGGTCCCAGAAGCAATCTGTACATGCCTACTCAGTGGTAGAATATTTTCAAAATATAGGCTAAAAACATGCTAAAAATCGATATTTTAGGTGCCAAAAAGTCGATATCTCAAATTTAGTCCCAAAACCCCCGAAACTTCGATATTTAGGGGTCCCAGAAGCGATCTGTACATGCCTACTTCGTGTTAGAGTATTTTCAATATACAGGCCAAAAACATACTGAAAATCGATCTTTTAGGTGCTCAAAAATCGATATGTGCATGCATCTGCTGTACCCGTTTATATCTCAAATTCTGGCCCTAAACACCCGAAAATTCGATATTTTGGGGTCCCAGAAGCGATCTGTAAATGCCTACTCCGTGTTAGAGTATTTTCAAAATTCAGGCCCAAAACATGCTCAAAATCGATATTTTTGGTGCCCAAAGTCAATATGTGTTAGTATCGTCTATACTCGTTTATATCTCAAATTAAGGCTCAAAACACCCGAAAATTCGATATTTTGGGGTCCCAGAAGCGATCTGTACATGCCTACTCAGTGCTAGAATGTTTTCAAAATATAGGCTCAAAACATGCTCAAAATCGATATTTTGGGTGCCCAAAAGTCGATATGTGCATGCATCTTCTGTACCCGTTTATATCTCAAATTCAGGCTCAAAACACCCGAAAATTCAATATTTTGGGTTCCCAGAAGCAATCTGTACATGCCTACTCAGTGTCAGAGTATTTTCAAAATACATGCCTAAAACATGCTGAAAATCGATATTTTAGATGCCCAAAGTCAATATGTGCATGTATCTTCTGTACCCGTTTATATCTCAAATTCAGGCTCAAAACACCCGAAAATTTGATATTTTGGGGTCCCAGAAGCAATCTGTACATGCCTACTCAGTGGTAGAATATTTTCAAAATATAGGCCAAAAACCTGCTCAAAATCGATCTTTAAGGTGCCAAAAAGTCGATATCTCAAATTCAGTCCCAAAACACCCAAAACTTCGATATTTAGGGGGTCCCAAAAGCGATCTGTACATGCCTACTCCGTGTTAGAGTATTTTCAAAATACAGGCCAAAAACATACTGAAAATCGATCTTTTAGGTGCCCAAAAGTCGATATGTGCATGCATCTTCTGTACCCGTTTATATCTTAAATTCTGGCCCTATACACCCAAAATTCAATATTTTGGGGTCCCAGAAGCAATCTGTACATGCCTACTCAGTGCTAGAATATTTTCAAAATATAGGCTAAAAACATGCTAAAAATCGATATTTTAGGTTCCAAAAGGTCGATATCTCAAATTAAGGCCCAAAACACCCAAAATTCGATATTTAGGGGTCCCAGAAGCGATCTGTACATGCCTACTCCGTGTTAGAGTATTTTCAAAATACATGCCCAAAAACTGCTCAAAATCGATGTTTTAAGTGCCAAAAAGTCGATATGTGCATGATTCTTCAGTACCCGTTTATATCTCAAATTCAGGCTCAAAACACCCGAAAATTCGATATTTTGGGGTCCCAGAAGCGATCTGAACATGCCTACTCCGTGTTAGAGTATTTTCAAAATACAGGCCAAAAACATACTGAAAATCGATCTTTTAGGTGCTCAAAAGTCGATATGTGCATGCATCTTCTGTACCCGTTTATATCTCAAATTCTGGCCCTAAACACCCGAAAATTCGATATTTTGGGGTCCCAGAAGCTATATGTACATGCCTACTCCGTGTTAGAGTATTTTCAAAATTCAGGCCCAAAACATGCTGAAAATCGATATTTTTGGTGCCCAAAGTCAATATGTGTATGCATCTTCTATACTCGTTTATATCTCAAATTCAGGCTCAAAACACCCGAAAATTCGATATTTTTGGGTCCCAGAAGCGATCTGTACATGCCTACTCAGTGCTAGAATGTTTTCAAAATATAGGCTAAAAACATGCTAAAAATCGATATTTTAGGTGCCAAAAAGTCGATATCTCAAATTAAGGCCCAAAACACCCTAAAATTCGATATTTAGGGGTCCCAGATGCGATCTGTACATGCCTACTCTGTTTTAGAGTATTTTCAAAATACAGGCCACAAACATACTGAAAATCGATCCGTTAGGTGCCCAAAAGTCGATATGTGCATGCATCTTCTGTACCCGTTTATATCTCAAATTCTGGCCCTAAACACCAGAAAATTCGATATTTTTGGGTCCCAGAAGCGATCTGTACATGCCTACTCAGTGCTAGAATGTTTTCAAAATATAAACTCAAAACATGCTCAAAATCGATATTTTAGGTGCCCAAAAGTCGATATGTGCATTTATCTTCTAAACTCGTTTATATCTCAAATTCAAGCTCAAAACACCCGAAAATTCGATATTTTGGGGTCCCAGAAGCGATCTGTACATGCCTACTCAGTGCTAGAATATTTTCAAAATATAGGCTAAAAACATGCTAAAAATCGATATTCTAGGTGCCAAAAAGTCGATATCTCAAATTCAGTCCCAAAACACCCGAAACTTCGATATTTAGGGGTCCCAGAAGCGATCTGTACATGCCTACTCCGTGTTAGAGTATTTTCAAAATACAGGCCAAAAACATACTGAAAATCGATCTTTTAGGTGCTCTAAAGTCGATATGTGCATGCATCTTCTGTACCCGTTTATATCTCAAATTCTGGCCCTAAACACCCGAATATTCGATATTTTGGGGTCCCAGAAGCTATCTGTAATTGCCTACTCCCTGTTAGAGTATTTTCAAAATTCAGGCCCAAAACATGCTGAAAATCGATATTTTTGGTGCCCAAATTCAATATGTGTATGCATCTTCTATACTCGTTTATATCTCAAATTCAGGCTCAAAACACCCGAAAATTCGATATTTTTGGGTCCCAGAAGCGATCTGTACATGCCTACTCAGTGCTAGAATGTTTTCAAAATACAGGCTAAAAACATGCTAAAAATCGATATTTTAGGTGCCAAAAAGTCGATATCTCAAATTCAGTCCCAAAACACCCGAAACTTCGATATTTAGGGGTCCCAGAAGCGATCTGTACATGCCTAGTCCGTGTTAGAGTATTTTCAAAATACAGGCCAAAAACATACTGAAAATCGATCTTTTAGGTGCTCTAAACTCGATATGTGCATGCATCTTCTGTACCCGTTTATATCTCAAATTCAGGCCCTAAACACCCGAAAATTCGATATTTTTGGGTCCCAGAAGCGATCTGTACATGCCAACTCCGTGTTAGAGTATTTTAAAAATACATGCCCAAAACATGCTGAAAATCGATATTTTAGATGCCCAAAAGTCAATATTCTTCTGTACCCGTTTATATCTCAAATTCAGGCTCAAAACACCTGAAAATTCAATTTTTGGGGGACAAAGAAGCGATCTGTACATGCCTACTCAGTGCTAGAATATTTTCAAAATATAGGCTCAAAACAAGCTAAAAATCGATATTTTAGGTGCGTAAAAGCCATATCTCAAATTCAGGCCCAAAACCCCCGAAAATTCGATATTATGGGGTCCCAGAAGCGATCTGTACATGCCTACTCCGTGTTAGAGTATTTACAAAATACAGGCCCAAAACATGCTCAAAATCGATTTTTTAGGTGCCGAAAAGTCGATATGTGCATGCATCTTCAGTACCCGTTTATATCTCAAATTCAGGCTCAAAACACCCGAAAATTCGATATTTTGGAGTCCCATAAGCGATCTGTACATGCCTACTCCGTGTTAGAGTATTTTCAAAATACATGCCCAAAACATGCTGAAAATCGATATTTTAGATGCCCAAAGTCAATATGTGCATGTATCTTCTGTACACGTTTATATCTCAAATTCAGGCTCAAAACTCACGAAAATTCAATATTTTGGGGTCCCAGAAGCAATCTGTACATGCCTACTCAGTGCTAGAATGTTTTCAAAATATAGGCTAAAAACATGCTAAAAATCGATATTTTACGTGCCAAAAAGTCGATATCTCAAATTAAGGCCCAAAACACCCTAAAATTCGATATTTAGGGGTCCCAGAAGCGATCTGTACATGCCTACTCCGTTTTAGAGTATTTTCAAAATACAGGCCAAAAACATACTGAAAATCGATCCTTTAGGTGCCCAAAAGTCGATATGTGCATGTATCTTCTGTACCCGTTTATATCTCAAATTCTGGCCCTAAACACCAGAAAATTCGATTTTTTTGGGTCCCAGAAGCGATCTGTACATGCCTAGTCAGTGCTAGAATTTTTTCAAAATATAAACTCAAAACATGCTCAAAATCGATATTGTAGGTGCCCAAAAGTCGATATGTGCATGCATCTTCTATACTCGTTTATATCTCAAATTCAAGCTCAAAACACCCCAAAAATTGGATATTTTTGGGTCCCAGAAGCGATCTGTACATGCCTACTCAGTGCTAGAATATTTTCAAAATATAGGCAAAAACCATGCTTAAAATCGATATTTTAGGTGCCAAAAAGTCGATATCTCAAATTCAGTACCAAAACACCCGAAACTTCGATATTTAGGGGTCCCAGAAGCGATCTGTACATGCCTACTCCGTGTTAGAGTATTTTCAATATTCAGGCCAAAAACATACTGAAAATCGATCTTTTAGGTGCTCTAAAGTCGATATGTGCATGCATCTTCTGTACCCGTTTATATCTCAAATTCTGGCCCTAAACACCCGAAAATTCGATATTTTTGGGTCCCGGAAGCGATCTGTACATGCCAACTCCGTGTTACAGTATTTTCAAAATACATGCCCAAAACATGCTGAAAATCGATATTTTAGATGCCCAAAAGTCAATATTCTTCTGTACCCGTTTATATCTCAAATTCAGGCTCAAAACACCGGAAAATTCAATATTTTGGGGTCCCAGAAGCAATCTGTACATGCCTACTCAGTGCTAGAATATTTTCAAAATATAGGCTAAAAACATGCTAAAAATCGATATTTTACGTGCCAAAAAGTCGATATTTCAAATTTAGTCCCAAAACACCCGAAAATTCGATATTTAGGGGTCCCAGAAGCGATCTGTAAATGCCTACTCCGTGTTAGAGTATTTTCAATATACAGGCCAAAAACATACTGAAAATCGATCTTTTAGGTGCCGAAAAGTCGATATGTGCATGCATCTTCTGTACCCGTTTATATCTCAAATTCTGGCCCTAAACACCCGAAAATTCGATATTTTTGGGTCCCAGAAGCGATATGTACATGCCTACTCAGTGCTAGAATGTTTTCTAAATATAGGCTCAAAACATGCTCAAAATCGATATTTTAGGTGCCCAAAAGTCGATATGTGCATGCATCTTCTGTACTCGTTTATATCTCAAATTCAAGCTCAAAACACCCGAAAATTCGATATTTTGGAGTCCCAGAATCGATCTGTACATGCCTACTCAGTGCTAGAATATTTTCAAAATATAGGCTCAAAACATGCTAAAAATCGATGTTTCAGGTGCGTAAAGGCGATATATCAAATTCAGGCTCAAAACACCCGAAAATTCGATATTTTGGGGTCCCAGAAGCGATCTGTACATGCCTTTTCAGTGCTAGAATATTTTAAAAATATAGGCTAAAAACATGCTAAAAATCGATATTTTAGGTGCGTAAAGGCGATATCTCAAATTCAGGCCCAAAACACCCTAAAATTCGATATTTTGGGGTCCCATAAGCGATCTGTACATGCCTACTCCGTGTTAGAGTATTTTCAAAATACAGGCCCAAAACATGCTCAAAATCGATGTTTTAGGTGCCAAAAAGTCGATATGTGCATGCATCTTCAGTACCCGTTTATATCTCAAATTCAGGCTCAAAACACCCGAAAATTCAATATTTTGGGGTCCCAGAAGCAATCTGTACATGCCTACTCAGTGATAGAATATTTTCAAAATATAGGCTAATAACATGCTAAAAATCGACTTTTTAGGTGCCAAAAAGTCGATATCTCAAATTCAGTCCCAAAACACCCGAAAATTCGATATTTTGGTGTCCCAGAAGCGATCTGTACATGCCTACTCAGTGCTAGAATGTTTTCAAAATATAGTCTCAAAACATGCTCAAAATCGATATTTTAGGTGCCCAAAAGTCGATATGTGCATGCATCTTCTGTATCCGTTTATATCTCAAATTCTAACCCTAAACACCCGAAAAATCGATATTTTGGGGTCCCAGAAGCGATCTGTACATGCCTACTCCGTGTTAGAGTATTTTCAAAATTCAGGCCCAAAACATGCTGAAAATCGATATTTTTGGTGCCCAAAGTCAATATGTGAATGCATATACTATACTCGTTTATATCTCAAATTCAGGCTCAAAACACCCGAAAATTCGATATTTTGGGGTCCCAGAAGCGATCTGTACATGCCTACTCCGTGCTAGAGTATTTTCAAAATACATGCTCAAAACATGCTAAAAATCGATATTTTAGATGCCCAAAGTCAATATGTGCATGTATCTTCTTTACCCGTTTATATCTCAAATTCAGGCTCAAAACACCCGAAAATTCAATATTTAGGGGTCCCAGAAGCAATCTGTACATGCCTACTCAGTGCTAGAATGTTTTCAAAATATAGGCTAAAAACATGCTAAAAATCGATATTTTAAGTGCCAAAGAGTCGATATCTCAAATTAAGGCCCAAAACACCCGAAAATTCGATATTTAGGGGTTCCAGAAGCGATCTGTACATGCCTACTCAGTGCTAGAATGTTTTCAAAATATAGGCTCAAAACATGCTCAAAATCGATATTTTAGGTGCCCAATATTCGATATGTGCATGCATCTTCTGTACTCGTTTATATCTCAAATTCAAGCTCAAAACACCCGAAAATTCAATATTTTGGGGTCCCAGAAGCGATCTGTACATACCTACTCAGTGCTAGAATATTTTCAAAATATAGGCTCAAAACATGCTAAAAAACGATATTTTTGGTGCGTAAAGGCGAAATCTCAAATTCAGGCCCAAAACACCCGAAAATTCGATATTTAGGGGTCCCAGAAGCGATCTGTACATGCCTACTCCGTGTTAGAGTATTTTCAAAATACATGCCTAAAACATGCTCAAAATCGATGTTTTAAGTGCCAAAAAGTCGATATGTGCTTGATTCTTCAGTACCCGTTTATATCTCAAATTCAGGCTTAAAACACCCGAAAATTCGATATTTTGGGGTCCCAGAAGCGATCTGTACATGCCTACTCCGTGTTAGAGTATTTTCAAAATACAGGCCAAAAACATACTGAAAATCGATCTTTTAGGTGCTCAAAAGTCGATATGTGCATGCATCATCTGTACCCGTTTATATATCAAATTCTGGCCCTAAACACCCGAAAATTCGATATTTTGGAGTCCCAGAAGCGATCTGTACATGCCTACTCCGTGTTAGAGTATTTTCAAAATACAGGCCCAAAACATGCTCAAAATCGATGTTTTAAGTGCCCAAAAGTCTATATGTGCATGCATCTTCAGTACCCGTTTATATCTCAAATTCAGGCTCAAAACACCCGAAAATTCGATATTTAGGGGTCCCAAAAGCGATCTGTACATGCCTACTCCGTGTTAGAGTATTTTCAAAATACATGCCCAAAACATGCTGAAAATCGATATTTTAGATGCCCAAAGTCAATATGTGCATGTATCTTCTGTACACGTTTATATCTCAAATTCAGGCTCAAAACTCACGAAAATTCAATATTTTGGGGTCCCAGTGCTAGAATATTTTCAAAATATAGGCTAAAAACATGCTAAAAATCGATCTTTTAGGTGCCAAAAAGTCGATATCTCAAATTCAGTCCCAAAACACCCGAAAATTCGATATTTTGGGGTCCCAGAAGCGATCTGTACATGCCTACTCCGTGTTTGAGTATTTTCAAAATACAGGCCCAAAACATGCTCAAAATCGATGTTTTAGGTGCCGAAAAGTCGATATGTGCATGCATCTTCAGTACCCGTTTATATCTCAAATTCAGGCTCAAAACACCCGAAAATTCGATATTTTGTGGTCCCAGAAGCGATCTGTACATGCCTACTCCGTGTTAGAATATTTTCAAAATACATGCCTAAAACATGCTGAAAATCGATATTTTAGATGCCCAAAGTGCATGTATCTTCTGTACACGTTTATATCTCAAATTCAGGCTCAAAACACCCGAAAATTCAATATTTTGGGGTCCCAGAAGCAATCTGTACATACCTACTCAGTGCTAGAATATTTTCAAAATATAGGCTAAAAACATGCTAAAAATCGATATTTTAGGTGCCAAAAAGTCGATATCTCAAATTTAGTCCCAAAACCCCCGAAACTTCGATATTTAGGGGTCCCAGAAGCGATCTGTACATGCCTACTCCGTGTTAGAGTATTTTCAATATACAGGCCAAAAACATACTGAAAATCGATCTTTTAGGTGCTCAAAAATCGATATGTGCATGCATCTGCTGTATCCGTTTATATCTCAAATTCTGGCCCTAAACACCCGAAAATTCGATATTTTGGGGTCCCAGAAGCGATCTGTACATGCCTACTCCGTGTTAGAGTATTTTCAAAATTCAGGCCCAAAACATGCTCAAAATCGATATTTTTGGTGCCCAAAGTCAATATGTGTTAGCATCGTCTATACTCGTTTATATCTCAAATTCAGGCTCAAAACACCCGAAAATTCGACATTTTGGGGTCCCAGAAGCGATCTGTACATGCCTACTCAGTGCTAGAATGTTTTCAAAATATAGGCTCAAAACATGCTCAAAATCGATATTTTAGGTGCCCAAAAGTCGAAATGTGCATGCATCTTCTGTACCCGTTTATATCTCAAATTCAGGCTCAAAACACCCGAAAATTCAATATTTTGGGTTCCCAGAAGCAATCTGTACTTGCCTACTCAGTGCTAGAATACTTTCAAAATATAGGCTAAAAACATGCTAAAAATCGATCTTTTAGGTGCAAAAAAGTCGATATCTCAAATTCAGGCCCAAAACACCCGAAAATTCGATATTTAGGGGTCCCAGAAGCGATCTGTACATGCCTACTCCGTGTCAGAGTATTTTCAAAATATATGCCTAAAACATGCTGAAAATCGATATTTTAGATGCCCAAAGTCAATATGTGCATGTATCTTCTGTACCCGTTTATATCTCAAATTCAGGCTCAAAACACCCGAAAATTTGATATTTTGGGGTCCCAGAAGCAATCTGTACATGCCTACTCAGTGGTAGAATATTTTCAAAATATAGGCTAAAAACCTGCTCAAAATCGATCTTTTAGGTGCCAAAAAGTCGATATCTCAAATTCAGTCCCAAAACACCCAAAACTTCGATATTTAGGGGTCCCAAAAGCGATCTGTACATGCCTACTCCGTGTTACAGTATTTTCAAAATACAGGCCAAAAACATACTGAAAATCGATCTTTTAGGTGCCCAAAAGTCGATATGTGCATGCATCTTCTGTACCCGTTTCTATCTTAAATTCTGGCCATAAACACCCAAAATTCAATATTTTGGGGTCCCACAAGCAATCTGTACATGCCTACTCAGTGCTAGAATATTTTCAAAATATAGGCTAAAAACATGCTAAAAATCGATATTTTAGGTGCCAAAAGGTCGATATCTCAAATTAAGGCCCAAAACACCCAAAATTCGATATTTAGGGGTCCCAGAAGAGATCTGTACATGCCTACTCCGTGTTAGAGTATTTTCAAAATACATGCCCAAAACATGCTCAAAATCGATGTTTTAAGTGCCAAAAAGTCGAATTGTGCATGATTCTTCAGTACCCGTTTATATCTCGAATTCAGGCTCAAAACACCCGAAAATTCGATATTTTGGGGTCCCAGAAGCGATCTGTACATGCCTACTCCGTGTTAGAGTATTTTCAAAATACATGCCCAAAACATGCTCAAAATCGATGTTTTAAGTGCCAAAGAGTCGATATGTGCATGCATCTGCTGTACCCGTTTATATCTCAAATTCTGGCCCTAAACACCCGAAAATTCGATATTTTGGGATCCCAGAAGCGATCTGTACATGCCTACTCCGTGTTAGAGTATTTTCAAAATTCAGGCCCAAAACATGCTCAAAATCGATATTTTTGGTGCCCAAAGTCAATATTTGTTAGCATCGTCTATACTCGTTTATATCTCAAATTCAGGCTCAAAACACCCGAAAATTCGACATTTTGGGGTCCCAGAAGCGATCTGTACATGCCTACTCAGTGCTAGAATGTTTTCTAAATATAGGCTCAAAACATGCTCAAAATCGATATTTTAGGTGCCCAAAAGTCGAAATGTGCATGCATCTTCTGTACCCGTTTATATCTCAAATTCAGGCTCAAAACACCCGAAAATTCAATATTTCGGGTTCCCAGAAGCAATCTGTACATGCCTACTCAGTGCTAGAATACTTTCAAAATATAGGCTAAAAACATGCTAAAAATCGATCTTTTAGGTGCCAAAAAGTCGATATCTCAAATTCAGTCCCAAAACACCCGAAAATTCGATATTTAGGGGTCCCAGAAGCGATCTGTACATGCCTACTCCGTGTCAGAGTATTTTCAAAATACATGCCTAAAACATGCTGAAAATCGATATTTTAGATGCCCAAAGTCAATATGTGCATGTATCTTCTGTACCCGTTTATATCTCAAATTCAGGCTCAAAACACCCGAAAATTTGATATTTTGGGGTCCCAGAAGCAATCTGTACATGCCTACTCAGTGGTAGAATATTTTCAAAATATAGGCTAAAAACCTGCTCAAAATCGATCTATTAGGTGCCAAAAAGTCGATATCTCAAATTCAGTCCCAAAACACCCAAAACTACGATATTTAGGGGTCCCAAAAGCGATCTGTACATGCCTACTCCGTGTTACAGTATTTTCAATATACAGGCCAAAAACATACTGAAAATCGATCTTTTAGGTGCCCAAAAGTCGATATGTGCATGCATCTTCTGTACCCGTTTATATCTTAAATTCTGGCCCTAAACACCCAAAATTCAATATTTTGGGGTCCCACAAGCAATCTGTACATGCCTACTCAGTGCTAGAATATTTTCAAAATATAGGCTAAAAACATGCTAAAAATCGATATTTTAGGTGCCAAAAGGTCGATATCTCAAATTAAGACCCAAAACACCCAAAATTCGATATTTAGGGGTCCCAGAAGCGATCTGTACATGCCTACTCCTTGTTAGAGTATTTTCAAAATACATGCCCAAAACATGCAAAAAATCGATGTTTTAAGTGCCAAAAAGTCGAATTGTGCATGATTCTTCAGTACCCGTTTATATCTCAAATTCAGGCTCAAAACACCCGAAAATTCGATATTTTGGGGTCCCAGAAGCGATCTGTACATGCCTACTCCGTGTTAGAGTATTTTCAAAATACATGCCCAAAACATGCTCAAAATCGATGTTTTAAGTGCCAAAAAGTCGATATGTGCATGCATCTGCTGTACCCGTTTATATCTCAAATTCTGGCCCTAAACACCCGAAAATTCGATATTTTGGGGTCCCAGAAGCGATCTGTACATGCCTACTCCGTTTTAGAGTATTTTCAAAATTCAGGCCCAAAACATGCTCAAAATCGATATTTTTGGTGCCCAAAGTCAATATGTGTTAGCATCGTCTATACTCGTTTATATCTCAAATTCAGGCTCAAAACACCCTAAAATTCGACATTTTGGGGTCCCAGAAGCGATCTGTACATGCCTACTCAGTGCTAGAATGTTTTCAAAATATAGGCTCAAAACATGCTCAAAATCGATATTTTAGGTGCCCAAAAGTCGAAATGTGCATGCATCTTCTGTACCCGTTTATATCTCAAATTCAGGCTCAAAACACCCGAAAATTCAATATTTCGGGTTCCCAGAAGCAATCTGTACATGCCTACTCAGTGCTAGAATACTTTCAAAATATAGGCTAAAAACATGCTAAAAATCGATCTTTTAGGTGCCAAAAAGTCGATATCTCAAATTCAGTCCCAAAACACCCGAAAATTCGATATTTAGGGGTCCCAGAAGCGATCTGTACATGCCTACTCCGTGTCAGAGTATTTTCAAAATACATGCCTAAAACATGCTGAAAATCGATATTTTAGATGCCCAAAGTCAATATGTGCATGTATCTTCTGTACCCGTTTATATCTCAAATTCAGGCTCAAAACACCCGAAAATTTGATATTTTGGGGTCCCAGAAGCAATCTGTACATGCCTACTCAGTGGTAGAATATTTTCAAAATATAGGCTAAAAACCTGCTCAAAATCGATCTTTTAGGTGCCAAAAAGTCGATATCTCAAATTCAGTCCCAAAACACCCAAAACTTCGATATTTAGGGGTCCCAAAAGCGATCTGTACATGCCTACTCCGTGTTACAGTATTTTCAAAATACAGGCCAAAAACATACTGAAAATCGATCTTTTAGGTGCCCAAAAGTCGATATGTGCATGCATCTTCTGTACCCGTTTATATCTTAAATTCTGGCCCTAAACACCCAAAATTCAATATTTTGGGGTCCCACAAGCAATCTGTACATGCCTACTCAGTGCTAGAATATTTTCAAAATATAGGCTAAAAACATGCTAAAAATCGATATTTTAGGTGCCAAAAGGTCGATATCTCAAATTAAGGCCCAAAACACCCAAAATTCGATATTTAGGGGTCCCAGAAGCGATCTGTACATGCCTACTCCGTGTTAGAGTATTTTCAAAATACATGCCCAAAACATGCTCAAAATCGATGTTTTAAGTGCCAAAAAGTCGATATGTGCATGCATCTGCTGTACCCGTTTATATCTCAAATTCTGGCCCTAAACACCCGAAAATTCGATATTTTGGGGTCCCAGAAGCGATCTGTACATGCCTACTCCGTGTTAGAGTATTTTCAAAATTCAGGCCCAAAACATGCTCAAAATCGATATTTTTGGTGCCCAAAGTCAATATGTGTTAGCATCGTCTATACTCGTTTATATCTCAAATTCAGGCTCAAAACACCCGAAAATTCGACATTTTGGGGTCCCAGAAGCGATCTGTACATGCCTACTCAGTGCTAGAATGTTTTCAAAATATAGGCTCAAAACATGCTCAAAATCGATATTTTAGGTGCCCAAAAGTCGAAATGTGCATGCATCTTCTGTACCCGTTTATATCTCAAATTCAGGCTCAAAACACCCGAAAATTCAATATTTCGGGTTCCCAGAAGCAATCTGTACATGCCTACTCAGTGCTAGAATACTTTCAAAATATAGGCTAAAAACATGCTAAAAATCGATCTTTTAGGTGCCAAAAAGTCGATATCTCAAATTCAGTCCCAAAACACCCGAAAATTCGATATTTAGGGGTCCCAGAAGCGATCTGTACATGCCTACTCCGTGTCAGAGTATTTTCAAAATACATGCCTAAAACATGCTGAAAATCGATATTTTAGATGCCCAAAGTCAATATGTGCATGTATCTTCTGTACCCGTTTATATCTCAAATTCAGGCTCAAAACACCCGAAAATTCAATATTTTGGGGTCCCAGAAGCAATCTGTACATGCCTACTCAGTGGTAGAATATTTTCAAAATATAGGCTAAAAACCTGCTCAAAATCGATCTTTTAGGTGCCAAAAAGTCGATATCTCAAATTCAGTCCCAAAACACCCAAAACTTCGATATTTAGGGGTCCCAAAAGCGTTCTGTACATGCCTACTCCGTGTTACAGTATTTTCAAAATACAGGCCAAAAACATACTGAAAATCGATCTTTTAGGTGCCCAAAAGTCGATATGTGCATGCATCTTCTGTACCCGTTTATATCTTAAATTCTGGCCCTAAACACCCAAAATTCAATATTTTGGGGTCCCACAAGCAATCTGTACATGCCTACTCAGTGCTAGAATATTTTCAAAATATAGGCTAAAAACATGCTAAAAATCGATATTTTAGGTGCCAAAAGGTCGATATCTCAAATTAAGGCCCAAAACACCCAAAATTCGATATTTAGGGGTCCCAGAAGCGATCTGTACATGCCTACTCCGTGTTAGAGTATTTTCAAAATACATGCCCAAAACATGCTCAAAATCGATGTTTTAAGTGCCAAAAATTCGAATTGTGCATGATTCTTCAGTACCCGTTTATATCTCAAATTCAGACTCAAAACACCCGAAAATTCGATATTTTGGGGTCCCAGAAGCGATCTGTACATGCCTACTCCGTGTTAGAGTATTTTCAAAATACATGCCCAAAACATGCTCAAAATCGATGTTTTAAGTGCCAAAAAGTCGATATGTGCATGCATCTGCTGTACCCGTTTATATCTCAAATTCTGGCCCTAAACATCCGAAAATTCGATATTTTGGGGTCCCAGAAGCTATCTGTACATGCCTACTCCGTGTTAGAGTATTTTCAAAATACAGGCTAAAAACATGCTACAAATCGATATCTTAAGTGCGTAAAGGCAATATCTCAAATTCAGACCCAAAACACCCGAAAATTCGATATTTAGGGGTCCCAGAAGCGATCTGTACATGCCTACTCGGTGTTAGAGTATTTTCAAAATACAGGCCAAAAACATACTGAAAATCGATATTATAGGTGCCCAAAAGTCGATATGTGCATGCATCTTATGTACTCGTTTATATCTCAAATTCAGGTTCAAAACACCCGAAAATTCAATATTTTGGGGTCCCAGAAGCAATCTGTACATGCCTACTCAGTGCTAGAATATTTTCAAAATATAGGCTCAAAACATGCTAAAAATCGATATTTTAGGTGCGTAAAGGCGATATCTCAAATTAAGGCCCAAAACACCCGAAAATTCGATATTTAGGGGTCCCAGAAGCGATCTGTACATGCCTACTCCGTGTTAGAGTATTTTCAAAATACAGGCCCAAAACATGCTCAAAATCGATGTTTTAGGTTCCGAAAAGTCGATATGTGCATGCATCTTCAGTACCCGTTTATATCTCAAATTCAGACTCAAAACACCCGAAAATTCGATATTTTGGGGTCCCAGAAGCGATCTGTACATGCCTACTCAGTGCTAGAATGTTTTCAAAATATAGTCTCAAAACATGCTCAAAATCGATATTTTAGGTGCCCAAAAGTCGATATGTGCATGCATCTTCTGTACTCGTTTATATCTCAAATTCAAGCTCAAAATACCCGAAAATTCGATATTTTGTGGTCCCAGAAGCGATCTGTACATGCCTACTCAGTGCTACAGTATTTACAAAATACAGGCTAAAAACATGCTACAAATCGATATTTTAAGTGCGTAAAGGCGATATCTCAAATTCAGACCCAAAACACCCGAAAATTCGATATTTAGGGGTCCCAGAAGCGATCTGTACATGCCTACTCGGTGTTAGAGTATTTTCAAAATACAGGCCAAAAACATACTGAAAATCGATCTTTTAGGTGCCCAAAAGTCGATATGTGCATGCATCTTCAGTACCCGTTTATATCTCAAATTCAGGCTCAAAACACCCGAAAATTCAATATTTAGGGGTCCCAGAAGCAATCTGTACATGCCTACTCAGTGCTAGAATGTTTTCAAAATATAGGCTAAAAACATGCTAAAAATCGATATTTTAAGTGCCAAAGAGTCGATATCTCAAATTAAGGCCCAAAACACCCGAAAATTCGATATTTAGGGGTCCCAGAAGCAATCTGTACATGCCTACTCAGTGCTAGAATGTTTTCAAAATATAGGCTCAAAACATGCTCAAAATCGATATTTTAGGTGCCCAATAGTCGATATGTGCATGCATCTTCTGTACTCGTTTATATCTCAAATTCAGACTCAAAACACCCGAAAATTCGATATTTTGGGGTCCCAGAAGCGATCTGTACATGCCTACTCAGTGCTAGAATGTTTTCAAAATATAGTCTCAAAACATGCTCAAAATCGATGTTTTAGGTGCCCAAAAGTCGATATGTGCATGCATCTTCAGTACTCGTTTATATCTCAAATTCAGGCTCAAAACACCCGAAAATTTAATATTTTGGGGTCCCAGAAGCAATCTGTACATGCCTACTCAATGCTAGAATACTTTCAAAATATAGGCTAAAAACATGCTAAAAATCGACATTTTAGGTGCCAAAAAGTCGATATCTCAAATTCAGTCCCAAAACACCCGAAAATTCGATATTTAGGGGTCCCACAAGGGATCTGTACATGCCTACTCCGTGTTAGAGTATTTTCAAAATACAGGCCAAAAACATACTGAAAATCGATCTTTTAGGTGCCCAAAAGTCGATATGTGCATGCATCTTCTGTACCCGTTTATATCGCAAATGCTGGCCCTAAACACCCGAAAATTCGATATTTTGGGGTCCCAGAAGCGATCTGTACATGCCTACTCAGTGCTAGAATATTTTCAAAATTCAGGCCAAAATCATACTGAAAATCGATCTTTTAGGTGCCGAAAAGTCGATATGTGCATGCATCTTCTGTATCCGTTTATATCTCAAATTCTGGCCCTAAACACCCGAAAATTCGATATTTTTGGGTCCCAGAAGCGATATGTACATGCCTACTCAGTGCTAGAATGTTTTCAAAATATAGGCTCAAAACATGCTCAAAATCGATATTTTAGGTGCCTAAAAGTCGATATGTGCATGCATCTTCTGTACTCGTTTATATCTCAAATTCAAGCTCAAAACACCCGAAAATTCGATATTTTGGGGTCCCAGAATCGATCTGTACATGCCTACTCAGTGCTAGAATATTTTCAAAATATAGGCTCAAAACATGCTAAAAATCGATATTTTAGGTGCGTAAAGGCGATATATCAAATTCAGGCTCAAAACACACGAAAATTCGATATTTTGGGGTCCCAGAAGCGATCTGTACATGCCTTCTCAGTGCTAGAATATTTTAAAAATATAGGCTCAAAACATGCTAAAAATCGATATTTTAGGTGCGTAAAGGCGATATCTCAAATTCAGTCCCAAAACACCCGAAAATTCGATATTTTGGGGTCCCAGAAGCGATCTGTACATGCCTACTCCGTGTTAGAGTATTTTCAAAATACAGGCCCAAAACATGCTCAAAATCGATGTTTTAGGTGCCAAAAAGTCGATATGTCAATGCATCTTCAGTACCCGTTTATATCTCAAATTCAGGCTCAAAACACCCGAAAATTCGAAATTTTGTGGTCCCAGAAGCGATCTGTACATGCCTACTCCGTGTTAGAGTATTTTCAAAATAAAGGCCCAAAACATGCTGAAAATCGATATTTTAGATGCCCAAAGTCAATATGTGCATGTATCTTCTGTACTCGTTTATATCTCAAATTCAGGCTCAAAACACCCGAAAATTCAATATTTTGGGGTCCCAGAAGCAATCTGTACATGCCTACTCAGTGCTAGAATATTTTCAAAATATAGGCTAAAAACATGCTAAAAATCGACTTTTTAGGTGCCAAAAAGCCGATATCTCAAATTCAGTCCCAAAACACCCGAAAATTCGATATTTAGGGGTCCCAGAAGGGATCTGTACATGCCTTCTCCGTGTTAGAGTATTTTCAAAATACAGGCCAAAAACATATTGAAAATCGATCTTTTAGGTGCCCAAAAGTTGATATGTGCATGCATCTTCTGTATCCGTTTATATCTCAAATTCTAACCCTAAACACCCAAAAATTCGATATTTTGGGGTCCCAGAAGCGATCTGTACATGCCTACTCCGTGTTAGAGTATTTTCAAAATTCAGGCCCAAAACATGCTGAAAATCGATATTTTTGGTGCCCAAAGTCAATATGTGTATGCATCTTCTATACTCGTTTATATCTCAAATTCAGGCTCAAAACACCCGAAAATTCGATATTTTGGGGTCCCAGAAGCGATCTGTACATGCCTACTCAGTGCTAGAATGTTTTCAAAATATAGGCTCAAAACATGCTCAAAATCGATATTTTAGGTGCCCAAAAGTCGATATGTGCATGCATCTTATGTACTCGTTTATATCTCAAATTCAGGTTCAAAACACCAGAAAATTCAATATTTTGGGGTCCCAGAAGCAATCTGTACATGCCTACTCAGTGCTAGAATATTTTCAAAATATAGGCTCAAAACATGCTAAAAATCGATATTTTAGGTGCGTAAAGGCGATATCTCAAATTAAGGCCCAAAACACCCGAAAATTCGATATTTAGGGGTCCCAGAAGCGATCTGTACATGCCTACTCCGTGTTAGAGTATTTTCAAAATACATGCCCAAAACATATTGAAAATTGATCTTTTAGGTGCCCAAAAGTCGATATGTGCATGCATCTTCTGTACTCGTTTATATATCAAATTCAAGCTCAAGACACCCGAAAATTCGATTTTTTGGGGTCCCAGAAGCGATCTGTACATGCCTACTCCGTGCTAGAGTATTTTCAAAATACATGCTCAAAACATGCTAAAAATCGATATTTTAGATGCCCAAAGTCAATATGTGCATGTATCTTCTGTACCCGTTTATATCTCAAATTCAGGCTCAAAACACCCGAAAATTCAATATTTAGGGGTCCCAGAAGCAATCTGTACATGCCTACTCAGTGCTAGAATGTTTTCAAAATATAGGCTAAAAACATGTTAAAAATCGATATTTTAAGTGCCAAAGAGTCGATATCTCAAATTAAGGCCCAAAACACCCGAAAATTCTATATTTAGGGGTCCCAGAAGCGATCTGTACATGCCTACTTAGTGCTAGAATGTTTTCAAAATATAGGCTCAAAACATGCTCAAAATCGATATTTTAGGTGCCCAATAGTCGATATGTGCATGCATCTTCTGTACTCGTTTATATATCAAATTCAAGCTCAAAACACCCGAAAATTCAATATTTTGGGGTCCCATAAGCGATCTGTACATACCTACTCAGTGCTAGAATATTTTCAAAATATAGGCTCAAAACATGCTAAAAATCGATATTTTTGGTGCGTAAAGGCGAAATCTCAAATTCAGGCCCAAAACACCCGAAAATTCGATATTTAGGGGTCCCAGAAGCGATCTGTACATGCCTACTCCGTGTTAGAGTATTTTCAAAATACATGCCCAAAACATGCTCAAAATCGATGTTTTAAGTGCCAAAAAGTCGATATGTGCTTGATTCTTCAGTACCCGTTTATATCTCAAATTCAGGCTTAAAACACCGGAAAATTCGATATTTTGGGGTCCCAGAAGCGATCTGTACATGCCTACTCCGTGTTAGAGTATTTTTAAAATACAGGCCAAAAACATACTGAAAATCGATCTTTTAGGTGCTCAAAAGTCGATATGTGCATGCATCATCTGTACCCGTTTATATCTCAAATTCTGGCCCTAAACACCCGAAAATTCGATATTTTGGGGTCCCAGAAGCGATCTGTACATGCCTACTCCGTGTTAGAGTATTTTAAAAATACAGGCCCAAAACATGCTCAAAATCGATGTTTTAAGTGCCCAAAAGTCTATATGTGCATGCATCTTCAGTACCCGTTTATATCTCAAATTCAGGCTCAAAACACCCGAAAATTCGATATTTAGGGGTCCCAAAAGCGATCTGTACATGCCTACTCCGTGTTAGAGTATTTTCAAAATACATGCCCAAAACATGCTGAAAATCGATATTTTAGATGCCCAAAGTTAATATGTGCATGTATTTTCTGTACACGTTTATATCTCAAATTCAGGCTCAAAACTCACGAAAATTCAATATTTTGGGGTCCCAGTGCTAGAATATTTTCAAAATATAGGCTAAAAACATGCTAAAAATCGATCTTTTAGGTGCCAAAAAGTCGATATCTCAAATTCAGTCCCAAAACACCCGAAAATTCGATATTTAGGGGTCCCAGAAGCGATCTGTACATGCCTACTCCGTGTTTGAGTATTTTCAAAATACAGGCCCAAAACATGCTCAAAATCGATGTTTTAGGTGCCGAAAAGTCGATATGTGCATGCATCTTCAGTACCCGTTTATATCTCAAATTCAGGCTCAAAACACCCGAAAATTCGATATTTTGGGGTCCCAGAAGCGATCTGTACATGCCTACTCCGTGTTAGAGTATTTTCAAAATACATGCCCAAAACATGCTGAAAATCGATATTTTAGATGCCCAAAGTCAATATGTGCATGTATCTTCTGTACACGTTTATATCTCAAATTCAGGCTCAAAACACCCGAAAATTCAATATTTTGGGGTCCCAGAAGCAATCTGTACATGCCTACTCAGTGCTAGAATATTTTCAAAATATAGGCTAAAAACATGCTAAAAATCGATATTTTAGGTGCCAAAAAGTCGATATCTCAAATTTAGTCCCAAAACCGCCGAAACTTCGATATTTAGGGGTCCCAGAAGCGATCTGTACATGCCTACTCCGTGTTAGAGTATTTTCAATATAAAGGCCAAAAACATATTGAAAATCGATCTTTTAGGTGCTCAAAAATCGATATGTGCATGCATCTGTTGTACCCGTTTATATCTCAAATTCTGGCCCTAAACACCCGAAAATTCGATATTTTGGGGTCCCAGAAGCGATCTGTACATGCCTACTCCGTGTTAAAGTATTTTCAAAATTCAGGCCCAAAACATGCTCAAAATCGATATTTTTGGTGCCCAAAGTCAATATGTGTTAGCATCGTCTATACTCGTTTATATCTCAAATTCAGGCTCAAAACACCCGAAAATTCGACATTTTGGGGTCCCAGAAGCGATCTGTACATGCCTACTCAGTGCTAGAATGTTTTCAAAATATAGGCTCAAAACATGCTCAAAATCGATATTTTAGGTGCCCAAAAGTCAAAATGTGCATGCATCTTCTGTACCCGTTTATATCTCAAATTCAGGCTCAAAACACCCGAAAATTCAATATTTTGGGTTCCCAGAAGCAATCTGTACATGCCTACTCAGTGCTAGAATATTTTCAAAATATAGGCTAAAAACATGCTAAAAATCGATCTTTTAGGTGCCAAAAAGTCGATATCTCAAATTCAGTCCCAAAACACCCGAAAATTCGATATTTAGGGGTCCCAGAAGCGATCTGTACATGCCTACTCCGTGTCAAAGTATTTTCAAAATACATGCCTAAAACATGCTGAAAATCGATATTTTAGATGCCCAAAGTCAATATGTGCATGTATCTTCTGTACCCGTTTATATCTCAAATTCAGGCTCAAAACACCCGAAAATTTGATATTTTGGGGTCCCAGAAGCAATCTGTACATGCCTACTCAGTGGTAGAATATTTTCAAAAAATAGGCTAAAAACCTGCTCAAAATCGATCTTTTAGGTGCCAAAAAGTCGATACCTCAAATTCAGTCCCAAAACACCCAAAACTTCGATATTTAGGGGTCCTAAAAGCGATCTGTACATGCTTACTCCGTGTTACAGTATTTTCAAAATACAGGCCAAAAACATACTGAAAATCGATCTTTTAGGTGCCCAAAAGTCGATATGTGCATGCATCTTCTGTACCCGTTTATATCTTAAATTCTGGCCCTAAACACCCAAAATTCAATATTTTGGGGTCCCACAAGCAATCTGTACATGCCTACTCAGTACTAGAATATTTTCAAAATATAGGCTAAAAACATGCTAAAAATCGATATTTCAGGTGCCAAAAGGTCGATATCTCAAATTAAGGCCCAAAACACCCAAAATTCGATATTTAGGGGTCCCAGAAGCGATCTGTACATGCCTACTCCGTGTTAGAGTATTTTCAAAATACATGCCCAAAACATGCTCAAAATCGATGTTTTAAGTGCCAAAAAGTCGAATTGTGCATGATTCTTCAGTACCCGTTTATATCTCAAATTCAGGCTCAAAACACCCGAAAATTCGATATTTTGGGGTCCCAGAAGCGATCTGTACATGCCTACTCCGTGTTAGAGTATTTTCAAAATACAGGCCAAAAACATACTGAAAATCGATCTTTTAGGTGCTCAAAAATCGATATGTGCATGCATCATCTGTACCCGTTTATATCTCAAATTCTGGCCCTAAACACCCGAAAATTCGATATTTTGGGGTCCCAGAAGCTATCTGTACATGCCTACTCCGTGTTAGAGTATTTTGAAAATTCAGGCCCAAAACATGCTGAAAATCGATATTTTTGGTGCCCAAAGTCAATATGTGTATGCATCTTCTATACTCGTTTATATCTCAAATTCAGGCTCAAAACACCCGAAAATTCGATATTTTGGGGTCCCAGTAGCGATCTGTACATGCCTACTTAGTGCTAGAATGTTTTCAAAATATAGGCTCAAAACATGCTCAAAATCGATATTTTAGGTGCCCAAAAGTCGATATGTGCATGCATCTTCTGTACTCGTTTATATCTCAAATTCAAGCTCAAAACACCCGAAAATTCGATATTTTGGGGTCCCAGAAGCGATCTGTACACGCCTACTCAGTGCTAGAATATTTTCAAAATATAGGCTCAAAACATGCTAAAAATCGATATTTTAGGTGCGTAAAGGCGATATCTCAAATTCAGACCCAAAACACCCGAAAATTCGATATTTTGGGGTCCCAGAAGCGATCTGTACATGCCTACTCCGTGTTAGAGTATTTTCAAAATACAGGCCCAAAACATGCTCAAAATCGATGTTTTAAGTGCCCAAAAGTCTATATGTGCATGCATCTTCAGTACCCGTTTATATCTCAAATTCAGGCTCAAAACACCCGAAAATTCGATATTTAGGGGTCCCAGAAGCGATCTGTACATGCCTACTCCGTGTTAGAGTATTTTCAAAATACATGCCCAAAACATGCTCAAAATCGATGTTTTAAGTGCCAAAAAGTCGATATGTGCATGATTCTTCAGTACCCGTTTATATCTCAAATTCAGGCTCAAAACACCCGAAAATTCGATATTTTGGGGTCCCAGAAGTGATCTGTACATGCCTACTCCGTGTTAGAGTATTTTCAAAATACAGGCTAAAAACATGCTACAAATCGATATTTTAAGTGCGTAAAGGCGATATCTCAAATTCAGACCCAAAACACCCGAAAATTCGATATTTAGGGGTCCCAGATGTGATCTGTACATGCCTACTCGGTGTTAGAGTATTTTCAAAATACAGGCCCAAAACATGCTCAAAATCGATGTTTTAGGTGCCGAAAAGTCGATATGTGCATGCATCTTCAGTACCCGTTTATATCTCAAATTCAGGCTCAAAACACCCGAAAATTCGATATTTTGGGGTCCCATAAGCGATCTGTACATGCCTACTCCGTGTTAGAGTATTTTCAATATACATGCCCAACACATGCTGAAAATCGATATTTTAGATGCCCAAAGTCAATATGTGCATGTATCTTCTGTACAGGTTTATATCTCAAATTCAGGCTCAAAACTCACGAAAAATCAATATTTTGGGGTCCCAGAAGCAATCTGTACATGCCTACTCAGTGCTAGAATATTTTCAAAATATAGGCTAAAAATATGCTAAAAATCGATCTTTTAGGAGCCAAAAAGTCGATATCTCAAATTCAGTCCCAAAACACCCGAAAATTCGATATTTTGGGGTCCCAGAAGCGATCTGTACATGCCTACTCAATGCTAGAATGTTTTCAAAATATAGTCTCAAAACATGCTCAAAATCGATATTTTAGGTGCCCAAAAGTCGATATGTGCATGCATCTTCTGTACTCGTTTATATCTCAAATTCAAGCTCAAAATACCCGAAAATTCGATATTTTGGGGTCCCAGAAGCGATCTGTACATGCCTACTCAGTGCTAGAATATTTACAAAATACAGGCTAAAAACATGCTACAAATCGATATTTTAAGTGCGTAAAGGCGATATCTCAAATTCAGACCCAAAACACCCGAAAATTCGATATTTAGGGGTCCCAGAAGCGATCTGTACATGCCTACTCGGTGTTAGAGTATTTTCAAAATACAGGCCAAAAACATACTGAAAATTGATCTTTTAGGTGCCCAAAAGTCGATATGTGCATGCATCTTCAGTACCCGTTTATATCTCAAATTCAGGCTCAAGACACCCGAAAATTCGATTTTCTGGGGTCCCTGAAGCGATCTGTACATGCCTACTCCGTGCTAGAGTATTTTCAAAATACATGCTCAAAACATGCTAAAAATCGATATTTTAGATGCCCAAAGTCAATATGTGCATGTATCTTATGTACCCGTTTGTATCTCAAATTCAGGCTCAAAACACCCGAAAATTCAATATTTAGGGGTCCCAGAAGCAATCTGTACATGCCTACTCAGTGCTAGAATGTTTTCAAAATATAGGCTAAAAACATGCTAAAAATCGATATTTTAAGTGCCAAAGAGTCGATATCTCAAATTAAGGCCCAAAACACCCGAAAATTCGATATTTAGGGGTCCCAGAAGCGATCTGTACATGCCTACTCAGTGCTAGAATGTTTTCAAGATATAGGCTCAAAACATGCTCAAAATCGATATTTTAGGTGCCCAATAGTCGATATGTGCATGCATCTTCTGTACTCGTTTATATCTCAAATTCAAGCTCAAAACACCCGAAAATTCAATATTTTGGGGTCCCAGAAGCGATCTGTACATACCTACTCAGTGCTAGAATATTTTCAAAATATAGGCTCAAAACATGCTAAAAATCGATATTTTTGGTGCGTAAAGGCGATATCTCAAATTCAGGCCCAAAACACCCGAAAATTCGATATTTTGGGGTCCCAGAAGCGATCTGTACATGCCTACTCCGTGTTAGAGTATTTTCAAAATACAGGCCAAAAACATACTGAAAATCGATCTTTTAGGTGCCCAAAAGTCGATATGTGCATGCATCTTCTGTGCCCGTTTATATCGCAAATGCTGGCTATAAACACCCGAAAATTCGATATTTTGGGGTCCCAGAAGCGATCTGTACATGCCTACTCAGTGCTAGAATATTTTCAAAATTCAGGCCAAAATCATACAGAAAATCGATCTTTTAGGTGCCGAAAAGTCGATATGTGCATGCATCTTCTGCACCCGTTTATATCTCAAATTCTGGCCCTAAACACCCGAAAATTCGATATTTTTGGGTCCCAGAAGCGATATGTACATGCCTACTCAGTGCTAGAATGTTTTCAAAATATAGGCTCAAAACATGCTCAAAATCGATATTTTAGGTGCCCAAAAGTCGATATGTGCATGCATCTTCTGTACTCGTTTATATCTCAAATTCAAGCTCAAAACACCCGAAAATTCGATATTTTGGGGTCCCAGAATCGATCTGTACATGCCTACTCAGTGCTAGAATATTTTCAAAATATAGGCTCAAAACATGCTAAAAATCGATATTTTAGGTGCGTAAAGGCGATATCTCAAATTCAGGCCCAAAACACCCGAAAATTCGATATTTTGGGGTCCCAGAAGCGATCTGTACATGCCTACTCCGTATTAGAGTATTTTCAAAATACAGGCCCAAAACATGCTCAAAATCGATGTTTTAGGTGCGAAAAAGTCGATATGTGCATGCATCTTCAGTACCCGTTTATATCTCAAATTCAGGCTCAAAACACCCGAAAATTCGATATTTTGGGGTCCCAGAAGCGATCTGTACATGCCTACTCCGTGTTAGAGTATTTTCAAAATAAAGGCCCAAAACATGCTGAAAATCGATATTTTAGATGCCCAAAGTCAATATGTGCATGTATCTTCTGTACTCGTTTATATCTCAAATTCAGTCTCAAAACACCCGAAAATTCAATATTTTGGGGTCCCAGAAGCAATCTGTACATGCCTACTCAGTGCTAGAATATTTTCAAAATATAGGCTAAAAACATGCTAAAAATCGATATTTTAGGTGCGTAAAGGCGATATCTCAAATTCAGGCCCAAAACACCCGAAAATTCGATATTTAGGGGTCCCAGAAGGGATCTGTACATGCCTACTCCGTGTTAGAGTATTTTCAAAATACAGGCCAAAAACATACTGAAAATCGATCTTTTAGGTGCCCAAAAGTCGATATGTGCTTGCATCTTCTGTACCCGTTTATATCTCAAATTCTGGCCCTAAACACCCGAAAATTCGATATTTTGGGGTCCCAGAAGCGATCTGTACATGCCTACTCAGTGCTAGAATATTTTCAAAATATAGGCTAAAAATATGCTAAAAATCGATCTTTTAGGAGCCAAAAAGTCGATATCTCAAATTCAGTCCCAAAACACCCGAAAATTCGATATTTTGGTGTCCCAGAAGCGATCTGTACATGCCTACTCAGTGCTAGAATGTTTTCAAAATATAGTCTCAAAACATGCTCAAAATCGATATTTTAGGTGCCCAAAAGTCGATATGTGCATGCATCTTCTGTATCCGTTTATATCTCAAATTCTAACCCTAAACACCCGAAAATTCGATATTTTGGGGTCCCAGAAGCGATCTGTACATGCCTACTCCGTGTTAGAGTATTTTCAAAATTCAGGCCCAAAACATGCTGAAAATCGATATTTTTGGTGCCCAAAGTCAATATGTGTATGCATCTTCTATACTCGTTTATATCTCAAATTCAGGCTCAAAACACCCGAAAATTCGATATTTTGGGGTCCCAGAAGCGATCTGTACATGCCTACTCAGTGCTAGAATGTTTTCAAAATATAGGCTCAAAACATGCTCAAAATCGATATTTTAGGTGCCCAAAAGTCGATATGTGCATGCATCTTATGTACTCGTTTATATCTCAAATTCAGGTTCAAAACACCCGAAAATTCAATATTTTGGGGTCCCAGAAGCAATCTGTACATGCCTACTCAGTGCTAGAATATTTTCAAAATATAGGCTCAAAACATGCTAAAAAACGATATTTTAGGTGCGTAAAGGCGATTTCTCAAATTAAGGCCCAAAACACCCGAAAATTCGATATTTAGGGGTCCCAGAAGCGATCTGTACATGCCTACTCCGTGTTAGAGTATTTTCAAAATACAGGCCCAAAATATGTTCAAAATCGATGTTTTAGGTGCCAAAAAGTCGATATGTGCATGCACCTTCAGTACCCGTTTATATCTCAAATTCAGGCTCAAGACACCCGAAAATTCGATTTTTTGGGGTCCCAGAAGCGATCTGTACATGCCTACTCCGTGCTAGAGTATTTTCAAAATACATGCTCAAAACATGCTAAAAATCGATATTTTAGATGCCCAAAGTCAATATGTGCATGTATCTTCTGTACTCGTTTATATCTCAAATTCAGGCTCAAAACACCCGAAAATTCAATATTTAGGGGTCCCAGAAGCAATCTGTACATGCCTACTCAGTGCTAGAATGTTTTCAAAATATAGGCTAAAAACATGCTAAAAATCGATATTTTAAGTGCCAAAGAGTCGATATCTCAAATTAAGGCCCAAAACACCCGAAAATTCGAAATTTAGGGGTCCCAGAAGCGATCTGTACATGCCTACTCAGTGCTAGAATGTTTTCAAAATATAGGCTCAAAACATGCTCAAAATCGACTTTTTAGGTGCCAAAAAGTCGATATCTCAAATTCAGTCCCAAAACACCCGAAAATTCGATATTTAGGGGTCCCAGAAGGGATCTGTACATGCCTACTCCGTGTTAGAGTATTTTCAAAATACAGGCCAAAAACATACTGAAAATCGATCTTTTAGGTGCCCAAAAGTCGATATGT
The DNA here is from genome assembly GCA_033782935.1 of Petrolisthes cinctipes. Lineage (NCBI taxonomy): Eukaryota > Metazoa > Arthropoda > Malacostraca > Decapoda > Porcellanidae > Petrolisthes > Petrolisthes cinctipes. The sequence continues at coordinate 899,157 of JAWQEG010001675.1, forward strand.
GCTTGCATCTTCTGTACCCGTTTATATCTCAAATTCTGGCCCTAAACACCCGAAAATTCGATATTTTGGGGTCCCAGAAGCGATCTGTACATGCCTACTCAGTGCTAGAATATTTTCAAAATATAGGCTAAAAATATGCTAAAAATCGATCTTTTAGGAGCCAAAAAGTCGATATCTCAAATTCAGTCCCAAAACACCCGAAAATTCGATATTTTGGTGTCCCAGAAGCGATCTGTACATGCCTACTCAGTGCTAGAATGTTTTCAAAATATAGTCTCAAAACATGCTCAAAATCGATATTTTAGGTGCCCAAAAGTCGATATGTGCATGCATCTTCTGTATCCGTTTATATCTCAAATTCTAACCCTAAACACCCGAAAATTCGATATTTTGGGGTCCCAGAAGCGATCTGTACATGCCTACTCCGTGTTAGAGTATTTTCAAAATTCAGGCCCAAAACATGCTGAAAATCGATATTTTTGGTGCCCAAAGTCAATATGTGCATGCATCTTCTATACTCGTTTATATCTCAAATTCAGGCTCAAAACACCCGAAAATTCGATATTTTGGGGTCCCAGAAGCGATCTGTACATGCCTAGTCAGTGCTAGAATGTTTTCAAAATATAGGCTCAAAACATGCTCAAAATCGATATTTTAGGTGCCCAAAAGTCGATATGTGCATGCATCTTATGTACTCGTTTATATCTCAAATTCAGGTTCAAAACACCCGAAAATTCAATATTTTGGGGTCCCAGAAGCAATCTGTACATGCCTACTCAGTGCTAGAATATTTTCAAAATATAGGCTCAAAACATGCTAAAAAACGATATTTTAGGTGCGTAAAGGCGATTTCTCAAATTAAGGCCCAAAACACCCGAAAATTCGATATTTAGGGGTCCCAGAAGCGATCTGTACATGCCTACTCCGTGTTAGAGTATTTTCAAAATACAGGCCCAAAACATGTTCAAAATCGATGTTTTAGGTGCCAAAAAGTCGATATGTGCATGCACCTTCAGTACCCGTTTATATCTCAAATTCAGGCTCAAGACACCTGAAAATTCGATTTTTTGGGGTCCCAGAAGCGATCTGTACATGCCTACTCCGTGCTAGAGTATTTTCAAAATACATGCTCAAAACATGCTAAAAATCGATATTTTAGATGCCCAAAGTCAATATGTGCATGTATCTTCTGTACTCGTTTATATCTCAAATTCAGGCTCAAAACACCCGAAAATTCAATATTTAGGGGTCCCAGAAGCAATCTGTACATGCCTACTCAGTGCTAGAATGTTTTCAAAATATAGGCTAAAAACATGCTAAAAATCGATATTTTAAGTGCCAAAGAGTCGATATCTCAAATTAAGGCCCAAAACACCCGAAAATTCGAAATTTAGGGGTCCCAGAAGCGATCTGTACATGCCTACTCAGTGCTAGAATGTTTTCAAAATATAGGCTCAAAACATGCTCAAAATCGATATTTTAGGTGCCCAATAGTCGATATGTGCATGCATCTTCTGTACTCGTTTATATCTCAAATTCAAGCTCAAAACACCCGAAAATTCAATATTTTGGGGTCCCAGAAGCGATCTGTACATACCTACTCAGTGCTAGAATATTTTCAAAATATAGGCTCAAAACATGCTAAAAATCGATATTTTTGGTGCGTAAAGGCGAAATCTCAAATTCAGGCCCAAAACACCCGAAAATTCGATATTTTGGGGTCCCAGAAGCGATCTGTACATGCCTACTCCGTGTTAGAGTATTTTCAAAATACAGGCCTAAAACATGCTCAAAATCGATGTTTTAGGTGCCCAAAAGTCGATATGTGCATGCATCTTCAGTACCCGTTTATATCTCAAATTCAGGCTCAAAACACCCGAAAATTTAATATTTTGGGGTCCCAGAAGCAATCTGTACATGCCTTCGCAGTGCTAGAATATTTTCAAAATATTGGCTAAAAACATGCTAAAAATCGACATTTTAGGTGCCAAAAAGTCGATATCTCAAATTCAGTCCCAAAACACCCGAAAATTCGATATTTAGGGGTCCCACAAGGGATCTGTACATGCTTACTCCGTGTTAGAGTATTTTCAAAATACAGGCCAAAAAGATACTGAAAATCGATCTTTTAGGTGCCCAAAAGTCGATATGTGCATGCATCTTCTGTACCCGTTTATATTGCAAATGCTGGCCCTAAACACCCGAAAATTCGATATTTTGGTGTCCCAGAAGCGATCTGTACATGCCTACTAAGTGCTAGAATATTTTCAAAATTCAGACCAAAATCATACTGAAAATCGATCTTTTAGGTGCCGAAAAGTCGATATGTGCATGCATCTTCTGTACCCGTTTATATCTCAAATTCTGGCCCTAAACACCCGAAAATTCGATATTTTTGGGTCCCAGAAGTGATATGTACATGCCTACTCAGTGCTAGAATGTTTTCAAGATATAGGCTCAAAACATGCTCAAAATCGATATTTTAGGTGCCCAATAGTCGATATGTGCATGCATCTTCTGTACTCGTTTATATCTCAAATTCAAGCTCAAAACACCCGAAAATTCAATATTTTGGGGTCCCAGAAGCGATCTGTACATACCTACTCAGTGCTAGAATATTTTCAAAATATAGGCTCAAAACATGCTAAAAATCGATATTTTTGGTGCGTAAAGGCGATATCTCAAATTCAGGCCCAAAACACCCGAAAATTCGATATTTTGGGGTCCCAGAAGCGATCTGTACATGCCTACTCCGTGTTAGAGTATTTTCAAAATACAGGCCAAAAACATACTGAAAATCGATCTTTTAGGTGCCCAAAAGTCGATATGTGCATGCATCTTCTGTGCCCGTTTATATCGCAAATGCTGGCCCTAAACACCCGAAAATTCGATATTTTGGGGTCCCTGAAGCGATCTGTACATGCCTACTCCGTGCTAGAGTATTTTCAAAATACATGCTCAAAACATGCTAAAAATCGATATTTTAGATGCCCAAAGTCAATATGTGCATGTATCTTATGTACCCGTTTGTATCTCAAATTCAGGCTCAAAACACCCGAAAATTCAATATTTAGGGGTCCCAGAAGCAATCTGTACATGCCTACTCAGTGCTAGAATGTTTTCAAAATATAGGCTAAAAACATGCTAAAAATCGATATTTTAAGTGCCAAAGAGTCGATATCTCAAATTAAGGCCCAAAACACCCGAAAATTCGATATTTAGGGGTCCCAGAAGCGATCTGTACATGCCTACTCAGTGCTAGAATGTTTTCAAAATATAGGCTCAAAACATGCTCAAAATCGATATTTTAGGTGCCCAAAAGTCGATATGTGCATGCATCTTCTGTACTCGTTTATATCTCAAATTCAAGCTCAAAACACCCGATAATTCGATATTTTGGGGTCCCAGAATCGATCTGTACATGCCTACTCAGTGCTAGAATATTTTCAAAATATAGGCTCAAAACATGCTAAAAATCGATATTTTAGGTGCGTAAAGGCGATATCTCAAATTCAGGCCCAAAACACCCGAAAATTCGATATTTTGGGGTCCCAGAAGCGATCTGTACATGCCTACTCCGTGTTAGAGTATTTTCAAAATACAGGCCCAAAACATGCTCAAAATCGATGTTTTAGGTGCGAAAAAGTCGATATGTGCATGCATCTTCAGTACCCGTTTATATCTCAAATTCAGGCTCAAAACACCCGAAAATTCGATATTTTGGGGTCCCAGAAGCGATCTGTACATGCCTACTCCGTGTTAGAGTATTTTCAAAATAAAGGCCCAAAACATGCTGAAAATCGATATTTTAGATTTCCAAAGTCAATATGTGCATGTATCTTCTGTACTCGTTTATATCTCAAATTCAGTCTCAAAACACCCGAAAATTCAATATTTTGGGGTCCCAGAAGCAATCTGTACATGCCTACTCAGTGCTAGAATATTTTCAAAATATAGGCTAAAAACATGCTAAAAATCGACTTTTTAGGTGCCAAAAAGTCGATATCTCAAATTCAGTCCCAAAACACCCGAAAATTCGATATTTAGGGGTCCCAGAAGGGATCTGTACATGCCTACTCCGTGTTAGAGTATTTTCAAAATACAGGCCAAAAACATACTGAAAATCGATCTTTTAGGTGCCCAAAAGTCGATATGTGCTTGCATCTTCTGTACCCGTTTATATCTCAAATTCTGGCCCTAAACACCCGAAAATTCGATATTTTGGGGTCCCAGAAGCGATCTGTACATGCCTACTCAGTGCTAGAATATTTTCAAAATATAGGCTAAAAATATGCTAAAAATCGATCTTTTAGGAGCCAAAAAGTCGATATCTCAAATTCAGTCCCAAAACACCCGAAAATTCGATATTTTGGTGTCCCAGAAGCGATCTGTACATGCCTACTCAGTGCTAGAATGTTTTCAAAATATAGTCTCAAAACATGCTCAAAATCGATATTTTAGGTGCCCAAAAGTCGATATGTGCATGCATCTTCTGTATCCGTTTATATCTCAAATTCTAACCCTAAACACCCGAAAATTCGATATTTTGGGGTCCCAGAATCGATCTGTACATGCCTACTCAGTGCTAGAATATTTTCAAAATATAGGCTCAAAACATGCTAAAAATCGATATTTTAGGTGCGTAAAGGCGATATCTCAAATTCAGGCCCAAAACACCCGAAAATTCGATATTTTGGGGTCCCAGAAGCGATCTGTACATGCCTACTCCGTATTAGAGTATTTTCAAAATACAGGCCCAAAACATGCTCAAAATCGATGTTTTAGGTGCGAAAAAGTCGATATGTGCATGCATCTTCAGTACCCGTTTATATCTCAAATTCAGGCTCAAAACACCCGAAAATTCGATATTTTGGGGTCCCAGAAGCGATCTGTACATGCCTACTCCGTGTTAGAGTATTTTCAAAATAAAGGCCCAAAACATGCTGAAAATCGATATTTTAGATGCCCAAAGTCAATATGTGCATGTATCTTCTGTACTCGTTTATATCTCAAATTCAGTCTCAAAACACCCGAAAATTCAATATTTTGGGGTCCCAGAAGCAATCTGTACATGCCTACTCAGTGCTAGAATATTTTCAAAATATAGGCTAAAAACATGCTAAAAATCGATATTTTAGGTGCGTAAAGGCGATATCTCAAATTCAGGCCCAAAACACCCGAAAATTCGATATTTAGGGGTCCCAGAAGGGATCTGTACATGCCTACTCCGTGTTAGAGTATTTTCAAAATACAGGCCAAAAACATACTGAAAATCGATCTTTTAGGTGCCCAAAAGTCGATATGTGCTTGCATCTTCTGTACCCGTTTATATCTCAAATTCTGGCCCTAAACACCCGAAAATTCGATATTTTGGGGTCCCAGAAGCGATCTGTACATGCCTACTCAGTGCTAGAATATTTTCAAAATATAGGCTAAAAATATGCTAAAAATCGATCTTTTAGGAGCCAAAAAGTCGATATCTCAAATTCAGTCCCAAAACACCCGAAAATTCGATATTTTGGTGTCCCAGAAGCGATCTGTACATGCCTACTCAGTGCTAGAATGTTTTCAAAATATAGTCTCAAAACATGCTCAAAATTGATATTTTAGGTGCCCAAAAGTCGATATGTGCATGCATCTTCTGTATCCGTTTATATCTCAAATTCTAACCCTAAACACCCGAAAATTCGATATTTTGGGGTCCCAGAAGCGATCTGTACATGCCTACTCCGTGTTAGAGTATTTTCAAAATTCAGGCCCAAAACATGCTGAAAATCGATATTTTTGGTGCCCAAAGTCAATATGTGTATGCATCTTCTATACTCGTTTATATCTCAAATTCAGGCTCAAAACACCCGAAAATTCGATATTTTGGGGTCCCAGAAGCGATCTGTACATGCCTACTCAGTGCTAGAATGTTTTCAAAATATAGGCTCAAAACATGCTCAAAATCGATATTTTAGGTGCCCAAAAGTCGATATGTGCATGCATCTTATGTACTCGTTTATATCTCAAATTCAGGTTCAAAACACCCGAAAATTCAATATTTTGGGGTCCCAGAAGCAATCTGTACATGCCTACTCAGTGCTAGAATATTTTCAAAATATAGGCTCAAAACATGCTAAAAAACGATATTTTAGGTGCGTAAAGGCGATTTCTCAAATTAAGGCCCAAAACACCCGAAAATTCGATATTTAGGGGTCCCAGAAGCGATCTGTACATGCCTACTCCGTGTTAGAGTATTTTCAAAATACAGGCCCAAAATATGTTCAAAATCGATGTTTTAGGTGCCAAAAAGTCGATATGTGCATGCACCTTCAGTACCCGTTTATATCTCAAATTCAGGCTCAAGACACCCGAAAATTCGATTTTTTGGGGTCCCAGAAGCGATCTGTACATGCCTACTCCGTGCTAGAGTATTTTCAAAATACATGCTCAAAACATGCTAAAAATCGATATTTTAGATGCCCAAAGTCAATATGTGCATGTATCTTCTGTACTCGTTTATATCTCAAATTCAGGCTCAAAACACCCGAAAATTCAATATTTAGGGGTCCCAGAAGCAATCTGTACATGCCTACTCAGTGCTAGAATGTTTTCAAAATATAGGCTAAAAACATGCTAAAAATCGATATTTTAAGTGCCAAAGAGTCGATATCTCAAATTAAGGCCCAAAACACCCGAAAATTCGAAATTTAGGGGTCCCAGAAGCGATCTGTACATGCCTACTCAGTGCTAGAATGTTTTCAAAATATAGGCTCAAAACATGCTCAAAATCGACTTTTTAGGTGCCAAAAAGTCGATATCTCAAATTCAGTCCCAAAACACCCGAAAATTCGATATTTAGGGGTCCCAGAAGGGATCTGTACATGCCTACTCCGTGTTAGAGTATTTTCAAAATACAGGCCAAAAACATACTGAAAATCGATCTTTTAGGTGCCCAAAAGTCGATATGTGCTTGCATCTTCTGTACCCGTTTATATCTCAAATTCTGGCCCTAAACACCCGAAAATTCGATATTTTGGGGTCCCAGAAGCGATCTGTACATGCCTACTCAGTGCTAGAATATTTTCAAAATATAGGCTAAAAATATGCTAAAAATCGATCTTTTAGGAGCCAAAAAGTCGATATCTCAAATTCAGTCCCAAAACACCCGAAAATTCGATATTTTGGTGTCCCAGAAGCGATCTGTACATGCCTACTCAGTGCTAGAATGTTTTCAAAATATAGTCTCAAAACATGCTCAAAATCGATATTTTAGGTGACCAAAAGTCGATATGTGCATGCATCTTCTGTATCCGTTTATATCTCAAATTCTAACCCTAAACACCCGAAAATTCGATATTTTGGGGTCCCAGAAGCGATCTGTACATGCATACTCCGTGTTAGAGTATTTTCAAAATTCAGGCCCAAAACATGCTGAAAATCGATATTTTTGGTGCCCAAAGTCAATATGTGCATGCATCTTCTATACTCGTTTATATCTCAAATTCAGGCTCAAAACACCCGAAAATTCGATATTTTGGGGTCCCAGAAGCGATCTGTACATGCCTAGTCAGTGCTAGAATGTTTTCAAAATATAGGCTCAAAACATGCTCAAAATCGATATTTTAGGTGCCCAAAAGTCGATATGTGCATGCATCTTATGTACTCGTTTATATCTCAAATTCAGGTTCAAAACACCCGAAAATTCAATATTTTGGGGTCCCAGAAGCAATCTGTACATGCCTACTCAGTGCTAGAATATTTTCAAAATATAGGCTCAAAACATGCTAAAAAACGATATTTTAGGTGCGTAAAGGCGATTTCTCAAATTAAGGCCCAAAACACCCGAAAATTCGATATTTAGGGGTCCCAGAAGCGATCTGTACATGCCTACTCCGTGTTAGAGTATTTTCAAAATACAGGCCCAAAACATGTTCAAAATCGATGTTTTAGGTGCCAAAAAGTCGATATGTGCATGCACCTTCAGTACCCGTTTATATCTCAAATTCAGGCTCAAGACACCTGAAAATTCGATTTTTTGGGGTCCCAGAAGCGATCTGTACATGCCTACTCCGTGCTAGAGTATTTTCAAAATACATGCTCAAAACATGCTAAAAATCGATATTTTAGATGCCCAAAGTCAATATGTGCATGTATCTTCTGTACTCGTTTATATCTCAAATTCAGGCTCAAAACACCCGAAAATTCAATATTTTGGGGTCCCAGAAGCAATCTGTACATGCCTACTCAGTGCTAGAATGTTTTCAAAATATAGGCTAAAAACATGCTAAAAATCGATATTTTAAGTGCCAAAGAGTCGATATCTCAAATTAAGGCCCAAAACACCCGAAAATTCGAAATTTAGGGGTCCCAGAAGCGATCTGTACATGCCTACTCAGTGCTAGAGTATTTTCAAAATACAGGCCTAAAACATGCTCAAAATCGATGTTTTAGGTGCCCAAAAGTCGATATGTGCATGCATCTTCAGTACCCGTTTATATCTCAAATTCAGGCTCAAAACACCCGAAAATTTAATATTTTGGGGTCCCAGAAGCAATCTGTACATGCCTTCGCAGTACTAGAATATTTTCAAAATATTGGCTAAAAACATGCTAAAAATCGACATTTTAGGTGCCAAAAAGTCGATATCTCAAATTCAGTCCCAAAACACCCGAAAATTCGATATTTAGGGGTCCCACAAGGGATCTGTACATGCTTACTCCGTGTTAGAGTATTTTCAAAATACAGGCCAAAAAGATACTGAAAATCGATCTTTTAGGTGCCCAAAAGTCGATATGTGCATGCATCTTCTGTACCCGTTTATATTGCAAATGCTGGCCCTAAACACCCGAAAATTCGATATTTTGGTGTCCCAGAAGCGATCTGTACATGCCTACTAAGTGCTAGAATATTTTCAAAATTCAGACCAAAATCATACTGAAAATCGATCTTTTAGGTGCCGAAAAGTCGATATGTGCATGCATCTTCTGTACCCGTTTATATCTCAAATTCTGGCCCTAAACACCCGAAAATTCGATATTTTTGGGTCCCAGAAGTGATATGTACATGCCTACTCAGTGCTAGAATGTTTTTAAAATATAGGCTCAAAACATGCTCAAAATCGATATTTTAGGTGCCCAAAAGTCGATATGTGCATGCATCTTCTGTACTCGTTTATATCTCAAATTCAAGCTCAAAATACCCGAAAATTCGATATTTTGGGGTCCCAGAATCGATCTGTACATGCCTACTCAGTGCTAGAATATTTTCAAAATATAGGCTCAAAACATGCTAAAAATCGATATTTTAGGTGCGTAAAGGCGATATATCAAATTCAGGCTCAAAACACACGAAAATTCGATATTATGGGGTCCCAGAAGCGATCTGTAAATGCCTACTACGTGATAGAGTATTTACAAAATACAGGCCCAAAACATGCTCAAAATCGATGTTTTAGGTGCCCAAAAGTCGATATGTGCATGCATCTTCAGTACCCGTTTATATCTCAAATTCAGGCTCAAAACACCCGAAAATTCGATATTTTGGGGTCCCAGAAGCGATCTGTACATGCCTTCTCCGTGTTAGAGTATTTTCAAAATACATGCCCAAAACATGCTGAAAATCGATATTTTAGATGCCCAAAGTCAATATGTGCATGTATCTTCTGTACCCGTTTATATCTCAAATTCAGGCTCAAAACACCAGAAAATTCAATATTTTGGGGTCCCAGAAGCAATCTGTACATGCCTACTCAGTGCTAGAATATTTTTAAAATATAGGCTAAAAACATGCTAAAAATCGATCTTTTAGGTGCCAAAAAGTCGATATATCAAATTCAGTCCCAAAACACCCGAAAATTCGATATTTAGGGGTCCCAGAAGCGATCTGTACATGCCTACTCCGTGTTAGAGTATTTTCAAAATACAGGCCAAAAACATACTGAAAATCGATCTTTTAGGTGCCCAAATGTCGATATGTGCATGCATCTCCTGTACCCGTTTATATCTCAAATTCTGACCCTAAACACACGAAAGTTCAATATTTTGGGGTCCCAGAAGCAATCTGTACATGCCTACTCAGTGCTAGAATATTTTTCAAAATATAGGCTAAAAACATGCTAAAAATCGGTATTTTAGGTTCCAAAAAGTCGATATCTCAAATTAAGGCCCAAAAGGCCCGAAAATTCGATATTTAGGGGTCCCAGAAGCGATCTGTACATGCCTACTCCGTGTTAGAGTATTTTCAAAATACAGGCCCAAAACATGCTCAAAATCGATGTTTTAGGTGCCAAAAAGTCGATATGTCCATGCATCTTCAGTACCCGTTTATATCTCAAATTCAGGCTCAAAACACCCGAAAATTCGATATTTTGGGGTCCCAAAAGCGATCTGTACATGCCTACTCCGTGTTAGAGTACTTTCAAAATACATGCCAAAAACATAATGAAAATCGATATTTTAGATGCCCAAAGTCAATATGTGCATGTATCTTCTGTACCCGTTTATATCTCAAATTCAGGCTCAAAACACACGAAAATTCAATATTTTGGGGTCCCAGAAGCAATCTGTACATGCCTACTCAGTGCTAAAATATTTTCAAAATATAGTCTAAAAACATGCTAAAAATCGATATTTTAGGTGCCAAAAAGTCGATATCTCAAATTAAGGCCCAAAATACCCGAAAATTCGATATTTAGGGGTCCCAGAAGCGATCTGTACATGCCTTCTCCGTGTTAGAGTATTTTCAAAATTCAGGACCAAAACATGCTGAAAATCGATATTTTTCGTGCCCAAAGTCAATATGTGTATGCATCTTCTATTCTCGTATATATCTCAAATTCAGGCTCAAAACACCCGAAAATTCAATATTTTGGGGTCCCATAAGCAATCTGTACATGCCTACTCAGAGCTAGAATATTTTCAAAATATAGGCTAAAAACATGCTAAAAATCGATCTTTTAGGTGCCAAAAAGTCGATATCTCAAATTCAGTCCCAAAACACCCGAAAATTCGATATTTAGGGGTCCCAGAAGCGATCTGTACATGCCTACTCCGTGTTAGAGTATTTTCAAATTACAGGCCAAAAACATATTGAAAATTGATCTTTTAGGTGCCCAAAAGTCGATATGTGCATGCATCTTCTGTACCCGTTTATATCTCAAATTCTGGCCATAAACACCCGAAAATTCAATATTTTGGGGTCCCAGAAGCAATCTGTACATGCCTACTCAGTGCTAGAATATTTTCAAAATATAGGCTAAAAACATGCTAAAAATCGATATTTTAGGTGCCAAAAAGTCGATATCTCAAATTAAGGCCCAAAACACCTGAAAATTCGATATTTAGGGGTCCCAGAAGCGATCTGTACATGCCTACTCCGTGTTAGAGTATTTTCAAAATACAGGCCAAAAACATGCTGAAAATCGATCTTTTAGGTGCTCAAAAGTCGATATGTGGATGCATCTTCTGTACTCGTTTATATCTCAATTTCTGGCCCTAAACACCTGAAAATTCGATATTTTGGGGTCCCAGAAGCGATCTGTACATCCCTACTCAGTGCTAGAATATTTTCAAATTATAGGCTCAAAACATGCTAAAATTCGATATTTTAGGTGCGTAAAGGCGATATCTCAAATTCAGGCCCAAAACACCCGAAAATTCGATATTATGGGGTCCCAGAAGCGATCTGTAAATGCCTACTCCGTGTTAGAGTATTTACAAAATACAGGCCCAAAACATGCTCAAAATCGATGTTTTAGGTGCCCAAAAGTCGATATGTGCATGCATCTTCAGTACCCGTTTATATCTCAAATTCAGGCTCAAAACACCCGAAAATTCGATATTTTGGGGTCCCAGCAGCAATCTGTACATGCCTACTCAGTGCTAGAATATTTTTAAAATATAGGCTAAAAACATGCTAAAAATCGATCTTTTAGGTGCCACAAAGTCGATATATCAAATTCAGTCCCAAAACACCCGAAAATTCGATATTTAGGGGTCCCAGAAGCGATCTGTACATGCCTACTCCGTGTTAGAGAATTTTCAAAATACAGGCCAAAAACATACTGAAAATCGATCTTTTAGGTGCCCAAATGTCGATATGTGCATGCATCTTCTGTACCCGTTTATATCTCAAATTCTGGCCCTAAACACACGAAAGTTCAATATTTTGGGGTCCCAGAAGCAATCTGTACATGCCTACTAAGTGCTAGAATATTTTCAAAATATAGGCTAAAAACATGCTAAAAATCGGTATTTTAGGTTCCAAAAAGTCGATATCTCAAATTAAGGCCCAAAAGGCCAGAAAATTCGATATTTAGGGGTCCCAGAAGCGATCTGTACATGCCTACTCCGTGTTAGAGTATTTTCAAAATACAGGCCCAAAACATGCTCAAAATCGATGTTTTAGGTGCCAAAAAGTCGATATGTGCATGCATCTTCAGTACCCGTTTATATCTCAAATTCAGGCTCAAAACACCCGAAAATTCGATATTTTGGGGTCCCAGAAGCGATCTGTACATGCCTACTCAGTGCTAGAATGTTTTCAAAATATAGGCTCAAAATATGCTCAAAATCGATATTTTAGGTGCCCAAAAGTCGATCTGTGCATGCATCTTCTGTACTCGTTTATATCTCAAATTCAAGCTCAAAACACCCGAAAATTCGATATTTCGGCGTCGCAGAAGCGATCTGTACATGCCTACCTAGTGCTAGAATATTTTCAAAATATAGGCTGAAAACATTCTAAAAATCGATATTTTAGGTGCCAAAAAGTCGATATCTCAAATTCAGTCCCAAAACACCCGAAACATCGATATTTAGGGGTCCCAGAAGCGATCTGTACATGCCTACTCCGTGTTAGAGTATTTTCAAAATACAGGCCAAAAACATACTGAAAATCGATCTTTTAGGTGCTCAAAAGTCGATATGTGGATGCATCTTCTGTACCCGTTTATATCTCAAATTCTGGCCCTAAACACCCGAAAATTCGATATTTTGGGGTCCCAGAAGCGATCTGTACATCCCTACTCAGTGCTAGAATATTTTCAAATTATAGTCTCAAAACATGCTAAAATTCGATATTTTAGGTGCGTAAAGGCGATATCTCAAATTCAGGCCCAAAACACCCGAAAATTCGATATTATGGGGTCCCAGAAGCGATCTGTAAATGCCTACTCCGTGTTAGAGTATTTACAAAATACAGGCCCAAAACATGCTCAAAATCGATGTTTTAGGTGCCCAAAAGTCGATATGTGCATGCATCTTCAGTACCCGTTTATATCTCAAATTCAGGCTCAAAACACCCGAAAATTCGATATTTTGGGGTCCCAGAAGCGATCTGTACATGCCTTCTCCGTGTTAGAGTATTTTCAAAATACATGCCCAAAACATGCTGAAAATCGATATTTTAGATGCCCAAAGTCAATATGTGCATGTATCTTCTGTACCCGTTTATATCTCAAATTCAGGCTCAAAACACCAGAAAATTCAATATTTTGGGGTCCCAGAAGCAATCTGTACATGCCTACTCAGTGCTAGAATATTTTCAAAATATAGGCTAAAAACATGCTAAAAATCGATCTTTTAGGTGCCAAAAAGTCGATATATCAAATTCAGTCCCAAAACACCCGAAAATTCGATATTTAGGGGTCCCAGAAGCGATCTGTACATGCCTACTCCGTGTTAGAGTATTTTCAAAATACAGGCCAAAAACATACTGAAAATCGATCTTTTAGGTGCCCAAATGTCGATATGTGCATGCATCTTCTGTACCCGTTTATATCTCAAATTCTGGCCCTAAACACACGAAAGTTCAATATTTTGGGGTCCCAGAAGCAATCTGTACATGCCTACTAAGTGCTAGAATATTTTCAAAATATAGGCTAAAAACATGCTAAAAATCGATATTTTAGGTGCCAAAAAGTCGATATCTCAAATTAAGGCCCAAAACACCTGAAAATTCGATATTTAGGGGTCCCATAAGCGATCTGTACATGCCTACTCCGTGTTAGAGTTTTTTTTTAAAATACAGGCCCAAAACATGCTCAAAATCGATGTTTTAGGTGCCAAAAAGTCGATATGTGCATGCATCTTCAGTACCCGTTTATATCTCAAATTCTGGCCCTAAACACCCGAAAATTCGATATTTTGGGGTCCCAGAAGCGATCTGTACATGCCTACTCAGTGCTAGAATGTTTTCAAAATATAGGCTCAAAATATGCTCAAAATCGATATTTTAGGTGCCCAAAAGTCGATCTGTGCATGCATCTTCTGTACTCGTTTATATCTCAAATTCAAGCTCAAAACACCCGAAAATTCGATATTTCGGCGTCGCAGAAGCGATCTGTACATGCCTACCTAGTGCTAGAATATTTTCAAAATATAGGCTGAAAACATGCTAAAAATCGATATTTTAGGTGCCAAAAAGTCGATATCTCAAATTAAGGCCCAAAACACCTGAAAATTCGATATTTAGGGGTCCCATAAGCGATCTGTACATGCCTACTCCGTGTTAGAGTTTTTTTTTAAAATACAGGCCCAAAACATGCTCAAAATCGATGTTTTAGGTGCCAAAAAGTCGATATGTGCATGCATCTTCAGTACCCGTTTATATCTCAAATTCTGGCCCTAAACACCCGAAAATTCGATATTTTGGGGTCCCAGAAGCGATCTGTACATGCCTACTCAGTGCTAGAATGTTTTCAAAATATAGGCTCAAAATATGCTCAAAATCGATATTTTAGGTGCCCAAAAGTCGATCTGTGCATGCATCTTCTGTACTCGTTTATATCTCAAATTCAAGCTCAAAACACCCGAAAATTCGATATTTCGGCGTCGCAGAAGCGATCTGTACATGCCTACCTAGTGCTAGAATATTTTCAAAATATAGGCTGAAAACATGCTAAAAATCGATATTTTAGGTGCCAAAAAGTCGATATCTCAAATTCAGTCCCAAAACACCCGAAACATCGATATTTAGGGGTCCCAGAAGCGATCTGTACATGCCTACTCCGTGTTAGAGTATTTTCAAAATACAGGCCAAAAACATACTGAAAATCGATCTTTTAGGTGCTCAAAAGTCGATATGTGGATGCATCTTCTGTACCCGTTTATATCTCAAATTCTGGCCCTAAACACCCGAAAATTCGATATTTTGGGGTCCCAGAAGCGATCTGTACATCCCTACTCAGTGCTAGAATATTTTCAAATTATAGGCTCAAAACATGCTAAAATTCGATATTTTAGGTGCGTAAAGGCGATATCTCAAATTCAGGCCCAAAACACCCGAAAATTCGATATTATGGGGTCCCAGAAGCGATCTGTAAATGCCTACTCCGTGTTAGAGTATTTACAAAATACAGGCCCAAAACATGCTCAAAATCGATGTTTTAGGTGCCGAAAAGTCGATATGTGCATGCATCTTCAGTACCCGTTTATATCTCAAATTCAGGCTCAAAACACCCGAAAATTCGATATTTTGGGGTCCCAGAAGCGATCTGTACATGCCTTCTCCGTGTTAGAGTATTTTCAAAATACATGCCCAAAACATGCTGAAAATTGATATTTTAGATGCCCAAAGTCAATATGTGCATGTATCTTCTGTACCCGTTTATATCTCAAATTCAGGCTCAAAACACCAGAAAATTCAATATTTTGGGGTCCCAGAAGCAATCTGTACATGCCTACTCAGTGCTAGAATATTTTTAAAATATAGGCTAAAAACATGCTAAAAATCGATCTTTTAGGTGCCAAAAAGTCGATATATCAAATTCAGTCCCAAAACACCCGAAAATTCGATATTTAGGGGTCCCAGAAGCGATCTGTACATGCCTACTCCGTGTTAGAGTATTTTCAAAATACAGGCCAAAAACATACTGAAAATCGATCTTTTAGGTGCCCAAATGTCGATATGTGCATGCATCTTCTGTACCCATTTATATCTCAAATTCTGGCCCTAAACACACGAAAGTTCAATATTTTGGGGTCCCAGAAGCAATCTGTACATGCCTACTAAGTGCTAGAATATTTTCAAAATATAGGCTAAAAACATGCTAAAAATCGGTATTTTAGGTTCCAAAAAGTCGATATCTCAAATTAAGGCCCAAAAGGCCCGAAAATTCGATATTTAGGGGTCCCAGAAGTAATCTGTACATGCCTACTCCGTGTTAGAGTATTTTCAAAATACAGGCCCAAAACATGCTCAAAATCGATGTTTTAGGTGCCAAAAAGTCGATATGTGCATGCATCTTCAGTACCCGTTTATATCTCAAATTCAGGCTCAAAACACCCGAAAATTCGATATTTTGGGGTCCCAAAAGCGATCTGTACATGCCTACTCCGTGTTAGAGTACTTTCAAAATACATGCCAAAAACATAATGAAAATCGATATTTTAGATGCCCAAAGTCAATATGTGCATGTATCTTCTGTACCCGTTTATATCTCAAATTCAGGCTCAAAAAACACGAAAATTCAATATTTTGGGGTCCCAGAAGCAATCTGTACATGCCTACTCAGTGCTAGAATATTTTCAAAATATAGTCTAAAAACATGCTAAAAATCGATATTTTAGGTGCCAAAAAGTCGATATCTCAAATTAAGGCCCAAAATACCCGAAAATTCGATATTTAGGGGTCCCAGAAGCGATCTGTACATGCCTACTCCGTGTTAGAGTATCTTCAAAATTCAGGACCAAAACATGCTGAAAATCGATATTTTTCGTGCCCAAAGTCAATATGAGTATGCATCTTCTATTCTCGTATATATCTCAAATTCAGGCTCAAAACACCCGAAAATTCAATATTTTGGGGTCCCATAAGCAATCTGTACATGCCTACTCAGAGCTAGAATATTTTCAAAATATAGGCTAAAAACATGCTAAAAATCGATCTTTTAGGTGCCAAAAAGTCGATATCTCAAATTCAGTCCCAAAACACCCGAAAATTCGATATTTAGGGGTCCCAGAAGCGATCTGTACATGCCTACTCCGTGTTAGAGTATTTTCAAATTACAGGCCAAAAACATATTGAAAATTGATCTTTTAGGTGCCCAAAAGTCGATATGTGCATGCATCTTCTGTACCCGTTTATATCTTAAATTCTGGCCATAAACACCCGAAAATTCAATATTTTGGGGTCCCAAAAGCAATCTGTACATGCCTACTCAGCGCTAGAATATTTTCAAAATATAGGCTAAAAACATGCTAAAAATCGATATTTTAGGTGCCAAAAAGTCGATATCTCAAATTAAGGCCCAAAACACCTGAAAATTCGATATTTAGGGGTCCCATAAGCGATCTGTACATGCCTACTCAGTGTTAAAGTTTTTTCAAAATACAGGCCAAAAACATGCTGAAAATCGATCTTTTAGGTGCCCAAAAGTCGATATGTGCATGCATCTTCTGTACCCGTTTATATCTCAAATTATGGCCCTAAACACCCGAAAATTCGATATTTTGGGGTCCCAGAAGCGATCTGTACATGCCTACTCAGTGCTAGAATGTTTTCAAAATATAGGCTCAAAATATGCTCAAAATCGATATTTTAGGTGCCCAAAAGTCGATCTGTGCATGCATCTTCTGTACTCGTTTATATCTCAAATTCAAGCTCAAAACACCCGAAAATTCGATATTTCGGCGTCCCAGAAGCGATCTGTACATGCCTACCTAGTGATAGAATATTTTCAAAATATAGGCTGAAAACATGCTAAAAATCGATATTTTAGGTGCCAAAAAGTCGATATCTCAAATTCAGTCCCAAAACACCCGAAACATCGATATTTAGGGCTCCCAGAAGCGATCTGTACATGCCTACTCCGTGTTAGAGTATTTTCAAAATAAAGGCCAAAAACATACTGAAAATCGATCTTTTAGGTGCTCAAAAGTCGATATGTGGATGCATCTTCTGTACCCGTTTATATCTCAAATTCTGGCCCTAAACACCCGAAAATTCGATATTTAGGGGTCCCAGAAGCGATCTGTACATGCCTACTCCGTGTTAGAGTATTTACAAAATTCAGGCCCGTAACATGCCCAAAATCGATGTTTTAGGTGCCCAAAAGTCGATATGTGCATGCATCTTCAGTACTCGTTTATATCTCAAATTCTGGCTCAAAACACCCGAAAATTCGATATTTTGGGGTCCCAGCAGCGATCTGTACATGCCTACTCAGTGATAGAATATTTTCAAAATATAGGCTAAAAACATGCTAAAAATCGATCTTTTAGGTGCCAAAAAGTCGATATCTTTAATTCAGTCCCAAAACACCCGAAAATTCGATATTTAGGGGTCCCAGAAGCGATCTGTACATGCCTACTCCGTGTTAGAGTATTTTTAAAATACAGGCCAAAAACTTACTGAAAATCGATCTTTTAGGTTCCCAAAAGTCGATATGTGCATGCATTTTCTGTACCCGTTTATATCTCAAATTCCTGCCCTAAACACCCGAAAATTCGATATTTTTGGGTCCCAGAAGCGATCTGTACATGCCTACTCATTGCTAGAATGTTTTCAAAATATAGGCTCAAAATATGCTCAAAATCGATATTTTAGGTGCCCAAAAGTCGATATGTGCATGCATCTTCTGTACTCGTTTATATCTCAAATTCAAGCTCAAAACACCCGAAAATTCGATATTTTGGGGTCCCAGAAGCGGTCTGTACATGCCTACTCAGTGCTAGAATATTTTCAAGATATAGGCTAAAAACATGCTAAAAATCGATATTTTAGGTGCCAAAAAGTCGATATCTCAAATTCAGTACCAAAACACCCGAAACTTCGATATTTAGGGGTCCCAGAAGCGATCTGAACATGCCTACTCCGAGTTAGAGTATTTTCAAAATACATGCCAAAAACATACTGAAAATCGATCTTTTAGGTGCTCAAAAGTCGATATGTGCATGCATCTTCTGTACCCGTTTATATCTCAAATTCTGGCCCTAAACACCCGAAAATTCGATATTTTGGGGTCCCAGAAGCGATCTGTACATGCCTACTCTGTGTTAGAGTATTTTCAAAATTCAGGCCCAAAACATGCTGAAAATCGATATATTTGGTGCCCAAAGTCAATAGTGTATGCATCTTCTATACTCGTTTATATCTCAAATTACGGCTCAAAACACCCGAAAATTCGATATTTTGGGGTCCCAGAAGCGATCTGTACATGCCTACTCAGTGCTAGAATGTTTTCAAAATATAGGCTCAAAACATGCTCAAAATCGATATTTTAGGTGCCCAAAAGTCGATATGTGCATGCATCTTCTGTACCCGTTTATATCTCAAATTCAGGCTCAAAACACCCGAAAATTCAATATTTTGGGGTCCCAGAAGCAATCTGTACATGCCTACTCTGTGCTAGAATATTTTCAAAATATAGGCTCAAAACATGCTAAAAATCGATATTTTAGGTGCGTAAACGCGATATCTCAAATTCAGGCCCAAAACACCCGAAAATTCGATATTTTGGGGTCCCAGAAGCGATCTGTACATGCCTACTCCGTGTTAGAGTATTTACAAAATACAGGCCCATAACATGCTCAAAATCGATGTTTTAGGTGCCCAAAAGTCGATATGTGCATGCATTTTCAGTACCCGTTTATATCTCAAATTCAGGCTCAAAACACCCGAAAATTCGATATTTTGGGGTCCCAGAAGCGATCTGTACATGCCTACTCCGTGTTAGAGTATTTTCAAAATATGGGCTCAAAATATGTTCAAAATCGATATTTTAGGTGCCCAAAAGTCGATATGTGCATGCATCTCATGTACCCGTTTATATCTCAAATTCAGGCTCAAAACACCCGAAAATTCAATATTTTGGGGTCCCAGAAGCAATCTGTACATAGGAACTCAGTGCTAGAATATTTTCAAAATATAGGCTAAAAACATGCTAAAAATCGATCTTTTAGGTGCCAAAAAGTCGATATCTCAAATTCAGTCCCAAAACACCCGAAAATTCGATATTTAGGGGTCCCAGAAGCGATCTGTACATGCCTTCTCCGTGTTAGAGTATTTTCAAAATACAGGCCAAAAACATACTGAAAATCGATCTTTTAGGTTCCCAAAAGTCGATATCTCAAATTAAGGCCCAAAACACCCGAAAATTCGATATTTAGGGGTTCCCAGAAGCGATCTGTACATGCCTGCTCCGTGTTAGAGTATTTTCAAAATACAGGCCCAAAACATGCTCAAAATCGATGTTTTAGGTGCCAAAAAGTCGATATGTGCATGCATCTTCAGTACCCGTATATATCTCAAATTCAGGCTCAAAACACCCGAAAATTCGATATTTTGGGGTCCCAGAAGCGATCTCTACATGCCTACTCCGTGTTAGAGTATTTTCAAAATACATGCCCAAAACATGCTGAAAATCGATATTTTAGATGCCCAAAGTCAATAAGTGCATGTATCTTCTGTACCCGTTTATATCTCAAATTCAGGCTCAAAACACCCGAAAATTCAATATTTTGGGGTCCCAGAAGCAATTTGTACATGCCTAATCAGTGCTAGAATATTTTCAAAATATAGGCTAAAAACATGCTAAAAATCGATATTTTAGGTGCCAAAAAGTCGATATCTCAAATTAACGCCCAAAACACCCGAAACTTCGATATTTAGGGGTCCCAGAAGCGATCTGTACATGCCTACTCAGTGTTAGAGTATTTTCAAAATTCAGGCCTAAAACATGCTGAAAATCGATATTTTTGGTGCCCAAAGTCAATATGTGTATGCATCTTCTGTACCCGTTTATATCTCAAATTCAGGCTCAAAACACCCGAAAATTCAATATTTTGGGGTCCCAGAAGCAATCTGTACATGCCTAATCAGTGCTAGAAAATTTTCAAAATATAGGCTAAAAACATGCTAAAAATCGATATTTTAGGTGCCAAAAAGTCGATATCTCAAATTCAAGCTCAAAACACCCGAAAATTCGATATTTTGGGGTTCCAGAAGCGATCTGTACATGCCTAGTCAGTACTAGAATATTTTCAAAATATAGGCTAAAAACATGCTAAAAATCGATATTTTAGGTGCCAAAAAGTCGATATCTCAAATTCAGTCCCAAAACACCCGAAACATCGATATTTAGGGGTCCCAGAAGCGATCTGTACATGCCTACTCCGTGTTAGAATATTTTCAAAATACAGTCCAAAAACATACTGAAAATCGATCTTTTTAGGTGCTCAAAAGTCGATATGTGCATGCATCTTCTGTACCCGTTTATATCTCAAATTCTGGCCCTAAACACCCGAAAATTCGATATTTTGGGGTCCCAGAAGCGATCTGTACATACCTACTCCGTGTTAGAGTATTTTCAAAATTCAGGCCCAAAACATGCTGAAAATCGATATTTTTGGTGCCCAAAGTCAATATGTATATGCATCTTCTATACTCGTTTATATCTCAAATTCAGGCTCAAAACACCCGAAAATTCAATATTTTGGGGTCCCAGAAGCGATCTGTACATGCCTACTCCGTGTTAGAGTATTTTCAAAATATAGGCTCAAAATATGCTCAAAATCGATATTTTAGGTGCCCAAAAGTCGATATGTGCATGCATCTTCTGTACTCGTTTATATCTCAAATTCAAGCTCAAAACACCCGAAAATTCGATATTTTGGGGTCCCAGAAGCGATCTGTACATGCCTACTCAGTTCTAGAATATTTTCAAAATATAGGCTAAAAACATGCTAAAAATCGATATTTTAGGTGCCAAAAAGTCGATATCTCAAATTCAGTCCCAAAACACCCGAAAATTCGATATTTAGGGGTCCCAGAAGCGATCTGTACATGCCTACTCTGTGTTAGAGTATTTTCAATATAAAGGCCAAAAACATACTTAAAATCGATCTTTTAGGTGCTCAAAAGTCGATATGTGCATACATCTTCTGTACCCGTTTATATCTCAAATTTTGGCCCTAAACACCCGAAAATTCGATATTTTGGGGTCCCAGAAGCGATCTGTACATGTCTACTCCGTGTTAGAATATTTTCAAAATTCAGGCCCAAAACATGCTGAAAATCGATATTTTTGGTGCCCAAAGTCAATATGTGTATGCATCTTCTATACTCGTTTATATCTCAAATTCAGGCTCAAAACACCCGAAAATTCGATATTTTGGGGTCCCAGAAGCGATCTGTACATGCCTTCTCAGTGCTAGAATGTTTTCAAAATATAGGCTCAAAACATGCTCAAAATCGATATTTTAGGTGCCCAAAAGTCGATATGTGCATGCATCTTCTGTACTCGTTTATATTTCAAATTCAGGCTGAAAACA
The DNA here is from genome assembly GCA_033782935.1 of Petrolisthes cinctipes. Lineage (NCBI taxonomy): Eukaryota > Metazoa > Arthropoda > Malacostraca > Decapoda > Porcellanidae > Petrolisthes > Petrolisthes cinctipes. The sequence continues at coordinate 921,416 of JAWQEG010001675.1, forward strand.
CCCGAAAATTTGATATTTGGGGTCACAGAAGCGATCTGTACATGCCTACGCAGTGCTAGAATATTTTCAAAATATAGGCTCAAAACATGCTAAAAATCGATATTTTAGGTGCCAAAAAGTCGATATCTCAAATTAAGGCCCAAAACACCCGAAAATTCGATATTTAGGGGTCCCAGAAGCGATCTGTACATGCCTACTCCGTGTTAGAGTATTTTCAAAATACAGGCCAAAAACATACTGAAAATCGATCTTTTAGGTGCCCAAAAGTCGATATATGCATGCATCTTCTGTACCCGTTTATATCTCAAGTTCTGGCCCTAAACACCCGAAAATTCGATATTTAGGGGTCCCAGAAGCGATCTGTACATGCCTACTCTGTGTTAGAGTATTTTCAATATAAAGGCCAAAAACATACTTAAAATCGATCTTTTAGGTGCTCAAAAGTCGATATGTGCATACATCTTCTGTACCCGTTTATATCTCAAATTTTGGCCCTAAACACCCGAAAATTCGATATTTTGGGGTCCCAGTAGCGATCTGTACATGTCTACTCCGTGTTAGAATATTTTCAAAATTCAGGCCCAAAACATGCTGAAAATCGATATTTTTGGTGCCCAAAGTCAATATGTGTATGCATCTTCTATACTCGTTTATATCTCAAATTCAGGCTCAAAACACCCGAAAATTCGATATTTTGGGGTCCCAGAAGCGATCTGTACATGCCTTCTCAGTGCTAGAATGTTTTCAAAATATAGGCTCAAAACATGCTCAAAATCGATATTTTAGGTGCCCAAAAGTCGATATGTGCATGCATCTTCTGTACTCGTTTATATTTCAAATTCAGGCTGAAAACACCCGAAAATTTGATATATTGGGGTCACAGAAGCGATCTGTACATGCCTACGCAGTGCTAGAATATTTTCAAAATATAGGCTCAAAACATGCTAAAAATCGATATTTTAGGTGCCATAAAGTCGATATCTCAAATTAAGGCCCAAAACACCCGAAAATTCGATATTTAGGGGTCCCAGAAGCGATCTGTACATGCCTACTCCGTGTTAGAGTATTTTCAAAATACAGGCCAAAAACATACTGAAAATGGATCTTTTAGGTGCCCAAAAGTCGATATGTGCATGCATCTTCTGTACCCGTTTATATCTCAAATTCTGGCCCTAAACACTCGAAAATTCAATATTTTGGGGTCCCAAAAGCAATCTGTACATGCCTACTCAGTGCTAGAATATTTTCAAAATATAGGCTAAAAACATGCTAAAAATCGATATTTTAGGTGCCAAAAAGTCAATATCTCAAATTTAGGCCCAAAACGCCCGAAAATTCGATATTTAGGGGTCCCAGAAGCGATCTGTACATGCCTACTCCGTGTTAGAGTATTTTCAAAATGCAGGCCAAAAACATACTGAAAATCGATCTTTTAGGTGCCCAAAAGTCGATATGTGCATGCATCTTCTGTACCCGTTTATATCTCAAATTCAGGCTCAAAACACCCGAAAATTCGATATTTTGGGGTCCCAGAAGCTATCTGTACATGCCTACTCTGTGTTAGAGTATTTTCAATATAAAGGCCAAAAACATACTGAAAATCGATCTTTTAGGTGCTCAAAAGTCGATATGTGCATGCATCTTCTGTACCCGATTATATCTCAAATTCTGGCCCTAAACACCCGAAAATTCGATATTTTGGGGTCCCAGAAGCGATCTGTACATGTCTACTCCGTGGTAGAGTATTTTCAAAATTCAGGCCCAAAACATGCTGAAAATCGATATTTTTGGTGCCCAAAGTCAATATGTGTATGCATCTTCTATACTCGTTTATATCTCTAATTCAGGCTCAAAACACCCGAAAATTCGATATTTTGGGGTCCCAGAAGCAATCTGTACATGCCTTCTCAGTGCTATAATGTTTTCAAAATATAGGCTCAAAACATGCTCAAAATCGATATTTTAGGTGCCCAAAAGTCGATATGTGCATGCATCTTCTGTACTCGTTTATATCTCAATTTCAGGCTCAAAACACCCGAAAATTTGATATATTGGGGTCCCAGAAGCGATCTGTACATGCCTACTCAGTGCTAGAATATTTTCAAAATTTAGGCTCAAAACATGCTAAAAATCGATCTTTTAGGTGCCAAAAAGTCGATATCTCAAATTCAGGCTCAAAACACCCGAAAATTCGATATTTTGGGGTCCCAGAAGCGATCTGTACATGCCTTCTCAGTGCTAGAATGTTTTCAAAATATAGGCTCAAAACATGCTCAAAATCGATATTTTAGGTGCCCAAAAGTCGATATGTGCATGCATCTTCTGTACTCGTTTATATCTCAAATTCTGGCTCAAAACACCCGAAAATTTGATATATTGGGGTCCCAGAAGCGATCTGTACATGCCTACTCAGTGCTAGAATATTTTCAAAATATAGGCTCAAAACATGCTAAAAATCGATATTTTAGGTGCCAAAAAGTCGATATCTCAAATTAAGGCCCAAAACACCCGAAAATTCGATATTTAGGGGTCCCAGAAGCGATCTGTACATGCCTACTCAGTGTTAGAGTATTTTCAAAATACAGGCCAAAAACATACTGAAAATCGATCTTTTAGGTGCCCAAAAGTCGATATATGCATGCATCTTCTGTACCCGTTTATTTCTCAAGTTCTGGCCCTAAACACCCGAAAATTCGATATTTAGGGGTCCCAGAAGCGATCTGTACATGCATACTCCGTGTTAGAGTATTTTCAAAATACAGGCCAAAAACATACTGAAAATCGATCTTTTAGGTGCCCAAAAGTCGATATGTGCATGCATCTTCTGTACCCGTTTATATCTCAAATTCTGGCCCTAAACACCCGAAAATTCAATATTTTGGGGTCCCAGAAGCAATCTGTACATGCCTACTCAGTGCTAGAATATTTTCAAAATATAGGCTAAAAACATGCTAAAAATCGATATTTTAGGTGCCAAAAAGTCAATATCTCAAATTTAGGCCCAAAACGCCCGAAAATTCGATATTTAGGGGTCCCAGAAGCGATCTGTACATGCCTTCTCCGTGTTAGAGTATTTTCAAAATAGAGGCCAAAAACATACTGAAAATCGATCTTTTAGGTGCCCAAAAGTCGATATGTGCATGCATCTTCTGTACCCGTTTATATCTCAAATTCTGGCCCTAAACACCCGAAAATTCGATATTTTGGGGTCCCAGAAGCTATCTGTACATGCCTACTCCGTGTTAGAGTATTTTCAAAATTCAGGCCCAAAACATGCTGAAAATCGATATTTTTGGTGCCCAAAGGTAATATGTGTATGCATCTTCTATACTCGTTTATATCTCAAAATCAGGCTCAAAACACACAAAAATTCGATATTTTGGGGTCTCAGAAGCAATCTGTACATGCCTACTCAATGCTAGAATACTTTCAAAATATAGGCTAAAAACATGTTAAAAATCGATCTTTTAGGTGCCAAAAAGTCGATATCTCAAATTCAGTCCCGAAACACCCGAAACTTCGATATTTAGGGGTCCCAGAAGCGATCTGTACATGCCTACTCCGTGTTAGAGTATTTTCAAAATACAGGCCAAAAACATACTGAAAATCGATCTTTTAGGTGCCCAAAAGTCGATATGTGCATGCATCTTCTGTACCCGTTTATATCTCAAATTCAGACTCAGAACACCCAAAAATTCAATATTTTGGGGTCCCAGAAGCAATCTGTACATGCCTACTCAGTGCTAGAGTAATTTCAAAATATAGGCTAAAAACATGCTAAAAATCGATATTTTAGGTGCCAAAAAGTCGATATCTCAAATTCAGTCCCAAAACACCCGAAACATCGATATTTAGGGGTCCCAGAAGCGATCTGTACATTCCTACTCCGTGTTAGAGTATTTTCAAAATACTGGCCAAAAACATACTGAAAATCGATCTTTTAGGTGCTCAAAAGTCGATATGTGCATGCATCTTCTGTACCCGTTTATATCTCAAATTCTGGCCCTAAACACCCGAAAATTCGATATTTTGGGGTCCCAGAAGCGATCTGTACTTGCCTACTCCGTGTTAGAGTATTTTCAAAATTCAGGCCCAAAACATGCTGAAAATCGATATCTTTGGTGCTCAAAGTCAATATGTGTATGCATCTTCTATACTCGTTTATATCTCAAATTCAGGCTCAAAACACCCGAAAATTCGATATTTTGGGGTCCCAGAAGCGATCTGTACATGCCTACTCAGTGCTAGAATGTTTTCAAAATATAGGCTCAAAACATGCTCAAAATCGATATTTTAGGTGCCCAAAAGTCGATATGTGCATGCATCTTCTGTACCCGTTTATATCTCAAATTCAGGCTCAAAACACCGAAAAATTCAATATTTTGGGGTCCCAGAAGCAATCTGTACATGCCTAGTCAATGCTAGAATACTTTCAAAATATAGGCTAAAAACATGTTAAAAATCGATCTTTTAGGTGCCAAAAAGTCGATATCTCAAATTCAGTCCCAAAACACCCGAAACTTCGATATTTAGGGGTCCCAGAAGCGATCTGTACATGCCTACTCCGAGGTAGAGTATTTTCAAAATATAGGCCAAAAACATACTGAAAATCGATCTTTTAGGTGCCCAAAAGTCGATATGTGCATGCATCTTCTGTACCCGTTTATATCTCAAATTCTGGCCCTAAACACCCGAAAATTCGATATTTTTGGGTCCCAGAAGCGATCTGTACATGCCTACTCAGTGCTAGAATATTTTCAAGATATAGGCTAAAAACATGCTAAAAATCGATATTTTAGGTGCCAAAAAGTCGATATCTCAAATTCAGTCCCAAAACACCCGAAACTTCGATATTTAGGGGTCCCAGAAGCGATCTGAACATGCCTAATCCGTGTTAGAGTATTTTCAAATTACAGGCCAAAAACATACTGAAAATCGATCTTTTAGGTGCTCAAAAGTCGATATGTGCATGCATCTTCTGTACCCGTTTATATCTCAAATTCTGGCCCTAATCACCCGAAAATTCGATATTTTGGGGTCCCAGAAGCGATCTGTAGATGCCAACTCAGTGCTAGAATGTTTTCAAAATACAGGCTCAAAACATGCTCAAAATCGATATTTTAGGTGCCCAAAAGTCGATATGTGCATGCATCTTCTGTACCCGTTTATATCTCAAATTCAGGCTCAAAACACCGAAAAATTCAATATTTTGGGGTCCCAGAAGCAATCTGTACATGCCTAGTCAATGCTAGAATACTTTCAAAATATAGGCTAAAAACATGTTAAAAATCGATCTTTTAGGTGCCAAAAAGTCGATATGTGCATGCATCTTCTGTACCCGTTTATATCTCAAATTCAGGCTCAAAACACCGAAAAATTCAATATTTTGGGGTCCCAGAAGCAATCTGTACATGCCTAGTCAATGCTAGAATACTTTCAAAATATAGGCTAAAAACATGTTAAAAATCGATCTTTTAGGTGCCAAAAAGTCGATATCTCAAATTCAGTCCCAAAACACCCGAAACTTCGATATTTAGGGGTCCCAGAAGCGATCTGTACATGCCTACTCCGAGGTAGAGTATTTTCAAAATATAGGCCAAAAACATACTGAAAATCGATCTTTTAGGTGCCCAAAAGTCGATATGTGCATGCATCTTCTGTACCCGTTTATATCTCAAATTCTGGCCCTAAACACCCGAAAATTCGATATTTTTGGGTCCCAGAAGCGATCTGTACATGCCTACTCAGTGCTAGAATATTTTCAAGATATAGGCTAAAAACATGCTAAAAATCGATATTTTAGGTGCCAAAAAGTCGATATCTCAAATTCAGTCCCAAAACACCCGAAACTTCGATATTTAGGGGTCCCAGAAGCGATCTGAACATGCCTAATCCGTGTTAGAGTATTTTCAAATTACAGGCCAAAAACATACTGAAAATCGATCTTTTAGGTGCTCAAAAGTCGATATGTGCATGCATCTTCTGTACCCGTTTATATCTCAAATTCTGGCCCTAATCACCCGAAAATTCGATATTTTGGGGTCCCAGAAGCGATCTGTAGATGCCAACTCAGTGCTAGAATGTTTTCAAAATACAGGCTCAAAACATGCTCAAAATCGATATTTTAGGTGCCCAAAAGTCGATATGTGCATGCATCTTCTGTACCCGTTTATATCTCAAATTCAGGCTCAAAACACCGAAAAATTCAATATTTTGGGGTCCCAGAAGCAATCTGTACATGCCTAGTCAATGCTAGAATACTTTCAAAATATAGGCTAAAAACATGTTAAAAATCGATCTTTTAGGTGCCAAAAAGTCGATATCTCAAATTCAGTCCCAAAACACCCGAAACTTCGATATTTAGGGGTCCCAGAAGCGATCTGTACATGCCTACTCCGAGGTAGAGTATTTTCAAAATATAGGCCAAAAACATACTGAAAATCGATCTTTTAGGTGCCCAAAAGTCGATATGTGCTTGCATCTTTTGTACCCGTTTATATCTCAAATTCTGGCCCTAAACACCCGAAAATTCGATATTTTTGGGTCCCAGAAGCGATCTGTACATGCCTACTCAGTGCTAGAATATTATCAAGATATAGGCTAAAAACATGCTAAAAATCGATATTTTAGGTGCCAAAAAGTCGATATCTCAAATTCAGTCCCAAAACACCCGAAACTTCGATATTTAGGGGTCCCAGAAGCGATCTGAACATGCCTAATCCGTGTTAGAGTATTTTCAAAATACAGGCCAAAAACATACTGAAAATCGATCTTTTAGGTGCTCAGAAGTCGGTATGTGCATGCATCTTCTGTACCCTTTTATATCTCAAATTCTGGCCCTAAACACCCGAAAATTCGATATTTTGGGGTCCCAGAAGCGATCTGTACATGCCTACTCCGTGTTAGAGTATTTTTAAAATTCAGGCCCAAAACATGCTGAAAATCGATATTTTTGGTGCCCAAAGTCAATATGTGTATGCATCTTCTATACCCGTTTATATCTCAAATTCAGGCTCAAAACACCCGAAAATTCGATATTTCGGGGTCCCAGAAGCGATCTGTACATGCCTACTCAGTGCTAGAATGTTTTCAAAATATAGGCTCAAAACATGCTCAAAATCGATATTTTAGTTGCCCAAAAGTCGATATGTGCATGCATCTTCTGTACTCGTTTATATCTCAAATTCAGGCTCAAAACACCCGAAAATTCGATATATTGGGGTCCCAGAAGCGATCTGTACATGCCTACTCAGTGCTAGAATATTTTCAAAATATAGGCTCAAAACATGCTTAAAATCGATATTTTAGGTGCGTAAAGGCGATATCTCAAATTCAGGCCCAAAACACCCGAAAATTCGATATTTTGGGGTCCCAGAAGCGATCTGTACATGCCTACTCCGTGTTAGAGTATTTACAAAATACATGCCCAAAACGTGCTCAAAATCGATGTTTTGGGTGCCCAAAAGTCGATATGTGCATGCATCTTCAGTACCCGTTTATATCTCAAATTCAGGCTCAAAACACCCGAAAATTCTATATGTTGGGGTCCCAGAAGCGATCTGTACATGCCTACTCCGTGTTAGAGTATTTTCAAAATACATGCCCAAAACGTGCTGAAAATCGATATTTTAGATGCCCAAAGTCAATATATGCATGTATCTTCTGTACCCGTTTATATATCAAATTCAGGCTCAAAACACCCGAAAATTCAATATTTTGGGGTCCCAGAAGCAATCTGTACATGCGAACTCCGTGCTAGAATATTTTCAAAATATAGGCTAAAAACATGCTAAAAATCGATATTTTAGGTGCCAAAAAGTCGATATCTCAAATTCAGTCCCAAAACACCCGAAAATTCGATATTTGGGGGTCCCAGAAGCGATCTGTACATGCCTTCTCCGTGTTAGAGTATTTTCAAAATACAGGCCAAAAACATACTGAAAATCGATCTTTTAGGTGCCCAAAAGTCGATATGTGCATGCACCTTCTTTACCCGTTTATATCTCAAAATCTGGCCCTAGACACCCGAAAATTCGATATTTTGGGGTCCCAGAAGCAATCTGTACATGCCTACTCAGTGCTAGAATATTTTCAAAATATAGGCTAAAAATATGCTAAAAATCGATATTTTAGGTGCCAAAAATTCGATATCTCAAATTAAGGCCCAAAACACCCGAAAAATCGATATTTAGGGGTCCCAGAAGCGATCTGTACATGCCTGCTCCGTGTTAGAGTATTTTCAAAATACAGGCCCAAAACATACTCAAAATCGATGTTTTAGGTGCCAAAAAGTCGATATGTGCATGCATCTTCAGTACCCGTATATATCTCAATTTCAGGCTCAAAACACCCGGAAATTCGATACTTTGGGGTCCCAGAAGCGATCTGTACATGCCTACTCTGTGTTAGAGCATTTTCAAAATACATGCCCAAAACATGCTGAAAATCGATATTTTAGATGCCCAAAGTCAATATGTGCATGTATCTTCTGTACCCGTTTATATCTCAAATTCAGGCTCAAAACACCCGAAAATTCAATATTTTGGGGTCCCAGAAGCAATCTGTACATGCCTACTCAGTGCTAGAATATTTTCAAAATACAGGCCAAAAACATACTGAAAATCGATCTTTTAGGTGCTCAAAAGTCGATATGTGCATGCATCTTCTGTACCCGTTTATATCTCAAATTCTGGCCCTAATCACCCGAAAATTCGATATTTTGGGGTCCCAGAAGCGATCTGTAGATGCCAACTCAGTGCTAGAATGTTTTCAAAATACAGGCTCAAAACATGCTCAAAATCGATATTTTAGGTGCCCAAAAGTCGATATGTACATGCATCTTCTGTACCCGTTTATATCTCAAATTCAGGCTCAAAACACCCAAAAATTCAATATTTTGGGGTCCCTAAAGCAATTCTTACATGCCTACTCAGTGCTAGAATACTTTCAAAATATAGGCTAAAAACATGCTAAAAATCGATCTTTTAGGTGCCAAAAAGTCGATATCTCAAATTCAGTCCCAAAACACCCTAAAATTCGATATTTAGGGGTCCCAGAAGCGATCTGTACATGCCTACTCCGTGTTAGAGTATTTTCAAAATACAGGCCAAAAACATACTGAAAATCGATCTTTAAGGTGCCCAAAAGTCGATATGTACCCGTTTACATCTCAAATTCTGGCCCTAAACACCCTAAAATTCAATATTTTGGGGTCCCAGAAGCGATCTGTACATGCCTACTCAGTGTTAGAGTATTTTCAAAATACAGGCCAAAAACATACTGAAAATCGATGTGTTAGGTGTCCAAAAGTCGATATGTGCATGCACCTTCTTTACCCGTTTATATCCCAAATTCTGGCCCTAAACACCCGAAAATTCGATATTTTGGGGTCCCAGAAGCAATCTGTACATGCCTACTCAGTGCTAGAATATTTTCAAAATATAGGCTAAAAATATGCTAAAAATCGATATTTTAGGTGCCAAAAATTCGATATCTCAAATTAAGGCCTAAAACACCCGAAAAATCGATATTTAGGGGTCCCAGAAGCGATCTATACATGCCTGCTCCGTGTTAGAGTATTTTCAAAATACAGGCCCAAAACATGCTCAAAATCGATGTTTTAGGTGCCAAAAAGTCGATATGTGCATGCATCTTCAGTACCCGTATATATCTCAATTTCAGGCTCAAAACACCCGGAAATTCGATACTTTGGGGTCCCAGAAGCGATCTGTACATGCCTACTCCGTGTTAGAGCATTTTCAAAATACATGCCCAAAAAATGCTGAAAATCGATATTTTTGATGCCCAAAGTCAATATGTGCATGTATCTTCTGTACCCGTTTATATCTCAAATTCAGGCTCAAAACACCCGAAAATTCAATATTTTGTGGTCCCAGAAGCAATCTGTACATGCCTACTCAGTGCTAGAATATTTTCAAAATGTAGGCTAAAAACATGCTAAAAATCGATATTTTAGGTGCCAAAAAGTCGATATCTCAAATTAAGGCCCAAAACACCCGAAAATTCAATATTTTGGGGTCCCAGAAGCAATCTGTACATGCGAACTCCGTGCTAGAATATTTTCAAAATATAGGCTAAAAACATGCTAAAAATCGATCTTTTAGGTGCCAAAAAGTCGATATCTCAAATTCAGTCCCAAAACACCCGAAAATTCGATATTTAGGGGTCCCAAAATCGATCTGTACATGCCTTCTCCGTGTTAGAGTATTTTCAAAATACAGGCCAAAAACATACTGAAAATCGATCTTTTAGGTGCCCAAAAGTCGATATGTGCATGCACCTTCTTTACCCGTTCATATCTCAAATTCTGGCCCTAAACACCCGAAAATTCGATATTTTGGGGTCCCAAAAGCAATCTGTACATGCCTACTCAGTGCTAGAATATTTTCAAAATATAGGCTAAAAATATGCTAAAAATCGATATTTTAGGTGCCAAAAATTCGATATCTCAAATTAAGGCCCAAAACACCCGAAAAATCGATATTTAGGGGTCCCAGAAGCGATCTGTACATGCCTGCTCCGTGTTAGAGTATTTTCAAAATACAGGCCCAAAACATGCTCAAAATCGATGTTTTAGGTGCCAAAAAGTCGATATGTGCATGCATCTTCAGTACCCGTATATATCTCAATTTCAGGCTCAAAACACCCGGAAATTCGATACTTTGGGGTCCCAGAAGCGATCTGTACATGCCTACTCCGTGTTAGAGCATTTTCAAAATACATGCCCAAAACATGCTGAAAATCGATATTTTAGATGCCCAAAGTCAATATGTGCATGTATCTTCTGTACCCGTTTATATCTCAAATTCAGGCTCAAAACACCCGAAAATTCAATATTTTGGGGTCCCAGAAGCAATCTGTACATGCCTACTCAGTGCTAGAATATTTTCAAAATACAGGCCAAAAACATACTGAAAATCGATCTTTTAGGTGCTCAAAAGTCGATATGTGCATGCATCTTCTGTACCCGTTTATATCTCAAATTCTGGCCCTAATCACCCGAAAATTCGATATTTTGGGGTCCCAGAAGCGATCTGTAGATGCCAACTCAGTGCTAGAATGTTTTCAAAATACAGGCTCAAAACATGCTCAAAATCGATATTTTAGGTGCCCAAAAGTCGATATGTGCATGCATCTTCTGTACCCGTTTATATCTCAAATTCAGGATCAAAACACCCAAAAATTCAATATTTTGGGGTCCCAGAAGCAATTCTTACATGCCTACTCAGTACTAGAATACTTTCAAAATATAGGCTAAAAACATGCTAAAAATCGATCTTTTAGGTGCCAAAAAGTCGATATCTCAAATTCAGTCCCAAAACACCCTAAAATTCGATATTTAGGGGTCCCAGAAGCGATCTGTACATGCCTACTCCGTGTTAGAGTATTTTCAAAATACAGGCCAAAAACATACTGAAAATCGATCTTTAAGGTGCCCCAAAGTCGATATGTGCATGCATCCTCTGTACCCGTTTACATCTCAAATTCTGGCCCTAAACACCCTAAAATTCAATATTTAGGGGTCCCAGAAGCGATCTGTACATGCCTACTCAGTGTTAGAGTATTTTCAAAATACAGGCCAAAAACATACTGAAAATCGATGTGTTAGGTGTCCAAAAGTCGATATGTGCATGCACCTTCTTTACCCGTTTATATCCCAGATTCTGGCCCTAAACACCCGAAAATTCGATATTTTGGGGTCCCAGAAGCAATCTGTACATGCCTACTCAGTGCTAGAATATTTTCAAAATATAGGCTAAAAATATGCTAAAAATCGATATTTTAGGTGCCAAAAAGTCGATATCTCAAATTAAGGCCCAAAACACCCTAAAATTCGATATTTAGGGGTCCCAGAAGCGATCTGTACATGCCTACTCCGTGTTAGAGTATTTTCAAAATACAGGCCAAAAACATACTGAAAATCGATCTTTAAGGTGCCCAAAAGTCGATATGTACCCGTTTACATCTCAAATTCTGGCCCTAAACACCCTAAAATTCAATATTTTGGGGTCCCAGAAGCGATCTGTACATGCCTACTCAGTGTTAGAGTATTTTCAAAATACAGGCCAAAAACATACTGAAAATCGATGTGTTAGGTGTCCAAAAGTCGATATGTGCATGCACCTTCTTTACCCGTTTATATCCCAAATTCTGGCCCTAAACACCCGAAAATTCGATATTTTGGGGTCCCAGAAGCAATCTGTACATGCCTACTCAGTGCTAGAATATTTTCAAAATATAGGCTAAAAATATGCTAAAAATCGATATTTTAGGTGCCAAAAATTCGATATCTCAAATTAAGGCCCAAAACACCCAAAAAATCGATATTTAGGGGTCCCAGAAGCGATCTATACATGCCTGCTCCGTGTTAGAGTATTTTCAAAATACAGGCCCAAAACATGCTCAAAATCGATGTTTTAGGTGCCAAAAAGTCGATATGTGCATGCATCTTCAGTACGCGTATATATCTCAATTTCAGGCTCAAAACACCCGGAAATTCGATACTTTGGGGTCCCAGAAGCGATCTGTACATGCCTACTCCGTGTTAGAGCATTTTCAAAACACATGCCCAAAAAATGCTGAAAATCGATATTTTAGATGCCCAAAGTCAATATGTGCATGTATCTTCTGTACCCGTTTATATCTCAAATTCAGGCTCAAAACACCCGAAAATTCAATATTTTGTGGTCCCAGAAGCAATCTGTACATGCCTACTCAGTGCTAGAATATTTTCAAAATGTAGGCTAAAAACATGCTAAAAATCGATATTTTAGGTGCCAAAAAATCGATATCTCAAATTAAGGCCCAAAACACCCGAAAATTCAATATTTTGGGGTCCCAGAAGCAATCTGTATATGCGAACTCCGTGCTAGAATATTTTCAAAATATAGGCTAAAAACATGCTAAAAATCGATCTTTTAGGTGCCAAAAAGTCGATATCTCAAATTCAGTCCCAAAACACCCGAAAATTCGATATTTAGGGGTCCCAAAATCGATCTGTACATGCCTTCTCCGTGTTAGAGTATTTTCAAAATACAGGCCAAAAACATACTGAAAATCGATCTTTTAGGTGCCCAAAAGTCGATATGTGCATGCACCTTCTTTACCCGTTCATATCTCAAATTCTGGCCCTAAACACCCGAAAATTCGATATTTTGGGGTCCCAAAAGCAATCTGTACATGCCTACTCAGTGCTAGAATATTTTCAAAATATAGGCTAAAAATATGCTAAAATCGATATTTTAGGTGCCAAAAATTCGATATCTCAAATTAAGGCCCAAAACACCCGAAAAATCGATATTTAGGGGTCCCAGAAGCGATCTGTACATGCCTGCTCCGTGTTAGAGTATTTTCAAAATACAGGCCCAAAACATGCTCAAAATCGATGTTTTAGGTGCCAAAAAGTCGATATGTGCATGCATCTTCAGTACCCGTATATATCTCAATTTCAGGCTCAAAACACCCGGAAATTCGATACTTTGGGGTCCCAGAAGCGATCTGTACATGCCTACTCCGTGTTAGAGCATTTTCAAAATACATGCCCAAAACATGCTGAAAATCGATATTTTAGATGCCCAAAGTCAATATGTGCATGTATCTTCTGTACCCGTTTATATCTCAAATTCAGGCTCAAAACACCCGAAAATTCAATATTTTGGGGTCCCAGAAGCAATCTGTACATGCCTACTCAGTGCTAGAATATTTTCAAAATACAGGCCAAAAACATACTGAAAATCGATCTTTTAGGTGCTCAAAAGTCGATATGTGCATGCATCTTCTGTACCCGTTTATATCTCAAATTCTGGCCCTAATCACCCGAAAATTCGATATTTTGGGGTCCCAGAAGCGATCTGTAGATGCCAACTCAGTGCTAGAATGTTTTCAAAATACAGGCTCAAAACATGCTCAAAATCGATATTTTAGGTGCCCAAAAGTCGATATGTGCATGCATCTTCTGTACCCGTTTATATCTCAAATTCAGGATCAAAACACCCAAAAATTCAATATTTTGGGGTCCCAGAAGCAATTCTTACATGCCTACTCAGTGCTAGAATACTTTCAAAATATAGGCTAAAAACATGCTAAAAATCGATCTTTTAGGTGCCAAAAAGTCGATATCTCAAATTCAGTCCCAAAACACCCTAAAATTCGATATTTAGGGGTCCCAGAAGCGATCTGTACATGCCTACTCCGTGTTAGAGTATTTTCAAAATACAGGCCAAAAACATACTGAAAATCGATCTTTAAGGTGCCCCAAAGTCGATATGTGCATGCATCCTCTGTACCCGTTTACATCTCAAATTCTGGCCCTAAACACCCTAAAATTCAATATTTTGGGGTCCCAGAAGCGATCTGTACATGCCTACTCAGTGTTAGAGTATTTTCAAAATACAGGCCAAAAACATACTGAAAATCGATGTGTTAGGTGTCCAAAAGTCGATATGTGCATGCACCTTCTTTACCCGTTTATATCCCAGATTCTGGCCCTAAACACCCGAAAATTCGATATTTTGGGGTCCCAGAAGCAATCTGTACATGCCTACTCAGTGCTAGAATATTTTCAAAATATAGGCTAAAAATATGCTAAAAATCGATATTTTAGGTGCCAAAAATTCGATATCTCAAATTAAGGCCCAAAACACCCGAAAAATCGATATTTAGGGGTCCCAGAAGCGATCTGTACATGCCTGCTCCGTGTTAGAGTATTTTCAAAATACAGGCCCAAAACATGCTCAAAATCGATGTTTTAGGTGCCAAAAAGTCGATATGTGCATGCATCTTCAGTACCCGTATATATCTCAATTTCAGGCTCAAAACACCCGAAAATTTGATACTTTGGGGTCCCAGAAGCGATCTGTACATGCCTACTCCGTGTTAGAGCATTTTCAAAATACATGCCCAAAACATGCTGTAAATCGATATTTTAGATGCCCAAAGTCAATATGTGCATGTATCTTCTGTACCCGTTTATATCTCAAATTCAGGCTCAAAACACCCGAAAATTCAATATTTTGTGGTCCCAGAAGCAATCTGTACATGCCTACTCAGTGCTAGATTATTTTCAAAATATAGGCTAAAAACATGCTAAAAATCGATATTTTAGGTGCCAAAAAGTCGATATCTCAAATTAAGGCCCAAAACACCCGAAACTTCGATATTTAGGGGTCCCAGAAGCGATCTGTACATGCCTACTCCGTGTTAGAGTATTTTCAAAATACAGGCCAAAAACATACTGAAAATCGATCTTTTAGGTGCTCAAAAGTCGATATGTGCATGCATCTTCTGTACCCGTTTATATCTCAAATTCTGGCCCTAATCACCCGAAAATTCGATATTTTGGGGTCCCAGAAGCGATCTGTAGATGCCAACTCAGTGCTAGAATGTTTTCAAAATACAGGCTCAAAACATGTTCAAAATCGATATTTTAGGTGCCCAAAAGTCGATATGTGCATGCATCTTCTGTACCCGTTTATATCTCAAATTCAGGCTGAAAACACCCAAAAATTCAATATTTTGGGGTCCCAGAAGCAATCTGTACATGCCTACTCAGTGCTAGAATACTTTCAAAATATAGGCTAAAAACATGCTAAAAATCGATCTTTTAGGTGCCAAAAAGTCGATATCTCAAATTCAGTCCCAAAACACCCGAAAATTCGATATTTAGGGGTCCCAGAAGCGATCTGTACATGCCTACTCCGTGTTAGAGTATTTTCAAAATACAGGCCAAAAACATACTGAAAATCGATCTTTAAGGTGCCCAAAAGTCGATATGTGCATGCATCCTCTGTACCCGTTTACATCTCAAATTCTGGCCCTAAACACCCTAAAATTCAATATTTTGGGGTCCCAGAAGCGATCTGTACATGCCTACTCAGTGCTAGAATATTTTCAAAATATAGGCTAAAAATATGCTAAAAATCGATATTTTAGGTGCCAAAAATTCGATATCTCAAATTAAGGCCCAAAACACCCGAAAAATCGATATTTAGGGGTCCCAGAAGCGATCTGTACATGCCTGCTCCGTGTTAGAGTATTTTCAAAATACAGGCCCAAAACATGCTCAAAATCGATGTTTTAGGTGCCAAAAAGTCGATATGTGCATGCATCTTCAGTACCCGTATATATCTCAATTTCAGGCTCAAAACACCCGAAAATTCGATACTTTGGGGTCCCAGAAGCGATCTGTACATGCCTACTCCGTGTTAGAGCATTTTCAAAATACATGCCCAAAACATGCTGAAAATCGATATTTTAGATGCCCAAAGTCAATATGTGCATGTATCTTCTGTACCCGTTTATATCTCAAATTCAGGCTCAAAACACCCGAAAATTCAATATTTTGTGGTTCCAGAAGCAATCTGTACATGCCTACTCAGTGCTAGATTATTTTAAAAATATAGGCTAAAAACATGCTAAAAATCGATATTTTAGGTGCCAAAAAGTCGATATCTCAAATTAAGGCCCAAAACAAACGAAACTTCGATATTTAGGGGTCCCAGAAGCGATCTGTACATGCCTACTCCGTGTTAGAGTATTTTCAAAATACAGGCCAAAAACATACTGAAAATCGATGTTTTAGGTGTCCAAAAGTCGATATGTGCATGCATCTTCTGTACCCGTTTATATCTCAAATTCTGGCCCTAAACACCCGAAAATTCAATATTTTGGGGTCCTAGAAGCAATCTGTACATGCCTACTCACTGCAAGAATATTTTCAAAATATAGGCTAAAAACATGCTAAAAATCGATATTTTATGTGCCAAAAAGTCGATATCTCAAATTCTGACCCTAAACATCCGAAAATTCGATATTTTGGGGTCCCAGAAGCGATCTGTACATACCTACTCCGTGGTAGAGTATTTTCAAAATTCAGGCCCAAAACATGCTGAAAATCGATATTTTTGGTACCCAAAGTCAATATGTGTATGCATCTTCTATACTCGTTTATATCTCAAATTCAGGCTGAAAACACCCGAAAATTCGATATTTTGGGGTCCCAGAAGCGATCTGTAAATGCCTATTCAGTGCTAGAATATTTTCAAAATATAGGCTAAAAACATGCTAAAAATCGATATTTTAGGTGCCAAAAAGTCGATATCTCAAATTAAGGCCCAAAACACCCGAAACTTCGATATTTAGGGGTCCCAGAAGCGATCTGTACATGCCTACTCTGTGTTAGAGTATTTTCAAAATACAGGCCAAAAACATACTGAAAATCGATCTTTTAGGTGCCCAAAAGTCGATATGTGCATGCATCTTCTGTACCCGTTTATATCTCAAATTCTGGCCCTAAACACCCGAAAATTCGATATTTTTGGGTCCCAGAAGCGATCTGTACATGCCTACTCAGTGCTAGAATGTTTTCAAAATATAGGCTCAAAATATGCTCAAAATCGATATTTTAGGTGCCCAAAAGTCGATATGTGCATGCATCTTCTGTACTCGTTTATATCTCAAATTCAAGCTCAAAACACCGGAAAATTCGATATTTTGGGGTCCCAGAAGCGATCTCTACATGCCTACTCAGTGCTAGAATATTTTCAAAATATAAGCTAAAAACATGCTAAATATCGATCGTTTAGGTGCCAAAAAGTCGATATCTTAAATTCAGTCCCAAAACACCCGAAAATTCGATATTTAGGGGTCCCAAAAGCGATCTGTACATGCCTACTCCGTGTTAGAGTATTTTCAAAATATAGGCTCAAAATATGCTCAAAATCGATATTTTAGGTGCCCAAAAGTCGATATGTGCATGCATCTTCTGTACTCGTTTATATCTCAAATTCAAACTCAAAACACCCGAAAATTCGATATTTTGGGGTCCCAGAAGCGATCTGTACATACCTACTCAGTGCAAGAATATTTTCAAAATATAGGCTAAAACCATGCTAAAAATCGATATTTTAGGTGCCAAAAAGTCGATATCTCAAATTCAGTCCCAAAACACCCGAAAATTCGATATTAAGGGGTCCCAGAAGCGATCTGTACATGCCTACTCCGTGTTAGAGTATTTTCAAAATACAGGCCAAAAACATACTGAAAATCGATCTTTTAGGTGCTCAAAAGTCGATATGTGCATGCATCTTCTGTACCCGTTTATATCTCAAATTCTGGCCCTAATCACCAGAAAATTCGATATTTTGGGGTCCCAGAAGCGATCTGTAGGTGCCTACTCCGTGTTAGAGTATTTTCAAAATTCAGGCCCAAAACATGCTGAAAATCGATATTTTTGGCGCCCAAAGTCAATATGTGTATGCATCTTCTATACTTGTTTATATCTCAAATTCAGGCTCAAAACACCCGAAAATTCGATATTTTGGGGTCCCAAAAGCGATCTGTACATGCCTACTCAGTGCTAGAATGTTTTCAAAATATAGGCTCAAAACATGCTCAAAATCGATATTTTAGGTGCCCAAAAGTCGATATGTGCATGCATCTTCTGTACCCGTTTATATCTCAAATTCAGGCTCAAAACACCCAAAAATTCAATATTTTGGGGTCCCAGAAGCAATCTGTACATGCCTACTCAGTGCTAGAATACTTTCAAAATATAGGCTAAAAACATGCTAAAAATCGATCTTTTAGGTGCCAAAATGTCGATATCTCAAATTCAGTCCCAAAACACCCGAAAATTCGATATTTAGGGGTCCCAGAAGCGATCTGTACATGCCTACTCCGTGTTAGAGTATTTTCAAAATACAGGCCAAAAACATACTGAAAATCGATCTTTTAGGTGCCCAAAAGTCGATGTGTGCATGCATCTTCTGTACCCGTTTACATCTGAAATTCTGGCCCTAAACACCCTAAAATTCAATATTTTGGGGTCCCAGAAGCGATCTGTAGGTGCCTACTCCGTGTTAGAGTATTTTCAAAATTCAGGCCCAAAACATGCTGAAAATCGATATTTTTGGCGCCCAAAGTCAATATGTGTATGCATCTTCTATACTTGTTTATATCTCAAATTCAGGCTCAAAACACCCGAAAATTCGATATTTTGGGGTCCCAAAAGCGATCTGTACATGCCTACTCAGTGCTAGAATGTTTTCAAAATATAGGCTCAAAACATGCTCAAAATCGATATTTTAGGTGCCCAAAAGTCGATATGTGCATGCATCTTCTGTACCCGTTTATATCTCAAATTCAGGCTCAAAACACCCAAAAATTCAATATTTTGGGGTCCCAGAAGCAATCTGTACATGCCTACTCAGTGCTAGAATACTTTCAAAATATAGGCTAAAAACATGCTAAAAATCGATCTTTTAGGTGCCAAAATGTCGATATCTCAAATTCAGTCCCAAAACACCCGAAACTTCGATATTTAGGGGTCCCAGAAGCGATCTGTACATGCCTACTCCGTGTTAGAGTATTTTCAAAATACAGGCCAAAAACATACTGAAAATCGATCTTTTAGGTGCCCAAAAGTCGATATGTGCATGCATCTTCTGTACCCGTTTACATCTGAAATTCTGGCCCTAAACACCCTAAAATTCAATATTTTGGGGTCCCAGAAGCGATCTGTACATGCCTACTCCGTGTTAGAGTATTTTCAAAAATAAGGACCAAAACATGCTGAAAATCGATATATTTGGTGCCCAAAGTCAATGTGTGTATGCATCTTCTATACTCGTTTATATCTCAAATTCAGGCTCAAAACACCCGAAAATTCGATATTTTGGGGTCCCAGAAGCGATCTGTACATGCCTACCCAGTGCTAGAATGTTTTCAAAATATAGGGTCAAAGCATGTTCAAAATCGATATTTTAGGTACCCAAAAGTCGATATGTGCATTCATCTTCTGTACCCGTTTATATCTCAAATTCAGGCTCAAAACACCCAAAAATTCAATATTTTGGGGTCCCAGAAGCAATCTGTACATGCCTACTCAGTGCTAGAATACTTTGAAAATATAGGCTAAAAACATGCTAAAAATCGATCTTTTAGGTGCCAAAAAGTCGATATCTCAAATTCAGTCCCAAAACACCCGAAAATTCGATATTTAGGGGTCCCAGAAGCGATCTGTACATGCCTACTCCGTGTTAGAGTATTTTCAAAATACAGGCCAAAAACATACTGAAAATCGATCTTTAAGGTGCCCAAAAGTCGATATGTGCATGCATCTTCTGTACCCGTTTACATCTCAAATTCTGGCCCTAAACACCCTAAAATTCAATATTTTGGGGTCCCAGAAGCGATCTGTACATGCCTACTCAGTGTTAGAGTATTTTCAAAATACAGGCCAAAAACATACTGAAAATCGATCTTTTACGTGTCCAAAAGTCGATATGTGCATGCATCTTCTGTACCCGTTTATATCTCAAATTCTGGCCGTAAACACCCGAAAATTCAATATTTTGGGGTCCCAGAAGCAATCTGTACATGCCTACTCACTGCTAGAATATTTTCAAAATATAGGCTAAAAACATGCTAAAAATCGATATTTTATGTGCCAAAAAGTCGATATCTCAAATTAGGGCCCAAAACACCCGAAAATTCGATATTTAGGGGTCCCAGAAGCGATCTGTACATGCCTACTCCGTGTTAAAGTATTTTCAAAATACAGGCCAAAATTATACTGAAAATCGATCTTTTAGGTGCCCAAAAGTCGATATGTGCATGCAACTTCTGTACCCGTTTATATCTTAAATTCTGGCCCTAAACACCCGAAAATTCGATATTTTGGGGTCCCAGAAGCGATCTGTACATGCCTACTCCGTGTTAGAGTATTTTCAAAATTCAGGCCCAAAACATGCTGAAAATCGATATTTTTGGTGCCCAAAGTCAATATGTGTATGCATCTTCTATACTCGTTTATATCTCAAATTCAGGCTCAAAACACCCGAAAATTCGATATTTTGGGGTCCCAGAAGCGATCTGTACATGCCTACTCAGTGCTAGAATATTTTCAAAATATAGGCTAAAAACATGCTAAAAATCGATATTTTAGGTGCCAAAAAGTCGATATCTCAAATTAGGGCCCAAAACACCCGAAAATTCGATATTTAGGGGTCCCAGAAGCGATCTGTACATGCCTACTCCGTGTTCAAGTATTTTCAAAATACAGGCCAAAATTATACTGGAAATCGATCTTTTAGGTGCCCAAAAGTCGATATGTGCATGCAACTTCTGTACCCGTTTATATCTCAAATTCTGGCCCTAAACACCCGAAAATTCGATATTTTGGGGTCCCAGAAGCGATCTGTACATGCCTACTCAGTGGTAGAATGTTTTCAAAATATAGGCTCAAAATATGCTCAAAATCGATATTTTAGGTGCCCAAACATCGATCTGTGCATACATCTTCTGCACTCGTTTATATCTTAAATTCAATCTCAAAACACCCGAAAAATTCGATATTTTGGGGTCCCAGAAGCGATCTGTACATGCCTACTCAGTGCTAGAATATTTTCAAAATATAGGCTAAAAACATGCTAAAAATCGATATTTTAGGTGCCAAAAAGTCGATATCTCAAATTCAGTCCCAAAACACCCGAAACATCGATATTTAGGGGTCCCAGAAGCGATCTGTACATGCCTACTCCGTGCTAGAGTATTTTCAAAATACAGGCCAAAAACATACTGAAAATCGATGTTTTAAGTGCCCAAAAGTCGATATGTGCATGCATCTTCTGTACCCGTTTATATCTCAAATTCTGGCCCTAAACACCCGAAAATTCGATATTTTGGGGTCCCAGAAGCGATCTGTACATGCCTACTCCGTGTTAGAGTATTTTCAAAATTCAGGCCCAAAACATGCTGAAAATCGATATTTTTGGTGCCCAAAGTCAATATGTGTATGCATCTTCTATACTCGTTTATATCTCAAATTCAGGCTCAAAACACCCGAAAATTCGATATTTTGGGGTCCCAGAAGCGATCTGTACATGCCTACTCAGTGCTAGAATATTTTCAAAATATAGGCTAAAAACATGCTAAAAATCGATATTTTAGGTGTCAAAAAGTCGATATCTCAAATTAATGCCCAAAACACCCGAAACTTCGATATTTAGGGGTCCCAGAAGCGATCTGTACATGCCTACTCTGTGTTAGAGTATTTTCAAAATACAGGCCAAAAACATACTGAAAATCGATCTTTTAGGTGCCCAAAAGTCGATATGTGCATGCATCTTCTGTACCCGTTTATATCTCAAATTCTGGCCCTAAACACCCTAAAATTCAATATTTTTGGGTCCCAGAAGCGATCTGTACATGCCTACTCAGTGTTAGAGTATTTTCAAAATACAGGCCAAAAACATACTGAAAATCGATCTTTTAGGTGTCCAAAAGTCGATATGTGCATGCATCTTCTGTACCCGTTTATATCTCAAATTCTGGCCCTAAACACCCGAAAATTCAATATTTTGGGGTCCCAGATGCAATCTGCACATGCCTACTCAGTGCTAGAATATTTTCAAAATATAGGCTAAAAACATGCTAAAAATCGATATTTTATGTGCCAAAAAGTCGATATCTCAAATTAGGGCCCAAAACACCCGAAAATTCGATATTTAGGGGTCCCAGAAGCGATCTGTACATGCCTACTCCGTGTTAAAGTATTTTCAAAATACAGGCCAAAAACATACTGAAAATCGATCTTTTAGGTGCCCAAAAGTCGATATGTGCATGTAACTTCTGTACCCGTTTATATCTCAAATTCTGGCCCTAAACACCCGAAAATTCGATATTTTGGGGTCCCAGAAGCGATCTGTACATGCCTACTCAGTGGTAGAATGTTTTCAAAATATAGGCTCAAAATATGCTCAAAATCGATATTTTAGGTGCCCAAACATCGATCTGTGCATACATCTTCTGTACTCGTTTATATCTTAAATTCGATCTCAAAACACCCGAAAATTCGATATTTCGGGGTCCCAGAAGCGATCTGTACATGCCTACTCAGTGCTAGAATATTTTCAAAATATAGGCTAAAAACATGCTAAAAATCGATATTTTAGGTGCCAAAAAGTCGATATCTCAAATTCAGTCCCAAAACACCCGAAACATCGATATTTAGGGGTCCCAGAAGCGATCTGTACATGCCTACTCCGTGTTAGAGTATTTTCAAAATACAGGCCAAAAACATAATAAAAATCGATCTTTTAGGTGCCCAAAAGTCGATATGTGCATGCATCTTCTGTACCCGTTTATATCTGAAATTCTGGCCCTAAACACCCTAAAATTCAATATTTTGCGGTCCCAGAAGCGATCTGTACATGCCTACTCCGTGTTAGAGTATTTTCAAAATTAAGGACCAAAACATGCTGAAAATCGATATATTTGGTGCCCAGAGTCAATATGTGTATGCATCTTCTATACTCGTTTATATCTCAAATTCAGGCTCAAAACACCCGAAAATTCTATATTTTGGGTCCCAGAAGCGATCTGTACATGCCTACTCAGTGCTAGAATGTTTTCAAAATATAGGCTCAAAACATGTTCAAAATCGATATATTAGGTGCCCAAAAGTCGATATGTGCATGCATCTTCTGTACCCGTTTATATCTCAAATTCAGGCTCAAAACACCCAAAAATTCAATATTTAGGGGTCCCAGAAGCAATCTGTACATGCCTACTCAGTGCTAGAATACTTTCAAAATATAGGCTAAAAACATGCTAAAAATCGATCTTTTAGGTGCCAAAAAGTCGATATCTCAAATTCAGTCCCAAAACACCCGAAAATTCGATATTTAGGGGTCCCAGAAGCGATCTGTACATGCCTACTCCATGTTAGAGTATTTTCAAAATACAGGCCAAAAACATACTGAAAATCGATCTTTAAGGTGCCCAAAAGTCGATATGTGCATGCATCTTCTGTACCCGTTTACATCTCAAATTCTGGCCCTAAACACCCTAAAATTCAATATTTTGGGGTCCCAGAAGCGATCTGTACATGCCTACTCCGTGTTAGAGTATTTTCAAAATACAGGCCCAAAACATACTGAAAATCGATATGTGCATGCATCTTCTGTACCCGTTTATATCTCAAATTCTGGCCCTAAACACCCGAAAATTCAATATTTTGGGGTCCCAGAAGCAATCTGTACATGCCTACTCAGTGCTAGAATATTTTCAAAATATAGGCTTAAAACATGTTCAAAATCGATATATTAGGTGCCCAAAAGTCGATATGTGCATGCATCTTCTGTACCCGTTTATATCTCAAATTCAGGCTCAAAACACCCAAAAATTCAATATTTTGGGGTCCCAGAAGCAATCTGTACATGCCTACTCAGTGCTAGAATACTTTCAAAATATAGGCTGAAAACATGCAAAAAATCGATATTTTAGGTGCCAAATAGTCGATATCTCAAATTAAGGCCC
This sequence comes from Petrolisthes cinctipes, assembly GCA_033782935.1. NCBI lineage: Eukaryota > Metazoa > Arthropoda > Malacostraca > Decapoda > Porcellanidae > Petrolisthes > Petrolisthes cinctipes. The sequence goes on from JAWQEG010001675.1 coordinate 945,755, forward strand.
AAAACACCCGAAAATTCGATATTTAGTGGTCCCAGAAGCGATCTGTACATGCCTACTCCGTGCTAGAGTATTTTCAAAATACAGGCCAAAAACATACTGAAAATCGATGTTGTAGGTGCCCAAAAGTCGATAAGTGCATGCATCTTCTGTACCCGTTTATATCTCAAATTCTGGCCCTAAACACCCAAAAATTCGATATTTTGGGGTCCCAGAAGCGATCTGTACATGCCTACTCCGTGTTAGAGTATTTTCAAAATTCAGGCCCAAAACATGCTGAAAATCGACATTTTTGGTGCCCAAAGTCAATATGTGTATGCATCTTCTATACTCGTTTATATCTCAAATTCAGGCTCAAAACACCCGAAAATTCGATATTTTGGGGTCCCAGAAGCGATCTGTACATGCCTACTCAGTGCTAGAATATTTTCAAAATATAGGCTAAAAACATGTTAAAAATCGATCTTTTAGGTGCCAAAAAGTCGATATCTCAAATTCAGTCCCAATACACCCGAAAATTCGATATTTAGGGGTCCCAGATGCGATCTGTACATGCCTACTCCGTGTTAGAGTATTTTCAAAATACAGGCCAAAAACATACTGAAAATCGATCTCTTAGGTGCCCATAAGTCGATATGTGCATGCATCTTCTGTACCCGTTTATATCTCAAATTCTGGCCCTAAACACCCGAAAATTCGATATTTTTGGGTCCCAGAAGCGATCTGTACATGCCTACTCAGTGCTAGAATGTTTTCAAAATATAGGCTCAAAATATGCTCAAAATCGATATTTTAGGTGCCCAAAAGTCGATATGTGCATGCATCTTCTGTACTCGTTTATATCTCAAATTCAAGCTCAAAACACCCGAAAATTCGATATTTTGGTGTCCCAGAAGCGATCTGTACATGCCTACTCAGTGCTAGAATATTTTCAAAATATAGGCTAAAACCATGCTAAAAATCGATATTTTAGGTGCCAAAAAGTCGATATCTCAAATTCTGGCCCTAAACACCCGAAAATTCAATATTTAGGGGTCCCAGAAGCGATCTGTACATGCCTACTCCGTGTTAGAGTATTTTCAAAATACATGCCCAAAACATGCTGAAAATCGATATTTTAGATGCCCAAAGTCAATATGTGCATGTATCTTCTGTTTTTTTTTTTTTTTTTTTTTTCTATATTAAAAAAAGATGGGGACTAAAGGCCACGGGCCCGCTCTTTTGTCTCCATCTGCAAAGTCGTTAGTGGAAGTGTCCAAAATCATGTCCAATTTCGTTCGAGATGCCTAGATACATTGCGTTTGAAGGAACATAAGTCGTAGTAAGGTGGAAAGATGGATGAAGGTAGAGTGTTCCAGAGTTGACCAGTTGTGTATATGAAAGACTGAGAGTACCGGTTAACTCTTGCATTAGGGAGTTGGACAGAAAAGGGGTGAGAATGAGAGGCTTGACGAGTGTTGCATGCTCTCCTGAGGGGAGGAAGCATACATTGAGAGAGTTCAGAAGAGCAATGTCCAGTGTAGTAGCGATAGAAGAGAGAAAGTGATGCAACATTGCGGCGAAGAGAGAGACGTTGTAGTGAATCAGTAAGAGGAGGAGAGTTGATGAGACGAAAAGCCTTTGATTCCACCTTGTCCAGGAGTGTTGTGAAGGTTGAACCACCCCACACATGAGAGCCATACTCCATACAGGGGCGGATGAGACCCCTGTACAGAGACAGCAACTGTGAGGGGGTGAAATAATCCCGGAATCTGCGCAGCACACCTAACTTCTTTGAGGCGGTTTTAGCAAGAGAGGTAATGTGATCTCTCCAAGAGAGATTATGAGAGAAAGAGACTCCAAGAATATTAAGAGACGGGGAAAGGTTAAGTTGTGTGTCATTGAACTAGAGGGGATAGTTATCAGGAAGATTAGTACGAGTCGAAAGATGAAGGAACTGTGATTTTGAGGCATTAAAAACAACAAGGTTCTCTCTGCCCCAGTTAGAGATGAGGGAAAAATCAGAAGTGAGGCGTGCTACTGCATCATCACGTGATGTGGAGAGAAGCTGCTGGGATGGACGGTTGTCATAGTGAGTGGAGTAGTGAAGGGTGGAATCATCAGCATAGGAGTGGATAGGGGAAGAGGTACAGGTAAGAAGGTCATTAATGAACAGGAGAAAGAGGGTGGGTGATAGAACAGAACCCTGAGGAACACCACTATTAATAGACTTGGAAGAAGAACAGTGACCGTCTACAACAGCAGCTATAGACCGGCCAGAAAGGAAATCAGAGATAAAGGTGCAGAGAGAGGGATAGAAACCGAATGAGGGCAGTTTGGAGATTAAAGCTTTGTGCCAGACTCTATCAAAAGCTTTGGATATGTCGAGGGCAACAGTAAAAGTTTCACCAAAGTTCCGAAAAGAGGTTGACCATGAATCAGAAAGGAGGGATAGAAGATCGCCAGTAGAGCGTCCTTGACGGAAACCATACTGACGATCTGAAAGAAGGTCGTGACAAATAAGGTGCTTATGAATTTTGGAGTTAAGAACAGATTCGAAGACTTTAGATAGACATGAGGTCAAAGCAATGGGGCGATAGTTGGAGGGTTGGGAGCGGTCACCTTTCTTCGGAACAGGTTGGATCAGAGCAAACTTCCAGCTGGAAGGAAAAGTGTTAAATGATAGACATAGACGGAACAGTTTGCCTAGGCAGGGTGTCAGTACGGAAGCACAGTTCTTGAGAACAACAGGAGGAATCCCATCAGGCCCGTACGCCTTCCGAGTGTTAAGGCCAGAGAGTGCAGAATATACTTCCTTTGAAGAGATTCTGATGACAGGCATAAGTAAGTCAGAGGGGGGCGGAGTTGGAGGAATAGAGCCGGAATCGTCCAGTGTGGAGTTAAAGGCAAAGGTTTGAGAGAAGAGTTCAGCTTTATCAGGTGAAGAGATGGCAACATTTCCATCAGGAAGGATGAGAGGAGGGAAAGAGGAAGAAGTAAAGTTACTGGAGAGATTTTTGGCTAGATGCCAGAAAGAACGAGAGGTGGAAGAGTTGGACAGATCATTGCACTTGGCACGGATGAAGGATTTTTTGGCTAGTCTAAGAACAGATTTGGCACGATTCCGGGCAGAAATATACAGAGCACGAGATTCATCAGTTTGAAGGCGTCGATACCGTCTGAAAGCTTCCTCCTTGTTGTGGACAGCAGTAGAACAAGCGTGATTAAACCAAGAGTTTCGTGAATTAGTAAGAGGGAAAGAATATGGAATGTATGCCTCCATGCCCGAGAGGATCACCTCTGTGATGCGTGCAGCACACTCAGAGGGACCCCGGCCACGAAAGCAAAAATAATTCCATGGGAAATCATTAAAGAATTGCCTCAGATCATCCCAGTTGGCAGCGCTGTAATGCCACAGACGCCGCTTCCTGGGAGGGTCTAAAGGTTTTATTGGAGCGATAGGACAGGATACTGAAATAAGATTGTGATCGGAGGAGCCCAAAGGAGAGAAAAGTTCAACAGTATAAGCAGAAGGATGAGAGGTTAGGAATAAATCAAGAATATTGGGCTGATCTCCAAGGCGGTCTGGAATACGGGTAGGGTACTGAATTAACTGCTCAAGGTCGTTGAGGATAGAAAAGATGAAGGCTTGTTCACCAGGTGGATCAGTGAAGGGAGATGAGAGCCAAAGGCGGTGGTGAACGTTGAAATCTCCTAAAATGGAGATTTCTGAGAAAGGAGAATGGGATAGAATGTGTTCCACTTTTGAGGTAAGATAGTCAAAGAATTTTGGATAGTCAGTAGAGTTAGGAGAGAGATATACAGCACAGATGTATTTAGTTTGAGAGTAACAGGTTAGCCGAAGCCAGATGGTTGAGAATTCAGAAGAGTCTAGTTCGGGAACACGAGAACAAGTGAGGTCGTTGCGTACGTATACGCAACAGCCGCCTTTGGCACGAAACTGAGGATAGAGAAAGTAAGAGGAGACAGAGTAGGGGTTGCTGTCAGTTGATGCTGAGATCTGGGTCTCGGTGAGGAAGAGAAGATGAGGTTTAGCAGAGAAGAGGTGGTGTTCAACAGAAGAGAAGTTAGAGGAAAGACCACGAATGTTGCAAAAGTTGATAAAGAGTGAGTCAGACAATGGTCCAGGGCATCTCAGGGGGTCGTCAACAAAGGGTCCAGGCCGAAGGGAGTTTATTGACCCATCCCCAGGGGCCTCCGAGGCTTGATTTTTAATTCCTTTCATATTTGTGTAATTTTGGGGGGATATAATTTGGACAAAGGGTGTGGTGTGTAGCGTGTTTGTGTATATTGTGTAAATAGAGAGAGAGTGATGTCTTTGGGAGTATGTTGGACTACTCTCAGTGTATGTGAGACACGAAAAAAGATCAGCAAAGGTGGACAGACAGGTGAAACGGGAGTTCCAACCCTCCCTATCACCAATCCAGCGTCTACCCTAGGAGTACTGCCCTGTTTGGCTGGTGTCTCTCAAATTCAGGCTCAAAACACCCGAAAATTCAATATTTTGGGGTCCCAGAAGCAATCTGTACATGCCTACTCAGTGCTAGAATATTTTCAAAATATAGGCTAAAAGCATGCTAAAAATCGATATTTTAGGTGCCAAAAAGTCGAGATCTCATATTCAGGCCAAAAACACCCGAAAATTCGATATTTAGGTGTCCCAGAAGCGATCTGTACATGCCTACTCAGTGCTAGAATGTTTTCAAAATATAGGCTGAAAACATGCAAAAAATCGATATTTTAGGTGCACAAAAGTCGATATGTGCATGCATCTTCTGTACTCGTTTATATCTCAAATTCAAGCTCAAAACACCCGAAAATTCAATATTTTGGGGTCCAAGAAGCGATCTGTACATGCCTACTCAGTGCTAGAATATTTTCAAAATATAGGCTCAAAACATGCTAAAAATCGATATTTTAGGTGCGTAAAGGCGATATCTCAAATTCGGCCCAAAACACCCGAAAATTCGATATTTTGGGGTCCCAGAAGCGATCTGTACATGCATACTCCGTGTTAGAGTATTTTCAAAATACAGGCCCAAAACATGCTCAAAATCGATGTTTTTGGTGCCAAAAAGTCGATATGTGCATGCATCTTCAGTACCCGTTTATATCTCAAAATCAGGCTCAAAACACCCGAAAATTCGATATTTAGGGGTCCCAGAAGCGTTCTGTACGTGCATACTCCGTGTTAGAGTATTTTCAAAATACAGGCCCAAAACATGCTGAAAATCGATATTTTAGATGCACAAAGTCAATATATGCATGTATCTTCTGTACCCGTTTATATATCAAATTCAGGCTCAAAACAACCGAAAATTCAATATTTTGGGGTCCCAGAAACAATCTGTACATGCCTACTCAGTGCTAGAATATTTTCAAAATATAGGCTAAAAACATGCTAAAAATCGACATTTTAGGTGCCAAAAAGGCGATATATCAAATTCAGGCCCAAAACACCCGAAAATTCGATATTTTGGGGTCCCAGAAGCGATCTGTACATGCCTACACCGTGTAAGAGTATTTTCAAAATACAGGCCGAAAACATGCTGAAAATCGATATTTTAGATGCCCTAAGTCAATATATGCATGTATCTTCTGTACCCGTTTATATATCAAATTCAGGCTCAAAACACCCGAAAATTCAATATTTTGGGGTCCCAGAAACAATCTGTACATGCCTACTCAGTGCTAGAATATTTTCAAAATATAGGCTAAAAACATGCTAAAAATCGACATTTTAGGTGCCAAAAAGTCGATATCTCAAATTCAGTTCCAAATCACCCGAAAATTCGATATTATGGGGTCCCAGAAGGGATCTGTACATGCCTACTCCGTGTAAGGGTATTTTCAAAATATAGGCCAAAAACATACTGAAAATCGATCTTTTAGGTGCTCAAAAGTCGATATGTGCATGCATCTTCTGTACCCGTTTATATCTCAATTTCTGGCCCTAAACACCCGAAAATTCGATATTTTGGGGTCCCAGAAGCGATCTGTACATGCCTACACAGTGCTAGAATGTTTTCAAAATATAGGCTCAAAACATGCTCAAAATCGATATTTTAGGTGCCCAAAAGTCGATATGTGCATGCATCTTCTGTACTCGTTTATATCTCAAATTCAAGCTCAAAACACCCGAAAATTCGATATTTAAGGGTCCCAGAAGCGATCTGTACATGCCTACTCAGTGCTAGAATATTTTCAAAATATAGGCTCAAAACATGCTAAAAATCGATATTTTAGGTGCGTAAAAACGATATCTCAAATTCTGGCCCTAAACACCCGAAAATTCGATATTTAAGGGTCCCAGAAGCGATCTGTACATGCCTACTCAGTGTTAGAGTATTTTCAAAATTCAGGCCCAAAACATGCTGAAAATCGATATTTTTGGTGCCCCAAGTCAATATGTGTATGCATCTTCTATACTCGTTTATATCTCAAATTCAGGCTCAAAACACCCGAAAATTCGATATTTTGGGGTCCCAGAAGCGATCTGTACATGCTTACTCAGTGCTAGAATGTTTTCAAAATATAGGCTCAAAACATGCTCAAAATCGATATTTTAGGTGCCCAGAAGTCGATATGTGCATGCATCTTCTGTACTCGTTTATATCTCAAATTCAGGCTCAAAACACCCGAAAATTCGATATATTGGGGTCCCAGAAGCGATCTGTACATGCCTACTCAGTACTATAATATTTTCAAGATATAGGCTCAAAACATGCTAAAAATCGATATTTTAGGTGCGTAAAGGCGATATCTCAAATTCAGGCCCAAAACACCCGAAAATTCGATATTTTGGGGTCCCAGAAGCGATGTGTACATGCCTACTCCGTGTTAGAGTATTTTCAAAATACAGGCCAAAAACATACTGAAAATCGATCTTTAAGGTGCCCAAAAGTCGATATGTGCATGCATCTTCTGTACCCGTTTACATCTCAAATTCTGGCCCTAAACACCCTAAAATTCAATATTTTGGGGTCCCAGAAGCGATCTGTACATGCCTACTCAGTGTTAGAGTATTTTCAAAATACAGGCCAAAAACATACTGAAAATCGATCTTTTACGTGTCCAAAAGTCGATATGTGCATGCATCTTCTGTACCCGTTTATATCTCAAATTCTGGCCCTAAACACCCGAAAATTCAATATTTTGGGGTCCCAGAAGCAATCTGTACATGCCTACTCACTGCTAGAATATTTTCAAAATATAGGCTAAAAACATGCTAAAAATCGATATTTTATGTGCCAAAAAGTCGATATCTCAAATTAGGGCCCAAAACACCCGAAAATTCGATATTTAGGGGTCCCAGAAGCGATCTGTACATGCCTACTCCGTGTTAAAGTATTTTCAAAATACAGGCCAAAATTATACTGAAAATCGATCTTTTAGGTGCCCAAAAGTCGATATGTGCATGCAACTTCTGTACCCGTTTATATCTCAAATTCTGGCCCTAAACACCCGAAAATTCGATATTTTGGGGTCCCAGAAGCGATCTGTACATGCCTACTCAGTGGTAGAATGTTTTCAAAATATAGGCTCAAAATATGCTCAAAATCGATATTTTAGGTGCCCAAACATCGATCTGTGCATACATCTTCTGTACTCGTTTATATCTTAAATTCAATCTCAAAACACCCGAAAATTCGATATTTTGGGGTCCCAGAAGCGATCTGTACATGCCTACTCAGTGCTAGAATATTTTCAAAATATAGGCTAAAAACATGCTAAAAATCGATATTTTAGGTGCCAAAAAGTCGATATCTCAAACTCAGTCCCAAAACACCCGAAACATCGATATTTAGGGGTCCCAGAAGCGATCTGTACATGCCTTCTCGGTGCTAGAGTATTTTCAAAATACAGGCCAAAAACATACTGAAAATCGATGTTTTAAGTGCCCAAAAGTCGATATGTGCATGCATCTTCTGTACCCGTTTATATCTCAAATTCTAGCCCTAAACACCCGAAAATTCGATATTTTGGGGTCCCAGAAGCGATCTGTACATGCCTACTCCGTGTTAGAGTATTTTCAAAATTCAGGCCCAAAACATGCTGAAAATCGATATTTTTGGTGCCCAAAGTCAATATGTGTATGCATCTTCTATACTCGTTTATATCTCAAATTCAGGCTCAAAACACCCGAAAATTCGATATTTTGGGGTCCCAGAAGCGATCTGTACATGCCTACTCAGTGCTAGAATATTTTCAAAATATAGGCTAAAAACATGCTAAAAATCGATATTTTATGTGCCAAAAAGTCGATATCTCAAATTAGGGCCCAAAAGACCCGAAAATTCGATATTTAGGGGTCCCAGAAGCGATCTGTACATGCCTACTCCGTGTTAAAGTATTTTCAAAATACAGGCCAAAATTATACTGAAAATCGATCTTTTAGGTGCCCAAAAGTCGATATGTGCATGCAACTTCTGTACCCGTTTATATCTCAAATTCTGGCCCTAAACACCCGAAAATTCGATATTTTGGGGTCCCAGAAGCGATCTGTACATGCCTACTCAGTGGTAGAATGTTTTCAAAATATAGGCTCAAAATATGCTCAAAATCGATATTTTAGGTGCCCAAACATCGATCTGTGCATACATCTTCTGTACTCGTTTATATCTTAAATTCAATCTCAAAACACCCGAAAATTCGATATTTTGGGGTCCCAGAAGTGATCTGTACATGCCTACTCAGTGCTAGAATATTTTCAAAATATAGGCTAAAAACATGCTAAAAATCGATATTTTAGTTGCCAAAAAGTCGATATCTCAAATTCAGTCCCAAAACACCCGAAACATCGATATTTAGGGGTCCCAGAAGCGATCTGTACATGCCTACTCCGTGCTAGAGTATTTTCAAAATACAGGCCAAAAACATACTGAAAATCGATGTTTTAAGTGCCCAAAAGTCGATATGTGCATGCATCTTCTGTACCCGTTTATATCTCAAATTCTGGCCCTAAACACCCGAAAATTCGATATTTTTGGGTCCCAGAAGCGATCTGTACATGCCTACTCAGTGCTAGAATGTTTTCAAAATATAGGCTCAAAATATGCTCAAAATCGATATTTTAGGTGCCCAAAAGTCGATATGTGCATGCATCTTCTGTACTCGTTTATATCTCAAATTCAAGCTCAAAACACCGGAAAATTCGATATTTTGGGGTCCCAGAAGCGATCTGTACATGCCTACTCAGTACTAGAATATTTTCAAAATATAGGCTAAAAACATGCTAAAAATCGATCTTTTAGGTGCCAAAAAGTCGATATCTTAAATTCAGTCCCAAAACACCCGAAAATTCGATATTGAGGGGTCCCAGAAGCGATCTGTACATGCCTACTCCGTGTTAGAGTATTTTCAAAATACAGGCCAAAAACATACTGAAAATCGATCTTTAAGGTGCCCAAAAGTCGATATGTGCATGCATCTTCTGTACCCGTTTACATCTCAAATTCTGGCCCTAAACACCCTAAAATTCAATATTTTGGGGTCCCAGAAGCGATCTGTACATGCCTACTCAGTGTTAGAGTATTTTCAAAATACAGGCCAAAAACATACTGAAAATCGATCTTTTAGGTGTCCAAAAGTCGATATGTGCATGCATCTTCTGTACCCGTTTATATCTCAAATTCTGGCCCTAAACACCCGAAAATTCAATATTTTGGGGTCCCAGATGCAATCTGTACATGCCTACTCACTGCTAGAATATTTTCAAAATATAGGCTAAAAACATGCTAAAAATCGATATTTTAGGTGCCAAAAAGTCGATATCTCAAATTCAGTCCCAAAACACCCGAAAATTCGATATTTAGGGGTCCCAGAAGCGATCTGTACATGCCTACTCCGTGTTAGAGTATTTTCAAAATACAGGCCAAAAACATAATGAAAATCGATCTTTTAGGTGCCCAAAAGTCGATATGTGCATGCATCTTCTGTACCCGTTTACATCTGAAATTCTGGCCCTAAACACCCTAAAATTCAATATTTTGCTTTCCCAGAAGCGATCTGTACATGCCTACTCCGTGTTAGAGTATTTTCAAAATTAAGGACCAAAACATGCTGAAAATCGATATATTTGGTGCCCAAAGTCAATATGTGTATGCATCTTCTATACTCGTTTATATCTCAAATTCAGGCTCAAAAAACCCGAAAATTCGATATTTTGGGTCCCAGAAGCGATCTGTGCATGCCTACTCAGTGCTAGAATGTTTTCAAAATATAGGCACAAAACATGTTCAAAATTGATATATTAGGTGCCCAAAAGTCGATATGTGCATGCATCTTCTTTACCCGTTTATATCTCAAATTCAGGCTCAAAACACCCAAAAATTCAATATTTAGGGGTCCCAGAAGCAATCTGTACATGCCTACTCAGTGCTAGAATACTTTCAAAATATAGGCTAAAAACATGCTAAAAATCGATCTTTTAGGTGCCAAAAAGTCGATATCTCAAATTCAGTCCCAAAACACCCGAAAATTCGATATTTAGGGGTCCCAGAAGCGATCTGTACATGCCTACTCCATGTTAGAGTATTTTCAAAATACAGGCCAAAAACATACTGAAAATCGATCTTTAAGGTGCCCAAAAGTCGATATGTGCATGCATCTTCTGTACCCGTTTATATCTCAAATTCTGGCCCTAAACACCCGAAAATTCGATATTTTTGGGTCCCAGAAGCGATCTGTACATGCCTACTCAGTGCTAGAATGTTTTCAAAATATAGGCTCAAAATATGCTCAAAATCGATATTTTAGGTGCCCAAAAGTCGATATGTGCATGCATCTTCTGTACTCGTTTATATCTCAAATTCAAGCTCAAAACACCCGAAAATTCGATATTTTGGTGTCCCAGAAGCGATCTGTACATGCCTACTCAGTGCTAGAATATTTTCAAAATATAGGCTAAAACCATGCTAAAAATCGATATTTTAGGTGCCAAAAAGTCGATATCTCAAATTCTGGCCCTAAACACCCGAAAATTCAATATTTAGGGGTCCCAGAAGCGATCTGTACATGCCTACTCCGTGTTAGAGTATTTTCAAAATACATGCCCAAAACATGCTGAAAATCGATATTTTAGATGCCCAAAGTCAATATGTGCATGTATCTTCTGTTTTTTTTTTTTTTTTTTTTTTCTATATTAAAAAAAGATGGGGACTAAAGGCCACGGGCCCGCTCTTTTGTCTCCATCTGCAAAGTCGTTAGTGGAAGTGTCCAAAATCATGTCCAATTTCGTTCGAGATGCCTAGATACATTGCGTTTGAAGGAACATAAGTCGTAGTAAGGTGGAAAGATGGATGAAGGTAGAGTGTTCCAGAGTTGACCAGTTGTGTATATGAAAGACTGAGAGTACCGGTTAACTCTTGCATTAGGGAGTTGGACAGAAAAGGGGTGAGAATGAGAGGCTTGACGAGTGTTGCATGCTCTCCTGAGGGGAGGAAGCATACATTGAGAGAGTTCAGAAGAGCAATGTCCAGTGTAGTAGCGATAGAAGAGAGAAAGTGATGCAACATTGCGGCGAAGAGAGAGACGTTGTAGTGAATCAGTAAGAGGAGGAGAGTTGATGAGACGAAAAGCCTTTGATTCCACCTTGTCCAGGAGTGTTGTGAAGGTTGAACCACCCCACACATGAGAGCCATACTCCATACAGGGGCGGATGAGACCCCTGTACAGAGACAGCAACTGTGAGGGGGTGAAATAATCCCGGAATCTGCGCAGCACACCTAACTTCTTTGAGGCGGTTTTAGCAAGAGAGGTAATGTGATCTCTCCAAGAGAGATTATGAGAGAAAGAGACTCCAAGAATATTAAGAGACGGGGAAAGGTTAAGTTGTGTGTCATTGAACTAGAGGGGATAGTTATCAGGAAGATTAGTACGAGTCGAAAGATGAAGGAACTGTGTTTTTGAGGCATTAAAAACAACAAGGCTCTCTCTGCCCCAGTTAGAGATGAGGGAAAGATCAGAAGTGAGGCGTGCTACTGCATCATCACGTGATGTGGAGAGAAGCTGCTGGGATGGACGGTTGTCATAGTGAGTGGAGTAGTGAAGGGTGGAATCATCAGCATAGGAGTGGATAGGGGAAGAGGTACAGGTAAGAAGGTCATTAATGAACAGGAGAAAGAGGGTGGGTGATAGAACAGAACCCTGAGGAACACCACTATTAATAGACTTGGAAGAAGAACAGTGACCGTCTACAACAGCAGCTATAGACCGGCCAGAAAGGAAATCAGAGATAAAGGTGCAGAGAGAGGGATAGAAACCGAATGAGGGCAGTTTGGAGATTAAAGCTTTGTGCCAGACTCTATCAAAAGCTTTGGATATGTCGAGGGCAACAGTAAAAGTTTCACCAAAGTTCCGAAAAGAGGTTGACCATGAATCAGAAAGGAGGGATAGAAGATCGCCAGTAGAGCGTCCTTGACGGAAACCATACTGACGATCTGAAAGAAGGTCGTGACAAATAAGGTGCTTATGAATTTTGGAGTTAAGAACAGATTCGAAGACTTTAGATAGACATGAGGTCAAAGCAATGGGGCGATAGTTGGAGGGTTGGGAGCGGTCACCTTTCTTCGGAACAGGTTGGATCAGAGCAAACTTCCAGCTGGAAGGAAAAGTGTTAAATGATAGACATAGACGGAACAGTTTGCCTAGGCAGGGTGTCAGTACGGAAGCACAGTTCTTGAGAACAACAGGAGGAATCCCATCAGGCCCGTACGCCTTCCGAGTGTTAAGGCCAGAGAGTGCAGAATATACTTCCTTTGAAGAGATTCTGATGACAGGCATAAGTAAGTCAGAGGGGGGCGGAGTTGGAGGAATAGAGCCGGAATCGTCCAGTGTGGAGTTAAAGGCAAAGGTTTGAGAGAAGAGTTCAGCTTTATCAGGTGAAGAGATGGCAACATTTCCATCAGGAAGGATGAGAGGAGGGAAAGAGGAAGAAGTAAAGTTACTGGAGAGATTTTTGGCTAGATGCCAGAAAGAACGAGAGGTGGAAGAGTTGGACAGATCATTGCACTTGGCACGGATGAAGGATTTTTTGGCTAGTCTAAGAACAGATTTGGCACGATTCCGGGCAGAAATATACAGAGCACGAGATTCATCAGTTTGAAGGCGTCGATACCGTCTGAAAGCTTCCTCCTTGTTGTGGACAGCAGTAGAACAAGCGTGATTAAACCAAGAGTTTCGTGAATTAGTAAGAGGGAAAGAATATGGAATGTATGCCTCCATGCCCGAGAGGATCACCTCTGTGATGCGTGCAGCACACTCAGAGGGACCCCGGCCACGAAAGCAAAAATAATTCCATGGGAAATCATTAAAGAATTGCCTCAGATCATCCCAGTTGGCAGCGCTGTAATGCCACAGACGCCGCTTCCTGGGAGGGTCTAAAGGTTTTATTGGAGCGATAGGACAGGATACTGAAATAAGATTGTGATCGGAGGAGCCCAAAGGAGAGAAAAGTTCAACAGTATAAGCAGAAGGATGAGAGGTTAGGAATAAATCAAGAATATTGGGCTGATCTCCAAGGCGGTCTGGAATACGGGTAGGGTACTGAATTAACTGCTCAAGGTCGTTGAGGATAGAAAAGATGAAGGCTTGTTCACCAGGTGGATCAGTGAAGGGAGATGAGAGCCAAAGGCGGTGGTGAACGTTGAAATCTCCTAAAATGGAGATTTCTGAGAAAGGAGAATGGGATAGAATGTGTTCCACTTTTGAGGTAAGATAGTCAAAGAATTTTGGATAGTCAGTAGAGTTAGGAGAGAGATATACAGCACAGATGTATTTAGTTTGAGAGTAACAGGTTAGCCGAAGCCAGATGGTTGAGAATTCAGAAGAGTCTAGTTCGGGAACACGAGAACAAGTGAGGTCGTTGCGTACGTATACGCAACAGCCGCCTTTGGCACGAAACTGAGGATAGAGAAAGTAAGAGGAGACAGAGTAGGGGTTGCTGTCAGTTGATGCTGAGATCTGGGTCTCGGTGAGGAAGAGAAGATGAGGTTTAGCAGAGAAGAGGTGGTGTTCAACAGAAGAGAAGTTAGAGGAAAGACCACGAATGTTGCAAAAGTTGATAAAGAGTGAGTCAGACAATGGTCCAGGGCATCTCAGGGGGTCGTCAACAAAGGGTCCAGGCCGAAGGGAGTTTATTGACCCATCCCCAGGGGCCTCCGAGGCTTGATTTTTAATTCCTTTCATATTTGTGTAATTTTGGGGGGATATAATTTGGACAAAGGGTGTGGTGTGTAGCGTGTTTGTGTATATTGTGTAAATAGAGAGAGAGTGATGTCTTTGGGAGTATGTTGGACTACTCTCAGTGTATGTGAGACACGAAAAAAGATCAGCAAAGGTGGACAGACAGGTGAAACGGGAGTTCCAACCCTCCCTATCACCAATCCAGCGTCTACCCTAGGAGTACTGCCCTGTTTGGCTGGTGTCTCTCAAATTCAGGCTCAAAACACCCGAAAATTCAATATTTTGGGGTCCCAGAAGCAATCTGTACATGCCTACTCAGTGCTAGAATATTTTCAAAATATAGGCTAAAAGCATGCTAAAAATCGATATTTTAGGTGCCAAAAAGTCGAGATCTCATATTCAGGCCAAAAACACCCGAAAATTCGATATTTAGGTGTCCCAAAAGCGATCTGTACATGCCTACTCAGTGCTAGAATGTTTTCAAAATATAGGCTGAAAACATGCTCAAAATCGATATTTTAGGTGCACAAAAGTCGATATGTGCATGCATCTTCTGTACTCGTTTATATCTCAAATTCAAGCTCAAAACACCCGAAAATTCAATATTTTGGGGTCCAAGAAGCGATCTGTACATGCCTACTCAGTGCTAGAATATTTTCAAAATATAGGCTCAAAACATGCTAAAAATCGATATTTTAGGTGCGTAAAGGCGATATCTCAAATTCGGCCCAAAACACCCGAAAATTCGATATTTTGGGGTCCCAGAAGCGATCTGTACATGCCTACTCCGTGTTAGAGTATTTTCAAAATACAGGCCCAAAACATGCTCAAAATCGATGTTTTTGGTGCCAAAAAGTCGATATGTGCATGCATCTTCAGTACCCGTTTATATCTCAAAATCAGGCTCAAAACACCCGAAAATTCGATATTTAGGGGTCCCAGAAGCGATCTGTACGTGCATACTCCGTGTTAGAGTATTTTCAAAATACAGGCCCAAAACATGCTGAAAATCGATATTTTAGATGCACAAAGTCAATATATGCATGTATCTTCTGTACCCGTTTATATATCAAATTCAGGCTCAAAACACCCGAAAATTCAATATTTTGGGGTCCCAGAAACAATCTGTACATGCCTACTCAGTGCTAGAATATTTTCAAAATATAGGCTAAAAACATGCTAAAAATCGACATTTTAGGTGCCAAAAAGTCGATATCTCAAATTCAGTCCCAAATCACCCGAAAATTCGATATTATGGGGTCCCAGAAGGAATCTGTACATGCCTACTCCGTGTAAGGGTATTTTCAAAATATAGGCCAAAAACATACTGAAAATCGATCTTTTAGGTGCCCAAAAGTCGATATGTGCATGCATCTTCTGTACCCGTTTATATCTCAAATTCAAGCTCAAAACACCCGAAAATTCGATATTTAAGGGTCCCAGAAGCGATCTGTACATGCCTACTCAGTGCTAGAATATTTTCAAAATATAGGCTCAAAACATGCTCAAAATCGATAGTTTAGGTGCTTAAAGGCGATATATCAAATTCAGGCCCAAAACACCCGAAAATTCGATATTTTGGGGTCCCAGAAGCGATCTGTACATGCCTACACCGTGTAAGAGTATTTTCAAAATACAGGCCGAAAACATGCTGAAAATCGATATTTTAGATGCCCTAAGTCAATATATGCATGTATCTTCTGTACCCGTTTATATATCAAATTCAGGCTCAAAACACCCGAAAATTCAATATTTTGGGGTCCCAGAAACAATCTGTACATGCCTACTCAGTGCTAGAATATTTTCAAAATATAGGCTAAAAACATGCTAAAAATCGACATTTTAGGTGCCAAAAAGTCGATATCTCAAATTCAGTTCCAAATCACCCGAAAATTCGATATTATGGGGTCCCAGAAGGGATCTGTACATGCCTACTCCGTGTAAGGGTATTTTCAAAATATAGGCCAAAAACATACTGAAAATCGATCTTTTAGGTGCCCAAAAGTCGATATGTGCATGCATCTTCTGTACCCGTTTATATCTCAAATTCAAGCTCAAAACACCCGAAAATTCGATATTTAAGGGTCCCAGAAGCGATCTGTACATGCCTACTCAGTGCTAGAATATTTTCAAAATATAGGCTCAAAACATGCTCAAAATCGATATTTTAGGTGCTTAAAGGCGATATCTCAAATTCAGGCCCAAAACACCCGAAAATTCGATATTTTTGGGTCCCAGAAGCGATCTGTACATGCCTACTCCGTGTAAGAGTATTTTCAAAATACAGGCCCAAAACATGCTCAAAAAATCGATATTTTAGATGCCCTAAGTCAATATGTGCATGTATCTTCTGTACCCGTTTATATCTCAAATTCAGGCTCAAAACACCCGAAAATTTAATATTTCAGGGTCCCAGAAGCAATCTGTACATGCCTACTCAGTGCTAGAATATTTTCAAAATATACGCTAAAAACATGCTAAAAATCGATATTTTAGGTGCCAAAAAGTCGATATCTCAAATTCAGTCCCAAAACACCCAAAACATCGATATTTAGGGGTCCCAGAAGCGATCTGTACATGCCTACTCCGTGTTAGAGTATTTTCAAAATACAGGCCAAATACATACTGAAAATCGATCTTTTAGGTGCTCAAAAGTCGATATGTGCATGCATCTTCTGTACCCGTTTATATCTCAATTTCTGGCCCTAAACACCCGAAAATTCGATATTTTGGGGTCCCAGAAGCGATCTGTACATGCCTACACAGTGCTAGAATGTTTTCAAAATATTGGCTCAAAACATGCTCAAAATCGATATTTTAGGTGCCCAAAAGTCGATATGTGCATGCATCTTCTGTACTAGTTTATATCTCAAATTCAGGCTCAAAACACCCGAAAATTCGATATTTAAGGGTCCCAGAAGCGATCTGTACATGCCTACTCAGTGCTAGAATATTTTCAAAATATAGGCTCAAAACATGCTAAAAATCGATATTTTAGGTGCGTAAAAACGATATCTCAAATTCAGGCCCAAAACACCCGAAAATTCGATATTTTGGGGTCCCATAAGCGATCTGTACATGCCTACTCCGTGTTAGAATATTTTCAAATTACAGGCCCAAAACATGCTGAAAATCGATATATTAGATGCCCTAAGTCAATATGTGCATGTATCTTCTGTACCCGTTTATATCTCAAATTCAGGCTCAAAACACCCGAAAATTTAATATTCCGGGGTCCCAGAAGCAATCTGTACATGCCTACTCAGTGCTAGAATATTTTCAAAATATACGCTAAAAACATGCTAAAAATCGATATTTTAGGTGCTAAAAAGTCGATATCTCAAATTCAGTCCCAAAACACCCAAAACATCGATATTTAGGGGTCCCAGAAGCGATCTGTACATGCCTACTCCGTGTTAGAGTATTTTCAAAAAACAGGCAAAATACATACTGAAAATCGATCTTTTAGGTGCTCAAAAGTCGATATGTGCATGCATCTTCTGTACCCGTTTATACCTCAAATTCTGGCCATAAACACCCGAAAATTCGATATTTAAGGGTCCCAGAAGCGATCTGTACATGCCTACTCAGTGTTAGAGTATTTTCAAAATTCAGGCCCAAAACATGCTGAAAATCGATATTTTTGGTGCCCCAAGTCAATATGTGTATGCATCTTCTATACTCGTTTATATATCAAATTCAGGCTCAAAACACCCGAAAATTCGATATTTTGGGGTCCCATAAGCGATCTGTACATGCCTACTCAGTGCTAGAATGTTTTCAAAAAATAGGCTCAAAACATGCTCAAAATCGATATTTTAGGTGCCCAAAAGTCGATATGTGCATGCATCTTCTGTACTCGTTTATATCTCAAATTCAAGCTCAAAACACCCGAAAATTCGATATTTAAGGGTCCCAGAAGCGATCTGTACATGCCTACTCAGTGCTAGAATATTTTCAAAATATAGGCTCAAAACATGCTCAAAATCGATATTTTAGGTGCGTAAAGGCGATATCTCAAATTCAGGCCCAAAACACCCGAAAATTCGATATTTTTGGGTCCCAGAAGCGATCTGTACATGCCTACTCCGTGTAAGAGTATTTTCAAAATACAGGCCCAAAACATGCTCAAAAAATCGATATTTTAGATGCCCTAAGTCAATATGTGCATGTATCTTCTGTACCCGTTTATATCTCAAATTCAGGCTCAAAACACCCGAAAATTTAATATTTCAGGGTCCCAGAAGCAATCTGTACATGCCTACTCAGTGCTAGAATATTTTCAAAATATACGCTAAAAACATGCTAAAAATCGATATTTTAGGTGCCAAAAAGTCGATATCTCAAATTCAGTCCCAAAACACCCAAAACATCGATATTTAGGGGTCCCAGAAGCGATCTGTACATGCCTACTCCGTGTTAGAGTATTTTCAAAATACAGGCCAAATACATACTGAAAATCGATCTTTTAGGTGCTCAAAAGTCGATATGTGCATGCATCTTCTGTACCCGTTTATATCTCAATTTCTGGCCCTAAACACCCGAAAATTCGATATTTTGGGGTCCCAGAAGCGATCTGTACATGCCTACACAGTGCTAGAATGTTTTCAAAATATTGGCTCAAAACATGCTCAAAATCGATATTTTAGGTGCCCAAAAGTCGATATGTGCATGCATCTTCTGTACTAGTTTATATCTCAAATTCAGGCTCAAAACACCCGAAAATTCGATATTTAAGGGTCCCAGAAGCGATCTGTACATGCCTACTCAGTGCTAGAATATTTTCAAAATATAGGCTCAAAACATGCTAAAAATCGATATTTTAGGTGCGTAAAAACGATATCTCAAATTCAGGCCCAAAACACCCGAAAATTCGATATTTTGGGGTCCCATAAGCGATCTGTACATGCCTACTCCGTGTTAGAATATTTTCAAATTACAGGCCCAAAACATGCTGAAAATCGATATATTAGATGCCCTAAGTCAATATGTGCATGTATCTTCTGTACCCGTTTATATCTCAAATTCAGGCTCAAAACACCCGAAAATTTAATATTCCGGGGTCCCAGAAGCAATCTGTACATGCCTACTCAGTGCTAGAATATTTTCAAAATATACGCTAAAAACATGCTAAAAATCGATATTTTAGGTGCTAAAAAGTCGATATCTCAAATTCAGTCCCAAAACACCCAAAACATCGATATTTAGGGGTCCCAGAAGCGATCTGTACATGCCTACTCCGTGTTAGAGTATTTTCAAAAAACAGGCAAAATACATACTGAAAATCGATCTTTTAGGTGCTCAAAAGTCGATATGTGCATGCATCTTCTGTACCCGTTTATACCTCAAATTCTGGCCATAAACACCCGAAAATTCGATATTTAAGGGTCCCAGAAGCGATCTGTACATGCCTACTCAGTGTTAGAGTATTTTCAAAATTCAGGCCCAAAACATGCTGAAAATCGATATTTTTGGTGCCCCAAGTCAATATGTGTATGCATCTTCTATACTCGTTTATATATCAAATTCAGGCTCAAAACACCCGAAAATTCGATATTTTGGGGTCCCATAAGCGATCTGTACATGCCTACTCAGTGCTAGAATGTTTTCAAAAAATAGGCTCAAAACATGCTCAAAATCGATATTTTAGGTGCCCAAAAGTCGATATGTGCATGCATCTTCTGTACTCGTTTATATCTCAAATTCAGGCTCAAAACACCCGAAA
The DNA here is from genome assembly GCA_033782935.1 of Petrolisthes cinctipes. Taxonomy (NCBI): domain Eukaryota; kingdom Metazoa; phylum Arthropoda; class Malacostraca; order Decapoda; family Porcellanidae; genus Petrolisthes; species Petrolisthes cinctipes. The sequence goes on from JAWQEG010001675.1 coordinate 965,661, forward strand.
ATTCGATATATTGGGGTCCCAGAAGCGATCTGTACATGCCTACTCAGTACTATAATATTTTCAAGATATAGGCTCAAAACATGCTAAAAATCGATATTTTAGGTGCGTAAAGGCGATATCTCAAATTCAGGCCCAAAACACCCGAAAATTCGATATTTTGGGGTCCCAGAAGCGATCTGTACATGCCTACTCCGTGTAAGAGTATTTACAAAATACAGGCCCATAACATGCTCAAAATCGATGTTTTAGGTGCCCAAAAGTCGATATGTGCATGCATCTTCAGTACCCGTTTATATCTCAAATTCAGGCTCAAAACACCCGAAAATTCGATATTTTGGGGTCCCAGAAGCGATCTGTACATACCCGCTCCGTGTTAGAGTATTTTCAAAATACATGCCCAAAACATGCTGAAAATCGATATTTTAGATGCCCAAAGTCAATATGTGCATGTATCTTTTGTACCCGTTTACATCTCAAATTCAGGCTCAAAACACCCGAAAATTCAATATTTTGGGGTCCCATAAGCAATCTGTACATGCCTACTCAGTGCTAGAATATTTTCAAAATATAGGCTAAAAACATGCTAAAAATCGATATTTTAGGTGCCCAAAAGTCGATATCTCAAATTCAGGTCAAAAACACCCGAAAATTCGATATTTAGGGGTCCCAGAAGCGATCTGTACATGCCTACTCAGTGCTAGAATGTTTTCAAAATATAGGCTCAAAACATGCTCAAAATCGATATTTTAGGTGCCCAAAAGTCGATATGTGAATGCATCTTCTGTACTCGTTTATATCTCAAATTCAAGCTCAAAACACCCGAAAATTCGATATTTAAGGGTCCCAGAAGCGATCTGTACATGCCTACTCAGTGCTAGAATATTTTCAAAATATAGGCTCAAAACATGCTAAAAATCGATATTTTAGATGCGTAAAGGCGATATCTCAAATTCAGGCCCAAAACACCCGAAAATTCGATATTTTGGGGTCCCAGAAGCGATCTGTACATGCCTACTCCGTGTTAGAGTATTTTCAAAATACAGGTCCAAAATATGCTCAAAATCGATGTTTTAGGTGCCCAAAAGTTGATATGTGTATGCATCTTCAGTACCCGTTTATATCTCAAATTCAGGCTCAAAATACCCGAAAATTCGATATTTTGGGGTCCCAGAAGCGATCTGTACATGCCTACTCCGTGTTAGAATATTTTCAAATTACAGGCCCAAAACATGCTGAAAATCGATATTTTAGATGCCCTAAGTCAATATGTGCATGTATCTTCTGTACCCGTTTATATCTCAAATTCAGGCTCAAAACACCCGAAAATTTAATATTTTGGGGTCCCAGAAGCAATCTGTACATGCCTACTCAGTGCTAGAATATTTTCAAAATATAGGCTAAAAACATGCTAAAAATCGATATTTTAGGTGCCAAAAAGTCGATATCTCAAATTCAGTCCCAAAACACCCGAAAATTCGATATTTAGGGATCCCAGAAGCGATCTGTACATGCCTACTCCGTGTTAGAGTATTTTCAAAATATAGGCTCAAAATATGCTCAAAATCGATATTTTAGGTGCCCAAAAGTCGATATGTGCATGCATCTTCTGTACTCGTTTATATCTCAAATTCAAGCTCAAAAACACCCGAAAATTCGATATTTTGGTGTCCCAGAAGCGATCTGTACATGCCTACTCAGTGCTAGAATATTTTCAAAATATAGGCCCAAAACATGCTAAAAATCGATATTTTAGATGCGTAAAGGCGATATCTCAAATTCAGGCCCAAAACACCCGAAAATTCGATATTTTGGGGTCCCAGAAGCGATCTGTACATGCCTACTCAGTGCTAGAATATTTTCAAAATATAGGCAAAAAACATTCTAAAAATCGATATTTTAGGTGCCAAAAAGTCGATATCTCAAATTCAGTCCCAAAACACCCGAAAATTCGATATTTAGGGGTCCCAGAAGCGATCTGTACATGCCCACTAAGTGTTAGAGTATTTTTTAAAATATAGGCTCAAAATATGCTCAAAATCGATATTTTAGGTGCCCAAAAGTCGATATGTGCATGCATCTTCTGTACTCGTTTATATCTCAAATTCAAGCTCAAAACACCCGAAAATTCGATATTTTGGTGTCACAGAAGCGATCTGTACATGCCTACTCAGTGCTAGAATATTTTCAAAATATAGGCCCAAAACATGCTAAAAATCGATATTTTAGGTGCCAAAAAGTCGATATCTCAAATTCAGGCCAAAAACACCCGAAAATTCGATATTTAGCGGTCCCAGAAGCGATCTGTACATGCCTACTCAGTGCTAGAATGTTTTCAAAATATAGGCTCAAAACATGCTCAAAATCGATATTTTAGGTGCCCAAAAGTCGATATGTCCATGCATCTTCTGTACTCGTTTATATCTCAAATTCAAGCTCAAAACACCCGAAAATTCAATATTTTGGGGTCCCAGAATCGATCTGTACATGCCTACTCAGTGCTAGAATATTTTCAAAATATAGGCTCAAAACATGCTAAAAATCGATATTTTAGATGCGTAAAGGCGATATCTCAAATTCAGGCCCAAAACACCCGAAAATTCGATATTTTGGGGTCCCAGAAGCGATCTGTACATGCCTAACACGGAGTAGGAATGTACAGATCGCTTCTGGGACCCCAAAATATCGGATTTTCGGGTGTTTTGGGCCTGAATTTGAGATATAGCCTTTACACATCTATACAGGCCCAAAACATGCTGAAAATCGATATTTTAGATGCACAAAGTCAATATGTACATGTATCTTCTGTACCCGTTTATATATCAAATTCATGCTCAAAACACCCGAAAATTCAATATTTTGGGGTCCCAGAAACAATCTGTACATGCCTACTCAGCGCTAGAATATTTTCAAAATATAGGCTAAAAACATGCTAAAAATCGACATTTTAGGTGCCAAAATGTCGATATCTCAAATTCAGTCCCAATTCACCCGAAAATTCGATATTATGGGGTCCCAGAAGGGATCTGTACATGCCTACTCCATGTTAGAGTATTTTCAAAATATAGGCCAAAAACATACTGAAAATCGATCTTTTAGGTGCCCAAAAGTCGATATGTGCATGCATCTTCTGTACTCGTTTATATCTCAATTTCTGGCCCTAAACACCCGTAAATTTGATATTTTGGGGTCCCAGACGCGATCTGTACATGCCTACTCAGTGCTAGAATGTTTTCAAAATATAGGCTCAAAACATGCTCAAAATCGATATTTTAGGTGCCCAAAAGTCGATATGTGCATGCACCTTCTATTCTCGTTTATATCTCAAATTCAAGCTCAAAACACCCGAAAATTCGATATTTAAGGGTCCCAGAAGCAATCTGTACATGCCTACTCAGTGCTAGAATATTTTCAAAATATAGGCTCAAAACATGCTAAAAATCGATATTTTAGGTGCGTAAAGGCGATATCTCAAATTCAGGCCCAAAACACCCGAGAATTCGATATTTTGGGGTCCCAGAAACGATCTGTACATGCCTACTCCGTGTTAGAGTATTTTCAAAATACAGGTCCACAATATGCTCAAAATCGATGTTTTAGGTGCCCAAAAGTCGATATGTGAATTCATCTTCAGTACCCGTTTACATCTCAAATTCAGGCTCAAAACACCCGAAAATTCGATATTTTGGGGTCCCAGAAGCGATCTGTACATGCCTACTCCGTGTTAGAGTATTTTCAAATTACAGGCCCAAAACATGCTGAAAATCGATATTTTAGATGCCCTAAGTCAATATGTGCATGTATCTTCTGTACCCGTTTATATCTCAAATTCAGGCTCAAAACACCCGAAAATTTAATATTTTGGGGTCCCAGAAGCAATCTGTACATGCCTACTCAGTGCTAGAATATTTTCAAAATATAGGCTAAAAACATGCTAAAAATCGATATTTTAGGTGCCAAAAAGTCGATATCTCAAATTCAGTCCCAAAACACCCGAAAATTCGATATTTAGGGGTCCCAGAAGCGATCTGTACATGCCTTCTCCGTGTTAAAGTATTTTCAAAATACAGGCCAAAAACATACTGAAAATCGATCTTTTAGGTGCCTAAAAGTCGCTATGTGAATGCATCTTCTGTACCCGTTTATATCTCAAATTATGGCCCTAAACACCCGAAAATTTGATATTTTGGGGTCCCAGAAGCGATCTGTACATGCCTACTCAGTGATAGAATGTTTTCAAAATATAGGCTCAAAACATGCTCAAAATCGATATTTTAGGTGCCCAAAAGTCGATATGTGCATGTATCTTCTGTACTCGTTTATATCTCAAATTCAAGTTCAAAACACCCGAAAATTCGATATTTAGGGGTCCCAGAAGCGATCTGTACATGCCTACTCAGTGCTAGAATATTTTCAAAATATAGGCTCAAAACATGCTGAAAATCGATATTTTAGATGCCCTAAGTCAATATGTGCATGTATCTTTATACCCGTTTATATCTCAAATTCAGGCTCAAAACACCCGAAAATTCAATATTTTGGGGTCCCAGAAGCAATCTGTACATGCCTACTCCGTGTTAGAGTATTTTCAAAATACAGGCCAAAAACATACTGAAAATCGATTTTTTAGGTGCCCAAAAGTCGATATGTGCATGCATCCTCTGTACCCGTTTATATCTCAAATTCTGGCCCTAAACACCCGAAAATTCGATATTTTGGGGTTCCAGAAATGATCTGTACATGCCTACTCAGTGCTAGAATATTTTCAAAATATAGGCTCAAAACATGCTAAAAATCGATATTTTAGGTGCGTAAAGGCGATATCTCAAATTCAGGCCCAAAACACCCGAAAATTCGACATTTTGGGGTCCCAGAAGCGATCTGTACATGCCTACTCCGTGTTAGAGTATTTTCAAAATACATGCCCAAAACATGCTGAAAATCGATATTTTAGATGCCCAAAGTCAATATGTGCATGTATCTTCTGTACCCGTTTATATCTCAAATTCAGGCTCAAAACACCCGAAAATTCAATATTTTGGGGTACCAGAAGCAATCTGTACATGCCTACTCAGTGCTAGAATATTTTCAAAATATAGGCTCAAAACATGCTAAAAATCGATATTTTAGGTGCGTAACGGCGATATCTCAAATTCAGGCCCAAAACACCCGAAAATTCTATATTTAGGGGTCCCAGAAGCGATCTGTACATGCCTACTCAGTGCTAGAATGTTTTCAAAATATAGGCTCAAAACATGCTCAAAATCGATATTTTAGGTGCCCAAAAGTCGATATGTGCATGAATCTTCTGTACTCGTTTATATCTCAAATTCAAGCTCAAAACACCCGAAAATTCGATATTTAGGGGTCCCAGAAGCGATCTGTACATGCCTACTCAGTGCTAGATTATTTTCAAAATATAGGCAAAAAACATGTTAAAAATGGATATTTTAGGTGCGTAAAGGCGATATCTCAAATTCAGGCCCAAAACACCCGAAAATTCGATATTGTGGGGTCCCAGAAGCGATCTGTACATGCCTACTCCGTGTTAGAGTATTTACAAAATACAGGCCCAAAACATGCTCAAAATCGATGTTTTAGGTGCCCAAAAGTCGATTAGTGCATGCATCTTCAGTACCCGTTTATATCTCAAATTATGGCCCTAAACACCCGAAAAATTGATATTTTGGGGTCCGAGAAGCGATCTGTACATGCCTACTCAGTGCTAGAATGTTTTCAAAATATAGGCTCAAAACTTGCTCAAAATCGATATTTTAGGTGCCCAAAAGTCGATATGTGCATTCATCTTCTGTACTCGTTTATATCTCAAATTCAGGCTCAAAACACCCGAAAATTCGATATTTAGGGGTCCCAGAAGCGATCTGTACATGCCTACTCAGTGCTAGAATATTTTCAAAATATAGGCTCAAAACATGCTAAAAATCGATATTTTAGGTGCGTAAAAGCGATATCTCAAATTCAGGCCCAAAACACCCGAAAATTCGATATTTTGGGGTCCCAGAAGCGATCTGTACATGCCTACTCCGTGTTAGAGTATTTTCAAAATACAGGCCCAAAACATGCTCAAAATCGATGTTTTAGGTGCCCAAAAGTCGATATGTGTATGCATCTTCAGTACCCGTTTATATCTCAAATTCAGGCTCAAAACACCCGAAAAATCGATATTTTGGGGTTCCAGAAATGATCTGTACATGCCTACTCAGTGCTAGAATATTTTCAAAATATAGGCTCAAAACATGCTAAAAATCGATATTTTAGGTGCGTAAAGGCGATATCTCAAATTCAGGCCCAAAACACCCGAAAATTCGACATTTTGGGGTCCCAGAAGCGATCTGTACATGCCTACTCCGTGTTAGAGTATTTTCAAAATACATGCCCAAAACATGCTGAAAATCGATATTTTAGATGCCCAAAGTCAATATGTGCATGTATCTTCTGTACCCGTTTATATCTCAAATTCAGGCTCAAAACACCCGAAAATTCAATATTTTGGGGTACCAGAAGCAATCTGTACATGCCTACTCAGTGCTAGAATATTTTCAAAATATAGGCTCAAAACATGCTAAAAATCGATATTTTAGGTGCGTAACGGCGATATCTCAAATTCAGGCCCAAAACACCCGAAAATTCTATATTTAGGGGTCCCAGAAGCGATCTGTACATGCCTACTCAGTGCTAGAATGTTTTCAAAATATAGGCTCAAAACATGCTCAAAATCGATATTTTAGGTGCCCAAATGTCGATATGTGCATGAATCTTCTGTACTCGTTTATATCTCAAATTCAAGCTCAAAACACCCGAAAATTCGATATTTAGGAGTCCCAGAAGCGATCTGTACATGCCTACTCAGTGTTAGATTATTTTCAAAATATAGGCAAAAAACATGTTAAAAATGGATATTTTAGGTGCGTAAAGGCGATATCTCAAATTCAGGCCCAAAACACCCGAAAATTCGATATTGTGGGGTCCCAGAAGCGATCTGTACATGCCTACTCCGTGTTAGAGTATTTACAAAATACAGGCCCAAAACATCCTCAAAATCGATGTTTTAGGTGCCCAAAAGTCGATTAGTGCATGCATCTTCAGTACCCGTTTATATCTCAAATTATGGCCCTAAACACCCGAAAAATTGATATTTTGGGGTCCGAGAAGCGATCTGTACATGCCTACTCAGTGCTAGAATGTTTTCAAAATATAGGCTCAAAACTTGCTCAAAATCGATATTTTAGGTGCCCAAAAGTCGATATGTGCATTCATCTTCTGTACTCGTTTATATCTCAAATTCAGGCTCAAAACACCCGAAAATTCGATATTTAGGGGTCCCAGAAGCGATCTGTACATGCCTACTCAGTGCTAGAATATTTTCAAAATATTGGCTCAAAACGTGCTAAAAATCGATATTTTAGGTGCGTAAAAGCGATATCTCAAATTCAGGCCCAAAACACCCGAAAATTCGATATTTTGGGGTCCCAGAAGCGATCTGTACATGCCTACTCCGTGTTAGAGTATTTTCAAAATACAGGCCCAAAACATGCTCAAAATCGATGTTTTAGGTGCCCAAAAGTCGATATGTGTATGCATCTTCAGTACCCGTTTATATCTCAAATTCAGGCTCAAAACACCCGAAAAATCGATATTTTGGGGTCCCAGAAGCGATCTGTACATGCCTACTCCGTGTTAGAATATTTTCAAATTACAGGCCCAAAACATGCTGAAAATCGATATTTTAGATGCCCTAAGTCAATATGTGCATGTATCTTTGTACCCGTTTATATCTCAAATTCAGGCTCAAAACACCCGAAAATTCAATATTTTGGGGTACCAGAAGCAATCTGTACATGCCTACTCAGTGCTAGAATATTTTCAAAATATAGGCTCAAAACATGCTAAAAATCGATATTTTAGGTGCGTAACGGCGATATCTCAAATTCAGGCCCAAAACACCCGAAAATTCTATATTTAGGGGTCCCAGAAGCGATCTGTACATGCCTACTCAGTGCTAGAATGTTTTCAAAATATAGGCTCAAAACATGCTCAAAATCGATATTTTAGGTGCCCAAAAGTCGATATGTGCATGAATCTTCTGTACTCGTTTATATCTCAAATTCAAGCTCAAAACACCCGAAAATTCGATATTTAGGGGTCCCAGAAGCGATCTGTACATGCCTACTCAGTGCTAGATTATTTTCAAAATATAGGCAAAAAACATGTTAAAAATGGATATTTTAGGTGCGTAAAGGCGATATCTCAAATTCAGGCCCAAAACACCCGAAAATTCGATATTGTGGGGTCCCAGAAGCGATCTGTACATGCCTACTCCGTGTTAGAGTATTTACAAAATACAGGCCCAAAACATGCTCAAAATCGATGTTTTAGGTGCCCAAAAGTCGATTAGTGCATGCATCTTCAGTACCCGTTTATATCTCAAATTATGGCCCTAAACACCCGAAAAATTGATATTTTGGGGTCCGAGAAGCGATCTGTACATGCCTACTCAGTGCTAGAATGTTTTCAAAATATAGGCTCAAAACTTGCTCAAAATCGATATTTTAGGTGCCCAAAAGTCGATATGTGCATTCATCTTCTGTACTCGTTTATATCTCAAATTCAGGCTCAAAACACCCGAAAATTCGATATTTAGGGGTCCCAGAAGCGATCTGTACATGCCTACTCAGTGCTAGAATATTTTCAAAATATAGGCTCAAAACATGCTAAAAATCGATATTTTAGGTGCGTAAAAGCGATATCTCAAATTCAGGCCCAAAACACCCGAAAATTCGATATTTTGGGGTCCCAGAAGCGATCTGTACATGCCTACTCCGTGTTAGAGTATTTTCAAAATACAGGCCCAAAACATGCTCAAAATCGATGTTTTAGGTGCCCAAAAGTCGATATGTGTATGCATCTTCAGTACCCGTTTATATCTCAAATTCAGGCTCAAAACACCCGAAAAATCGATATTTTGGGGTTCCAGAAATGATCTGTACATGCCTACTCAGTGCTAGAATATTTTCAAAATATAGGCTCAAAACATGCTAAAAATCGATATTTTAGGTGCGTAAAGGCGATATCTCAAATTCAGGCCCAAAACACCCGAAAATTCGACATTTTGGGGTCCCAGAAGCGATCTGTACAAGCCTACTCCGTGTTAGAGTATTTTCAAAATACATGCCCAAAACATGCTGAAAATCGATATTTTAGATGCCCAAAGTCAATATGTGCATGTATCTTCTGTACCCGTTTATATCTCAAATTCAGGCTCAAAACACCCGAAAATTCAATATTTTGGGGTACCAGAAGCAATCTGTACATGCCTACTCAGTGCTAGAATATTTTCAAAATATAGGCTCAAAACATGCTAAAAATCGATATTTTAGGTGCGTAACGGCGATATCTCAAATTCAGGCCCAAAACACCCGAAAATTCTATATTTAGGGGTCCCAGAAGCGATCTGTACATGCCTACTCAGTGCTAGAATGTTTTCAAAATATAGGCTCAAAACATGCTTAAAATCGATATTTTAGGTGCCCAAATGTCGATATGTGCATGAATCTTCTGTACTCGTTTATATCTCAAATTCAAGCTCAAAACACCCGAAAATTCGATATTTAGGAGTCCCAGAAGCGATCTGTACATGCCTACTCAGTGTTAGATTATTTTCAAAATATAGGCAAAAAACATGTTAAAAATGGATATTTTAGGTGCGTAAAGGCGATATCTCAAATTCAGGCCCAAAACACCCGAAAATTCGATATTGTGGGGTCCCAGAAGCGATCTGTACATGCCTACTCCGTGTTAGAGTATTTACAAAATACAGGCCCAAAACATCCTCAAAATCGATGTTTTAGGTGCCCAAAAGTCGATTAGTGCATGCATCTTCAGTACCCGTTTATATCTCAAATTATGGCCCTAAACACCCGAAAAATTGATATTTTGGGGTCCGAGAAGCGATCTGTACATGCCTACTCAGTGCTAGAATGTTTTCAAAATATAGGCTCAAAACTTGCTCAAAATCGATATTTTAGGTGCCCAAAAGTCGATATGTGCATTCATCTTCTGTACTCGTTTATATCTCAAATTCAGGCTCAAAACACCCGAAAATTCGATATTTAGGGGTCCCAGAAGCGATCTGTACATGCCTACTCAGTGCTAGAATATTTTCAAAATATTGGCTCAAAACGTGCTAAAAATCGATATTTTAGGTGCGTAAAAGCGATATCTCAAATTCAGGCCCAAAACACCCGAAAATTCGATATTTTGGGGTCCCAGAAGCGATCTGTACATGCCTACTCCGTGTTAGAGTATTTTCAAAATACAGGCCCAAAACATGCTCAAAATCGATGTTTTAGGTGCCCAAAAGTCGATATGTGTATGCATCTTCAGTACCCGTTTATATCTCAAATTCAGGCTCAAAACACCCGAAAAATCGATATTTTGGGGTCCCAGAAGCGATCTGTACATGCCTACTCCGTGTTAGAATATTTTCAAATTACAGGCCCAAAACATGCTGAAAATCGATATTTTAGATGCCCTAAGTCAATATGTGCATGTATCTTTGTACCCGTTTATATCTCAAATTCAGGCTCAAAACACCCGAAAATTCAATATTTTGGGGTCCCAGAAGCAATCTGTACATGCCTACTCAGTGCTAGAATATTTTCAAAATATAGGCTAAAAACATGCTAAAAATCGATATTTTAGGTGCCAAAAAGTCGATATCACAAATTCAGTGCCAAAACACCCGAAAATTCGATATTTAGGGGTTCCAGAAGGGATCTGTACATGCCTACTCCGTGTTAGAGTATTTTCAAAATACAGGCCAAAAACATACTGCAAATCGATCTTTTAGGTGCCCAAAAGTCGATATGTGCATTCATCCTCTGTACCCGTTTATATCTCAAATTCTGGCCCTAAACACCCGAAAATTCGATATTTTCGGGTCCCAAAAGCAATCTGTACATGCCTACTCCGTGTTAGAGTATTTTCAAAATTCAGGCTTAAAACATGCTGAAAATCGATATTTTTGGTGCCCAAAGTCAATATGTGTATGTATCTTCTATACTCGTTTATATCTCAAATTCAAGCTCAAAACACCCGAAAATTCGATATTTTGGGGTCCCAGAAATGATCTGTACATGCCTACTCAGTGCTAGAATGTTTTCAAAATATAGGCTAAAAACATGCTCAAAATCGATATTTTAGGTGCCAAAAAGTCGATATCTCTAATTCAGTCCCAAAACACCCGAAACTTCGAATTTTAGGGGTCCCAGAAGCGATCTGTTAATGCCTACTCCGTGTTAGAATATTTTCAAAATATAGGCTCAAAACATGCTAAAAATCGATATTTTAGGTGCGTAACGGCGATATCTCAAATTCAGGCCCAAAACACCCGAAAATTCTATATTTAGGGGTCCCAGAAGCGATCTGTACATGCCTACTCAGTGCTAGAATGTTTTTAAAATATAGGCTCAAAACATGCTCAAAATCGATATTTTAGGTGCCCAAAAGTCGATATGTGCATGAATCTTCTGTACTCGTTTATATCTCAATTTCAAGCTCAAAACACCCGAAAATTCGATATTTAGGGGTCCCAGAAGCGATCTGTACATGCCTACTCAGTGTTAGATTATTTTCAAAATATAGGCAAAAAACATGTTAAAAATGGATATTTTAGGTGCGTAAAGGCGATATCTCAAATTCAGGCCCAAAACACCCGAAAATTCGATATTGTGGGGTCCCAGAAGCGATCTGTACATGCCTACTCCGTGTTAGAGTATTTACAAAATACAGGCCCAAAACATACTCAAAATCGATGTTTTAGGTGCCCAAAAGTCGATTAGTGCATGCATCTTCAGTACCCGTTTATATCTCAAATTATGGCCCTAAACACCCGAAAAATTGATATTTTGGGGTCCGAGAAGCGATCTGTACATGCCTACTCAGTGCTAGAATGTTTTCAAAATATAGGCTCAAAACTTGCTCAAAATCGATATTTTAGGTGCCCAAAAGTCGATATGTGCATTCATCTTCTGTACTCGTTTATATCTCAAATTCAGGCTCAAAACACCCGAAAATTCGATATTTAGGGGTCCCAGAAGCGATCTGTACATGCCTACTCAGTGCTAGAATATTTTCAAAATATAGGCTCAAAACATGCTAAAAATCGATATTTTAGGTGCGTAAAAGCGATATCTCAAATTCAGGCCCAAAACACCCGAAAATTCGATATTTTGGGCTCCCAGAAGCGATCTGTACATGCCTACTCCGTGTTAGAGTATTTTCAAAATACAGGCCCAAAACATGCTCAAAATCGATGTTTTTGGTGCCCAAAAGTCGATATGTGTATGCATCTTCAGTACCCGTTTATATCTCAAATTCAGGCTCAAAACACCCGAAAAATCGATATTTTGGGGTCCCAGAAGCGATCTGTACATGCCTACTCCGTGTTAGAATATTTTCAAATTACAGGCCCAAAACATGCTGAAAATCGATATTTTAGATGTCCTAAGTCAATATGTGCATGTATCTTTGTACCCGTTTATATCTCAAATTCAGGCTCAAAACACCCGAAAATTCAATATTTTGGGGTCCCAGAAGCAATCTGTACATGCCTACTCAGTGCTAGAATATTTTCAAAATATACGCTAAAAACATGCTAAAAATCGATATTTTAGGTGCCAAAAAGTCGATATCACAAATTCAGTGCCAAAACACCCGAAAATTCGATATTTAGGGGTTCCAGAAGCGATCTGTACATGCCTACTCCGTTTTAGAGTATTTTCAAAATACAGGCCAAAAACATACTGCAAATCGATCTTTTAGGTGCCCAAAAGTCGATATGTGCATTAATTCTCTGTACCCGTTTATATCTCAAATTCTGGCCCTAAACACCCGAAAATTCGATATTTTCGGGTCCCAAAAGCGATCTGTACATGCCTACTCCGTGTTAGAGTATTTTCAAAATTCAGGCTTAAAACATGCTGAAAATCGATATTTTTAGTGCCCAAAGTCAATATGTGTATGTATCTTCTATACTCGTTTATATCTCAAATTCAAGCTCAAAACACCCGAAAATTCGATATTTTGGGGTCCCAGAAATGATCTGTACATGCCTACTCAGTGCTAGAATGTTTTCAAAATATAGGCTAAAAACATGCTAAAAATCGATATTTTAGGTGCCAAAAAGTCGATATCTCTAATTCAGTCCCAAAACACCCGAAACTTCGAATTTTAGGGGTCCCAGAAGCGATCTGTTAATGCCTACTCCGTGTTAGAATATTTTCAAATTACAGGCCCAAAACATGCTGAAAATCGATATTTTAGATGCCCTAAGTCAATATGTGCATGTATCTTTGTACCCGTTTGTATCTCAAATTCAGGCTCAAAACACCCGAGAATTCAATATTTTCGGGTCCCAGAAGCAATCTGTACATGCCTACTCAGTGCTAGAATATTTTCAAAATATAGGCTAAAAACATGCTAAAAATCGATATTTTAGGTGCCAAAAAGTCGATATCTCAAATTCAGTCCCAAAACACCCGAAAATTCGATATTTAGGGATTCCAGAAGGGACCTGTACATGCCTACTCCGTGTTAGAGTATTTTCAAAATACAGGCCAAAAACATACTGAAAATCGATCTTTTAGGTGCCCAAAAGTCGATATGTGCATGCATCTTTTGTTCTCGTTTATATCTCAATTTCTGGCCCTAAACACCCGAAAATTTGATATTTTGGGGTCCCAGAAGCGATCTGTACATGGCTACTCAGTGCTAAAATGTTTTCATAATATAGGCTCAAAACATGCTCAAAATCGATATTTTAGGTGCCCAAAAGTCGATATGTGCATGCATCTTCTGTACTCGTTTATATCTCAAATTCAAGCTCAAAACACCCGAAAATTCGATATTTAAGGGTCCCAGAAGCGATCTGTACATGGCTACTCAGTGCTAGAATATTTGCAAAATATAGGCTCAAAACATGCTAAAAATGGATATTTTAGGTGCGTAAAGGCGATATCTCAAATTCAGGCCCAAAACACCCGAAAATTCGATATTTTGGGGTCCCAGAAGCGATCTGTACATGCCTACTCCGTGTTAGAGTATTTTCAAAATACAAGTCCAAAATATGCTCAAAATCGATGTTTTAGGTGCCCAAAAGTCGATATGTGTATGCATCTTCAGTACCCGTTTATATCTCAAATTCAGGCTCAAAATACCCGAAAATTCGATATTTTGGGGTCCCAGAAGCGATCTGTACATGCCTACTCCGTGTTAGAATATTTTCAAATTACAGGCCCAAAACATGCTGAAAATCGATATTTTAGATGCCCTAAGTCAATATGTGCATTTATCTTCTGTACCCGTTTATATCTCAAATTCAGGCTCAAAACACACGAAAATTTAATATTTTGGGGTCCCAGAAGCAATCTGTACATGCCTACTCAGTGCTAGAATATTTTCAATATATAGGCTAAAAACATGCTAAAAAGCGATATTTTAGGTGCCAAAAAGTCGATATCTCAAATTTAGTCCCAAAACACCCGAAAATTCGATATTTTGGGGTCCCAGAAGCGATCTGTACATGCCTACTCCGTGTTAAAGTATTTTCAAAATACAGGCCCAAAACATGCTCAAAATCGATGTTTTAGGTGCCCAAAAGTCGATATGTGCATGCATCCTCTGTACCCGTTTATATCTCAAATTCTGGCCCAAAACACCCGAAAATTCGATATTTTGGGGTTCCAGAAATGATCTGTACATGCCTACTCCGTGTTAGAATATTTTCAAATTACAGGCCCAAAACATGCTGAAAATCGATATTTTAGATGCCCTAATTCAATATGTGCATGTATCTTTGTACCCGTTTATATCTCAAATTCAGGCTCAAAACACCCGAAAATTCAATATTTTGGGGTCCCAGAAGCAATCTGTACATGCCTACTCAATGCTAGAATATTTTCAAAATATAGGCTAAAAACATGCTAAAAATCGATATTTTAGGTGCCTAAAAGTCGATATCACAAATTCAGTGCCAAAACACCCGAAAATTCGATATTTTGGGGTCCCAGAAGCGATCTGTACATGCCTACTCCGTGTTAGAGTGTTTTCAAAATTCAGGCCCAAAACATGCTGAAAATCGATATTTTGGTGCCCAAAGTCAATATGTGTATGCATCTTCTATACTCGTTTATATCTCAAATTCAGGCTCAAACCACCCGAAAATTCGATATTTTGGGGTCCCAGATGCGATCTGTACATGCCTACTCAGTGCTAGAATGTTTTCAAAAAATAGGCTCAAAACATGCTCAAAATCGATATTTTAGGTGCCCAAAAGTCGATATGTGCATGTATCTTCTGTACTCGTTTATATCTCAAATTCAGGCTCAAAACACCCGAAAATTCGATATTTTGGGGTCCAAGAAGCGATCTGTACATGCCTACTCAGTGCTAGAATATTTTCAAAATATAGGCTCAAAACATGCTAAAAATCGATATTTTAGGTGCGTAAAGGCGATATCTCAAATTCAGGCCCAAAACACCCGAAAATTCGACATTTTGGGGTCCCAGAAGCGATCTGTACATGCCTACTCCGTGTTAGAGTATTTTCAAAATACATGCCCAAAACATGCTGAAAAACGATATTTTAGATGCCAAAAGTCAATATGTGCATGTATCTTCTGTACCCGTTTATATCTCAAATTCAGGCTCAAAACACCCGAAAATTCGATATTTTGGGGTCCCAGAAGCGATCTGTACATGCCTACTCCGTGTTAGAGTATTTACAAAATACAGGCCCAAAACATGCTCAAAATCGATGTTTTAGGTGCCCAAAAGTCGATTAGTGCATGCATCTTCAGTACCCGTTTATATCTCAAATTCAGGCCAAAAACACCCGAAAATTCGATATTTAGGTGTCCCAGAAGCGATCTGTACATGCCTACTCAGTGCTAGAATGTTTTCAAAATATAGGCTCAAAACATGCTCAAAATCGATATTTTAGGTGCCCAAAAGTCGATATGTGCATGCATCTTCTGTACTCGTTTATATCTCAAATTCAAGCTCAAAACACCCGAAAATTCAATATTTTGGGGTCCCAGAAGCGATCTGTACATGCCTACTCAGTGCTAGAATATTTTCAAAATATAGGCTAAAAACATGCTAAAAATCGACATTTTAGGTGCCAAAATGTCGATATCTCAAATTCAGTCCCAATTCACCCGAAAATTCGATATTATGGGGTCCCAGAAGGGATCTGTACATGCCTACTCCATGTTAGAGTATTTTCAAAATATAGGCCAAAAACATACTGAAAATCGATCTTTTAGGTGCCCAAAAGTCGATATGTGGATGCATCTTCTGTACTCTTTTATATCTCAAATTCAAGCTCAAAACACCCGAAAATTCGATATTTAAGGGTCCCAGAAGCGATCTGTACATACCTACTCAGTGCTAGAATATTTTCAAAATATAGGCTCAAAACATGCTAAAAATCGATATTTTAGGTGCGTTAACCCGATATCTCAAATTCAGGCCCAAAACACCCGAAAATTCGATATTTTGGGGTCCCAGAAGCGATCTGTACATGCCTACTCCGTGTTAGAGTATTTTCAAAATACAGAACCAAAATATGCTCAAAATCGATGTTTTAGGTGCCCAAAAGTCGATATGTGTATGCATCTTCAGTACCCGTTTATATCTCAAATTCAGGCTCAAAATACCCGAAAATTTGATATTTTGGGGTCCCAGAAGCGATCTGTACATGCCTACTCCGTGTTAGAATATTTTCAAATTACAGGCCCAAAACATGCTGAAAATCGATATTTTAGATGCACAAAGTCAATATGTGCATGTATCTTCTGTACCCGTTTATATCTCAAATTCAGGCTCAAAACACCCGAAAATTTAATATTTTGGGGTCCCCGAAGCAATCTGTACATGCCTACTCAGTGCTAGAATATTTTCAAAATATAGGCTAAAAACATGCTAAAAATCGATATTTTAGGTGATAAAAAGTCGATATCTCAAATTCAGTCCCAAAACACCCGAAAATTCGATATTTAGGGGTCCCAGAAGCGATCTGTACATGCCTACTCCGTGTTAGAGTATTTTCAAAATACAGGCCAAATACATGCTCAAAATCGATGTTTTTGGTGCCAAAAAGTCGATATGTGCATTCATCTTCAGTACCCGTTTATATCTCAAATTCAGGCTCAAAACACCCGAAAATTCGATATTTAGGGGTCCCAGAAGCGATCTGTACATGCCTACTCCGTGTTAGAGTATTTTCAAAATACAGGCCCAAAACATGCTGAAAATCGATATTTTATATGCACAAAGTCAATATGTGCATGTATCTTCTGTACCCGTTTATATATCAAATTCAGGCTCAAAACACCCGAAAATTCAATATTTTGGGGTCCCAGAAACAATCTGTACATGCCTAATCAGTGCTAGAATATTTTCAAAATATAGGCTAAAAACATGCTGAAAATCGACATTTTAGGTGCCAAAAAGTCGATATCTCAAATTCAGTCCCAATTCACCCGAAAATTCGATATTATGGGGTCCCAGAAGGGATCTGTACATGCCTACTCCGTGTTAGAGTATTTTCAAATTATAGGCCAAAAACATACTGAAAATCGATCTTTTAGGTGCCCAAAAGTCGATATGTGCATGCGTCTTTTGTACTCGTTTATATCTCAATTTCTGGCCCTAAACACCCGAAAATTTGATATTTTGGGGTCCCAGAAGCGATCTGTACATGGCTACTCAGTGCTAGAATGTTTTCAAAATATAGGCTCAAAACATGCTCAAAATCGATATTTTAGGTGCCCAAAAGTCGATATGTGCATGCATCTTCTGTACTCGTTTATATCTCAAATTCAAGCTCAAAACACCCGAAAATTCGATATATAAGGGTCCCAGAAGCGATCTGTACATGCCTACTCAGTGCTAGAATATTTTTAAAATATAGGCTCAAAACATGCTAAAAATCGATATTTTAGGTGCGTAAAGGCGATATCTCAAATTCAGGCCCAAAACACCCGAAAATTCGATATTTTGGGGTCCCAGAAGCGATCTGTACATGCCTACTCCGTGTTAGAGTATTTTCAAAATACAGGTCCAAAATATGCTCAAAATCGATGTTTTAGGTGCCCAAAAGTCGATATGTGTATGCATCTTCAGTACCCGTTTATATCTCAAATTCAGGCTCAAAATACCCGAAAATTCGATATTTTGGGGTCCCAGAAGCGATCTGTACATGCCTACTCCGTGTTAGAATATTTTCAAATTACAGGCCCAAAACATGCTGAAAATCGATATTTTAGATGCCCTAAGTCAATATGTGCATGTATCTTCTGTACCCGTTTATATCTCAAATTCAGGCTCAAAACACCCGAAAATTTAATATTTTGGGGTCCCAGAAGCAATCTGTACATGCCTACTCAGTGCTAGAATATTTTCAAAATATAGGCTAAAAGCATGCTAAAAATCGATATTTTAGGTGCCAAAAAGTCGATATCTCAAATTCAGTCCCAAAACACCCGAAAATTCAATATTTAGGGGTCCCAGAAGCGATCTGTACATGCCTTCTCCGTGTTAAAGTATTTTCAAAATACAGGCCAAAAACATACTGAAAATCGATCTTTTAGGTGCCTAAAAGTCGCTATGTGAATGCATCTTCTGTACCCGTTTGTATCTCAAATTATGGCCCTAAACACCCGAAAATTTGATATTTTGGGGTCCCAGAAGCGATCTGTACATGCCTACTTAGTGCTAGAATGTTTTCAAAATATAGGCTCAAAACATGCTCAAAATCGATATTTTAGGTGCCCAAAAGTCGATATGTGCATGTATCTTCTGTACTCGTTTATATCTCAAATTCAAGCTCAAAACAACCGAAAATTCGATATTTAGGGGTCCCAGAAGCGATCTGTACATGCCTACTCAGTGCTAGAATATTTTCAAAATATAGGCTCAAAAAATGCTAAAAATCGATATTTTAGGTGCGTAAAAGCGATATCTCAAATTCAGGCCCAAAACCCCCGAAAATTCGATATTTTGGGGTTCCAGAAGCGATCTGTACATGCCTACTCCGTGTTAGAATATTTTCAAAATATAGGCTAAAAACATGCTAAAAATCGATATTTTAGGTGCGTAACAGCGATATCTCAAATTCAGGCCCAAAACACCCGAAAATTCGATATTTAGGGGTCCCAGAAGCGATCTGTACATGCCTACTCAGTGCTACAATGTTTTCAAAATATTGGCTCAAAACATGCTCAAAATCGATATTTTAGGTGCCCAAAATTCGATATGTGCATGCATCTTCTGTACTCGTTTATATCTTAAATTCAAGCTCAAAACACCCGAAAATTCGAGATTTAGGGGTCCCAGAAGCGATCTGTACATGCCTACTCAGTGCTAGAATATTTTCAAAATATAGGCTCAAAACATGCTAAAAATCGATATTTTAGGTGCGTAAAAGCGATATCTCAAATTCAGGCCCAAAACACCCGAAAATTCGATATTTTGGGGTCCCAGAAGCGATCTGTACATGCCTACTCCGTGTTAGAGTATTTTCAAAATACAGGCCCAAAACATGCTCAAAATCGATGTTTTAGGTGCCCAAAAGTCGATATGTGTATGCATCTTCAGTACCCGTTTATATCTCAAATTCAGGCTCAAAACACCCGAAAATTCGATATTTTGGGGTCCCAGAAGCGATCTGTACATGCCTACTCCGTGTTAGAATATTTTCAAATTACAGGCCCAAAACATGCTGAAAATCGATATTTTAGATGCCCTAAGTCAATATGTGCATGTATCTTTGTACCCGTTTATATCTCAAATTCAGGCTCAAAACACCCGAAAATTCAATATTTTGAGGTCCCAGAAGCAATCTGTACATGCCTACTCAGTGCTAGAATATTTTCAAAATATAGGCTAAAAACATGCTAAAAATCGATATTTTAGGTGCCAAAAAGTCGATATCTCAAATTCAGTCCCAATTCACCCGAAAATTCGATATTATGGGGTCCCAGAAGGGATCTGTACATGCCTACTCCATGTTAGAGTATTTTCAAAATATAGGCCAAAAACATACTGAAAATCGATCTTTTAGGTGCCTAAAAGTCGCTATGTGAATGCATCTTCTGTACCCGTTTATATCTCAAATTATGGCCCTAAACACCCGAAAATTTGATATTTTGGGGTCCCAAAAGCGATCTGTACATGCCTACTTAGTGCTAGAATGTTTTCAAAATATAGGCTCAAAACATGCTCAAAATCGATATTTTAGGTGCCCAAAAGTCGATATGTGCATGTATCTTCTGTACTCGTTTATATCTCAAATTCAAGCTCAAAACACCCGAAAATTCGATATTTAGGGGTCCCAGAAGCGATCTGTACATGCCTACTCAGTGCTAGAATATTTTCAAAATATAGGCTCAAAAAATGCTAAAAATCGATATTTTAGGTGCGTAAAAGCGATATCTCAAATTCAGGCCCAAAACACCCGAAAATTCGATATTTTGGGGTCCCAGAAGCGATCTGTACATGCCTACTCCGTGTTAGAGTATTTTCAAAATACAGGCCCAAAACATGCTCAAAATCGATGTTTTAGGTGCCCAAAAGTCGATATGTGTATGCATCTTAAGTACCCGTTTATATCTCAAATTCAGGCTCAAAAACACCCGAAAATTCGATATTTTGTGGTTCCAGAAGCGATCTGTACATGCCTACTCCGTGTTAGAATATTTTCAAAATATAGGCTAAAAACATGCTAAAAATCGATATTTTAGGTGCGTAACAGCGATATCTCAAATTCAGGCCCAAAACACCCGAAAATTCGATATTTAGGGGTCCCAGAAGCGATCTGTACATGCCTACTCAGTGCTACAATGTTTTCAAAATATAGGCTCAAAACATGCTCAAAATCGATATTTTAGGTGCCCAAAAGTCGATATGTGCATGCATCTTCTGTACTTGTTTATATCTTAAATTCAAGATCAAAACACCCGAAAAATCGAGATTTAGGGGTCCCAGAAGCGATCTGTACATGCCTACTCAGTGCTATAATATTTTCAATATATACGCTCAAAACATGCTAAAAATCGATATTTTAGGTGCGTAAAAGCGATATCTCAAATTCAGGCCCAAAACACCCGAAAATTCGATATTTTGGGGTCCCAAAAGCGATCTGTACATGCCTACTCCGTGTTAGAGTATTTTCAAAATACAGGCCCAAAATATGCTCAAAAACGATGTTTTAGGTGCCCAAAAGTCGATATGTGTATGCATCTTCAGTACCCGTTTATATCTCAAATTCAGGCTCAAAACACCCGAAAATTCGATATTTTGGGGTCCCAGAAGCGATCTATACATGCCTACTCCGTGTTAGAATATTTTCAAATTACAGGCCCAAAACATGCTGAAAATCGATATTTTAGATGCCCTAAGTCAATATGTGCATGTATCTTTGTACTCGTTTATATCTCAAATTCAGGCTCAAAACACCCGAAAATTCAATATTTTGAGGTCCCAGAAGCAATCTGTACATGCCTACTCAGTGCTAGAATATTTTCAAAATATAGGCTAAAAACATGCTAAAAATCGATATTTTAGGTGCCAAAAAGTCGATATCTCAAATTCAGTCCCAAAACACCCGAAAAATCGATATTTAGGGGTTCCAGAAGGGACCTGTACATGCCTACTCCGTGTTAGAGTATTTTCAAAATACAGACCAAAAACATACTGAAAATCGATCTTTTAGGTGCCCAAAAGTCGATATGTGCATGCATCCTCTGTACCCGTTTATATCTCAAATTCTGGCCCTAAACACCCGAAAATTCGATATTTTCGGGTCCATAAAGCGATCTGTACATGCCTACTCCGTGTTAGAGTATTTTTAAAATTCAGGCTTAAAACATGCTGAAAATCGATATTTCTGGTGCCCAAAGTCAATATGTGTATGCATCTTGTATACTCGTTTATATCTCAAATTCAGGCTCAAAACACCCGAAAATTCGATATTTTGGGGTCCCAGAAATGATCTGTACATGCCTACTCAGTGCTAGAATGTTTTCAAAATATAGGCTAAAAACATGCTAAAAATCGATATTTTAGGTGCGTAACGGCGATATCTCAAATTCTGGCACTAAACACCCGAAAATTCGATATTTTGGGGTCCCAGAAGCGATCTGTACATGCCTACTCCATGTTAGAGTATTTTCAAAATTCAGGCCCAAAACATTCTGAAAATCGATATTTTGGTGCCCAAAGTCAATATGTGTATGCATCTTCTATACTCGTTTATATCTCAAATTCAGGCTCAAAACACCCGAAAATTCGATATTTTGGGGTCCCAGAAGCAATCTGTACATGCCTACTCAGTGCTAGAATATTTTCAAAATATAGGCTAAAAACATGCTAAAAATCGATATTTTAGGTGCCAAAAAGTCGATATCTCAAATTCAGGCCCAAAACACCCGAAAATTCGATATTTAGGGGTTCCAGAAGGGATCTGTACATGCCTACTCCGTGTTAGAGTATTTTCAAAATCCAGGCCAAAAACATACTGCAAATCGATCTTTTAGGTGCCCAAAAGTCGATATGTGCATTCATCCTCTGTACCCGTTTATATCTCAAATTCTGGCCCTAAACACCCGAAAATTCGATATTTTCGGGTCCCAAAAGCGATCTGTACATGCCTACTCCGTGTTAGAGTATTTTCAAAATTCAGGCTTAAAACATGCTGAAAATCGATATTTTTGGTGCCCAAAGTCAATATGTGTATGTATCTTCTATACTCGTTTATATCTCAAATTCAAGCTCAAAACACCCGAAAATTCGATATTTTGCGGTCCCAGAAATGATCTGTACATGCCTACTCAGTGCTAGAATGTTTTCAAAATATAGGCTAAAAACATGCTCAAAATCGATATTTTAGGTGCCAAAAAGTCGATATCTCAAATTCAGTCCCAAAACACCCGAAACTTCGAATTTTAGGGGTCCCAGAAGCGATCTGTACATGCCTACTCCGTGTTAGAATATTTTCAAATTACAGGCCCAAAACATGCTGAAAATCGATATTTTAGATGCCCTAAGTCAATATGTGCATGTATCTTTGTACCCGTATATATCTCAAATTCAGGCTCAAAACACCCGAAAATTCAATATTTTGGGGTCCCAGAAGCAATCTGTACATGCCTACTCAGTGCTAGAATATTTTCAAAATATAGGCTAAAAACATGCTAAAAATCGATATTTTAGGTGCCAAAAAGTCGATATCTCAAATTCAGTCCCAAAGCACCCGAAAATTCGATATTTAGAGGTTCCAGAATGGACCTGTACATGCCTACTCCGTGTTAGAGTATTTTCAAAATACAGGCCAAAAACATACTGAAAATCGATCTTTTAGGTGCCGAAAAGTCGATATGTGCATTCATATTCTGTACCCGTTTATATCTCAAATTCTGGCCCTAAACACCCGAAAATTCGATATTTTGGGGTCCCAAAAGCGATCTGTACATGCCTACTCCGTGTTATAGTATTTTCAAAATTCAGGCTTAAAACATGCTCAAAATCGATATTTTAGGTGCCCAAAAGTCGATATGTGCATGTATCTTCTGTACTCGTTTATATCTCAAATTCAGGCTCAAAACACCCGAAAATTCGATATTTTGGGGTCCAAGAAGCGATCTGTACATGCCTACTCAGTGCTAGAATATTTTCAAAATATAGGCTCAAAACATGCTAAAAATAGATATTTTAGGTGCGTAAAGGCGATATCTCAAATTCAGGCCCAAAACACCCGATAATTCGACATTTTGGGGTCCCAGAAGCGATCTGTACATGCCTACTCCGTGTTAGAGTATTTTCAAAATACATGCCCAAAACATGCTGAAAATCGATATTTTAGATGCCCAAAGTCAATATGTGCATGTATCTTCTGTACCCGTTTATATCTCAAATTCAGGCTCAAAACACCCGAAAATTCAATATTTTGGGGTCCCAGAAGCAATCTGTACATGCCTACTCAGTGCTAGAATATTTTCAAAATATAGGCTAAAAACATGCTAAAAATCGATATTTTAGGTGCGTAACGGCGATATCTCAAATTCAGGCCCAAAACACCCGAAAATTCTATATTTAGGGGTCCCAGAAGCGATCTGTACATGCCTACTCAGTGCTAGAATGTTTTCAAAATATAGGCTCAAAACATGATCAAAATCGATATTTTAGGTGCCCAAAAGTCGATATGTGCATGAATCTTCTGTACTCGTTTATATCTCAAATTCAGGCTAAAAACACCCGAAAATTCGATATTTAGGGGTCCCAGAAGCGATCTGTACATGCCTACTCAGTGCTAGAATATTTTCAAAATATAGGCTCAAAACATGCTAAAAATCGATATTTTAGGTGCGTAAAAGCGATATCTCAAATTCAGGCCCAAAACACCCGAAAATTCGATATTTTGGGGTCCCAGAAGCGATTTGTACATGCCTACTCCGTGTTAGAGTATTTTCAAAATACAGGCCCAAAACATGCTCAAAATCGATGTTTTAGGTGCCCAAAAGTCGATATGTGTATGCATCATCAGTACCCGTTTATATCTCAAATTCAGGCTCAAAACACCCGAAAAATCGATATTTTGGGGTCCCAGAAGCGATCTGTACATGCCTACTCCGTGTTAGAATATTTTCAAATTACAGGCCCAAAACATGCTGAAAATCGATATTTTAGATGCCCTAAGTCAATATGTGCATGTATCTTTGTACCCGTTTATATCTCAAATTAAGTCTCAAAACACCCGAAAATTCAATATTTTGGGGTCCCAGAAGCAATCTGTACATGCCTACTCAGTGCTAGAATATTTTCAAAATATAGGCTAAAAACATGCTAAAAATCGATATTTTAGGTGCCAAAAAGTCGATATCTCAAATTCAGTCCCAAAACACCCGAAAATTCGATATTTAGGGGTTCCAGAAGGGATCTGTACATGCCTACTCCGTGTTAGAGTATTTTCAAAATCCAGGCCAAAAACATACTGCAAATCGATCTTTTAGGTGCCCAAAAGTCGATATGTGCATTCTTCCTCTGTACCCGTTTATATCTCAAATTCTGGCCCTAAACACCCGAAAATTCGATATTTTCGGGTCCCAAAAGCGATCTGTACATGCCTACTCCGTGTTAGAGTATTTTCAAAATTCAGGCTTAAAACATGCTGAAAATCGATATTTTTGGTGCCCAAAGTCAATATGTGTATGTATCTTCTATACTCGTTTATATCTCAAATTCAAGCTCAAAACACCCAAAAATTCGATATTTTGCGGTCCCAGAAATGATCTGTACATGCCTACTCAGTGCTAGAATGTTTTCAAAATAGAGGCTAAAAACATGCTCAAAATCGATATTTTAGGTGCCAAAAAGTCGATATCTCAAATTCAGTCCCAAAACACCCGAAACTTCGAATTTTAGGGGTCCCAGAAGCGATCTGTACATGCCTACTCCGTGTTAGAATATTTTCAAATTACAGGCCCAAAACATGCTGAAAATCGATATTTTAGATGCCCTAAGTCAATATGTGCATGTATCTTTGTACCCGTTTATATCTCAAATTCAGGCTCAAAACACCCGAAAATTCAATATTTTGGGGTCCCAGAAGCAATCTGTACATGCCTACTCAGTGCTAGAATATTTTCAAAATATAGGCTAAAAACATGCTAAAAATCGATATTTTAGGTGCCAAAACGTCGATATCTCAAATTCAGTCCCAAAACACCCGAAAATTCGATATTTAGGGGTTCAAGAATGGACCTGTACATGCCTACTTCGTGTTAGAGTATTTTCAAAATACAGGCCAAAAACATACTGAAAATCAATCTTTTAGGTGCCGAAAAGTCGATATGTGCATTCATCCTCTGTACCCGTTTATATCTCAAATTCTGGCCCTAAACACCCGAAAATTCGATATTTTGGGGTCCCAAAAGCGATCTGTACATGCCTACTCCGTGTTAGAGTATTTTTAAAATTCAGGCTTAAAACATGCTGAAAATCGATATTTTTGGTGCCCAAAGTCAATATGTGTATGCATCTTCTATACTAGTTTATATCTCAAATTCAGGCTCAAAACACCCGAAAATTCGATATTTTGGGGTCCCAGAAATGATCTGTACATGCCTACTCAGTGCTAGAATGTTTTCAAAATATAGGCTAAAAACATGCTCAAAATCGATATTTTAGGTGCCAAAAAGTCGATATCTCAAATTCAGTCCCAAAACACCCGAAACTTCGATATTTAGGGGTCCCTGAAGCGATCTGTACATGCCTACTCCGTGTTAGAGTATTTTCAAAATACAGGCCAAAAACATACTGAAAATCGATCTTTTAGGTGCCCAAAAGTCGATATGTGCATGCATCTTCTGAACCCGTTTATATCTCAAATTCTGGCCCTAAACACCCGAAAATTCGATATTTTTGGGTCCCAGAAGCGATCTGTACATGCCTACTCCGTGTTAGAGTATTTTCAAAATTCAGGCCCAAAACATGCTGAAAATCGATATTTTGGTGCCCAAAGTCAATATGTGTATGCATCTTCTATACTCGTTTATATCTCAAATTCAGGCTCAAAACACCCGAAAATTCGATATTTTGGGGTCCCAGAAGCGATCTGTACATGCCTACTCAGTGCTAGAATGTTTTCAAAAAATAGGCTTAAAACATGCTCAAAATCGATATTTTAGGTGCCCAAAAGTCGATATGTGCATGTATCTTCTGTACTCGTTTATATCTCAAATTCAGGCTCAAAACACCCGAAAATTCGATATTTTGGGGTCCAAGAAGCGATCTGTACATGCCTACTCAGTGCTAGAATATTTTCAAAATATAGGCTCAAAACATGCTAAAAATAGATATTTTAGGTGCGTAAAGGCGATATCTCAAATTCAGGCCCAAAACACCCGATAATTCGACATTTTGGGGTCCCAGAAGCGATCTGTACATGCCTTCTCAGTGCTAGAATGTTTTCAAGATATAGGCTCAAAACATGCTGAAAATCGATATTTTAGGTGCCCAAAAGTCGATATGTGCATGAATCTTCTGTACTCGTTTATATCTCAAATTCAGGCTCAAAACACCCGAAAATTCGATATTTAGGGGTCCCAGAAGCGATCTGTACATGCCTACTCAGTGCTAGAATATTTTCAAAATATAGGCTCAAAACATGCTAAAAATCGATATTTTAGGTGCGTAAAAGCGATATCTCAAATTCAGGCCCAAAACACCCGAAAATTCGATATTTTGGGGTCCCAGAAGCGATTTGTACATGCCTACTCCGTGTTAGAGTATTTTCAAAATACAGGCCCAAAACATGCTCAAAATCGATGTTTTAGGTGCCCAAAAGTCGATATGTGTATGCATTATCAGTACCCGTTTATATCTCAAATTCAGGCTCAAAACACCCGAAAAATCGATATTTTGGGGTCCCAGAAGCGATCTGTACATGCCTACTCCGTGTTAGAATATTTTCAAATTACAGGCCCAAAACATGCTGAAAATCGATATTTTAGATGCCCAAAGTCAATATGTGCATGTATCTTTGTACCCGTTTATATCTCAAATTAAGGCTCAAAACACCCGAAAATTCAATATTTTGGGGTCCCAGAAGCAATCTGTACATGCCTACTCAGTGCTAGAATATTTTCAAAATATAGGCTAAAAACATGCTAAAAATCGATATTTTAGGTGCCAAAAAGTCGATATCTCAAATTCAGTCCCAAAACACCCGAAAATTCGATATTTAGGGGTTCCAGAAGGGATCTGTACATGCCTACTCCGTGTTAGAGTATTTTCAAAATCCAGGCCAAAAACATATTGCAAATCGATCTTTTAGGTGCCCAAAAGTCGATATGTGCATTCATCCTCTGTACCCGTTTATATCTCAAATTCTGGCCCTAAACACCCGAAAATTCGATATTTTCGGGTCCCAAAAGCGATCTGTACATGCCTACTCTGTGTTAGAGTATTTTCAAAATTCAGGCTTAAAACATGCTGAAAATCGATATTTTTGGTGCCCAAAGTCAATATGTGTATGTATCTTCTATACTCGTTTATATCTCAAATTCAAGCTCAAAACACCCAAAAATTCGATATTTTGCGGTCCCAGAAATGATCTGTACATGCCTACTCAGTGCTAGAATGTTTTCAAAATATAGGCTAAAAACATGCTCAAAATCGATATTTTAGGTGCCAAAAAGTCGATATCTCAAATTCAGTCCCAAAACACCCGAAACTTCGAATTTTAGGGGTCCCAGAAGCGATCTGTACATGCCTACTCCGTGTTAGAATATTTTCAAATTACAGGCCCAAAACATGCTGAAAATCGATATTTTAGATGCCCTAAGTCAATATGTGCATGTATCTTTGTACCCGTTTATATCTCAAATTCAGGCTCAAAACACCCGAAAATTCAATATTTTGGGGTCCCAGAAGCAATCTGTACATGCCTACTCAGTGCTAGAATATTTTCAAAATATAGGCTAAAAACATGCTAAAAATCGATATTTTAGGTGCCAAAAAGTCGATATCTCAAATTCAGTCCCAAAACACCCGAAAATTCGATATTTAGGGGTTCCAGAATGGACCTGTACATGCCTACTCCGTGTTAGAGTATTTTCAAAATACAGGCCAAAAACATACTGAAAATCGATCTTTTAGGTGCCGAAAAGTCGATATGTGCATTCATCCTCTGTACCCGTTTATATCTCAAATTCTGGCCCTAAACACCCGAAAATTCGATATTTTGGGGTCCCAAAAGCGATCTGTACATGCCTACTCCGTGTTAGAGTATTTTCAAAATTCAGGCTTAAAACATGCTGAAAATCGATATTTTTGGTGCCCAAAGTCAATATGTGTATGCATCTTCTATAATCGTTTATATCTCAAATTCAGGCTCAAAACACCCGAAAATTCGATATTTTGGGGTCCCAGAAATGATCTGTACATACCTACTCAGTGCTAGAATGTTTTCAAAATATAGGCTAAAAACATGCTCAAAATCGATATTTTAGGTGCCAAAAAGTCGATATCTCAAATTCAGTCCCAAAACACCCGAAACTTCGATATTTAGGGGTCCCTGAAGCGATCTGTACATGCCTACTCCGTGTTAGAGTATTTTCAAAATACAGGCCAAAAACATACTGAAAATCGATCTTTTAGGTGCCCAAAAGTCGATATGTGCATGCATCTTCTGAACCCGTTTATATCTCAAATTCTGGCCCTAAACACCCGAAAATTCGATATTTTGGGGTCCCAGAAGCGATCTGTACATGACTACTCCGTGTTAGAGTATTTTCAAAATTCAGGCCCAAAACATGCTGAAAATCGATATTTTGGTGCCCAAAGTCAATATGTGTATGCATCTTCTATACTCGTTTATATCTCAAATTCAGGCTCAAAACACCCGAAAATTCGATATTTTGGGGTCCCAGAAGCGATCTGTACATGCCTACTCAGTGCTAGAATGTTTTCAAAAAATAGGCTCAAAACATGCTCAAAATCGATATTTTAGGTGCCCAAAAGTCGATATGTGCATGTATCTTCTGTACTCGTTTATATCTCAAATTCAGGCTCAAAACACCCGAAAATTCGATATTTTGGGGTCCAAGAAGCGATCTGTACATGCCTACGCAGTGCTAGAATATTTTCAAAATATAGGCTCAAAACATGCTAAAAATCGATATTTTAGGTGCGTAAAGGCGATATCTCAAATTCAGGCCCAAAACACCCGAAAATTCGACATTTTTGGATCCCAGAAGCGATCTGTACATGCCTACTCCGTGTTAGAGTATTTTCAAAATACATGCCCAAAACATGCTGAAAATCGATATTTTAGATGCCCAAAGTCAATATGTGCATGTATCTTCTGTACCCGTTTATATCTCAAATTCAGGCTCAAAACACCCGAAAATTCAATATTTTGGGGTCCCAGAAGCAATCTGTACATGCCTACTCAGTGCTAGAATATTTTCAAAATATAGGCTAAAAACATGCTAAAAATCGATATTATAGGTGCGTAACGGCGATATCTCAAATTCAGGCCCAAAACACCCGAAAATTCTATATTTAGGGGTCCCAGAAGCGATCTTTACATGCCTACTCAGTGCTAGAATGTTTTCAAAATATAGGCTCAAAACATGCTCAAAATCGATATTTTAGGTGCCCAAAAGTTGATTTGTGCATGAATCTTCTGTACTCGTTTATATCTCAAATTCAAGCTCAAAACACCCGAAAATTCGATATTGTGGGGTCCCAGAAGCGATCTGTACATGCCTACTCCGTGTTAGAGTATTTACAAAATACAGGCCCAAAACATGCTCAAAATCGATGTTTTAGGTGCTCAAAAGTCGATTAGTGCATGCATCTTCATTACCCGTTTATATCACAAATTATGGCCCTAAACACCCGAAAAATTGATATTTTGGGGTCCCAGAAGCGATCTGTACATGCCTACTCAGTGCTAGAATGTTTTCAAAATATAGGCTCAAAAATTGCTCAAAATCGATATATTAGGTGCCCAAAAGTCGATATGTGCATTCATCTTCTGTACTCGTTTATATCTCAAATTCAGGCTCAAAACACCCGAAAATTCGATATTTAGGGGTCCCAGAAGCGATCTGTACCTGCCTACTCAGTGCTAGAATATTTTCAAAATATAGGCTAAAAACATGCTAAAAATCGATATTTTAGGTGCGTAACGGCGATATCTCTAATTCAGGCCAAAAACACCCGAAAATTCGATATTTAGGGGTCCCAGAAGCGATCTGTACATGCCTACTCAGTGCTAGAATGTTTTCAAAACATAGGCTCAGAACATGCTCAAAATCGATATTTTAGGTGCCCAAAAGTCGATATGTGCATGCATCTTCTGTACTCGTTTATATCTCGAATTCAAGCTCAAAACACCCGAAAATTCGATATTTAGGGGTCCCAGAAGCGATCTGTACATGCCTACTCAGTGCTAGATTATTTTCAAAATATAGGCTAAAAACATGCTAAAAATCGATATTTTTGGTGCCAAAAAGTCGATATCTAAAATCAAGGCCCAAAACACCCGAAAATTCGATATTTTGGGGTCCCAGAAGCGATTTGTACATGCCTACTCCGTGTTAGAGTATTTTCAAAATACAGGCCCAAAACATGCTCAAAATCGATGTTTTAGGTGCCAAAAAGTCGATATATGCATGCATCTTCTGTACCCGTTTATATCTCAAATTCTGGCCCAAAAAACCCGAAAATTCGATATTTTGGGGTCCCAGAAGCGATCGGTATCTGCCTTCTCAGTGCCACAATGTTTTCAAAATATAGGCTCAAAACATGCTCAAAATCGATTTTTTAGGTGTGTAAAGGCGATATCTCAAATTCAGGCCCAAAACACCCGAAAATTCGATATTTTGGGGTCCCAGAAGCGATCTGTACATGCCTACTCCGTGTTAGAGTATTTTCAAAATACAGGCCCAAAACATGCTGAAAATCGATATTTTAGATGCTCAAAGTCAATATGTGCATGTATCTTCTGTACCCGTTTATATCTCAAATTCAGGCTCAAAACACCCGAAAACTTGATATTTTGGGGTCCCAGAAGCGATCTGTACATGCCTACTCAGTGCTAGAATGTTTTCAAAATAAAGGCTCAAAACATGCTCAAAATCGATATTTTAGGTGCCCAAAAGTCGATATGTGCATGCATCTTCTGTACTCGTTTATATCTCAAATTCAAGCTCAAAACACCCGAAAATTCGATATTTAGGGGTCCCAGAAGCGATCTGTACATGCCTATTCAGTGCTAGAATATTTTCAAAATATAGGCTCAAAACATGCTAAAAATCGATATTTTAGGTGCGTAAAAGCGATATCTCAAATTCAGGCCCAAAACACCCGAAAATTCGATATTTTGGGGTCCCAGAAGCGATCTGTACATGCCTACTCCGTGTTAGAGTATTTTCAAAATTCAGGCCCAAAACATGCTCAAAATCGATGTTTTAGGTGCCCAGGAGTCGATATGTGTATGCATCTTCAGTACCCGTTTATATCTCAAATTCAGGCTCAAAACACCCGAAAATTCGATATTTTGGGGTCCCAGAAGCGATCTGTACATGCCTACTCCGTGTTAGAATATTTTCAAATTACAGGCCCAAAACATGCTGAAAATCGATATTTTAGATGCCCTAAGTCAATATGTGCATGTATCTTTGTACCCGTTTATATCTCAAATTCAGGCTCAAAACACCCGAAAATTCAATATTTTGGGGTCCCAGAAGCAATCTGTACATGCCTACTCAGTGCTAGAATATTTTCAAAATATAGGCTCAATACATGCTAAAAATCGATATTTTAGGTGCCAAATAGTCGATATCTCAAATTCAGTCCCAAAACACCCGAAAATTCGATATTCAGGGGTTCCAGAAGGGATCTGTACATGCCTACTCCGTGTTAGAGTATTTTCAAAATACAGGCCAAAAACATCCTGAAAATCGATCTTTTAGGTGCCCAAAAGTCGATATGTGCATGCATCTTCTGTACTCGTTTATATCTCAAATTCAGGCTCAAAACACCCGAAAATTCGATATTTTGGGGTCCCAGAATCGATCTGTACATGCCTACTCAGTGCTAGAATATTTTCAAAATATAGGCTCAAAACATGCTTAAATTCGATATTTTAGGTGAGTAAAGGCGATATCTCAAATTCAGGCCCAAAACACCCGAAAATTCGACATTTTGGGGTCCCAGAAGCGATCTGTACATGCCTACTCCGTGTTAGAGTATTTTCAAAATACATGCCCAAAACATGCTGAAAATCGATATTTTAGATGCCCAAAGTCAATATGTGCATGTATCTTCTGTACCCGTTTATATCTCAAATTCAGGCTCAAAACACCCGAAAATTCAATATTTTGGGGTCCCAGAAGCAATCTGTACATGCCTACTCAGTGCTAGAATATTTTCAAAATATAGGCTAAAAACATGCTAAAAATCGATATTTTAGGTGCGTAACGGCGATATCTCAAATTCAGGCCCAAAACACCCGAAAATTCGATATTTAGGGGTCCCAGAAGCGATCTGTACATGCCTACTCAGTGCTAGAATGTTTTCAAAATATAGACTCAAAACATGCTCAAAATCGATATTTTAGGTGCCCAAAAGTCTATATGTGCATGCATCTTCTGTACTCGTTTATATCTCAAATTCAAGCTCAAAACACCCGAAAATTCGATATTTAGGGGTCCCAGAAGCGATCTGTACATGCCTACTCAGTGCTAGATTATTTTCAAAATATAGGCTAAAAACATGCTAAAAATCGATATTTTAGGTGCCAAAAAGTCGATATCTAAAATCAAGGGCCAAAACACCCGAAAATTCGATATTTAGGGGTCTCAGAAGCGATCTGTACATGCCTACTCCGTGTTAGAGTATTTTCAAAATACAAGCCCAAAACATGCTCAAAATCGATGTTTTAGGTGCCAAAAAGTCGATATGTGTATGCATCTTCTGTACCCGTTTATATCTCAAATTCTGGCCCTAAACACCCGAAAATTCGATATTTTGGGGTCCCAGAAGCGATCGGTACATGCCTACTCAGTGCTACAATTTTTTCAAAATATAGGCTCAAAACATGCTCAAAATCGATATTTTAGGTGTGTAAAGGTGATATCTCAAATTCAGGCCCAAAACACCCGAAAATTCGATATTTTGGGGTCCCTGAAGCGATCTGTACATGCCTACTCCGTGTTAGAGTATTTTCAATATACTGGCCCAAAACATGCTGAAATTCGATATTTTAGATGCTTAAAGTCAATATGTGCATGTATCTTCTGTACCCGTTTATATCTCAAATGCAGGCTCAAAACACCCGAAAATTCAATATTTTGGGGTCCCAGAAGCAATCTGTACATGCCTACTCAGTGCTAGAATGTTTTCAAAAAATAGGTTCAAAACATGCTCAAAATCGATATTTTAGGTGCCCAAAAGTCGATATGTGCAGGCATCTTCTGTACTCGTTTATATCTCAAATTCAGGCTCAAAACACCCGAAAATTCGATATTTTGGGGTCCCAGAATCGATCTGTACATGCCTACTCAGTGCTAGAATATTTTCAAAATATAGGCTCAAAACATGCTTAAATTCGATATTTTAGGTGAGTAAAGGCGATATCTCAAATTCAGGCCCAAAACACCCGAAAATTCGACATTTTGGGGTCCCATAAGCGATCTGTACATGCCTACTCCGTGTTAGAGTATTTTCAAAATACATGCCCAAAACATGCTGAAAATTGATATTTTAGATGCCCAAAGTCAATATGTGCATGTATCTTCTGTACCCATTTATATCTCAAATTCAGGCTCAAAACACCCGAAAATTCAATATTTTGGGGTTCCAGAAGCAATCTGTACATGCCTACTCAGTGCTAGAATATTTTCAAAATATAGGCTAAAAACATGCTAAAAATCGATATTTTAGGTGCGTAACGGCGATATCTCAAATTCAGGCCCAAAACACCCGAAAATTCGATATTTAGGGGTCCCAGAAGCGATCTGTACATGCCTACTCAGTGCTAGAATGTTTTCAAAATATAGACTCAAAACATGCTCAAAATCGATATTTTAGGTGCCCAAAAGTCGATATGTGCATGCATCTTCTGTACTCGTTTATATCTCAAATTCAAGCTCAAAACACCCGAAAATTCGATATTTAGGGGTCCCAGAAGCGATCTGTACATGCCTACTCAGTGCTAGATTATTTTCAAAATATAGGCTAAAAACTTGCTAAAAATCGATATTTTAGGTGCCAAAAAGTCGATATCTAAAATCAAGGCCCAAAACACCCGAAACTTCGATATTTAGGGGTCCCAGAAGGGATCTGTACATGCTTACTCCGTGATAGAGTATTTTCAAAATACAGGCCAAATACATCCTGAAAATCGATCTTTTAGGTGCCCAAAAGTCGATATGTGCATGCATCCTCTGTACCCGTTTATATCTCAAATTCTGGCCCTAAACACCCGAAAATTCGATATTTTGGAGTCCCAAAAGCGATCTGTACATGCCTACTCCGTGTTAGAGTATTTTCAAAATTCAGGCTTAAAACATGCTGAAAATCGATATTTCTGGTGCCCAAAGTCAATATGTGTATGCATGTTCTATACTCGTTTATATCTCAAATTCAGTCTCAAAACACCCGAAAATTCGATATTTTGGGGTCCCAGAAACGATCTGTACATGCCTACTCAGTGCTAGAATGTTTTCAAAATATAGGCTAAAAACATGCTCAAAATCGATATTTTAGGTGCCAAAAAGTCGATATCTCAAATTCAGTCCCAAAACACCCGAAACTTCGATATTTAGGGGTCCCAGAAGCGATCTGTACATGCCTACTCCGTGTTAGAGTATTTTCAAAATACAGGCCAAAAACATACTGAAAATCGATCTTTTAGGTGCCCAAAAGTCGATATGTGCATGCATCTTCTGTTCCCGTTTATATCTCAAATTCTGGCCCTAAACACCCGAAAATTCGATATTTGGGGGTCCCAGAAGCGATCTGTACATGCCTACTCCGTGTTAGAGTATTTTCAAAATTCAGGCCCAAAACATGCTCAAAATCGATATTTTGGTGCCCAAAGTCAAGATGTGTATGCATCTTCTATACTCGTTTATATCTCAAATTCAGGCTCAAAACACCCGAAAATTCGATATTTTGGGGTCCCAGAAGCGATCTGTACATGCCTACTCCGTGTTAGAGTATTTTCAAAATACATGCCCAAAACATGCTGAAAATCGATATTTTAGATGCCCAAAGTCAATATGTGCATGTATCTTCTGTACACGTTTATATCTCAAATTCAGGCTCAAAACACCCGAAAATTCAATATTTTGGGGTCCCAGAAGCAATCTGTACATGCCTACTCAGTGCTAGAATATTTTCAAAATATAGGCTAAAAACATGCTAAAAATCGATATTATAGGTGCGTAACGGCGATATCTCAAATTCAGGCCCAAAACACCCGAAAATTCTATATTTAGGGGTCCCAGAAGCGATCTTTACATGCCTACTCAGTGCTAGAATGTTTTCAAAATATAGGCTCAAAACATGCTCAAAATCGATATTTTAGGTGCCCAAAAGTTGATTTGTGCATGAATCTTCTGTACTCGTTTATATCTCAAATTCAAGCTCAAAACTCCCGAAAATTCGATATTTAGGGGTCCCAGAAGCGATCTGTACATGCCTACTCAGTGCTAGATTATTTTCAAAATATAGGCAAAAAACATGTTAAAAATCGATATTTTAGGTGCGTAAAGGCGATATCTCAAATTCAGGCCCAAAACACCCGAAAATTCGATATTGTGGGGTCCCAGAAGCGATCTGTACATGCCTACTCCGTGTTAGAGTATTTACAAAATACAGGCCCAAAACATGCTCAAAATCGATGTTTTAGGTGCTCAAAAGTCGATTAGTGCATGCATCTTCATTACCCGTTTATATCACAAATTATGGCCCTAAACACCCGTAAAATTGATATTTTGGGGTCCGAGAAGCGATCTGTACATGCCTACTCAGTGCTAGAATGTTTTCAAAATATAGGCTCAAAACTTGCTCAAAATCGATATATTAGGTGCCCAAAAGTCGATATGTGCATTTATCTTCTGTACTCGTTTATATCTCAAATTCAGGCTCAAAACACCCGAAAATTCGATATTTAGGGGTCCCAGAAGCGATCTGTACCTGCCTACTCAGTGCTAGAATATTTTCAAAATATAGGCTAAAAACATGCTAAAAATCGATATTTTAGGTGCGTAACGGCGATATCTCTAATTCAGGCCAAAAACACCCGAAAATTCGATATTTAGGGGTCCCAGAAGCGATCTGTACATGCCTACTCAGTGCTAGAATGTTTTCAAAACATAGGCTCAGAACATGCTCAAAATCGATATTTTAGGTGCCCAAAAGTCGATATGTGCATGTATCTTCTGTACTCGTTTATATCTCAAATTCAGGCTCAAAACACCCGAAAATTCGATATTATGGGGTCCAAGAAGCGATCTGTACATGCCTACGCAGTGCTAGAATATTTTCAAAATATAGGCTCAAAACATGCTAAAAATCGATATTTTAGGTGCGTAAAGGCGATATCTCAAATTCAGGCCCAAAACACCCGAAAATTCGACATTTTTGGATCCCAGAAGCGATCTGTACATGCCTACTCCGTGTTAGAGTATTTTCAAAATACATGCCCAAAACATGCTGAAAATCGATATTTTAGATGCCCAAAGTCAATATGTGCATGTATCTTCTGTACCCGTTTATATCTCAAATTCAGGCTCAAAACACCCGAAAATTCAATATTTTGGGGTCCCAGAAGCAATCTGTACATGCCTACTCAGTGCTAGAATATTTTCAAAATATAGGCTAAAAACATGCTAAAAATCGATATTATAGGTGCGTAACGGCGATATCTCAAATTCAGGCCCAAAACACCCGAAAATTCTATATTTAGGGGTCCCAGAAGCGATCTTTACATGCCTACTCAGTGCTAGAATGTTTTCAAAATATAGGCTCAAAACATGCTCAAAATCGATATTTTAGGTGCCCAAAAGTTGATTTGTGCATGAATCTTCTGTACTCGTTTATATCTCAAATTCAAGCTCAAAACACCCGAAAATTCGATATTGTGGGGTCCCAGAAGCGATCTGTACATGCCTACTCCGTGTTAGAGTATTTACAAAATACAGGCCCAAAACATGCTCAAAATCGATGTTTTAGGTGCTCAAAAGTCGATTAGTGCATGCATCTTCATTACCCGTTTATATCACAAATTATGGCCCTAAACACCCGAAAAATTGATATTTTGGGGTCCCAGAAGCGATCTGTACATGCCTACTCAGTGCTAGAATGTTTTCAAAATATAGGCTCAAAACTTGCTCAAAATCGATATATTAGGTGCCCAAAAGTCGATATGTGCATTCATCTTCTGTACTCGTTTATATCTCAAATTCAGGCTCAAAACACCCGAAAATTCGATATTTAGGGGTCCCAGAAGCGATCTGTACCTGCCTACTCAGTGCTAGAATATTTTCAAAATATAGGCTAAAAACATGCTAAAAATCGATATTTTAGGTGCGTAACGGCGATATCTCTAATTCAGGCCAAAAACACCCGAAAATTCGATATTTAGGGGTCCCAGAAGCGATCTGTACATGCCTACTCAGTGCTAGAATGTTTTCAAAACATAGGCTCAGAACATGCTCAAAATCGATATTTTAGGTGCCCAAAAGTCGATATGTGCATGCATCTTCTGTACTCGTTTATATCTCGAATTCAAGCTCAAAACACCCGAAAATTCGATATTTAGGGGTCCCAGAAGCGATCTGTACATGCCTACTCAGTGCTAGATTATTTTCAAAATATAGGCTAAAAACATGCTAAAAATCGATATTTTTGGTGCCAAAAAGTCGATATCTAAAATCAAGGCCCAAAACACCCGAAAATTCGATATTTTGGGGTCCCAGAAGCGATTTGTACATGCCTACTCCGTGTTAGAGTATTTTCAAAATACAGGCCCAAAACATGCTCAAAATCGATGTTTTAGGTGCCAAAAAGTCGATATATGCATGCATCTTCTGTACCCGTTTATATCTCAAATTCTGGCCCAAAAAACCCGAAAATTCGATATTTTGGGGTCCCAGAAGCGATCGGTATCTGCCTTCTCAGTGCCACAATGTTTTCAAAATATAGGCTCAAAACATGCTCAAAATCGATTTTTTAGGTGTGTAAAGGCGATATCTCAAATTCAGGCCCAAAACACCCGAAAATTCGATATTTTGGGGTCCCAGAAGCGATCTGTACATGCCTACTCCGTGTTAGAGTATTTTCAAAATACAGGCCCAAAACATGCTGAAAATCGATATTTTAGATGCTCAAAGTCAATATGTGCATGTATCTTCTGTACCCGTTTATATCTCAAATTCAGGCTCAAAACACCCGAAAACTTGATATTTTGGGGTCCCAGAAGCGATCTGTACATGCCTACTCAGTGCTAGAATGTTTTCAAAATAAAGGCTCAAAACATGCTCAAAATCGATATTTTAGGTGCCCAAAAGTCGATATGTGCATGCATCTTCTGTACTCGTTTATATCTCAAATTCAAGCTCAAAACACCCGAAAATTCGATATTTAGGGGTCCCAGAAGCGATCTGTACATGCCTATTCAGTGCTAGAATATTTTCAAAATATAGGCTCAAAACATGCTAAAAATCGATATTTTAGGTGCGTAAAAGCGATATCTCAAATTCAGGCCCAAAACACCCGAAAATTCGATATTTTGGGGTCCCAGAAGCGATCTGTACATGCCTACTCCGTGTTAGAGTATTTTCAAAATTCAGGCCCAAAACATGCTCAAAATCGATGTTTTAGGTGCCCAGGAGTCGATATGTGTATGCATCTTCAGTACCCGTTTATATCTCAAATTCAGGCTCAAAACACCCGAAAATTCGATATTTTGGGGTCCCAGAAGCGATCTGTACATGCCTACTCCGTGTTAGAATATTTTCAAATTACAGGCCCAAAACATGCTGAAAATCGATATTTTAGATGCCCTAAGTCAATATGTGCATGTATCTTTGTACCCGTTTATATCTCAAATTCAGGCTCAAAACACCCGAAAATTCAATATTTTGGGGTCCCAGAAGCAATCTGTACATGCCTACTCAGTGCTAGAATATTTTCAAAATATAGACTCAATACATGCTAAAAATCGATATTTTAGGTGCCAAATAGTCGATATCTCAAATTCAGTCCCAAAACACCCGAAAATTCGATATTCAGGGGTTCCAGAAGGGATCTGTACATGCCTACTCCGTGTTAGAGTATTTTCAAAATACAGGCCAAAAACATCCTGAAAATCGATCTTTTAGGTGCCCAAAAGTCGATATGTGCATGCATCTTCTGTACTCGTTTATATCTCAAATTCAGGCTCAAAACACCCGAAAATTCGATATTTTGGGGTCCCATAATCGATCTGTACATGCCTACTCAGTGCTAGAATATTTTCAAAATATAGGCTCAAAACATGCTTAAATTCGATATTTTAGGTGAGTAAAGGCGATATCTCAAATTCAGGCCCAAAACACCCGAAAATTCGACATTTTGGGGTCCCAGAAGCGATCTGTACATGCCTACTCCGTGTTAGAGTATTTTCAAAATACATGCCCAAAACATGCTGAAAATCGATATTTTAGATGCCCAAAGTCAATATGTGCATGTATCTTTTGTACCCGTTTATATCTCAAATTCAGTCTCAAAACACCCGAAAATTCAATATTTTGGGGTCCCAGAAGCAATCTGTACATGCCTACTCAGTGCTAGAATATTTTCAAAATATAGGCTAAAAACATGCTAAAAATCGATATTTTAGGTGCGTAACGGCGATATCTCAAATTCAGGCCCAAAACACCCGAAAATTCGATATTTAGGGGTCCCAGAAGCGATCTGTACATGCCTACTCAGTGCTAGAATGTTTTCAAAATATAGACTCAAAACATGCTCAAAATCGATATTTTAGGTGCCCAAAAGTCGATATGTGCATGCATCTTCTGTACTCGTTTATATCTCAAATTCAAGCTCAAAACACCCGAAAATTCGATATTTAGGGGTCCCAGAAGCGATCTGTACATGCCTACTCAGTGCTAGATTATTTTCAAAATATAGGCTAAAAACATGCTAAAAATCGATATTTTAGGTGCCAAAAAGTCGATATCTAAAATCAAGGGCCAAAACACCCGAAAATTCGATATTTAGGGGTCCCAGAAGCGATCTGTACATGCCTACTCCGTGTTAGAGTATTTTCAAAATACAAGCCCAAAACATGCTCAAAATCGATGTTTTAGGTGCCAAAAAGTCGATATGTGTATGCATCTTCTGTACCCGTTTATATCTCAAATTCTGGCCCTAAACACCCGAAAATTCGATATTTTGGGGTCCCAGAAGCGATCGGTACATGCCTACTCAGTGCTACAATTTTTTCAAAATATAGGCTCAAAACATGCTCAAAATCGATATTTTAGGTGTGTAAAGGTGATATCTCAAATTCAGGCCCAAAACACCCGAAAATTCGATATTTTGGGGTCCCTGAAGCGATCTGTACATGCCTACTCCGTGTTAGAGTATTTTCAATATACTGGCCCAAAACATGCTGAAATTCGATATTTTAGATGCTTAAAGTCAATATGTGCATGTATCTTCTGTACCCGTTTATATCTCAAATGCAGGCTCAAAACACCCGAAAATTCAATATTTTGGGGTCCCAGAAGCAATCTGTACATGCCTACTCAGTGCTAGAATGTTTTCAAAAAATAGGTTCAAAACATGCTCAAAATCGATATTTTAGGTGCCCAAAAGTCGATATGTGCAGGCATCTTCTGTACTCGTTTATATCTCAAATTCAGGCTCAAAACACCCGAAAATTCGATATTTTGGGGTCCCAGAATCGATCTGTACATGCCTACTCAGTGCTAGAATATTTTCAAAATATAGGCTCAAAACATGCTTAAATTCGATATTTTAGGTGAGTAAAGGCGATATCTCAAATTCAGGCCCAAAACACCCGAAAATTCGACATTTTGGGGTCCCATAAGCGATCTGTACATGCCTACTCCGTGTTAGAGTATTTTCAAAATACATGCCCAAAACATGCTGAAAATCGATATTTTAGATGCCCAAAGTCAATATGTGCATGTATCTTCTGTACCCGTTTATATCTCAAATTCAGGCTCAAAACACCCGAAAATTCAATATTTTGGGGTTCCAGAAGCAATCTGTACATGCCTACTCAGTGCTAGAATATTTTCAAAATATAGGCTAAAAACATGCTAAAAATCGATATTTTAGGTGCGTAACGGCGATATCTCAAATTCAGGCCCAAAACACCCGAAAATTCGATATTTAGGGGTCCCAGAAGCGATCTGTACATGCCTACTCAGTGCTAGAATGTTTTCAAAATATAGACTCAAAACATGCTCAAAATCGATATTTTAGGTGCCCAAAAGTTGATATGTGCATGCATCTTCTGTACTCGTTTATATCTCAAATTCAAGCTCAAAACACCCGAAAATTCGATATTTAGGGGTCCCAGAAGCGATCTGTACATGCCTACTCAGTGCTAGATTATTTTCAAAATATAGGCTAAAAACTTGCTAAAAATCGATATTTTAGGTGCCAAAAAGTCGATATCTAAAATCAAGGCCCAAAACACCCGAAACTTCGATATTTAGGGGTCCCAGAAGGGATCTGTACATGCTTACTCCGTGATAGAGTATTTTCAAAATACAGGCCAAATACATCCTGAAAATCGATCTTTTAGGTGCCCAAAAGTCGATATGTGCATGCATCCTCTGTACCCGTTTATATCTCAAATTCTGGCCCTAAACACCCGAAAATTCGATATTTTGGAGTCCCAAAAGCGATCTGTACATGCCTACTCCTTGTTAGAGTATTTTCAAAATTCAGGCTTAAAACATGCTGAAAATCGATATTTCTGGTGCCCAAAGTCAATATGTGTATGCATGTTCTATACTCGTTTATATCTCAAATTCAGTCTCAAAACACCCGAAAATTCGATATTTTGGGGTCCCAGAAACGATCTGTACATGCCTACTCAGTGCTAGAATGTTTTCAAAATATAGGCTAAAAACATGCTCAAAATCGATATTTTAGGTGCCAAAAAGTCGATATCTCAAATTCAGTCCCAAAACACCCGAAACTTCGATATTTAGGGGTCCCAGAAGCGATCTGTACATGCCTACTCCGTGTTAGAGTATTTTCAAAATACAGGCCAAAAACATACTGAAAATCGATCTTTTAGGTGCCCAAAAGTCGATATGTGCATGCATCTTCTGTTCCCGTTTATATCTCAAATTCTGGCCCTAAACACCCGAAAATTCGATATTTGGGGGTCCCAGAAGCGATCTGTACATGCCTACTCCGTGTTAGAGTATTTTCAAAATTCAGGCCCAAAACATGCTCAAAATCGATATTTTGGTGCCCAAAGTCAAGATGTGTATGCATCTTCTATACTCGTTTATATCTCAAATTCAGGCTCAAAACACCCGAAAATTCGATATTTTGGGGTCCCAGAAGCGATCTGTACATGCCTACTCAGTGCTAGAATGTTTTAAAAAAATAGGCTCAAAACATGCTCAAAATCGATATTTTAGGTGCCCAAAAGTCGATATGTGCATGTATCTTCTGTACTCGTTTATATCTCAAATTCAGGCTCAAAACACCCGAAAATTCGATATTTTGGGGTCCAAGAAGCGATCTGTACATGCCTACGCAGTACTAGAATATTTTCAAAATATAGGCTCAAAACATGCTAAAAATCGATATTTTAGGTGCGTAAAGGCGATATCTCAAATTCAGGCCCAAAACACCCGAAAATTCGACATTTTTGGATCCCAGAAGCGATCTGTACATGCCTACTCCGTGTTAGAGTATTTTCAAAATACATGCCCAAAACATGCTGAAAATCGATATTTTAGATGCCCAAAGTCAATATGTGCATGTATCTTCTGTACACGTTTATATCTCAAATTCAGGCTCAAAACACCCGAAAATTCAATATTTTGGGGTCCCAGAAGCAATCTGTACATGCCTACTCAGTGCTAGAATATTTTCAAAATATAGGCTAAAAACATGCTAAAAATCGATATTATAGGTGCGTAACGGCGATATCTCAAATTCAGGCCCAAAACACCCGAAAATTCTATATTTAGGGGTCCCAGAAGCGATCTTTACATGCCTACTCAGTGCTAGAATGTTTTCAAAATATAGGCTCAAAACATGCTCAAAATCGATATTTTAGGTGCCCAAAAGTTGATTTGTGCATGAATCTTCTGTACTCGTTTATATCTCAAATTCAAGCTCAAAACTCCCGAAAATTCGATATTTAGGGGTCCCAGAAGCGATCTGTACATGCCTACTCAGTGCTAGATTATTTTCAAAATATAGGCAAAAAACATGTTAAAAATCGATATTTTAGGTGCGTAAAGGCGATATCTCAAATTCAGGCCCAAAACACCCGAAAATTCGATATTGTGGGGTCCCAGAAGCGATCTGTACATGCCTACTCCGTGTTAGAGTATTTACAAAATACAGGCCCAAAACATGCTCAAAATCGATGTTTTAGGTGCTCAAAAGTCGATTAGTGCATGCATCTTCATTACCCGTTTATATCACAAATTATGGCCCTAAACACCCGTAAAATTGATATTTTGGGGTCCCAGAAGCGATCTGTACATGCCTACTCAGTGCTAGAATGTTTTCAAAATATAGGCTCAAAACTTGCTCAAAATCGATATATTAGGTGCCCAAAAGTCGATATGTGCATTTATCTTCTGTACTCGTTTATATCTCAAATTCAGGCTCAAAACACCCGAAAATTCGATATTTAGGGGTCCCAGAAGCGATCTGTACCTGCCTACTCAGTGCTAGAATATTTTCAAAATATAGGCTAAAAACATGCTAAAAATCGATATTTTAGGTGCGT
This sequence comes from Petrolisthes cinctipes, assembly GCA_033782935.1. Classification (NCBI taxonomy): domain Eukaryota; kingdom Metazoa; phylum Arthropoda; class Malacostraca; order Decapoda; family Porcellanidae; genus Petrolisthes; species Petrolisthes cinctipes. The sequence goes on from JAWQEG010001675.1 coordinate 1,010,272, forward strand.
AACGGCGATATCTCTAATTCAGGCCAAAAACACCCGAAAATTCGATATTTAGGGGTCCCAGAAGCGATCTGTACATGCCTACTCAGTGCTAGAATGTTTTCAAAACATAGGCTCAGAACATGCTCAAAATCGATATTTTAGGTGCCCAAAAGTCGATATGTGCATGCATCTTCTGTACTCGTTTATATCTCAAATTCAAGCTCAAAACACCCGAAAATTCGATATTTAGGGGTCCCAGAAGCGATCTGTACATGCCTACTCAGTGCTAGATTATTTTCAAAATATAGGCTAAAAACATGCTAAAAATCGATATTTTTGGTGCCAAAAAGTCGATATCTAAAATCAAGGCCCAAAACACCCGAAAATTCGATATTTTGGGGTCCCAGAAGCGATTTGTACATGCCTACTCCGTGTTAGAGTATTTTCAAAATACAGGCCCAAAACATGCTCAAAATCGATGTTTTAGGTGCCAAAAAGTCGATATATGCATGCATCTTCTGTACCCGTTTATATCTCAAATTCTGGCCCAAAAAACCCGAAAATTCGATATTTTGGGGTCCCAGAAGCGATCGGTATCTGCCTTCTCAGTGCCACAATGTTTTCAAAATATAGGCTCAAAACATGCTCAAAATCGATTTTTTAGGTGTGTAAAGGCGATATCTCAAATTCAGGCCCAAAACACCCGAAAATTCGATATTTTGGGGTCCCAGAAGCGATCTGTACATGCCTACTCCGTGTTAGAGTATTTTCAAAATACAGGCCCAAAACATGCTGAAAATCGATATTTTAGATGCTCAAAGTCAATATGTGCATGTATCTTCTGTACCCGTTTATATCTCAAATTCAGGCTCAAAACACCCGAAAACTTGATATTTTGGGGTCCCAGAAGCGATCTGTACATGCCTACTCAGTGCTAGAATGTTTTCAAAATAAAGGCTCAAAACATGCTCAAAATCGATATTTTAGGTGCCCAAAAGTCGATATGTGCATGCATCTTCTGTACTCGTTTATATCTCAAATTCAAGCTCAAAACACCCGAAAATTCGATATTTAGGGGTCCCAGAAGCGATCTGTACATGCCTATTCAGTGCTAGAATATTTTCAAAATATAGGCTCAAAACATGCTAAAAATCGATATTTTAGGTGCGTAAAAGCGATATCTCAAATTCAGGCCCAAAACACCCGAAAATTCGATATTTTGGGGTCCCAGAAGCGATCTGTACATGCCTACTCCGTGTTACAGTATTTTCACAATTCAGGCCCAAAACATGCTCAAAATCGATGTTTTAGGTGCCCAGGAGTCGATATGTGTATGCATCTTCAGTACCCGTTTATATCTCAAATTCAGGCTCAAAACACCCGAAAATTCGATATTTTGGGGTCCCAGAAGCGATCTGTACATGCCTACTCCGTGTTAGAATATTTTCAAATTACAGGCCCAAAACATGCTGAAAATCGATATTTTAGATGCCCTAAGTCAATATATGCATGTATCTTTGTACCCGTTTATATCTCAAATTCAGGCTCAAAACACCCGAAAATTCAATATTTTGGGGTCCCAGAAGCAATCTGTACATGCCTACTCAGTGCTAGAATATTTTCAAAATATAGGCTCAATACATGCTAAAAATCGATATTTTAGGTGCCAAATAGTCGATATCTCAAATTCAGTCCCAAAACACCCGAAAATTCGATATTCAGGGGTTCCAGAAGGGATCTGTACATGCCTACTCCGTGTTAGAGTATTTTCAAAATACAGGCCAAAAACATCCTGAAAATCGATCTTTTAGGTGCCCAAAAGTCGATATGTGCATGCATCCTCTGTACCCGTTTATATCTCAAATTCTGGCCCTAAACACCCGAAAATTCGATATTTTGGGGTCCCAAAAGCGATCTGTACATGCCTACTCCGTGTTAGAGTATTTTCAAAATTCAGGCTTAAAACATGCTGAAAATCGATATTTCTGGTGCCCAAAGTCAATATGTGTATGCATCTTCTATACTCGTTTATATCTCAAATTCAGTCTCAAAACACCCGAAAATTCGATATTTTGGGGTCCCAGAAACGATCTGTACATGCCTACTCAGTGCTAGAATGTTTTCAAAATATAGGCTAAAAACATGCTCAAAATCGATATTTTAGGTGCCAAAAAGTCGATATCTCAAATTCAGTCCCAAAATACCCGAAACTTCGATATTTAGGGGTCCCAAAAGCGATCTGTACATGCCTACTCCGTGTTAGAGTATTTTCAAAATACAGGCCAAAAACATACTGAAAATCGATCTTTTAGGTGCCCAAAAGTCGATATGTGGATGCATCTTCTGTACCCGTTTATATCTCAAATTCTGGCCCTAAACACCCGAAAATTCGATATTTGGGGGTCCCAGAAGCGATCTGTACATGCCTACTCCGTGTTAGAGTATTTTCAAAATTCAGGCCCAAAACATGCTGAAAATCGATATTTTGGTGCCCAAAGTCAAGATGTGTATGCATATTCTATACTCGTTTATATCTCAAATTTAGGCTCAAAACACCCAAAAATTCGATATTTTGGGGTCCCAGAAGCGATCTGTACATGCCTACTCAGTGCTAGAATGTTTTCAAAAAATAGGCTCAAAACATGCTCAAAATCGATATTTTAGGTGCCCAAAAGTCGATATGTGCATGCATCTTCTGTACTCGTTTATATCTCAAATTCAGGCTCAAAACACCCGAAAATTCGATATTTTGGGGTCCCAGAATCGATCTGTACATGCCTACTCAGTGCTAGAATATTTTCAAAATATAGGCTCAAAACATGCTTAAATTCGATATTTTAGGTGAGTAAAGGCGATATCTCAAATTCAGGCCCAAAACACCCGAAAATTCGACATTTTGGGGTCCCAGAAGCGATCTGTACATGCCTACTCCGTGTTAGAGTATTTTCAAAATACATGCCCAAAACATGCTGAAAATCGATATTTTAGATGCCCAAAGTCAATATGTGCATGTATCTTCTGTACCCGTTTATATCTCAAATTCAGGCTCAAAACACCCGAAAATTCAATATTTTGGGGTCCCAGAAGCAATCTGTACATGCCTACTCAGTGCTAGAATATTTTCAAAATATAGGCTAAAAACATGCTAAAAATCGATATTTTAGGTGCGTAACGGCGATATCTCAAATTCAGGCCCAAAACACCCGAAAATTCGATATTTAGGGGTCCCAGAAGCGATCTGTACATGCCTACTCAGTGCTAGAATGTTTTCAAAATATAGACTCAAAACATGCTCAAAATCGATATTTTAGGTGCCCAAAAGTCGATATGTGCATGCATCTTCTGTACTCGTTTATATCTCAAATTCAAGCTCAAAACACCCGAAAATTCGATATTTAGGGGTCCCAGAAGCGATCTGTACATGCCTACTCAGTGCTAGATTATTTTCAAAATATAGGCTAAAAACATGCTAAAAATCGATATTTTAGGTGCCAAAAAGTCGATATCTAAAATCAAGGGCCAAAACACCCGAAAATTCGATATTTAGGGGTCCCAGAAGCGATCTGTACATGCCTACTCCGTGTTAGAGTATTTTCAAAATACAAGCCCAAAACATGCTCAAAATCGATGTTTTAGGTGCCAAAAAGTCGATATGTGTATGCATCTTCTGTACCCGTTTATATCTCAAATTCTGGCCCTAAACACCCGAAAATTCGATATTTTGGGGTCCCAGAAGCGATCGGTACATGCCTACTCAGTGCTACAATTTTTTCAAAATATAGGCTCAAAACATGCTCAAAATCGATATTTTAGGTGTGTATAGGTGATATCTCAAATTCAGGCCCAAAACACCCGAAAATTCGATATTTTGGGGTCCCTGAAGCGATCTGTACATGCCTACTCCGTGTTAGAGTATTTTCAATATACTGGCCCAAAACATGCTGAAATTCGGTATTTTAGATGCTTAAAGTCAATATGTGCATGTATCTTCTGTACCCGTTTATATCTCAAATGCAGGCTCAAAACACCCGAAAATTCAATATTTTGGGGTCCCAGAAGCAATCTGTACATGCCTACTCAGTGCTAGAATGTTTTCAAAAAATAGGTTCAAAACATGCTCAAAATCGATATTTTAGGTGCCCAAAAGTCGATATGTGCAGGCATCTTCTGTACTCGTTTATATCTCAAATTCAGGCTCAAAACACCCGAAAATTCGATATTTTGGGGTCCCAGAATCGATCTGTACATGCCTACTCAGTGCTAGAATATTTTCAAAATATAGGCTCAAAACATGCTTAAATTCGATATTTTAGGTGAGTAAAGGCGATATCTCAAATTCAGGCCCAAAACACCCGAAAATTCGACATTTTGGGGTCCCATAAGCGATCTGTACATGCCTACTCCGTGTTAGAGTATTTTCAAAATACATGCCCAAAACATGCTGAAAATCGATATTTTAGATGCCCAAAGTCAATATGTGCATGTATCTTCTGTACCCGTTTATATCTCAAATTCAGGCTCAAAACACCCGAAAATTCAATATTTTGGGGTCCCAGAAGCAATCTGTACATGCCTACTCAGTGCTAGAATATTTTCAAAATATAGGCTAAAAACATGCTAAAAATCGATATTTTAGGTGCGTAACGGCGATATCTCAAATTCAGGCCCAAAACACCCGAAAATTCGATATTTAGGGGTCCCAGAAGCGATCTGTACATGCCTACTCAGTGCTAGAATGTTTTCAAAATATAGACTCAAAACATGCTCAAAATCGATATTTTAGGTGCCCAAAAGTCGATATGTGCATGGATCTTCTGTACTCGTTTATATCTCAAATTCAAGCTCAAAACACCCGAAAATTCGATATTTAGGGGTCCCAGAAGCGATCTGTACATGCCTACTCAGTGCTAGATTATTTTCAAAATATAGGCTAAAAACTTGCTAAAAATCGATATTTTAGGTGCCAAAAAGTCGATATCTAAAATCAACTCCCAAAACACCCGAAACTTCGATATTTAGGGGTCCCAGAAGGGATCTGTACATGCTTACTCCGTGTTAGAGTATTTTCAAAATACAGGCCAAAAACATCCTGAAAATCGATCTTTTAGGTGCCCAAAAGTCGATATGTGCATGCATCCTCTGTACCCGTTTATATCTCAAATTCTGGCCCTAAACACCCGAAAATTCGATATTTTGGAGTCCCAAAAGCGATCTGTACATGCCTACTCCGTGTTAGAGTATTTTCAAAATTCAGGCTTAAAACATGCTGAAAATCGATATTTCTGGTGCCCAAAGTCAATATGTGTATGCATGTTCTATACTCGTTTATATCTCAAATTCAGTCTCAAAACACCCGAAAATTCGATATTTTGGGGTCCCAGAAACGATCTGTACATGCCTACTCAGTGCTAGAATGTTTTCAAAATATAGGCTAAAAACATGCTCAAAATCGATATTTTAGGTGCCAAAAAGTCGATATCTCAAATTCAGTCCCAAAACACCCGAAACTTCGATATTTAGGGGTCCCAGAAGCGATCTGTACATGCCTACTCCGTGTTAGAGTATTTTCAAAATACAGGCCAAAAACATACTGAAAATCGATCTTTTAGGTGCCCAAAAGTCGATATGTGCATGCATCTTCTGTTCCCGTTTATATCTCAAATTCTGGCCCTAAACACCCGAAAATTCGATATTTGGGGGTCCCAAAAGCGATCTGTACATGCCTACTCCGTGTTAGAGTATTTTCAAAATTCAGGCCCAAAACATGCTCAAAATCGATATTTTGGTGCCCAAAGTCAAGATGTGTATGCATCTTCTATACTCGTTTATATCTCAAATTCAGGCTCAAAACACCCGAAAATTCGATATTTTAGGGTCCCAGAAGCGATCTGTACATGCCTACTCAGTGCTAGTATGTTTTCAAAAAATAGGCTCAAAACATGCTCAAAATCGATATTTTAGGTGCCCAAAAGTCGATATGTGCATGCATCTTCTATACTCGTTTATATCTCAAATTCATGCTCAAAACACCCGAAAATTCGATATTTTGGGGTCCCAGAATCGATCTGTACATACCTACTCAGTGCTAGAATATTTTCAAAATATAGGCTCAAAACATGCTTAAATTCGATATTTTAGGTGCGTAAAGGCGATATCTCAAATTCAGGCCCAAAACACCCGAAAATTCGACATTTTGGGGTCCCAGAAGCGATCTGTACATGCCTACTCCGTGTTAGAGTATTTTCAAAATACATGCCATAAACATGCTGAAAATCGATATTTTAGATGCCCAAAGTCAATATGTGCATGTATCTTCTGTACCCGTTTATATCTCAAATTCAGGCTCAAAACACCCGAAAATTCAATATTTTGGGGTCCCAGAAGCAATCTGTACATGCCTACTCAGTGCTAGAATATTTTCAAAATATAGGCTAAAAACATGCTAAAAATCGATATTTTAGGTGCGTAACGGCGATATCTCAAATTCAGGCCCAAAACACCCGAAAATTCGATATTTAGGGGTCCCAGAAGCGATCTGTACATGCCTACTCAGTGCTAGAATGTTTTCAAAATATAGACTCAAAACATGCTCAAAATCGATATTTTAGGTGCCCAAAAGTCGATATGTGCATGCATCTTCTGTACTCGTTTATATCTCAAATTCAAGCTCAAAACACCCGAAAATTCGATATTTAGGGGTCCCAGAAGCGATCTGTACATGCCTACTCCGTGTTAGAGTATTTTCAAAATACTGGCCTAAAACATGCTGAAAATCGATTATTTAGATGCCCAAAGTCAATATGTGCATGTTTCTTCTGTACCCGTTTATATCTCAAATTCAGGCTCAAAACACCCGAAAATTCAATATTTTGGGGTCCCAGAAGCGATCTGTACATGCCTACTCAGTGCTAGATTATTTTCAAAATATAGACTAAAAACATGCTAAAAATCGATATTTTAGGTGCCAAAAAGTCGATATCTAAAATCAAGGGCCAAAACTCCCGAAAATTCGATATTTAGGGGTCCCAGAAGCGATCTGTACATGCCTACTCCGTGTTAGAGTATTTTCAAAATACAAGCCCAAAACATGCTCAAAATCGATGTTTTAGGTGCCAAAAAGTCGATATGTGCATGGATCTTCTGTACCCGTTTATATCTCAAATTCTGGCCCTAAACACCCGAAAATTCGATATTTTGGGGTCCCAGAAGCGATCGGTACATGCCTACTCAGTGCAACAATTTTTTCAAAATATAGGTTAAAAACATGCTCAAAATCGATATTTTAGGTGTGTAAAGGTGATATCTCAAAATCAAGGGCCAAAACACCCGAAAATTCGATATTTAGGGGTCCCAGAAGCGATCTGTACATGTCTACTCCGTGTTAGAGTATTTTCAATATACAGGCCCAAAACATGCTGAAATTAGATATTTTAGATGCTTAAAGTCAATATGTGCATGTATCTTCTGTACCCGTTTATATCTCAAATGCAGGCTCAAAACACCCGAAAATTCAATATTTTGGGGTCCCAGAAGCAATCTGTACATGCATACTCAGTGCTAGAATATTTTCAAAATATAGGCTAAAAACATGCTAAAAATCGATATTTTAGGTGCCAAATAGTCGATATCTCTAATTCAGTCCCAAAACACCCCAAAATTCGATATTTAGGGGTCCCAGAAGGGATCTGTACATGCCTACTTCGTGTTAGAGTATTTTCAAAATACATGCCCAAAACATGCTGAAAATCGATATTGTAGATGCCCAAAGTCAATATGTGCATGTATCTTCTGTACCCGTTTATATCTCAAATTCAGGCTCAAAACACCCGAAAATTCAATATTTTGGGGTCCCAGAAGCAATCTGTACATGCCTACTCAGTGCTAGAATATTTTCAAAATATAGGCTAAAAACATGCTAAAAATCGAAATTTTAGGTGCGTGTCGGCGATATCTCAAATTCAGGCCCAAAACACCCGAAAATTCGATATTTAGGGGTCCCAGAAGCGATCTGTACATGCCTACTCAGTGCTAGAATGTTTTCAAAATATAGTCTCAAAACATGCTCAAAATCGATATTTTAGGTGCCCAAAAGTCGATATGTGCATGTATTTTCTGTACTCGTTTATATCTCAAATTCAAGCTCAAAACACCCGAAAATTCGATATTTAGGGGTCCCAGAAGCGATCTGTACATGCCTACTCAGTACTAGATTATTTTCAAAATATAGGCAAAAAACATGTTAAAAATCGATATTTTAGGTGCGTAAAGGCGATATCTCAAATTCAGGCCCAAAACACCCGAAAATTCGATATTGTAGGGTCCCAGAAGCGATCTGTACATGCCTACTCCGTGTTAGAGTATTTACAAAATACAGGCCCAAAACATGCTCAAAATCGATGTTTTAGGTGCCCAAAAGTCGATATGTGCATGCATCTTCAGTACCCGTTTATATCTCAAATTCAGGCTCAAAACACCCGAAAATTCGATATTTTGGGGTCCCTGAAGCGATCTGTACATGCCTACTCCGTGTTAGAGTATTTTCAAAATACAGGCCAAAAACATACTTAAAATCGATCTTTTAGGTGCCCAAAAGTCGATATGTGCATGCATCTTCTGTACCCGTTTATATCTCAATTTCTGGCCCTAAACACCCGAAAATTCAATATTTTGGGGTCCCAGAAGCAATCTGTACATGCCTACTCAGTGCTAGAATATTTTCAAAATATAGGCTAAACACATGCTAAAAATCGATATTTTAGGTGCCAAAAAGTCGATTTCTCAAATTAAGGCCCAAAACACCCGAAAATTCGATATTTAGGGGTCCCAGAAGCAATCTGTACATGCCTACTCCGTGTTAGAGTATTTTCAAAATACAGGCCCAAAACATGCTCAAAATCGATGTTTTAGGTGCCAAAAAGTCGATATGTGCATGCATCTTCTGTACCCGTTTATATCTCAAATTCTGGCCCTAAACACCCGAAAAATCGATATTTTGGGGTCCCAGAAGCGATCGGTTTATGCCTACTCAGTGCTTGAATGTTTTCAAAATATAGGCTAAAAACATGCTCAAAATCGATATTTTAGGTGTGTAAAGGCGATATCTCAAATTCAGGCCCAAAACACTCGAAACTTCGATATTTAGGGGTCCCAGTAGCGATCTGTACATGCCTACTCCGTGTTAGAGTATTTTCAAAATACATGCCCAAAACATGCTGAAAATCGATCTTTTAGGTGCCCAAAAGTCGATATGTGCATGCATCTTCTGTACCCGTTTATATCTCAAATTCTGGCCCTAAACACCCGAAAATTCGATATATTGGGGTCCCAGAAGCGATCTGTACATGCCTACTCCGTGTTAGAGTTTTTTCAAAATTCAGGATTAAAACATGGTGAAAATCGATATTTTTGGTGCCCAAAGTCAATATGTGATATATGCATCTTCTATACTCGTTTATATTTCAAATTCAGCCTCTAAACACCCGAAAATTCGATATTTTGGGGTCCCAGAAAGCGATCTGTACATGCCTACTCAGTGCTAGAATATTTTCAAAATATAGGCTAAAAACATTGTCAAAATCGATATTTTAGGTGCCAAAAAGTCGATATCTCAACTTTAGTCCCAAAACACCCGAAACTTCGATATTTAGGGGTCCCAGAAGCGATCTGTACATGCCTACTCCGTGTTAGATTATTTTCAAAATACAGGCCAAAAACATACTGAAAATCGATCTTTTAGGTGCCCAAAAGTCGATATGTGCATGCATCTTCTGTACCCGTTTATATCTCAAATTCTGGCTCAAAAACACCCGAAAATTCGATATTTTGGGGTCCCAGAAGCGATCTGTACATGCCTACTCCGTGTTAGAGTATTTTCAAAATTCAGGATTAAAACATGCTGAAAATCGATATTTTTGGTGCCCAAAGTCATCTTCTATACTCGTTTATATTTAAAATTCAGTCCCAAAATACCCGAAAATTCGATATTTTGGGGTCCCTGAAGCGATCTGTACATGCCTACTCAGTGCTAGAATATTTTCAAAATATAGGCTAAAAACATTGTCAAAATCGATATTTTAGGTGCCAAAAAGTCGATATCTAAACTTCAGTCCCAAAACACCCGAAACTTCGATATTTAGGGGTCCCAGAAGCGATCTGTACATGCCTACTCCGTGTTAGAGTATTTTCAAAATACAGGCCAAAAACATACTGAAAATCGATCTTTTAGGTGCCCAAAAGTCGATATGTGCATGCATCTTCTGTACCCGTTTATATCTCAAATTCTGGCCCTAAACACCCGAAAATTCGATATTTTGGGGTCCCAGAAGCGATCTGTACATGCCTACTCCGTGTTAGAGTATTTTCAAAATTCAGGCCCAAAACATGCTGAAAATTGATATTTTTGGTTCCCAAAGTTAATATGTGTATGCATCTTCTATGCTCGTTTATATCTCAAATTCTGGCCCTAAACACCCGAAAATTCGATATATTGGGGTCCCAGAAGCGATCTGTACATGCCTACTCCGTGTTAGAGTTTTTTCAAAATTCAGGATTAAAACATGGTGAAAATCGATATTTTTGGTGCCCAAAGTCAATATGTGATATATGCATCTTCTATACTCGTTTATATTTCAAATTCAGCCTCTAAACACCCGAAAATTCGATATTTTGGGGTCCCAGAAAGCGATCTGTACATGCCTACTCAGTGCTAGAATATTTTCAAAATATAGGCTAAAAACATTGTCAAAATCGATATTTTAGGTGCCAAAAAGTCGATATCTCAACTTTAGTCCCAAAACACCCGAAACTTCGATATTTAGGGGTCCCAGAAGCGATCTGTACATGCCTACTCCGTGTTAGATTATTTTCAAAATACAGGCCAAAAACATACTGAAAATCGATCTTTTAGGTGCCCAAAAGTCGATATGTGCATGCATCTTCTGTACCCGTTTATATCTCAAATTCTGGCTCAAAAACACCCGAAAATTCGATATTTTGGGGTCCCAGAAGCGATCTGTACATGCCTACTCCGTGTTAGAGTATTTTCAAAATTCAGGATTAAAACATGCTGAAAATCGATATTTTTGGTGCCCAAAGTCATCTTCTATACTCGTTTATATTTAAAATTCAGTCCCAAAATACCCGAAAATTCGATATTTTGGGGTCCCTGAAGCGATCTGTACATGCCTACTCAGTGCTAGAATATTTTCAAAATATAGGCTAAAAACATTGTCAAAATCGATATTTTAGGTGCCAAAAAGTCGATATCTAAACTTCAGTCCCAAAACACCCGAAACTTCGATATTTAGGGGTCCCAGAAGCGATCTGTACATGCCTACTCCGTGTTAGAGTATTTTCAAAATACAGGCCAAAAACATACTGAAAATCGATCTTTTAGGTGCCCAAAAGTCGATATGTGCATGCATCTTCTGTACCCGTTTATATCTCAAATTCTGGCCCTAAACACCCGAAAATTCGATATTTTGGGGTCCCAGAAGCGATCTGTACATGCCTACTCCGTGTTAGAGTATTTTCAAAATTCAGGCCCAAAACATGCTGAAAATTGATATTTTTGGTTCCCAAAGTTAATATGTGTATGCATCTTCTATGCTCGTTTATATCTCAAATTCAGGCTCAAAACACCCGAAAATTCGATATTTTGGGGTCCCAGAAGCGATCTGTACATGCCTACTCAGTGCTAGAATGTTTTCAAAATATAGGCTAAAAACATGCTCAAAATCGATATTTTAGGTGCCCGAAAGTCGATATGTGCATGCATCTTCTGTACTCGTTTATATCTCAAATTCAGGCTCAAAACACCCGAAAATTCGATATTTTGGGGTCCCAGAAGCGATCTGTACATGCCTACTCAGTGCTATAATATTTTCAAATTATAGGCTAAAAACATGCTCAAAATCGATATTTTAGGTGCCCAAAAGTCGATATGTGCCTGCATCTTCTGTACTCGTTTATATCTCAAATTCAGGCTCAAAACACCCGAAAATTCGATATTTTGGGGTCCCAAAAGCGATCTGTACATGCCAACTCAGTGTTAGAGTATTTTCAAAATACAGGCCAAAAACATACTAAAAATCGATCTTTTAGGTGCCCAGAAGTCGATATGTGCATGCATCTTCTGTACCCGTTTATATCTCAAATTCTGGCCCTAAACACCCGAAAATTCAATATTTTGGGGTCCCAGAAGCAATCTGTACATGTCTACTCAGTGCTAGAATATTTTCAAAATATAGGCTAAAAACATGCTAAAAATCGATATTTCAGGAGCCAAAAAGTCGATTTCTCAAATCAAGGCCCAAAACACCAGAAAATTCAATATTTAGGGGTCCCAGAAGCAATCTGTACATGCCTACTCCGTGTTAGAGTATTTTCAAAATACAGGCCCAAAACATGCTCAAAATCGATGTTTTAGGTGCCAAAAAGTCGATATGTGCATGCATCTTCTGTACCCGTTTATATCTCAAATTCTGGCCCTAAACACCCGAAAATTCGATATTTTGGGGTCCCAGAAGCGATCGGTTCATGCCTACTCAGTGCTAGAATGTTTTCAAAAGATAGGCTAAAAACATGCTCAAAATCGATATTTTAGGTGTGTAAAGGCGATATCTCAAATTCAGGCCCAAAACACCCGAAACTTCGATATTTAGGGGTCCCAGAAGCGATCTGTACATGCCTACTCCGTGTTAGAGTATTTTCAAAATACAGGCCCCAAACATGCTGAAAATCGATCTTTTAGGTGCCCAAAAGTCGATATGTGCATGCATCTTCTGTACCCGTTTATATCTCAAATTCTGGCCCTAAACACCCGAAAATTCGATATATTGGGGTCCCAGAAGCGATCGGTACATGCCTACTTCGTGTTAGAGTATTTTCAAAATACAGGCCCAAAACATGCTCAAAATCGATGTTTTAGGTGCCCAATAGTCGATATGTGCATGCATCATCAGTACCCGTTTATATCTCAAATTAAGGCTCAAAACACCCGAAATGTCGATATTTTGGGGTCCCAGAAGCGATCTGTACATGCCTACTCCGTGTTAGAGTATTTTCAAAATACAGGCCCAAAACATGCTGAAAATCGATATTTTAGATGCCCAAAGTCAATATGTGCATGTATCTTCTGTACCCGTTTATATCTCAAATTTAGGCTCAAAACACCCGAAAATTCAATATTTTGGGGTCCCAGAAGCAATCTGTACATGCCTACTTAGTGCTAGAATATTTTCAAAATATAGGCTAAAAACATGCTAAAAATCGATATTTTAGGTGACAAAAAGTTGATATCTCAAATTCAGTCCCAAAACACCCAATCTTCTATATTTAGGGGTCCCAGAAGCGATCTGTACATGCTTACTCCGTGTTAGAGTATTTTCAAAATTCATACCCAAAACATGCTGAAAATTGATATTTTTGATGCCCAAAGTCAATATGTGTATGCATCTTGTATACTCGTTTATATCTCAAATTCAGGCTCAAAACACCCGAAAATTCGATATTTTTGGGTCCCAGAAGCGATCTGTACATGCCTACTCAGTGCTAGAATGTTTTAAAAATAAAGGCTAAAAACATGCTAAAAATTGATATTTTTGGTGCCCAAAGTCAATATGTGTATGCATCTTCTAAACTCGTTTATATCTCAAATTCAGGCTCAAAACACCCGAAAATTCGATATTTTGGGATCCCAGAAGCGATCAGTACATGCCTACTCAGAGCTAGAATGTTTTCAAAATATAGGCTAAAAAGATGCTAAAAATCGATCTTTTAGGTGCCAAAAAGTCGATATTTCAAATTCAGTCCCAAAACACCCGAAAATTCGATATTTAGGGGTCCCAGAAGCGATCTGTACATGCCTACTCCGTGTTAGAGTATTTTCAAAATACAGGCCAAAAACATACTGAAAATCGATCTTTTAGGTGCCGAAAAGTCGATATGTGCATGTATCTTCTGTACCCGTTTATATCTCAAATTCTGGCCCTAAACACCCGAAAATTCAATATTTTGGGGTCCCAGAAGCGATCTGTACATGCCTACTCCGTGTTAGAGTATTTTCAAAATACAGGCCCAAAACATGCTGAAAATCGATATTTTAGGTGCCAAAAAGTCGATATCTCAAATTCAGTCCCAAAACACCCGAAAACTCGATATTTAGGGGTCCCAGAAGGGATCTGTACATGCCTACTCCGTGTTAGAGTATTTTCAAAATACAGGTCAAAACCATACTAAAAATCGAACTTTTAGGCGCCTAAAAGTCGATATGTGCATGCATCGTCTGTACCCGTTTATATCTCAAATTCTAGCCCTAAACACCCGAAAATTCGATATTTTGGGGGGTCCCAGAAGCGATCTGTACGTGCCTACTTCGTGTTAGAGTATTTTCAAAATACCGGCCCAAAACATGCTCAAAATCGATGTTTTAGTTGCTTAAAAGTCGATATGTGCATGCATCTTCAGTACGGGTTTATATCTCAAATTCAGGCTCAAAACACCCGAAAATTCGATATTTTGGGGTCCCAGAAGCGATCTGTACATGCCTAGTCCGTGTTAGAGTATTTTCAAAATACAGGCCAAAAACATGCTGAAAATCGATATTTTAGATGCCTAAAGTCAATATGTGCATGTATCTTCTGTACCCGTTTATATCTCAAATTCAGGCTCAAAACACCCGAAAATTCAATATTTTGGAGTACCAGAAGCAATCTGTACATGCCTACTCAGTGCTAGAATATTTTCAAAATATAGGCTAAAAACATGCTAAAAATCGATATTTTAGGTGCCAAAGAGTCGATATCTCAAATTCAGTCCCAAAACACCCAATCTTCGATATTTAGGGGTCCCAGAAGCGATCTGTACATGCTTACTCCGTGTTAGAGTATTTTCAAAATTCATACCCAAAACATGCTGAAAAATGATATTTTTGATGCCCAAAGTCAATATGTGTATGCATCTTGTATACTCGTTTATATCTCAAATTCAGGCTCAAAACACCCGAAAATTCGATATTTTTGGGTCCCAGAAGCGATCTGTACATGCCTACTCAGTGCTAGAATGTTTTCAAAATAAAGGCTAAAAACATGCTAAAAATCGATCTTTTAGGTGCCAAAAAGTCGATATTTCAAATTCAGTCCCAAAACACCCGAAAATTTGATATTTAGGGGTCCCAGAAGCGATCTGTACATGCCTACTCCCTGTTAGAGTATTTTCAAAATACAGGATAAAAATATACTGAAAATCGATCTTTTAGGTGCCCAAAAGTCGATATGTGCATGCATCTTCTGTACCCGTTTATATCTCAAATTCTGGCCCTAAACACCCGAAAATTCGATATTTTGTGGTCCCAGAAGCGATCTGTACATGCCTACTCCGTGTTAGAGTTTTTTCAAAATTCTGGCCCAAAACATGCTGAAAATCGATATTTTGGTGCCCAAAGTCAATATGTGTATGCATCTTGTATACTCGTTTATATCTCAAATTCAGGATCAAAACACCCGAAAATTCGATATTTTGGGGTCCCAGAAGCGATCTGTACATGCCTACTCAGTGCTAGAATGTTTTCAAAATACAGGATAAAAATATACTGAAAATCGATCTTTTAGGTGCCCAAAAGTCGATATGTGAATGCATCTTATGTACCCGTTTATATCTCAAATTCTGGCCCTAAACACCCGAAAATTCGATATTTTGGGGTCCCAGAAGCGATCTGTACATGCCTACTCCGTGTTAGAGTATTTTCAAAATTCTGGCCCAAAACATGCTGAAAATTGATATTTTGGTGCCCAAAGTCAATATGTGTATGCATCTTGTATACTCGTTTATATCTCAAATTCAGGATCAAAACACCCGAAAATTCGATATTTTGGGGTCCCAGAAGCGATCTGTACATGCCTACTTAGTGCTAGAATGTTTTCAAAATATTGGCTCAAAACATGCTCAAAATCGATATTTTAGGTGCCCAAAAGTCGATATGTGCAAGCATTTTCTGTACTCGTTTATATCTCAAATTCAGGCTCAAAACACCCGAAAATTCGATATTTTGGGGTCCCAGAAGCGATCTGTACATGCCTACTCAGTGCTAGAATATTTTCAAAATATAGGCTCAAAACATGCTAAAAATCGATATTTTAGGTGCGTAAAGGCGATATCTCAAATTCAGGCCCAAAACACCCGAAAATTCGATATTATGGGGTCCCAGAAGCGATCTGTACATGCCTACTCCGTGTTAGAGTATTTACAAAATACAGGCCCAAAACATGCTCAAAATCGATGTTTTAGGTGCCCAAAAGTCGATATGTGCCTGCATCTTCAGTACCCGTTTATATCTCAAATTCAGGCTCAAAACACCCGAAAATTCGATATTTTGGGGTCCCAGAAGCGATCTGTACATGCCTACTCCGTGTTAAAGAATTTTCAAAATACAGGCCAAAAACATACTGAAAATCGATGTTTTAGGTGCCCAAAAGTCGATATGTGCATGCATCTTCTGTACCCGTTTATATCTCAAATTCAGCCCCTAAACACCCGAAAATTCAATTTTTTGGGGTCCCAGAAGCAATCTGTACATGCCTACTCAGTGCTAGAATATTTTCAAAATATTGGCTAAAAACATGCTAAAAATCGATATTTTAGGTGCCAAAAAGTCGATATCTCAAATTAAGGCCCAAAACACCCGAAAATTCGATATTTAGGGGTCCCAGAAGCGATCTGTACATGCCTACTCCGTTTTAGAATGTTTTCAAAATATAGGCTCAAAACATGCTCAAAATCGATATTTTATGTGCCCAAAGTCAATATGTGCATGTATCTTCTGTACCCGTTTATATCTCTAATTAAGGCTCAAAACACACGAAAATTCGATATTTTGGGGTCCCAGAAGCGATCTGTACACGCCTACTCAGTGCTAGAATGTTTTCAAAATATAGGCTCAAAACATGCTGAAAATCGATATTTTAGGTGCCCAAAAGTCGATATGTGCATGCATCTTCTATACTCGTTTATATCTCAAATTCAGGCTCAAAACACCCGAAAATTCGATATTTTGGGGTCCCAGAAGCGATCTGTACATGCCTACTCAGTGCTAGAATGTTTTTAAAATATAGGCTCAAAACATGCTCAAAATCGATATTTTAGGTGCCCAAAAGTCGATATGTGCTTACATCTTCTGTACTCGTTTATATCTCAAATTCAGGCTCAAAACACCCGAAAATTCGATATTTTGGGGTCCCAGAAGCGATCTGTACATGCCTACTCAGTGATAAAATATTTTCAAAATATAGGCTCAAAACAGGCTAAAAATCGATTTTTTAGGTGCGTAAAGGCGATATCTCAAATTTAGGCCCAAAACACCCGAAAATTCGATATTATTGGGTCCTAGAAGCGATCTGTACATGCCTACTCCGTGTTAGAGTATTTACAAAATACAGGCCCAAAATATGCTCAAAATCGATGTTTTAGGAGCCCAAAAGTCGATATGTGCATGCATCTTCTGTACCCGTTTATATCTCAAATTCAGGCTCAAAACACCCGAAAATTCGATATATTGGGGTCCCAGAAGCGATCTGTACATGCTTACTCCGTGTTAGAGTATTTTCAAAATACATGTCTAAAACATGCTGAAAATCGATATTTTAGATGCCCAAAGTCAATATGTGCATGTATTTTCTGTACCCGTTTATATCTCAAATTCAGGCTCAAAACACCCGAAAATTCAATATTTTGGGGTCCCAGAAGCAATCTGTACATGCGTACTCAGTGCTAGAATATTTTCAAAATATAGGCTAAAAACATGCTAAAAATCGATCTTTTAGTTGCCAAAAAGTCGATATCTCAAATTCAGTCCCAAAACACCCGAAAATTCGATATTTAGGGGTCCCAGAAGCGATCTGTACATGCCTACTCCGTGTTAGAGTATTTTCAAAATACATGCCCATAACATGCTGAATATCGATATTTTAGATGCCTAAAGTCAATATGTGTATGTATCTTCTGTACCCGTTTATATCTCAAATTCAGGCTCAAAACACCCGAAAATTCAATATTTTGGGGTCCCAGAAGCAATCTGTACATGCCTACTCAGTGCTAGAATATTTTCAAAATATAGGCTAAAAACATGCTAAAAATCGATCTTTTAGGTGCCAAAAAGTCGATATCTCAAATTCAGTCCCAAAACACCCGAAACTTCGATATTTAGGGGTCCCAGAAGCGATCTGTACATGCCTACTCCGTGTTAAAGTATTTTCAATATACAGGCCAAAAACATACTGAAAATCGATGTTTTAGGTTCAAAAAGTCGATATGTGGATGCATCTTCTGTACCCGTTTATATCTCAAATTCAGCCCCTAAACACCCGAAAATTCAATATTTTGGGGTCCCAGAAGCAATCTGTACATGCATACTCAGTGCTAGAATATTTTCAAAATATTGGCTAAAAACATGCTAAAAATCGATATTTTAGGTGCCAAAAAGTCGATATCTCAAATTAAGGCCCAAAACACCCGAAAATTCGATATTTAGGGGTCCCAGAAGCGATCTGTACATGCCTACTCAGTGCTAGAATGTTTTCAAAATATAGGCTCAAAACATGCTCAAAATCGATATTTTAGGTGAACAAAAGCCGATATGTGCATGAATCTTCAGTACCCGTTTATATCTCAAATTCAGGGTCAAAACACACGAAAATTCGATATTTTGGGGTCCCAGAAGCGATCTGTACATGCCTACTCAGTGCTAGAATGTTTTCAAAATATAGGCTCAAAACATGCTCAAAATCGATATTTTAGGTGAACTAAAGTCGATATGTGCATGCATCTTCTGTACTCGTTTATATCTCAAATTCAGGCTCAAAACACCCGAAAATTCGACATTTTGGGGTCCCAGAAGCGATCTGTACATGCCTACTCCGTGTTAAAGTATTTTCAAAATATAGGCTCAAAACATGCTAAAAATCGATTTTTTAGGTGCGTAAAGGCGATATCTCAAATTTAGGCCCAAAACACCCGAAAATTCGATATTATGGGGTCCCAGAAGCGATCTGTACATGCCTACTCCGTGTTAGAGTATTTACAAAATACAGGCCCAAAATGTGCTCAAAATCGATGTTTTAGGAGCCCAAAAGTCGATATTTGCATGCATCTTCAGTACCCGTTTATATCTCAAATTCAGGCTCAAAACACCCGAAAATTCGATATACTGGGGTCCCAGAAGCGATCTGTACATGCTTACTCCGTGTTAGAGTATTTTCAAAATATTGGCTAAAAACATGCTAAAAATCGATATTTTAGATGCCCAAAGTCAATATGTGCATGTATTTTCTGTACCCGTTTATATCTCAAATTCAGGCTCAAAACACCCGAAAATTCAATATTTTGGGGTCCCAGAAGCAATCTGTACATGCGTACTCAGTGCTAGAATAATTTCAAAATATAGGCTAAAAACATGCTAAAAATCGATCTTTTAGTTGCCAAAAAGTCGATATCTCAAATTCAGTCCCAAAACACCCGAAAATTCGATATTTAGGTGTCCCAGAAGCGATCTGTACATGCCTACTCCGTGTTAGAGTATTTTCAAAATACATGCCCATAAGATGCTGAATATCGATATTTTAGATGCCTAAAGTCAATATGTGTATGTATCTTCTGTACCCGTTTATATCTCAAATTCAGGTTCAAAACACCCGAAAATTCGATATTTTGGGGTCCCAGAAGCAATCTGTACATTCCTACTCAGTGCTAGAATATTTTCAAAATATAGGCTAAAAACATGCTAAAAATCGATCTTTTAGGTGCCAAAAAGTCGATATCTCAAATTCAGTCCCAAAACACCCGAAAATTCGATATTTAGGGGTCCCAGAAGCGATCTGTACATGCCTACTCCGTGTTAAAGTATTTTCAATATACAGGCCAAAAACATACTGAAAATCGATGTTTTAGGTGCCCAAAAGTCGATATGTGCAAGCATCTTCAGTACCCGTTTATATCTCAAATTCAGGCTCAAAAAACCCGAAAATTCGATATTTTGGGGTCCCAGAAGCAATCTGTACATGCCTACTCAGTGCTAGAATATTTTCAAAATGTAGGCTCAAAACATGCTAAAATCGATATTTTAGGTGCGTAAAGGCGATATCTCAAATTCAGGCCCAAAACACCCGAAAATTCGATATTATGGGGTCCCAGAAGCGATCTGTACATGCCTACTCCGAGTTACAGTATTTACAAAATACAGGCCCAAAACATGCTCAAAATCGATGTTTTAGGTGCCCAAAAGTCGATATGTGCATGCATCTTCAGTACCCGTTTATATCTCAAATTCAGGCTCAAAACACCCGAAAATTCGATATTTTGGGTTCCCAGAAGCGATCTGTACATGCCTACTCCGTGTTAGAGTATTTTCAAAATACATGCCAAAAACATGCTGAAAATCGATATTTTAGATGCCCAAAGTCAATATGATATGTTCATGTATCTTCTGTACCCGTTTATATCTCAAATTCAGGCTCAAAACACCCGAAAATTCGATATTTTGGGGTCCCAGAAGCAATCTGTACATGCCTACTCAGTGCTAGAATATTTTCAAAATATTGGCTAAAAACATGCTAAAAATCGATATTTTAGGTGCCAAAGAGTCGATATCTCAAATTAAGGCCCAAAACACCCGAAAATTCGATATTTAGGGGTCCCAGAAGCGATCTGTACATGCCTACTCAGTGCTAGAATGTTTTCAAAATATAGGCTCAAAACATGCTCAAAATCGATATTTTAGGTGAACAAAAATCGATATGTGCATGAATCTTCAGTACCCGTTTATATCTCAAATTCAGGCTCAAAACACACGAAAATTCGATATTTTGGGGTCCCAGAAGCGATCTGTACATGCCTACTCAGTGCTAGAATGTTTTCAAAATATAGGCTCAAAACATGCTCAAAATCGATATTTTAGGTGAACTAAAGTCGATATGTGCATGCATCTTCTGTACTCGTTTATATCTCAAATTCAGGCTCAAAACTCCCGAAAATTCGACATTTTGGGGTCCCAGAAGCGATCTGTACATGCCTACTCCGTGTTAAAGTATTTTCAAAATATAGGCTCAAAACATGCTAAAAATCGATTTTTTAGGTGCGTAAAGGCGATATCTCAAATTTAGGACCAAAACACCCGAAAATTCGATATTATGGGGTCCCAGAAGCGATCTGTACATGCCTACTCCGTGTTAGAGTATTTACAAAATACAGGCCCAAAATGTGCTCAAAATCGATGTTTTAGGAGCCCAAAAGTCGATATGTGCATGCATCTTCAGTACCCGTTTATATCTCAAATTCAGGCTCAAAACAGCCGAAAATTCGATATTTTGGGTTCCCAGAAGCGATCTGTACATGCCTACTCCGTGTTAGAGTATTTTCAAAATACATGCCAAAAACATGCTGAAAATCGATATTTTAGATGCCCAAAGTCAATATGATATGTTCATGTATCTTCTGTACCCGTTTATATCTCAAATTCAGGCTCAAAACACCCGAAAATTCGATATTTTGGGGTCCCAGAAGCAATCTGTACATGCCTACTCAGTGCTAGAATATTTTCAAAATATTGGCTAAAAACATGCTAAAAATCGATATTTTAGGTGCCAAAAAGTAGATATCTCAAATTAAGGCCCAAAACACCCGAAAATTCGATATTTAGGGGTCCCAGAAGCGATCTGTACATGCCTACTCCGTGTTAGAATGTTTTCAAAATATAGGCTCAAAACATGCTCAAAATCGATATTTTAGGTGCCCAAAAATCGATATGTGCATGCATCTTCTGTACTCGTTTATATCTCAAATTCAGGCTCAAAACACCCGAAAATTCGATATTTTAGGGTCCCAGAAGCGATCTGTACATGCCTACTCAGTGCTAGAATGTTTTCAAAATATAGGCTCAAAACATGCTCAAAATCGATATTTTAGGTGCCCAAAAGTCGATATGTGCATACATCTTCTGTACTCGTTTATATCTCAAATTCAGGCTCAAAACTCCCGAAAATTCGATATTTTGGGGTCCCAGAAGCGATCTGTACATGCCTACTCAGTGCTAGAATATTTTCAAAATATAGGCTAAAAACATGCTAAAAATCGATTTTTTAGGTGCGTAAAGGCGATATCTCAAATTTAGGCCCAAAACACCCGAAAATTCGATATTATGGGGTCCCAGAAGCGATCTGTACATGCCTACTCCGTGTTAGAGTATTTACAAAATACATGCCCATAACATGCTGAATATCGATATTTTAGATGCCTAAAGTCAATATGTGCATGTATTTTCTGTACCCGTTTATATCTCAAATTCAGGCTCAAAACACCCGAAAATTCGATATTTTGGGTTCCCAGAAGCGATCTGTACATGCCTACTCCGTGTTAGAGTATTTTCAAAATACATGCCAAAAACATGCTGAAAATCGATATTTTAGATGCCCAAAGTCAATATGATATGTTCATGTATCTTCTGTACCCGTTTATATCTCAAATTCTGACTGAAAACACCTGAAAATTCAATATTTTGGGGTCCCAGAAGCAATCTGTACATGCCTAATCAGTGCTAGAATTTTTTCAAAATATAGGCTAAAAACATGCTAAAAATCGATATTTTAGGTGCCAAAAAGTCGATATCTCAAATTCAGTCCCAAAACACCCGAAAACTCGATATTTATGGGTCCCAGAAGGGATCTGTACATGAATACTCCGTGTTAGAGTATTTTCAAAATACATGCCAAAAACATACTGAAAATCGATCCTTTAGGTGCCCAAAAGTCGATATGTGCATGCATCTTCTGTACCCGTTTATATCTCAAATTCTGGCCCTAATCACCCGAAAATTCGATATTTTGGGGTCCCAGAAGCGATCTGTACATGCCTACTCCGTGTTAGAGTATTTTCAAAATTCAGGCCCAAAACATGCTGAAAATCGAAATTTTTGGTACCCAAAGTCAATATGTGTATGCATCTTCTATACTCGTTTATATCTCAAATTCAGGCTCAAAGCACCCGAAAATTTGATATTTTGGGGTCCCAGAAGCTATCTGTACATGCCTACTCAGTGCTAGAATGTTTTCAAAATATAGGCTCAAAAAATGCTCAAAATCGATATTTTAGGTGCCCAAAAGTCGATATGTGCATGCATCTTCTGTACTTGTTTATATCTCAAATTCAGGCTCAAAACACCCGAAAATTCGATATTTTGGGGTCCCAGAAGCGATCTGTACATGCCTACTCAGTGCTAGAATATTTTCAAAATATAGGCTCAAAACATGCTAAAAATCGATATTTTAGGTGCGTAAAGGCGATATCTCAAATTAAGGCCCAAAACACCCGAAAATTCGATATTTAGGGGTCCCAGAAGCGATCTGTACATGCCTATTCCGTGTAAGAGTATTTTCAAAATACAGGCCCAAAACATGCTTAAAATCGATGTTTTAGGAGCCAAAAAGTCGATATGTGCATGCATCTTCAGTACCCGTTTATATCTCAAATTCAGGCTCAAAACACCCGAAAATTCGATATTTTGGGGATTCAGAAGCGATCTGTACATACCTACTCAGTGCTAGAATGTTTTCAAAATATAGGCTCAAAACATGCTCAAAATCGATATTTTAGGTGCCCAAAAGTCGATATGTGAATGAATCTTCTCTACTCGTTTATATGTCAAATTCAGGCTCAAAACACCCGAAAATTCGATATTTTGGGGTCCCAGAAGCGATCTGTACATGCCTACTCAGTGCTAGAATATTTTCAAAATATAGGCTAAAAACATGCTAAAAATCGCTATTTTAGGTGCGTAAAGGCGATATCTCAAATTCAGGCCCAAAACACCCGAAAATTCGATATTATGGGGTCCCAGAAGCGATCTGTATATGCCTACTCCGTGTTAGAGTATTTTCAAAATACAGGCCAAAAACATACTGAAAATCGATCTTTTAAGTGCCCAAAAGTCGATATGTGCATGCATCTTCTGTACCCGTTTATATCTCAAATTCAGTCCCAAAACACCCGAAAATTCGATATATAGGGGTCCCAGAAGCGATCTGTACATGCCTACTCAGTGCTAGAATGTTTTCAAAATATAGGCTCAAAACATGCTCAAAATCGATATTTTAGGTGCCCAAAAGTCGATATGTGCATGCATCTTCTGTACTCGTTTATATCTCAAATTCTGGCTCAAAACACCCGAAAATTCGATATTTTGGGGTCCCAGAAGCGATCTGTACATGCCTAGTCAGTGCTAGAATATTTTCAAAATATAGGCTCAAAACATGCTAAACATCGATATTTTAGGTGCGTAAAGGCGATATCTCAAATTAAGGCCCAAAACACCCGAAAATTCGATATTTAGGGGTCCCAGAAGCAATCTGTACATGCCTACTCAGTGCTCGAATATTTTCAAAATATAGGCTAAAAACATGCTAAAAATCGATATTTTATGTGCTAAAAAGTCGATATCTCAAATTAAGGCCCAAAACACCCGAAAATTCGATATTTAGGGGTCCCAAAAGCGATCTGTACATGCCTACTCAGTGCTAGAATATTTTGAAAATATAGGCTCAAAACATGCTAAAAATCGATATTTTAGGTGCGTAAAGGCGATATCTCAAATTCAGGCCCAAAACACCCAAAAATTCGATATTTTGGGGTCCCAGAAGCAATCTGTACATGCCTACTCCGTGTTAGAGTATTTACAAAATACAGGCCAAAAACATGCTCAAAATCGATGTTTTAGGTGCCCAAAAATCGATATGTGCATGCATCTTCTGTACCCGTTTATATCTTAAATTCTGGCCCTAAACACAAGAAAATTCAATATTTTGGGGTCCCAGAAGCAATCTGTACATGCCTACGCAGTGCAAGAATATTTTCAAAATATAGGCTAAAAACATGCTAAAAATCGATATTTTAGGTGCCAAAAAGTCGATATCTCAAATTAAGGCCCAAAACACACGAAAATTCGATATTTAGGGGTCCCAGAAGCGATCTGTTCATGCCTACTCCGTGTTAGAGTATTTTCAAAATACAGGCCAAAAAAAAACTAAAAATCGATCTTTTAAGTGCCCAAAAGCCAATATGTGCATGTATCTTCTGTACCCGTTTATATCTCAAATTCTGGCTCAAAACACCCGAAAATTCAATATTTTGTGGTCCCAGAAGCAATCTGTACATGCCTACTCAGTGCTAGATTATTTTCAAAATATAGGCTAAAAACATGCTAAAAATCGATAATTTAGGTGCCAAAAAGTCGATATCTGAAATTCAGTCCCGAAACACCCGAAAATTCGATATATAGGGGTCCCAGAAGCGATCTGTACATGCCTACTCAGTGCTAGAATGTTTTCAAAATATAGGCTCAAAACATGCTCAAAATCGATATTTTAGGTGCCCAAAAGTCGATATGTGCATGCATCTTCTGTACTCGTTTATATCTCAAATTCAGGCTCAAAACACCCGAAAATTCGATATTTTGGGGTCCCAGAAGCGATCTGTACATGCTTACTCAGTGCTAGAATATTTTCAAAATATAGGCTCAAAACATGCTAAACATCGATATTTTAGGTACGTAAAGGCGATATCTCAAATTAAGGCCCAAAACACCCGAAAATTCGATATTTAGGGGTCCCAGAAGCAATCTGTACATGCCTACTCCGTGCTCGAATATTTTCAAAATATAGGCTAAAAACATGCTAAAAATCGATATTTTAGGTGCCAAAAAGTCGATATCTCAAATTAAGGCCCAAAACACCCGAAAATTCGATATTTAGGGGTCCCAGAAGCGATCTGTACATGCCTACTCCGTGTTAGAGTATTTTCAAAATAAAGGCCCAAAACATGCTCAAAATCGATCTTTTAGGTGCCCAAAAGTCGATATGTGCATGCATCTTCAGTACCCGTTTATATCTCAAATTCAGGCTCAAAACACCCGAAAATTCGATATTTTGGGGTCCCAGAAGCGATCTGTACATGCCTACTCCGTGTTAGAGTATTTTCAAAATACAGGCCCAAAACATGCTAAAAATCGATATTTTTGGTGCCCAAAAGTCGATATGTGCATGCATCTTCTGTACTCGTTTATATCTCAAATTCAAGCACAAAATACCCGAAAATTCGATATTTTGGGGTCCCAGAAGCAATCTGTACATGCCTACTCAGTGCTAAAATATTTTCAAAATAAAGGCTAAAAATATGCAAAAAATCAATATTTTAGGTGCCAAAAAGTCGATATCTCAAATTCAGTCCCAAAACACCCTAAACTTCGATATTTAGGGGTCCCTGAAGCGATCTGTACATGCCTACTCCGTGTTAGAGTATTTTCAAAATACATGCTCAAAAAATGCTGAAAATCGATATTTTAGATGCCTAAAGTCATTATGTGCATGTATCTTCTGTACCCGTTTATATCTCAAATTCAGGCTCAAAACACCCGAAAATTCAATATTTTGGGGTCCCAGAAGCAATCTGTACTTGCCTACTCAGTGCTAGAATATTTTCAAAATATAGGCTAAACACATGCTAAAAATGGATCTTTTAGGGGCCAAAAAGTCGATATCTCAAATTCAGTCCCAAAACACCCGAAAATTCGATATTTAGGGGTCCCAGAAGCGATCTGTACATGCCTACTCCGTGTTAGAGTATTTTCAAAATACAGGCCAAAAACATACTGAAAATCGATCTTTTAGGTGCCCAAAAGTCGATATGTGCATGAATCTTCTGTACCCGTTTATATCTCAAATTCTGGCCCTAAACACCCGAAAATTCAATATTTTGGGGTCCCAGAAGCAATCTGTACATGCCTACTCAGTGCTAGAATATTTTTTTAAAAATATTGGCTAAAAACATGCTAAAAATCGATATTTTAGGTTCCAAAAAGTCGATATCTCAAATTAAGGCCCAAAACACCCGAAAATTCGATATTTAGGGGTCCCAGAAGCGATCTGTACATGCCTATTCCGTGAAAGAGTATTTTCAAAATACAGGCCCAAAACATGCTCAAAATCGATGTTTTAGGTGCCAAAAAGTCGATATATGCTTGCATCTTCAGTAACCGTTTATATCTCAAATTCAGGCTCAAAACACCCGAAAATTCGATATTTTGGGGTCCCAGAAGCGATCTGTACATGCTTACACCGTGTTAGAGTATTTTCAAAATACATGCCCAAAACATGCTGAAAATCGATATTTTAGATGCCCAAAGTCAATATGTGCATGTATCTTCTGTACCCGTTTTTATCTCAAATTCAGGCTCAAAGCACTTGAAAATTCAATATTTTGGGGTCCCAGAAGCATACTGTACATGCCTACTCAGTGCTAGAATATTTTCAAAATATAGGCTAAAAACATGCTAAAAATCGATATTT
Source organism: Petrolisthes cinctipes (assembly GCA_033782935.1). Lineage (NCBI taxonomy): Eukaryota > Metazoa > Arthropoda > Malacostraca > Decapoda > Porcellanidae > Petrolisthes > Petrolisthes cinctipes. Next base: position 1,037,631 of record JAWQEG010001675.1, read on the forward strand.
TAAGTGCCAAAAAGTTGATATCTCTAATTAAGGCCCAAAACACCCGAAAATTCGATATTTAGGGGTCCCAGAAGCGATCTGTACATGCCTACTCCGTGTTAGAGTATTTTCAAAATACAGGCCAAAAACATACAAAAAATCGATCTTTTAAGTGCCCAAAAGCCAATATGTGCATGTATCTTCTGTACCCGTTTATATCTCAAATTCAGGCTCAAAACACCCGAAAATTCAATATTTTTGGGTCCCAGAAGCAATCTGTACATGCCTACTCAGTGCTAGATTATTTTCAAAATATAGGCTAAAAACATGCTAAAAATCGATAATTTAGGTGCCAAAAAGTCGATATCTCAAATTCATTCCCGAAACACCTGAAAATTCGATATATATAGGGGTCCCAGAAGCGATCTGTACATGCCTACTCAGTGCTAGAATGTTTTCAAAATATAGGCTCAAAACATGCTCAAAATCGATATTTTAGATGCCCAAAAGTCGATATGTGCATGTATCTTCTGTACTCGTTTATATCTCAAATTCAGGTTCAAAACACCCGAAAATTCGATATTTTGGGGTCCCAGAAGCGATCTGTACATGCTTACTCAGTGCTAGAATATTTTCAAAATATAGGCTCAAAACATGCTAAACATCGATATTTTAGGTGCGTAAAGGCGATATCTCAAATTAAGGCCCAAAACACCCGAAAATTCGATATTTAGGGGTCCCAGAAGCAATCTGTACATGCCTACTCCGTGCTCGAATATTTTCAAAATATAGGCTAAAAACATGCTAAAAATCGATATTTTAGGTGCCCAAAAGTCGATATGTGCATGCATCTTCAGTACCCGTTTATATCTCAAATTCAGGCTCAAAACACCCGAAAATTCGATATTTTGGGGTCCCAGAAGCGATCTGTACATGCCTACTCCGTGTTAGAGTATTTTCAAAATAAAGGCCCAAAACATGCTCAAAATCGATCTTTTAGGTGCCCAAAAGTCGATATGTGCATGCATCTTCAGTACCCGTTTATATCTCAAATTCAGGCTCAAAACACCCGAAAATTCGATATTTTGGGGTCCCAGAAGCGATCTGTACATGCCTACTCCGTGTTAGAGTATTTTCAAAATACAGGCCCAAAACATGCTAAAAATCGATATTTTTGGTGCCCAAAAGTCGATATGTGCATGCATCTTCTGTACTCGTTTATATCTCAAATTCAAGCTCAAAACACCCGAAAATTCGATATTTTGGGGTCCCAGAAGCGATCTGTACATGCCTACTCAGTGCTAAAATATTTTCAAAATAAAGGCTAAAAACATGCTAAAAATCAATATTTTAGGTGCCAAAAAGTCGATATCTCAAATTCAGTCCCAAAACACCTGAAACTTCGATATTTAGGGGTCCCTGAAGCGATCTGTACATGCCTACTCCGTGTTAGAGTATTTTCAAAATACATGCCCAAAACACACTAAAAATCGATATTTTAGGTGCCCAATAGTCGATATGTGCATGCATCTTCAGTACCCGTTTATATCTGAAATTTAGGCTCAAAACACCCGAAAATTCGATATTTTGGGGTCCCAGAAGCGATCTGTACATGCCTCCTCAGTGCTAAAATGTTTTCAAAATATAGGCTCAAAACATGCTCAAAATCGATATTTTAGGTGCCCAAAAGTCGATATGTGCATGCATCTTCTGTACCCGTTTATATCTCAAATTCAGGCTCAAAACACCCGAAAATTCTATATTTTTAGGTCCCAGAAGCGATCTGTACATGCCTACTCAGTGCTAGAATGTTTTCAAAATATAGGCTCAAAACATGCTCAAAATCGATATTTTAGGTGCCCAAAAGTCGATATGTGCATGCACCTTCTGTACTCGTTTATATCTCAAATTCAGGCTCAAAACACCCGAAAATTCGATATTTTGGGGTCCCAGAAGCAATCTGTACATGCCTACTTAGTGCTAGAATATTTTCAAAATATAGGCTAAAAACATGCTAAAAATGGATCTTTTAGGGGCCAAAAAGTCGATATCTCAAATTCAGTCCCAAAACACCCGAAAATTCGATATTTAGGGGTCCCAGAAGCGATCTGTACATGCCTACTCCGTGTTAGAGTATTTTCAAAATACAGGCCAAAAACATACTGAAAATCGATCTTTTAGGTGCCCAAAAGTCGATATGTGCATGAATCTTCTGTACCCGTTTATATCTCAAATTCTGGCCCTAAACACCCGAAAATTCAATATTTTGGGGTCCCAGAAGCAATCTGTACATGCCTACTCAGTGCTAGAATATTTTTTTAAAAATATTGGCTAAAAACATGCTAAAAATCGATATTTTAGGTGCCAAAAAGTCGATATCTCAAATTAAGGCCCAAAACACCCGAAAATTCGATATTTAGGGGTCCCAGAAGCGATCTGTACATGCCTATTCCGTGAAAGAGTATTTTCAAAATACAGGCCCAAAACATGCTCAAAATCGATGTTTTAGGTGCCAAAAAGTCGATATATGCTTGCATCTTCAGTAACCGTTTATATCTCAAATTCAGGCTCAAAACACCCGAAAATTCGATATTTTGGGGTCCCAGAAGCGATCTGTACATGCTTACACCGTGTTAGAGTATTTTCAAAATACATGCCCAAAACATGCTGAAAATCGATATTTTAGATGCCCAAAGTCAATATGTGCATGTATCTTCTGTACCCGTTTATATCTCAAATTCAGGCTCAAAGCACTTGAAAATTCAATATTTTGGGGTCCCAGAAGCATACTGTACATGCCTACTCAGTTCTAGAATATTTTCAAAATATAGGCTAAAAACATGCTAAAAATCGATATTTTAAGTGCCAAAAAGTTGATATCTCTAATTAAGGCCCAAAACACCCGAAAATTCGATATTTAGGGGTCCCAGAAGCGATCTGTACATGCCTACTCCGTGTTAGAGTATTTTCAAAATACAGGCCAAAAACATACAAAAAATCGATCTTTTAAGTGCCCAAAAGCCAATATGTGCATGTATCTTCTGTACCCGTTTATATCTCAAATTCAGGCTCAAAACACCCGAAAATTCAATATTTTTGGGTCCCAGAAGCAATCTGTACATGCCTACTCAGTGCTAGATTATTTTCAAAATATAGGCTAAAAACATGCTAAAAATCGATAATTTAGGTGCCAAAAAGTCGATATCTCAAATTCATTCCCGAAACACCTGAAAATTCGATATATATAGGGGTCCCAGAAGCGATCTGTACATGCCTACTCAGTGCTAGAATGTTTTCAAAATATAGGCTCAAAACATGCTCAAAATCGATATTTTAGATGCCCAAAAGTCGATATGTGCATGTATCTTCTGTACTCGTTTATATCTCAAATTCAGGTTCAAAACACCCGAAAATTCGATATTTTGGGGTCCCTGAAGCGATCTGTACATGCTTACTCAGTGCTAGAATATTTTCAAAATATAGGCTCAAAACATGCTAAACATCGATATTTTAGGTGCGTAAAGGCGATATCTCAAATTAAGGCCCAAAACACCCGAAAATTCGATATTTAGGGGTCCCAGAAGCAATCTGTACATGCCTACTCCGTGCTCGAATATTTTCAAAATATAGGCTAAAAACATGCTAAAAATCGATATTTTAGGTGCCCAAAAGTCGATATGTGCATGCATCTTCAGTACCCGTTTATATCTCAAATTCAGGCTCAAAACACCCGAAAATTCGATATTTTGGGGTCCCAGAAGCGATCTGTACATGCCTACTCCGTGTTAGAGTATTTTCAAAATAAAGGCCCAAAACATGCTCAAAATCGATCTTTTAGGTGCCCAAAAGTCGATATGTGCCTGCATCTTCAGTACCCGTTTATATCTCAAATTCAGGCTCAAAACACCCGAAAATTCGATATTTTGGGGTCCCAGAAGCGATCTGTACATGCCTACTCCGTGTTAGAGTATTTTCAAAATACAGGCCCAAAACATGCTAAAAATCGATATTTTTGGTGCCCAAAAGTCGATATGTGCATGCATCTTCTGTACTCGTTTATATCTCAAATTCAAGCTCAAAACACCCGAAAATTCGATATTTTGGGGTCCCAGAAGCGATCTGTACATGCCTACTCAGTGCTAAAATATTTTCAAAATAAAGGCTAAAAACATGCTAAAAATCAATATTTTAGGTGCCAAAAAGTCGATATCTCAAATTCAGTCCCAAAACACCTGAAACTTCGATATTTAGGGGTCCCTGAAGCGATCTGTACATGCCTACTCCGTGTTAGAGTATTTTCAAAATATATGCCCAAAACACACTAAAAATCGATATTTTAGGTGCCCAATAGTCGATATGTGCATGCATCTTCAGTACCCGTTTATATCTGAAATTTAGGCTCAAAACACCCGAAAATTCGATATTTTGGGGTCCCAGAAGCGATCTGTACATGCCTCCTCAGTGCTAAAATGTTTTCAAAATATAGGCTCAAAACATGCTCAAAATCGATATTTTAGGTGCCCAAAAGTCGATATGTGCATGCATCTTCTGTACCCGTTTATATCTCAAATTCAGGCTCAAAACACCCGAAAATTCTATATTTTTGGGTCCCAGAAGCGATCTGTACATGCCTACTCAGTGCTAGAATGTTTTCAAAATATAGGCTCAAAACATGCTCAAAATCGATATTTTAGGTGCCCAAAAGTCGATATGTGCATGCACATTCTGTACTCGTTTATATCTCAAATTCAGGCTCAAAACACCCGAAAATTCGATATTTTGGGGTCCCAGAAGCAATCTGTACATGCCTACTTAGTGCTAGAATATTTTCAAAATATAGGCTAAAAACATGCTAAAAATCGATATTTTAGGTGCCAAAAAGTCTATATCTCAAATTCAGTCCCAAAACACCCGAAAATTCAATATTTAGGGGTCACAGAAAGGATCTGTACATGCCTACTCCGTGTTACAGTATTTTCAAAATACAGACCAAAAACATACTGAAAATCGATCTTTTAGGTGCCCAAAAGTCGATATGTGCATGCATCTTCTGTACCCGTTTATATCTCAAATTCTGGCCCTAAATACCCGAAAATTCGATATTTTGGGGATCCAGAAGTGATCTGTACATGCCTACTCAGTGCTAGAATATTTTCAAAATATAGGCTAAAAACATGCTAAAAATCGATATTTTAGGTGCGTAAAGGCGATATCTCAAATTCAGGCCCAAAACACCCGAAAATTCGATATTATGGGGTCCCAGAAGCGATCTGTATATGCCTACTCCGTGTTAGAGTATTTTCAAAATACAGGCCAAAAACATACTGAAAATCGATCTTTTAAGTGCCCAAAAGTCGATATGTGCATGCATCTTCTGTACCCGTTTATATCTCAAATTCTGGCCCTAAACACCCCAAAATTCAATATTTTGGGGTCCCAGAAGCAATCTGTACATGCCTACTCAGTGCTAGAATATTTTCAAAATATAGGCTAAAAACATACTAAAAATCGATATTTTAGGTGCCAAAAAGTCGATATCTCAAATTAAGGCCCAAAACACCCGAAAATTCGATATTTAGGGGTCCCAGAAGCGATCTGAACATGCCTACTCCGTGTTAGAGTATTTTCAAAATACAGGCCAAAAACATACTAAAAATCGATATTTTAGGTGCCCAAAGGTCGATATGTGCATGCATCGTCTGTACCCGTTTACATCTTAAATTCTGGCACTAAACACCCGAAACTTCGATATTTAGGGGTCCCAGAAGCAATCTGTACATGCCTACTCCGTGTTAGAGTATTTTCAAAATGCAGGCCAAAAACATACTGAAAATCAATCTTTTAGGTGCCCAAAAGTCGATATGTGCATGCATCTTCTGTACCCGTTTATATCTCAAATTCTGGCCCTAAACACCCGAAAATTCAATATTTTAGATCCCAGAAGCAATCTGTATATGCCTACTCAGTGCTAGAATATTTTCAAAATATAGGCGCAAAACATGCTAAAAATCGATATTTTAGGTGCCAAAATGTCGATATCTCAAATTCAGTCCCAAAACACCCGAAAATTCGAAATTTAGGGGTCCTAGAAGCGATCTGTACATGCCTACTCCGTGTTAGAGTATTTTCAAAATTCAGGCCCAAAACATGCTGAAAATCGATATTTTTTTGTGCCCAAAGTCAATATGTTTATGCTTCTTCTATACTCGTTTATATCTCAAATTGAGGCTCAAAACACCCGAAAATTCGATATTTTGGGGTCCCATAAGCGATCTGTACATGCCTACTCAGTGTTAGAATGTTTTCAAAATATAGGCTCAAAACATGCTCAAAATCGATATTTTAGGTGCCCAAAAGTCGATATGTGCATGCATCTTCTGTACCCGTTTATATCTTAAATTTAGGCTCAAAACACCCAAAAATTCAATATTTTGGGGTCCCAGAAGCAATCTGTACATGTATACTCAGTGCTAGAATATTTTCAAAATTCAAGCCCAAAACATGCTGAAAATCGATATTTTTGGTGCACAAAGTCAATATGTGTATGCATCTTCTATACTCGTTTATATCTCAAATTCAGGCTCAAAACACCCGAAAATTCGATATTTTGGGGTCCCAGAAGCGATCTGTACATGCCTACTCAGTGCTAGAGTACTTTCAAAATACATGCTCAAAAAATGCTGAAAATCGATATTTTAGATGCCCAAAGTCAATATGTGCATGTATCTTCTGTACCCGTTTATATCTCAAATTCAGGCTCAAAACACCCGAAAATTCTATATTTTGGGGTCCCAGAAGCAATCTGTACTTGCCTACTCAGTGCTAGAATATTTTCAAAATATAGGCTAAACACATGCTAAAAATGGATCTTTTAGGGGCCAAAAAGTCGATATCTCAAATTCAGTCCCAACACACCCGAAAATTCGATATTTAGGGGTCCCAGAAGCGATCTGTACATGCCTACTCCGTGTTAGAGTATTTTCAAAATACAGGCCAAAAACATACTGAAAATCGATCTTTTAGGTGCCCAAAAGTCGATATGTGCATGAATCTTCTGTACCCGTTTATATCTCAAATTCTGGCCCTAAACACCCGAAAATTTAATATTTTGGGGTCCCAGAAGCAATCTGTACATGCCTACTCAGTGCTAGAATATTTTCAAAATATTGGCTAAAAACATGCTAAAAATCGATATTTTAGGTGCCAAAAGGTCGATATCTCAAATTAAGGCACAAAACACCCGAAAATTCGATATTTTGGGGTCCCAGAAGCGATCTGTACGTGCCTATTCCGTGTAAGAGTATTTTCAAAATACAGGCCCAAAACATGCTCAAAATCGATGTTTTAGGTGCCAAAAAGTCGATATGTGCATGCATCTTCAGTACCCGTTTATATCTCAAATTCAGGCTCAAAACACCCGAAAATTCTTTATTTTTGGGTCCCAGAAGCGATCTGTACATGCCTACTCAGTGCTAGAATATTTTCTAAATATAGGCGCAAAACATGCTAAAAATCGATATTTTAGGTGCGCAATTGCGATATCTCAAATTAAGGCCCAAAACACCCGAAAATTCGATATTTAAGGGTCCCAGAAGCGATCTGTACATGCCTAGTCCGTGTTAGAGTATTTTCAAAATTCAGGCCCAAAACATGCTGAAAATCGATATTTTTTTGTGCCCAAAGTCAATATGTTTATGCTTCTTCTATACTCGTTTATATCTCAAATTTATTCTCAAAACACCCGAAAATTCGATATTTTGGGGTCCCATAAGCGATCTGTACATGACTACTCAGTGTTAGAATGTTTTCAAAATATAGGCTCAAAACATGCTCAAAATCGATATTTTAGGTGCCCAAAAGTCGATATGTGCATGCATCTTCTGTACCCGTTTATATCTTAAATTTATGCTCAAAACACCCAAAAATTCAATATTTTGGGGTCCCAGAAGCAATCTGTACATGTCTACTCAGTGCTAGAATATTTTCAAAATATAGGCTAAACACATGCTAAAAATGGATCTTTTAGGGGCCAAAAAGTCGATATCTCAAATTCAGGCCCAAAACACCCGAAAATTCGATATTATGGGGTCCCAGAAGCGATCTGTATATGCCTACTCCGTGTTAGAGTATTTTCAAAATACAGGCCAAAAACATACTGAAAATCGATCTTTTAAGTGCCCAAAAGTCGATATGTGCATGCATCTTCTGTACCCGTTTATATCTCAAATTCTGGCCCTAAACACCCCAAAATTCAATATTTTGGGGTCCCAGAAGCAATCTGTACATGCCTACTCAGTGCTAGAATATTTTCAAAATATAGGCTAAAAACATACTAAAAATCGATATTTTAGGTGCCAAAAAGTCGATATCTCAAATTAAGGCCCAAAACACCCGAAAATTCGATATTTAGGGGTCCCAGAAGCGATCTGAACATGCCTACTCCGTGTTAGAGTATTTTCAAAATACAGGCCAAAAACATACTAAAAATCGATATTTTAGGTGCCCAAAGGTCGATATGTGCATGCATCGTCTGTACCCGTTTACATCTTAAATTCTGGCACTAAACACCCGAAACTTCGATATTTAGGGGTCCCAGAAGCAATCTGTACATGCCTACTCCGTGTTAGAGTATTTTCAAAATGCAGGCCAAAAACATACTGAAAATCAATCTTTTAGGTGCCCAAAAGTCGATATGTGCATGCATCTTCTGTACCCGTTTATATCTCAAATTCTGGCCCTAAACACCCGAAAATTCAATATTTTAGATCCCAGAAGCAATCTGTATATGCCTACTCAGTGCTAGAATATTTTCAAAATATAGGCGCAAAACATGCTAAAAATCGATATTTTAGGTGCCAAAATGTCGATATCTCAAATTCAGTCCCAAAACACCCGAAAATTCGAAATTTAGGGGTCCCAGAAGCGATCTGTACATGCCTACTCCGTGTTAGAGTATTTTCAAAATTCAGGCCCAAAACATGCTGAAAATCGATATTTTTTTGTGCCCAAAGTCAATATGTTTATGCTTCTTCTATACTCGTTTATATCTCAAATTGAGGCTCAAAACACCCGAAAATTCGATATTTTGGGGTCCCATAAGCGATCTGTACATGCCTACTCAGTGTTAGAATGTTTTCAAAATATAGGCTCAAAACATGCTCAAAATCGATATTTTAGGTGCCCAAAAGTCGATATGTGCATGCATCTTCTGTACCCGTTTATATCTTAAATTTAGGCTCAAAACACCCAAAAATTCAATATTTTGGGGTCCCAGAAGCAATCTGTACATGTATACTCAGTGCTAGAATATTTTCAAAATTCAAGCCCAAAACATGCTGAAAATCGATATTTTTGGTGCACAAAGTCAATATGTGTATGCATCTTCTATACTCGTTTATATCTCAAATTCAGGCTCAAAACACCCGAAAATTCGATATTTTGGGGTCCCAGAAGCGATCTGTACATGCCTACTCAGTGCTAGAGTACTTTCAAAATACATGCTCAAAAAATGCTGAAAATCGATATTTTAGATGCCCAAAGTCAATATGTGCATGTATCTTCTGTACCCGTTTATATCTCAAATTCAGGCTCAAAACACCCGAAAATTCTATATTTTGGGGTCCCAGAAGCAATCTGTACTTGCCTACTCAGTGCTAGAATATTTTCAAAATATAGGCTAAACACATGCTAAAAATGGATCTTTTAGGGGCCAAAAAGTCGATATCTCAAATTCAGTCCCAACACACCCGAAAATTCGATATTTAGGGGTCCCAGAAGCGATCTGTACATGCCTACTCCGTGTTAGAGTATTTTCAAAATACAGGCCAAAAACATACTGAAAATCGATCTTTTAGGTGCCCAAAAGTCGATATGTGCATGAATCTTCTGTACCCGTTTATATCTCAAATTCTGGCCCTAAACACCCGAAAATTTAATATTTTGGGGTCCCAGAAGCAATCTGTACATGCCTACTCAGTGCTAGAATATTTTCAAAATATTGGCTAAAAACATGCTAAAAATCGATATTTTAGGTGCCAAAAGGTCGATATCTCAAATTAAGGCACAAAACACCCGAAAATTCGATATTTTGGGGTCCCAGAAGCGATCTGTACGTGCCTATTCCGTGTAAGAGTATTTTCAAAATACAGGCCCAAAACATGCTCAAAATCGATGTTTTAGGTGCCAAAAAGTCGATATGTGCATGCATCTTCAGTACCCGTTTATATCTCAAATTCAGGCTCAAAACACCCGAAAATTCTTTATTTTTGGGTCCCAGAAGCGATCTGTACATGCCTACTCAGTGCTAGAATATTTTCTAAATATAGGCGCAAAACATGCTAAAAATCGATATTTTAGGTGCGCAATTGCGATATCTCAAATTAAGGCCCAAAACACCCGAAAATTCGATATTTAAGGGTCCCAGAAGCGATCTGTACATGCCTAGTCCGTGTTAGAGTATTTTCAAAATTCAGGCCCAAAACATGCTGAAAATCGATATTTTTTTGTGCCCAAAGTCAATATGTTTATGCTTCTTCTATACTCGTTTATATCTCAAATTTATTCTCAAAACACCCGAAAATTCGATATTTTGGGGTCCCATAAGCGATCTGTACATGACTACTCAGTGTTAGAATGTTTTCAAAATATAGGCTCAAAACATGCTCAAAATCGATATTTTAGGTGCCCAAAAGTCGATATGTGCATGCATCTTCTGTACCCGTTTATATCTTAAATTTATGCTCAAAACACCCAAAAATTCAATATTTTGGGGTCCCAGAAGCAATCTGTACATGTCTACTCAGTGCTAGAATATTTTCAAAATTCAAGCCCAAAACATGCTGAAAATCGATATTTTTGGTGTACAAAGTCAATATGTGCATGTATCTTCTGTACCCGTTTATATCTCAAATTCAGGCTCAAAACACCCGAAAATTCAATATTTTGGGGTCCCAGAAGCAATCTGTACTTGCCTACTCAGTGCTAGAATATTTTCAAAATATAGGCTAAACACATGCTAAAAATGGATCTTTTAGGGGCCAAAAAGTCGATATCTCAAATTCAGTCCCAACACACCCGAAAATTCGATATTTAGGGGTCCCAGAAGCGATCTGTACATGCCTACTCCGTGTTAGAGTATTTTCAAAATACAGGCCAAAAACATACTGAAAATCGATCTTTTAGGTGCCCAAAAGTCGATATGTGCATGAATCTTCTGTACCCGTTTATATCTCAAATTCTGGCCCTAAACACCCGAAAATTTAATATTTTGGGGTCCCAGAAGCAATCTGTACATGCCTACTCAGTGCTAGAATATTTTCAAAATATTGGCTAAAAACATGCTAAAAATCGATATTTTAGGTGCCAAAAGGTCGATATCTCAAATTAAGGCACAAAACACCCGAAAATTCGATATTTAGGGGTCCAAGAAGCGATCTGTACGTGCCTATTCCGTGTAAGAGTATTTTCAAAATACAGGCCCAAAACATGCTCAAAATCGATGTTTTAGGTGCCAAAAAGTCGATATGTGCATGCATCTTCAGTACCCGTTTATATCTCAAATTCAGGCTCAAAACACCCGAAAATTCTTTATTTTTGGGTCCCAGAAGCGATCTGTACATGCCTACTCAGTGCTAGAATGTTTTCAAAATATAGGCTCAAAACATGCTCAAAATCGATATTTTAGGTGCCCAAAAGTCGATATGTGCATGCACCTTCTGTACTCGTTTATATCTCAAATTCAGGCTCAAAATACCCGAAAATTCGATATTTTGGGGTCCCAGAAGCAATCTGTACATGCCTACTCAGTGCTAGAATATTTTCAAAATATAGGCTAAAAACATGCTAAAAATCGATATTTTAGGTGCCAAAAAGTCGATATCTCAAATTCAGTCCCAAAACACCCGAAAATTCAATATTTAGGGGTCACAGAAAGGATCTGTACATGCCTACTCCGTGTTACAGTATTTTCAAAATACAGGCCAAAAACATACTGAAAATCGATCTTTTAGGTGCCCAAAAGTCGAAATGTGCATGAATATTCTGTACCCGTTTATATCTCAAATTCTGGCCCTAAACACCCGAAAATTCGATATTTTGGGGATCCAGAAGCGATTTGTACATGCCTACTCAGTGCTAGAATGTTTTCAAAATATAGGCTCAAAACATGCTCAAAATCGATATTTTAGGTGCCCAAAAGTCGATATGTGAATGAATCTTCTCTACTCGTTTATATCTCAAATTCAGGCTCAAAACACCCGAAAATTCGATATTTTGGGGTCCCAGAAGCGATCTGTACATGCCTACTCAGTGCTAGAATATTTTCAAAATATAAGCTAAAAACATGCTAAAAATCGATATTTTATGTGCGTAAAGTCGATATCTCAAATTCAGGCCCAAAACACCCGAAAATTCGATATTATGGGGTCCCAGAAGCGATCTGTACATGCCTACTCCGTGTTATAGTATTTTCAAAGTACAGGCCAAAAACATACTGAAAATCGATCTTTTAAGTGCCCAAAAGTCGATATGTGCATGCATCTTCTGTACCCGTTTATATCTCAAATTCTGGCCCTAAACACCCGAAAATTCAATATTTTGGGGTCCCAGAAGCAATCTGTACATGCCTACTCAGTGCTAGAATATTTTCAAAATATAGGCTAAAAACATGCTAAAAATCGATATTTTAGGTGCCAAAAAGTCGATATCTCAAATTAAGGCCCAAAACACCCGAAAATTCGATATTTAGGGGTCCCAGAAGTGATCTGAACATGCCTACTCCGTGTTAAAGTATTTTCAAAATACAGGCCAAAAACATACTAAAAATCGATATTTTAGGTGCCCAAAGGTCGATATGTGCATGCATCGTCTGTACCCGTTTACATCTTAAATTCTGGCACTAAACACCCGAAACTTCGATATTTAGGGGTCCCAGAAGCGATCTGTACATGCCTACTCCGTGTTAGAGTATTTTCAAAATGCAGGCCAAAAACATACCGAAAATCGATCTTTTAGGTGCCCAAAAGTCGATATGTGCATGCATCTTCTGTACCCGTTTATATCTCAGATTCTGGCCCTAAACACCCGAAAATTCGATATTTAGGGGTCCCAGAAGCGATCTGTATATGCCTACTCAGTGCTAGAATGTTTTCAAAATATAGGCTCAAAACATGCTCAAAATCGATATTTTAGGTGCCCAAAAGTCGATATGTGCATGCATCTTCTGTACCCGTTTATATCTTAAATTCAGGCTCAAAACACCCAAAAATTCAATATTTTGGGGTCCCAGAAGCAATCTGTACATGCCTACTCAGTGCTAGAATATTTTCAAAATTCAAGCCCAAAACATGCTGAAAATCGATATTTTTGGTGCACAAAGTCAATATGTGTATGCATCTTCTATACTCGTTTATATCTCAAATTCAGGCTCAAAACACCCGAAAATTCGATATTTTGGGGTCCCAGAAGCGATCTGTACATGCCTACTCAGTGCTAGAATGTTTTCAAAATATAGGCTCAAAACATGCTCAAAATCGATATTTTAGGTGCCCAAAAGTCGATATGTGTATGCATCTTCTGTACTCGTTTATATCTCAAATTCAGGCTCAAAACACCCGAAAATTCGATATTTTGGGGTCCCAGAAGCAATCTTTACATGCCTACTCAGTGCTAGAATATTTTCAAAATATAGGCTCAAAACATGCTAAAAATCGATATTTTAGGTGCCAAAAAGTCGATATCTCAAATTAAGGCCCAAAACACCCGGAAATTCGATATTTAAGGGTCCCAGAAGCGATCTCTACATGCCTACTCCGTGTTAGAGTATATTCAAAATACAGGCCCAAAACATGCTCAAAATCGATGTTTTAGGTGCCAAAAAGTCGATATCTCAAATTCACGCTCAAAACACCCGAAAATTCGATATTTTGGGGTCCCAGAAGCGATTTGTACATGCCTACTCCGTGTTAGAGTATTTTCAAAATACATGCCCAAAACATGCTGAAAATCGATATTTTAGATGCCCAAAGTCAATATGTGCATGTATCTTCTGTACCCGTTTATATCTCAAATTCAGGCTCAAAACTCTCGAAAATTCAATATTTTGGGGTCCCAGAAGCAATCTGTACTTGCCTACTCAGTGCTAGAATATTTTCAAATTATAGGCTAAAAACATGCTAAAAATCGATCTTTTAGCTGCCAAAAACTATATATCTCAAATTCAGTCCCAAAACACCCGAAAATTCAATATTTAGGGGTCCCAGAAGCAATCTGTACATGCCTACTCCGTGTTATAGTATTTTCAAAGTACAAACCAAAAACATACTGAAAATCGATCATTTAGGTGCCCAAAAGTCGATAAGTGCATGCATATTCTGTACCCGTTTATATCTTAAATTCGGGCTCAAAACACCCGATAATTCGTTATTTTGAGGTCCAAGAAGCGATCTGTACATGCCTACTCCGTGTTAGAGTATTTTCAAAATACAGGCCCAAAACATGCTCAAAATCGATGTTTTAGGTGCCAAAAAGTCGATATGTGCATGCATCTTCAGTACCCGTTTATATCTCAAATTCTGGCTCAAAATACCCGAAAATTTGATATTTTGGGGTCCCAGAAGCGATCTGTACATGCCTACTCCGTGTTAGAGTATTTTCAAAATACAGGCCAATAACATACTGAAAATCGATCCTTTAGGTGCTCAAACATCGATATGTGCATGCATCTTCTGTACCCATTTATATCTCAAATTCTGTCCCTAAACACCCGAAAATTCGATATTTTGGGGTCCTAGAAGCGATCTGTACATGCCTACTCAGTGTTAGAGTATTTTCAAAATTCAGGCCCAAAACATGCTCAAAATCGATATTTTTGGTGCCCAAAGTCAATATGTGTATGCATCTTCTGTACCCGTTTATATCTCAAATTCAGGCTCAAAACACCCGAAAATTTAATATTTTGGGGTCCCAGAAGCGATCTGTACATGCCTACTCAGTGGTAGAATGTTTTCAAAATATAGGCTCAAAACATGCTCAAAATCGATATTTTAGGTGCCAAAAAGTCGATATCTCAAATTCAGTCCCAAAACACCCGAAAATTCGATATTTAGGGGTTCCAGAAGCGATCTGTACATGCCTACTCCGTGTTAGAGTATTTTCAAAATACAGGCCTAAAAGGGGCTGAAAATCGATAATTTAGATGCCCAAAGGCAATATGTGCATGTATCTTCTGTACCCGTTAATATCTCAAATTCAGGCTCAAAACACCCAAAAATTCAATATTTTGGGGTCCCTGAAGCAATCTGTACATGCCTACTCAGTGCTAGAATATTTTCAAAATATAGGCAAAAAACACGCTAAAAATCGATATTTTAGGTGCCAAAAAGCCGATATCTCAAATTCAGTCCCAAAACACCCGAAACTTCGATATTTAGGGGTCCCAGAAGCGATCAGTACATGCCTACTCCGTATTAGAGTATTTTCAAAATACATGCCAATAAAATACTGAAAATCGATCTTTTAGGTGCCCAAAAGTCGATATGTGCATGCATCTTCAGTACCCGTTTATATCTCAAATTCAGGCTCAAAACACCCGAAAATTCGATATTTTGAGGTCCCAGAAGCGATCTGTACATGCCTACTTCGTGTTAGAGTATTTTCAAAATACAGGCCAAAAACATGCTGAAAATCGATATTTTAGGTGCGTAAAGGCGATATCTCAAATTCAGGCCCAAAACACCCGAAAATTCGATATTTAGGGGTCCCAGAAACGATCTGTACATGCCTACTCCGTGGTAGAGTATTTTCAAAATACAGGCCCAAAACATGCTGAAAATCGATAATATAGATGCCCAAAAGTCAATATGTGAATGTATCTTCTGTACCCGTTTATATCTCAAATTCAGGCTCAAAACACCCGAAAATTCAATATTTTGGGGTCCCAGAAGCAATCTGTACATGCCTACTAAGTGCTAGAATATTTTCAAAATATAGGCTAAAAACATGCTAAAAATCGATATTTTAGGTGCCAAAAAGTCGATATCTCAAATTCAGTCCCAAAACACCCGAAACTTCGATATTTAGGGGTCCCGGAAGCGATCAGTACATGCCTACTCCGTGTTAGAGTATTTTCAAAATACAGGCCAAAAACATACTGAAAATCGATCTTTTAGGTGCCCAAAAGTCGATATGTGCATGCATCTTCTGTACCCGTTTATATCTCAAATTCTGGCCCTAAACACCCGAAAATTCGATATTTTGGGGTCCCAGAAGCGATCTGTACATGCCTACTCCGTGTTAGAGTATTTTCAAAATTCAGGCCCAAAACATGCTGAAAATCGAAATTTTTGGTGCCCAAAGTCAATATGTGTATGCATCTTCTATACTCATTTATATCTCAAATTCAGGCTCAAAACACCCGAAAATTCGATATTTTGGGGTCCCAGAAGCGATCTGTACATGCCTACTCAGTGCTAGATAGTTTTCAAAATATATAGGCTCAAAACATGCCCAAAATCGATATTTTAGGTGCCCAAAAGTCGATATGTGCATGCATCTTCTATACCCGTTTATATCTCAAATTTAGGCTCAAAACACCCGAAAATTTGATATTTTGGGGTCCCAGAAGCGATCTGTACATGCCTACTCCGTGTTAGAGTATTTACAAAATACAGGCCCAAAACATGCTCAAAATCGATGTTTTTGGTGCCCAAAAATCGATATGTGCATGCATCTTCAGTACCCGTTTATAACTAAAATTCAGGCTCAAAACATCCGAAAATTCGATATTTTGGGTTTCCCAAAAGCGATCTGTACGTGCCTACTCCGTGTTAGAGTATTTTAAAAATACAGGCCCAAAACATGCTGAAAATCGATATTTTTTGTGCCCAAAGTCAATATGTGCATGTATCTTCTGTACCCGTTTATATCTTAAATTCGGGCTCAAAACACCCAAATATTCGATATTTAGGGGTCCCAGAAGCGATCTGTACATGCCTACTCCGTGTTAGAGTATTTTCAAAATACAGGCCCAAAACATGCTCAATATCGATGATTTAGGTGCCAAAAAGTCGATATGTGCATGCATCTTCAGTACCCGTTTATATCTCAAATTCAGTCTCAAAACACCCGAAAATTCGATATTTTGGGGCCCCAGAAGCGATCTGTACATGCCTACTCCGTGTTAGAGTATTTTCAAAATACAGGCCAAAAACATACTGAAAATCGATCTTTTAGGTGCTCAAACGTCGATATGTGCATGCATCTTCTGTACCCGTTTATATCTCAAATTCTCTCCCTAAACACCCGATAATTCGATATTTTGGGGTCCCAGAAGCGATCTGTACATGCCTACTCCGTGTTAGAGTATTTTCAAAATTCAGGCCCAGAACATGCTGAAAATCGATATTTTTGGTGCCCAAAGTCAATATGTGTATGCACCTTCTGTACCCGTTTATATCTCAAATTCAGGCTCAAAACACCCGAAAATTTAATATTTTGGGGTCCCAGAAGCGATCTGTACATGCCTACTCAGTGCTAGAATGTTTTCAAAATATAGGCTCAAAACATGCTCAAAATCGATATTTTAGGTGCCAAAAAGTCGATATCTCAAATTCAGTCCCAAAACACCCGAAAATTCGATATTAAGGGGTTCCAGAAGCGATCTGTACATGCCTACTCCGTGTTAGAGTATTTTCAAAATACAGGCCTAAAAGATGCTGAAAATCGATAATTTAGATGCCCAAAGTCAATCTGTGCATGTATCTTCTGTACCCGTTTATATCTCAAATTCAGGCTCAAAGCACCCGAAAATTCAATATTTTGGGGTCCCAAAAGCAATCTGTACATGACTACTCAGTGCTAGAATATTTTCAAAATATAGGCTAAAAACATGCTAAAAATCGATATTTTAGGTGCCAAAAAGTCGATATCTCAAATTCAGTCCCAAAACACCCGAAACTTCGATATTTAGGGGTCCCAAAAGCGATCAGTACATGCCTACTCCGTATTAGAGTATTTTCTAAATACAGGCCAAAAAAATACTGAAAATCGATCTTTTAGGTGCCCAAAAGTCGATATGTGCATGCATCTTCAGTACCCGTTTATATCTCAAATTCAGGCTCAAAACACCCGAAAATTCGATATTTTGGGGTCCCAGAAGCGATCTGTACATGCCTACTCCGTGTTAGAGTATTTTCAAAATACAGGCCAATAACATACTGAAAATCGATCCTTTAGGTGCTCAAACATCGATATGTGCATGCATCTTCTGTACCCATTTATATCTCAAATTCTGGCCCTAAACACCCGAAAATTCGATATTTTGGGGTCCTAGAAGCGATCTGTACATGCCTACTCAGTGTTAGAGTATTTTCAAAATTCAGGCCCAAAACATGCTCAAAATCGATATTTTTGGTGCCCAAAGTCAATATGTGTATGCATCTTCTGTACCCGTTTATATCTCAAATTCAGGCTCAAAACACCCGAAAATTTAATATTTTGGGGTCCCAGAAGCGATCTGTACATGCCTACTCAGTGGTAGAATGTTTTCAAAATATAGGCTCAAAACATGCTCAAAATCGATATTTTAGGTGCCAAAAAGTCGATATCTCAAATTCAGTCCCAAAACACCCGAAAATTCGATATTTAGGTGTTCCAGAAGCGATCTGTACATGCCTACTCCGTGTTAGAGTATTTTCAAAATACAGGCCTAAAAGGGGCTGAAAATCGATAATTTAGATGCCCAAAGGCAATATGTGCATGTATCTTCTGTACCCGTTAATATCTCAAATTCAGGCTCAAAACACCCAAAAATTCAATATTTTGGGGTCCCTGAAGCAATCTGTACATGCCTACTCAGTGCTAGAATATTTTCAAAATATAGGCAAAAAACACGCTAAAAATCGATATTTTAGGTGCCAAAAAGCCGATATCTCAAATTCAGTCCCAAAACACCCGAAACTTCGATATTTAGGGGTCCCAGAAGCGATCAGTACATGCCTACTCCGTATTAGAGTATTTTCAAAATACATGCCAATAAAATACTGAAAATCGATCTTTTAGGTGCCCAAAAGTCGATATGTGCATGCATCTTCAGTACCCGTTTATATCTCAAATTCAGGCTCAAAACACCCGAAAATTCGATATTTTGAGGTCCCAGAAGCGATCTGTACATGCCTACTCCGTGTTAGAGTATTTTCAAAATACAGGCCCAAAACATGCTGAAAATCGATATTTTAGGTGCGTAAAGGCGATATCTCAAATTCAGGCCCAAAACACCCGAAAATTCGATATTTAGGGGTCCCAGAAACGATCTGTACATGCCTACTCCGTGTTAGAGTATTTTCAAAATACAGGCCCAAAACATGCTGAAAATCGATAATATAGATGCCCAAAAGTCAATATGTGAATGTATCTTCTGTACCCGTTTATATCTCAAATTCAGGCTCAAAACACCCGAAAATTCAATATTTTGGGGTCCCAGAAGCAATCTGTACATGCCTACTAAGTGCTAGAATATTTTCAAAATATAGGCTAAAAACATGCTAAAAATCGATATTTTAGGTGCCAAAAAGTCGATATCTCAAATTCAGTCCCAAAACACCCGAAACTTCGATATTTAGGGGTCCCGGAAGCGATCAGTACATGCCTACTCCGTGTTAGAGTATTTTCAAAATACAGGCCAAAAACATACTGAAAATCGATCTTTTAGGTGCCCAAAAGTCGATATGTGCATGCATCTTCTGTACCCGTTTATATCTCAAATTCTGGCCCTAAACACCCGAAAATTCGATATTTTGGGGTCCCAGAAGCGATCTGTACATGCCTACTCCGTGTTAGAGTATTTTCAAAATTCAGGCCCAAAACATGCTGAAAATCGAAATTTTTGGTGCCCAAAATCAATATGTGTATGCATCTTCTATACTCATTTATATCTCAAATTCAGGCTCAAAACACCCGAAAATTCGATATTTTGGGGTCCCAGAAGCGATCTGTACATGCCTACTCAGTGCTAGATAGTTTTCAAAATATATAGGCTCAAAACATGCCCAAAATCGATATTTTAGGTGCCCAAAAGTCGATATGTGCATGCATCTTCTATACCCGTTTATATCTCAAATTTAGGCTCAAAACACCCGAAAATTTGATATTTTGGGGTCCCAGAAGCGATCTGTACATGCCTACTCCGTGTTAGAGTATTTACAAAATACAGGCCCAAAACATGCTCAAAATCGATGTTTTAGGTGCCCAAAAATCGATATGTGCATGCATCTTCAGTACCCGTTTATAACTAAAATTCAGGCTCAAAACACCCGAAAATTCGATATTTTGGGTTTCCCAAAAGCGATCTGTACGTGCCTACTCCGTGTTAGAGTATTTTAAAAATACAGGCCCAAAACATGCTGAAAATCGATATTTTTTGTGCCCAAAGTCAATATGTGCATGTATCTTCTGTACCCGTTTATATCTTAAATTCGGGCTCAAAACACCCAAATATTCGATATTTAGGGGTCCCAGAAGCGATCTGTACATGCCTACTCCGTGTTAGAGTATTTTCAAAATACAGGCCCAAAACATGCTCAATATCGATGATTTAGGTGCCAAAAAGTCGATATGTGCATGCATCTTCAGTACCCGTTTATATCTCAAATTCAGGCTCAAAACACCCGAAAATTCGATATTTTGGGGCCCCAGAAGCGATCTGTACATGCCTACTCCGTGTTAGAGTATTTTCAAAATACAGGCCAAAAACATACTGAAAATCGATCTTTTAGGTGCTCAAACGTCGATATGTGCATGCATCTTCTGTAGCCGTTTATATCTCAAATTCTCTCCCTAAACACCCGATAATTCGATATTTTGGGGTCCCAGAAGCGATCTGTACATGCCTACTCCGTGTTAGAGTATTTTCAAAATTCAGGCCCAGAACATGCTGAAAATCGATATTTTTGGTGCCCAAAGTCAATATGTGTATGCACCTTCTGTACCCGTTTATATCTCAAATTCAGGCTCAAAACACCCGAAAATTTAATATTTTGGGGTCCCAGAAGCGATCTGTACATGCCTACTCAGTGCTAGAATGTTTTCAAAATATAGGCTCAAAACATGCTCAAAATCGATATTTTAGGTGCCAAAAAGTCGATATCTCAAATTCAGTCCCAAAACACCCGAAAATTCGATATTAAGGGGTTCCAGAAGCGATCTGTACATGCCTACTCCGTGTTAGAGTATTTTCAAAATACAGGCCTAAAAGATGCTGAAAATCGATAATTTAGATGCCCAAAGTCAATCTGTGCATGTATCTTCTGTACCCGTTTATATCTCAAATTCAGGCTCAAAGCACCCGAAAATTCAATATTTTGGGGTCCCAAAAGCAATCTGTACATGACTACTCAGTGCTAGAATATTTTCAAAATATAGGCTAAAAACATGCTAAAAATCGATATTTTAGGTGCCAAAAAGTCGATATCTCAAATTCAGTCCCAAAACACCCGAAACTTCGATATTTAGGGGTCCCAAAAGCGATCAGTACATGCCTACTCCGTATTAGAGTATTTTCAAAATACAGGCCAAAAAAATACTGAAAATCGATCTTTTAGGTGCCCAAAAGTCGATATGTGCATGCATCTTCAGTACCCGTTTATATCTCAAATTCAGGCTCAAAACACCCGAAAATTCGATATTTTGGGGTCCCAGAAGCGATCTGTACATGCCTACTCCGTGTTAGAGTATTTTCAAAATGCAGGCCCAAAACATGCTGAAAATCGATATTTTAGGTGCGTAAAGGCGATATCTCAAATTCAGGCCCAAAACACCCGAAAATTCGATATTTAGGGGTCCCAGAAACGATCTGTACATGCCTACTCAGTGCTAGAATGTTTTCAAAATATAGGCTCAAAACATGCTCAAAATCGATATTTTAGGTGCCCAAAAGTCGATATGTGCATGCATCTTCTGTACTCGTTTATATCTCAAATTCAAGCTCAAAACACCCGAAAATTCGATATTTAGGGGTCCCAGAAGCGATCTGTACAAGCCTACTCAGTGCTAGAATATTTTCAAAATATAGGCTCAAAACATGCTAAAAATCGATATTTTAGGTGCGTAAAGGCGACATCTTAAATTCAGGCACAAAACACTCGAAAATTCGATATTTTGGGGTCCCAAAAGCGATATGTACATGCCTACTCCGTGTTAGAGTATTTTCAAAATACAGGCCCAAAACATGCTGAAAATCGATAATATAGATGCCCAAAAGTCAATATGTGAATGTATCTTCTGTACCCGTTTATATCTCAAATTCAGGCTCAAAACACCCGAAAATTCAATATTTTGGGGTCCCAGAAGCAATCTGTACATGCCTACTCAGTGCTAGAATATTTTCAAAATATAGGCTAAAAACATGCTAAAAATCGATATTTTAGGTGCCAAAAAGTCGATATCTCAAATTCAGTCCCAAAACACCCGAAACTTCGATATTTAGGGGTCCCAGAAGCGATCAGTACATGCCTACTCCGTGTTAGAGTATTTTCAAAATACAGGCCATAAACATACTGAAAATCGATCTTTTAGGTGCCCAAAAGTCGATTTGTGCATGCATCTTCTGTAGCCGTTTATATCTCAAATTCTGGCCCTAAACCCCCGAAAATTTGATATTTTGGGGTCCCATAAGCGATCTGTACATGCCTACTCCGTGTTAGAGTATTTTCAAAATTCAGGCCCAAAACATGCTGAAATTCGAAATTTTTGGTGCCCAAAGTCAATATGTGTATGCATCTTCTATACTCATTTATATCTCAAATTCAGGCTCAAAACACCCGAAAATTTGATATTTTGGGGTCCCAGAAGCGATCTGTACATGCCTACTCAGTGCTAGATAGTTTTCAAAATATATAGGCTCAAAACATGCTCAAAATCGATATTTTAGGTGCCCAAAAGTCGATATGTGCATGCATCTTCTGTACTCGTTTATATCTCAAATTTAGGCTCAAAACACCCGAAAATTTGATATTTTGGGGTCCCATAAGCGATCTGTACATGCCTACTCCGTGTTAGAGTATTTTCTAAATATAGGCTCAAAACATGCTAAAAATCGATATTTTATGTTCGTAAAGGCGATATCTCAAATTCAGGCCCAAAACACCCGAAAATTCGATATTTAGGGGTCCCAAAAGCAATCTGTACATGCCTACTCCGTGTTAGAGTATTTTCAAAGTACAGCCCAAAAACATACTGAAAATCGATCTTTTAGGTGCCCAAAAGTCGATAAGTGCATGCATCTTCTGTACCCGTTTATATCTCAAATACTGGCCCTAAACCCCCGAAAATTCGATATTTTGGGGTCCCAGAAGCGATCTGTACGTGCCTACTCCGTGCTAGAGTATTTTCAAAATACAGGCCCAAAACATGCTGAAAATCGATATTTTTGGTGCCCAAAGTCAATATGTGCATGTATCTTCTGTACCCGTTTATATCATAAATTCGGGCTCAAAACACCCGAATATTCGATATTTAGGGGTCCCAGAAGCGATCTGTACATGCCTACTCCGTGTTAAAGTATTTTCAAAATACAGGCCCAAAACATGCTCAAAATCGATGATTTAGGTGCCAAAAAGTCGATATGTGCATGCATCTTCAGTACCCGTTTATATCTCAAATTCAGGCTCAAAACACCCGAAAATTCGATATTTTGGGGTCCCAGAAGCGATCTGTACATGCCTACTCCGTGTTAGAGTATTTTCAAAATACAGGCCAAAAACATACTGAAAATCGATCTTTTAGGTGCTCAAACGTCGATATGTGCATGCATCTTCTGTACCCGTTTATATCTCAAATTCTGGCCCTAAACACCCGAAAATTCGATATTTTGCGGTCCCAGAAGCGATCTGTACATGCCTACTCCGTGTTAGAGTATTTTCAAAATTAAGGCCCAAAACATGTTGAAAATCGATATTTTTGGTGCCCAAAGTCAATATGTGTATGCATCTTCTGTACCCGTTTATATCTCAAATTCAGGCTCGAAACACCCGAAAATTTATTATTTTGGGCCCAAGTCCCAGAAGCGATCTGTACAAGCCTACTCAGTGCTAGAATGTTTTCAAAATATAGGCTCAAAACATGCTCAAAATCGATATTTTAGGTAACAAAAAGTCAATATCTCAAATTCAGTCCCAAAACACCCGAAAATTCGATATTTAGGGGTCCCAGAAGCGATCTGTACATGCCTACTCCGTGTTAGAGTATTTTCAAAATACAGGCCCAAAACATGCTGAAAATCGATATTTTAGGTGCGTAAAGTCAATATCTCAAATTCAGTCCCAAAACACCCGAAAATTCAATATTTAGGGGTCACAGAAAGGATCTGTACATGCCTACTCCGTGTTACAGTATTTTCAAAATACAGGCCAAAAACATACTGAAAATCGATCTTTTAGGTGCCCAAAAGTCGAAATGTGCATGAATATTCTGTACCCGTTTATATCTCAAATTCTGGCCCTAAACACCCGAAAATTCGATATTTTGGGGATCCAGAAGCGATTTGTACATGCCTACTCAGTGCTAGAATGTTTTCAAAATATAGGCTCAAAACATGCTCAAAATCGATATTTTAGGTGCCCAAAAGTCGATATGTGAATGAATCTTCTCTACTCGTTTATATCTCAAATTCAGGCTCAAAACACCCGAAAATTCGATATTTTGGGGTCCCAGAAGCGATCTGTACATGCCTACTCAGTGCTAGAATATTTTCAAAATATAAGCTAAAAACATGCTAAAAATCGATATTTTATGTGCGTAAAGTCGATATCTCAAATTCAGGCCCAAAACACCCGAAATCTCCATATTATGGGGTCCCAGAAGCGATCTGTACATGCCTACTCCGTGTTATAGTATTTTCAAAGTACAGGCCAAAAACATACTGAAAATCGATCTTTTAAGTGCCCAAAAGTCGATATGTGCATGCATCTTCTGTACCCGTTTATATCTCACATTCTGGCCCTAAACACCCGAAAATTCAATATTTTGGGGTCCCAGAAGCAATCTGTACATGCCTACTCAGTGCTTGAATATTTTCAAAATATAGGCTAAAAACATGCTAAAAATCGATATTTTAGGTGCCAAAAAGTCGATATCTCAAATTAAGGCCCAAAACACCCGAAAATTCGATATTTAGGGGTCCCAGAAGCGATCTGAACATGCCTACTCCGTGTTATAGTATTTTCAAAATACAGGCCAAAAACATACTAAAAATTGATATTTTAGGTGCCCAAAGGTCGATATGTGCATGCATCGTCTGTACCCGTTTACATCTTAAATTCTGGCACTAAACACCCGAAACTTCGATATTTAGGGGTCCCAGAAGCGATCTGTACATGCCTACTCCGTGTTAGAGTATTTTCAAAATGCAGGCCAAAAACATACTGAAAATCGATCTTTTAGGTGCCCAAAAGTCGATATGTGCATGCATCTTCTGTACCCGTTTATATCTCAAATTCTGGCCCTAAACACCCGAAAATTCGATATTTAGGGGTCCCAGAAGCGATCTGTACATGCCTACTCAGTGCTAGAATATTTTCTAAATATAGGCGCAAAACATGCTAAAAATCGATATTTTAGGTGCGCAAATGCGATATCTCAAATTAAGGCCCAAAACACCCGAAAATTCGATATTTAAGGGTCCCAGAAGCGATCTGTACATGCCTAGTCCGTGTTAGAGTATTTTCAAAATTCAGGCCCAAAACATGCTGAAAATCGATATTTTTTTGTGCCCAAAGTCAATATGTTTATGCTTCTTCTATACTCGTTTATATCTCAAATTGAGGCTCAAAACACCCGAAAATTCGATATTTTGGGGTCCCATAAGCGATCTGTACATGCCTACTCAGTGTTAGAATGTTTTCAAAATATAGGCTCAAAACATGCTCAAAATCGATATTTTAGGTGCCCAAAAGTCGATATGTGCATGCATCTTCTGTACCCGTTTATATCTTAAATCTATGCTCAAAACACCCAAAAATTCAATATTTTGGGGTCCCTGAAGCAATCTGTACATGTCTACTCAGTGCTAGAATATTTTCAAAATTCAAGCCCAAAACATGCTGAAAATCGATATTTTTGGTGCACAAAGTCAATATGTGTATGCATCTTCTATACTCGTTTATATCTCAAATTCAGGCTCAAAACACCCGAAAATTCGATATTTTGGGGTCCCAGAAGCGATCTGTACATGCCTACTCAGTGCTAGAGTACTTTCAAAATACATGCTCAAAAAATGCTGAAAATCGATATTTTAGATGCCCAAAGTCAATATGTGCATGTATCTTCTGTACCCGTTTATATCTCAAATTCAGGCTCAAAACACCCGAAAATTCAATATTTTGGGGTCCCAGAAGCAATCTGTACTTGCCTACTCAGTGCTAGAATATTTTCAAAATATAGGCTAAACACATGCTAAAAATGGATCTTTTAGGGGCCAAAAAGTCGATATCTCAAATTCAGTCCCAACACACCCGAAAATTCGATATTTAGGGGTCCCAGAAGCGATCTGTACATGCCTACTCCGTGTTAGAGTATTTTCAAAATACAGGCCAAAAACATACTGAAAATCGATCTTTTAGGTGCCCAAAAGTCGATATGTGCATGAATCTTCTGTACCCGTTTATATCTCAAATTCTGGCCCTAAACATCCGAAAATTTAATATTTTGGGGTCCCAGAAGCAATCTGTACATGCCTACTCAGTGCTAGAATATTTTCAAAATATTGGCTAAAAACATGCTAAAAATCGATATTTTAGGTGCCAAAAGGTCGATATCTCAAATTAAGGCACAAAACACCCGAAAATTCGATATTTAGGGGTCCCAGAAGCGATCTGTACGTGCCTATTCCGTGTAAGAGTATTTTCAAAATACAGGCCCAAAACATGCTCAAAATCGATGTTTTAGGTGCCAAAAAGTCGATATGTGCATGCATCTTCAGTACCCGTTTATATCTCAAATTCAGGCTCAAAACACCCGAAAATTCTTTATTTTTGGGTCCCAGAAGCGATCTGTACATGCCTACTCAGTGCTAGAATGTTTTCAAAATATAGGCTCAAAACATGCTCAAAATCGATATTTTAGGTGCCCAAAAGTCGATATGTGCATGCACCTTCTGTACTCGTTTATATCTCAAATTCAGGCTCAAAACACCCGAAAATTCGATATTTTGGGGTCCCAGAAGCAATCTGTACATGCCTACTCAGTGCTAGAATATTTTCAAAATATAGGCTAAAAACAAGCTAAAAATCGATATTTTAGGTGCCAAAAAGTCGATATCTTAAATTCAGTCCCAAAACACCCGAAAATTCAATATTTAGGGGTCACAGAAAGGATCTGTACATGCCTACTCCGTGTTACAGTATTTTCAAAATACAGGCAAAAAACATACTGAAAATCGATCTTTTAGGTGCCCAAAAGTCGAAATGTGCATGAATATTCTGTACCCGTTTATATCTCAAATTCTGGCCCTAAACACCCGAAAATTCGATATTTTGGGGATCCAGAAGCGATTTGTACATGCCTACTCAGTGCTAGAATGTTTTCAAAATATAGGCTCAAAACATGCTCAAAATCGATATTTTAGGTGCCCAAAAGTCGATATGTGAATGAATCTTCTCTACTCGTTTATATCTCAAATTCAGGCTCAAAACACCCGAAAATTCGATATTTTGGGGTCCCAGAAGCGATCTGTACATACCTACTCAGTGCTAGAATATTTTCAAAATATAAGGTAAAAACATGCTAAAAATCGATATTTTATGTGCGTAAAGTCGATATCTCAAATTCAGGCCCAAAACACCCGAAAATTCGATATTATGGGGTCCCAGAAGCGATCTGTACATGCCTACTCTGTGTTATAGTATTTTCAAAGTACAGGCCAAAAACATACTGAAAATCGATCTTTTAAGTGCCCAAAAGTCGATATGTGCATGCATCTTCTGTACCCGTTTATATCTCAAATTCTGGCCCTAAACACCCGAAAATTCAATATTTTGGGGTCCCAGAAGCAATCTGTACATGCCAACTCAGTGCTAGAATATTTTCAAAATATAGGCTAAAAACATGCTAAAAATCGATATTTTAGGTGCCAAAAAGTCGATATCTCAAATTTAGGCCCAAAACACCCGAAAATTCGATATTTAGGGGTCCCAGAAGCGATCTGAACATGCCTACTCCGTGTTAAAGTATTTTCAAAATACAGGCCAAAAACATACTAAAAATCGATATTTTAGGTGCCCAAAGGTCGATATGTGCATGCATCGTCTGTACCCGTTTACATCTTAAATTCTGGCACTAAACACCCGAAACTTCGATATTTAGGGGTCCCAGAAGCGATCTGTACATGCCTACTCGGTGTTAGAGTATTTTCAAAATGCAGGCCAAAAACATACTGAAAATCGATCTTTTAGGTGCCCAAAAGTCGATATGTGCATGCATCTTCTGTACCCGTTTATATCTCAAATTCTGGCCCTAAACACCCGAAAATTCGATATTTAGGGGTCCCAGAAGCGATCTGTACATGCCTACTCAGTGCTAGAATGTTTTCAAAATATAGGCTCAAAACATGCTCAAAATCGATATTTTAGGTGCCCAAAAGTCGATATGTGCATGCATCTTCTGTACCCGTTTATATCTTAAATTCAGGCTCAAAACACCCAAAAATTCAATATTTTGGGGTCCCAGAAGCAATCTGTACATGCCTACTCAGTGCTAGAATATTTTCAAAATTCAAGCCCAAAACATGCTGAAAATCGATATTTTTGGTGCACAAAGTCAATATGTGTATGCATCTTCTATACTCGTTTATATCTCAAATTCAGGCTCAAAACACCCGAAAATTCGATATTTTGGGGTCCCAGAAGCGATCTGTACATGCCTACTCAGTGCTAGAATGTTTTCAAAATATAGGCTCAAAACATGCTCAAAATCGATATTTTAGGTGCCCAAAAGTCGATATGTGTATGCATCTTCTTTACTCGTTTATATCTCAAATTCAGGCTCAAAACACCCGAAAATTCGATATTTTGGGGTCCCAGAAGCAATCTTTACATGCCTACTCAGTGCTAGAATATTTTCAAAATATAGGCTCAAAACATGCTAAAAATCGATATTTTAGGTGCCAAAAAGTCGATATCTCAAATTAAGGCCCAAAACACCCGGAAATTCGATATTTAAGGGTCCCAGAAGCGATCTTTACATGCCTACTCCGTGTTAGAGTATATTCAAAATACAGGCCCAAAACATGCTTAAAATCGATGTTTTAGGTGCCAAAAAGTCGATATCTCAAATTCACGCTCAAAACACCCGAAAATTCGATATTTTGGGGTCCCAGAAGCAATCTGTACATGCCTACTCCGTGTTATAGTATTTTCAAAGTACAAACCAAAAACATACTGAAAATCGATCATTTAGGTGCCCAAAAGTCGATAAGTGCATGCATATTCTGTACCCGTTTATATCTTAAATTCGGGCTCAAAACACCCGAAAATTCGTTATTTTGAGGTCCAAGAAGCGATCTGTACATGCCTACTCCGTGTTAGAGTATTTTCAAAATACAGGCCCAAAACATGCTCAAAATCGATGTTTTAGGTGCCAAAAAGTCGATATGTGCATGCATCTTCAGTACCCGTTTATATCTCAAATTCTGGCTCAAAATACCCGAAAATTTGATATTTTGGGGTCCCAGAAGCGATCTGTACATGCCTACTCCGTGTTAGAGTATTTTCAAAATACAGGCCAAAAACATACTGAAAATCGATCCTTTAGGTGCTCAAACGTCGATATGTGCATGCATCTTCTGTACCCATTTATATCTCAAATTCTGGCCCTAAACACCCGAAAATTCGATATTTTGGGGTCCTAGAAGCGATCTGTACATGCCTACTCCGTGTTAGAGTATTTTCAAAATTCAGGCCCAAAACATGCTGAAAATCGATATTTTTGGTGCCCAAAGTCAATATGTGTATGCATCTTCTGTACCCGTTTATATCTCAAATTCAGGCTCAAAACACCCGAAAATTTAATATTTTGGGGTCCCAGAAGCGATCTGTACATGCCTACTCAGTGGTAGAATGTTTTCAAAATATAGGCTCAAAACATGCTCAAAATCGATATTTTAGGTGCCAAAAAGTCGATATCTCAAATTCAGTCCCAAAACACCCGAAAATTCGATATTTAGGGGTTCCAGAAGCTATCTGTACATGCCTACTCCGTGTTAGAGTATTTTCAAAATACAGGCCTAAAAGGGGCTGAAAATCGATAATTTAGATGCCCAAAGTCAATATGTGCATGTATCTTCTGTACCCGTTAATATCTCAAATTCAGGCTCAAAACACCCAAAAATTCAATATTTTGGGGTCCCTGAAGCAATCTGTACATGCCTACTCATTGCTAGAATATTTTCAAAATATAGGCAAAAAACACGCTAAAAATCGATATTTTAGGTGCCAAAAAGTCGATATCTCAAATTCAGTCCCAAAACACCCGAAACTTCGATATTTAGGGGTCCCAGAAGCGATCAGTACATGCCTACTCCGTATTAGAGTATTTTCAAAATACAGGCCAATAAAATACTGAAAATCGATCTTTTAGGTGCCCAAAAGTCGATATGTGCATGCATCTTCAGTACCCGTTTATATCTCAAATTCTGGCTCAAAACACCCGAAAATTCGATATTTTGAGGTCCCAGAAGCGATCTGTACATGCCTACTCCGTGTTAGAGTATTTTCAAAATACAGGCCCAAAACATGCTGAAAATCGATATTTTAGGTGCGTAAAGGCGATATCTCAAATTCAGGCCCAAAACACCCGAAAATTCGATATTTAGGGGTCCCAGAAACGATCTGTACATGCCTACTCCGTGTTAGAGTATTTTCAAAATACAGGCCCAAAACATGCTGAAAATCGATAATATAGATGCCCAAAAGTCAATATGTGAATGTATCTTCTGTACCCGTTTATATCTCAAATTCAGGCTCAAAACACCCGAATATTCGATATTTAGGGGTCCCAGAAGCGATCTGTACATGCCTAATCCGTGTTAGAGTATTTTCAAAATACAGGCCCAAAACATGCTCAAAATCGATGATTTAGGTGCCAAAAAGTCGATATGTGCATGCATCTTCAGTACCCGTTTATATCTCAAATTCAGGCTCAAAACACCCGAAAATTCGATATTTTGGGGTCCCAGAAGCGATCTGTACATGCCTACTCCGTGTTAGAGTATTTTCAAAATACAGGCCAAAAACATACTGAAAATCGATCTTTTAGGTGCTCAAACGTCGATATGTACATGCATCTTCTGTACCCGTTTATATCTCAAATTCTGGCCCTAAACACCCGAAAATTCGATATTTTGGGGTCCCAGAAGCGATCTGTACATGCCTACTCCATGTTAGAGTATTTTCAAAATTCAGGCCCAAAACATGCTGAAATCGATATTTTTGGTGCCCAAAGTCAATATGTGTATGCATCTTCTGTACCCGTTTATATCTCAAATTCAGGCTCAAAACACCCGAAATTTTAATATTTTGGGGTCCCAGAAGCGATCTGTACATGCCTACTCAGTGCTAGAATGTTTTCAAAATATAGGCTCAAAACATGCTCAAAATCGATATTTTAGGTGCCAAAAAGTCGATATCTCAAATTCAGTCCCAAAACACCCGAAAATTCGATATTAAGGGGTTCCAGAAGCGATCTGTACATGCCTACTCCGTGTTAGAGTATTTTCAAAATACAGGCCTAAAAGATGCTGAAAATCGATAATTTAGATGCCCAAAGTCAATCTGTGCATGTATCTTCTGTACCCGTTTATATCTCAAATTCAGGCTCAAAGCACCCGAAAATTCAATATTTTGGGGTCCCAAAAGCAATCTGTACATGACTACTCAGTGCTAGAATATTTTCAAAATATAGGCTAAAAACATGCTAAAAATCGATATTTTAGGTGCCAAAAAGTCGATATCTCAAATTCAGTCCCAAAACACCCGAAACTTCGATATTTAGGGGTCCCAAAAGCGATCAGTACATGCCTACTCCGTATTAGAGTATTTTCAAAATACAGGCCAAAAAAATACTGAAAATCGATCTTTTAGGTGCCCAACAGTCGATATGTGCATGCATCTTCAGTACCCGTTTATATCTCAAATTCAGGCTCAAAACACCCGAAAATTCAATATTTTGGGGTCCCAGAAGCGATCTGTACATGCCTACTCCGTGTTAGAGTATTTTCAAAATACAGGCCAATAACATACTGAAAATCGATCCTTTAGGTGCTCAAACATCGATATGTGCATGCATCTTCTGTACCCATTTATATCTCAAATTCTGGCCCTAAACACCCGAAAATTCGATATTTTGGGGTCCTAGAAGCGATCTGTACATGCCTACTCAGTGTTAGAGTATTTTCAAAATTCAGGCCCAAAACATGCTCAAAATCGATATTTTTGGTGCCCAAAGTCAATATGTGTATGCATCTTCTGTACCCGTTTATATCTCAAATTCAGGCTCAAAACACCCGAAAATTTAATATTTTGGGGTCCCAGAAGCGATCTGTACATGCCTACTCAGTGGTAGAATGTTTTCAAAATATAGGCTCAAAACATGCTCAAAATCGATATTTTAGGTGCCAAAAAGTCGATATCTCAAATTCAGTCCCAAAACACCCGAAAATTCGATATTTAGGTGTTCCAGAAGCGATCTGTACATGCCTACTCCGTGTTAGAGTATTTTCAAAATACAGGCCTAAAAGGGGCTGAAAATCGATAATTTAGATGCCCAAAGGCAATATGTGCATGTATCTTCTGTACCCGTTAATATCTCAAATTCAGGCTCAAAACACCCAAAAATTCAATATTTTGGGGTCCCTGAAGCAATCTGTACATGCCTACTCAGTGCTAGAATATTTTCAAAATATAGGCAAAAAACACGCTAAAAATCGATATTTTAGGTGCCAAAAAGCCGATATCTCAAATTCAGTCCCAAAACACCCGAAACTTCGATATTTAGGGGTCCCAGAAGCGATCAGTACATGCCTACTCCGTATTAGAGTATTTTCAAAATACATGCCAATAAAATACTGAAAATCGATCTTTTAGGTGCCCAAAAGTCGATATGTGCATGCATCTTCAGTACCCGTTTATATCTCAAATTCAGGCTCAAAACACCCGAAAATTCGATATTTTGAGGTCCCAGAAGCGATCTGTACATGCCTACTCCGTGTTAGAGTATTTTCAAAATACAGGCCCAAAACATGCTGAAAATCGATATTTTAGGTGCGTAAAGGCGATATCTCAAATTCAGGCCCAAAACACCCGAAAATTCGATATTTAGGGGTCCCAGAAACGATCTGTACATGCCTACTCCGTGTTAGAGTATTTTCAAAATACAGGCCCAAAACATGCTGAAAATCGATAATATAGATGCCCAAAAGTCAATATGTGAATGTATCTTCTGTACCCGTTTATATCTCAAATTCAGGCTCAAAACACCCGAAAATTCAATATTTTGGGGTCCCAGAAGCAATCTGTACATGCCTACTAAGTGCTAGAATATTTTCAAAATATAGGCTAAAAACATGCTAAAAATCGATATTTTAGGTGCCAAAAAGTCGATATCTCAAATTCAGTCCCAAAACACCCGAAACTTCGATATTTAGGGGTCCCGGAAGCGATCAGTACATGCCTACTCCGTGTTAGAGTATTTTCAAAATACAGGCCAAAAACATACTGAAAATCGATCTTTTAGGTGCCCAAAAGTCGATATGTGCATGCATCTTCTGTACCCGTTTATATCTCAAATTCTGGCCCTAAACACCCGAAAATTCGATATTTTGGGGTCCCAGAAGCGATCTGTACATGCCTACTCCGTGTTAGAGTATTTTCAAAATTCAGGCCCAAAACATGCTGAAAATCGAAATTTTTGGTGCCCAAAATCAATATGTGTATGCATCTTCTATACTCATTTATATCTCAAATTCAGGCTCAAAACACCCGAAAATTCGATATTTTGGGGTCCCAGAAGCGATCTGTACATGCCTACTCAGTGCTAGATAGTTTTCAAAATATATAGGCTCAAAACATGCCCAAAATCGATATTTTAGGTGCCCAAAAGTCGATATGTGCATGCATCTTCTATACCCGTTTATATCTCAAATTTAGGCTCAAAACACCCGAAAATTTGATATTTTGGGGTCCCAGAAGCGATCTGTACATGCCTACTCCGTGTTAGAGTATTTACAAAATACAGGCCCAAAACATGCTCAAAATCGATGTTTTAGGTGCCCAAAAATCGATATGTGCATGCATCTTCAGTACCCGTTTATAACTAAAATTCAGGCTCAAAACACCCGAAAATTCGATATTTTGGGTTTCCCAAAAGCGATCTGTACGTGCCTACTCCGTGTTAGAGTATTTTAAAAATACAGGCCCAAAACATGCTGAAAATCGATATTTTTTGTGCCCAAAGTCAATATGTGCATGTATCTTCTGTACCCGTTTATATCTTAAATTCGGGCTCAAAACACCCAAATATTCGATATTTAGGGGTCCCAGAAGCGATCTGTACATGCCTACTCCGTGTTAGAGTATTTTCAAAATACAGGCCCAAAACATGCTCAATATCGATGATTTAGGTGCCAAAAAGTCGATATGTGCATGCATCTTCAGTACCCGTTTATATCTCAAATTCAGGCTCAAAACACCCGAAAATTCGATATTTTGGGGCCCCAGAAGCGATCTGTACATGCCTACTCCGTGTTAGAGTATTTTCAAAATACAGGCCAAAAACATACTGAAAATCGATCTTTTAGGTGCTCAAACGTCGATATGTGCATGCATCTTCTGTACCCGTTTATATCTCAAATTCTCTCCCTAAACACCCGATAATTCGATATTTTGGGGTCCCAGAAGCGATCTGTACATGCCTACTCCGTGTTAGAGTATTTTCAAAATTCAGGCCCAGAACATGCTGAAAATCGATATTTTTGGTGCCCAAAGTCAATATGTGTATGCACCTTCTGTACCCGTTTATATCTCAAATTCAGGCTCAAAACACCCGAAAATTTAATATTTTGGGGTCCCAGAAGCGATCTGTACATGCCTACTCAGTGCTAGAATGTTTTCAAAATATAGGCTCAAAACATGCTCAAAATCGATATTTTAGGTGCCAAAAAGTCGATATCTCAAATTCAGTCCCAAAACACCCGAAAATTCGATATTAAGGGGTTCCAGAAGCGATCTGTACATGCCTACTCCGTGTTAGAGTATTTTCAAAATACAGGCCTAAAAGATGCTGAAAATCGATAATTTAGATGCCCAAAGTCAATCTGTGCATGTATCTTCTGTACCCGTTTATATCTCAAATTCAGGCTCAAAGCACCCGAAAATTCAATATTTTGGGGTCCCAAAAGCAATCTGTACATGACTACTCAGTGCTAGAATATTTTCAAAATATAGGCTAAAAACATGCTAAAAATCGATATTTTAGGTGCCAAAAAGTCGATATCTCAAATTCAGTCCCAAAACACCCGAAACTTCGATATTTAGGGGTCCCAAAAGCGATCAGTACATGCCTACTCCGTATTAGAGTATTTTCAAAATACAGGCCAAAAAAATACTGAAAATCGATCTTTTAGGTGCCCAAAAGTCGATATGTGCATGCATCTTCAGTACCCGTTTATATCTCAAATTCAGGCTCAAAACACCCGAAAATTCGATATTTTGGGGTCCCAGAAGCGATCTGTACATGCCTACTCCGTGTTAGAGTATTTTCAAAATGCAGGCCCAAAACATGCTGAAAATCGATATTTTAGGTGCGTAAAGGCGATATCTCAAATTCAGGCCCAAAACACCCGAAAATTCGATATTTAGGGGTCCCAGAAACGATCTGTACATGCCTACTCAGTGCTAGAATGTTTTCAAAATATAGGCTCAAAACATGCTCAAAATCGATATTTTAGGTGCCCAAAAGTCGATATGTGCATGCATCTTCTGTACTCGTTTATATCTCAAATTCAAGCTCAAAACACCCGAAAATTCGATATTTAGGGGTCCCAGAAGCGATCTGTACAAGCCTACTCAGTGCTAGAATATTTTCAAAATATAGGCTCAAAACATGCTAAAAATCGATATTTTAGGTGCGTAAAGGCGACATCTTAAATTCAGGCACAAAACACTCGAAAATTCGATATTTTGGGGTCCCAAAAGCGATATGTACATGCCTACTCCGTGTTAGAGTATTTTCAAAATACAGGCCCAAAACATGCTGAAAATCGATAATATAGATGCCCAAAAGTCAATATGTGAATGTATCTTCTGTACCCGTTTATATCTCAAATTCAGGCTCAAAACACCCGAAAATTCAATATTTTGGGGTCCCAGAAGCAATCTGTACATGCCTACTCAGTGCTAGAATATTTTCAAAATATAGGCTAAAAACATGCTAAAAATCGATATTTTAGGTGCCAAAAAGTCGATATCTCAAATTCAGTCCCAAAACACCCGAAACTTCGATATTTAGGGGTCCCAGAAGCGATCAGTACATGCCTACTCCGTGTTAGAGTATTTTCAAAATACAGGCCAAAAACATACTGAAAATCGATCTTTTAGGTGCCCAAAAGTCGATTTGTGCATGCATCTTCTGTAGCCGTTTATATCTCAAATTCTGGCCCTAAACCCCCGAAAATTTGATATTTTGGGGTCCCATAAGCGATCTGTACATGCCTACTCCGTGTTAGAGTATTTTCAAAATTCAGGCCCAAAACATGCTGAAATTCGAAATTTTTGGTGCCCAAAGTCAATATGTGTATGCATCTTCTATACTCATTTATATCTCAAATTCAGGCTCAAAACACCCGAAAATTTGATATTTTGGGGTCCCAGAAGCGATCTGTACATGCCTACTCAGTGCTAGATAGTTTTCAAAATATATAGGCTCAAAACATGCTCAAAATCGATATTTTAGGTGCCCAAAAGTCGATATGTGCATGCATCTTCTGTACTCGTTTATATCTCAAATTTAGGCTCAAAACACCCGAAAATTTGATATTTTGGGGTCCCATAAGCGATCTGTACATGCCTACTCCGTGTTAGAGTATTTTCTAAATATAGGCTCAAAACATGCTAAAAATCGATATTTTATGTTCGTAAAGGCGATATCTCAAATTCAGGCCCAAAACACCCGAAAATTCGATATTTAGGGGTCCCAAAAGCAATCTGTACATGCCTACTCCGTGTTAGAGTATTTTCAAAGTACAGCCCAAAAACATACTGAAAATCGATCTTTTAGGTGCCCAAAAGTCGATAAGTGCATGCATCTTCTGTACCCGTTTATATCTCAAATACTGGCCCTAAACCCCCGAAAATTCGATATTTTGGGGTCCCAGAAGCGATCTGTACGTGCCTACTCCGTGCTAGAGTATTTTCAAAATACAGGCCCAAAACATGCTGAAAATCGATATTTTTGGTGCCCAAAGTCAATATGTGCATGTATCTTCTGTACCCGTTTATATCATAAATTCGGGCTCAAAACACCCGAATATTCGATATTTAGGGGTCCCAGAAGCGATCTGTACATGCCTACTCCGTGTTAAAGTATTTTCAAAATACAGGCCCAAAACATGCTCAAAATCGATGATTTAGGTGCCAAAAAGTCGATATGTGCATGCATCTTCAGTACCCGTTTATATCTCAAATTCAGGCTCAAAACACCCGAAAATTCGATATTTTGGGGTCCCAGAAGCGATCTGTACATGCCTACTCCGTGTTAGAGTATTTTCAAAATACAGGCCAAAAACATACTGAAAATCGATCTTTTAGGTGCTCAAACGTCGATATGTGCATGCATCTTCTGTACCCGTTTATATCTCAAATTCTGGCCCTAAACACCCGAAAATTCGATATTTTGCGGTCCCAGAAGCGATCTGTACATGCCTACTCCGTGTTAGAGTATTTTCAAAATTAAGGCCCAAAACATGTTGAAAATCGATATTTTTGGTGCCCAAAGTCAATATGTGTATGCATCTTCTGTACCCGTTTATATCTCAAATTCAGGCTCGAAACACCCGAAAATTTATTATTTTGGGCCCAAGTCCCAGAAGCGATCTGTACAAGCCTACTCAGTGCTAGAATGTTTTCAAAATATAGGCTCAAAACATGCTCAAAATCGATATTTTAGGTAACAAAAAGTCAATATCTCAAATTCAGTCCCAAAACACCCGAAAATTCGATATTTAGGGGTCCCAGAAGCGATCTGTACATGCCTACTCCGTGTTAGAGTATTTTCAAAATACAGGCCCAAAACATGCTGAAAATCGATATTTTAGGTGCGTAAAGTCAATATCTCAAATTCAGTCCCAAAACACCCGAAAATTCAATATTTAGGGGTCACAGAAAGGATCTGTACATGCCTACTCCGTGTTACAGTATTTTCAAAATACAGGCCAAAAACATACTGAAAATCGATCTTTTAGGTGCCCAAAAGTCGAAATGTGCATGAATATTCTGTACCCGTTTATATCTCAAATTCTGGCCCTAAACACCCGAAAATTCGATATTTTGGGGATCCAGAAGCGATTTGTACATGCCTACTCAGTGCTAGAATGTTTTCAAAATATAGGCTCAAAACATGCTCAAAATCGATATTTTAGGTGCCCAAAAGTCGATATGTGAATGAATCTTCTCTACTCGTTTATATCTCAAATTCAGGCTCAAAACACCCGAAAATTCGATATTTTGGGGTCCCAGAAGCGATCTGTACATGCCTACTCAGTGCTAGAATATTTTCAAAATATAAGCTAAAAACATGCTAAAAATCGATATTTTATGTGCGTAAAGTCGATATCTCAAATTCAGGCCCAAAACACCCGAAATCTCCATATTATGGGGTCCCAGAAGCGATCTGTACATGCCTACTCCGTGTTATAGTATTTTCAAAGTACAGGCCAAAAACATACTGAAAATCGATCTTTTAAGTGCCCAAAAGTCGATATGTGCATGCATCTTCTGTACCCGTTTATATCTCACATTCTGGCCCTAAACACCCGAAAATTCAATATTTTGGGGTCCCAGAAGCAATCTGTACATGCCTACTCAGTGCTTGAATATTTTCAAAATATAGGCTAAAAACATGCTAAAAATCGATATTTTAGGTGCCAAAAAGTCGATATCTCAAATTAAGGCCCAAAACACCCGAAAATTCGATATTTAGGGGTCCCAGAAGCGATCTGAACATGCCTACTCCGTGTTATAGTATTTTCAAAATACAGGCCAAAAACATACTAAAAATTGATATTTTAGGTGCCCAAAGGTCGATATGTGCATGCATCGTCTGTACCCGTTTACATCTTAAATTCTGGCACTAAACACCCGAAACTTCGATATTTAGGGGTCCCAGAAGCGATCTGTACATGCCTACTCCGTGTTAGAGTATTTTCAAAATGCAGGCCAAAAACATACTGAAAATCGATCTTTTAGGTGCCCAAAAGTCGATATGTGCATGCATCTTCTGTACCCGTTTATATCTCAAATTCTGGCCCTAAACACCCGAAAATTCGATATTTAGGGGTCCCAGAAGCGATCTGTACATGCCTACTCAGTGCTAGAATATTTTCTAAATATAGGCGCAAAACATGCTAAAAATCGATATTTTAGGTGCGCAAATGCGATATCTCAAATTAAGGCCCAAAACACCCGAAAATTCGATATTTAAGGGTCCCAGAAGCGATCTGTACATGCCTAGTCCGTGTTAGAGTATTTTCAAAATTCAGGCCCAAAACATGCTGAAAATCGATATTTTTTTGTGCCCAAAGTCAATATGTTTATGCTTCTTCTATACTCGTTTATATCTCAAATTGAGGCTCAAAACACCCGAAAATTCGATATTTTGGGGTCCCATAAGCGATCTGTACATGCCTACTCAGTGTTAGAATGTTTTCAAAATATAGGCTCAAAACATGCTCAAAATCGATATTTTAGGTGCCCAAAAGTCGATATGTGCATGCATCTTCTGTACCCGTTTATATCTTAAATCTATGCTCAAAACACCCAAAAATTCAATATTTTGGGGTCCCAGAAGCAATCTGTACATGTCTACTCAGTGCTAGAATATTTTCAAAATTCAAGCCCAAAACATGCTGAAAATCGATATTTTTGGTGCACAAAGTCAATATGTGTATGCATCTTCTATACTCGTTTATATCTCAAATTCAGGCTCAAAACACCCGAAAATTCGATATTTTGGGGTCCCAGAAGCGATCTGTACATGCCTACTCAGTGCTAGAGTACTTTCAAAATACATGCTCAAAAAATGCTGAAAATCGATATTTTAGATGCCCAAAGTCAATATGTGCATGTATCTTCTGTACCCGTTTATATCTCAAATTCAGGCTCAAAACACCCGAAAATTCAATATTTTGGGGTCCCAGAAGCAATCTGTACTTGCCTACTCAGTGCTAGAATATTTTCAAAATATAGGCTAAACACATGCTAAAAATGGATCTTTTAGGGGCCAAAAAGTCGATATCTCAAATTCAGTCCCAACACACCCGAAAATTCGATATTTAGGGGTCCCAGAAGCGATCTGTACATGCCTACTCCGTGTTAGAGTATTTTCAAAATACAGGCCAAAAACATACTGAAAATCGATCTTTTAGGTGCCCAAAAGTCGATATGTGCATGAATCTTCTGTACCCGTTTATATCTCAAATTCTGGCCCTAAACATCCGAAAATTTAATATTTTGGGGTCCCAGAAGCAATCTGTACATGCCTACTCAGTGCTAGAATATTTTCAAAATATTGGCTAAAAACATGCTAAAAATCGATATTTTAGGTGCCAAAAGGTCGATATCTCAAATTAAGGCACAAAACACCCGAAAATTCGATATTTAGGGGTCCCAGAAGCGATCTGTACGTGCCTATTCCGTGTAAGAGTATTTTCAAAATACAGGCCCAAAACATGCTCAAAATCGATGTTTTAGGTGCCAAAAAGTCGATATGTGCATGCATCTTCAGTACCCGTTTATATCTCAAATTCAGGCTCAAAACACCCGAAAATTCTTTATTTTTGGGTCCCAGAAGCGATCTGTACATGCCTACTCAGTGCTAGAATGTTTTCAAAATATAGGCTCAAAACATGCTCAAAATCGATATTTTAGGTGCCCAAAAGTCGATATGTGCATGCACCTTCTGTACTCGTTTATATCTCAAATTCAGGCTCAAAACACCCGAAAATTCGATATTTTGGGGTCCCAGAAGCAATCTGTACATGCCTACTCAGTGCTAGAATATTTTCAAAATATAGGCTAAAAACAAGCTAAAAATCGATATTTTAGGTGCCAAAAAGTCGATATCTTAAATTCAGTCCCAAAACACCCGAAAATTCAATATTTAGGGGTCACAGAAAGGATCTGTACATGCCTACTCCGTGTTACAGTATTTTCAAAATACAGGCAAAAAACATACTGAAAATCGATCTTTTAGGTGCCCAAAAGTCGAAATGTGCATGAATATTCTGTACCCGTTTATATCTCAAATTCTGGCCCTAAACACCCGAAAATTCGATATTTTGGGGATCCAGAAGCGATTTGTACATGCCTACTCAGTGCTAGAATGTTTTCAAAATATAGGCTCAAAACATGCTCAAAATCGATATTTTAGGTGCCCAAAAGTCGATATGTGAATGAATCTTCTCTACTCGTTTATATCTCAAATTCAGGCTCAAAACACCCGAAAATTCGATATTTTGGGGTCCCAGAAGCGATCTGTACATGCCTACTCAGTGCTAGAATATTTTCAAAATATAAGGTAAAAACATGCTAAAAATCGATATTTTATGTGCGTAAAGTCGATATCTCAAATTCAGGCCCAAAACACCCGAAAATTCGATATTATGGGGTCCCAGAAGCGATCTGTACATGCCTACTCTGTGTTATAGTATTTTCAAAGTACAGGCCAAAAACATACTGAAAATCGATCTTTTAAGTGCCCAAAAGTCGATATGTGCATGCATCTTCTGTACCCGTTTATATCTCAAATTCTGGCCCTAAACACCCGAAAATTCAATATTTTGGGGTCCCAGAAGCAATCTGTACATGCCAACTCAGTGCTAGAATATTTTCAAAATATAGGCTAAAAACATGCTAAAAATCGATATTTTAGGTGCCAAAAAGTCGATATCTCAAATTAAGGCCCAAAACACCCGAAAATTCGATATTTAGGGGTCCCAGAAGCGATCTGAACATGCCTACTCCGTGTTAAAGTATTTTCAAAATACAGGCCAAAAACATACTAAAAATCGATATTTTAGGTGCCCAAAGGTCGATATGTGCATGCATCGTCTGTACCCGTTTACATCTTAAATTCTGGCACTAAACACCCGAAACTTCGATATTTAGGGGTCCCAGAAGCGATCTGTACATGCCTACTCGGTGTTAGAGTATTTTCAAAATGCAGGCCAAAAACATACTGAAAATCGATCTTTTAGGTGCCCAAAAGTCGATATGTGCATGCATCTTCTGTACCCGTTTATATCTCAAATTCTGGCCCTAAACACCCGAAAATTCGATATTTAGGGGTCCCAGAAGCGATCTGTACATGCCTACTCAGTGCTAGAATGTTTTCAAAATATAGGCTCAAAACATGCTCAAAATCGATATTTTAGGTGCCCAAAAGTCGATATGTGCATGCATCTTCTGTACCCGTTTATATCTTAAATTCAGGCTCAAAACACCCAAAAATTCAATATTTTGGGGTCCCAGAAGCAATCTGTACATGCCTACTCAGTGCTAGAATATTTTCAAAATTCAAGCCCAAAACATGCTGAAAATCGATATTTTTGGTGCACAAAGTCAATATGTGTATGCATCTTCTATACTCGTTTATATCTCAAATTCAGGCTCAAAACACCCGAAAATTCGATATTTTGGGGTCCCAGAAGCGATCTGTACATGCCTACTCAGTGCTAGAATGTTTTCAAAATATAGGCTCAAAACATGCTCAAAATCGATATTTTAGGTGCCCAAAAGTCGATATGTGTATGCATCTTCTTTACTCGTTTATATCTCAAATTCAGGCTCAAAACACCCGAAAATTCGATATTTTGGGGTCCCAGAAGCAATCTTTACATGCCTACTCAGTGCTAGAATATTTTCAAAATATAGGCTCAAAACATGCTAAAAATCGATATTTTAGGTGCCAAAAAGTCGATATCTCAAATTAAGGCCCAAAACACCCGGAAATTCGATATTTAAGGGTCCCAGAAGCGATCTCTACATGCCTACTCCGTGTTAGAGTATATTCAAAATACAGGCCCAAAACATGCTTAAAATCGATGTTTTAGGTGCCAAAAAGTCGATATCTCAAATTCACGCTCAAAACACCCGAAAATTCGATATTTTGGGGTCCCAGAAGCAATCTGTACATGCCTACTCCGTGTTATAGTATTTTCAAAGTACAAACCAAAAACATACTGAAAATCGATCATTTAGGTGCCCAAAAGTCGATAAGTGCATGCATATTCTGTACCCGTTTATATCTTAAATTCGGGCTCAAAACACCCGAAAATTCGTTATTTTGAGGTCCAAGAAGCGATCTGTACATGCCTACTCCGTGTTAGAGTATTTTCAAAATACAGGCCCAAAACATGCTCAAAATCGATGTTTTAGGTGCCAAAAAGTCGATATGTGCATGCATCTTCAGTACCCGTTTATATCTCAAATTCTGGCTCAAAATACCCGAAAATTTGATATTTTGGGGTCCCAGAAGCGATCTGTACATGCCTACTCCGTGTTAGAGTATTTTCAAAATACAGGCCAAAAACATACTGAAAATCGATCCTTTAGGTGCTCAAACGTCGATATGTGCATGCATCTTCTGTACCCATTTATATCTCAAATTCTGGCCCTAAACACCCGAAAATTCGATATTTTGGGGTCCTAGAAGCGATCTGTACATGCCTACTCCGTGTTAGAGTATTTTCAAAATTCAGGCCCAAAACATGCTGAAAATCGATATTTTTGGTGCCCAAAGTCAATATGTGTATGCATCTTCTGTACCCGTTTATATCTCAAATTCAGGCTCAAAACACCCGAAAATTTAATATTTTGGGGTCCCAGAAGCGATCTGTACATGCCTACTCAGTGGTAGAATGTTTTCAAAATATAGGCTCAAAACATGCTCAAAATCGATATTTTAGGTGCCAAAAAGTCGATATCTCAAATTCAGTCCCAAAACACCCGAAAATTCGATATTTAGGGGTTCCAGAAGCTATCTGTACATGCCTACTCCGTGTTAGAGTATTTTCAAAATACAGGCCTAAAAGGGGCTGAAAATCGATAATTTAGATGCCCAAAGTCAATATGTGCATGTATCTTCTGTACCCGTTAATATCTCAAATTCAGGCTCAAAACACCCAAAAATTCAATATTTTGGGGTCCCTGAAGCAATCTGTACATGCCTACTCATTGCTAGAATATTTTCAAAATATAGGCAAAAAACACGCTAAAAATCGATATTTTAGGTGCCAAAAAGTCGATATCTCAAATTCAGTCCCAAAACACCCGAAACTTCGATATTTAGGGGTCCCAGAAGCGATCAGTACATGCCTACTCCGTATTAGAGTATTTTCAAAATACAGGCCAATAAAATACTGAAAATCGATCTTTTAGGTGCCCAAAAGTCGATATGTGCATGCATCTTCAGTACCCGTTTATATCTCAAATTCTGGCTCAAAACACCCGAAAATTCGATATTTTGAGGTCCCAGAAGCGATCTGTACATGCCTACTCCGTGTTAGAGTATTTTCAAAATACAGGCCCAAAACATGCTGAAAATCGATATTTTAGGTGCGTAAAGGCGATATCTCAAATTCAGGCCCAAAACACCCG
Source organism: Petrolisthes cinctipes (assembly GCA_033782935.1). Taxonomy (NCBI): domain Eukaryota; kingdom Metazoa; phylum Arthropoda; class Malacostraca; order Decapoda; family Porcellanidae; genus Petrolisthes; species Petrolisthes cinctipes. The sequence continues at coordinate 1,082,519 of JAWQEG010001675.1, forward strand.
AAAATTCGATATTTAGGGGTCCCAGAAACGATCTGTACATGCCTACTCCGTGTTAGAGTATTTTCAAAATACAGGCCCAAAACATGCTGAAAATCGATAATATAGATGCCCAAAAGTCAATATGTGAATGTATCTTCTGTACCCGTTTATATCTCAAATTCAGGCTCAAAACACCCGAATATTCGATATTTAGGGGTCCCAGAAGCGATCTGTACATGCCTAATCCGTGTTAGAGTATTTTCAAAATACAGGCCCAAAACATGCTCAAAATCGATGATTTAGGTGCCAAAAAGTCGATATGTGCATGCATCTTCAGTACCCGTTTATATCTCAAATTCAGGCTCAAAACACCCGAAAATTCGATATTTTGGGGTCCCAGAAGCGATCTGTACATGCCTACTCCGTGTTAGAGTATTTTCAAAATACAGGCCAAAAACATACTGAAAATCGATCTTTTAGGTGCTCAAACGTCGATATGTACATGCATCTTCTGTACCCGTTTATATCTCAAATTCTGGCCCTAAACACCCGAAAATTCGATATTTTGGGGTCCCAGAAGCGATCTGTACATGCCTACTCCATGTTAGAGTATTTTCAAAATTCAGGCCCAAAACATGCTGAAATCGATATTTTTGGTGCCCAAAGTCAATATGTGTATGCATCTTCTGTACCCGTTTATATCTCAAATTCAGGCTCAAAACACCCGAAATTTTAATATTTTGGGGTCCCAGAAGCGATCTGTACATGCCTACTCAGTGCTAGAATGTTTTCAAAATATAGGCTCAAAACATGCTCAAAATCGATATTTTAGGTGCCAAAAAGTCGATATCTCAAATTCAGTCCCAAAACACCCGAAAATTCGATATTAAGGGGTTCCAGAAGCGATCTGTACATGCCTACTCCGTGTTAGAGTATTTTCAAAATACAGGCCTAAAAGATGCTGAAAATCGATAATTTAGATGCCCAAAGTCAATCTGTGCATGTATCTTCTGTACCCGTTTATATCTCAAATTCAGGCTCAAAGCACCCGAAAATTCAATATTTTGGGGTCCCAAAAGCAATCTGTACATGACTACTCAGTGCTAGAATATTTTCAAAATATAGGCTAAAAACATGCTAAAAATCGATATTTTAGGTGCCAAAAAGTCGATATCTCAAATTCAGTCCCAAAACACCCGAAACTTCGATATTTAGGGGTCCCAAAAGCGATCAGTACATGCCTACTCCGTATTAGAGTATTTTCAAAATACAGGCCAAAAAAATACTGAAAATCGATCTTTTAGGTGCCCAACAGTCGATATGTGCATGCATCTTCAGTACCCGTTTATATCTCAAATTCAGGCTCAAAACACCCGAAAATTCAATATTTTGGGGTCCCAGAAGCAATCTGTACATGCCTACTCAGTGCTAGAATATTTTCAAAATATAGGCTAAAAACATGCTAAAAATCGATATTTTAGGTGCCAAAAAGTCGATATCTCAAATTCAGTCCCAAAATACCCGAAACTTCGATATTTAGGGGTCCCAGAAGCGATCAGTACATGCCTACTCCGTGTTAGAGTATTTTCAAAATACAGGCCAAAAACATACTGAAAATCGATCTTTTAGGTGCCCAAAAGTCGATTTGTGCATGCATCTTCTGTAGCCGTTTATATCTCAAATTCTGGCCCTAAACACCCGAAAATTCGATATTTTGGGGTCCCAGAAGCGATCTGTACATGCCTACTCCGTGTTAGAGTATTTTCAAAATTCAGGCCCAAAACATGCTGAAATTCGAAATTTTTGGTGCCCAAAGTCAATATGTGTATGCATCTTCTATACTCATTTATATCTCAAATTCAGGCTCAAAACACCCGAAAATTCGATATTTTGGGGTCCCAGAAGCGATCTGTACATGCCTACTCAGTGCTAGATAGTTTTCAAAATATATAGGCTCAAAACATGCTCAAAATCGATATTTTAGGTGCCCAAAAGTCGATATGTGCATGCATCTTCTGTACTCGTTTATATCTCAAATTTAGGCACAAAACACCCGAAAATTTGATATTTTGGGGTCCCATAAGCGATCTGTACATGCCTACTCCGTGTTAGAGTATTTTCTAAATATAGGCTCAAAACATGCTAAAAATCGATATTTTATGTTCGTAAAGGCGATATCTCAAATTCAGGCCCAAAACACCCGAAAATTCGATATTTAGGGGTCCCAAAAGCAATCTGTACATGCCTACTCCGTGTTAGAGTATTTTCAAAGTACAGCCCAAAAACATACTGAAAATCGATCTTTTAGGTGCCCAAAAGTCGATAAGTGCATGCATCTTCTGTACCCGTTTATATCTCAAATTCTGGCCCTAAACCCCCGAAAATTCGATATTTTGGGGTCCCAGAAGCGATCTGTACGTGCCTACTCCGTGCTAGAGTATTTTCAAAATACAGGCCCAAAACATGCTGAAAATCGATATTTTTGGTGCCCAAAGTCAATATGTGCATGTATCTTCTGTACCCGTTTATATCATAAATTCGGGCTCAAAACACCCGAATATTCGATATTTAGGGGTCCCAGAAGCGATCTGTACATGCCTACTCCGTGTTAAAGTATTTTCAAAATACAGGCCCAAAACATGCTCAAAATCGATGATTTAGGTGCCAAAAAGTCGATATGTGCATGCATCTTCAGTACCCGTTTATATCTCAAATTCAGGCTCAAAACACCCGAAAATTCGATATTTTGGGGTCCCAGAAGCGATCTGTACATGCCTACTCCGTGTTAGAGTATTTTCAAAATACAGGCCAAAAACAAACTGAAAATCGATCTTTTAGGTGCTCAAACGTCGATATGTGCATGCATCTTCTGTACCCGTTTATATCTCAAATTCTGACCCTAAACACCCGAAAATTCGATATTTTGCGGTCCCAGAAGCGATCTGTACATGCCTACTCCGTGTTAGAGTATTTTCAAAATTAAGGCACAAAACATGTTGAAAATCGATATTTTTGGTGCCCAAAGTCAATATGTGTATGCATCTTCTGTACCCGTTTATATCTCAAATTCAGGCTCGAAACACCCGAAAATTTATTATTTTGGGCCCAAGTCCCAGAAGCGATCTGTACAAGCCTACTCAGTGCTAGAATGTTTTCAAAATATAGGCTCAAAACATGCTCAAAATCGATATTTTAGGTAACAAAAAGTCAATATCTCAAATTCAGTCCCAAAACACCCGAAAATTCGATATTTAGGGGTCCCAGAAACGATCTGTACATGCCTACTCAGTGCTAGATTGTTTTCAAAATATAGGCTCAAAACATGCTCAAAATCGATATTTTAGGTGCCCAAAAGTCGATATGTGCGTGCATCTTCTGTACTCGTTTATATCTCAAATTCAAGCTCAAAACACCCGAAAATTCGATATTTAGGGGTCCCAGAAGCGATCTGTACGTGCCTACTCAGTACTAGAATATTTTCAAAATATAGGCTCAAAACATGCTAAAAATCGATATTTTAGGTGCGTAAAGGCGATATCTTAAATTCAGGCACAAAACACCCGAAAATTCGATATTTTGGGGTCCCAGAAGCGATCTGTACATGCCTACTCCGTGTTAGAGTATTTTCAAAATACAGGCCCAAAACATGCTGAAAATCGATATTATAGATGCCCAAAAGTCAATATGTGAATGTATCTTCTGTACCCGTTTATATCTCAAATTCAGGCTCAAAACACCCGAAAATTCAATATTTTGGGGTCCCAGAAGCAATCTGTACATGCCTACTCAGTGCTAGAATATTTTCAAAATATAGGCTAAAAACATGGTAAAAATCGATATTTTAGGTGCCAAAAAGTCGATATCTCAAATTCAGTCCCAAAACACCCGAAACTTCGATATTTAGGGGTCCCAGAAGCGATCAGTACATGCCTACTCCGTATTAGAGTATTTTCAAAATACAGGCCAAAAACATACTGAAAATCGATCTTTTAGGTGCCCAAAAGTCGATATGTGCATGCATCTTCTGTACCCGTTTATATCTCAAATTCTGGCCCTAAACACCCGAAAATTCGATATTTTGGGGTCCCAGAAGCGATCTGTACATGCCTAATCCGTGTTAGAGTATTTTCAAAATACAGGCCCAAAACATGCTCAAAATCGATGATTTAGGTGCCAAAAAGTCGATATGTGCATGCATCTTCAGTACCCGTTTATATCTCAAATTCAGGCTCAAAACACCCGAAAATTCGATATTTTGGGGTCCCAGAAGCGATCTGTACATGCCTACTCCGTGTTAGAGTATTTTCAAAATACAGGCCAAAAACATACTGAAAATCGATCTTTTAGGTGCTCAAACGTCGATATGTACATGCATCTTCTGTACCCGTTTATATCTCAAATTCTGGCCCTAAACACCCGAAAATTCGATATTTTGGGGTCCCAGAAGCGATCTGTACATGCCTACTCCATGTTAGAGTATTTTCAAAATTCAGGCCCAAAACATGCTGAAATCGATATTTTTGGTGCCCAAAGTCAATATGTGTATGCATCTTCTGTACCCGTTTATATCTCAAATTCAGGCTCAAAACACCCGAAATTTTAATATTTTGGGGTCCCAGAAGCGATCTGTACATGCCTACTCAGTGCTAGAATGTTTTCAAAATATAGGCTCAAAACATGCTCAAAATCGATATTTTAGGTGCCAAAAAGTCGATATCTCAAATTCAGTCCCAAAACACCCGAAAATTCGATATTAAGGGGTTCCAGAAGCGATCTGTACATGCCTACTCCGTGTTAGAGTATTTTCAAAATACAGGCCTAAAAGATGCTGAAAATCGATAATTTAGATGCCCAAAGTCAATCTGTGCATGTATCTTCTGTACCCGTTTATATCTCAAATTCAGGCTCAAAGCACCCGAAAATTCAATATTTTGGGGTCCCAAAAGCAATCTGTACATGACTACTCAGTGCTAGAATATTTTCAAAATATAGGCTAAAAACATGCTAAAAATCGATATTTTAGGTGCCAAAAAGTCGATATCTCAAATTCAGTCCCAAAACACCCGAAACTTCGATATTTAGGGGTCCCAAAAGCGATCAGTACATGCCTACTCCGTATTAGAGTATTTTCAAAATACAGGCCAAAAAAATACTGAAAATCGATCTTTTAGGTGCCCAACAGTCGATATGTGCATGCATCTTCAGTACCCGTTTATATCTCAAATTCAGGCTCAAAACACCCGAAAATTCAATATTTTGGGGTCCCAGAAGCAATCTGTACATGCCTACTCAGTGCTAGAATATTTTCAAAATATAGGCTAAAAACATGCTAAAAATCGATATTTTAGGTGCCAAAAAGTCGATATCTCAAATTCAGTCCCAAAATACCCGAAACTTCGATATTTAGGGGTCCCAGAAGCGATCAGTACATGCCTACTCCGTGTTAGAGTATTTTCAAAATACAGGCCAAAAACATACTGAAAATCGATCTTTTAGGTGCCCAAAAGTCGATTTGTGCATGCATCTTCTGTAGCCGTTTATATCTCAAATTCTGGCCCTAAACACCCGAAAATTCGATATTTTGGGGTCCCAGAAGCGATCTGTACATGCCTACTCCGTGTTAGAGTATTTTCAAAATTCAGGCCCAAAACATGCTGAAATTCGAAATTTTTGGTGCCCAAAGTCAATATGTGTATGCATCTTCTATACTCATTTATATCTCAAATTCAGGCTCAAAACACCCGAAAATTCGATATTTTGGGGTCCCAGAAGCGATCTGTACATGCCTACTCAGTGCTAGATAGTTTTCAAAATATATAGGCTCAAAACATGCTCAAAATCGATATTTTAGGTGCCCAAAAGTCGATATGTGCATGCATCTTCTGTACTCGTTTATATCTCAAATTTAGGCTCAAAACACCCGAAAATTTGATATTTTGGGGTCCCATAAGCGATCTGTACATGCCTACTCCGTGTTAGAGTATTTTCTAAATATAGGCTCAAAACATGCTAAAAATCGATATTTTATGTTCGTAAAGGCGATATCTCAAATTCAGGCCCAAAACACCCGAAAATTCGATATTTAGGGGTCCCAAAAGCAATCTGTACATGCCTACTCCGTGTTAGAGTATTTTCAAAGTACAGCCCAAAAACATACTGAAAATCGATCTTTTAGGTGCCCAAAAGTCGATAAGTGCATGCATCTTCTGTACCCGTTTATATCTCAAATTCTGGCCCTAAACCCCCGAAAATTCGATATTTTGGGGTCCCAGAAGCGATCTGTACGTGCCTACTCCGTGCTAGAGTATTTTCAAAATACAGGCCCAAAACATGCTGAAAATCGATATTTTTGGTGCCCAAAGTCAATATGTGCATGTATCTTCTGTACCCGTTTATATCATAAATTCGGGCTCAAAACACCCGAATATTCGATATTTAGGGGTCCCAGAAGCGATCTGTACATGCCTACTCCGTGTTAAAGTATTTTCAAAATACAGGCCCAAAACATGCTCAAAATCGATGATTTAGGTGCCAAAAAGTCGATATGTGCATGCATCTTCAGTACCCGTTTATATCTCAAATTCAGGCTCAAAACACCCGAAAATTCGATATTTTGGGGTCCCAGAAGCGATCTGTACATGCCTACTCCGTGTTAGAGTATTTTCAAAATACAGGCCAAAAACAAACTGAAAATCGATCTTTTAGGTGCTCAAACGTCGATATGTGCATGCATCTTCTGTACCCGTTTATATCTCAAATTCTGACCCTAAACACCCGAAAATTCGATATTTTGCGGTCCCAGAAGCGATCTGTACATGCCTACTCCGTGTTAGAGTATTTTCAAAATTAAGGCACAAAACATGTTGAAAATCGATATTTTTGGTGCCCAAAGTCAATATGTGTATGCATCTTCTGTACCCGTTTATATCTCAAATTCAGGCTCGAAACACCCGAAAATTTATTATTTTGGGCCCAAGTCCCAGAAGCGATCTGTACAAGCCTACTCAGTGCTAGAATGTTTTCAAAATATAGGCTCAAAACATGCTCAAAATCGATATTTTAGGTAACAAAAAGTCAATATCTCAAATTCAGTCCCAAAACACCCGAAAATTCGATATTTAGGGGTCCCAGAAACGATCTGTACATGCCTACTCAGTGCTAGATTGTTTTCAAAATATAGGCTCAAAACATGCTCAAAATCGATATTTTAGGTGCCCAAAAGTCGATATGTGCGTGCATCTTCTGTACTCGTTTATATCTCAAATTCAAGCTCAAAACACCCGAAAATTCGATATTTAGGGGTCCCAGAAGCGATCTGTACGTGCCTACTCAGTACTAGAATATTTTCAAAATATAGGCTCAAAACATGCTAAAAATCGATATTTTAGGTGCGTAAAGGCGATATCTTAAATTCAGGCACAAAACACCCGAAAATTCGATATTTTGGGGTCCCAGAAGCGATCTGTACATGCCTACTCCGTGTTAGAGTATTTTCAAAATACAGGCCCAAAACATGCTGAAAATCGATATTATAGATGCCCAAAAGTCAATATGTGAATGTATCTTCTGTACCCGTTTATATCTCAAATTCAGGCTCAAAACACCCGAAAATTCAATATTTTGGGGTCCCAGAAGCAATCTGTACATGCCTACTCAGTGCTAGAATATTTTCAAAATATAGGCTAAAAACATGGTAAAAATCGATATTTTAGGTGCCAAAAAGTCGATATCTCAAATTCAGTCCCAAAACACCCGAAACTTCGATATTTAGGGGTCCCAGAAGCGATCAGTACATGCCTACTCCGTGTTAGAGTATTTTCAAAATACAGGCCAAAAACATACTGAAAATCGATCTTTTAGGTGCCCAAAAGTCGATATGTGCATGCATCTTCTGTACCCGTTTATATCTCAAATTCTGGCCCTAAACACCCGAAAATTCGATATTTTGGGGTCCCAGAAGCGATCTGTACATGCCTACTCCATGTTAGAGTATTTTCAAAATTCAGGCCCAAAACATCCTGAAAATCGAAATTTTTGGTGCCCAAAGTCAATATGTGTATGCATCTTCTATACTCATTTATATCTCAAATTCAGGCTCAAAACACCCGAAAATTCGATATTTTGGGGTCCCAGAAGCGATCTGTACATGCCTACTCAGTGCTAGATAGTTTTCAAAATACATAGGCTCAAAACATGCCCAAAATCGATATTTTAGGTGCCCAAAAGTCGATATGTGCATGCATCTTCTATACCCGTTTATATCTCAAATTTAGGCTCAAAACACCCGAAAATTTGATATTTTGGGGTCCCAGAAGCGATCTGTACATGCCTACTCCGTGTTAGAGTATTTACAAAATACAGGCCCAAAACATGCTCAAAATCGATGTTTTAGGTGCCCAAAAATCGATATGTGCATGCATCTTCAGTACCCGTTTATAACTAAAATTCAGGCTCAAAACACCCGAAAAATCGATATTTTGGGTTTCCCAAAAGTGATCTGTACGTGCCTACTCCGTGTTAGAGTATTTTCAAAATACAGGCCCAAAACATGCTCAATATCGATGATTTAGGTGCCAAAAAGTCGATATGTGCATGCATCTTCTGTACCCGTTTATATCTCAAATTCTCTCCCTAAACACCCGAAAATTCGATATTTTGGGGTCCCAGAAGCGATCTGTACATGCCTACTCCGTGTTAGAGTATTTTCAAAATTCAGGCCCAGAACATGCTAAAAATCGATATTTTTGGTGCCCAAAGTCAATATGTGTATGCATCTTCTGTACCCGTTTATATCTCAAATTCAGGCTCAAAAGACCCGAAAATTTAATATTTTGGGGTCCCAGAAGCGATCTGTACAGGCCTACTCAGTGCTAGAATGTTTTCAAAATATAGGCTCAAAACATGCTCAAAATCGATATTTTAGGTGCCAAAAAGTCGATATCTCAAATTCAGTCCCAAAACACCCGAAAATTCGATATTTAGGGGTCCCAGAAGCGATCTGTACATGCCTACTCCGTGTTAGAGTATTTTCAAAATACTGGCCTAAAACATGCTGAAAATCGATAATTTAGATGCCCAAAGTCAATATGTGCATGTATATTCTGTACCCGTTTATATCTCAAATTCAGGCTCAAAACACCCGAAAATTCAATATTTTGGGGTCCCAGAAGCCATCTGTACATGCCTACTCAGTGCTAGAATATTTTCAAAATATAGGCTAAAAACATGCTAAAAATCGATATTTTAGGTGCCAAAAAGTCGATATCACAAATTCAGTCCCAAAACACCTGAAACTTCAATATTTAGGGGTCTCAGAAGCGATCTGTACATGCCTACACCGTGTTAGAGTATTTTCAAAATACAGGCCAAAAAAATACTGAAAATCGATCTTTTAGGTGCCCAAAAGTCGATATGTGCATGCATCTTCAGTACCCGTTTATATCTCAAATTCAGACTCAAAACACCTGAAAATTCGATATTTTGGGGTCCCAGAAGCAATCTGTACATGACTACTCCGTGTTAGAGTATTTTCAAAGAACAAACCAAAAACATACTGAAAATCGATCTTATAGGTGCCCAAAAGTCGATAAGTGCATGCATCTTCTGTACCCGTTTATATCTTAAATTCGGGCTCAAAACACCCGAATATTCGATATTTAGGGGTCCCAGAAGCGATCTGTACATGCCTACTCCGTGTTAGAGTATTTTCAAAATACAGGCCCAAAACATGCTCAAAATCGATGATTTAGGTGCCAAAAAGTCGATATGTGCATGCATCTTCAGTACCCGTTTATATCTCAAATTCAGGCTCAAAACACCCGAAAATTCGATATTTTGGGGTCCCAGAAGCGATCTGTACATGCCTACTCCGTGTTAGAGTATTTTCAAAATACAGGCCAAAAACATACTGAAAATCGATCTTTAAGGTGCTCAAACGTCGATATGTGCATGCATCTTCTGTACCCGTTTATATCTCAAATTCTGGCCCGAAACACCCGAAAATTCGATATTTTGGGGTCCCAGAAGCGATCTGTACATGCCTACTCCGTGTTAGAGTATTTTCAAAATACAGGCCCAAAACATGCTGAAAATCGATATTTTAGGTGCGTAAAGGCGATATCTCAAATTCAGGCCCAAAACACCCGAAAATTCGATATTTAGGGGACCCAGAAACGATCTGTACATGCCTACTCAGTGCTAGAATGTTTTCAAAATATAGGCTCAAAACATGCTCAAAATCGATATTTTAGGTGCCCAAAAGTCGATATGTGCATGCATCTTCTGTACTCGTTTATATCTCAAATTCAAGCTCAAAACACCCGAAAATTCGATATTTAGGGGTCCCAGAAGCGATCTGTACAAGCCTACTCAGTGCTAGAATATTTTCAAAATATAGGCTCAAAACATGCTAAAAATCGATATTTTAGGTGCGTAAAGGCGACATCTTAAATTCAGGCACAAAACACTCGAAAATTCGATATTTTGGGGTCCCAAAAGCGATCTGTACATGCCTACTCCGTGTTAGAGTATTTTCAAAATACAGGCCCAAAACATGCTGAAAATCGATAATATAGATGCCCAAAAGTCAATATGTGAATGTATCTTCTGTACCCGTTTATATCTCAAATTCAGGCTCAAAACACCCGAAAATTCAATATTTTGGGGTCCCAGAAGCAATCTGTATATGCCTACTCAGTGCTAGAATATTTTCAAAATATAGGCTAAAAACATGCTAAAAATCGATATTTTAGGTGCCAAAAAGTCGATATCTCAAATTCAGTCCCAAAACACCCGAAACTTCGATATTTAGGGGTCCCAGAAGCGATCAGTACATGCCTACTCCGTGTTAGAGTATTTTCAAAATACAGACCAAAAACATACTGAAAATCGATCTTTTAGGTGCCCAAAAGTCGATTTGTGCATGCATCTTCTGTAGCCGTTTATATCTCAAATTCTGGCCCTAAACACCCTAAAATTCGATATTTTGGGGTCCCAGAAGCGATCTGTACATGCCTACTCCGTGTTAGAGTATTTTCAAAATTCAGGCCCAAAACATGCTGAAATTCGAAATTTTTGGTGACCAAAGTCAATATGTGTATGCATCTTCTATACTCATTTATATCTCAAATTCAGGCTCAAAACACCCGAATATTCGATATTTAGGGGTCCCAGAAGCGATCTGTACATGCCTACTCCGTGTTAGAGTATTTTCAAAATACAGGCCCAAAACATGCTCAAAATCGATGATTTAGGTGCCAAAAAGTCGATATGTGCATGCATCTTCAGTACCCGTTTATATCTTAAATTCAGGCTCAAAACACCCGAAAATTCGATATTTTGGGGTCCCAGAAGCGATCTGTACATGCCTACTCCGTGTTAGAGTATTTTCAAAATACAGGCCAAAAACATACTGAAAATCGATCTTTTAGGTGCTCAAACGTCGATATGTGCATGCATCTTCTGTACCCGTTTATATCTCAAATTCTGGCCCTAAACACCCGAAAATTCGATATTTTGCGGTCCCAGAAGCGATCTGTACATGCCTACTCCGTGTTAGAGTATTTTCAAAATTAAGGCCCAAAACATGTTGAAAATCGATATTTTTGGTGCCCAAAGTCAATATGTGTATGCATCTTCTGTACCCGTTTATATCTCAAATTCAGGCTCGAAACACCCGAAAATTTATTATTTTGGGCCCAAGTCCCAGAAGCGATCTGTACAAGCCTACTCAGTGCTAGAATGTTTTCAAAATATAGGCTAAAAACATGCTAAAAATCGATATTTTAGGTGCCAAAAAGTCGATATCTCAAATTCAGTCCCAAAACACCCGAAACTTCGATATTTAGGGGTCCCAAAAGCGATCAGTACATGCCTACTCCGTATTAGAGTATTTTCAAAATACAGGCCAAAAAAATACTGAAAATCGATCTTTTAGGTGCCCAACAGTCGATATGTGCATGCATCTTCAGTACCCGTTTATATCTCAAATTCAGGCTCAAAACACCCGAAAATTCAATATTTTGGGGTCCCAGAAGCAATCTGTACATGCCTACTCAGTGCTAGAATATTTTCAAAATATAGGCTAAAAACATGCTAAAAATCGATATTTTAGGTGCCAAAAAGTCGATATCTCAAATTCAGTCCCAAAATACCCGAAACTTCGATATTTAGGGGTCCCAGAAGCGATCAGTACATGCCTACTCCGTGTTAGAGTATTTTCAAAATACAGGCCAAAAACATACTGAAAATCGATCTTTTAGGTGCCCAAAAGTCGATTTGTGTATGCATCTTCTATACTCATTTATATCTCAAATTCTGGCCCTAAACACCCGAAAATTCGATATTTTGGGGTCCCAGAAGCGATCTGTACATGCCTACTCCGTGTTAGAGTATTTTCAAAATTCAGGCCCAAAACATGCTGAAATTCGAAATTTTTGGTGCCCAAAAGTCGATATGTGCATGCATCTTCTGTACTCGTTTATATCTCAAATTTAGGCTCAAAACACCCGAAAATTTGATATTTTGGGGTCCCATAAGCGATCTGTACATGCCTACTCCGTGTTAGAGTATTTTCTAAATATAGGCTCAAAACATGCTAAAAATCGATATTTTATGTTCGTAAAGGCGATATCTCAAATTCAGGCCCAAAACACCCGAAAATTCGATATTTAGGGGTCCCAAAAGCAATCTGTACATGCCTACTCCGTGTTAGAGTATTTTCAAAGTACAGCCCAAAAACATACTGAAAATCGATCTTTTAGGTGCCCAAAAGTCGATAAGTGCATGCATCTTCTGTACCCGTTTATATCTCAAATTCTGGCCCTAAACCCCCGAAAATTCGATATTTTGGGGTCCCAGAAGCGATCTGTACGTGCCTACTCCGTGCTAGAGTATTTTCAAAATACAGGCCCAAAACATGCTGAAAATCGATATTTTTGGTGCCCAAAGTCAATATGTGCATGTATCTTCTGTACCCGTTTATATCATAAATTCGGGCTCAAAACACCCGAATATTCGATATTTAGGGGTCCCAGAAGCGATCTGTACATGCCTACTCCGTGTTAAAGTATTTTCAAAATACAGGCCCAAAACATGCTCAAAATCGATGATTTAGGTGCCAAAAAGTCGATATGTGCATGCATCTTCAGTACCCGTTTATATCTCAAATTCAGGCTCAAAACACCCGAAAATTCGATATTTTGGGGTCCCAGAAGCGATCTGTACATGCCTACTCCGTGTTAGAGTATTTTCAAAATACAGGCCAAAAACAAACTGAAAATCGATCTTTTAGGTGCTCAAACGTCGATATGTGCATGCATCTTCTGTACCCGTTTATATCTCAAATTCTGACCCTAAACACCCGAAAATTCGATATTTTGCGGTCCCAGAAGCGATCTGTACATGCCTACTCCGTGTTAGAGTATTTTCAAAATTAAGGCACAAAACATGTTGAAAATCGATATTTTTGGTGCCCAAAGTCAATATGTGTATGCATCTTCTGTACCCGTTTATATCTCAAATTCAGGCTCGAAACACCCGAAAATTTATTATTTTGGGCCCAAGTCCCAGAAGCGATCTGTACAAGCCTACTCAGTGCTAGAATGTTTTCAAAATATAGGCTCAAAACATGCTCAAAATCGATATTTTAGGTAACAAAAAGTCAATATCTCAAATTCAGTCCCAAAACACCCGAAAATTCGATATTTAGGGGTCCCAGAAACGATCTGTACATGCCTACTCAGTGCTAGATTGTTTTCAAAATATAGGCTCAAAACATGCTCAAAATCGATATTTTAGGTGCCCAAAAGTCGATATGTGCGTGCATCTTCTGTACTCGTTTATATCTCAAATTCAAGCTCAAAACACCCGAAAATTCGATATCTAGGGGTCCCAGAAGCGATCTGTACGTGCCTACTCAGTACTAGAATATTTTCAAAATATAGGCTCAAAACATGCTAAAAATCGATATTTTAGGTGCGTAAAGGCGATATCTTAAATTCAGGCACAAAACACCCGAAAATTCGATATTTTGGGGTCCCAGAAGCGATCTGTACATGCCTACTCCGTGTTAGAGTATTTTCAAAATACAGGCCCAAAACATGCTGAAAATCGATATTATAGATGCCCAAAAGTCAATATGTGAATGTATCTTCTGTACCCGTTTATATCTCAAATTCAGGCTCAAAACACCCGAAAATTCAATATTTTGGGGTCCCAGAAGCAATCTGTACATGCCTACTCAGTGCTAGAATATTTTCAAAATATAGGCTAAAAACATGGTAAAAATCGATATTTTAGGTGCCAAAAAGTCGATATCTCAAATTCAGTCCCAAAACACCCGAAACTTCGATATTTAGGGGTCCCAGAAGCGATCAGTACATGCCTACTCCGTGTTAGAGTATTTTCAAAATACAGGCCAAAAACATACTGAAAATCGATCTTTTAGGTGCCCAAAAGTCGATATGTGCATGCATCTTCTGTACCCGTTTATATCTCAAATTCTGGCCCTAAACACCCGAAAATTCGATATTTTGGGGTCCCAGAAGCGATCTGTACATGCCTACTCCATGTTAGAGTATTTTCAAAATTCAGGCCCAAAACATCCTGAAAATCGAAATTTTTGGTGCCCAAAGTCAATATGTGTATGCATCTTCTATACTCATTTATATCTCAAATTCAGGCTCAAAACACCCGAAAATTCGATATTTTGGGGTCCCAGAAGCGATCTGTACATGCCTACTCAGTGCTAGATAGTTTTCAAAATACATAGGCTCAAAACATGCCCAAAATCGATATTTTAGGTGCCCAAAAGTCGATATGTGCATGCATCTTCTATACCCGTTTATATCTCAAATTTAGGCTCAAAACACCCGAAAATTTGATATTTTGGGGTCCCAGAAGCGATCTGTACATGCCTACTCCGTGTTAGAGTATTTACAAAATACAGGCCCAAAACATGCTCAAAATCGATGTTTTAGGTGCCCAAAAATCGATATGTGCATGCATCTTCAGTACCCGTTTATAACTAAAATTCAGGCTCAAAACACCCGAAAAATCGATATTTTGGGTTTCCCAAAAGTGATCTGTACGTGCCTACTCCGTGTTAGAGTATTTTCAAAATACAGGCCCAAAACATGCTCAATATCGATGATTTAGGTGCCAAAAAGTCGATATGTGCATGCATCTTCTGTACCCGTTTATATCTCAGATTCTCTCCCTAAACACCCGAAAATTCGATATTTTGGGGTCCCAGAAGCGATCTGTACATGCCTACTCCGTGTTAGAGTATTTTCAAAATTCAGGCCCAGAACATGCTAAAAATCGATATTTTTGGTGCCCAAAGTCAATATGTGTATGCATCTTCTGTACCCGTTTATATCTCAAATTCAGGCTCAAAAGACCCGAAAATTTAATATTTTGGGGTCCCAGAAGCGATCTGTACAGGCCTACTCAGTGCTAGAATGTTTTCAAAATATAGGCTCAAAACATGCTCAAAATCGATATTTTAGGTGCCAAAAAGTCGATATCTCAAATTCAGTCCCAAAACACCCGAAAATTCGATATTTAGGGGTCCCAGAAGCGATCTGTACATGCCTACTCCGTGTTAGAGTATTTTCAAAATACTGGCCTAAAACATGCTGAAAATCGATAATTTAGATGCCCAAAGTCAATATGTGCATGTATATTCTGTACCCGTTTATATCTCAAATTCAGGCTCAAAACACCCGAAAATTCAATATTTTGGGGTCCCAGAAGCCATCTGTACATGCCTACTCAGTGCTAGAATATTTTCAAAATATAGGCTAAAAACATGCTAAAAATCGATATTTTAGGTGCCAAAAAGTCGATATCACAAATTCAGTCCCAAAACACCTGAAACTTCAATATTTAGGGGTCTCAGAAGCGATCTGTACATGCCTACACCGTGTTAGAGTATTTTCAAAATACAGGCCAAAAAAATACTGAAAATCGATCTTTTAGGTGCCCAAAAGTCGATATGTGCATGCATCTTCAGTACCCGTTTATATCTCAAATTCAGACTCAAAACACCTGAAAATTCGATATTTTGGGGTCCCAGAAGCAATCTGTACATGACTACTCCGTGTTAGAGTATTTTCAAAGAACAAACCAAAAACATACTGAAAATCGATCTTATAGGTGCCCAAAAGTCGATAAGTGCATGCATCTTCTGTACCCGTTTATATCTTAAATTCGGGCTCAAAACACCCGAATATTCGATATTTAGGGGTCCCAGAAGCGATCTGTACATGCCTACTCCGTGTTAGAGTATTTTCAAAATACAGGCCCAAAACATGCTCAAAATCGATGATTTAGGTGCCAAAAAGTCGATATGTGCATGCATCTTCAGTACCCGTTTATATCTCAAATTCAGGCTCAAAACACCCGAAAATTCGATATTTTGGGGTCCCAGAAGCGATCTGTACATGCCTACTCCGTGTTAGAGTATTTTCAAAATACAGGCCAAAAACATACTGAAAATCGATCTTTAAGGTGCTCAAACGTCGATATGTGCATGCATCTTCTGTACCTGTTTATATCTCAAATTCTGGCCCGAAACACCCGAAAATTCGATATTTTGGGGTCCCAGAAGCGATCTGTACATGCCTACTCCGTGTTAGAGTATTTTCAAAATACAGGCCCAAAACATGCTGAAAATCGATATTTTAGGTGCGTAAAGGCGATATCTCAAATTCAGGCCCAAAACACCCGAAAATTCGATATTTAGGGGACCCAGAAACGATCTGTACATGCCTACTCAGTGCTAGAATGTTTTCAAAATATAGGCTCAAAACATGCTCAAAATCGATATTTTAGGTGCCCAAAAGTCGATATGTGCATGCATCTTCTGTACTCGTTTATATCTCAAATTCAAGCTCAAAACACCCGAAAATTCGATATTTAGGGGTCCCAGAAGCGATCTGTACAAGCCTACTCAGTGCTAGAATATTTTCAAAATATAGGCTCAAAACATGCTAAAAATCGATATTTTAGGTGCGTAAAGGCGACATCTTAAATTCAGGCACAAAACACTCGAAAATTCGATATTTTGGGGTCCCAAAAGCGATCTGTACATGCCTACTCCGTGTTAGAGTATTTTCAAAATACAGGCCCAAAACATGCTGAAAATCGATAATATAGATGCCCAAAAGTCAATATGTGAATGTATCTTCTGTACCCGTTTATATCTCAAATTCAGGCTCAAAACACCCGAAAATTCAATATTTTGGGGTCCCAGAAGCAATCTGTATATGCCTACTCAGTGCTAGAATATTTTCAAAATATAGGCTAAAAACATGCTAAAAATCGATATTTTAGGTGCCAAAAAGTCGATATCTCAAATTCAGTCCCAAAACACCCGAAACTTCGATATTTAGGGGTCCCAGAAGCGATCAGTACATGCCTACTCCGTGTTAGAGTATTTTCAAAATACAGACCAAAAACATACTGAAAATCGATCTTTTAGGTGCCCAAAAGTCGATTTGTGCATGCATCTTCTGTAGCCGTTTATATCTCAAATTCTGGCCCTAAACACCCTAAAATTCGATATTTTGGGGTCCCAGAAGCGATCTGTACATGCCTACTCCGTGTTAGAGTATTTTCAAAATTCAGGCCCAAAACATGCTGAAATTCGAAATTTTTGGTGACCAAAGTCAATATGTGTATGCATCTTCTATACTCATTTATATCTCAAATTCAGGCTCAAAACACCCGAATATTCGATATTTAGGGGTCCCAGAAGCGATCTGTACATGCCTACTCCGTGTTAGAGTATTTTCAAAATACAGGCCCAAAACATGCTCAAAATCGATGATTTAGGTGCCAAAAAGTCGATATGTGCATGCATCTTCAGTACCCGTTTATATCTTAAATTCAGGCTCAAAACACCCGAAAATTCGATATTTTGGGGTCCCAGAAGCGATCTGTACATGCCTACTCCGTGTTAGAGTATTTTCAAAATACAGGCCAAAAACATACTGAAAATCGATCTTTTAGGTGCTCAAACGTCGATATGTGCATGCATCTTCTGTACCCGTTTATATCTCAAATTCTGGCCCTAAACACCCGAAAATTCGATATTTTGCGGTCCCAGAAGCGATCTGTACATGCCTACTCCGTGTTAGAGTATTTTCAAAATTAAGGCCCAAAACATGTTGAAAATCGATA
Source organism: Petrolisthes cinctipes (assembly GCA_033782935.1). Lineage (NCBI taxonomy): Eukaryota > Metazoa > Arthropoda > Malacostraca > Decapoda > Porcellanidae > Petrolisthes > Petrolisthes cinctipes. The sequence continues at coordinate 1,100,684 of JAWQEG010001675.1, forward strand.
TTTTTGGTGCCCAAAGTCAATATGTGTATGCATCTTCTGTACCCGTTTATATCTCAAATTCAGGCTCGAAACACCCGAAAATTTATTATTTTGGGCCCAAGTCCCAGAAGCGATCTGTACAAGCCTACTCAGTGCTAGAATGTTTTCAAAATATAGGCTCAAAACATGCTCAAAATCGATATTTTAGGTAACAAAAAGTCAATATCTCAAATTCAGTCCCAAAACACCCGAAAATTCGATATTTAGGGGTCCCAGAAGCGATCTGTACATGCCTACTCCGTGTTAGAGTATTTTCAAAATACAGGCCAAAAAAATACTTAAAATCAATCTTTTAGGTGCCCAAAAGTCGATATGTGCATGCATCTTCAGTACCCGTTTATATTTCAAATTCAGGCTCAAAACACCCGAAAATTCGATATTTTGGGGTCCCAGAAGCAATCTGTACATGCCTACTCCGTGTTAGAGTATTTTTAATATACAGCCCCAAAACATGCTCAAAATCGATGATTTAGGTGCCAAAAAGTCGATATGTGCATGCATCTTCAGTACCCGTTTATATCTCAAATTCAGGCTCAAAACACCCGAAAATTCGAAATTTTGGGGTCCCAGAAGCGATCTGTACATGCCTACTCCGTGTTAGAGTATTTTCAAAATACAGGCCAAAAACATACGGAAAATCGATCTTTTAGGTGATCAAACGTCGATATGTGCATGCATCTTCTGTACCCGTTTATATCTCAAATTCTGGCCCTAAACACCCGAAAATTCGATATTTTGGGGTCCCAGAAGCAATCTGTACATGCCTACTCCGTGTTAGAGTATTTTCAAAATTCAGGCCCAAAACATGCTGAAAATCGATATTTTTGGTGCCCAAAGTCAATATGTGTATGCATCTTCTATACTCGTTTATATCTCAAATTCAGGCTCAAAAAACCCGAAAATTCGATATTTTGGGGTCCCAGAAGCGATTTGTACATACCTACTCAGTGCTAGAATGTTTTCAAAATATAGGCTCAAAACACGCTCAAAATCGATATTTTAGGTGCCCAAAAGTCGATATGTGCATGCATCCTCTGTACTCGTTTATATCTCAAATTCAAGCTCAAAACACTCGAAAATTCGATATTTAGGGGTCCCAGAAGCGATCTGTACATGCCTACTCAGTGCTATAATATTTTCAAATTATAGGCTCAAAACATGCTAAAAATCGATATTTTAGGTGCGTAAAGGCGACATCTCAAATTCAGGCCCAAAACACCCGAAAATTCGATATTTTGGGGTCCCAGAAGCGATCTGTACATGCCTACTCCGTGTTAGAGTATTTTCAAAATACAGACCCAAAACATGCTGAAAATCGATAATTTAGATGCCCAAAGTCAATGTGTGCATGTATCTTCTGTACCCGTTTATATCTCAAATTCAGGCTCAAAACACCCGAAAATTCAATATTTTGGGGTCCCGGAAGCAATCTGTACATGCCTACTCAGTGCTAGAATATTTTCAATATATAGGCTAAAAACATGCTAAAAATCGATATTTTAGGTGCCAAAAAGTCGATATCTCAAATTCAGTCCCAAAACACCCGAAACTTCGATATTTAGGGGTCCCAGAAGCGATCTGTACATGCCTACTCCGTGTTAGAGTATTTTCAAAATACAGGCCAGAAACATACTTAAAATCAATCTTTTAGGTGCCCAAAAGTCGATATGTGCATGCATCTTCAGTACCCGTTTATATTTCAAATTCAGGCTCAAAACACCCGAAAATTCGATATTTTGGGGTCCCAGAAGCAATCTGTACATGCCTACTCCGTGTTAGAGTATTTTTAATATACAGCCCCAAAACATGCTCAAAATCGATGATTTAGGTGCCAAAAAGTCGATATGTGCATGCATCTTCAGTACCCGTTTATATCTCAAATTCAGGCTCAAAACACCCGAAAATTCGAAATTTTGGGGTCCCAGAAGCGATCTGTACATGCCTACTCCGTGTTAGAGTATTTTCAAAATACAGGCCAAAAACATACGGAAAATCGATCTTTTAGGTGATCAAACGTCGATATGTGCATGCATCTTCTGTACCCGTTTATATTTCAAATTCTGGCCCTAAACACCCGAAAATTCGATATTTTGGGGTCCCAGAAGCGATCTGTACATGCCTACTCCGTGTTAGAGTATTTTCAAAATTCAGGCCCAAAACATGCTGAAAATCGATATTTTTGGTGCCCAAAGTCAATATGTGTATGCATCTTCTATACTCGTTTATATCTCAAATTCAGGCTCAAAAAACCCGAAAATTCGATATTTTGGGGTCCCAGAAGCGATTTGTACATACCTACTCAGTGCTAGAATGTTTTCAAAATATAGGCTCAAAACACGCTCAAAATCGATATTTTAGGTGCCCAATAGTCGATATGTGCATGCATCCTCTGTACTAGTTTATATCTCAAATTCAAGCTCAAAACACCCGAAAATTCGATATTTAGGGGTCCCAGAAGCGATCTGTACATGCCTACTCAGTGCTATAATATTTTCAAATTATAGGCTCAAAACATGCTAAAAATCGATATTTTAGGTGCGTAAAGGCGACATCTCAAATTCAGTCCCAAAACACCCGAAAATTCGATATTTTGGGGTCCCAGAAGCGATCTGTACATGCCTACTCCGTGTTAGAGTATTTTCAAAATACAGACCCAAAACATGCTGAAAATCGATAATTTAGATGCCCAAAGTCAATATGTGCATGTATCTTCTGTACCCGTTTATATCTCAAATTCAGGCTCAAAACACCCGAAAATTCAATATTTTGGGGTCCCAGAAGCAATCTGTACATGCCTACTCAGTGCTAGAATATTTTCAATATATAGGCTAAAAACATGCTAAAAATCGATATTTTAGGTGCCAAAAAGTCGATATCTCAAATTCAGTCCCAAAACACCCGAAACTTCGATATTTAGGGGTCCCAGAAGCGATCTGTACATGCCTACTCCGTGTTAGAGTATTTTCAAAATACAGGCCAGAAACATACTGAAAATCGATCTTTTAGGTGCCCAAAAGTCGATATGTGCATTCATCTTCTGTACCCGTTTATATCTCAAATTCCGGCCTTAAACACCCGAAAATTCGATATTTTGGGGTTCCAGAAGCGATCTGTACATGCCTACTCCGTGTTAGAGTATTTTCTAAATTCAGGCCCAAAACATGCGGAAAATCGATATTTTTGGTGCCCAAAGTCAATATGTGTATGCATCTTCTATACTCGTTTATATCTCAAATTCACGCTCAAAAAACCCGAAAATTCGATATTTTGGGGTCCCAGAAGCGATCTGTACATGCCTAATCAGTGCTTAAATGTTTTCAAAATATAGGCTCAAAACATGCTCAAAATCGATATTTTAGGTGCCAAAAAGTCGATATCTCAAATTAAGGCCCAAAACACCCGAAAATTCGATATTTAGGGGTCCCAGAAGCGATCTGTACATGCCTACTCCGTGTTAGAGTATTTTCAAAATACAGGCCAAAAACATACTGAATATCGATCTTTTAGGTGCCCAAAAGTCGATATGTGCATGCATCTTCTGTACCCGTTTATATCTCAAATTCTGGCCCTAAACACCCGAAAATTTGATATTTTGAGGTCCCAGAAGCGATCTGTACATGCCTACTCAGTGCTAGAATGTTTTCAAAATATAGGCTCAAAACATGCATAAAATCGATATTTTAGGTGCCCAAAGGTCGATATGTGCATGCATCTTCTGTATTCGTTTATATCTCAAATTCAAGCTCAAAACACCCGAAAATTCGATATTTAGAGGTCCCAGAAGCGATCTGTACATGCCTACTCAGTATTAGAATATTTTCAAAATATAGGCTCAAAACATGCTAAAAATCGATATTTTAGGTGCGTAAAGGCGATATCTCAAATTCAGGCCCAAAACACCCGAAAATTCGATATTTAGGGGTCCCAGAAGCGATCTGTACATGCCTACTCAGTGCTAGAATGTTTTCAAAATATAGGCTCAAAACATGCTCAAAATCGATATTTTAGGTGCCCAAAAGTCGATATGTGCATGCATCTTCTGTACTCGTTTATATCTCAAATTCAAGCTCAAAACACCCGAAAATTCGATATTTAGGGGTCCCAGAAGCGATCTGTACATGCCTACTCAGTGCTATAATATTTTAAAATTATAAGCTCAAAACATGCTAAAAATCGATATTTTAGGTGCGTAAAGGCGACATCTCAAATTCAGGCCCAAAACACCCGAAAATTCTATATTTTGGGGTTCCAGAAGCGATCTGTACATGCCTACTCCGTGTTAGAGTATTTTCAAAATACAGACCCAAAACATGCTGAAAATCGATAATTTAGATGCCCAAAGTCAATATGTGCATGTATCTTCTGTACCCGTTTATATCTCAAATTCAGGCTCAAAACACCCGAAAATTCAATATTTTGGGGTCCCAGAAGCAATCTGTACATGCCTACTCAGTGCTAGAATATTTTCAATATATAGGCTAAAAACATGCTAAAAATCGATATTTTAGGTGCCAAAAAGTCGATATCTCAAATTCAGTCCCAAAACACCCGAAAATTCGATATTTAGGGGTCCCAGAAGCTATCTGTACATGCCTACTCCGTGTTAGAGTATTTTCAAAATACAGGCCAGAAACATACTGAAAATCGATCCTTTAGGTGCCCTAAAGTCGATATGTGCATTCATCTTCTGTACCCGTTTATATCTCAAATTCTGGCCCTAGACACCCGAAAATTCGATATTTTGGGGTTCCAGAAGCGATCTGTACATGCCTACTCCGTGTTAGAGTATTTTCTAAATTCAGGCCCAAAACATGCGGAAAATCGATATTTTTGGTGCCCAAAGTCAATATGTGTATGCATCTTCTATACTCGTTTATATCTCAAATTCACGCTCAAAAAACCCGAAAATTCGATATTTTGGGGTCCCAGAAGCGATCTGTACATGCCTACTCAGTGCTAAAATGTTTTCAAAATATAGGCTCAAAACATGCTCAAAATCGATATTTTAGGTGCCAAAAAGTCGATATCTCAAATTAAGGCCCAAAACACCCGAAAATTCGATATTTAGGGGTCCCAGAAGCGATCTGTACATGCCTACTCCGTGTTAGAGTATTTTCAAAATACAGGCCAAAAACATACTGAATATCGATCTTTTAGGTGCCCAAAAGTCGATATGTGCATGCATCTTCTGTACCCGTTTATATCTCAAATTCTGGCCCTAAACACCCGAAAATTTGATATTTTGAGGTCCCAGAAGCGATCTGTACATGCCTACTCAGTGCTAGAATGTTTTCAAAATATAGGCTCAAAACATGCTCAAAATCGATATTTTAGGTGCCCAAAGGTCGATATGTGCATGCATCTTCTGTATTCGTTTATATCTCAAATTCAAGCTCAAAACACCCGAAAATTCGATATTTAGAGGTCCCAGAAGCGATCTGTACATGCCTACTCAGTATTAGAATATTTTCAAAATATAGGCTCAAAAAAAAACTAAAAATCGATATTTTAGGTGCGTAAAGGCGATATCTCAAATTCAGGCCCAAAACACCCGAAAATTCGATATTTAGGGGTCCCAGAAGCGATCTGTACATGCCTACTCAGTGCTAGAATGTTTTCAAAATATAGGCACAAAACATGCTCAAAATCGATATTTTAGGTGCCCAAAAGTCGATATGTGCATGCATCTTCTGTTCTCGTTTATATCTCAAATTCAAGCTCAAAACACCCGAAAATTCGATATTTAGGGGTCCCAGAAGCGATCTGTACATGCCTACTCAGTGCTATAATATTTTCAAATTATAAGCTCAAAACATGCTAAAAATCGATATTTTAGGTGCGTAAAGGCGACATCTCAAATTCAGGCCCAAAACACCCGAAAATTCTATATTTTGGGGTTCCAGAAGCGATCTGTACATGCCTACTCCGTGTTAGAGTATTTTCAAAATTCAGGCCCTAAACATGCTGAAAATCGATATTTTTGGTGCCCAAAGTCAATATGTGTATGCATCTTCTATACTCGTTTATATCTCAAATTCAGGCTCAAAAAACCCGAAAATTCGATATTTTGGGGTCCCAGAAGCGATTTGTACATGCCTACTCAGTGCTAGAATGTTTTCAAAATATAGGCTCAAAACACGCTCAAAATCGATATTTTAGGTGCCCAAAGTCAATATGTGTATGCATCTTCTATACTCGTTTATATCTCAAATTCAGGCTCAAAAAACCCGAAAATTCGATATTTAGGGGTCCCAGAAGCGATCTGTACATGCCTACTCAGTGCTATAATATTTTCAAATTATAGGCTCAAAACATGCTAAAAATCGATATTTTAGGTGCGTAAAGGCGACATCTCAAATTCAGGCCCAAAACACCCGAAAATTCGATATTTTGGGGTCCCAGAAGCGATCTGTACATGCCTACTCCGTGTTAGAGTATTTTCAAAATACAGACCCAAAACATGCTGAAAATCGATAATTTACATGCCCAAAGTCAATATGTGCATGTATCTTCTGTACCCGTTTATATCTCAAATTCAGGCTCAAAACACCCGAAAATTCAATATTTTGGGGTCCCAGAAGCAATCTGTACATGCCTACTCAGTGCTAGAATATTTTCAATATATAGTCTAAAAACATGCTAAAAATCGATATTTTAGGTGCCAAAAAGTCGATATCTCAAATTCAGTCCCAAAACACCCGAAACTTCGATATTTAGGGGTCCCAGAAGCTATCTGTACATGCCTACTCCGTGTTAGAGTATTTTCAAAATACAGGCCAGAAACATACTGAAAATCGATCTTTTAGGTGCCCAAAAGTCGATATGTGCATTCATCTTCTGTACCCGTTTATATCTCAAATTCCGGCCCTAAACACCCGAAAATTCGATATTTTGGGGTTCCAGAAGCGATCTGTACATGCCTACTCCGTGTTAGAGTATTTTCTAAATTCAGGCCCAAAACATGCGGAAAATCGATATTTTTGGTGCCCAAAGTCAATATGTGTATGCATCTTCTATACTCGTTTATATCTCAAATTCACGCTCAAAAAACCCGAAAATTCGATATTTTGGGGTCCCAGAAGCGATCTGTACATGCCTAATCAGTGCTTAAATGTTTTCAAAATATAGGCTCAAAACATGCTCAAAATCGATATTTTAGGTGCCAAAAAGTCGATATCTCAAATTAAGGCCCAAAACACCCGAAAATTAGATATTTAGGGGTCCCAGAAGCAATCTGTACATGCCTACTCCGTGTTAGAGTATTTTCAAAATACAGGCCAAAAACATACTGAATATCGATCTTTTAGGTGCCCAAAAGTCGATATGTGCATGCATCTTCTGTACCCGTTTATATCTCAAATTCTGGCCCTAAACACCCTAAAATTTGATATTTTGAGGTCCCAGAAGCGATCTGTACATGCCTACTCAGTGCTAGAATGTTTTCAAAATATAGGCTCAAAACATGCTCAAAATCGATATTTTAGGTGCCCAAAGGTCGATATGTGCATGCATCTTCTGTATTCGTTTATATCTCAAATTCAAGCTCAAAACACCCGAAAATTCGATATTTAGAGGTCCCAGAAGCGATCTGTACATGCCTACTCAGTATTAGAATATTTTCAAAATATAGGCTCAAAACATGCTAAAAATCGATATTTTAGGTGCGTAAAGGCGATATCTCAAATTCAGGCCCAAAACACCCGAAAATTCGATATTTAGGGGTCCCAGAAGCGATCTGTACATGCCTACTCAGTGCTAGAATGTTTTCAAAATATAGGCTCAAAACATGCTCAAAATCGATATTTTAGGTGCCCAAAAGTCGATATGTGCATGCATCTTCCGTACTCGTTTATATCTCAAATTCAAGCTCAAAACACCCGAAAATTCGATATTTTGGGGTTCCAGAAGCGATCTGTACATGCCTACTCCGTGTTAGAGTATTTTCAAAATACAGACCCAAAACATGCTGAAAATCGATAATTTAGATGCCCAAAGTCAATATGTGCATGTATCTTCTGTACCCGTTTATATCTCAAATTCAGGCTCAAAACACCCGAAAATTCAATATTTTGGGGTCCCAGAAGCAATCTGTACATGCCTACTCAGTGCTAGAATATTTTCAATATATAGGCTAAAAACATGATAAAAATCGATATTTTAGGTGCCAAAAAGTCGATATCTCAAATTCAGTCCCAAAACACCCGAAAATTCGATATTTAGGGGTCCCAGAAGCTATCTGTACATGCCTACTCCGTGTTAGAGTATTTTCAAAATACAGGCCAGAAACATACTGAAAATCGATCTTTTAGGTGCCCTAAAGTCGATATGTGCATTCATCTTCTGTACCCGTTTATATCTCAAATTCTGGCCCTAAACACCCGAAAATTCGATATTTTGGGGTTCCAGAAGCGATCTGTACATGTCTACTCCGTGTTAGAGTATTTTCTAAATTCAGGCCCAAAACATGCGGAAAATCGATATTTTTGGTGCCCAAAGTCAATATGTGTATGCATCTTCTATACTCGTTTATATCTCAAATTCATGCTCAAAAAACCCGAAAATTCGATATTTAGGGGTCCCAGAAGCGATCTGTACATGCCTACTCAGTGCTATAATATTTTCAAATTATAGGCTCAAAACATGCTAAAAATCGATATTTTAGGTGCGTAAAGGCGACATCTCAAATTCAGGCCCAAAACACCCGAAAATTCGATATTTTGGGGTCCCAGAAGCGATCTGTACATGCCTACTCCGTGTTAGAGTATTTTCAAAATACAGACCCAAAACATGCTGAAAATCGATAATTTACATGCCCAAAGTCAATATGTGCATGTATCTTCTGTACCCGTTTATATCTCAAATTCAGGCTCAAAACACCCGAAAATTCAATATTTTGGGGTCCCAGAAGCAATCTGTACATGCCTACTCAGTGCTAGAATATTTTCAATATATAGGCTAAAAACATGCTAAAAATCGATATTTTAGGTACCAAAAAGTCGATATCTCAAATTCAGTCCCAAAACACCCGAAACTTCGATATTTAGGGGTCCCAGAAGCTACCTGTACATGCCTACTCCGTGTTAGAGTATTTTCAAAATACAGGCCAGAAACATACTGAAAATCGATCTTTTAAGTGCCCAAAAGTCGATATGTGCATTCATCTTCTGTACCCGTTTATATCTCAAATTCCGGCCCTAAACACCCGAAAATTCGATATTTTGGGGTTCCAGAAGCGATCTGTACATGCCTACTCCGTGTTAGAGTATTTTCTAAATTCAGGCCCAAAACATGCGGAAAATCGATATTTTTGGTGCCCAAAGTCAATATGTGTATGCATCTTCTATACTCGTTTATATCTCAAATTCACGCTCAAAAAACCCGAAAATTCGATATTTTGGGGTCCCAGAAGCGATCTGTACATGCCTACTCAGTGCTTAAATGTTTTCAAAATATAGGCTCAAAACATGCTCAAAATCGATATTTTAGGTGCCAAAAAGTCGATATCTCAAATTAAGGCCCAAAACACCCGAAAATTCGATATTTAGGGGTCCCAGAAGCGATCTGTACATGCCTACTCCGTGTTAGAGTATTTTCAAAATACAGGCCAAAAACATACTGAATATCGATCTTTTAGGTGCCCAAAAGTCGATATGTGCATGCATCTTCTGTACCCGTTTATATCTCAAATTCTGGCCCTAAACACCCGAAAATTTGATATTTTGAGGTCCCAGAAGCGATCTGTACATGCCTACTCAGTGCTAGAATGTTTTCAAAATATAGGCTCAAAACATGCTCAAAATCGATATTTTAGGTGCCCAAAGGTCGATATGTGCATGCATCTTCTGTATTCGTTTATATCTCAAATTCAAGCTCAAAACACCCGAAAATTCGATATTTAGAGGTCCCAGAAGCGATCTGTACATGCCTACTCAGTATTAGAATATTTTCAAAATATAGGCTCAAAACATGCTAAAAATCGATATTTTAGGTGCGTAAAGGCGATATCTCAAATTCAGGCCCAAAACACCCTAAAATTCGATATTTAGGGGTCCCAGAAGCGATCTGTACATGCCTACTCAGTGCTAGAATGTTTTCAAAATATAGGCTCAAAACATGCTCAAAATCGATATTTTAGGTGCCCAAAAGTCGATATGTGCATGCATCTTCTGTACTCGTTTATATCTCAAATTCAAGCTCAAAACACCCGAAAATTCGATATTTAGGGGTCCCAGAAGCGATCTGTACATGCCTACTCAGTGCTATAATATTTTCAAATTATAAGCTCAAAACATGCTAAAAATCGATATTTTAGGTGCGTAAAGGCGACATCTCAAATTCAGGCCCAAAACACCCGAAAATTCGATATTTTGGGGTTCCAGAAGCGATCTGTACATGCCTACTCCGTGTTAGAGTATTTTCAAAATACAGACCCAAAACATGCTGAAAATCGATAATTTAGATGCCCAAAGTCAATATGTGCATGTATCTTCTGTACCCGTTTATATCTCAAATTCAGGCTCAAAACACCCGAAAATTCAATATTTTGGGGTCCCAGAAGCAATCTGTACATGCCTACTCAGTGCTAGAATATTTTCAATATATAGGCTAAAAACATGCTAAAAATCGATATTTTAGGTGCCAAAAAGTCGATATCTCAAATTCAGTCCCAAAACACCCGAAAATTCGATATTTAGGGGTCCCAGAAGCTATCTGTACATGCCTACTCCGTGTTAGAGTATTTTCAAAATACAGGCCAGAAACATACTGAAAATCGATCTTTTAGGTGCCCAAAAGTCGATATGTGCATTCATCTTCTGTACCCGTTTATATCTCAAATTCTGGCCCTAAACACTCGAAAATTCTATATTTTGGGGTCCCAGAAGCGATCTGTACATGCCTACTCCGTGTTAGAGTATTTTCAAAATTCAGGCCCAAAACATGCGGAAAATCGATATTGTTGGTGCCCAAAGTCAATATGTGTATGCATCTTCTATACTCGTTTATATCTCAAATTCAGGCTCAAAAAACCCGGAAATTCGATATTTTGGGGTCCCAGAAGCGACCTGTACATGCCTACTCAGTGCTAAAATGTTTTCAAAATATAGGCTCAAAACATACTCAAAATCGATATTTTTGGTGCCCAAAAGTCGATATATGCATGCATCTTCTGTACTCGTTTATATCTCAAATTCAGGCTCAAAACACCCGAAAATTCGATATTTTGGGGTCCCAGAAGCGATCTGTACATGCCTACTCAGTGTTAGAGTATTTTCAAAATACATGCCCAAAACATGCTGAAAATCGATATTTTAGATGCCCAAAGTCAATATGTGCATGTATCTTCTGTACCCGTTTATATCTCAAATTCAGGCTCAAAACACCCGAAAATTCAATATTTTGGGGTCGCAGAAGCAATCTGTACATGCCTACTCAGTGCTAGAATGTTTTCAAAATATAGCCTAAAAACATGCTAAAAATCGATATTTTAGGTGCCAAAAAGTCGATATCTCAAATTAAGGCCCAAAACACCCGAAAATTCGATATTTAGGGGTCCCAGAAGCGATCTGTACATGCCTACTCCGTGTAAGAGTATTTTCAAAATACAGGCCAAAAACATACTGAAAATCGATCCTTTAGGTGCCCAAAAGTCGATATGTTCATGCATCTTCAGTACCCGTTTATATCTCAAATTCAGGCCCTAAACACCCGAAAATTCGATATTTTGGGGTCCCAGAAGCGATCTGTACATGCCTACTCCGTGTCAGAGTATTTTCAAAATACATGCCCAAAACATGCTGAAAATCGATATTTTAGATGCCCAAAGTCAATATGTGCATGTATCTTCTGTACCCGTTTATATCTCAAATTCAGGCTCAAAACGCCCTAAAATTCGATATTTTGGGGTCCTAGAAGCGATCTGTACATGCCTACTCAGTGCTAGAATATTTTCAATATATAGGCTAAAAACATGCTAAAAATCGATATTTTAGGTGCCAAAAAGTCGATATCTCAAATTCAGTCCCAAAACACCCGAAACTTCGATATTTAGGGGTCCCAGAAGCTATCTGTACATGCCTACTCCGTGTTAGAGTATTTTCAAAATACAGGCCAGAAACATACTGAAAATCGATCTTTTAGGTGCCCAAAAGTCGATATGTGCATTCATCTTCTGTACCCGTTTATATCTCAAATTCTGGCCCTAAACTCCCGAAAATTCGATATTTTGGGGTTCCAGAAGCGATCTGTACATGCCTACTCCATGTTAGAGTATTTTCTAAATTCAGGCCCAAAACATGCGGAAAATCGATATTTTTGGTGCCCAAAGTCAATATGTGTATGCATCTTCTATACTCGTTTATATCTCAAATTCACGCTCAAAAAACCCGAAAATTCGATATTTTGGGGTCCCAGAAGCGATCTGTACATGCCTACTCAGTGCTAAAATGTTTTCAAAATATAGGCTCAAAACATGCTCAAAATCGATATTTTAGGTGCCCAAAGGTCGATATGTGCATGCATCTTCTGTATTCGTTTATATCTCAAATTCAAGCTCAAAACACCCGAAAATTCGATACTTAGAGGTCCCAGAAGCGATCTGTACATGCCTACTCAGTATTAGAATATTTTCAAAATATAGGCTCAAAACATGCTAAAAATCGATATTTTAGGTGCGTAAAGGCGATATCTCAAATTCAGGCCCAAAACACCCGAAAATTCGATATTTAGGGGTCCCAGAAGCGATCTGTACATGCCTACTCAGTGCTAGAATGTTTTCAAAATATAGGCTCAAAACATGCTCAAAATCGATATTTTAGGTGCCCAAAAGTCGATATGTGCATGCATCTTCTGTACTCGTTTATATCTCAAATTCAAGCTCAAAACACCCGAAAATTCGATATTTAGGGGTCCCAGAAGCGATCTGTACATGCCTACTCAGTGCTATAATATTTTCAAATTATAAGCTCAAAACATGCTAAAAATCGATATTTTAGGTGCGTAAAGGCGACATCTTAAATTCAGGCACAAAACACTCGAAAATTCGATATTTTGGGGTCCCAGAAGCGATCTGTACATGCCTACTCCGTGTTAGAGTATTTTCAAAATACAGGCCCAAAACATGCTGAAAATCGATAATATAGATGCCCAAAAGTCAATATGTGAATGTATCTTCTGTACCCGTTTATATCTCAAATTCAGGCTCAAAACACCCGAAAATTCAATATTTTGGGGTCCCAGAAGCAATCTGTACATGCCTACTCAGTGCTAGAATATTTTCAAAATATAGGCTAAAAACATGCTAAAAATCGATATTTTAGGTGCCAAAAAGTCGATATCTCAAATTCAGTCCCAAAACACCCGAAACTTCGATATTTAGGGGTCCCAGAAGCGATCAGTACATGCCTACTCCGTGTTAGAGTATTTTCAAAATACAGGCCAAAAACATACTAAAAATCGATCTTTTATGTTCCCAAAAGTCGATATGTGCATGCATCTTCTGTAGCCGTTTATATCTCAAATTCTGGCGCTAAACAACCGAAAATTCGATATTTTGGGATCCCAGAAGCGATCCGTGTTAGAGTATTTTCAAAATTCAGGCCCAAAACATGCTGAAATTCGAAATTTTTGGTGCCCTAAGTCAATATGTGTATGCATCTTCTATACTCATTTATATCTCAAATTCAGGCTCAAAACACTCGAAAATTCGATATTTTGGGGTCCCAGAAGCGATCTGTACATGCCTACTCAGTGCTAGATAGTTTTCAAAATATATAGGCTCAAAACATGCTCAAAATCGATATTTTAGGTGCCCAAAAGTCGATATGTGCATGCATCTTCTGTACTCGTTTATATCTCAAATTTAGGCTCAAAACACCCGAAAATTTGATATTTTGGGGTCCCATAAGCGATCTGTACATGCCTACTCCGTGTTAGAGTATTTTCTAAATATAGGCTCAAAACATGCTAAAAATCGATATTTTATGTGCGTAAAGGCGATATCTCAAATTCAGGCCCAAAACACCCGAAAATTCGATATTTAGGGGTCCCAAAAGCAATCTGTACATGCCTACTCCGTGTTAGAGTATTTTCAAAGTACAGCCCAAAAACATACTGAAAATCGATCTTTTAGGTGCCCAAAAGTCGATAAGTGCATGCATCTTCTGTACCCGTTTATATCTCAAATTCTGGCCCTAAACCCCCGAAAATTCGATATTTTGGGGTCCCAGAAGCGATCTGTACGTGCCTACTCCGTGCTAGAGTATTTTCAAAATACAGGCCCAAAACATGCTGAAAATCGATATTTTTGGTGCCCAAAGTCAATATGTGCATGTATCTTCTGTACCCGTTTATATCTTAAATTCGGGCTCAAAACACCCGAATATTCGATATTTAGGGGTCCCAGAAGCGATCTGTACATGCCTACTCCGTGTTAGAGTATTTTCAAAATACAGGCCCAAAACATGCTCAAAATCGATGATTTAGGTGCCAAAAAGTCGATATGTGCATGCATCTTCAGTACCCGTTTATATCTCAAATTCAGGCTCAAAACACCCGAAAATTCGATATTTTGGGGTCCCAGAAGCGATCTGTACATGCCTACTCCGTGTTAGAGTATTTTCAAAATACAGGCCAAAAACATACTGAAAATCGATCTTTTAGGTGCTCAAACGTCGATATGTGCATGCATCTTCTGTACCCGTTTTTATCTCAATTTCTGGCCCTAAACACCCGAAAATTCGATATTTTGCGGTCCCAGAAGCGATCTGTACATGCCTACTCCGTGTTAGAGTATTTTCAAAATTAAGGCCCAAAACATGTTGAAAATCGATATTTTTGGTGCCCAAAGTCAATATGTGTATGCAACTTCTGTACCCGTTTATATCTCAAATTCAGGCTCGAAACACCCGAAAATTTATTATTTTGGGCCCAAGTCCCAGAAGCGATCTGTACAAGCCTACTCAGAGCTAGAATGTTTTCAAAATATAGGCTCAAAACATGCTCAAAATCGATATTTTAGGTAACAAAAAGTCAATATCTCAAATTCAGTCCCAAAACACCCGAAAATTCGATATTTAGGGGTCCCAGAAGCGATCTGTACATGCCTACTCCGTGTTAGAGTATTTTCAAAATACTGGCCTAAAACATGCTGAAAATCGATTATTTAGATGCCCAAAGTCAATATGTGCATGTTTCTTCTGTACCCGTTTATATCTCAAATTCAGGCTCAAAACACCCGAAAATTCAATATTTTGGGGTCCCAGAAGCAATCTGTACATGCCTACTCAGTGCTAGAATATTTTCAAAATATAGGCTCAAAACATGCTAAAAATCGATATTTTAGGTGCCAAAATGTCGATATCTCAAATTCAGTCCCAAAACACCCGAAACTTCAATATTTAGGGGTCCCAGAAGCGATCTGTACATGCCTACTCCGTGTTAGAGTATTTTCAAAATACAGGCCAAAAAAATACTTAAAATCAATCTTTTAGGTGCCCAAAAGTCGATATGTGCATGCATCTTCAGTACCCGTTTATATCTCAAATTCAGGCTCAAAACACCCGAAAATTCGATATTTTGGGGTCCCAGAAGCAATCTGTACATGCCTACTCCGTGTTAGAGTATTTTTAATATACAGGCCCAAAACATGCTCAAAATCGATGATTTAGGTGCCAAAAAGTCGATATGTGCATGCATCTTCAGTACCCGTTTATATCTCAAATTCAGGCTCAAAACACCCGAAAATTTGAAATTTTGGGGTCCCAGAAGCGAACTGTACATGCCTACTCCGTGTTAGAGTATTTTCAAAATACAGGCCAAAAACATACGGAAAATCGATCTTTTAGGTGCTCAAACGTCGATATGTGCATGCATCTTCTGTACCCGTTTATAACTCAAATTCTGGCCCTAAACACCCGAAAATTCGATATTTTGGGGTCCCAGAAGCGATCTGTACATGCCTACTCCGTGTTAGAGTATTTTCAAAATTCAGGCCCAAAACATGCTGAAAATCGATATTTTTGGTGCCCAAAGTCAATATGTGTATGCATCTTCTATACTCGTTTATATCTCAAATTCAGGCTCAAAAAACCCGAAAATTCGATATTTTGGGGTCCCAGAAGCGATTTGTACATGCCTACTCAGTGCTAGAATGTTTTCAAAACATAGGCTCAAAACACGCTCAAAATCGATATTTTAGGTGCTCAAAAGTCGATATGTGCATGCATCCTCTGTACTCGTTTATATCTCAAATTCATGCTCAAAACACCCGAAAATTCGATATTTAGAGGTCCCAGAAGCGATCTGTACATGCCTACTCTGTGCTAGAATGTTTTCAAAATATAGGCTCAAAACATGCTCAAAATCGATATTTTAGGTGCCCAAAAGTCGATATGTGCATGCATCTTCTGTACTCGTTTATATCTCAAATTCAAGCTCAAAACACCCGAAAATTCGATATTTTGGGGTCCCAGAAGCGATCTGTACATGCCTACTCCGTGTTAGAGTATTTTCAAAATACAGACCCAAAACATGCTGAAAATCGATAATTTAGATGCCCAAAGTCAATATGTGCATGTATCTTCTGTACCCGTTTATATCTCAAATTCAGGCTCAAAACACCCGAAAATTCAATATTTTGGGGTCCCAGAAGCAATCTGTACATGCCTACTCAGTGCTAGAATATTTTCAATATATAGGCTAAAAACATGCTAAAAATCGATATTTTAGGTGCCAAAAAGTCGATATCTCAAATTCAGTCCCAAAACACCCGAAAATTCAATATTTAGGGGTCCCAGAAGCTATCTGTACATGCCTACTCCGTGTTAGAGTATTTTTAAAATACAGGCCAGAAACATACTAAAAATCGATCTTTTATGTTCCCAAAAGTCGATATGTGCATGCATCTTCTGTAGCCGTTTATATCTCAAATTCTGGCCCTAAACAACCGAAAATTCGATATTTTGGGATCCCAGAAGCGATCCGTGTTAGAGTATTTTCAAAATTCAGGCCCAAAACATGCTGAAATTCGAAATTTTTGGTGCCCTGAGTCAATATGTGTATGCATCTTCTATACTCATTTATATCTCAAATTCAGGCTCAAAACACTCGAAAATTCGATATTTTGGGGTCCCAGAAGCGATCTGTACATGCCTACTCAGTGCTAGATAGTTTTCAAAATATATAGGCTCAAAACATGCTCAAAATCGATATTTTAGGTGCCCAAAAGTCGATATGTGCATGCATCTTCTGTACTCGTTTATATCTCAAATTTAGGCTCAAAACACCCGAAAATTTGATATTTTGGGGTCCCAT
The DNA here is from genome assembly GCA_033782935.1 of Petrolisthes cinctipes. Taxonomy (NCBI): domain Eukaryota; kingdom Metazoa; phylum Arthropoda; class Malacostraca; order Decapoda; family Porcellanidae; genus Petrolisthes; species Petrolisthes cinctipes. The sequence goes on from JAWQEG010001675.1 coordinate 1,118,033, forward strand.
AAGCGATCTGTACATGCCTACTCCGTGTTAGAGTATTTTCTAAATATAGGCTCAAAACATGCTAAAAATCGATATTTTATGTGCGTAAAGGCGATATCTCAAATTCAGGCCCAAAACACCCGAAAATTCGATATTTAGGGGTCCCAAAAGCAATCTGTACATGCCTACTCCGTGTTAGAGTATTTTCAAAGTACAGCCCAAAAACATACTGAAAATCGATCTTTTAGGTGCCCAAAAGTCGATAAGTGCATGCATCTTCTGTACCCGTTTATATCTCAAATTCTGGCCCTAAACCCCCGAAAATTCGATATTTTGGGGTCCCAGAAGCGATCTGTACGTGCCTACTCCGTGCTAGAGTATTTTCAAAATACAGGCCCAAAACATGCTGAAAATCGATATTTTTGGTGCCCAAAGTCAATATGTGCATGTATCTTCTGTACCCGTTTATATCTTAAATTCGGGCTCAAAACACCCGAATATTCGATATTTAGGGGTCCCAGAAGCGATCTGTACATGCCTACTCCGTGTTAGAGTATTTTCAAAATACAGGCCCAAAACATGCTCAAAATCGATCTTTTAGGTGCTCAAACGTCGATATGTGCATGCATCTTCTGTACCCGTTTTTATCTCAATTTCTGGCCCTAAACACCCGAAAATTCGATATTTTGCGGTCCCAGAAGCGATCTGTACATGCCTACTCCGTGTTAGAGTATTTTCAAAATTAAGGCCCAAAACATGTTGAAAATCGATATTTTTGGTGCCCAAAGTCAATATGTGTATGCAACTTCTGTACCCGTTTATATCTCAAATTCAGGCTCGAAACACCCGAAAATTTATTATTTTGGGCCCAAGTCCCAGAAGCGATCTGTACAAGCCTACTCAGAGCTAGAATGTTTTCAAAATATAGGCTCAAAACATGCTCAAAATCGATATTTTAGGTAACAAAAAGTCAATATCTCAAATTCAGTCCCAAAACACCCGAAAATTCGATATTTAGGGGTCCCAGAAGCGATCTGTACATGCCTACTCCGTGTTAGAGTATTTTCAAAATACTGGCCTAAAACATGCTGAAAATCGATTATTTAGATGCCCAAAGTCAATATGTGCATGTTTCTTCTGTACCCGTTTATATCTCAAATTCAGGCTCAAAACACCCGAAAATTCAATATTTTGGGGTCCCAGAAGCAATCTGTACATGCCTACTCAGTGCTAGAATATTTTCAAAATATAGGCTCAAAACATGCTAAAAATCGATATTTTAGGTGCCAAAATGTCGATATCTCAAATTCAGTCCCAAAACACCCGAAACTTCAATATTTAGGGGTCCCAGAAGCGATCTGTACATGCCTACTCCGTGTTAGAGTATTTTCAAAATACAGGCCAAAAAAATACTTAAAATCAATCTTTTAGGTGCCCAAAAGTCGATATGTGCATGCATCTTCAGTACCCGTTTATATCTCAAATTCAGGCTCAAAACACCCGAAAATTCGATATTTTGGGGTCCCAGAAGCAATCTGTACATGCCTACTCCGTGTTAGAGTATTTTTAATATACAGGCCCAAAACATGCTCAAAATCGATGATTTAGGTGCCAAAAAGTCGATATGTGCATGCATCTTCAGTACCCGTTTATATCTCAAATTCAGGCTCAAAACACCCGAAAATTTGAAATTTTGGGGTCCCAGAAGCGAACTGTACATGCCTACTCCGTGTTAGAGTATTTTCAAAATACAGGCCAAAAACATACGGAAAATCGATCTTTTAGGTGCTCAAACGTCGATATGTGCATGCATCTTCTGTACCCGTTTATAACTCAAATTCTGGCCCTAAACACCCGAAAATTCGATATTTTGGGGTCCCAGAAGCGATCTGTACATGCCTACTCCGTGTTAGAGTATTTTCAAAATTCAGGCCCAAAACATGCTGAAAATCGATATTTTTGGTGCCCAAAGTCAATATGTGTATGCATCTTCTATACTCGTTTATATCTCAAATTCAGGCTCAAAAAACCCGAAAATTCGATATTTTGGGGTCCCAGAAGCGATTTGTACATGCCTACTCAGTGCTAGAATGTTTTCAAAACATAGGCTCAAAACACGCTCAAAATCGATATTTTAGGTGCTCAAAAGTCGATATGTGCATGCATCCTCTGTACTCGTTTATATCTCAAATTCATGCTCAAAACACCCGAAAATTCGATATTTAGAGGTCCCAGAAGCGATCTGTACATGCCTACTCTGTGCTAGAATGTTTTCAAAATATAGGCTCAAAACATGCTCAAAATCGATATTTTAGGTGCCCAAAAGTCGATATGTGCATGCATCTTCTGTACTCGTTTATATCTCAAATTCAAGCTCAAAACACCCGAAAATTCGATATTTTGGGGTCCCAGAAGCGATCTGTACATGCCTACTCCGTGTTAGAGTATTTTCAAAATACAGACCCAAAACATGCTGAAAATCGATAATTTAGATGCCCAAAGTCAATATGTGCATGTATCTTCTGTACCCGTTTATATCTCAAATTCAGGCTCAAAACACCCGAAAATTCAATATTTTGGGGTCCCAGAAGCAATCTGTACATGCCTACTCAGTGCTAGAATATTTTCAATATATAGGCTAAAAACATGCTAAAAATCGATATTTTAGGTGCCAAAAAGTCGATATCTCAAATTCAGTCCCAAAACACCCGAAAATTCGATATTTAGGGGTCCCAGAAGCTATCTGTACATGCCTACTCCGTGTTAGAGTATTTTTAAAATACAGGCCAGAAACATACTGAAAATCGATCTTTTAGGTGCCCAAAAGTCGATATGTGCATTCATCTTCTGTACCCGTTTATATCTCAAATTCTGGCCCTAAACACCCGAAAATTCGATATTTTGGGGTTCCAGAAGCGATCTGTACATGCCTACTCCGTGTTAGAGTATTTTCTAAATTCAGGCCCAAAACATGCGGAAAATCGATATTTTTTGTGCCCAAAGTCAATATGTGTATGCATCTTCTATTCTCGTTTATATCTCAAATTCACGCTCAAAAAACCCGAAAATTCGATATTTTGGGGTCCCAGAAGCGATCTGTACATGCCTACTCAGTGCTAAAATGTTTTCAAAATATAGGCTAAAAACATGCTCAAAATCGATATTTTAGGTGCCAAAAAGTCGATATCTCAAATTAAGGCCCAAAACACCCGAAAATTCGATATTTAGGGGTCCCAGAAGCGATCTGTACATGCCTACTCCGTGTTAGAGTATTTTCAAAATACAGGCCAAAAACATACTGAATATCGATCTTTTAGGTGCCCAAAAGTCGATATGTGCATGCATCTTCTGTACCCGTTTATATCTCAAATTCTGGCCCTAAACACCCGAAAATTTGATATTTTGAGGTCCCAGAAGCGATCTGTACATGCCTACTCAGTGCTAGAGTGTTTTCAAAATATAGGCTCAAAACATGCTCAAAATCGATATTTTAGGTGCCCAAAGGTCGATATGTGCATGCATCTTCTGTATTCGTTTATATCTCAAATTCAAGCTCAAAACACCCGAAAATTCGATATTTAGAGGTCCCAGAAGCGATCTGTACATGCCTACTCAGTATTAGAATATTTTCAAAATATAGGCTCAAAACATGCTAAAAATCGATATTTTAGGTGCGTAAAGGCGATATCTCAAATTCAGGCCCAAAACACCCGAAAATTCGATATTTAGGGGTCCCAGAAGCGATCTGTACATGCCTACTCAGTGCTAGAATGTTTTCAAAATATAGGCTCAAAACATGCTCAAAATCGATATTTTAGGTGCCCAAAAGTCGATATGTGCATGCATCTTCTGTACTCGTTTATATCTCAAATTCAAGCCCAAAATACCCGAAAATTCGATAATTAGGGGTCCCAGAAGCGATCTGTACATGCCTACTCAGTGCTATAATATTTTCAAATTATAAGCTCAAAACATGCTAAAAATCGATATTTTAGGTGCGTAAAGGCGACATCTCAAATTCAGGCCCAAAACACCCGAAAATTCGATATTTTGGGGTTCCAGAAGCGATCTGTACATGCCTACTCCGTGTTAGAGTATTTTCAAAATACAGACCCAAAACATGCTGAAAATCGATAATTTAGATGCCCAAAGTCAATATGTGCATGTATCTTCTGTACCCGTTTATATCTCAAATTCAGGCTCAAAACACCCGAAAATTCAATATTTTGGGGTCCCAGAAGCAATCTGTACATGCCTACTCAGTGCTAGAATATTTTCAAAATATAGGCTAAAAACATGCTAAAAATCGATATTTTAGGTGCCAAAAAGTCGATATCTCAAATTCAGTCCCAAAACACCCGAAAATTCGATATTTAGGGGTCCCAGAAGCGATCTGTACATGCCTACTCCGTGTTAGAGTATTTTCAAAATACAGGCCAAAAACATACTGAAAATCGATCCTTTAGGAGCCCAAAAGTCGATATGTTCATGCATCTTCAGTACCCGTTTATATCTCAAATTCAGGCCCTAAACAACCGAAAATTCGATATTTTGGGGTCCCAGAAGCGATCTGTACATGCCTACTCCGTGTTAGAGTATTTTCAAAATACATGCCCAAAACATGCTGAAAATCGATATTTTAGATGCCCAAAGTCAATATGTGCATGTGTCTTCTGTACCCGTTTATATCTCAAATTCAGGCTCAAAACACCCGTAAATTTGATATTTTGGGGTCCCAGAAGCGATCTGTACATGCCTACTCAGTGCTAGAATATTTTCAAAATATAGGCTCAAAACATGCTAAAAATCGATATTTTAGGTGCGTAAAGGCGATGTCTCAAATTCAGGCCCAAAACACCCGAAAATTCGATATTTAGGGGTCCCAGAAGCGATCTGTACATGCCTACTCCGTGTTAGAGTATTTTCAAAATACAGGCCCAAAACATTCTAAAATCGATAATTTAGATGCCCAAAGTCAATATGTGCATGTATCTTCTGTACCCGTTTTTATCTCAAATTCAGGCTCAAAACACCCGAAAATTCAATATTTTGGGGTCCCAGAAGCAATCTGTACATGCCTACTCAGTGCTAGAATATTTTCAAAATATAGGTTAAAAACATGCTAAAAATCGATATTTTAGGTGCCAAAAAGTCGATATCTCAAATTCAGTCCCAAAACACCCGAAACTTCGATATTTAGGGGTCCCAGAAGCGATCTGTACATGCCTACTCCGTGTTAGAGTATTTTCAAAATACAGGCCAGAAACATACTGAAAATCGATCTTTTAGGTGCCCAAAAGTCGATATGTGCATTCATCTTCTGTACCCGTTTATATCTCAAATTCTGGACCTAAACACCCGAAAATTCGATATTTTGGGGTTCCAGAAGCGATCTGTACATGCCTACTCCGTGTTAGAGTATTTTCTAAATTCAGGCCCAAAACATGCGGAAAATCGATATTTTTGGTGCCCAAAGTCAATATGTGTATGCATCTTCTATACTCGTTTATATCTCAAATTCACGCTCAAAAAACCCGAAAATTCGATATTTTGGGGTCCCAGAAGCGATCTGTACATGCCTACTCAGTGCTAAAATGTTTTCAAAATATAGGCTCAAAACATGCTCAAAATCGATATTTTAGGTGCCAAAAAGTCGATATCTCAAATTAAGGCCCAAAACACCCGAAAATTCGATATTTAGGGGTCCCAGAAGCGATCTGTACATGCCTACTCCGTGTTAGAGTATTTTCAAAATACAGGCCAAAAACATACTGAATATCGATCTTTTAGGTGCCCAAAAGTCGATATGTGCATGCATCTTCTGTACCCGTTTATATCTCAAATTCTGGCCCTAAACACCCGAAAATTCGATATTTTGGGGTCCCAGAAGCGATCTGTACATGCCTACTCCGTGTTAGAGTATTTTCAAAATACATGCCCAAAACATGCTGAAAATCGATATTTTAGATGCCCAAAGTCAATATGTGCATGTGTCTTCTGTACCCGTTTATATCTCAAATTCAGGCTCAAAACACCCGTAAATTCGATATTTTGGGGTCCCAGAAGCGATCTGTACATGCCTACTCAGTGCTAGAATATTTTCAAAATATAGGCTCAAAACATGCTAAAAATCGATATTTTAGGTGCGTAAAGGCGATGTCTCAAATTCAGGCCCAAAACACCCGAAAATTCGATATTTAGGGGTCCCAGAAGCGATCTGTACATGCCTACTCCGTGTTAGAGTATTTTCAAAATACAGGCCCAAAACATTCTAAAATCGATAATTTAGATGCCCAAAGTCAATATGTGCATGTATCTTCTGTACCCGTTTTTATCTCAAATTCAGGCTCAAAACACCCGAAAATTCAATATTTTGGGGTCCCAGAAGCAATCTGTACATGCCTACTCAGTGCTAGAATAGTTTCAAAATATAGGTTAAAAACATGCTAAAAATCGATATTTTAGGTGCCAAAAAGTCGATATCTCAAATTCAGTCCCAAAACACCCGAAACTTCGATATTTAGGGGTCCCAGAAGCGATCTGTACATGCCTACTCCGTGTTAGAGTATTTTCAAAATACAGGCCAAAAACATACTGAAAATCGATCTTTTAGGTGCCCAAAAGTCGATATGTGCATTCATCTTCTGTACCCGTTTATATCTCAAATTCTGGCCCTAAACACCCGAAAATTCGATATTTTGGGGTTCCAGAAGCGATCTGTACATGCCTACTCCATGTTAGAGTATTTTCTAAATTCAGGCCCAAAACATGCGGAAAATCGATATTTTGGTGCCCAAAGTCAATATGTGTATGCATCTTCTATACTCGTTTATATCTCAAATTCACGCTCAAAAAACCCGAAAATTCGATATTTTGGGGTCCCAGAAGCGATCTGTACATGCCTACTCAGTGCTAAAATGTTTTCAAAATATAGGCTCAAAACATGCTCAAAATCGATATTTTAGGTGCCAAAAAGTCGATATCTCAAATTAAGGCCCAAAACACCCGAAAATTCGATATTTAGGGGTCCCAGAAGCGATCTGTACATGCCTACTCCGTGTTAGAGTATTTTCAAAATACAGGCCAAAAACATACTGAATATCGATCTTTTAGGTGCCCAAAAGTCGATATGTGCATGCATCTTCTGTACCCGTTTATATCTCAAATTCTGGCCCTAAACACCCGAAAATTCGATATTTTGGGGTCCCAGAAGCGATCTGTACATGCCTACTCCGTGTTAGAGTATTTTCAAAATACATGCCCAAAACATGCTGAAAATCGATATTTTAGATGCCCAAAGTCAATATGTGCATGTGTCTTCTGTACCCGTTTATATCTCAAATTCAGGCTCAAAACACCCGTAAATTCGATATTTAGGGGTCCCAGAAGCGATCTGTACATGCCTACTCAGTGCTAGAATATTTTCAAAATATAGGCTCAAAACATGCTAAAAATCGATATTTTAGGTGCGTAAAGGCGATGTCTCAAATTCAGGCCCAAAACACCCGAAAATTCGATATTTAGGGGTCCCAGAAGCGATCTGTACATGCCTACTCCGTGTTAGAGTATTTTCAAAATACAGGCCCAAAACATTCTAAAATCGATAATTTAGATGCCCAAAGTCAATATGTGCATGTATCTTCTGTACCCGTTTTTATCTCAAATTCAGGCTCAAAACACCAGAAAATTCAATATTTTGGGGTCCCAGAAGCAATCTGTACATGCCTACTCAGTGCTAGAATAGTTTCAAAATATAGGTTAAAAACATGCTAAAAATCGATATTTTAGGTGCCAAAAAGTCGATATCTCAAATTCAGTCCCAAAACACCCGAAACTTCGATATTTAGGGGTCCCAGAAGCGATCTGTACATGCCTACTCCGTGTTAGAGTATTTTCAAAATACAGGCCAAAAACATACTGAAAATCGATCTTTTAGGTGCCCAAAAGTCGATATGTGCATTCATCTTCTGTACCCGTTTATATCTCAAATTCTGGCCCTAAACACCCGAAAATTCGATATTTTGGGGTTCCAGAAGCGATCTGTACATGCCTACTCCATGTTAGAGTATTTTCTAAATTCAGGCCCAAAACATGCGGAAAATCGATATTTTGGTGCCCAAAGTCAATATGTGTATGCATCTTCTATACTCGTTTATATCTCAAATTCACGCTCAAAAAACCCGAAAATTCGATATTTTGGGGTCCCAGAAGCGATCTGTACATGCCTACTCAGTGCTAAAATGTTTTCAAAATATAGGCTCAAAACATGCTCAAAATCGATATTTTAGGTGCCAAAAAGTCGATATCTCAAATTAAGGCCCAAAACACCCGAAAATTCGATATTTAGGGGTCCCAGAAGCGATCTGTACATGCCTACTCCGTGTTAGAGTATTTTCAAAATACAGGCCAAAAACATACTGAATATCGATCTTTTAGGTGCCCAAAAGTCGATATGTGCATGCATCTTCTGTACCCGTTTATATCTCAAATTCTGGCCCTAAACACCCGAAAATTTGATATTTTGAGGTCCCAGAAGCGATCTGTACATGCCTACTCAGTGCTAGAATGTTTTCAAAATATAGGCTCAAAACATGCTCAAAATCGATATTTTAGGTGCCCAAAGGTCGATATGTGCATGCATCTTCTGTATTCGTTTATATCTCAAATTCAAGCTCAAAACACCCGAAAATTCGATATTTAGAGGTCCCAGAAGCGATCTGTACATGCCTACTCAGTATTAGAATATTTTCAAAATATAGGCTCAAAACATGCTAAAAATCGATATTTTAGGTGCGTAAAGGCGATATCTCAAATTCAGGCCCAAAACACCCGAAAATTCGATATTTAGGGGTCCCAGAAGCGATCTGTACATGCCTACTCAGTGCTAGAATGTTTTCAAAATATAGGCTCAAAACATGCTCAAAATCGATATTTTAGGTGCCCAAAAGTCGATATGTGCATGCATCTTCTGTACTCGTTTATATCTCAAATTCAAGCCCAAAATACCCGAAAATTCGATAATTAGGGGTCCCAGAAGCGATCTGTACATGCCTACTCAGTGCTATAATATTTTCAAATTATAAGCTCAAAACATGCTAAAAATCGATATTTTAGGTGCGTAAAGGCGACATCTCAAATTCAGGCCCAAAACACCCGAAAATTCGATATTTTGGGGTTCCAGAAGCGATCTGTACATGCCTACTCCGTGTTAGAGTATTTTCAAAATACAGACCCAAAACATGCTGAAAATCGATAATTTAGATGCCCAAAGTCAATATGTGCATGTATCTTCTGTACCCGTTTATATCTCAAATTCAGGCTCAAAACACCCGAAAATTCAATATTTTGGGGTCCCAGAAGCAATCTGTACATGCCTACTCAGTGCTAGAATATTTTCAAAATATAGGCTAAAAACATGCTAAAAATCGATATTTTAGGTGCCAAAAAGTCGATATCTCAAATTCAGTCCCAAAACACCCGAAAATTCGATATTTAGGGGTCCCAGAAGCGATCTGTACATGCCTACTCCGTGTTAGAGTATTTTCAAAATACAGGCCAAAAACATACTGAAAATCGATCCTTTAGGAGCCCAAAAGTCGATATGTTCATGCATCTTCAGTACCCGTTTATATCTCAAATTCAGGCCCTAAACAACCGAAAATTCGATATTTTGGGGTCCCAGAAGCGATCTGTACATGCCTACTCCGTGTTAGAGTATTTTCAAAATACATGCCCAAAACATGCTGAAAATCGATATTTTAGATGCCCAAAGTCAATATGTGCATGTGTCTTCTGTACCCGTTTATATCTCAAATTCAGGCTCAAAACACCCGTAAATTCGATATTTTGGGGTCCCAGAAGCGATCTGTACATGCCTACTCAGTGCTAGAATATTTTCAAAATATAGGCTCAAAACATGCTAAAAATCGATATTTTAGGTGCGTAAAGGCGATGTCTCAAATTCAGGCCCAAAACACCCGAAAATTCGATATTTAGGGGTCCCAGAAGCGATCTGTACATGCCTACTCCGTGTTAGAGTATTTTCAAAATACAGGCCCAAAACATTCTAAAATCGATAATTTAGATGCCCAAAGTCAATATGTGCATGTATCTTCTGTACCCGTTTTTATCTCAAATTCAGGCTCAAAACACCCGAAAATTCAATATTTTGGGGTCCCAGAAGCAATCTGTACATGCCTACTCAGTGCTAGAATATTTTCAAAATATAGGTTAAAAACATGCTAAAAATCGATATTTTAGGTGCCAAAAAGTCGATATCTCAAATTCAGTCCCAAAACACCCGAAACTTCGATATTTAGGGGTCCCAGAAGCGATCTGTACATGCCTACTCCGTGTTAGAGTATTTTCAAAATACAGGCCAGAAACATACTGAAAATCGATCTTTTAGGTGCCCAAAAGTCGATATGTGCATTCATCTTCTGTACCCGTTTATATCTCAAATTCTGGACCTAAACACCCGAAAATTCGATATTTTGGGGTTCCAGAAGCGATCTGTACATGCCTACTCCGTGTTAGAGTATTTTCTAAATTCAGGCCCAAAACTTGCGGAAAATCGATATTTTTGGTGCCCAAAGTCAATATGTGTATGCATCTTCTATACTCGTTTATATCTCAAATTCACGCTCAAAACACCAGAAAATTCGATATTTTGGGGTCCCAGAAGCGATCTGTACATGCCTACTCAGTGCTAAAATGTTTTCAAAATATAGGCTCAAAACATGCTCAAAATCGATATTTTAGGTGCCAAAAAGTCGATATCTCAAATTAAGGCCCAAAACACCCGAAAATTCGATATTTAGGGGTCCCAGAAGCGATCTGTACATGCCTACTCCGTGTTAGAGTATTTTCAAAATACAGGCCAAAAACATACTGAATATCGATCTTTTAGGTGCCCAAAAGTCGATATGTGCATGCATCTTCTGTACCCGTTTATATCTCAAATTCTGGCCCTAAACACCCGAAAATTCGATATTTTGGGGTCCCAGAAGCGATCTGTACATGCCTACTCCGTGTTAGAGTATTTTCAAAATACATGCCCAAAACATGCTGAAAATCGATATTTTAGATGCCCAAAGTCAATATGTGCATGTGTCTTCTGTACCCGTTTATATCTCAAATTCAGGCTCAAAATCACCCGTAAACTATATATTTTGGGGTCCCAGAAGCGATCTGTACATGCCTACTCAGTGCTAGAATATTTTCAAAATATAGGCTCAAAACATGCTAAAAATCGATATTTTAGGTGCGTAAAGGCGATGTCTCAAATTCAGGCCCAAAACACCCGAAAATTCGATATTTAGGGGTCCCAGAAGCGATCTGTACATGCCTACTCCGTGTTAGAGTATTTTCAAAATACAGGCCCAAAACATTCTAAAATCGATAATTTAGATGCCCAAAGTCAATATGTGCATGTATCTTCTGTACCCGTTTTTATCTCAAATTCAGGCTCAAAACACCCGAAAATTCAATATTTTGGGGTCCCAGAAGCAATCTGTACATGCCTACTCAGTGCTAGAATATTTTCAAAATATAGGTTAAAAACATGCTAAAAATCGATATTTTAGGTGCCAAAAAGTCGATATCTCAAATTCAGTCCCAAAACACCCGAAACTTCGATATTTAGGGGTCCCAGAAGCGATCTGTACATGCCTACTCCGTGTTAGAGTATTTTCAAAATACAGGCCAAAAACATACTGAAAATCGATCTTTTAGGTGCCCAAAAGTCGATATGTGCATTCATCTTCTGTACCCGTTTATATCTCAAATTCTGGCCCTAAACACCCGAAAATTCGATATTTTGGGGTTCCAGAAGCGATCTGTACATGCCTACTCCGTGTTAGAGTATTTTCTAAATTCAGGCCCAAAACATGCGGAAAATCGATATTTTGGTGCCCAAAGTCAATATGTGTATGCATCTTCTATACTCGTTTATATCTCAAATTCACGCTCAAAAAACCCGAAAATTCGATATTTTGGGGTCCCAGAAGCGATCTGTACATGCCTACTCAGTGCTAAAATGTTTTCAAAATATAGGCTCAAAACATGCTCAAAATCGATATTTTAGGTGCCAAAAAGTCGATATCTCAAATTAAGGCCCAAAACACCCGAAAATTCGATATTTAGGGGTCCCAGAAGCGATCTGTACATGCCTACTCCGTGTTAGAGTATTTTCAAAATACAGGCCAAAAACATACTGAATATCGATCTTTTAGGTGCCCAAAAGTCGATATGTGCATGCATCTTCTGTACCCGTTTATATCTCAAATTCTGGCCCTAAACACCCGAAAATTTGATATTTTGAGGTCCCAGAAGCGATCTGTACATGCCTACTCAGTGCTAGAATGTTTTCAAAATATAGGCTCAAAACATGCTCAAAATCGATATTTTAGGTGCCCAAAGGTCGATATGTGCATGCATCTTCTGTATTCGTTTATATCTCAAATTCAAGCTCAAAACACCCGAAAATTCGATATTTAGAGGTCCCAGAAGCGATCTGTACATGCCTACTCAGTATTAGAATATTTTCAAAATATAGGCTCAAAAAATGCTAAAAATCGATATTTTAGGTGCGTAAAGGCGATATCTCAAATTCAGGCCCAAAACACCCGAAAATTCGATATTTAGGGGTCCCAGAAGCGATCTGTACATGCCTACTCAGTGCTAGAATGTTTTCAAAATATAGGCTCAAAACATGCTCAAAATCGATATTTTAGGTGCCCAAAAGTCGATATGTGCATGCATCTTCTGTACTCGTTTATATCTCAAATTCAAGCTCAAAACACCCGAAAATTCGATAATTAGGGGTCCCAGAAGCGATCTGTACATGCCTACTCAGTGCTATAATATTTTCAAATTATAACCTCAAAACATGCTAAAAATCGATATTTTAGGTGCGTAAAGGCGACATCTCAAATTCAGGCCCAAAACACCCGAAAATTCGATATTTTGGGGTTCCAGAAGCGATCTGTACATGCCTACTCCGTGTTAGAGTATTTTCAAAATACAGACCCAAAACATGCTGAAAATCGATAATTTAGATGCCCAAAGTCAATATGTGCATGTATCTTCTGTACCCGTTTATATCTCAAATTCAGGCTCAAAACACCCGAAAATTCAATATTTTGGGGTCCCAGAAGCAATCTGTACATGCCTACTCAGTGCTAGAATATTTTCAAAATATAGGCTAAAAACATGCTAAAAATCGATATTATAGGTGCCAAAAAGTCGATATCTCAAATTCAGTCCCAAAACACCCGAAAATTCGATATTTAGGGGTCCCAGAAGCGATCTGTACATGCCTACTCCGTGTAAGAGTATTTTCAAAATACAGGCCAAAAACATACTGAAAATCGATACTTTAGGTGCCCAAAAGTCGATATGTTCATGCATCTTCAGTACCCGTTTATATCTCAAATTCTGGCCCTAAACAACCGAAAATTCGATATTTTGGGGTCCCAGAAGCGATCTGTACATGCCTACTCCGTGTTAGAGTATTTTCAAAATACATGCCCAAAACATGCTGAAAATCGATATTTTAGATGCCCAAAGTCAATATGTGCATGTATTTTCTGTACCCGTTTATATCTCAAATTCAGGCTCAAAACACCCGTAAATTCGATATTTTGGGGTCCTAGAAGCGATCTGTACATGCCTACTCAGTGCTAGAATATTTTCAAAATATAGGCTCAAAACATGCTAAAAATCGATATTTTAGGTGCGTAAAGGCAACGTCTCAAATTCAGGCCCAAAACACCCGAAAATTCGATATTTTGGGGTCCCAGAAGCGATCTGTACATGCCTACTCCGTGTTAGAGTATTTTCTAAATTCAGGCCCAAAACATGCGGAAAATCGATATTTTTGGTGCCCAAAGTCAATATGTGTATGCATCTTCTATACTCGTTTATATCTCAAATTCACGCTCAAAAAAACCGAAAATTCGATATTTTGGGGTCCCAGAAGCGATCTGTACATGCCAACTCAGTGCTAAAATGTTTTCAAAATATAGGCTCAAAACATGCTCAAAATCGATATTTTAGGTGCCAAAAAGTCGATATGTGCATGCATCTTCTGTACCCGTTTATATCTCAAATTCTGGCCCTAAACACCCGAAAATTTGATATTTTGAGGTCCCAGAAGCGATCTGTACATGCCTACTCAGTGCTAGAGTGTTTTCAAAATATAGGCTCAAAACATGCTCAAAATCGATATTTTAGGTGCCCAAAGGTCGATATGTGCATGCATCTTCTGTATTCGTTTATATCTCAAATTCAAGCTCAAAACACCCGAAAATTCGATATTTAGAGGTCCCAGAAGCGATCTGTACATGCCTACTCAGTATTAGAATATTTTCAAAATATAGGCTTAAAACATGCTAAAAATCGATATTTTAGGTGCGTAAAGGCGATATCTCAAATTCAGGCCCAAAACACCCGAAAATTCGATATTTAGGGGTCCCAGAAGCGATCTGTACATGCCTACTCAGTGCTAGAATGTTTTCAAAATATAGGCTCAAAACATGCTCAAAATCGATATTTTAGGTGCCCAAAAGTCGATATGTGCATGCATCTTCTGTACTCGTTTATATCTCAAATTCAAGCTCAAAACACCCGAAAATTCGATAATTAGGGGTCCCAGAAGCGATCTGTACATGCCTACTCAGTGCTATAATATTTTCAAATTATAAGCTCAAAACATGCTAAAAATCGATATTTTAGGTGCGTAAAGGCGACATCTCAAATTCAGGCCCAAAGCACCCGAAAATTCGATATTTTGGGGTTCCAGAAGCGATCTGTACATGCCTACTCCGTGTTAGAGTATTTTCAAAATACAGACCCAAAACATGCTGAAAATCGATAATTTAGATGCCCAAAGTCAATATGTGCATGTATCTTCTGTACCCGTTTATATCTCAAATTCAGGCTCAAAACAGCCGAAAATTCAATATTTTGGGGTCCCAGAAGCAATCTGTACATGCCTACTCAGTGCTAGAATATTTTCAAAATATAGGCTAAAAACATGCTAAAAATCGATATTTTAGGTGCCAAAAAGTCGATATCTCAAATTCAGTCCCAAAACACCCGAAAATTCGATATTTAGGGGTCCCAGAAGCGATCTGTACATGCCTACTCCGTGTTAGAGTATTTTCAAAATACAGGCCAAAAACATACTGAAAATCGATCCTTTAGGAGACCAAAAGTCGATATGTTCATGCATCTTCAGTACCCGTTTATATCTGAAATTCAGGCCCTAAACAACCGAAAATTCGATATTTTGGGGTCCCAGAAGCGATCTGTACATGCCTACTCCGTGTTAGAGTATTTTCAAAATACATGCCCAAAACATGCTGAAAATCGATATTTTAGATGCCCAAAGTCAATATGTGCATGTGTCTTCTGTACCCGTTTATATCTCAAATTCAGGCTCAAAACACCCGTAAATTCGATATTTTGGGGTCCCAGAAGCGATCTGTACATGCCTACTCAGTGCTAGAATATTTTCAAAATATAGGCTCAAAACATGCTAAAAATCGATATTTTAGGTGCCAAAAAGTCGATATCTCAAATTCAGTCCCAAAACACCCGAAACTTCGATATTTAGGGGTCCCAGAAGCGATCTTTACATGCCTACTCCGTGTTAGAGTATTTTCAAAATACAGGCCAAAAACATACTGAAAATCGATCTTTTAGGTGCCCAAAAGTCGATATGTGCATTCATCTTCTGTACACGTTTATATCTCAAATTCTGGCCCTAAACACCCGAAAATTCGATATTTTGGGGTCCCATAAGCGATCTGTACATGCCTACTCCGTGTTAGAGTATTTTCAAAATTCAGGCCCAAAACATGCGGAAAATCGATATTGTTGGTGCCCAAAGTCAATATGTGTATGCATCTTCTATACTCGTTTATATCTCAAATTCAGGCTCAAAAAACCCGAAAATTCGATATTTTGGGGTCCCAGAAGCGATCTGTACATGCCTACTCAGTGTTAAAATGTTTTCAAAATATAGGCTCAAAACATGCTCAAAATCGATATTTTTGGTGCCCAAAAGTCGATATATGCATGCATCTTCTGTACTCGTTTATATCTCAAATTCAGGCTCAAAACACCCGAAAATTCGATATTTTGGGGTCCCAGAAGCGATCTGTACATGCCTACTCCGTGTTAGAGTATTTTCAAAATACAGACCCAAAACATGCTGAAAATCGATAATTTAGATGCCCAAAGTCAATATGTGCATGTATCTTCTGTACCCGTTTATATCTCAAATTCAGGCTCAAAACACCCGAAAATTCAATATTTTGGGGTCCCAGAAGCAATCTGTACATGCCTACTCAGTGCTAGAATATTTTCAATATATAGGCTAAAAACATGCTAAAAATCGATATTTTAGGTGCCAAAAAGTCGATATCTTAAATTCAGTCCCAAAACACCCGAAAATTCGATATTTAGGGGTCCCAGAAGCGATCTGTACATGCCTACTCCGTGTTAGAGTATTTTCAAAATACAGGCCAGAAACATACTGAAAATCGATCTTTTAGGTGCCCAAAAGTCGATATGTGCATTCATCTTCTGTACCCGTTTATATCTCAAATTCTGGCCCTAAACACCCGAAAATTCGATATTTTGGGGTTCCAGAAGCGATCTGTACATGCCTACTCCGTGTTAGAGTATTTTCTAAATTCAGGCCCAAAACATGCGGAAAATCGATATTTTTGGTGCCCAAAGTCAATATGTGTATGCATCTTCTATACTCGTTTATATCTCAAATTCACGCTCAAAAAACCCGAAAATTCGATATTTTGGGGTCCCAGAAGCGATCTGTACATGCCTACTCAGTGCTAAAATGTTTTCAAAATATAGGCTCAAAACATGCTCAAAATCGATATTTTAGGTGCCAAAAAGTCGATATCTCAAATTAAGGCCCAAAACACCCGAAAATTCGATATTTAGGGGTCCCAGAAGCGATCTGTACATGCCTACTCCGTGTTAGAGTATTTTCAAAATATAGGCTCAAAACATGCTCAAAATCGATATTTTTGGTGCCCAAAAGTCGATATATGCATGCATCTTCTGTACTCGTTTATATCTCAAATTCAGGCTCAAAACATCCGAAAATTCGATATTTTGGGGTCCCAGAAGCGATCTGTACATGCCTACTCAGTGTTAGATTATTTTCAAAATACATGCCCAAAACATGCTGAAAATCGATATTTTAGATGCCCAAAGTCAATATGTGCATGTATCTTCTGTACCCGTTTATATCTCAAATTCAGGCTCAAAACACCCGAAAATTCAATATTTTGGGGTCCCAGAAGCAATCTGTACATGCCTACTCAGTGCTAGAATGTTTTCAAAATATAGCCTAAAAACATGCTAAAAATCGATATTTTAGGTGCCAAAAAGTCGATATCTCAAATTAAGGCCCAAAACACCCGAAACTTCGATATTTAGGGGTCCCAGAAGCGATCTGTACATGCCTACTCCGTGTAAGAGTATTTTCAAAATACAGGCCAAAAACATACTGAAAATCGATCCTTTAGGTGCCCAAAAGTCGATATGTTCATGCATCTTCAGTACCCGTTTATATCTCAAATTCTGGCCCTAAACACCCGAAAATTCGATATTTTGGGGTCCCAGAAGCGATCTGTACATGCCTACTCCGTGTTAGAGTATTTTCAAAATACATGCCTAAAACATGCTGAAAATCGATATTTTAGATGCCCAAAGTCAATATGTGCATGTATCTTCTGTACCCGTTTTTATCTCAAATTCAGGCTCAAAACACCCGAAAATTCGATATTTTGGGGTCCCAGAAACGATCTGTACATGCCTACTCCGTGTTAGAGTATTTTCAAAATTCAGGCCCAAAACATGCTGAAAATCGATATTTTTGGTGCCCAAAGTCAATATGTGTATGCATCTTCTATACTCGTTTATATCTCAAATTCGGGCTCAAAACACCCGAAAATTCAATATTTTGGGGTCCCAGAAGCAATCTGTACATGCCTACTCAGTGCTAGAATATTTTCAAAATATAGGCTAAAAACATGCTAAAAATCGATATTTTAGGTGCCAAAAAGTCGATATCTCAAATTAAGGCCCAAAACACCCGAAAATTCGATATTTAGGGGTCCCAGAAGCGATCTGTACATGCCTACTCCGTGTTAGAGTATTTTCAAAATACAGGCCAAAAACATACTGAATATCGAGATTTTAGGTGCCCAAAAGACGATATGTGCATGCATCTTCTGTACCCGTTTATATCTCAAATTCTGGCCCTAAACACCCGAAAATTTGATATTTTGAGGTCCCAGAAGCGATCTGTACATGCCTACTCAGTGCTAGAATGTTTTCAAAATATAGGCTCAAAACATGTTCAAAATCGATATTTTAGGTGCCCAAAGGTCGATATGTGCATGCATCTTCTGTATTCGTTTATATCTCAAATTCAAGCTCAAAACACCCGAAAATTCGATATTTAGAGGTCCCAGAAGAGATCTGTACATGCCTACTCAGTATTAGAATATTTTCAAAATATAGGCTCAAAACATGCTAAAAATCGATATTTTAGGTGCGTAAAGGCGATATCTCAAATTCAGGCCCAAAACACCCGAAAATTCGATATTTAGGGGTCCCAGAAGCGATCTGTACATGCCTACTCAGTGCTAGAATGTTTTCAAAATATAGGCTCAAAACATGCTCAAAATCGATATTTTAGGTGCCCAAAAGTCGATATGTGCATGCATCTTCTGTACTCGTTTATATCTCAAATTCAAGATCAAAACACCCGAAAATTCGATATTTAGGGGTCCCAGAAGCGATCTGTACATGCCTACTCAGTGCTATAATATTTTCAAATTATAAGCTCAAAACATGCTAAAAATCGATATTTTAGGTGCGTAAAGGCGACATCTCAAATTCAGGCCCAAAACACCCGAAAATTCGATATTTTGGGGTTCCAGAAGCGATCTGTACATGCCTACTCCGTGTTAGAGTATTTTCAAAATACAGACCCAAAACATGCTGAAAATCGATAATTTAGATGCCCAAAGTCAATATGTGCATGTATCTTCTGTACCCGTTTATATCTCAAATTCAGGCTCAAAACACCCGAAAATTCAATATTTTGGGGTCCCAGAAGCAATCTGTACATGCCTACTCAGTGCTAGAATATTTTCAAAATATAGGCTAAAAACATGCTAAAAATCGATATTTTAGGTGCCAAAAAGTCGATATCTCAAATTCAGTCCCAAAACACCCGAAACTTCGATATTTAGGGGTCCCAGAAGCGATCTGTACATGCCTACTCCGTGTTAGAGTATTTTCAAAATACAGGCCAAAAACATACTGAAAATCGATCCTTTAGGAGCCCAAAAGTCGATATGTTCATGCATCTTCAGTACCCGTTTATATCTCAAATTCAGGCCCTAAACAACCGAAAATTCGATATTTTGGGGTCCCAGAAGCGATCTGTACATGCCTACTCCGTGTAAGAGTATTTTCAAAATACATGCCCAAAACATGCTGAAAATCGATATTTTAGATGCCCAAAGTCAATATGTGCATGTATCTTCTGTACCCGTTTATATCTCAAATTCAGGCTCAAAACGCCAGAAAATTCGATATTTTGGGGTCCTAGAAGCGATCTGTACATGCCTACTCAGTGCTAGAATATTTTCAAAATATAGGCTCAAAACATGCTAAAAATCGAAATTTTAGGTGCGTAAAGGCAACGTCTCAAATTCAGGCCCAAAACACCCGAAAATTCGATATTTTGGGGTCCCAGAAGCGATCTGTACATGCCTACTCCGTGTTAGAGTACTTTCAAAATACAGGCCCAAAACATTCTGAAAATCGATAATTTAGATGCCCAAAGTCAATATGTGCATGTATCTTCTGTACCCGTTTTTATCTCAAATTCAGGCTCAAAACACCCGAAAATTCGATATTTTGGGGTCCCAGAAACGATCTGTACATGCCTACTCCGTGTTAGAGTATTTTCAAAATTCAGGCCCAAAACATGCTGAAAATCGATATTTTTGGTGCCCAAAGTCAATATGTGTATGCATCTTCTATACTCGTTTATATCTCAAATTCGGGCTCAAAACACCCGAAAATTCAATATTTTGGGGTCCCAGAAGCAATCTGTACAAGCCTACTCAGTGCTAGAATATTTTCAAAATATAGGCTAAAAACATGCTAAAAATCGATATTTTAGGTGCCCAAAAGTCGATATCTCAAATTAAGGCCCAAAACACCCGAAAATTCGATATTTAGGGGTCCCAGAAGCGATCTGTACATGCCTACTCCGTGTTAGAGTATTTTCAAAATACAGGCCAAAAACATACTGAAAATCGATCTTTTAGGTGCCCAAAAGTCGATATGTGCATGCATCTTCTGTACCCGTTTATATGTCAAATTCTGGCCCTAAACACCCGAAAATTCGATATTTTGGGGTCACAGAAGCGATCTGTACATGCCTACTCAGTGCTAGAATGTTTTCAAAATATAGGCTCAAAACATGCTCAAAATCGATATTTTAGGTGCCCAAAAGCCGATATGTGCATTCATCTTCTGTACCCGTTTATATCTCAAATTCTGGCCCTAAACACCCGAAAATTCGATATTTTGGGGTTCCAGAAGCGATCTGTACATGCCTACTCCGTGTTAGAGTATTTTCTAAATTCAGGCCCAAAACATGCGGAAAATCGATATTTTTGGTGCCCAAAGTCAATATGTGTATGCATCTTCTATACTCGTTTATATCTCAAATTCAAGCTCAAAAAAACCCGAAAATTCGATATTTTGGGGTCCCAGAAGCGATCTGTACATGCCTAATCAGTGCTAAAATGTTTTCAAAATATAGGCTCAAAACATGCTCAAAATCGATATTTTAGGGGCCAAAAAGTCGATATCTCAAATTAAGGCCCAAAACACCCGAAAATTCGATATTTAGGGGTCCCAGAAGCGATCTGTACATGCCTACTCCGTGTTAGAGTATTTTCAAAATACAGGCCAAAAACATACTGAATATCGAGATTTTAGGTGCCCAAAAGACGATATGTGCATGCATCTTCTGTACCCGTTTATATCTCAAATTCTGGCCCTAAACACCTGAAAATTTGATATTTTGAGGTCCCAGAAGCGATCTGTACATGCCTACTCAGTGCTAGAATGTTTTCAAAATATAGGCTCAAAACATGCTCAAAATCGATATTTTAGGTGCCCAAAGGTCGATATGTGCATGCATCTTCTGTATTCGTTTATATCTCAAATTCAAGCTCAAAACACCCGAAAATTCGATATTTAGAGGTCCCAGAAGAGATCTGTACATGCCTACTCAGTATTAGAATATTTTCAAAATATAGGCTCAAAACATGCTAAAAATCGATATTTTAGGTGCGTAAAGGCGATATCTCAAATTCAGGCCCAAAACACCCGAAAATTCGATATTTAGGGGTCCCAGAAGCGATCTGTACATGCCTACTCAGTGCTAGAATGTTTTCAAAATATAGGCTCAAAACATGCTCAAAATCGATATTTTAGGTGCCCAAAAGTCGATATGTGCATGCATCTTCTGTACTCGTTTATATCTCAAATTCAAGATCAAAACACCCGAAAATTCGATATTTAGGGGTCCCAGAAGCGATCTGTACATGCCTACTCAGTGCTATAATATTTTCAAATTATAAGCTCAAAACATGCTAAAAATCGATATTTTAGGTGCGTAAAGGCGACATCTCAAATTCAGGCCCAAAACACCCGAAAATTCGATATTTTGGGGTTCCAGAAGCGATCTGTACATGCCTACTCCGTGTTAGAGTATTTTCAAAATACAGACCCAAAACATGCTGAAAATCGATAATTTAGATGCCCAAAGTCAATATGTGCATGTATCTTCTGTACCCGTTTATATCTCAAATTCAGGCTCAAAACACCCGAAAATTCAATATTTTGGGGTCCCAGAAGCAATCTGTACATGCCTACTCAGTGCTAGAATATTTTCAAAATATAGGCTAAAAACATGCTAAAAATCGATATTTTAGGTGCCAAAAAGTCGATATCTCAAATTCAGTCCCAAAACACCCGAAACTTCGATATTTAGGGGTCCCAGAAGCGATCTGTACATGCCTACTCCGTGTTAGAGTATTTTCAAAATACAGGCCAAAAACATACTGAAAATCGATCCTTTAGGAGCCCAAAAGTCGATATGTTCATGCATCTTCAGTACCCGTTTATATCTCAAATTCAGGCCCTAAACAACCGAAAATTCGATATTTTGGGGTCCCAGAAGCGATCTGTACATGCCTACTCCGTGTAAGAGTATTTTCAAAATACATGCCCAAAACATGCTGAAAATCGATATTTTAGATGCCCAAAGTCAATATGTGCATGTATCTTCTGTACCCGTTTATATCTCAAATTCCGGCTCAAAACGCCAGAAAATTCGATATTTTGGGGTCCTAGAAGCGATCTGTACATGCCTACTCAGTGCTAGAATATTTTCAAAATATAGGCTCAAAACATGCTAAAAATCGAAATTTTAGGTGCGTAAAGGCAACGTCTCAAATTCAGGCCCAAAACACCCGAAAATTCGATATTTTGGGGTCCCAGAAGCGATCTGTACATGCCTACTCCGTGTTAGAGTACTTTCAAAATACAGGCCCAAAACATTCTGAAAATCGATAATTTAGATGCCCAAAGTCAATATGTGCATGTATCTTCTGTACCCGTTTTTATCTCAAATTCAGGCTCAAAACACCCGAAAATTCGATATTTTGGGGTCCCAGAAACGATCTGTACATGCCTACTCCGTGTTAGAGTATTTTCAAAATTCAGGCCCAAAACATGCTGAAAATCGATATTTTTGGTGCCCAAAGTCAATATGTGTATGCATCTTCTATACTCGTTTATATCTCAAATTCGGGCTCAAAACACCCGAAAATTCAATATTTTGGGGTCCCAGAAGCAATCTGTACATGCCTACTCAGTGCTAGAATATTTTCAAAATATAGGCTAAAAACATGCTAAAAATCGATATTTTAGGTGCCCAAAAGTCGATATCTCAAATTAAGGCCCAAAACACCCGAAAATTCGATATTTAGGGGTCCCAGAAGCGATCTGTACATGCCTACTCCGTGTTAGAGTATTTTCAAAATACAGGCCAAAAACATACTGAAAATCGATCTTTTAGGTGCCCAAAAGTCGATATGTGCATGCATCTTCTGTACCCGTTTATATGTCAAATTCTGGCCCTAAACACCCGAAAATTCGATATTTTGAGGTCACAGAAGCGATCTGTACATGCCTACTCAGTGCTAGAATGTTTTCAAAATATAGGCTCAAAACATGCTCAAAATCGATATTTTAGGTGCCCAAAAGCCGATATGTGCATTCATCTTCTGTACCCGTTTATATCTCAAATTCTGGCCCTAAACACCCGAAAATTCGATATTTTGGGGTTCCAGAAGCGATCTGTACATGCCTACTCCGTGTTAGAGTATTTTCTAAATTCAGGCCCAAAACATGCGGAAAATCGATATTTTTGGTGCCCAAAGTCAATATGTGTATGCATCTTCTATACTCGTTTATATCTCAAATTCAAGCTCAAAAAAACCCGAAAATTCGATATTTTGGGGTCCCAGAAGCGATCTGTACATGCCTAATCAGTGCTAAAATGTTTTCAAAATATAGGCTCAAAACATGCTCAAAATCGATATTTTAGGTGCCAAAAAGTCGATATCTCAAATTAAGGCCCAAAACACCCGAAAATTCGATATTTAGGGGTCCCAGAAGCGATCTGTACATGCCTACTCCGTGTTAGAGTATTTTCAAAATACAGGCCAAAAACATACTGAATATCGAGATTTTAGGTGCCCAAAAGACGATATGTGCATGCATCTTCTGTACCCGTTTATATCTCAAATTCTGGCCCTAAACACCTGAAAATTTGATATTTTGAGGTCCCAGAAGCGATCTGTACATGCCTACTCAGTGCTAGAATGTTTTCAAAATATAGGCTCAAAACATGCTCAAAATCGATATTTTAGGTGCCCAAAGGTCGATATGTGCATGCATCTTCTGTATTCGTTTATATCTCAAATTCAAGCTCAAAACACCCGAAAATTCGATATTTAGAGGTCCCAGAAGAGATCTGTACATGCCTACTCAGTATTAGAATATTTTCAAAATATAGGCTCAAAACATGCTAAAAATCGATATTTTAGGTGCGTAAAGGCGATATCTCAAATTCAGGCCCAAAACACCCGAAAATTCGATATTTAGGGGTCCCAGAAGCGATCTGTACATGCCTACTCAGTGCTAGAATGTTTTCAAAATATAGGCTCAAAACATGCTCAAAATCGATATTTTAGGTGCCCAAAAGTCGATATGTGCATGCATCTTCTGTACTCGTTTATATCTCAAATTCAAGATCAAAACACCCGAAAATTCGATATTTAGGGGTCCCAGAAGCGATCTGTACATGCCTACTCAGTGCTATAATATTTTCAAATTATAAGCTCAAAACATGCTAAAAATCGATATTTTAGGTGCGTAAAGGCGACATCTCAAATTCAGGCCCAAAACACCCGAAAATTCGATATTTTGGGGTTCCAGAAGCGATCTGTACATGCCTACTCCGTGTTAGAGTATTTTCAAAATACAGACCCAAAACATGCTGAAAATCGATAATTTAGATGCCCAAAGTCAATATGTGCATGTATCTTCTGTACCCGTTTATATCTCAAATTCAGGCTCAAAACACCCGAAAATTCAATATTTTGTGGTCCCAGAAGCAATCTGTACATGCCTACTCAGTGCTAGAATATTTTTAAAATATAGGCTAAAAACATGCTAAAAATCGATATTTTAGGTGCCAAAAAGTCGATATCTCAAATTCAGTCCCAAAACACCCGAAACTTCGATATTTAGGGGTCCCAGAAGCGATCTGTACATGCCTACTCCGTGTTAGAGTATTTTCAAAATACAGGCCAAAAACATACTGAAAATCGATCCTTTAGGAGCCCAAAAGTCGATATGTTCATGCATCTTCAGTACCCGTTTATATCTCAAATTCAGGCCCTAAACAACCGAAAATTCGATATTTTGGGGTCCCAGAAGCGATCTGTACATGCCTACTCCGTGTAAGAGTATTTTCAAAATACATGCCCAAAACATGCTGAAAATCGATATTTTAGATGCCCAAAGTCAATATGTGCATGTATCTTCTGTACCCGTTTATATCTCAAATTCCGGCTCAAAACGCCAGAAAATTCGATATTTTGGGGTCCTAGAAGCGATCTGTACATGCCTACTCAGTGCTAGAATATTTTCAAAATATAGGCTCAAAACATGCTAAAAATCGAAATTTTAGGTGCGTAAAGGCAACGTCTCAAATTCAGGCCCAAAACACCCGAAAATTCGATATTTTGGGGTCCCAGAAGCGATCTGTACATGCCTACTCCGTGTTAGAGTACTTTCAAAATACAGGCCCAAAACATTCTGAAAATCGATAATTTAGATGCCCAAAGTCAATATGTGCATGTATCTTCTGTACCCGTTTTTATCTCAAATTCAGGCTCAAAACACCCGAAAATTCGATATTTTGGGGTCCCAGAAACGATCTGTACATGCCTACTCCGTGTTAGAGTATTTTCAAAATTCAGGCCCAAAACATGCTGAAAATCGATATTTTTGGTGCCCAAAGTCAATATGTGTATGCATCTTCTATACTCGTTTATATCTCAAATTCGGGCTCAAAACACCCGAAAATTCAATATTTTGGGGTCCCAGAAGCAATCTGTACATGCCTACTCAGTGCTAGAATATTTTCAAAATATAGGCTAAAAACATGCTAAAAATCGATATTTTAGGTGCCCAAAAGTCGATATCTCAAATTAAGGCCCAAAACACCCGAAAATTCGATATTTAGGGGTCCCAGAAGCGATCTGTACATGCCTACTCCGTGTTAGAGTATTTTCAAAATACAGGCCAAAAACATACTGAAAATCGATCTTTTAGGTGCCCAAAAGTCGATATGTGCATGCATCTTCTGTACCCGTTTATATGTCAAATTCTGGCCCTAAACACCCGAAAATTCGATATTTTGAGGTCACAGAAGCGATCTGTACATGCCTACTCAGTGCTAGAATGTTTTCAAAATATAGGCTCAAAACATGCTCAAAATCGATATTTTAAGTGCCCAAAAGCCGATATGTGCATTCATCTTCTGTACCCGTTTATATCTCAAATTCTGGCCCTAAACACCCGAAAATTCGATATTTTGGGGTTCCAGAAGCGATCTGTACATGCCTACTCCGTGTTAGAGTATTTTCTAAATTCAGGCCCAAAACATGCGGAAAATCGATATTTTTGGTGCCCAAAGTCAATATGTGTATGCATCTTCTATACTCGTTTATATCTCAAATTCAAGCTCAAAAAAACCCGAAAATTCGATATTTTGGGGTCCCAGAAGCGATCTGTACATGCCTAATCAGTGCTAAAATGTTTTCAAAATATAGGCTCAAAACATGCTCAAAATCGATATTTTAGGTGCCAAAAAGTCGATATCTCAAATTAAGGCCCAAAACACCCGAAAATTCGATATTTAGGGGTCCCAGAAGCGATCTGTACATGCCTACTCCGTGTTAGAGTATTTTCAAAATACAGGCCAAAAACATACTGAATATCGAGATTTTAGGTGCCCAAAAGACGATATGTGCATGCATCTTCTGTACCCGTTTATATCTCAAATTCTGGCCCTAAACACCTGAAAATTTGATATTTTGAGGTCCCAGAAGCGATCTGTACATGCCTACTCAGTGCTAGAATGTTTTCAAAATATAGGCTCAAAACATGCTCAAAATCGATATTTTAGGTGCCCAAAGGTCGATATGTGCATGCATCTTCTGTATTCGTTTATATCTCAAATTCAAGCTCAAAACACCCGAAAATTCGATATTTAGAGGTCCCAGAAGAGATCTGTACATGCCTACTCAGTATTAGAATATTTTCAAAATATAGGCTCAAAACATGCTAAAAATCGATATTTTAGGTGCGTAAAGGCGATATCTCAAATTCAGACCCAAAACACCCGAAAATTCGATATTTAGGGGTCCCAGAAGCGATCTGTACATGCCTACTCAGTGCTAGAATGTTTTCAAAATATAGGCTCAAAACATGCTCAAAATCGATATTTTAGGTGCCCAAAAGTCGATATGTGCATGCATCTTCTGTACTCGTTTATATCTCAAATTCAAGCTCAAAACACCCGAAAATTCGATATTTAGGGGTCCCAGAAGCGATCTGTACATGCCTACTCAGTGCTATAATATTTTCAAAATATAGGCTAAAAACATGCTAAAAATCGATATTTTAGGTGCCAAAAAGTCGATATCTCAAATTCAGGCCCAAAACACCCGAAACTTCGATATTTAGGGGTCCCAGAAGCGATCTGTACATGCCTACTCCGTGTTAGAGTATTTTCAAAATACAGGCCAAAAACATACTGAAAATCGATCCTTTAGGAGCCCAAAAGTCGATATGTTCATGCATCTTCAGTACCCGTTTATATCTCAAATTCAGGCCCTAAACAACCGAAAATTCGATATTTTGGGGTCCCAGAAGCGATCTGTACATGCCTACTCCGTGTAAGAGTATTTTCAAAATACATGCCCAAAACATGCTGAAAATCGATATTTTAGATGCCCAAAGTCAATATGTGCATGTGTCTTCTGTACCCGTTTATATCTCAAATTCAGGCTCAAAACACCCGTAAATTCGATATTTTGGGGTCCCAGAAGCGATCTGTACATGCCTACTCAGTGCTAGAATATTTTCAAAATATAGGATCAAAACATGCTAAAAATCGATATTTTAGGTGCGTAAAGGCGATGTCTCAAATTCAGGCCCAAAACACCCGAAAATTCGATATTTTGGGGTCCCAGAAGCGATCTGTACATGCCTACTCCGCGTTAGAGTATTTTCAAAATACAGGCCCAAAACATTCTAAAATCGATAATTTAGATGC
Organism: Petrolisthes cinctipes; assembly: GCA_033782935.1. Classification (NCBI taxonomy): domain Eukaryota; kingdom Metazoa; phylum Arthropoda; class Malacostraca; order Decapoda; family Porcellanidae; genus Petrolisthes; species Petrolisthes cinctipes. Next base: position 1,146,066 of record JAWQEG010001675.1, read on the forward strand.
CCAAAGTCAATATGTGCATGTATCTTCTGTACCCGTTTTTATCTCAAATTCAGGCTCAAAACACCCGAAAATTCAATATTTTGGGGTCCCAGAAGCAATCTGTACATGCCTACTCAGTGCTAGAATATTTTCAAAATATAGGTTAAAAACATGCTAAAAATCGATATTTTAGGTGTCAAAAAGTCGATATCTCAAATTCAGTCCCAAAACACCCGAAACTTCGATATTTAGGGGTCCCAGAAGCGATCTGTACATGCCTACTCCGTGTTAGAGTATTTTCAAAATTCAGGCCCAAAACATGCGGAAAATCGATACTGTTGGTGCCCAAAGTCAATATGTGTATGCATCTTCTATACTCGTTTATATCACAAATTCAGGCTCAAAAAACCCGAAAATTCGATATTTTGGGGTCCCAGAAGCGATCTGTACATGCCTACTCAGTGCTAAAATGTTTTCAAAATATAGGCTCAAAACATGCTCAAAATCGATATTTTTGGTGCCCAAAAGTCGATATATGCATGCATCTTCTGTACTCGTTTACATCTCAAATTCAGGCTCAAAAACCCGAAAATTCGATATTTTGGGGTCCCAGAAGCGATCTGTACATGCCTACTCAGTGTTAGAGTATTTTCAAAATACATGCCCAAAACATGCTGAAAATCGATATTTTAGATGCCCAAAGTCAATATGTGCATGTATCTTCTGTACCCGTTTATATCTCAAATTCAGGCTCAAAACACCCGAAAATTCAATATTTTGGGGTCCCAGAAGCAATCTGTACATGCCTACTCAGTGCTAGAATGTTTTCAAAATATAGCCTAAAAACATGCTAAAAATCGATATTTTAGGTGCCAAAAAGTCGATATCTCAAATTAAGGCCCAAAACACCCGAAAATTCGATATTTAAGGGTCCCAGAAGCGATCTGTACATGCTTACTCAGTGTAAGAGTATTTTCAAAATACAGGCCAAAAACATACTGAAAATCGATCCTTTAGGTGCCAAAAGTCAATATGTGCATGTATCTTCTGTACCCGTTTTTATCTCAAATTCAGGCTCAAAACACCCGAAAATTCGATATTTTGGGGTCCCAGAAACGATCTGTACATGCCTACTCCATGTTAGAGTATTTTCAAAATTCAGGCCCAAAACATGCTGAAAATCGATATTTTTGGTGCCCAAAGTCAATATGTGTATGCATCTTCTATACTCGTTTATATCTCAAATACGGGCTCAAAACACCCGAAAATTCAATATTTTGGGGTCCCAGAAGCAATCTGTACATGCCTACTCAGTGCTAGAATATTTTCAAAATATAGGCTAAAAACATGCTAAAAATCGATATTTTAGGTGCCCAAAAGTCGATATCTCAAATTAAGGCCCAAAACACCCGAAAATTCGATATTTAGGGGTCCCAGAAGCGATCTGTACATGCCTACTCCGTGTTAGAGTATTTTCAAAATACAGGCCAAAAACATACTGAAAATCGATCTTTTAGGTGCCCAAAAGTCGATATGTGCATGCATCTTCTGTACCCGTTTATATCTCAAATTCTGGCCCTAAACACCCGAAAATTCGATATTTTGAGGTCCCAGAAGCGATCTGTACATGCCTACTCAGTGCTAGAATGTTTTCAAAATATAGGCTCAAAACATGCTCAAAATCGATATTTTAGGTGCCCAAAAGCCGATATGTGCATGCATCTTCTGTACTCGTTTATATCTCAAATTCAAGCTCAAAACACCCGAAAATTCGATATTTAGGGGTCCCAGAAGCGATCTGTACATGCCTACTCAGTATTAGAATATTTTCAAAATATAGGCTCAAAACATGCTAAAAATCGATATTTTAGGTGCGTAAAGGCGATATCTCAAATTCAGGCCCAAAATACCCGAAAATTCGATATTTAGGGGTCCCAGAAGCGATCCGTACATGCCTACTCAGTGTTAGAGTATTTTCAAAATTCAGGCCCAAAACATGCGGAAAATCGATATTGTTGGTGCCCAAAGTCAATATGTGTATGCATCTTCTATACTCGTTTATATCACAAATTCAGGCTCAAAAAACCCGAAAATTCGATATTTTGGGGTCCCAGAAGCGATCTGTACATGCCTACTCAGTGCTAAAATGTTTTCAAAATATAGGCTCAAAACATGCTCAAAATCGATATTTTTGGTGCCCAAAAGTCGATATATGCATGCATCTTCTGTACTCGTTTATATCTCAAATTCAGGCCCTAAACACCCGAAAATTCGATATTTTGGGGTCCCAGAAGCGATCTGTACATGCCTACTCCGTGTTAGAGTATTTTCAAAATTCAGGCCCAAAACATGCGGAAAATCGATATTGTTGGTGCCCAAAGTCAATATGTGTATGCATCTTCTATACTCGTTTATATCACAAATTCAGGCTCAAAAAACCCGAAAATTCGATATTTTGGGGTCCCAGAAGCGATCTGTACATGCCTACTCAGTGCTAAAATGTTTTCAAAATATAGGCTCAAAACATGCTCAAAATCGATATTTTTGGTGCCCAAAAGTCGATATATGCATGCATCTTCTGTACTCGTTTATATCTCAAATTCAGGCTCAAAAACCCGAAAATTCGATATTTTGGGGTCCCAGAAGTGATCTGTACATGCCTACTCAGTGTTAGAGTATTTTCAAAATACATGCCCAAAACATGCTGAAAATCGATATTTTAGATGCCCAAAGTCAATATGTGCATGTATCTTCTGTACCCGTTTATATCTCAAATTCAGGCTCAAAACACCCGAAAATTCAATATTTTGGGGTCCCAGAAGCAATCTGTACATGCCTACTCAGTGCTAGAATGTTTTCAAAATATAGCCTAAAAACATGCTAAAAATCGATATTTTAGGTGCCAAAAAGTCGATATCTCAAATTAAGGCCCAAAACACCCGAAAATTCGATATTTAAGGGTCCCAGAAGCGATCTGTACATGCTTACTCAGTGTAAGAGTATTTTCAAAATACAGGCCAAAAACATACTGAAAATCGATCCTTTAGGTGCCCAAAGTCAATATGTGCATGTATCTTCTGTACCCGTTTTTATCTCAAATTCAGGCTCAAAACACCCGAAAATTCGATATTTTGGGGTCCCAGAAACGATCTGTACATGCCTACTCCGTGTTAGAGTATTTTCAAAATTCAGGCCCAAAACATGCTGAAAATCGATATTTTTGGTGCCCAAAGTCAATATGTGTATGCATCTTCTATACTCGTTTATATCTCAAATTCGGGCTCAAAACACCCGAAAATTCAATATTTTGGGGTCCCAGAAGCAATCTGTACATGCCTACTCAGTGCTAGAATATTTTCAAAATATAGGCTAAAAACATGCTAAAAATCGATATTTTAGGTGCCCAAAAGTCGATATCTCAAATTAAGGCCCAAAACACCCGAAAATTCGATATTTAGGGGTCCCAGAAGCGATCTGTACATGCCTACTCCGTGTTAGAGTATTTTCAAAATACAGGCCAAAAACATACTGAAAATCGATCTTTTAGGTGCCCAAAAGTCGATATGTGCATGCATCTTCTGTACCCGTTTATATCTCAAATTCTGGCCCTAAACACCCGAAAATTCGATATTTTGAGGTCCCAGAAGCGATCTGTACATGCCTACTCAGTGCTAGAATGTTTTCAAAATATAGGCTCAAAACATGCTCAAAATCGATATTTTAGGTGCCCAAAAGCCGATATGTGCATGCATCTTCTGTACTCGTTTATATCTCAAATTCAAGCTCAAAACACCCGAAAATTCGATATTTAGGGGTCCCAGAAGCGATCTGTACATGCCTACTCAGTATTAGAATATTTTCAAAATATAGGCTCAAAACATGCTAAAAATCGATATTTTAGGTGCGTAAAGGCGATATCTCAAATTCAGGCCCAAAATACCCGAAAATTCGATATTTAGGGGTCCCAGAAGCGATCCGTACATGCCTACTCAGTGCTAAAATGTTTTTTAAAATATAGGCTCAAAACATGCTAAAAATCGATATTTTAGGTGCCCAAAAGTCGATATGTGCATGCATCTTCTGTACTCGTTTATATCTCAAATTCAAGCTCAAAACACCCGAAAAATTCGATATTTAGGGGTCCCAGAAGCGATCTGTACATGCCTACTCAGTGCTAGAATATTTTCAAATTATAGGCTCAAAACATGCTAAAAATCGATATTTTAGGTGCTTAAAGGCGACATCTCAAATTCAGTCCCAAAACACCCGAAAATTCGATATTTTGGGGTCCCAGAAGCGATCTGTACATGCCTACTCCGTGTTAGAGTATTTTCAAAATACAGGCCAAAAACATACTGAAAATCGATCCTTTAGGTGCCCAAAAGTCGATATGTTCATGCATCTTCAGTACCCGTTTATATCTCAAATTCAGGCCCTAAACACCCGAAAATTCGATATTTTCGGGTCCCAGAAGCGATCTGTACATGCCTACTCCGTGTTAGAGTATTTTCAAAATACATGCCCAAAACATGCTGAAAATCGATATTTTAGATGCCCAAAGTCAATATGTGCATGTATCTTCTGTACCCGTTTATATCTCAAATTCAGGCTCAAAACGCCCGAAAATTCGATATTTTGGGGTCCTAGAAGCGATCTGTACATGCCTACTCAGTGCTAGAATATTTTCAAAATATAGGCTCAAAACATGCTAAAAATCGAAATTTTAGGTGCGTAAAGGCAACGTCTCAAATTCAGGCCCAAAACACCCGAAAATTCGATATTTTGGGGTCCCAGAAGCGATCTGTACATGCCTACTCCGTGTTAGAGTATTTTCAAGATACAGGCCCAAATCATTCTGAAAATCGATAATTTAGATGCCCAAAGTCAATATGTGCATGTATCTTCTGTAACCGTTTTTATCTCAAGTTCAGGCTCAAAACACCCGAAAATTCGATATTTTGGGGTCCCAGAAACGATCTGTACATGCCTACTCCGTGTTAGAGTATTTTCAAAATTCAGGCCCAAAACATGCTGAAAATCAATATTTTTGGTGCCCAAAGTCAATATGTGTATGCATCTTCTATACTCGTTTATATCTCAAATTCGGGCTCAAAACACCCGAAAATTCAATATTTTGGGGTCCCAGAAGCAATCTGTACATGCCTACTCAGTGCTAGAATATTTTAAAAATATAGGCTAAAAACATGCTAAAAATCGATATTTTAGGTGCCCAAAAGTCGATATCTCAAATTAAGGCCCAAAACACCCGAAAATTCGATATTTAGGGGTCCCAGAAGCGATCTGTACATGCCTACTCCGTGTTAGAGTATTTTCAAAATACAGGCCAAAAACATACTGAAAATCGATATTTTAGGTGACCAAAAGCCGATATGTGCATGCATCTTCTGTATTCGTTTATATCTCAAATTCAAGCTCAAAACACCCGAAAATTCGATATTTAGGGGTCCCAGAAGCGATCTGTACATGCCTACTCAATATTAGAATATTTTCAAAATATAGGCTCAAAACATGCTAAAAATCGATATTTTAGGTGCGTAAAGGCGATATCTCAAATTCAGGCCCAAAATACCCGAAAATTCGATATTTAGGGGTCCCAGAAGCGATCCGTACATGCCTACTCAGTGCTAAAATGTTTTCAAAATATAGGCTCAAAACATGCTAAAAATCGATATTTTAGGTGCCCAAAAGTCAATATGTGCATGCATCTTCTGTACTCGTTTATATCTCAAATTCAAGCTCAAAACACCCAAAAATTCGATATTTAGGGGTCCCAGAAGTGATCTGTACATGCCTACTCAGTGCTAGAATATTTTCAAATTATAGGCTCAAAACATGCTAAAAATCGATATTTTAGGTGCTTAAAGGCGACATCTCAAATTCAGTCCCAAAACACCCGAAAATTCGATATTTTGGGGTCCCAGAAGCGATCTGTACATGCCTACTCCGTGTTAGAGTATTTTCAAAATACATGTCCAAAACATGCTGAAAATCGATATTTTAAATGCCCAAAGTCAATATGTTCATGTATCTTCTGTACCCGTTTATATCTCAAATTCAGGCTCAAAACATCCGAAAATTCAATATTTTGGGGTCCCAGAAGCGATCTGTACATGCCTACTCCGTGTTAGAGTATTTTCAAAATTCAGGCCCAAAACATGCTGAAAATCGATATTTTTGGTGCCCAAAGTCAATATGTGTATGCATCTTCTATACTCGTTTATATCTCAAATTCAGGCTCAAAAAACACAAAAAATCGATATTTTGGGGTCCCAGAAGCGATTTGTATATGCCTACTCAGTGCTAGAATGTTTTCAAAATATAGGCTCAAAACATGTTCAAAATCGATATTTTTGGTGCCCAAAAGTCGATATATGCATGCATCTTCTGTACTCGTTTATATCTCAAATTCAGGCTCAAAACACCCGAAAATTCGATATTTTGGGGTCCCAGAAGCGATCTGTACATGCCTACTCAGTGTTAGAGTATTTTCAAAATACATGCCCAAAACATGCTGAAAATCGATATTTTAGATTCCCAAAGTCAAATTGTGCATGTATCTTCTGTACCCGTTTATATCTCAAATTCAGGCTCAAAACACCCGAAAATTCAATATTTTGGGGTCCCAGAAGCGATCTGTACATGCTTACTCAGTGCTAGAATGTTTTCAAAATATAGGCTAAAAACATGCTAAAAATCGATATTTTAGGTGCCAAAAAGTCGATATCTCATATTAAGGCCCAAAACACCCGAAAATTCGATATTTAGGGGTCCCAGAAGCGATCTGTACATGCCTAATCAGTATTAGAATATTTTAAAAATATAGGCTCAAAACATGCTGAAAATCGATATTTTAGGTGCGTAAAGGCGATATCTCAAATTCAGGCCCAAAATACCCGAAAATTCGATATTTTGGGGTCCCAGAAGCGATCTGTACATGCCTACTCAGTGCTAGAATGTTTTCAAAATATAGGCTCAAAACATGCTAAAAATCGATATTTTAGGTGCGTAAAGGCGATATCTCAAATTATACCCCAAAACACCCGAAAATTCGATATTTAGGGGTCCCAGAAGCGATCTGTAGATGCCTACTCCGTGTTAGAGTATTTTCAAAATACAGGCCAAAAACATACTGAAAATCGATCTTTTAGGTGCCCAAAAGTCGATATGTGCATGTATCTTCTGTACCCGTTTATATCTCAAATTCTGGCCCTAAACACCCGAAAATTCGATATTTTTGGGTCCCAGAAGCGATCTGTACATGCCTACTCAGTGCTAGAATGTTTACAAAATATAGGCTCAAAACATGCTCAAAATCGATATTTTAGGTGCCCAAAAGCCGATATCTCAAATTCAGTCCCAAAACACCCGAAACTTCGATATTTAGGGGTCCCAGAAGCGATCTGTACATGCCTACTCCGTGTTAGAGTATTTTCAAAATTCAGGCCCAAAACATGCTGAAAATCGATATTTTTGGTGCCCAAAGTCAATATGTGTATGCATATTCTATACTCGTTTATATCTCAAATTCATTCTCAAAACACCCGAAAATTCAATATTTTGGGGTCCCAGAAGCAATCTGTACATGCCTACTTAGTGCTAGAATGTTTTCAAAATATAGGCTAAAAACATGCTAAAAATCGATATTTTAGGTGCCAAAAAGTCGATATCTCAAATTAAGACCCAAAACACCCGAAAAATCGATATTTAGGGGTCCCAGAAGCGATCTGTACATGCCTACTCCGTGTTAGAGTATTTTAAAAATACAGGTTAAAAACATACTGAAAATCGATCTTTTAGGTGCCCAAAAGTCGATATGTGCATGCATCTTCTGTACCCGTTTATATCTCAAATTCAGGCTCAAAACACCCGAAAATTCGATATTTTGGGGTCCCAGAAGCGATCTGTACATGCCTACTCAGTGCTAGAATGTTTTCAAAATATAGGCTCAAAACATGCTCAAAATCGATATTTTAGGTGCCAAAAAGTCGATATGTTCATGCATCTTCTGTACTCGTTTATATCTCAAATTCAGGCTCAAAACACCCGAAAATTCGATATTTTGGGGTCCCAGAAGCGATCTGTACATGCCTACTCAGTGCTAGAATGTTTTCAAAATATAGGCTCAAAACATGCTAAAAATCGATATTTTAGGTGCGTAAAGGCGATATCTCAAATTATACCCCAAAACACCCGAAAATTCGATATTTAGGGGTCCCAGAAGCGATCTGTACATGCCTACTCCGTGTTAGAGTATTTTCAAAATACAGGCCCAAAACATGCTGAAAATTAATATTTTAGATGCCCAAAGTCAATATGTGCATGTATCTTCTGTACCCGTTTATATCTCAAATTCAGGCTCAAAACACCCGAAAATTCAATATTTTGGGGTCCCAGAAGCAATCTGTACATGCCTACTCAGTGCTAGAATATTTTTAAAATATAGGCTAAAAATATGCTAAAAATCGATATTTTAGGTGCCAAAAAGTCGATATCTCAAATTCAGTCCCAAAACACCCGAAAATTCGATATTTAGAGGTCCCAGAAGGGATCTGTACATGCCTACTCCGTGTTAGAGTATTTTCAAAATACAGGCCAAAAACATACTGAAAATCGATCTTTTAGGTGCCAAAAAGGCGATATGTGCATGAATCTTCTGTACCCGTTTATATCTCAAATTCTGTCCCAAAACACCCGAAAATTCGTTATTTAGGGGTCCCAGAAGCGATCTGCACATGCCTTCTCCTTGTTAGAGTATTTTCAAAATACAGGCCAAAAACATACTGAAAATCGATCTTTTAGGTGCCCAAAAGTCGATATGTGCATGCATCTTCTGTACTCGTTTATAACTCAAATTCAAGCTCAAAACACCCGAAAATTCGATATTTTGGGGTCCCAGAAGCGATCTGTACCTGCCTACTCAGTGCTAGAATGTTTTCAAAATATAGGCTGAAAACATGCTCAAAATCGATATTTTAGGTGCCCAAAAGTCGATATGTGCATGCATCTTCTGTACTCGTTTATATCTCAAATTCAAGCTCAAAACACCCGAAAATTCGATATTTAGTGGTCCCAGAAGCGATCTGTACATGCCTACTCAGAGCTAGAATATTTTCAAAATATATGCTCAAAACATGCTAAAAATCGATATTTTAGGTGCGTAAAGGCGATATCTCAAATTCAGGCCCAAAACACCCGAAAATTCGATATTTAGGGGTCCCAGAAGCGATCTGTACATGCCTACTCAGTGCTAGAATATTTTAAAAATATAGGCTCAAAACATGCTAAAAATCGATATTTTAGGTGCGTAAAGTCGATATCTCAAATTAGGCCCAAAACACCCGAAAATTCGATATTTAGGGGTCCCAGAAGCGATCTGTACATGCCTACTCCGTGTTAGAGTATTTTCAAAATACAGGCCCAAAACATGCTCAAAATCGATGTTTTAGGTGCCCAAAAGTCGATATGTGCATGCATCTTCAGTACCCGTTTATATCTCAAATTCAGGCTCAAAACACCCGAAAATGCAATATTTGGGGGTCCCAGAAGCAATCTGTACATGCCTACTCAGTGCTAGAATATTTTCAAAATATAGGCTAAAAACATGCTAAAAATCGATCGTTTAGGTGCCAAAAAGTCGATATCTCAAAATCAGTCCCAAAAAACCCGAAAATTCGATATTTAGGGGTCCCAGAAGCGATCTGTACTTGCCTACTCCGTGTTAAAGTATTTTCAAAATACAGGCCAAAAACATACTGAAAATCGATCTTTTAGGTGCCCAAAAGTCGATATGTGCATGCATCTTCAGTACCCGTTTATATCTCAAATTCTGGCCCTAAACACCCGAAAATTCAATATTTTGGGGTCCCAGAAGCAATCTGTACATGCTACTCAGTGCTAGAATATTTTCAAAATATAGGCTAAAAACATGCTAAAAATCAATATTTTAGGTGCCAAAAAGTCGATATCTCAAATTAAGGCCCAAAACACCCGAAAATTCGATATTTTGGGGTCCCAGAAGCGATCGGTACATGCCTACTCAGTGCTAGAATATTTTCAAAATAAAGGCCCAAAACATGCTCAAAATCGATGTTTTAGGTGCCCAAAAGTCGATATGTGCATGCATTTTCAGTACCCGTTTATATCTCAAATTCAGGCTCAAAACACCCGAAAATTCGATATTTAGGGGTCCCAGAAGCGATCTGTACATGCCTACTCCGTGTTAGAGTAATTTCAAAATACAGGCCAAAAACATACTGAAAATCGATCTTTTAGGTGCCCAAAAGTCGATATGTGCATGCATCTTCTGTACTCGTTTATATCTCAAATTCAAGCTCAAAACACCTGAAAATTCGATATTTTGGGGTCCCAGAAGCGATCTGTACATGCCTACTTAGTGTTAGAATGTTTTCATAATATAGGCTCAAAACATGCTCAAAATCGATATTTTAGGTGCCCAAAAGTCGATATGTGCATGCATCTTCTGTACTCGTTTATATCTCAAATTCAAGCTTAAAACACCCGAAAATTCGATATTTAGTGGTCCCAGAAGCGATCTGTACATGCCTACTCAGAGCTAGAATATTTTCAAAATATAGGCTCAAAACATGCTAAAAATCGATATTTTAGGTGCGTAAAGGCGATATCTCAAATTCAGGCCCAAAACACCCGAAAATTCGATATTTAGGGGTCCCAGAAGCGATCTGTACATGCCTACTCAGTGCTAGAATGTTTTCAAACTATAGGCTCAAAACATGCTCAAAATCGATATTTTAGGTGCCCAAAAGTCGATATGTGCATGCATCTTCTGTACTTGTTTATATCTCAAATTCAAGCTCAAAACACCCGAAAATTCGATATCTAGGGGTCCCAGGAGCGATCTGTACATGCCTACTCAGTTCTAGAATATTTTCAAAATATAGGCTAAAAACATGCTAAAAATCGATATTTTAGGTGAGTAAAGGCGATATCTCAAATTCAGGCCCCAAACACCCGAAAATTCGATATTTAGGGGTCCCAGAAGCGATCTGTACATGCCTACTCCGTGTTAGAGTATTTTCAAAATACAGGCCAAAAACATACTGAAAATCGATCTTTTAGGTGCCAAAAAGTCGATATGTGCATGCATCTTCTGTACCCGTTTATATCTCAAATTCTGGCCTTAAACACCCGAAAATTCGATATTTTGAGGTCCGAGAAGCGATCTGTACATGCCTACTCAGTGCTAGAATGTTTTCAAAATATAGGCTCAAAACATGCTCAAAATCGATATTTTAGGTGCCCAAATGTCGATATGTGCATGCATCTTCTGTACTCGTTTATATCTCAAATTCAAGCTCAAAACACCCGAAAATTCGATATTTAGGGGTCCCAGAAGCGATCTGTACATGCCTACTCAGTATTAGAATATTTTCAAAATATAGGCTCAAAACATGCTGAAAATCGATATTTTAGATGCCCAAAGTCAATATGTGCATGTATCTTCTGTACCCGTTTATATCTCAAATTCAGTCCCAAAACACCCGAAAATTCGATATTTAGGGGTCCCAGAAGGGATCTGTACATGCCTACTCCGTGTTAGAGTATTTTCAAAATACAGGCCAAAAAACATAATGAAAAGCGATCTTTTAGGTTCCAAAAAGTCGAAATGTGCATGAATTTTCTGTACCCGTATATATCTCAAATTCTGGCCCTAAACACCCGAAAATTCGATATTTTGGGGTCCCAGAAGCGATCTGTACATGCCTACTCCGTGTTAGAGTATTTTCAAAATACAAGCCAAAAACATACTGAAAATCGATCTTTTAGGTGCCCAAAAGTCGATATGTGCATGCATCTTCTGTACTCGTTTATATCTCAAATTCAAGCTCAAAACCCCCGAAAATTCGATATTTTGGGGTCCCAGAAGCGATCTGTACATGCCTACTCAGTGCTAGAATGTTTTCAAAATATAGGCTCAAAACATGCTCAAAATCGATATTTTAGGTGCCCAAAAGTCGATATGTGCATGCATCTTCTGTACTCGTTTATATCTCAAATTCAAGCTCAAAACACCCGAAAATTCGATATTTAGTGGTCCCAGAAGCGATCTGTACATGCCTACTCAGAGCTAGAATATTTTCAAAATATAGGCTCAAAACATGCTAAAAATCGATATTTTAGGTGCTTAAAGGCGATATCTCAAATTCAGGCCCAAAACACCCGAAAATTCGATATTTAGGGGTCCCAGAAGCGATCTGTACATGCCTTCTCCTTGTTAGAGTATTTTCAAAATACAGGCCAAAAACATACTGAAAATCGATCTTTTAGGTGCCCAAAAGTCGATATGTGCATGCATCTTCTGTACCCGTTTATATCTCAAATTCTGGCCCTAAACACCCGAAAATTCGATATTTTGCGGTCCCAGAAGCGATCTGTAAATGCCTACTCCGTGTTAGAGTATTTTCAAAATTCAGGCCCAAAACATGCTGAAAATCGATATTTTTGGTGCCCAAAGTCAATATGTGTTTGCATCTTCTATACTCGTTTATATCTCAAATTCAGGCTCAAAAAACCCAAAAATTCGATATTTTGGGGTCCCAGAAGCGATTTGTACATGCCTACTCAGTGCTAGAATGTTTTCAAAATATAGGCTCAAAACATGCTCAAAATCGATATTTTTGGTGCCCAAAAGTCGATATATGCATGCATCTTCTGTACTCGATTATATCTCAAATTAAGGCCCAAAAAACCCGAAAATTCGATATTTAGGGGTCCCAGAAGCGATCTGTACATGCCTACTCCGTGATAGAGTATTTTCAAAATACAGGCCAAAAACATACTGAAAATCGATCTTTTAGGTGCCCAAAAGTCGATATGTACATGCATCTTCTGTACCCGTTTATATCTCAAATTCAGGCTCAAAACACCCGAAAATTCGATATTTTGGGGTCCCAGAAGCGATCTGTACATGCCTACTCTGTGCTAGAATGTTTTCAAAATATAGGCTCAAAACATGCTCAAAATCGATATTTTAGGTGGCAAAAAGTCGATATGTGCATGCATCTTCTGTACTCGTTTATATCTCAAATTCAGGCTCAAAACACCCGAAAATTCGATAATTTGGGGTCCCAGAAGCGATCGGTACATGCCTACTCCGTGTTAGAGTATTTTCAAAATACATGCCCAAAACATGCTGAAAATCGATATTTTAGATGCCCAAAGTCAATATGTGCATGTATGTTCTGTACCCGTTTATATCTCAAATTCATGCTCAAAACACCCAAAATTCAATATTTTGGTGTCCCAGAAGCAATCTGTACATGCCTACTCAGTGCTAGAATATTTTCAAAATATAGGCTACAAACATGCTAAAAATCGATATTTTAGGTGCCAAAAAGTCAACATCTCAAATTAAGGCCCAAAACACCCGAAAATTTGATAATTAGGAGTCCCAGAAGTGATCTGTACATGCCTACTCCGTGTTAGAGTATTTTCAAAATACAGGCCAAAAACATACTGAAAATCGATCTTTTAGGTGCCCAAAAGTCGATATGTGCATGCATCTTCTGTACCCGTTTATATCTCAAATTCTGGCCCTAAACACCCGAAAATTCGATATTTTTGGGTCCCAGAAGCGATCTGTACATGCCTACTCAGTGCTAGAATGTTTACAAAATATAGGCTCAAAACATGCTCAAAATCGATATTTTAGGTGCCCAAAAGTCGATATGTGCATGCATCTTCTGTACTCGTTTATATCTCAAATTCAAGCTCAAAACACCCGAAAATTCGATATTTAGGGGTCCCAGAAGCGATCTGTACATGCCTACTCAGTGCTAGAATATTTTCAAAATATAGGCTCAAAACATGCTAAAAATCGATATTTTAGGTGCGTAAAGTCGATATCTAAAATTAAGGCCCAAAACACCCAAAAATTCGATATTTAGGGGTCCTAGAAGCGATCTGTACATGCCTACTCCGTGTTAGAGTATTTTCAAAATACAGGCCCAAAACATGCTCAAAATCGATGTTTTAGGTGCCCAAAAGTCGATATGTGCATGCATCTTCTGTACCCGTTTATATCTCAAATTCAGGCTCAAAACACCCGAAAATTCAATATTTTGGGGTCCCAGAAGCAATCTGTACATGCCTACTCAGTGCTAGAATATTTTCAAATTATAGGCTAAAAACATGCTAAAAATCGATCGTTTAGGTGCCAAAAAGTCGATATCTCAAATTCAGTCCCAAAACACCCGAAACTTCGATATTTTTTGGTCCCAGAAGCGATCTGTACATGCCTACTCAGTGCTAGAATGTTTACAAAATATAGGCTCAAAACATGCTCAAAATCGATATTTTAGGTGCCCAAAAGTCGATATGTGCATGCATCTTCTGTACTCGTTTATATCTCAAATTCAAGCTCAAAACACCCGAAAATTCGATATTTAGTGGTCCCAGAAGCGATCTGTACATGCCTACGCAGAGCTAGAATATTTTCAAAATATAGGCTCAAAACATGCTAAAAATCGATATTTTAGGTGCGTAAAGGCGATATCTCAAATTCAGGCCCAAAACACCCGAAAATTCGATATTTAGGGGTCCCAGAAGCGATCTGTACATGCCTACTCCGTGTTAGAGTATTTTCAAAATACATGCCCAAAACATGCTGAAAATCGATGTTTTAGGTGCCCAAAAGTCGATATGTGCATGCATCTTCAGTACCCGTTTATATCTCAAATTCAGGCTCAAAACACCCGAAAATTCGATATTTTGGGGTCCCAGAAGCGATCTGTACATGCCTACTCCGTGTTAGAGTATTTTCAAAATACAGGCCCAAAACATGCTGAAAATCGATATTTTAGATGCCCAAAGTCAATATGTGCATGTATCTTCTGTACCCGTTTATATCTCAAATTCAGGCTCAAAACACCCGAAAATTCAATATTTTGGGGTCCCAGAAGCAATCTGTACATGCCTACTCAGTGCTAGAATATTTTTAAAATATAGGCTAAAAACATGCTAAAAATCGATATTTTAGGTGCCAAAAAGTTTATATCTCAAATTCAGTCCCAAAACACCCGAAAATTCGATATTTAGGGGTCCGAGAAGGGATCTGTACATGCCTACTCAGTGCTAGAATGTTTTCAAAATATAGGCTCAAAACATGCTCAAAATCGATATTTTAGGTGCCCAAAAGTCGATATGTGCATGCATCTTCTGTACTCGTTTATATCTCAAATTCAAGCTCAAAACACCCGAAAATTCGATATTTAGTGGTCCCAGAAGCGATCTGTACATGCCTACTCAGAGCTAGAATATTTTCAAAATATAGGCTCAAAACATGCTAAAAATCGATATTTTAGGTGCGTAAAGGCGATATCTCAAATTCAGGCCCAAAACACCCGAAAATTCGATATTTAGGGGTCCCAGAAGCGATTTGTACATGCCTTCTCCTTGTTAGAGTATTTTCAAAATACAGGCCAAAAACATACTGAAAATCGATCTTTTAGGTGCCCAAAAGTCGATATGTGCATGCATCTTTTGTACCCGTTTATATCTCAAATTCTGGCCCTAAACACCCGAAAATTCGATATTTTGAGGTACCAGAAGCGATCTGTACATGCCTACTCAGTGCTAGAATGTTTTCAAAATATAGGCTCAAAACATGCTCAAAATCGATATTTTAGGTGCCCAAAAGTCGATATGTGCATGCATCTTCTGTACTCGTTTATATCTCAAATTCAAGCTCAAAACACCCAAAAATTCGATATTTAGGGGTCCCAGAAGTGATCTGTACATGCCTACTCAGAGCTAGAATATTTTCAAAATATAGGCTCAAAACATGCTAAAAATCGATATTTTAGGTGCGTAAAGGCGATATCTCAAATTCAGGCCCAAAACACCCGAAAATTCGATATTTAGGGGTCTCAGAAGCGATCTGTACATGCCTACTCAGTGCTAGAATATTTTCAAAATATAGGCCCAAAACATGCTAAAAATCGATATTTTAGGAGCGTAAAGTCGATATCTCAAATTAAGGCCCAAAACACCCGAAAATTCGATATTTAGGGGTCCCAGAAGCGATCTGTTCATGCCTACTCCGTGTTAGAGTATTTTCAAAATACAGGCCCAAAACATGCTGAAAATCGATGTTTTAGGTGCCCAAAAGTCGATATGTGCATGCATCTTCAGTACCCGTTTATATCTCAAATTCAGGCTCAAAACACCCGAAAATGCAATATTTGGGGGTCCCAGAAGCAATCTGTATATGCCTACTCAGTGCAAGAATATTTTCAAAATATAGGCTAAAAACATGCTAAAAATCGATCGTTTAGGTGCCAAAAAGTCGATATCTCAAAATCAGTCCCAAAAAACCCGAAAATTCGATATTTAGGGGTCCCAGAAGCGATCTGTACTTGCCTACTCCGTGTTAAAGTATTTTCAAAATACAGGCCAAAAACATACTGAAAATCGATCTTTTAGGTGCCCAAAAGTCGATATGTGCATGCATCTTCAGTACCCGTTTATATCTCAAATTCTGGCCCTAAACACCCGAAAATTCAATATTTTGGGGTCCCAGAAGCAATCTGTACATGCTACTCAGTGCTAGAATATTTTCAAAATATAGGCTAAAAACATGCTAAAAATCGATATTTTAGGTGCCAAAAAGTCGATATCTCAAATTAAGGCCCAAAACACCCGAAAATTCGATATTTTGGGGTCCCAGAAGCGATCGGTACATGCCTACTCAGTGCTAGAATATTTTCAAAATACAGGCCCAAAACATGCTCAAAATCGATGTTTTAGGTGCCCAAAAGTCGATATGTGCATGCATTTTCAGTACCCGTTTATATCTCAAATTCAGGCTCAAAACACCCGAAAATTCGATATTTAGGGGTCCCAGAAGCGATCTGTACATGCCTACTCCGTGTTAGAGTAATTTCAAAATACAGGCCAAAAACATACTGAAAATCGATCTTTTAGGTTTCCAAAAGTCGATGTGTGCATGCATCTTCTGTACTCGTTTATATCTCAAATTCAAGCTCAAAACACCTGAAAATTCGATATTTTGGGGTCCCAGAAGCGATCTGTACATGCCTACTTAGTGCTAGAATGTTTTCATAATATAGGCTCAAAACATGCTCAAAATCGATATTTTAGGTGCCCAAAAGTCGATATGTGCATGCATCTTCTGTACTCGTTTATATCTCAAATTCAAGCTTAAAACACCCGAAAATTCGATATTTAGTGGTCCCAGAAGCGATCTGTACATGCCTACTCAAAACTAGAATATTTTCAAAATATAGGCTCAAAACATGCTAAAAATCGATATTTTAGGTGCGTAAAGGCGATATCTCAAATTCAGGCCCAAAACACCCGAAAATTCGATATTTAGGGGTCCCAGAAGCGATCTGTACATGCCTACTCAGTGCTAGAATGTTTTCAAACTATAGGCTCAAAACATGCTCAAAATCGATATTTTAGGTGCCCAAAAGTCGATATGTGCATGCATCTTCTGTACTTGTTTATATCTCAAATTCAAGCTCAAAACACCCGAAAATTCGATATCTAGGGGTCCCAGGAGCGATCTGTACATGCCTACTCAGTGCTAGAATATTTTCAAAATATAGGCTAAAAACATGCTAAAAATCGATATTTTAGGTGAGTAAAGGCGATATCTCAAATTCAGGCCCAAAACACCCGAAAATTCGATATTTAGGGGTCTCAGAAGCGATCTGTACATGCCTACTCCGTGTTAGAGTATTTTCAAAATACAGGCGTAAAAACATACTGAAAATCGATCTTTTAGGTGCCAAAAAGTCGATATGTGAATGCATCTTCTGTACCCGTTTATATCTCAAATTCTGGCCTTAAACACCCGAAAATTCGATATTTTGAGGTCCCAGAAGCGATCTGTACATGCCTACTCAGTGCTAGAATGTTTTCAAAATATAGGCTCAAAACATGCTCAAAATCGATATTTTAGGTGCCCAAATGTCGATATGTGCATGCATCTTCTGTACTCGTTTATATCTCAAATTCAAGCTCAAAACACCCGAAAATTCGATATTTAGGGGTCCCAGAAGCGATCTGTACATGCCTACTCAGTATTAGAATATTTTCAAAATATAGGCTCAAAACATGCTGAAAATCGATATTTTAGATGCCCAAAGTCAATATGTGCATGTATCTTCTGTACCCGTTTATATCTCAAATTCAGTCCCAAAACACCCGAAAACTCGATATTTAGGGGTCCCAGAAGGGATCTGTACATGCCTACTCCGTGTTAGAGTATTTTCAAAATACAGGCCAAAAACATACTGAAAAGCGATCTTTTAGGTGCCAAAAAGTCGATATGTGCATGAATTTTCTGTACCCGTATATATCTCAAATTCTGGCCCTAAACACCCGAAAATTCGATATTTTGGGGTCCCAGAAGCGATCTGTACATGCCTACTCCGTGTTAGAGTATTTTCAAAATACAAGCCAAAAACATACTGAAAATCGATCTTTTAGGTGCCCAAAAGTCGATATGTGCATGCATCTTCTGTACTCGTTTATATCTCAAATTCAAGCTCAAAACCCCCTAAAATTCGATATTTTGGGGTCCCAGAAGCGATCTGTACATGCCTACTCAGTGCTAGAATGTTTTCAAAATATAGGCTCAAAACATGCTCAAAATCGATATTTTAGGTGCCCAAAAGTCGATATGTGCATGCATCTTCTGTACTCGTTTATATCTCAAATTCAAGCTCAAAACACCCGAAAATTCGATATTTAGAGGTCCCAGAAGCGATCTGTACATGCCTACTCAGTGCTAGAATATTTTCAAAATATAGGCTCAAAACATGCTAAAAATCGATATTTTAGGTGCGTAAAGTCGATATCTAAAATTAAGGCCCAAAACACCCGAAAATTCGATATTTAGGGGTCCTAGAAGCGATCTGTACATGCCTACTCCGTGTTAGAGTATTTTCAAAATACAGGCCCAAAACATGCTCAAAATCGATGTTTTAGGTGCCCAAAAGTCGATATGTGCATGCATCTTCTGTACCCGTTTATATCTCAAATTCAGGCTCAAAACACCCGAAAATTCAATATTTTGGGGTCCCAGAAGCAATCTGTACATGCCTACTCAGTGCTAGAATATTTTCAAAATATAGGCTAAAAACATGCTAAAAATCGATCGTTTAGGTGCCAAAAAGTCGATATCTCAAATTCAGTCCCAAAACACCCGAAACTTCGATATTTTTGGGTCCCAGAAGCGATCTGTACATGCCTACTCAGTGCTAGAATGTTTACAAAATATAGGCTCAAAACATGCTCAAAATCGATATTTTAGGTGCCCAAAAGTCGATATGTGCATGCATCTTCTGTACTCGTTTATATCTCAAATTCAAGCTCAAAACACCCGAAAATTCGATATTTAGTGGTCCCAGAAGCGATCTGTACATGCCTACGCAGAGCTAGAATATTTTCAAAATATAGGCTCAAAACATGCTAAAAATCGATATTTTAGGTGCGTAAAGGCGATATCTCAAATTCAGGCCCAAAACACCCGAAAATTCGATATTTAGGGGTCCCAGAAGCGATCTGTACATGCCTACTCCGTGTTAGAGTATTTTCAAAATACATGCCCAAAACATGCTGAAAATCGATGTTTTAGGTGCCCAAAAGTCGATATGTGCATGCATCTTCAGTACCCGTTTATATCTCAAATTCAGGCTCAAAACACCCGAAAATTCGATATTTTGGGGTCCCAGAAGCGATCTGTACATGCCTACTCCGTGTTAGAGTATTTTCAAAATACAGGCCCAAAACATGCTGAAAATCGATATTTTAGATGCCCAAAGTCAATATGTGCATGTATCTTCTGTACCCGTTTATATCTCAAATTCAGGCTCAAAACACCCGAAAATTCAATATTTTGGGGTCCCAGAAGCAATCTGTACATGCCTACTCAGTGCTAGAATATTTTTAAAATATAGGCTAAAAACATGCTAAAAATCGATATTTTAGGTGCCAAAAAGTTTATATCTCAAATTCAGTCCCAAAACACCCGAAAATTCGATATTTAGGGGTCCGAGAAGGGATCTGTACATGCCTACTCAGTGCTAGAATGTTTTCAAAATATAGGCTCAAAACATGCTCAAAATCGATATTTTAGGTGCCCAAAAGTCGATATGTGCATGCATCTTCTGTACTCGTTTATATCTCAAATTCAAGCTCAAAACACCCGAAAATTCGATATTTAGTGGTCCCAGAAGCGATCTGTACATGCCTACTCAGAGCTAGAATATTTTCAAAATATAGGCTCAAAACATGCTAAAAATCGATATTTTAGGTGCGTAAAGGCGATATCTCAAATTCAGGCCCAAAACACCCGAAAATTCGATATTTAGGGGTCCCAGAAGCGATCTGTACATGCCTTCTCCTTGTTAGAGTATTTTCAAAATACAGGCCAAAAACATATTGAAAATCGATCTTTTAGGTGCCCAAAAGTCGATATGTGCATGCATCTTTTGTACCCGTTTATATCTCAAATTCTGGCCCTAAACACCCGAAAATTCGATATTTTGAGGTACCAGAAGCGATCTGTACATGCCTACTCAGTGCTAGAATGTTTTCAAAATATAGGCTCAAAACATGCTCAAAATCGATATTTTAGGTGCCCAAAAGTCGATATGTGCATGCATCTTCTGTACTCGTTTATATCTCAAATTCAAGCTCAAAACACCCGAAAATTCGATATTTAGGGGTCCCAGAAGTGATCTGTACATGCCTACTCAGAGCTAGAATATTTTCAAAATATAGGCTCAAAACATGCTAAAAATCGATATTTTAGGTGCGTAAAGGCGATATCTCAAATTCAGGCCCAAAACACCCGAAAATTCGATATTTAGGGGTCCCAGAAGCGATCTGTACATGCCTACTCAGTGCTAGAATATTTTCAAAATATAGGCTCAAAACATGCTAAAAATCGATATTATAGGTGCGTAAAGTCGATATCTCAAATTAAGGCCCAAAACACCCGAAAATTCGATATTTAGGGGTCCCAGAAGCGATCTGTTCATGCCTACTCTGTGTTAGAGTATTTTCAAAATACAGGACCAAAACATGCTGAAAATCGATGTTTTAGGTGCCCAAAAGTCGATATGTGCATGCATCTTCAGTACCCGTTTATATCTCAAATTCAGGCTCAAAACACCCGAAAATGCAATATTTGGGGGTCCCAGAAGCAATCTGTATATGCCTACTCAGTGCTAGAATATTTTCAAAATATAGGCTAAAAACATGCTAAAAATCGATCGTTTAGGTGCCAAAAAGTCGATATCTCAAAATCAGTCCCAAAAAACCCGAAAATTCGATATTTAGGGGTCCCAGAAGCGATCTGTACTTGCCTACTCCGTGTTAAAGTATTTTCAAAATACAGGCCAAAAACATACTGAAAATCGATCTTTTAGGTGCCCAAAAGTCGATATGTGCATGCATCTTCAGTACCCGTTTATATCTCAAATTCTGGCCCTAAACACCCGAAAATTCAATATTTTGGGGTCCCAGAAGCAATCTGTACATGCTACTCAGTGCTAGAATATTTTCAAAATATAGGCTAAAAAAATGCTAAAAATCGATATTTTAGGTGCCAAAAAGTCGATATCTCAAATTAAGGCCCAAAACACCCGAAAATTCGATATTTTGGGGTCCCAGAAGCGATCGGTACATGCCTACTCAGTGCTAGAATATTTTCAAAATACAGGCCCAAAACATGCTCAAAATCGATGTTTTAGGTGCCCAAAAGTCGATATGTGCATGCATTTTCAGTACCCGTTTATATCTCAAATTCAGGCTCAAAACACCCGAAAATTCGATATTTAGGGGTCCCAGAAGCGATCTGTACATGCCTACTCCGTGTTAGAGTAATTTCAAAATACAGGCCAAAAACATACTGAAAATCGATCTTTTAGGTGCCCAAAAGTCGATGTGTGCATGCATCTTCTGTAGTCGTTTATATCTCAAATTCAAGCTCAAAACACCTGAAAATTCGATATTTTGGGGTCCCAGAAGCGATCTGTACATGCCTACTTAGTGCTAGAATGTTTTCATAATATAGGCTCAAAACATGCTCAAAATCGATATTTTAGGTGCCCAAAAGTCGATATGTGCATGCATCTTCTGTACTCGTTTATATCTCAAATTCAAGCTTAAAACACCCGAAAATTCGATATTTAGTGGTCCCAGAAGCGATCTGTACATGCCTACTCAGAGCTAGAATATTTTCAAAATATAGGATCAAAACATGCTAAAAATCGATATTTTAGGTGCGTAAAGGCGATATCTCAAATTCAGGCCCAAAACACCCGAAAATTCGATATTTAGGGGTCCCAGAAGCGATCTGTACATGCCTACTCAGTGCTAGAATGTTTTCAAACTATAGGCTCAAAACATGCTCAAAATCGATATTTTAGGTGCCCAAAAGTCGATATGTGCATGCATCTTCTGTACTTGTTTATATCTCAAATTCAAGCTCAAAACACCCGAAAATTCGATATCTAGGGGTCCCAGGAGCGATCTGTACATGCCTACTCAGTGCTAGAATATTTTCAAAATATAGGCTAAAAACATGCTAAAAATCGATATTTTAGGTGAGTAAAGGCGATATCTCAAATTCAGGCCCAAAACACCCGAAAATTCGATATTTAGGGGTTCCAGAAGCGATCTGTACATGCCTACTCCGTGTTAGAGTATTTTCAAAATACAGGCCAAAAACATACTGAAAATCGATCTTTTAGGTGCCAAAAAGTCGATATGTGCATGCATCTTCTGTACCCGTTTATATCTCAAATTCTGGCCTTAAACACCCGAAAATTCGATATTTTGAGGTCCCAGAAGCGATCTGTACATGCCTACTCAGTGCTAGAATGTTTTCAAAATATAGGCTCAAAACATGCTCAAAATCGATATTTTAGGTGCCCAAATGTCGATATGTGCATGCATCTTCTGTACTCGTTTATATCTCAAATTCAAGCTCAAAACACCCGAAAATTCGATATTTAGGGGTCCCAGAAGCGATCTGTACATGCCTACTCAGTATTAGAATATTTTCAAAATATAGGCTCAAAACATGCTGAAAATCGATATTTTAGATGCCCAAAGTCAATATGTGCATGTATCTTCTGTACCCGTTTATATCTCAAATTCAGTCCCAAAACACCCGAAAATTCGATATTTAGGGGTCCTAGAAGGGATCTGTACATGCCTACTCCGTGTTAGAGTATTTTCAAAATACAGGCCAAAAACATACTGAAAAGCGATCTTTTAGGTGCCAAAAAGTCGATATGTGCATGAATTTTCTGTACCCGTATATATCTCAAATTCTGGCCCTAAACACACGAAAATTCGATATTTTGGGGTCCCAGAAGCGATCTGTACATGCCTACTCCGTGTTAGAGTATTTTCAAAATACAAGCCAAAAACATACTGAAAATCGATCTTTTAGGTGCCCAAAAGTCGATATGTGCATGCATCTTCTGTACTCGTTTATATCTCAAATTCAAGCTCAAAACCCCCGAAAATTCGATATTTTGGGGTCCCAGAAGCGATCTGTACATGCCTACTCAGTGCTAGAATGTTTTCAAAATATAGGCTCAAAACATGCTCAAAATCGATATTTTAGGTGCCCAAAAGTCGATATGTGCATGCATCTTCTGTACTCGTTTATATCTCAAATTCAAGCTCAAAACACCCGAAAATTCGATATTTAGTGGTCCCAGAAGCGATCTGTACATGCCTACTCAGAGCTAGAATATTTTCAAAATATAGGCTCAAAACATGCTAAAAATCGATATTTTAGGTGCGTAAAGGCGATATCTCAAATTCAGGCCCAAAACACCCGAAAATTCGATATTTAGGGGTCCCAGAAGCGATCTGTACATGCCTTCTCCTTGTTAGAGTATTTTCAAAATACAGGCCAAAAACATACTGAAAATCGATCTTTTAGGTGCCCAAAAGTCGATATGTGCATGCATCTTCTGTACCCGTTTATATCTCAAATTCTGGCCCTAAACACCCGAAAATTCGATATTTTGCGGTCCCAGAAGCGATCTGTACATGCCTACTCCGTGTTAGAGTATTTTCAAAATTCAGGCCCAAAACATGCTGAAAATCGATATTTTTGGTGCCCAAAGTCAATATGTGTTTGCATCTTCTATACTCGTTTATATCTCAAATTCAGGCTCAAAAAACCCAAAAATTCGATATTTTGGGGTCCCAGAAGCGATTTGTACATGCCTACTCAGTGCTAGAATGTTTTCAAAATATAGGCTCAAAACATGCTCAAAATCGATATTTTTGGTGCCCAAAAGTCGATATATGCATGCATCTTCTGTACTCGATTATATCTCAAATTCAGGCTCAAAACACCCGAAAATTCGATATTTTGGGGTCCCAGAAGCGATCTGTACATGCCTACTCAGTGTTAGAGTATTTTCAAAATACATGCCCAAAACATGCTGAAAATCGATATTTTAGATTCCCAAAGTCAATATGTGCATGTATCTTCTGTACCCGTTTATATCTCAAATTCTGGCTCAGAACACCCGAAAATTCAATATTTTGGGGTCCCAGAAGCAATCTGTACATGCCAACTCAGTGCTAGAATGTTTTCAAAATATAGGCTAAAAACATGCTAAAAATCGATATTTTAGGTTCCAAAAAGTCGATATCTCAAATTAAGGCCCAAAAAACCCGAAAATTCGATATTTAGGGGTCCCAGAAGCGATCTGTACATGCCTACTCCGTGATAGAGTATTTTCAAAATACAGGCCAAAAACATACTGAAAATCGATCTTTTAGGTGCCCAAAAGTCGATATGTACATGCATCTTCTGTACCCGTTTATATCTCAAATTCAGGCTCAAAACACCCGAAAATTCGATATTTTGGGGTCCCAGAAGCGATCTGTACATGCCTACTCTGTGCTAGAATGTTTTCAAAATATAGGCTCAAAACATGCTCAAAATCGATATTTTAGGTGCCAAAAAGTCGATATGTGTATGCATCTTCTGTACTCGTTTATATCTCAAATTCAGGCTCAAAACACCCGAAAATTCGATATTTTGGGGTCCCAGAAGCGATCTGTACATGCCTACTCAGTGCTAGAATATTTTCAAAATATAGGCTCAAAACATGCTCAAAATCGATATTTTAGGTGCCAAAAAGTCGATATCTCAAATTATACCACAAAACACCCGAAAATTCGATATTTAGTGGTCCCAGAAGCGATCTGTACATGCCTACTCCGTGTTAGAGTATTTTTAAAATACAGGCCAAAAACATACTGAAAATCGATCTTTTAGGTGCCCAAAAGTCGATATGTGCATGCATCTTCTGTAGCCGTTTATATCTCAAATTCTGGCCCTAAACAACCGAAAATTCGATATTTTGAGGTCCCAGAAGCGATCGGTACATGCCTACTCCGTGTTAGAGTATTTTCAAAATACATGCCCAAAACATGCTGAAAATCGATATTTTAGATGCCCAAAGTCAATATGTGCATGTATGTTCTGTACCCGTTTATATCTCAAATTCATGCTCAAAACACCCGAAAATTCAATATTTTGGGGTCCCAGAAGCAATCTGTACATGCCTACTCAGTGCTAGAATATTTTCAAAATATAGGCTACAAACATGCTAAAAATCGATATTTTAGGTGCCAAAAAGTCAACATCTCAAATTAAGGCCCAAAACACCCGAAAATTTGATAATTAGGAGTCCCAGAAGTGATCTGTACATGCCTACTCCGTGTTAGAGTATTTTCAAAATACAGGCCAAAAACATACTGAAAATCGATCTTTTAGGTGCCCAAAAGTCGATATGTGCATGCATCTTCTGTACCCGTTTATATCTCAAATTCTGGCCCTAAACACCCGAAAATTCGATATTTTTGGGTCCCAGAAGCGATCTGTACATGCCTACTCAGTGCTAGAATGTTTACAAAATATAGGCTCAAAACATGCTCAAAATCGATATTTTAGGTGCCCAAAAGTCGATATGTGCATGCATCTTCTGTACTCGTTTATATCTCAAATTCAAGCTCAAAACACCCGAAAATTCGATATTTAGGGGTCCCAGAAGCGATCTGTACATGCCTGCTCAGTGCTAGAATATTTTCAAAATATAGGCTCAAAACATGCTAAAAATCGATATTTTAGGTGCGTAAAGTCGATATCTAAAATTAAGGCCCAAAACACCCGAAAATTCGATATATAGGGGTCCTAGAAGCGATCTGTACATGCCTACTCCGTGTTAGAGTATTTTCAAAATACAGGCCCAAAACATGCTCAAAATCGATGTTTTAGGTGCCCAAAAGTCGATATGTGCATGCATCTTCTGTACCCGTTTATATCTCAAATTCAGGCTCAAAACACCCGAAAATTCAATATTTTGGGGTCCCAGAAGCAATCTGTACATGCCTACTCAGTGCTAGAATATTTTCAAAATATAGGCTAAAAACATGCTAAAAATCGATCGTTTAGGTGCAAAAAAGTCGATATCTCAAATTCAGTCCCAAAACACCCGAAAATTCGATATTTTTGGGTCCCAGAAGCGATCTGTACATGCCTACTCAGTGCTAGAATGTTTACAAAATATAGGCTCAAAACATGCTCAAAATCGATATTTTAGGTGCCCAAAAGTCGATATGTGCATGCATCTTCTTTACTCGTTTATATCTCAAATTCAAGCTCAAAACACCCGAAAATTGGATATTTAGTGGTCCCAGAAGCGATCTGTACATGCCTACGCAGAGCTAGAATATTTTCAAAATATAGGCTCAAAACATGCTAAAAATCGATATTTTAGGTGCGTAAAGGCGATATCTCAAATTCAGGCCCAAAACACCCGAAAATTCGATATTTAGGGGTCCCAGAAGCGATCTGTACATGCCTACTCCGTGTTAGAGTATTTTCAAAATACCTGCCCAAAACATGCTGAAAATCGATGTTTTAGGTGCCCAAAAGTCGATATGTGCATGCATCTTCAGTACCCGTTTATATCTCAAATTCAGGCTCAAAACACCCGAAAATTCGATATTTTGGGGTCCCAGAAGCGATCTGTACATGCCTACTCCGTGTTAGAGTATTTTCAAAATACAGGCCCAAAACATGCTGAAAATCGATATTTTAGATGCCCAAAGTCAATATGTGCATGTATCTTCTGTACCCGTTTATATCTCAAATTCAGGCTCAAAACACCCGAAAATTCAATATTTTGGGGTCCCAGAAGCAATCTGTACATGCCTACTCAGTGCTAGAATATTTTTAAAATATAGGCTAAAAACATGCTAAAAATCGATATTTTAGGTGCCAAAAAGTTTATATCTCAAATTCAGTCCCAAAACACCCGAAAATTCGATATTTAGGGGTCCGAGAAGGGATCTGTACATGCCTACTCAGTGCTAGAATGTTTTCAAAATATAGGCTCAAAACATGCTCAAAATCGATATTTTAGGTGCCCAAAAGTCGATATGTGCATGCATCTTCTGTACTCGTTTATATCTCAAATTCAAGCTCAAAACACCCGAAAATTCGATATTTAGTGGTCCCAGAAGCGATCTGTACATGCCTACTCAGAGCTAGAATATTTTCAAAATATAGGCTCAAAACATGCTAAAAATCGATATTTTAGGTGCGTAAAGGCGATATCTCAAATTCAGGCCCAAAACACCAGAAAATTCGATATTTAGGGGTCCCAGAAGCGATCTGTACATGCCTTCTCCTTGTTAGAGTATTTTCAAAATACAGGCCAAAAACATACTGAAAATCGATCTTTTAGGTGCCCAAAAGTCGATATGTGCATGCATCTTTTGTACCCGTTTATATCTCAAATTCTGGCCCTAAACACCCGAAAATTCGATATTTTGAGGTACCAGAAGCGATCTGTACATGCCTACTCAGTGCTAGAATGTTTTCAAAATATAGGCTCAAATCATGCTCAAAATCGATATTTTAGGTGCCCAAAAGTCGATATGTGCATGCATCTTCTGTACTCGTTTATATCTCAAATTCAAGCTCAAAACACCCGAAAATTCGATATTTAGGGGTCCCAGAAGTGATCTGTACATGCCTACTCAGTATTAGAATATTTTCAAAATATAGGCTCAAAACATGCTAAAAATCGATATTTTAGGTGCGTAAAGGCGATATCTCAAATTCAGGCCCAAAATACCCGCAAATTCGATATTTAGGGGTCCCAGAAGCGATCTGTACATGCCTACTCAGTGCTAGAATGTTTTCAAAATATAGGCTTAAAATATGCTCAAAATCGATATTTTAGGTGCCCAAAAGTCGATATGTGCATGCATCTTCTGTACTCGTTTATATCTCAAATTCAAGCTCAAAACACCCTAAAATTCGAGATTTAGGGGTCACAGAAGCGACCTGTACATGCCTACTCAGTGCTAGAATATTTTCAAATTATAGGCTCAAAACATGCTAAAAATCGATATTATTAGGTGCGTAAAGGCGACTTCTCAAATTCAGGCCCAAAACACCCGAAAATTCGATATTTTGGGGTCCCAGAAGCGATCTGTACATGCCTACTCCGTGTTAGAGTATTTTTAAAATACAGGCCAAAAACATACTGAAAATCGATCTTTTAGGTGCCCAAAAGTCGATATGTGCATTCATCTTCTGTAGCCGTTTATATCTCAAATTCTGGCCCTAAACAACCGAAAATTCGATATTTTGGGGTCCCAGAAGCGATCGGTACATGCCTACTCCGTGTTAGAGTATTTTCAAAATACATGCCCAAAACATGCTGAAAATCGATATTTTAGATGCCCAAAGTCAATATGTGCATGTATCTTCTGTACCCGTTTATATCTCAAATTCATGCTCAAAACACCCGAAAATTCAATATTTTGGTGTCCCAGAAGCAATCTGTACATGCCTACTCAGTGCTAGAATGTTTACAAAATATAGGCTCAAAACATGCTCAAAATCGATATTTTAGGTGCCCAAAAGACGATATGTGCATGCATCTTCTGTACTCGTTTATATCTCAAATTCAAGCTCAAAACACCCGAAAATTCGATATTTAGGGGTCCCAGAAGCGATCTGTACATGCCTACTCAGTGCTAGAATATTTTCAAAATATAGGCTCAAAACACGCTAAAAATCGATATTTTAGGTGCGTAAAGTCGATATCTAAAATTAAGGCCCAAAACACCCGAAAATTCGATATTTAGGGGTCCCAGAAGCGATCTGTACATGCCTACTCCGTGTTAGAGTATTTTCAAAATATAGGCTAAAAACATGCTAAAAATCGATCGTTTAGGTGCAAAAAAGTCGATATCTCAAATTCAGTCCCAAAACACCCGAAAATTCGATATTTTTGGGTCCCAGAAGCGATCTGTACATGCCTACTCAGTGCTAGAATGTTTACAAAATATAGGCTCAAAACATGCTCAAAATCGATATTTTAGGTGCCCAAAAGTCGATATGTGCATGCATCTTCTGTACCCGTTTATATCTCAAATTCAGGCTCAAAACACCCGAAAATTCAATATTTTGGGGTCCCAGAAGCAATCTGTACATGCCTACTCAGTGCTAGAATATTTTCAAAATATAGGCTAAAAACATGCTAAAAATCGATCGTTTAGGTGCAAAAAAGTCGATATCTCAAATTCAGTCCCAAAACACCCGAAAATTCGATATTTTGGGGTCCCAGAAGCGATCTGTACATGCCTACTCCGTGTTAGAGTATTTTCAAAATACATGCCCAAAACATGCTGAAAATCGATGTTTTAGGTGCCCAAAAGTCGATATGTGCATGCATCTTCAGTACCCGTTTATATCTCAAATTCAGGCTCAAAACACCCGAAAATTCGATATTTTGGGGTCCCAGAAGCGATCTGTACATGCCTACTCCGTGTTAGAGTATTTTCAAAATACAGGCCCAAAACATGCTGAAAATCGATATTTTAGATGCCCAAAGTCAATATGTGCATGTATCTTCTGTACCCGTTTATATCTCAAATTCAGGCTCAAAACACCCGAAAATTCAATATTTTGGGGTCCCAGAAGCAATCTGTACATGCCTACTCAGTGCTAGAATATTTTTAAAATATAGGCTAAAAACATGCTAAAAATCGATATTTTAGGTGCCAAAAAGTTTATATCTCAAATTCAGTCCCAAAACACCCGAAAATTCGATATTTAGGGGTCCCAGAAGGGATCTGTACATGCCTACTCCGTGTTAGAGTATTTTCAAAATACAGGCCAAAAACATACTGAAAATCGATCTTTTAGGTGCAAAAAGTCGATATGTGCATGAATCTTCTGTACCCGTTTATATCTCAAATTCTGGCCCTAAACACCCGAAAATTCGATATTTTGGGGTCTCAGAAGCGATCTGTACATGCCTACTCCGTGTTAGAGTATTTTCAAAATACAGGCCAAAAACATACTGAAAATCTATATTTTAGGTGCGTAAAGACGATATCTCAAATTAAGGCCCAAAACACCCGAAAATTCGATATTTATGGGTCCCAGAAGCGATCTGTACATGCCTTCTCCTTGTTAGAGTATTTTCAAAATACAGGCCAACAACATACTGAAAATCGATCTTTTAGGTGCCCAAAAGTCGATATGTGCATGCATCTTCTGTACTCGTTTATATCTCAAATTCAAGCTCAAAACACCCGAAAGTTCGATATTTTGGGGTCCCAGAAGCGATCTGTACATGCCTACTCAGTGCTAGAATGTTTTCAAAATATAGGCTCAAAACATGCTCAAAATCGATATTTTAGGTGCCCAAAAGTCGATATGTGCATGCATCTTCTGTACTCGTATATATCTCAAATTCATGCTCAAAACACCCGAAAATTCGATATTTAGTGGTCCCAGAAGCGATCTGTACATGCCTACTCAGAGCTAGAATATTTTCAAAATATAGGCTCAAAACATGCTAAAAATCGATATTTTAGGTACGTAAAGGCGATATCTCAAATTCAGGCCCAAAACACCCGAAAATTCGATATTTAGGGGTCCCAGAAGCGATCTGTACATGCCCTCTCCTTGTTAGAGTATTTTCAAAATACAGGCCAAAAACATACTGAAAATCGATCTTTTAGGTGCCCAAAAGTCGATATGTGCATGCATCTTTTGTACCCGTTTATATCTCAAATTCTGGCCTTAAACACCCGAAAATTCGATATTTTGAGGTACCAGATGCGATCTGTACATGCCTACTCAGTGCT
The DNA here is from genome assembly GCA_033782935.1 of Petrolisthes cinctipes. NCBI lineage: Eukaryota > Metazoa > Arthropoda > Malacostraca > Decapoda > Porcellanidae > Petrolisthes > Petrolisthes cinctipes. The sequence goes on from JAWQEG010001675.1 coordinate 1,177,302, forward strand.
AGAATGTTTTCAAAATATAGGCTCAAAACATGCTCAAAATCGATATTTTAGGTGCCCAAAAGTCGATATGTGCATGCATCTTCTGTACTCGTTTATATCTCAAATTCAAGCTCAAAACACCCGAAAATTCGATATTTATGGGTCCCAGAAGCGATCTGTACATGCCTACTCAGTATTAGAATATTTTCAAAATATAGGCTCAAAACATGCTAAAAGTCGATATTTTAGGTGCGTAAAGGCGATATCTCAAATTCAGGCCCAAAATACTCGAAAATTCGATATTTAGGGGTCCCAGAAGCGATCTGTACATGCCTACTCAGTGCTAGAATGTTTTCAAAATATAGGCTCAAAATATGCTCAAAATCGATATTTTAGGTGCCCAAAAGTCGATATGTGCATGCATCTTCTGTACTCGTTTATATCTCAAATTCAAGCTCAAAACACCCGAAAATTCGATATTTAGGGGTCCCAGAAGCGACCTGTACATGCCTACTCAGTGCTAGAATATTTTCAAATTATAGGCTCAAAACATGCTAAAAATCGATATTATTAGGTGCGTAAAGGCGACATCTCAAATTCAGGCCCAAAACACCCAAAAATTCGATATTTTGGGGTCCCAGAAGCGATCTGTACATGCCTACTCCGTGTTAGAGTATTTTCAAAATACATGCCCAAAACATGCTGAAAATCGATGTTTTAGGTGCCCAAAAGTCGATATGTGCATGCATCTTCAGTACCCGTTTATATCTCAAATTCAGGCTCAAAACACCCGAAAATTCTATATTTTGGGGTCCCAGAAGCGATCTGTACATGCCTACTCCGTGTTAGAGTATTTTCAAAATACAGGCCCAAAACAAGCTGAAAATCGATATTTTAGATGCCCAAAGTCAATATGTGCATGTATCTTCTGTACCCGTTTATATCTCAAATTCAGGCTCAAAACCCCCGAAAATTCAATATTTTGGGGTCCCAGAAGCAATCTGTACATGCCTACTCAGTGCTAGAATATTTTTAAAATATAGGCTAAAAACATGCTAAAAATCGATATTTTAGGTGCCAAAAAGTCTATATCTCTAATTCAGTCCCAAAACATCCGAAAATTCGATATTTAGGGGTCCCAGAAGGGATCTGTACATGCCTACTCCGTGTTAGAGTATTTTCAAAATACAGGCTAAAAACATACTGAAAATCGATCTTTTAGGTGCCAAAAAGTCGATATGTGCATGAATCTTCTGTACCCGTTTATATCTCAAATTCTGGCCCTAAACACCCGAAAATTCGATATTTTGGGGTCCCAGAAGCGATCTGTACATGCCTACTCCGTGTTAGAGTATTTTCAAAAATACAGGCCAAAAACATACTGAAAATCTATATTTTAGGTGCGTAAAGGCGATATCTCAAATTCAGGCTCAAAACACCCGAAAATTCAATATTTTGGGGTCCCAGAAGCAATCTGTACATGCCTACTCAGTGCTAGAATATTTTTAAAATATAGGCTAAAAACATGCTAAAAATCGATATTTTAGGTGCCAAAAAGTTTATATCTCAAATTCAGTCCCAAAACACCCGAAAATTCGATATTTAGGGGTCCGAGAAGGGATCTGTACATGCCTACTCAGTGCTAGAATGTTTTCAAAATATAGGCTCAAAACATGCTCAAAATCGATATTTTAGGTGCCCAAAAGTCGATATGTGCATGCATCTTCTGTACTCGTTTATATCTCAAATTCAAGCTCAAAACACCCGAAAATTCGATATTTAGTGGTCCCAGAAGCGATCTGTACATGCCTACTCAGAGCTAGAATATTTTCAAAATATAGGCTCAAAACATGCTAAAAATCGATATTTTAGGTGCGTAAAGGCGATATCTCAAATTCAGGCCCAAAACACCAGAAAATTCGATATTTAGGGGTCCCAGAAGCGATCTGTACATGCCTTCTCCTTGTTAGAGTATTTTCAAAATACAGGCCAAAAACATACTGAAAATCGATCTTTTAGGTGCCCAAAAGTCGATATGTGCATGCATCTTTTGTACTCGTTTATATCTCAAATTCTGGCCCTAAACACCCGAAAATTCGATATTTTGAGGTACCAGAAGCGATCTGTACATGCCTACTCAGTGCTAGAATGTTTTCAAAATATAGGCTCAAAACATGCTCAAAATCGATATTTTAGGTGCCCAAAAGTCGATATGTGCATGCATCTTCTGTACTCGTTTATATCTCAAATTCAAGCTCAAAACACCCGAAAATTCGATATTTAGGGGTCCCAGAAGTGATCTGTACATGCCTACTCAGTATTAGAATATTTTCAAAATATAGGCTCAAAACATGCTAAAAATCGATATTTTAGGTGCGTAAAGGCGATATCTCAAATTCAGGCCCAAAATACCCGCAAATTCGATATTTAGGGGTCCCAGAAGCGATCTGTACATGCCTACTCAGTGCTAGAATGTTTTCAAACTATAGGCTTAAAATATGCTCAAAATCGATATTTTAGGTGCCCAAAAGTCGATATGTGCATGCATCTTCTGTACTCGTTTATATCTCAAATTCAAGCTCAAAACACCCGAAAATTCGATATTTAGGGGTCACAGAAGCGACCTGTACATGCCTACTCAGTGCTAGAATATTTTCAAATTATAGGCTCAAAACATGCTAAAAATCGATATTTTAGGTGCGTAAAGGCGACATCTCAAATTCAGGCCCAAAACACCCGAAAATTCGATATTTTCGGGTCCCAGAAGCGATCTGTACATGCCTACTCCGTGTTAGAGTATTTTCAAAATACATGCCCAAAACATGCTGAAAATCGATGTTTTAGGTGCCCAAAAGTCGATATGTGCATGCATCTTCAGTACCCGTTTATATCTCAAATTCAGGCTCAAAACACCCGAAAATTCGATATTTTGGGGTCCCAGAAGCGATCTGTACATGCCTACTCCGTGTTAGAGTATTTTCAAAATACATGCCCAAAACATGCTGAAAATCGATATTTTAGATGCCCAAAGTCAATATGTGCATGTATCTTCTGTACCCGTTTATATCTCAAATTTATGCTCAAAACACCCGAAAATTCAATATTTTGGTGTCCCAGAAGCAATCTGTACATGCCTACTCAGTGCTAGAATGTTTACAAAATATAGGCTCAAAACATGCTCAAAATCGATATTTTAGGTGCCCAAAAGACGATATGTGCATGCATCTTCTGTACTCGTTTATATCTCAAATTCAAGCTCAAAACACCCGAAAATTCGATATTTAGAGGTCCCAGAAGCGATCTGTACATGCCTACTCAGTGCTAGAATATTTTCAAAATATAGGCTCAAAACATGCTAAAAATCGATATTTTAGGTGCGTAAAGTCGATATCTAAAATTAAGGCCCAAAACACCCGAAAATTCGATATTTAGGGGTCCCAGAAGCGATCTGTACATGCCTACTCCGTGTTAGAGTATTTTCAAAATACAGGCCCAAAACATGCTCAAAATCGATGTTTTAGGTGCCCAAAAGTCGATATGTGCATGCATCTTCTGTACCCGTTTATATCTCAAATTCAGGCTCAAAACACCCGAAAATTCAATATTTTGGGGTCCCAGAAGCAATCTGTACATGCCTACTCAGTGCTAGAATATTTTCAAAATATAGGCTAAAAACATGCTAAAAATCGATCGTTTAGGTGCAAAAAAGTCGATATCTCAAATTCAGTCCCAAAACACCCGAAAATTCGATATTTTTGGGTCCCAGAAGCGCTGTACATGCCTACTCAGTGCTAGAATGTTTACAAAATATAGGCTCAAAACATGCTCAAAATCGATATTTTAGGTGCCCAAAAGTCGATATGTGCATGCATCTTCTGTACTCGTTTATATCTCAAATTCAAGCTCAAAACACCCGAAAATTCGATATTTAGTGGTCCCAGAAGCGATCTGTACATGCCTACTCAGAGCTAGAATATTTTCAAAATATAGGCTCAAAACATGCTAAAAATTGATATTTTAGGTGCGTAAAGGCGATATCTCAAATTCAGGCCCAAAACACCCGAAAATTCGATATTTAGGGGTCCCAGAAGCGATCTGTACATGCCTACTCAGTGCTAGAATGTTTTCAAACTATAGGCTCAAAACATGCTCAAAATCGATATTTTAGGTGCCCAAAAGTCGATATGTGCATGCATCTTCTGTACTTGTTTATATCTCAAATTCAAGCTCAAAATACCCGAAAATTCGATATTTAGGGGTCCCAGAAGCGATCTGTACATGCCTACTCAGTGCTAGAATATTTTCAAATTATAGGCTCAAAACATGCTAAAAATCGATATTTTAGGTGCGTAAAGGCGACATCTCAAATTCAGGCCCAAAACACCCGAAAATTCGATATTTTCGGGTCCCAGAAGCGATCTGTACATGCCTACTCCGTGTTAGAGTATTTTCAAAATACATGCCCAAAACATGCTGAAAATCGATGTTTTAGGTGCCCAAAAGTCGATATGTGCATGCATCTTCAGTACCCGTTTATATCTCAAATTCAGGCTCAAAACACCCGAAAATTCGATATTTTGGGGTCCCAGAAGCGATCTGTACATGCCTACTCCGTGTTAGAGTATTTTCAAAATAAAGGCCCAAAACATGCTGAAAATCGATATTTTAGATGCCCAAAGTCAATATGTGCATGTATCTTCTGTACCCGTTTATATCTCAAATTCAGGCTCAAAACACCCGAAAATTCAATATTTTGGGGTCCCAGAAGCAATCTGTACATGCCTACTCAGTGCTAGAATATTTTTAAAATATAGGCTAAAAACATGCTAAAAATCGATATTTTAGGTGCCAAAAAGTTTATATCTCAAATTCAGTCCCAAAACACCCGAAAATTCGATATTTAGGGGTCCCAGAAGGGATCTGTACATGCCTACTCCGTGTTAGAGTATTTTCAAAATACAGGCCAAAAACATACTGAAAATCGATCTTTTAGGTGCAAAAAGTCGATATGTGCATGAATCTTCTGTACCCGTTTATATCTCAAATTCTGGCCCTAAATACCCGAAAATTCGATATTTTGGGGTCCCAGAAGCGATCTGTACATGCCTACTCCGTGTTAGAGTATTTTCAAAATACAGGCCAAAAACATACTGAAAATCTATATTTTAGGTGCGTAAAGACGATATCTCAAATTAAGGCCCAAAACACCCGAAAATTCGATATTTATGGGTCCCAGAAGCGATCTGTACATGCCTTCTCCTTGTTAGAGTATTTTCAAAATACAGGCCAACAACATACTGAAAATCGATCTTTTAGGTGCCCAAAAGTCGATATGTGCATGCATCTTCTGTACTCGTTTATATCTCAAATTCAAGCTCAAAACACCCGAAAGTTCGATATTTTGGGGTCCCAGAAGCGATCTGTACATGCCTACTCAGTGCTAGAATGTTTTCAAAATATAGGCTCAAAACCTGCTCAAAATCGATATTTTAGGTGCCCAAAAGTCGATATGTGCATGCATCTTCTGTACACGTTTATATCTCAAATTCAAGCTCAAAACACCCGAAAATTCGATATTTATGGGTCCCAGAAGCGATCTGTACATGCCTACTCAGTATTAGAATATTTTCAAAATATAGGCTCAAAACATGCTAAAAATCGATATTTTAGGTGCGTAAAGGCTATATCTCAAATTCAGGCCCAAAATACCCGAAAATTCGATATTTAGGGGTCCCAGAAGCGATCTGTACATGCCTACTCAGTGCTAGAATGTTTTCAAAATATAGGCTCAAAATATGCTCAAAATCGATATTTTAGGTGCCCAAAAGTCGATATGTGCATGCATCTTCTGTACTCGTTTATATCTCAAATTCAAGCTCAAAACACCAGAAAATTCGATATTTAGGGGTCCCAGAAGCGACCTGTACATGCCTACTCAGTGCTAGAATATTTTCAAATTATAGGCTCAAAACATGCTAAAAATCGATATTATTAGGTGCGTAAAGGCGACATCTCAAATTCAGGCCCAAAACACCCGAAAATTCGATATTTTGGGGTCCCAGAAGCGATCTGTACATGCCTACTCCGTGTTAGAGTATTTTCAAAATACATGCCCAAAACATGCTGAAAATCGATGTTTTAGGTGCCCAAAAGTCGATATGTGCATGCATCTTCAGTACCCGTTTATATCTCAAATTCAGGCTCAAAACACCCGAAAATTCTATATTTTGGGGTCCCAGAAGCGATCTGTACATGCCTACTCCGTGTTAGAGTATTTTCAAAATACAGGCCCAAAACAAGCTGAAAATCGATATTTTAGATGCCCAAAGTCAATATGTGCATGTATCTTCTGTACCCGTTTATATCTCAAATTCAGGCTCAAAACCCCCGAAAATTCAATATTTTGGGGTCCCAGAAGCAATCTGTACATGCCTACTCAGTGCTAGAATATTTTTAATATATAGGCTAAAAACATGCTAAAAATCGATATTTTAGGTGCCAAAAAGTCTATATCTCTAATTCAGTCCCAAAACACCCGAAAATTCGATATTTAGGGGTCCCAGAAGGGATCTGTACATGCCTACTCCGTGTTAGAGTATTTTCAAAATACAGGCTAAAAACATACTGAAAATCGATCTTTTAGGTGCCAAAAAGTCGATATGTGCTTGCATCTTCTGTACCCGTTTATATCTGAAATTCTGGCCCTAAACACCCGAAAATTCGATATTTTGGGGTCCCAGAAGCGATCTGTACATGCCTACTCCGTGTTAGAGTATTTTCAAAAATACAGGCCAAAAACATACTGAAAATCTATATTTTAGGTGCGTAAAGGCGATATCTCAAATTAAGGCCCAAAACACCCGAAAATTCGATATTTATGGGTCCCAGAAGCGATCTGTACATGCCTTCTCCTTGTTAGAGTATTTTCAAAATACATGCCCAAAACATACTGAAAATCGATCTTTTAGTTGCCCAAAAGTCGATATGTGCATGCATCTTCTATACTCGTTTATATCTCAAATTCAAGCTCAAAACACCCGAAAATTCGATATTTAGTGGTCCCAGAAGCGATCTGTACATGCCTACTCAGTATTAGAATATTTTCAAAATATAGGCTCAAAACAAGCTAAAAATCGATATTTTAGGTGCGTAAAGGCGATATCTCAAATTCAGGCCCAAAATACCCGAAAATTCGATATTTAGGGGTCCCAGAAGCGATCTGTACATGCCTACTCAGTGCTAGAATGTTTTCAAAATAGAGGCTCAAAACATGCTCAAAATCGATATTTTAGGTGCCCAAAAGTCGATATGTGCATGCATCTTCTGTACTCGTTTATATCTCAAATTCAAGCTCAAAACACCCGAAAATTCGATATTTAGGGGTCTCGGAAGCGACCTGTACATGCCTACTCAGTGCTAGAATATTTTCAAATTATACGCTCAAAACATGCTAAAAATCGATATTTTAGGTGCGTAAAGGCGACATCTCAAATTCAGGCCCAAAACACCCGAAAATTCGATATTTTGGGGTCTCAGAAGCGATCTGTACATGCCTACTCCGTGTTAGAGTATTTTCAAAATTGAGGCCCAAAACATGCTGAAAATCGATATTTTTGGTGCCCAAAGTCAATATGTGTATGCATCTTCTATACTCGTTTATATCTCAAATTCAGGCTCAAAAAACCCAAAAATTCGATATTTTGGGGTCCCAGAAGCGATTTGTACATGCCTACTCAGTGCTAGAATGTTTTCAAAATATAGGCTCAAAACATGCTCAAAATCGATATTTTTGGTGCCCAAAAGTCGATATATGCATGCATCTTCTGTACTCGATTATATCTCAAATTCAGGCTCAAAACACCCGAAAATTCGATATTTTGGGGTCCCAGAAGCGATCTGTACATGCCTACTCAGTATTAGAGTATTTTCAAAATACATGCCCAAAACAAGCTGAAAATCGATATTTTAGATTCCCAAAGTCAATATGTGCATGTATCTTCTGTACCCGTTTATATCTCAAATTCAGGCTCAGAACACCCGAAAATTCAATATTTTGGGGTCCCAGAAGCAATCTGTACATGCCTACTCAGTGCTAGAATGTTTTCAAAATATAGGCTAAAAACATGCTAAAAATCGATATTTTAGGTGCCAAAAAGTCGATATCTCAAATTAATGCCCAAAATACCCAAAAATTCGATATTTAGGGGTCCCAGAAGCGATCTGTACATGCCTACTCCGTGATAGAGTATTTTCAAAATACAGGCCAAAAACATACTGAAAATCGATCTTTTAGGTGCCCAAAAGTCGATATGTACATGCATCTTCTGTACCCGTTTATATCTCAAATTCAGGTTCAAAACACCCGAAAATTCGATATTTTGGGGTCCCAGAAGCGATCTGTACATGCCTACTCAGTGCTAGAATGTTTTCAAAATATAGGCTCAAAACATGCTCAAAATCGATATTTTAGGTGCCAAAAAGTAGATATATGCATGCATCTTCTGTACTCGTTTATATCTCAAATTCAGGCTCAAAACACCCGAAAATTCGATATTTTGGGGTCCCAGAAGCGATCTGTACATGCCTACTCAGTGCTAGAATATTTTCAAAATATAGGCTCAAAACATGCTAAAAATCGATATTTTAGGTGCGTAAAGGCGATATCTCAAATTATACCACAAAACACCCGAAAATTCGATATTTAGTGGTCCCAGAAGCGATCTGTACATGCCTACTCCGTGTTAGAGTATTTTTAAAATACAGGCCAAAAACATACTGAAAATCGATCTTTTAGGTGCCCAAAAGTCGATATGTGCATGTATCTTCTGTACCCGTTTATATCTCAAATTCAGGCTCAAAACACCCGAAAATTCAATTTTTTGTGGACCCAGAAGCGATCTGTACATGCCTACTCAGAGCTAGAATATTTTCAAAATATAAGCTCAAAACATGCTAAAAATCGATATTTTAGGTGAGTAAAGGCGATATCTCAAATTCAGGCCCAAAACACCCGAAAATTCGATATTTAGGGGTCCCAGAAGCGATCTGTACATGCCTACTCAGTGCTAGAATGTTTTCAAAATATAGGCTCAAAATATGCTCAAAATCGATATTTTAGGTGCCCAAAAGTCGATATGTGCATGCATCTTCTGTACTCGTTTATATCTCAAATTCAAGCTCAAAACACCCGAAAATTCGATATTTAGGGGTCCCAGAAGCGATCTGTACATGCCTACTCAGTGCTAGAATATTTTCAAAATATAGGCTAAAAACATGCTAAAAATCGATATTTTAGGTGAGTAAAGGCGATATCTCAAATTCAGGCCCAAAACACCCGAAATTTCGATATTTAGGGGTCCCAGAAGCGATCTGTACATGCCTACTCCGTGTTAGAGTATTTTCAAAATACAGGCCAAAAACATACTGAAAATCGATCTTTTAGGTGCCCAAAAGTCGATATGTGCATGCATTATCTGTATCCGTTTATATCTCAAATTCTGGCCCTAAACACCCGAAAATTCAATATTTTGGGGTCCCAGAAGCAATCTGTACATGCCTACTCAGTGCTAGAATATTTTCAAAATATAGGTTACAAACATGCTAAAAATCGATATTTTAGGTGCCAAAAGTCGATATCTCAAATTAATGCCAAAAAACCCGAAAATTCGATATTTTGGGGTCCCAGAAGCGATCTGTACATGCCTACTCCGTGTTAGTGTATTTTCAAAATACAGGCCCAAAACATGTTCAAAATCGATGTTTTAGGTGCCAAAAAGTCGATATGTGCATGCTTCTTCAGTACCCGTTTATATCTCAAATTCAGTCCCAAAACACCCGAAAATTCGATATTTAGGGGTCCCAGAAGTGATCTGTACATGCCTACTTCGTGTTAGAGTATTTTCAAAATACATGCCCAAAACATGCTGAAAATCGATATTTTAGATGCCCAAAGTCGATATGTGCATGCATCTTCTGTGCCCGTTTATATCTCAAATTCTGGCCCTAAACACCCGAAAATTCAATATTTTGGGGTCCCAGAAGCAATCTGTACATGCCTACTCAGTGCTAGAATATTTTCAAAATATAGGTTACAAACATGCTAAAAATCGATATTTTAGGTGCCAAAAGTCGATATCTCAAATTAATGCCAAAACACCCGAAAATTCGATATTTTGGGGTCCCAGAAGCGATCTGTACATGCCTACTCCGTGATAGTGTATTTTCAAAATACAGGCCCAAAATATGCTCAAAATCGATGTTTTAGGTGCCAAAAATTCGATATGTGCATGCTTCTTCAGTACCCGTTTATATCTCAAATTCAGTCCCAGAACACCCGAAAATTCGATATTTTGGGGTCCCAGAAGCGATCTGTACATGCCTACTCCGTGTTAGAGTATTTTCAAAATACATGCCCAAAACATGATGAAAATCGATATTTTAGATGCCCAAAGTCGATATATGCATGCATCTTCTGTACCCGTTTATATATCAAATTCTGGCCCTAAACACCCGAAAATTCAATATTTTGGGGTCCCAGAAGCAATCTGTACATGCCCACTCAGTGCTAGAATATTTTAAAAATATAGGCTACAAACATGCTAAAAATCGATATTTTAGGTGCCAAAAAGTCGATATCTCGAATTAAGGCCCAAAACACCCGAAAATTCGATATTTAGGTGTCCCAGAAGCGATCTGTACATGCCTACTCCGTGTTAGAGTATTTTCAAAATACAGGCCCAAAACATGCTCAAAATCGATGTTTTAGGTGCCCAAAAGTCGATATGTGCATGCATCTTCAGTACCCGTTTATATATCAAATTCAGGCTCAAAACACCCAAAAATTCAATATTTTGGGGTCCCAGAAGCAATCTGTACATGCCTACTCAGTGCTAGAATATTTTCAAAATATAGGCTAAAAACATGCTAAAAATCGAAATTTTTGGTGCCAAAATGTCGATATTTCAAATTAAGGCCCAAAACACCCGAAAATTCGATATTTTGGGGTCCCTGAAGCGATCTGTACATGCCTACTCCGTGTTAGAGTATTTTCAAAATACATGCCCAAAACATGCTGAAAATCGATATTTTAGATGCCCAAAGTCAATATGTGCATGTATCTTCTGTACCTGTTTATATCTCAAATTCAGGCTCAAAACACCCGAAAATTCATTATTTTGGGGTCCCAGAAGCAATCTGTACATGCCTACTCAGTGCTAGAATATTTTCAAAATACAGGCCCAGAACATGCTTAAAATCGATGTTTTAGGTGCCCAAAAGTCGATATGTGCATGCATCTTCAGTACCCGTTTATATCTCAAATTCAGGCTCAAAACACCCGAAAATTCAATATTTTTGGGTCCCAGAAGCAATCTGTACATGCCTACTCAGTGCTAGAATATTTTCAAAATATAGGCTAAAAACATGCTAAAAATCGATCTTTTAGGTGCCAAAAAGTCGATATCTCAAATTCAGTCCCAAAACACCCGAAAAATTCGATATTTAGGGGTCCCAGTAGTGATCTATACATGCCTACTCCGTGTTAGAGTATTTTCAAAATACAGGCCAAAGACATACTGATAATCGATCTTTTAGGTGCCCAAAAGTCGATATGTGCATGCATCTACAGTACCCGTTTATATCTCAAATTCTGGCCCTAAACACACGAAAATTCAATATTTTGGGGTCCCAGAAGCAGTGCTAGAATATTTTCAAAATATAGGCTAAAAACATTCTAAAAATCGATATTTTTGGTGCCAAAAACTCGATATTTTAAATTAAGGCCCAAAACACCCGAAAATTCGATATTTTGGGGTCCCAGAAGCGATCTGTGCATGCCTACTCCGTGTTAGAGTATTTTCAAAATACATGCCCAAAACATGCTGAAAATCGATATTTTAGATGCCCAAAGTCAATATGTGCATGTATCTTCTGTACCTGTTTATATCTCAAATTCAGGCTCAAAACACCCGAAAATTCATTATTTTGGGGTCCCAGAAGCAATCTGTACATGCCTACTCAGTGCTAGAATATTTTCAAAATACAGGCCCAAAACATGCTCAAAATCGATGTTTTAGGTGCCCAAAAGTCGATATGTGCATGCATCTTCAGTACCCGTTTATATATCAAATTCAGGCTCAAAACACCCAAAAATTCAATATTTTGGGGTCCCAGAAGCAATCTGTACATGCCTACTCAGTGCTAGAATATTTTCAAAATATAGGCTAAAAACATGCTAAAAATCGAAATTTTTGGTGCCAAAATGTCGATATTTCAAATTAAGGCCCAAAACACCCGAAAATTCGATATTTTGGGGTCCCTGAAGCGATCTGTATGCCTACTCCGTGTTAGAGTATTTTCAAAATACATGCCCAAAACATGCTGAAAATCGATATTTTAGATGCCCAAAGTCAATATGTGCATGTATCTTCTGTACCTGTTTATATCTCAAATTCAGGCTCAAAACACCCGAAAATTCATTATTTTGGGGTCCCAGAAGCAATCTGTACATGCCTACTCAGTGCTAGAATATTTTCAAAATACAGGCCCAGAACATGCTTAAAATCGATGTTTTAGGTGCCCAAAAGTCGATATGTGCATGCATCTTCAGTACCCGTTTATATCTCAAATTCAGGCTCAAAACACCCGAAAATTCAATATTTTTGGGTCCCAGAAGCAATCTGTACATGCCTACTCAGTGCTAGAATATTTTCAAAATATAGGCTAAAAACATGCTAAAAATCGATCTTTTAGGTGCCAAAAAGTCGATATCTCAAATTCAGTCCCAAAACACCCGAAAAATTCGATATTTAGGGGTCCCAGTAGTGATCTGTACATGCCTACTCCGTGTTAGAGTATTTTCAAAATACAGGCCAAAGACATACTGATAATCGATCTTTTAGGTGCCCAAAAGTCGATATGTGCATGCATCTACAGTACCCGTTTATATCTCAAATTCTGGCCCTAAACACCCGAAAATTCAATATTTTGGGGTCCCAGAAGCAGTGCTAGAATATTTTCAAAATATAGGCTAAAAACATTCTAAAAATCGATATTTTTGGTGCTAAAAACTCGATATTTTAAATTAAGGCCCAAAACACCCGAAAATTCGATATTTTGGGGTCCCAGAAGCGATCTGTACATGCCTACTCCGTGTTAGAGTATTTTCAAAATACATGCCCAAAACATGCTGAAAATCGATATTTTAGATGCCCAAAGTCAATATGTGCATGTATCTTCTGTACCTGTTTATATCTCAAATTCAGGCTCAAAACACCCGAAAATTCATTATTTTGGGGTCCCAGAAGCAATCTGTACATGCCTACTCAGTGCTAGAATATTTTCAAAATACAGGCCGAAAACATGCTTAAAATCGATGTTTTAGGTGCCCAAAAGTCGATATGTGCATGCATCTTCAGTACCCGTTTATATCTCAAATTCAGGCTCAAAACACCCGAAAATTCGATATTTATGGGTCCCAGAAGCGATCTGTACATGCCTACTCCGTGTTAGAGTATTTTCAAAATACAGGCCAAAAATATGCTAAAAATCGATATTTTAAATGCCCAAAGTCAATATGTGCATGTATCTTCTGTACCCGTTTATATCTCAAATTCAGGCTCAAAACACCCGAATATTCGATTTTTTGTGGTCCCAGAAGCGATCTGTACATGCCTACTCAGAGCTAGAATATTTTCAAAATATAATCTCAAAACATGCTAAAAATCGATATTTTAGGTGAGTAAAGGCGATATCTCAAATTCATGCCCAAAACACCCGAAAATTCGATATTTAGGGGTCCCAGAATTGATCTGTACATGCCTACTCGGTGCTAGAATGTTTTCAAAATATAGGCTCAAAATATGCTCAAAATCGATATTTTAGGTGCCCAAAAGTCGATATGTGCATGCATCTTCTGTACTCGTTTATATCTCAAATTCAAGCTCAAAACACCAGAAAATTCGATATTTAGGGGTCCCAGAAGCGATCTGTACATGCCTACTCAGTGCTAGAATATTTTCAAAATATAGGCTAAAAACATGCTAAAAATCGATATTTTAGGTGAGTAAAGGCGATATCTCAAATTCAGGCCCAAAACACCCGAAAATTCGATATTTAGGGGTCCCAGAAGCGATCTGTACATGCCTACTCCGTGTTAGAGTATTTTCAAAATACAGGCCAAAAACATACTGAAAATCGATCTTTTAGGTGCCCAAAAGTCGATATGTGCATGCATCTTCTGTACCCGTTTATATCTTAAATTCTGGCCCTAAACACCCGAAAATTCAATATTTTGGGGTCCCAGAAGCAATCTGTACATGCCTACTCAGTGCTAGAATATTTTCAAAATATAGGTTACAAACATGCTAAAAATCGATATTTTAGGTGCCAAAAGTCGATATCTCAAATTAATGCCAAAACACCCGAAAATTCGATATTTTGGGGTCCCAGAAGCGATCTGTACATGCCTACTCCGTGATAGTGTATTTTCAAAATACAGGCCCAAAACATGCTCAAAATCGATGTTTTAGGTGCCAAAAAGTCGATATGTGCATGCTTCTTCAGTACCCGTTTATATCTCAAATTCAGTCCCAAACCACCCGAAAATTCGATATTTAGGGGTCCCAAAAGCGATCTGTACATGCCTACTTCGTGTTAGAGTATTTTCAAAATACATGCCCAAAACATGCTGAAAATCGATATTTTAGATGCCCAAAGTCGATATGTGCATGCATCTTCTGTACCCGTTTATATCTCAAATTCTGGCCCTAAACACCCGAAAATTCAATATTTTGGGGTCCCAGAAGCAATCTGTACATGCCTACTCAGTGCTAGAATATTTTCAAAATATAGGTTACAAACATGCTAAAAATCGATATTTTAGGTGCCAAAAGTCGATATCTCAAATTAATGCCAAAACACCCGAAAACTCGATATTTTGGGGTCCCAGAAGCGATCTGTACATGCCTACTCCGTGATAGTGTATTTTCAAAATACAGGCCCAAAACATGCTCAAAATCGATGTTTTAGGTGCCAAAAAGTCGATATGTGCATGCTTCTTCAGTACCCGTTTATATCTCAAATTCAGTCCGAAAACACCCGAAAAATCGATATTTTGGGGTCTCAGAAGCGATCTGTACATGCCTACTCCGTGTTAGAGTATTTTCAAAATACATGCCCAAAACATGCTGAAAATCGATATTTTAGATGCCCAAAGTCGATATATGCATGCATCTTCTGTACCCGTTTATATATCAAATTCTGGCCCTAAACACCCGAAAATTCAATATTTTGGGGTCCCAGAAGCAATCTGTACATGTCCACTCAGTGCTAGAATATTTTAAAAATATAGGCTACAAACATGCTAAAAATCGATATTTTAGGTGCCAAAAAGTCGATATCTCAAATTAAGGCCCAAAACACCCGAAAATTCGATATTTAGGGATCCCAGAAGCGATCTGTACATGCCTACTCCGTGTTAGAGTATTTTCAAAATACAGGCCCAAAACATGCTCAAAATCGATGTTTTAGGTACCCAAAAGTCGATATGTGCATGCATCTTCAGTACCCGTTTATATATCAAATTCAGGCTCAAAACACCTGAAAATTCAATATTTTGGGGCCCCAGAAGCGATCTGTACATGCCTACTCAGAGCTAGAATATTTTCAAAATATAAGCTCAAAACATGCTAAAAATCGATATTTTAGGTGAGTAAAGGCGATATCTCAAATTCAGGCCCAAAACACCCGAAAATTCGATATTTAGGGGTCCCAGAAGCGATCTGTACATGCCTACTCAGTGCTAGAATGTTTTCAAAATATAGGCTCAAAATATGCTCAAAATCGATATTTTAGGTGCCCAAAAGTCGATATGTGCATGCATCTTTTGTACTCGTTTATATCTCAAATTCAAGCTCAAAACACCAGAAAATTCGATATTTAGGGGTCCCAGAAGCGATCTGTACATGCCTACTCAGTGCTAGAATATTTTCAAAATATAGGCTAAAAACATGCTAAAAATCGATATTTAGGTGAGTAAAGGCGATATCTCAAATTCAGGCCCAAAACACCCGAAAATTCGATATTTAGGGGTCCCAGAAGCGATCTGTACATGCCTACTCCGTGTTAGAGTATTTTCAAAATACAGGCCAAAAACATACTGAAAATCGATCTTTTAGGTGCCCAAAAGTCGATATGTGCATGCATCTTCTGTACCCGTTTATATCTCAAATTCTGGCCCTAAACACCCGAAAATTCAATATTTTGGGGTCCCAGAAGTAATCTGTACATGCCTACTCAGTGCTAGAATATTTTCAAAATATAGGTTACAAACATGCTAAAAATCGATATTTTAGGTGCCAAAAGTCGATATCTCAAATTAATGCCAAAACACCCGAAAATTCGATATTTTGGGGTCCCAGAAGCGATCTGTACATGCCTACTCCGTGTTAGTGTATTTTCAAAATACAGGCCCAAAACATGCTCAAAATCGATGTTTTAGGTGCCAAAAAGTCGATATGTGCATGCTTCTTCAGTACCCGTTTATACCTCAAATTCAGTCCCAAAACACCCGAAAATTCGATATTTAGGGGTCCCAAAAGCGATCTGTACATGCCTACTTCGTGTTAGAGTATTTTCAAAATACTGAAATGCTGAAAATCGATATTTTAGATGCCCAAAGTCGATATGTGCATGCATCTTCTGTACCCGTTTATATCTCAAATTCTGGCCCTAAACACCCGAAAATTCAATATTTTGGGGTCTCAGTAGCGATCTGTACATGCCTACTCCGTGTTAGAGTATTTTCAAAATACATGCCCAAAACAAGCTGAAAATCGATATTTTAGATGCCCAAAGTCGATATATGCATGCATCTTCTGTACCCGTTTATATATCAAATTCTGGCCCTAAACACCCGAAAATTCAATATTTTGGGGTCCCAGAAGCAATCTGTACATGTCCACTCAGTGCTAGAATATTTTAAAAATATAGGCTACAAACATGCTAAAAATCGATATTTTAGGTGCCAAAAAGTCGATATCTCAAATTAAGGCCCAAAACACCCGAAAATTCGATATTTAGGGATCCCAGAAGCGATCTGTACATGCCTACTCCGTGTTAGAGTATTTTCAAAATACAGGCCCAAAACATGCTCAAAATCGATGTTTTAGGTACCCAAAAGTCGATATGTGCATGCATCTTCTGTACCCGTTTATATCTTAAATTCTGGCCCTAAACACCCGAAAATTCAATATTTTGGGGTCCCAGAAGCAATCTGTACATGCCTACTCAGTGCTAGAATTTTTTCAAAATATAGGTTACAAACATGCTAAAAATCGATATTTTAGGTGCCAAAAGTCGATATCTCAAATTAATGCCAAAACACCCGAAAATTCGATATTTTGGGGTCCCAGAAGCGATCTGTACATGCCTACTCCGTGTTAGTATATTTTCAAAATACAGGCCCAAAACATGCTCAAAATCGATGTTTTAGGTGCCAAAAAGTCGATATGTGCATGCTTCTTCAGTACCCGTTTATATCTCAAATTCAGTCCCAAAACACCCGAAAATTCGATATTTAGGGGTCCCAAAAGCGATCTGTACATGCCTACTTCGTGTTAGAGTATTTTCAAAATACATGCCCAAAACATGCTGAAAATCGATATTTTAGATGCCCAAAGTCGATATGTGCATGCATCTTCTGTACCCGTTTATATCTCAAATTCTGGCCCTAAACACCCGAAAATTCGATATTTAGGGGTCACAGAAGGGATCTGTACATGCCTACTCCGTGTTAGAGTATTTTCAAAATACTGGCCAAAAACATACTGAAAATCGATCTTTTAGGTGCCCAAAAGTCGATATGTGCATGAATCTTCTGTACCCGTTTATATCTCAAATTCTGGCCCTAAACACCCGAAAATTCGATATTTAGGGGTCCCAGAAGGGATCTGTACATGACTACTCCGTGTTAGAGTATTTTCAAAATACAGGCCAAAAACATACTGAAAATCGATCTTTTAGGTGCCAAAAAGTCGATATGTGCATGAATCTAATGTACCCGTTTATATCTCAAATTCAAGCTCAAAACACCCGAAAATTCGATATTTAGGGGTCCCAGAAGCGATCTGTACATGCCTACTCAGAGCTAGAATATTTTCAAAATATAGGCTCAAAACATGCTAAAAATCAATATTTTAGGTGCGTAAAGGCGATATCTCAAATTCAGGCCTAAAACACCCGAAAATTCGATATTTAGGGGTCTCAGAAGCGATTTGTACATGCCTACTCGGTGCTAGAATGTTTTCAAAATATAGGCTCAAAACATGCTCAAAATCGATATTTTAGGTACCCAAAAGTCGATATGTGCATGCATCTTCTGTACTCGTTTAAATCTCAAATTCAAGCTCAAAACACCCGAAAATTCGATATTTTGGGGTCCCAGAAGCATTCTGTACATGCCTACTCAGTGCTAGAATATTTTCAAAATATAGGCTAAAAACATGCTAAAAATCGATATTTTAGGTGAGTAAAGGCGATATCTCAAATTCAGGCCCAAAACACCGGAAAATTCGATATTTAGGGGTCCCAGAAGCGATCTGTACATGCCTACTCCGTGTTAGAGTATTTTCAAAATACTGGCCAAAAACATACTGAAAATCGATCTTTTAGGTGCCCAAAAGTCGATATGTGCATGCATCTTCTATACCCGTTTATATCTCAAATTCTTGCCCTAAACACCCGAAAATTCAATATTTTGGGGTCCCAGAAGCAATCTGTACATGCCTACTCAGTGCTAGAATATTTTCAAAATATAGGCTAAAAACATGCTAAAAATCGATATTTTAGGTGCCAAAAAGTCGATATCTCAAATTAAGGCCAAAACACCCGAAAATTCGATATTTTGGGGTCCCAGAAGCGATCTGTAAATGCCTACTTCGTGTTAGTGTATTTTCAAAATACAGGCCCAAAATATGCTCAAAATCGATGTTTTAGGTGCCAAAAAGTCAATATGTGCATGCTTCTTCAGTACCCGTTTATATCTCAAATTCAGGCTCAATACACCCGAAAATTAGATATTTTGAGGTCCCAGAAGCGATCTGTACATGCCTACTCAGTGCTAGAATGTTTACAAAATATAGGCTCAAAACATGCTCAAAATCGATATTTTAGGTGCCCAAAAGTCGATATGTGCATGCATCTTCTGTACTCGTTTATATCTCAAATTCAAGCTCAAAACACCCGAAAATTCGATATTTAGGGGTCCCAGAAGCGATCTGTACATCCCTACACAGTGCTAGAATATTTTCAAAATATAGGCTCAAAACATGCTAAAAATCGATCTTTTAGGTGCCAAAAAGTCGATATCTCAAATTCAGTCCCAAAACACCCGAAAATTCGATATTTAGGGGTCCCAGAAGCGATCTGTACATGCCTACTCCGTGGTAGAGTATTTTCAAAATAAAGGCCAAAGACATACTGAAAATCGATCTTTTAGGTGCCCAAAAGTCGATATGTGCATGCATCTTCTGTACCCGTTTATATCTCAATTTATGGCCCTAAACACCCGAAAATTCAATATTTTGGGGTCGCAGAAGCAATCTGTACATGCCTACTCAGTGCTAGAATATTTTCAAAATATAGGCTAAAAACATGCCAAAAATCGATATTTTAGGTGCGTAAAGGCGATATCTCAAAATAAGGCCCAAAACACCCGAAAATTCGATATTTATGGGTTCCAGAAGCGATCTGTACATGCCTACTCCGTGTTAGAATATTTTCAAATTACAGGCCAAAAACATATTGATAATCGATCTTTTAGGTGCCCAAAAGTCGATATGTCCATGCATCTTCTGTACTCGTTTATATCTCAAATTCAAGCTCAAAACACCCGAAAATTCGATATTATGGGGTCCCAGAAGCGATCTGTACATGCCTACTCAGTGCTAGAATATTTTCAAAATATAGGCTCAAAACATGCTCAAAATCGATATTTTAGGTGCCCAAAAGTCGATATGTGCATGCATCTTCGGTACCCGTTTATATCTCAAATTCAGGCTCAAAACACCCGAAAATTCAATATTTTGGGGTCCCAGAAGCAACCTGTACATGCCTACTCAGTGCTATAATATTTTTAAAATATAGGCTAAAAACATACTGAAAATCGTTCTTTTAGGTGCCCAAAAGTCGATATGTGCATGCATCTTCTGTATCCGTTTATATCTCAAATTCTGGCCCTAAACACCCGAAAATTCGATATTTTGGGGTCCCAGAAGCGATCTGTACATGCCTACTCCGTGTTAGAGTATTTTCAAAATTCAGGCCCAAAACATGCTGAAAATCGATATTTTTGGTGCCCAAAGTCAATATGTGTATGCATCTTCTATACTCGTTTATATCTCAATTTCAGGCTCAAAACACCCGAAAATTCGATATTTTGGGGTCCCAGAAGCGATCTGTACATGCCTACTCAGAGCTAGAATATTTTCAAAATATAGGCTCAAAACATGCTAAAAATCAATATTTTAGGTGCGTAAAGGCGATATCTCAAATTCAGGCCCAAAACACTCGAAAATTCGATATTTAGGGTTAGAGGCCTACTTGGTGCTAGAATGTTTTCAAAATATAGGCTCAAAACATACTCAAAATCGATATTTTAGGTGCCCAAAAGTCGATATGTGCATGCATCTTCTGTACTTGTTTAAATCTCAAATTCAAGCTCAAAACACCCGAAAATTCGAAATTTTGGGGTCACAGAAGCATTCTGTACATGCCTACTCAGTGCTATAATATTTTCAAAATATAGGCTAAAAACATGCTAAAAATCGATATTTTAGGTGAGTAAAGGCGATATCTCAAATTCAGGCTCAAAACACCCGAAAATTCGATATTTAGGTGTCCCAGAAGCGATCTGTACATGCCTACTCCGTGTTAGAGTATTTTCAAAATACAGGCCAAAAACATACTGAAAATCGATCTTTTAGGTGCCCAAAAGTCGATATGTGCATGAATCTTCTGTACCCGTTTATATCTCAAATTCTTGCCCTAAACACCCGAAAATTCGATATTTTGGGGTCCCAGAAGCAATCTGTACATGCCTACTCAGTGCTAGAATATTTTCAAAATATAGGCTAAAAACATGCTAAAAATCGATATTTTTGGTGCCAAAAAGTCGATATCTCAAATTAAGGCCAAAACACCCGAAAATTCAATATTTTGGGGTCCCAGAAGCGATCTGTACATGCCTACTCCGTGTTAGTGTATTTTCAAAATACAGGCCCAAAACATGCTCAAAATCGATGTTTTAGGTGCCAAAAAGTCAATATGTGCATGCTTCTTCAGTACCCGTTTATATCTCAAATTCAGGCTCAATACACCCGAAAATTAGATATTTTGAGGTCCCAGAAGCGATCTGTACATGCCTACTCAGTGCTAGAATGTTTACAAAATATAGGCTCAAAACATGCTCAAAATCGATATTTTAGGTGCCCAAAAGTCGATATGTGCATGCATCTTCTGTACTCGTTTATATCTCAAATTCAAGCTCAAAACACCCGAAAATTCGATATTTAGGGGTCCCAGAAGCGATCTGTACATCCCTACACAGTGCTAGAATATTTTCAAAATATAGGCTCAAAACATGCTAAAAATCGATCTTTTAGGTGCCAAAAAGTCGATATCTCAAATTCAGTCCCAAAACACCCGAAAATTCGATATTTAGGGGTCCCAGAAGCGATCTGTACATGCCTACTCCGTGGTAGAGTATTTTCAAAATAAAGGCCAAAGACATACTGAAAATCGATCTTTTAGGTGCCCAAAAGTCGATATGTGCATGCATCTTCTGTACCCGTTTATATCTCAATTTATGGCCCTAAACACCCGAAAATTCAATATTTTGGGGTCGCAGAAGCAATCTGTACATGCCTACTCAGTGCTAGAATATTTTCAAAATATAGGCTAAAAACATGCCAAAAATCGATATTTTAGGTGCGTAAAGGCGATATCTCAAAATAAGGCCCAAAACACCCGAAAATTCGATATTTATGGGTTCCAGAAGCGATCTGTACATGCCTACTCCGTGTTAGAATATTTTCAAATTACAGGCCAAAAACATATTGATAATCGATCTTTTAGGTGCCCAAAAGTCGATATGTCCATGCATCTTCTGTACTCGTTTATATCTCAAATTCAAGCTCAAAACACCCGAAAATTCGATATTATGGGGTCCCAGAAGCGATCTGTACATGCCTACTCAGTGCTAGAATATTTTCAAAATATAGGCTCAAAACATGCTCAAAATCGATATTTTAGGTGCCCAAAAGTCGATATGTGCATGCATCTTCGGTACCCGTTTATATCTCAAATTCAGGCTCAAAACACCCGAAAATTCAATATTTTGGGGTCCCAGAAGCAACCTGTACATGCCTACTCAGTGCTATAATATTTTTAAAATATAGGCTAAAAACATACTGAAAATCGTTCTTTTAGGTGCCCAAAAGTCGATATGTGCATGCATCTTCTGTATCCGTTTATATCTCAAATTCTGGCCCTAAACACCCGAAAATTCGATATTTTGGGGTCCCAGAAGCGATCTGTACATGCCTACTCCGTGTTAGAGTATTTTCAAAATTCAGGCCCAAAACATGCTGAAAATCGATATTTTTGGTGCCCAAAGTCAATATGTGTATGCATCTTCTATACTCGTTTATATCTCAATTTCAGGCTCAAAACACCCGAAAATTCGATATTTTGGGGTCCCAGAAGCGATCTGTACATGCCTACTCAGAGCTAGAATATTTTCAAAATATAGGCTCAAAACATGCTAAAAATCAATATTTTAGGTGCGTAAAGGCGATATCTCAAATTCAGGCCCAAAACACTCGAAAATTCGATATTTAGGGTTAGAGGCCTACTTGGTGCTAGAATGTTTTCAAAATATAGGCTCAAAACATACTCAAAATCGATATTTTAGGTGCCCAAAAGTCGATATGTGCATGCATCTTCTGTACTTGTTTAAATCTCAAATTCAAGCTCAAAACACCCGAAAATTCGAAATTTTGGGGTCACAGAAGCATTCTGTACATGCCTACTCAGTGCTATAATATTTTCAAAATATAGGCTAAAAACATGCTAAAAATCGATATTTTAGGTGAGTAAAGGCGATATCTCAAATTCAGGCTCAAAACACCCGAAAATTCGATATTTAGGTGTCCCAGAAGCGATCTGTACATGCCTACTCCGTGTTAGAGTATTTTCAAAATACAGGCCAAAAACATACTGAAAATCGATCTTTTAGGTGCCCAAAAGTCGATATGTGCATGAATCTTCTGTACCCGTTTATATCTCAAATTCTTGCCCTAAACACCCGAAAATTCGATATTTTGGGGTCCCAGAAGCAATCTGTACATGCCTACTCAGTGCTAGAATATTTTCAAAATATAGGCTAAAAACATGCTAAAAATCGATATTTTTGGTGCCAAAAAGTCGATATCTCAAATTAAGGCCAAAACACCCGAAAATTCAATATTTTGGGGTCCCAGAAGCGATCTGTACATGCCTACTCCGTGTTAGTGTATTTTCAAAATACAGGCCCAAAACATGCTCAAAATCGATGTTTTAGGTGCCAAAAAGTCAATATGTGCATGCATCTTCTGTACCCGTTTATATCTCAAATTCTGGCCCTAAACACCCGAAAATTCGATATTTTGGGGTCCCAGAAGCGATCTGTACATGCCTACTCCGTGTTAGAGTATTTTCAAAATACATGCCCAAAACATGCTGAAAATCGATATTTTAGATGCCCAAAGTCGATATGTGCATGCATCTTCTGTACCCGTTTATATCTCAAATTCTGGCCCTAAAGAACCGAAAATTCAATATTTTGGGGTCCCAGAAGCGATCTGTACATGCCTACTCAGTGCTAGAATGTTTGCAAAATATAGGCTCAAAACATGCTCAAAATCGATATTTTAGGTGCCCAAAAGTCGATATGTGCATGCATCTTCTGTACTCGTTTATATCTCAAATTCAAGCTCAAAACACCCGAAAATTCGATATTTAGGGGTCCCAGAAGCGATCTGTACATCTCTACTCAGTGCTAGAATATTTTCAAAATATAGGCTCAAAACATGCTAAAAATCGATCTTTTAGGTGCCAAAAAGTCGATATCTCAAATTCAGTCCCAAAACACCCGAAAATTCGATATTTAGGGGTCCCAGAAGCGATCTGTACATGCCTACTCCGTGGTAGAGTATTTTCAAAATACAGGCCTAAGACATACTGAAAATCGATCTTTTAGGTGCCCAAAAGTCGATATGTGCATGCATCTTCTGTACCCGTTTATATCTCAATTTCTGGCCCTAAACACCCGAAAATTCAATATTTTGGGGTCCCAGAAGCAATCTGTACATGCCTACTCAGTGCTAGAATATTTTCAAAATATAGGCTAAAAACATGCTAAAAATCGATATTTTAGGTGCCAAAAAGTCGATATCTCAAATTAAGGCCCAAAAAACCCGAAAATTCGATATTTTGGGGTCCCAGAAGCGATCTGTACATGCCTACTCCGTGTTAGAGTATTTTCAAAATACATGCCCAAAACATGCTGAAAATCGATATTTTAGATGCCCAAAGTCAATATGTGCATGTATCTTCTGTACCTGTTTATATCTCAAATTCAGGATCAAAACACCCGAAAATTCAATATTTTTGGGTCCCAGAAGCAATCTGTACATGCCTAGTCAGTGCTAGAATATTTTCAAAATACAGGCCCAAAACATGCTCAAAATCGATGTTTTAGGTGCCCAAAAGTCGATATGTGCATGCATCTTCAGTACCCGTTTATATCTCAAATTCAGGCTCAAAACCCCCAAAAATTCGATATTTTGGGGTCCCAGAAGCGATCTGTACATGCCTAATTCGTGTTAGAGTATTTTCAAAATACAGGCCCAAAACATGCTGCAAATCGATATCTTAGATGCCCAAAGTCAATATGTGCATGTATCTTCTGTACCCGTTTATATCTCAAATTCAGGCTCAAAACACCCGAAAATTCAATATTTTGGGATCCCAGAAGCAATCTGTACATGCCTACTCAGTGCTAGAATATTTTCAAAATATAGGCTAAAAACATGCTAAAAATCGATATTTTAGGTGCGAAAAGGTCGATATCTCAAATTCAGTCCCAAAACACCCGAAAATTCGATATTTAGGGGTCCCAGAAGGGATCCGTACATGCCTACGCCGTGTTAGAGTATTTTCAAAATACAGGCCAAAAACATACTGAAAATCGATCTTTTAGGTGCCCAAAAGTCGATATGTGCATGCATCTTCTGTAGCCGTTTATATCTCAAATTCTGGCCCTAAACAACCGAAAATTCGATATTTTGGGGTCCCTGAAGCGATCTGTACATGCCTACTCCGTGTTAGAGTATTTTCAAAATTCAGGCTTAAAACATGCTGAAAATCGATAATTTAGGTGCCCAAAAGTCGATATGTGTATGCATCTTCTATACTCGTTTATATCTCAAATTCAGGCTCAAAACACCAGAAAATTCGATATTTTGGGGTCCCAGAAGCGATCTGTACATGCCTACTCAGTGCTAGAATGTTTTCAAAATATAGGCTCAAAGCATGCTCAAAATCGATATTTTAGGTGCCCAAAAGTCAATATGTGCATGCATCTTCTGTACTCGTTTATATCTCAAATTCAGGCTCAAAACACCCGAAAATTCGATATTTAGGGGTCCCAGAAGCGATCTGTACATGCCTACTCCGTGTTAGAGTATTTTCAAAATACAGGCCAAAAACATACTGAAAATCGATCTTTTAGGTGCCCAAAAGTCGATATGTGTATGCATCTTCTGTACCCGTTTATATCTCAAATTCTGCCCCTAAACACCCGAAAATTCAATATTTTGGGGTCCCAGAAGCAATCTGTACATGCCTACTCAGTGCTAGAATATTTTCAAAATATAGGCTAAAAACATGCTAAAAATCGATATTTTAGGTGCCAAAAAGTCGATATTTCAAATTCAGTCCCAAAACACCCGAAAATTCGATATTTAGAGGTCCCAGAAGCGATCTGTACATGCCTACTCCGTGTTAGAGTAATTTCAAAATACAGTCCAAAAATATACTACATCGATCTTTTAGGTGCCCAAAAGTCGATATGTGCATGCACCTTAAGTACCCGTTTATATCTCATATTCATGCTCAAAACACCCGAAAATTCGATATTTTGGGGTCCCAGAAGCGATCTGTACATGCCTACTCAGTGCTAGAATGTTTTCAAAATATAGGCTCAAAACATGCTCAAAATCGATATTTTAGGTGAACAAAAGTCGATATGTGCATGCATCTTCTATACTCGTTTATATCTCAAATTCAGGCTCAAAACACCAGAAAATTCGATATTTTGGGGTCCCATAAGCGATCTGTACATGCCTACTCAGTGCTAGAATGTTTTCAAACTATAGGCTCAAAACATGCTCAAAATCGATATTTTAGTTGCCCAAAAGTCGATACGTGCATGCATATTCTGTACCCGCTTATATCTCAAATTCTGGCCATAAACACCCGAAAATTCAATATTTTGGGGTCCCAGAAGCAATCTGTACATGCATACTCAGTGCTAGAATATTTTCAAAATATAGGCTAAAAACATGCTAGAAATCGATATTTTAGGTGCCAAAAAGTCGATATCTCAAATTAAGGCCCAAAACACCCGAAAATTCGATATTTAGGGGTCCCAGAAGCGATCTGTACATGCCTACTACGTATTAGAGTATTTTCAAAATACAGGCCCAAAACATGCTCAAAATCGATGTTTTAGGTGCCAAAAAGTCGATATGTGCATGCACTTTCAGTACCCGTTTATATCTCAAATTCAGGCTCAAAACACCCGAAAATTCGATATTTTGGGGTCCCAGAAGCGATCTGTACTTGCCTACTCCGAGTTAGAGTATTTTCAAAATTCAGGCCCAAAACATGCTGAAAATCGATATTTTCGGTGCCCAAAGTCAATATGTGTATGCATCCTCAATACTCGTTTATATCTCAAATTCAGGCTCAAAACACCCGAAAATTCGATATTTTGGGGTCCCAGAAGCTATCTGTATATGCCTACTCAGTGCTAGAATGTTTTCAAAATATAGGCTCAAAACATGTTCAAAATCGATATTTTAGGTGCCCAAAAGTCGATATGTGCATGCATCTTCTGTACCCGTTTATATCTCAAATTCAGGCTCAAAACACCCGAAAATTCAATATTTTGGGGTCCCAGAAGCAATCTGTACATGCATACTCAGTGCTAGAATATTTTCAAAATATAGGCTAAAAACATGCTAAAAATCGATATTTTAGGTGCCAAAATGTCGATATCTCAAATTAAGGAACAAAACACCCGAAAATTCGATATTTAGGGGTCCCAGAAGGAATCTGTACATGCCTACTCCGTGTTAGAGTATTTTCAAAATACAGGCCAAAAACATACTGAAAATCGATCTTTTAGGTGCCCAAAAGTCGATATGTGAATGCATCTTCTGTATCCGTTTATATCTCAAATTTTAGGCTCAAAACACCCGAAAATTCGATATTTTGGGGTCCCTGTAGCGATCTGTACACGCCTACTCCATGTTAGAGTATTTTCAAAATACAGGCCAAAAACTTACTGAAAATCGATCTTTTAGGTGCCCAAAAGTCGATATGTGCATGCATCTTCTGTACCCGTTTATATCTCAAATTCTGGCCCTAAACACCCGAAAATTCGATATTTTGGGGTCCCAGAAGCGATCTGTACTTGCCTACTCCGTGTTAGAGTATTTTCAAAATTCAGGCCCAAAACATGCTGAAAATCGATATTTTAGATGCCCAAAGTCAATATGTATATGCATCTTCTATACTCGTTTATATCTCAAATTCAGGCTCAAAACACCCGAAAATTCGATATTTTGGGGTCCCAGAAGCTATTTGTACATTCCTACTCAGTGCTAGAATGTTTTCAAAATATAGGCTCAAAACATGTTCAAAATCGATATTTTAGGTGCCCAAAAGTCGATATGTGCATGCATCTTCTGTACTCATTTATATCTCAAATTCAGGCTCAAAACACCCGAAAATTCGATATTTTGGGGTCCCAGAAGCGATCTGTACATGCCTACTCAGAGCTTGAATATTTTCAAAATATAGGCTCAAAACATGCTAAAAATCGATATTTTAGGTGCGTAAAGTCGATATCTCAAATTAAGGCCCAAAACACCCGAAAATTCTATATTTTGGGGTCCCAGAAGCGATCTGTACATACCTAGTCCGTGTTAGAGTATTTTCAAAATTCAGGCCCAAAACATGCTGAAAATCGATATTTTTGGTGCCCAAGGTCAATATGTATATGCATCTTCTATACTCGTTGATATCTCAAATTCAGGCTCAAAACACCCGAAAATTCGATATTTTGGGGTCCCAGAAGCAATCTGTACATGCCTACTCCGTGTTAGAGTATTTTCAAAATACAGGCCAAAAACATACTGAAAATCGATCTTTCAGGTGCCCAAAAGTCGATATCTCAAATTAAGGCCCAAAACCCCCGAAAATTCGATATTTAGTGGTCCCAGAAGCGATCTGTACATGCCTACTTAGTGCTAGAATGTTTTCAAAATATAGGCTCAAAACATGTTCAAAATCGATAATTTAGGTGCCCAAAAGTCGATATGTGCATGCATCTTCTGTACTCACTTATATCTCAAATTCAGGCTCAAAACACCCGAAAATTCGATATATTGGGGTCCCAGAAGCGATCTGTACATGCCTACTCAGAGCTTGAATATTTTCAAAATATAGGCTCAAAACATGCTAAAAATCGATATTTTAGGTGCGTAAAGGCGATATCTCAAATTAAGGCCCAAAACACCCGAAAATTCGATATTTAGGGGTCCCAGAAGCGATCCGTACATGCCTACTCCGTGTTAGAGTATTTTCAAAATACAGGCTAAAAACATACTGAAAATCGATCTTTTAGGTGCCCAAAAGTCGATATGTGCTTGCATCTTCTGTACCCGTTTATATCTGAAATTCTGGCCCGAAAATTCGATATTTTTGGGTCCCAGAAGCTATCTGTACATGCCTACTCAGTGCTAGAATGTTTTCAAAATATAGGCTCAAAACATGTTCAAAATCGATATTTTAGGTGCCCAAAAGTCGATATGTGCATGCATCTTCTGTACTCATTTATATCTCAAATTCAGGCTCAAAACACCCGAAAATTCGATATTTTGGGGTCCCAGAAGCGATCTGTACATGCCTACTCAGAGCTTGAATATTTTCAAAATATAGGCTCAAAACATGCTAAAAATCGATATTTTAGGTGCGTAAAGTCGATATCTCAAATTAAGGCCCAAAACACCCGAAAATTCTATATTTTGGGGTCCCAGAAGCGATCTGTACATACCTAGTCCGTGTTAGAGTATTTTCAAAATTCAGGCCCAAAACATGCTGAAAATCGATATTTTTGGTGCCCAAGGTCAATATGTATATGCATCTTCTATACTCGTTGATATCTCAAATTCAGGCTCAAAACACCCGAAAATTCGATATTTTGGGGTCCCAGAAGCGATCTGTACATGCCTACTCCGTGTTAGAGTATTTTCAAAATACAGGCCAAAAACATACTGAAAATCGATCTTTCAGGTGCCCAAAAGTCGATATCTCAAATTAAGGCCCAAAACCCCCGAAAATTCGATATTTAGTGGTCCCAGAAGCGATCTGTACATGCCTACTTAGTGCTAGAATGTTTTCAAAATATAGGCTCAAAACATGTTCAAAATCGATATTTTAGGTGCCCAAAAGTCGATATGTGCATGCATCTTCTGTACTCATTTATATCTCAAATTCAGGCTCAAAACACCCGAAAATTCGATATATTGGGGTCCCAGAAGCGATCTGTACATGCCTACTCAGAGCTTGAATATTTTCAAAATATAGGCTCAAAACATGCTAAAAATCGATATTTTAGGTGCGTAAAGGCGATATCTCAAATTAAGGCCCAAAACACCCGAAAATTCGATATTTAGGGGTCCCAGAAGCGATCCGTACATGCCTACTCCGTGTTAGAGTATTTTCAAAATACAGGCTAAAAACATACTGAAAATCGATCTTTTAGGTGCCCAAAAGTCGATATGTGCTTGCATCTTCTGTACCCGTTTATATCTGAAATTCTGGCCCTAAACACCCGAAAATTCGATATTTTTGGGTCCCAGAAGCTATCTGTACATGCCTACTCAGTGCTAGAATGTTTTCAAAATATAAGCTCAAAACATGCTCAAAATCGATATTTTAGGTGCCCAAAAGTCGATACGTGCATGCATCTTCTGTACCCGTTTATATCTCAAATTCTGGCCCTAAACACCCGAAAATTCAATATTTTGGGGTCCCAGAAGCAATCTGTACATGCATACTCAGTGCTAGAATATTTTCAAAATATAGGCTAAAAACATGCTAAAAATCGATATTTTAGGTGCCAAAAGTCGATATCTCAAATTAAGGCCCCAAAAACCCGAAAATTCGATATTTAGTGGTCCCAGAAGCGATCTGTACATGCCTACTTAGTGCTAGAATGTTTTCAAAATATAGGCTCAAAACATGTTCAAAATCGATATTTTAGGTGCCCAAAAGTCGATATGTGCATGCATCTTCTGTACTCATTTATATCTCAAATTCAGGCTCAAAACACCCGAAAATTCGATATATTGGGGTCCCAGAAGCGATCTGTACATGCCTACTCAGTGCTAGAATTTTTTCAAAATATAGGCTAAAAACATGCTAACAATCGATATTTTAGGTGCCAAAAAGTCGATATCTCAAATTAAGGCCCAAAACACCCGAAAATTCGATATTTAGGGGTCCCAGAAGCGATCTGTACATGCCTACTACGTGTTAGAGTATTTTCAAAATACAGGCCCAAAACATGCTCAAAATCGATGTTTTAGGTGCCAAAAAGTTGATATGTGCATGCACCTTCAGTACCCGTTTATATCTCAAATTCAGGCTCAAAACACCCGAAAATTCGATATTTTGGGGTCCCAGAAGCGATCTGTACATGCATACTCCTTGTTAGAGTATTTTCAAAATACATGCCCAAAACATGCTAAAAATCGATATTTTAGATGCCCAAAGTCAATATGTGCATGTATCTTCTGTACCCGTTTATATCTCAAATTCAGGCTCAAAACACCCGAAAATTAAATATTTTGGGGTCCCAGAAGCAATCTGTACATGCCTACTCAGTGCTAGAATATTTTCAAAATATAGGCTAAAAACATGCTAAAAATCGATATTTTAGGTGCCAAAATGTCGATATCTCAAATTAAGGCCCAAAACACCCGAAAATTCGATATTTAGGGGTCCCAGAAGGAATCTGTACATGCCTACTCCGTGTTAGAGTATTTTCAAAATACAGGCCAAAAACATACTGAAAATCGATCTTTTAGGTGCCCAAAAGTCGATATGTGAATGCATCTTCTGTATCCGTTTATATCTCAAATTTTGGGCTCAAAACACCCGAAAATTCGATATTTTGGGGTCCCTGTAGCGATCTGTACACGCCTACTCCATGTTAGAGTATTTTCAAAATACAGGCCAAAAACTTACTGAAAATCGATCTTTTAGGTGCCCAAAAGTTGATATGTGCATGCATCTTCTGTACCCGTTTATATCTCAAATTCTGGCCCTAAAAACCCGAAAATTCGATATTTTGGGGTCCCAGAAGCGATCTGTACATGCCTACTCAGTGTTAAAGTATTTTCAAAATTCAGGCCCAAAACATGCTGAAAATCGATATTTTTGGTGCCCAAAGTCAATATGTGTATGCATCCTCTATACTCGTTTATATCTCAAATTCAGGCTCAAAACACCCGAAAATTCCATATTTTGGGGTCCCAGAAGCGATCTGTACTTGCCTACTCCGTGTTAGAGTATTTTCAAAATACAGGCCAAAAACATACTGAAAATCGATCTTTTAGGTGCCCAAAAATCGATATGTGCATGCATCTTCTGTACCCGTTTATATCTCAAATTCTGACCCTAAACACCCGATAATTCGATATTTAGGGGTCCCAGAAGCGATCTGTACATGCATACTCAGTGCTAGAATATTTTCAAAATATAGGCGCAAAACATGCTAAAAATCGATCTTTTAGGTGCGTAAAGGCGATATCTTAAATTAAGGCCTAAAATACCATCAAAATTCGATATTTAAGGGTCCCAGAAGTGATCTGTACATGCCTAGTCCGTGTTAGAGTATTTTCAAAATACAGGCCAAAAACATACTGAAAATCGATCTTTTAGGTGCCCAAAAGTCGATATGTGCATGCATCTTCTGTACCCGTTTATATCTCAAATTCTGGCCCTAAACACCCGAAAATTCGATATTTAGGGGTCCCAGAAGCGATCTGTACATGCCTACTCAGTGCCAGAATGTTTTGAAAATACAGGCCCAAAACATGCTCAAAATCGATGTTTTAGGTGCCAAAAAGGCGATATGTGCATGCATCTTCTGTACCCGTTTATATCTCAAATTCAGGCTCAAAACACCCGAAAATTCGATATTTTGGGGTCCCAGAAGCTATTTGTACATTCCTACTCAGTGCTAGAATGTTTTCAAAATATTGGCTCAAAACATGTTCAAAATCGATATTTTAGGTGCCCAAAAGTCGATATGTGCATGCATCTTCTGTACTCATTTATATCTCAAATTCAGGCTCAAAACACCCGAAAATTCGATATTTTGGGTTCCCAGAAGCGATCTGTACATGCCTACTCAGAGCTTGAATATTTTCAAAATATAGGCTCAAAACATGCTAAAACTCGATATTTTAGGTGCGTAAAGTCGATATCTCAAATTAAGGACCAAAACAACCGAAAATTCTATATTTTGGGGTCCCAGAAGCGATCTGTACATACCTAGTCCGTGTTATTGTATTTTCAAAATTCAGGCCCAAAACATGCTGAAAATCGATATTTTTGGTGCCCAAGGTCAATATGTATATGCATCTTCTATACTCGTTGATATCTCAAATTCAGGCTCAAAACACCCGAAAATTCGATATTTTGGGGTCCCAGAAGCGATCTGTACATGCCTACTACGTGTTAGAGTATTTTCAAAATACAGGCCAAAAACATACTGAAAATCGATCTTTCAGGTGCCCAAAAGTCGATATCTCAAATTAAGGCCCAAAACCCCCGAAAATTCGATATTTAGTGGTCCCAGAAGCGATCTGTACATGCCTACTTAGTGCTAGAATGTTTTCAAAATATAGGCTCAAAACATGTTCAAAATCGATATTTTAGGTGCCCAAAAGTCGATATGTGCATGCATCTTCTGTACTCATTTATATCTCAAATTCAGGCTCAAAACACCCGAAAATTCGATATATTGGGGTCCCAGAAGCGATCTGTACATGCCTACTCAGAGCTTGAATATTTTCAAAATATAGGCTCAAAACATGCTAAAAATCGATATTTTAGGTGCGTAAAGGCGATATCTCAAATTAAGGCCCAAAACACCCGAAAATTCGATATTTAGGGGTCCCAGAAGCGATCCTTACATGCCTACTCCGTGTTAGAGTATTTTCAAAATACAGGCTAAAAACATACTGAAAATCGATCTTTTAGGTGCCCAAAAGTCGATATGTGCTTGCATCTTCTGTACCCGTTTATATCTGAAATTCTGGCCCTAAACACCCGAAAATTCGATATTTTTGGGTCCCAGAAGCTATCTGTACATGCCTACTCAGTGCTAGAATGTTTTCAAAATATAAGCTCAAAACATGCTCAAAATCGATATTTTAGGTGCCCAAAAGTCGATACGTGCATGCATCTTCTGTACCCGTTTATATCTCAAATTCTGGCCCTAAACACCCGAAAATTCAATATTTTGGGGTCCCAGAAGCAATCTGTACATGCATACTCAGTGCTAGAAGATTTTCAAAATATAGGCTAAAAACATGCTAAAAATCGATATTTTAGGTGCCAAAAAGTCGATATCTCAAATTAAGGCCCAAAACACCCGAAAATTTGATATTTAGTGGTCCCAGAAGCGATCTGTACATGCCTACTTAGTGCTAGAATGTTTTCAAAACATAGGCTCAAAACATGCTAAAAATCGATATTTTAGATGCCAAAATGTCGATATCTCAAATTAAGGCCCAAAACACCCGAAAATTCGATATTTAGTGGTCTCAGAAGCGATCTGTACATGCCTACTTAGTGCTAGAATGTTTTCAAAATATAGGCTCAAAACATGCTAAAAATCGATATTTTAGATGCCCAAAGTCAATATGTGCATGTATCTTCTGTACCCGTTTATATATCAAATTCAGGCTCAAAACACCTGAAAATTCAATATTTTGGGGTCCCAGAAGCAATCTGTACATGCCTACTCCGTGTTAGAGTATTTTCAAAATACATGCCGAAAACATGCTAAAAATCGATATTTTAGATGCCCAAAGTCAATATGTGCATGTATCTTCTGTACCCGTTTATATATCAAATTCAGGCTCAAAACACCTGAAAATTCAATATTTTGGGGTCCCAGAAGCAATCTGTACATGCCTACTCAGTGCTAGAATATTTTCAAAATATAGGCTAAAAACATGCTAAAAATCGATATTTTAGGTGCCAAAAAGTCGATATCTCAAATTAAGGCCCAAAACACCCGAAAATTCGATATTTAGGGGTCCCAGAAGCGATCTGTACATGCCTACTACGTGTTAGAGTATTTTCAAAATACAGGAACAAAACATGCTTAAAATCGATGTTTTAGGTGCCAAAAAGTTGATATGTGCATGCACCTTCAGTACCCGTTTATATCTCAAATTCAGGCTCAAAACACCAGAAAATTCGATATTTTGGGGTCCCAGAAGCGATCTGTACATGCCTACTCCGTGTTAGAGTATTTTCAAAATACATGCCCAAAACATGCTAAAAATCGATATTTTAGATGCCCAAAGTCAATATGTGCATGTATCTTCTGTACCCGTTTATATCTCAAATTCAGGCTCAAAACACCCGAAAATTCAATATTTTGGGGTCCCAGAAGCAATCTGTACATGCCTACTCAGTGCTAGAATATTTTCAAAATATAGGCTAAAAACATGCTAAAAATCGATATTTTAGGTGCCAAAATGTCGATATCTCAAATTAAGGCCCAAAACACCCGAAAATTCGATATTTAGTGGTCCCAGAAGCGATCTGTACATGCCTACTTAGTGCTAGAATGTTTTCAAAATATAGGCTCAAAACATGCTAAAAATCGATATTTTAGATGCCCAAAGTCAATATGTGCATGTATCTTCTGTACCCGTTTATATCTCAAATTCAGGCTCAAAACACCCGAAAATTCAATATTTTGGGGTCCCAGAAGCAATCTGTACATGCCTACTCAGTGCTAGAATATTTTCAAAATATAGGCTAAAAACATGCTAAAAATCGATATTTTAGGTGCCAAAATGTCGATATCTCAAATTAAGGCCCAAAACACCCGAAAATTCGATATTAAGGGGTCCCAGAAGCGATCTGTACATGCCTACTCCGTGTTAGAGTATTTTCAAAATACATGCCCAAAACATGCTAAAAATCGATATTTTAGATGCCCAAAGTCAATATGTGCATGTATCTTCTGTACCCGTTTATATCTCAAATTCAGGCTCAAAACACCCGAAAATTCAATATTTTGGGGTCCCAGAAGCAATCTGTACATGCCTACTCAGTGCTAGAATATTTTCAAAATATAGGCTAAAAACATGCTAAAAATCGATATTTTAGGTGCCAAAATGTCGATATCTCAAATTAAGGCCCAAAACACCCGAAAATTCGATATTTAGGGGTCCCAGAAGGAATCTGTACATGCCTACTCCGTGTTAGAGTATTTTCAAAATACAGGCCAAAAACATACTGAAAATCGATCTTTTAGGTGCCCAAAAGTCGATATGTGAATGCATCTTCTGTATCCGTTTATATCTCAAATTTTAGGCTCAAAACACCCGAAAATTCGATATTTTGGGGTCCCTGTAGCGATCTGTACACGCCTACTCCATGTTAGAGTATTTTCAAAATACAGGCCAAAAACTTACTGAAAATCGATCTTTTAGGTGCCCAAAAGTCGATATGTGCATGCATCTTCTGTACCCGTTTATATCTCAAATTCTGGCCCTAAACACCCGAAAATTCGATATTTTGGGGTCCCAGAAGCGATCTGTACATGCCTACTCAGTGTTGGAGTATTTTCAAAATTCAGGCCCAAAACATGCTGAAAATCGATATTTTTGGTGCCCAAAGTCAATATGTGTATGCATCCTCTATACTCGTTTATATCTCAAATTCAGGCTCAAAACACCCGAAAATTCGATATTTTGGGGTCCCAGAAGCGATCTGTACTTGCCTACTCCGTGTTAGAGTATTTTCAAAATACAGGCCAAAAACATACTGAAAATCGATCTTTTAGGTGCCCAAAAGTCGATATGTGCATGCATCTTCTGTACCCGTTTATATCTCAAATTCTGGCCCTAAACACCCGAAAATTCGATATTTAGGGGTCCCAGAAGCGATCTGTACATGCATACTCAGTGCTAGAATATTTTCAAAATATAGGCGCAAAACTTGCTAAAAATCGATCTTTTAGGTGCGTAAAGGCGATATCTTAAATTAAGGCCTAAAACACCCGCAAATTCGATATTTAAGGGTCCCAGAAGTGATCTGTACATGCCTAGTCCGTGTTAGAGTATTTTCAAAATACAGGCCAAAAACATACTAAAAATCGATCTTTTAGGTGCCCAAAAGTCGATATGTGCATGCATCTTCTGTACCCGTTTATATCTCAAATTCTGGCCCTAAACACCCGAAAATTCGATATTTAGGGGTCCCAGAAGCGATCTGTACATGCCTACTCTGTGCTAGAATGTTTTGAAAATACAGGCCCAAAACATGCTCAAAATCGATGTTTTAGGTGCCAAAAAGGCGATATGTGGATGCACCATCAGTACCCGTATATATCTCAAATTCAGGCTCAAAACACCCGAAAATTCTATATTTTTGGGTCCCAGAAGCGATCTGTACATGCCTACTCCGTGTTAGAGTATTTTCAAGATACAAGCCAAAAACATACCGAAAATCGATCTTTTAGGTGCCCAAAAGTTGATATGTGCATGCATCTTCTGTACCCGTTTATATCTCAAATTCTGGCCCTAAACACCCGAAAATTCGATATTTTGGGGTCCCAGAAGCGATCTGTACATGCCTACTCAGTGCTAGAATATTTTCAAAATATAGGCTCAAAACATGCTAAAAATCGATCTTTTAGGTGTGTAAAGGCGATATCTCAAATTAAGGCCCAAAACACCCGAAAATTCGATATTTAAGGGTCCCAGAAGAGATCTGTACATGCCTAGTCCGTGTTAGAGTATTTTCAAAATACAGGCCAAAAACATACTGAAAATCGATCTTTTAGGTGCCCAAAAGTCGATATGTGCATGCATCTTCTGTACCCGTTTATATCTCAAATTCTGGCCCTAAACACCCGAAAATTCGATATTTTGGGGTCCCAGAAGCGATCTGTACATGCCTACTCAGTGCTAGAATGTTTTCAAAATATAGGCTCAAAACATGCTCAAAATCGATGTTTTAGGTGCCCAAAAGTCGATATGTGCATGTATCTTCTGTACCCGTTTATATCTCTAATTCTGGCCCTAAGCACCCGAAAATTCGATATTTTTGGGTCCCAGAAGCGATCTGTACATGCCTACTCAGTGCTAGAATGTTTTCAAAATATAGGCTCAAAACATACTGAAAATCGATCTTTTAGGTGCCCAAAAGTCGATATGTGCATGCATCTTCTGTACCCGTTTATATCTCAAATTCTGGTCCTAAACACCCGAAAATTCGATATTTTGGGGTCCCAGAAGCGATCTGTACATGCCTACTCAGTGCTAGAATATTTTCAAAATATAGGCTCAAAACATGCTCAAAATCGATATTTTAGGTGCCCAAAAGTCGATATGTGCATGTATCTTCTGTACCCATTTATATCTCAAATTCTGGCCCTAAACACCCGAAAATTCGATATTTTTGGGTCCCAGAAGCGATCTGTACATGCCTAGTACATGTTAGAGTATTTTCAAAATACAGGCCAAAAACATACTGAAAATCGATCTTTTAGGTGCCCAAAAGTCGATATGTGCATGCATCTTCAGTACCCGTTTATATCTCATATTCAGGCTCAAAACACCCTAAAATTCGATATTTTGGGGTCCCACAAGCGATCTGTACATGCCTACTCAGTGCTAGAATGTTTTCAAAATATAGACTCAAAACATGCTCAAAATCGATATTTTAGGTGCCCAAAAGTCGATATGTGCATGTATCTTCTGTACCCATTTATATCTCAAATTCTGGCCCTAAACACCCGAAAATTCGATATTTTTGGGTCCCAGAAGCGATCTGTACATGCCTACTCAGTACTAGAATGTTTTCAAAATATAGGCTCAAAACATGCTCAGAATCGATATTTTAAGTGCTCAAAAGTCGATATGTGCATGCATCTTCTGTACTCATTTATATCTCAAATTCAAACTCAAGACACCCGAAAATTCGATATTTTGGAGTCCCAGAAGCGATCTGTACATGCCTACTCAGTGCTAGAATATTTTCAAAATATAGGCTCAAAACATGCTAAAAATCGATATTTTAGGTGCGTAAAGGCGATATCTCAATTTCAGGCCCAAAAAACCCGAAAATTCCATATTTTGGGGTCCCAGAAGCGATCTGTACATGCCTACTCCGTAATAGAGTATTTTCAAAATACAGGCCCAAAACATGCTCAAAATCGATGTTTTAGGTGCCCAAAAGTCGATATGTGCATGCATCTTCAGTACCCGTTTATATCTCAAATTCAGGCTCAAAACACCCGAAAATTCCATATTTTGGGGTCCCAGAAGCGATCTGTACATGCCTACTCAGTGCTAGAATGTTTTCAAAATATAGGCTCAAAAACATGCTGAAAATCGATATTTCAGGTGCCCAAAAGTCGATATGTGCATGCATCGTCTGTACTCGTTTATATCTCAAATTCAGGACTCAAAACACCCGAAAATTCGATATTTTGGGGTCCCAGAAGCGATCTGTACATGCCTACTCTGTGGTAGAATATTTTCAAAATATAGGCTCAAAACATGCTAAAAATCGATATTTTAGGTGCGTAAAGGCGATATCTCAAATTCAACCCCAAAACACCCGAAAATTCGATATTTTGGGGTCCCAGAAGCGATCTGTACATGCCTACTCCGTGTTAGAGTATTTACAAGATA
This sequence comes from Petrolisthes cinctipes, assembly GCA_033782935.1. Taxonomy (NCBI): domain Eukaryota; kingdom Metazoa; phylum Arthropoda; class Malacostraca; order Decapoda; family Porcellanidae; genus Petrolisthes; species Petrolisthes cinctipes. The sequence continues at coordinate 1,216,628 of JAWQEG010001675.1, forward strand.
CAGGCCCAAAACATGCTCAAAATCGATGTTTTAGGTGCACAAAAGTCGATATGTGCATGCATCTTCAGTACCCGTTTATATCTCAAATTCAGGCTCAAAACACCCGAAAATTCGATATTTTGGGGTCCCAGAAGCGATCTGTACATGCCTACTCAGAGCTAGTATATTTTAAAAATATAGGCGCAAAACATGCTAAAACTCGATCTTTTAGGTGCGTAAAGGCGATATCTCAAATTAAGGCCCAAAACACCCGAAAATTCGATATTTAAGGGTCCCAGAAGCGATCTGTACATGCCTAGTCCGTGTTAGAGTATTTTCAAAATACAGGCCAAAAACATACTGAAAATCGATCTTTTAGGTGCGTAAAAGTCGATATGTGCATGCATCTTCTGTACCCGTTTATATCTCAAATTCTGGCCCTAAACACCCGAAAATTCGATATTTTTGGGTCCCAGAAGCGTTCTGTACATGCCTACTCAGTGCTAGAATGTTTTCAAAATATAGGCTCAAAACATGCTCAGAATCGATATTTTAGGTGCTCAAAAGTCGATATGTGCATGCATATTCTGTACTCATTTATATCTCAAATTCAAGCTCAAAACACCCAAAAAATTCGATATTTTAGAGTCCCAGAAGCGATCTGTACATGCCTACTCAGTGCTAGAATATTTTCAAAATATAGGCTGAAAACATGCTAGAAAATCGATATTTTAGGTGCGTAAAGGCGATATCTCAAATTTAGGCCCCAAAAAAACGAAAATTCCATATTTTGGGGTCCCAGAAGCGATCTGTACATGCCTACTCCGTAATAGAGTATTTTCAAAATACAGGCTCAAAACATGCTCAAAATCGATAATTTAGGTGCCCAAAAGTCGATATGTGCATGCATCTTCAGTACCCGTTTATATCTCAAATTCAGGCTCAAAACACCCGAAAATTCGATATTTTGGGGTCCCAGAAGCGATCTGTACATGCCTAGTCCGTGTTAGAGTATTTTCAAAATACAGGCCAAAAACATACTGAAAATCGATCTTTTAGGTGCCCAAAAGTCGATATGTGCATGCATCTTCTGTACCCGTTTATATCTCAAATTCTGGCCCTAAACACCCGAAAATTCGATATTTTGGGGTCCCAGAAGCGATCTGTACATGCCTACTCAGAGCTAGAATATTTTCAAAATATAGGCTAAAAACATGATAAAAATCGATCTTTTAGGTGCCAAAAAGTCGATATCTCAAATTCAGTCCCAAAACACCCGAAAATTCGATATTTAGGGGTCCCAGAAGCGATCTGTACATGCCTACTCCGTGTTAGAGTATTTACAAAATACAGGCCCAAAACATGCTCAAAATCGATGTTTTAGGTGCCCAAAAGTCGATATGTGCATGAATCTTCAGTACCCGTTTATAACTCAAATTCAGGCTCAAAACACTCGAAAATTCGATATTTTGGGGTCCCAGAAGCGATCTGTACATGCCTACTCCGTGTTAGAGTATTTTAAAAATACATGCCCAAAACATGCTGAAAATTGATATTTTAGATGTCAAAAGTCAATATTTGCATGTATCCTCTGTACCCGTTTATATCTCAAATTCAGGCTCAAAACACCCGAAAATTCAATATTTTGGGGTCCCAGAAGCAATCTGTACATGCCTACTCAGTGCTAGAATATTTTCAAAATATAGGCTAAAAACATGTTAAAAATCGATCTTTTAGGTGCCAAAAAGTCGTTATCTCAAATTCAGGTCCAAAACACCCGAAAATTCGATATTTAGAAGTCCCAGAAGCGATCTGTACATGCCTACTCCGTGTTAGAGTATTTTCAAAATACAGGCCAAAAACATACTGAAAATCGATCTTTTAGGTGCGCAAAAGTCGATATGTGCATGCATCTTCTGTACCCGTTTATATCTCAAATTATGGCCCTAAACACCCGAAAATTCAATATTTTGGGGTCCCAGAAGCGATCTGTACATGCCTACTCAGTGCTAAAATGTTTTCAAAATATAGGCTCAAAACATACTGAAAATCGATCTTTTAGGTGCCCAAAAGTCGATATGTGCATACATCTTCTGTACCCGTTTATATCTCAAATTCTGGTCCTAAACACCCGAAAATTCGATATTTTTATGTCCCAGAAGCGATCTGTACATGCCTACTCAGTGCTAAAATGTTTTCAAAATATAGGCTCAAAACATACTGAAAATCGATCTTTTAGGTGCCCAAAAGTCGATATGTGCATACATCTTCTGTACCCGTTTATATCTCAAATTCTGGTCCTAAACACCCGAAAATTCGATATTTTGGGGTCCCAGAAGCAATCTGTACATACCTACTCAGTGCTAGAATATTTTCAAAATATAGGCTCAAAACATGCTCAAAATCGATATTTTAGGTGCCCAAAAGTCGATATGTGCATGTATCTTCTGTACCCATTTATATCTCAAATTCTGGCCCTAAACACCCGAAAATTCGATATTTTTGGGTCCCAGAAGCGATCTGTACTTGCCTACTCCGTGTTAGAGTATTTTCAAAATTCAGGCCCAAAACATGCTGAAAATCGATATTTTTGGTGCCCAAAGTCAATATGTGTATGCATCCTCTATACTCATTTATATATCAAATTCAGGCTCATAACACCCGAAAATTCGATATTTTGGGGTCCCAGAAGCGATCTGTACATGCCTACTCAGTGCTAGAATGTTTTCAAAATATAGGCTCAAAACATGCTAAAAATCGATATTTTAGGTGCGTAAAGGCGATATCTCAAATTAAGGCCCAAAACACCCGAAAATTCGATATTTTGGGGTCCCAAAAGCGATCTGTACATGCCTACTCCGTGTTAGAGTATTTTAAAAATACAGGCCAAAAACATACTGAAAATCGATCTTTTAGGTGCCCAAAAGTCGATATGTGCATGCATCTTCTTTACCCGTTTATATCTCAAATTCTGGCCCTAAACACCCGAAAATTCGATATTTTGGGGTCCCAGAAGCAATCTGTACATGCCTACTCAGTGCTAGAATATTTTCAAAATATAGACCCAAAACATGCTAAAAATCGATCTTTTAGGTGCCAAAAAGTCGATATCTCAAATTTAGTCCCAAAACACCCGAAAATTCGATATTTAGGGGTCCCAGAAGCGATCTGTACATGCCCACTCAGTGCTAGAATGTTTTCAAAATACAGGCCCGAAACATGCTCAAAATCGATGTTTTAGTTGCCAAAAAGTCGATATGTGGATGTACCTTCAGTACCCGTATATATCTCAAATTCAGGCTCAAAACACCCGAAAATTCTATATTTTTGGGTCCCAGAAGCGATCTGTACATGCCTACTCCGTGTTAGAGTATTTTCAAAATACAAGCCAAAAACATACTGAAAATCGATCTTTTAGGTGCCCAAAAGTCGATATGTGCATGCATCTTCTGTACCCGTTTATATCTCAAATTCTGGCCCTAAACACCCGAAAATTCGATATTTTGGGGTCCCAGAAGCGATCTGTACATGCCTACTCAGAGCTAGAATATTTTCAAAATATAGGCTAAAAACATCATAAAAATCGATCTTTTAGGTGCCAAAAAGTCGATATCTCAAATTCAGTCCCAAAACACCCGAAAATTCGATATTTAGGGGTCCCAGAAGTGATCTGTACATGCCTACTCCGTGTTAGAGTATTTACAAAATACAGGCCCAAAACATGCTCAAAATCGATGTTTTAGGTGCCCAAAAGTCGATATGTGCATGCATCTTCTGTACCCGTTTATATCTCAAATTCTGGCCCTAAACACCCGAAAATTCGATATTTTAGGGTCCCAGAATCGATCTGTACATGCCTACTCAGTGCTAGAATGTTTTCAAAATATAGGCTCAAAACATGCTAAAAATCGATATTTTAGGTGCCAAAAAGTCGATATCTCAAATTAAGGCCCAAAACACCCGAAAATTCGATATTTAGGGGTCCCAGAAGCGATCTGTACATGCCTACTCCGTGTTAGAGTATTTTCAAAATACAGGCAAAAAACATACTGAAAATCGATCTTTTAGGTGCCGAAAAGTCGATATGTGCATGCATCTTCTGTACCCGTTTATATCTCAAATTCTGGCCCTAAACACCCGAAAATTCGATATTTTGGGGTCCCAGAATCGATCTGTACATGCCTACTTAGTGCTAGAATGTTTTCAAAATATAGGCTCAAAACATGCTCAAAATCGATATTTTAGGTGCCCAAAAGTCGATATGTGCATGCACCTTCTATTCTCGTTTATATCTCAAATTCAAGCTCAAAACACCCGAAAATTCGATATTTAAGGGTCCCAGAAGCAATCTGTACATGCCTACTCAGTGCTAGAATATTTTCAAAATATAGGCTCAAAACATGCTAAAAATCGATATTTTAGGTGCGTAAAGGCGATATCTCAAATTCAGGCCCAAAACACCCGAGAATTCGATATTTTGGGGTCCCAGAAACGATCTGTACATGCCTACTCCGTGTTAGAGTATTTTCAAAATACAGGTCCACAATATGCTCAAAATCGATGTTTTAGGTGCCCAAAAGTCGATATGTGCATTCATCTTCAGTACCCGTTTATATCTCAAATTCAGGCTCAAAACACCCGAAAATTCGATATTTTGGGGTCCCAGAAGCGATCTGTACATGCCTACTCCGTGTTAGAGTATTTTCAAATTACAGGCCCAAAACATGCTGAAAATCGATATTTTAGATGCCCTAAGTCAATATGTGCATGTATCTTCTGTACCCGTTTATATCTCAAATTCAGGCTCAAAACACCCGAAAATTTAATATTTTGGGGTCCCAGAAGCAATCTGTACATGCCTACTCAGTGCTAGAATATTTTCAAAATATAGGCTAAAAACATGCTAAAAATCGATATTTTAGGTGCCAAAAAGTCGATATCTCAAATTCAGTCCCAAAACACCCGAAAATTCGATATTTAGGGGTCCCAGAAGCGATCTGTACATGCCTTCTCCGTGTTAAAGTATTTTCAAAATACAGGCCAAAAACATACTGAAAATCGATCTTTTAGGTGCCCAAAAGTCGATATGTGCATGTATCTTCTGTACTCGTTTATATCTCAAATTCAAGCTCAAAACACCCGAAAATTCGATATTTAGGGGTCCCAGAAGCGATCTGTACATGCCTACTCAGTGCTAGAATATTTTCAAAATATAGGCTCAAAACATGCTGAAAATCGATATTTTAGATGCCCTAAGTCAATATGTGCATGTATCTTTATACCCGTTTATATCTCAAATTCAGGCTCAAAACACCCGAAAATTCAATATTTTGGGGTCCCAGAAGCAATCTGTACATGCCTACTCCGTGTAAGAGTATTTTCAAAATACAGGCCAAAAACATACTGAAAATCGATTTTTTAGGTGCCCAAAAGTCGATATGTGCATGCATCCTCTGTACCCGTTTATATCTCAAATTCTGGTCCTAAACACCCGAAAATTCGATATTTTGGGGTTCCAGAAATGATCTGTACATGCCTACTCAGTGCTAGAATATTTTCAAAATATAGGCTCAAAACATGCTAAAAATCGATATTTTAGGTGCGTAAAGGCGATATCTCAAATTCAGGCCCAAAACACCCGAAAATTCGACATTTTGGGGTCCCAGAAGCGATCTGTACATGCCTACTCCGTGTTAGAGTATTTTCAAAATACATGCCCAAAACATGCTGAAAATCGATATTTTAGATGCCCAAAGTCAATATGTGCATGTATCTTCTGTACCCGTTTATATCTCAAATTCAGGCTCAAAACACCCGAAAATTCAATATTTTGGGGTACCAGAAGCAATCTGTACATGCCTACTCAGTGCTAGAATATTTTCAAAATATAGGCTCAAAACATGCTAAAAATCGATATTTTAGGTGCGTAACGGCGATATCTCAAATTCAGGCCCAAAACACCCGAAAATTCTATATTTAGGGGTCCCAGAAGCGATCTGTACATGCCTACTCAGTGCTAGAATGTTTTCAAAATATAGGCTCAAAACATGCTCAAAATCGATATTTTAGGTGCCCAAAAGTCGATATGTGCATGAATCTTCTGTACTCATTTATATCTCAAATTCAGGCTCAAAACACCCGAAAATTCGATATATTGGGGTCCCAGAAGCGATCTGTACATGCCTACTCAGAGCTTGAATATTTTCAAAATATAGGCTCAAAACATGCTAAAAATCGTTATTTTAGGTGAGTAAAGGCGATATCTCAAATTAAGGCCCAAAACACCCGAAAATTCGATATTTAGGGGTCCCATAAGCGATCCGTACATGCCTACTCCGTGTTAGAGTATTTTCAAAATACAGGCTAAAAACATACTGAAAATCGATCTTTTAGGTGCCCAAAAGTCGATATGTGCTTGCATCTTCTGTACCCGTTTATATCTGAAATTCTGGCCCTAAACACCCGAAAATTCGATATTTTTGGGTCCCAGAAGCTATCTGTACATGCCTACTCAGTGCTAGAATGTTTTCAAAATATAAGCTCAAAACATGCTCAAAATCGATATTTTAGGTGCCCAAAAGTCGACACGTGCATGCATCTTCTGTACCCGTTTATATCTCAGATTCTGGCCCTAAACACCCGAAAATTCAATATTTTGGGGTCCCAGAAGCAATCTGTACATGCATACTCAGTGCTAGAATATTTTCAAAATATAGGCTTAAAACATGCTAAAAATCGATATTTTAGGTGCCAAAAAGTCGATATCTCAAATTAAGGCCCAAAACACCCGTAAATTCGATATTTAGGGGTACCAGAAACGATCTGTACATGCCTACTACGTGTTAGAGTATTTTCAAAATACAGGCCCAAAACATGCTCAAAATCGATGTTTTAGGTGCCAAAAAGTCGATATGTGCATGCACCTTCAGTACCCGTTTATATCTCAAATTCAGGCTCAAAACACCCGAAAATTCGATATTTTGGGGTCCCTGAAGTGATCTGTACACGCCTACTCCGTATTAGAGTATTTTCAAAATACAGGCCAAAAACTTACTGAAAATCGATCTTTTAGGTGCCCAAAAGTCGATATGTGCATGCATCTTCTGTACCCGTTTATATCTCAAATTCTGGCCCTAAACACCCGAAAATTCGATATTTTGGGGTCCCAGAAGCGATCTGTACTTGCCTACTCAGTGCTAGAATGTTTCCAAAATATAGGCTCAAAACATGTTCAAAATCGATATTTTAGGTGCCCAAAAGTAGATATGTGCATGCATCTACTGTACTCATTTATATATCAAATTCAGGCTCAAAACACCCGAAAATTCAATATTTTGGGGTCCCAGAAGCGATCTGTACATGCCTACTCAGGGCTTGAATATTTTCAAAATATAGGCTCAAAACATGCTAAAAATCGATATTTTAGGTGCGTAAAGTCGATATCTCAAATTAAGGCCCAAAACACCCGAAAATTCGATATTTAGGGGTCCCAGAAGCGATCTGTACATGCCTACTCCGTGTTAGAGTATTTTCAAATTACAGGCCAAAAACATACTGAAAATCGATCCTTTAGGTGCCCAAAAGTCGATATGTGCATGCATCTTCTGTACCCGTTTATATCTCAAATTCTGGCCCTAAACACCCGAAAATTCGATATTAAGGGGTCCCTGAAGCGATCTGTACATGCATACTCAGTGCTAGAATATTTTCAAAATATAGGCGCAAAACATGCTAAAAATCGATCTTTTAGGTGCGTAAAGGCGATATCTTAAATTAAGGCCTAAAACACCCGAAAATTCGATATTTAAGGGTCCCAGAAGTGATCTGTACATGCCTACTCAGTGCTAGAATGTTTTCAAAATACAGGCCAAAAACATACTGAAAATCGATCTTTTAGGTGCCCAAAAGTCGATATGTGCATGTATCTTCTGTACAAGTTTATATCTCAAATTCTGGCCCTAAACACCCGAAAATTCGATATTTTGGGGTCCCAGAAGCGATCTGTACATGCCTACTCAGTGCTAGAATGTTTTCAAAATACAGGCCCAAAACATGCTCAAAATCGATGTTTTAGGTGCCAAAAAATCGATATGTGGATGCACCTTCAGTACCCGTATATATCTCAAATTCAGGCTCAAAACACTCGAAAATTCGATATTTTGGGGTCCCAGAAGCAATCTGTACATGCCTACTCCGTGTTAGAGTATTTTTAAAATACAAGCCAAAAACATACTGAAAATCGATCTTTTTGGTGCCCAAAAGTCGATATGTGCATGCATCTTCTGTACCCGTTTATATCTCAAATTCTGGCCCTAAACACCCGAAAATTCGATATTTTGGGGTCCCAGAAGCGATCTGTACATGCCTACTCAGTGCTAGAATATTTTCAAAATATAGGCTCAAAACATGCTAAAAATCGATCTTTTAGGTGCCAAAAAGTCGATATCTCAAATTTAGTCCCAAAACACCCGAAAATTCGATATTTAGGGGTCCCAGAAGCGATCTGTACATGCCTAGTCCGTGTTAGAGTATTTTCAAAATACAGGCCAAAAACATACTGAAAATCGATCTTTTAGGTGCCCAAAAGTCGATATGTGCATGCATCTTCTGTACCCGTTTATATCTCAAATTCTGGCCCTAAATACCCGAAAATTCGATATTTTGGGGTCCCAGAAGCGATCTGTACATGCCTACTCAGTGCTAGAATGTTTTCAAAATATAGGCTCAAAACATGCTCAAAATCGATATTTTAGGTGCCCAAAAGTCGATATGTGCATGTATCTTCTGTACCCGTTTATATCTCAAATTCTGGCCCTAAGCACCCGAAAATTCGATATTTTTGGGTCCCAGAAGCGATCTGTACATGCCTACTCAGTGCTAGGATGTTTTCAAAATATAGGCTCAAAACATACTGAAAATCGATCTTTTAGGTGCACAAAAGTCGATATGTGCATGCATCTTCTGTACCCGTTTATATCTCAAATTCTGGCCCTAAACACCCGAAAATTCGATATTTTGGGGTCCCAGAAGCGATCTGTACATGCCTACTCAGAGCTAGAATATTTTCAAAATATAGGCTAAAAACATGATAAAAATCGATCTTTTAGGTGCCAAAAAGTCGATATCTCAAATTCAGTCCCAAAACACCCGAAAATTCGATATTTAGGGGTCCCAGAAGCGATCTGTACATGCCTACTCCGTGTTAGAGTATTTACAAAATACAGGCCCAAAACATGCTCAAAATCGATGTTTTAGGAGCCCAAAAGTCGATATGTGCATGAATCTTCAGTACCCGTTTATATCTCAAATTCAGGCTCAAAACACTCGAAAATTCGATATTTTGGGGTCCCAGAAGCGATCTGTACATGCCTACTCCGTGTTAGAGTATTTTAAAAATACATGCCCAAAACATGCTGAAAATTGATATTTTAGATGTCAAAAGTCAATATTTGCATGTATCTTCTGTACCCGTTTATATCTCAAATTCAGGCTCAAAACACTCGAAAATTCGATATTTTGGGGTCCCAGAAGCAATCTGTACATGCCTACTCAGTGCTAGAATATTTTCAAAATATAGGCTAAAAACATGCTAAAAATCGATATTTTAGGTGCGTAAAGGCGATATCTCAAATTCAGGCCCAGAACACCCGAAAATTCGATATTTAGGGGTCCCAGAAGCGATCTGTACATGCCTACTCCGTGTTAGAGTATTTTCAAAATACAGGCAAAAAACATACTGAAAATCGATCTTTTAGGTGCCCAAAAGTCGATATGTGCATGCATCTTCTGTACCCGTTTATATCTCAAATTCTGGCCCTAAACACCCGAAAATTCGATATTTTGGGGTCCCAGAATCGATCTGTACATGCCTACTCAGTGCTAGAATGTTTTCAAAATATAGGCTCAAAACATGCTAAAAATCGATATTTTAGGTGCCAAAAAGTCGATATCTTAAATTAAGGCCCAAAACACCCGAAAATTCGATATTTAGTGGTCCCAGAAGCGATCTGTACATGCCTACTTAGTGCTAGAATGTTTTCAAAATATAGGCTTAAAACATGTTCAAAATCGATATTTTAGGTGCCCAAAAGTCGATATGTGCATGCATCTTCTGTACTCATTTATATCTCAAATTCAGGCTCAAAACACCCGAAAATTAGATATATTGGGGTCCCAGAAGCGATCTGTACATGCCTACTCAGAGCTTGAATATTTTCAAAATATAGGCTCAAAACATGCTAAAAATCGTTATTTTAGGTGCGTAAAGGCGATATCTCAAATTAAGGCCCAAAACACCCGAAAATTCGATATTTAGGGGTCCCAGAAGCGATCCGTACATGCCTACTACGTGTTAGAGTATTTTCAAAATACAGGCCCAAAACATGCTCAAAATCGATGTTTTAGGTGCCAAAAAGTCGATATGTGCATGCACCTTCAGTACCCGTTTATATCTCAAATTCAGGCTCAAAACACCCGAAAATTCGATATTTTGGGGTCCCTGAAGTGATCTGTACACGCCTACTCCGTGTTAGAGTATTTTCAAAATACAGGCCAAAAACTTACTGAAAATCGATCTTTTAGGTGCCCAAAAGTCGATATGTGCATGCATCTTCTGTACCCGTTTATATCTCAAATTCTGGCCCTAAACACCCGAAAATTCGATATTTAGGGGTCCCTGAAGCGATCTGTACATGCATAATCAGTGCTAGAATATTTTCAAAATATAGGCGCAAAACATGCTAAAAATCGATCTTTTAGGTGCGTAAAGGCGATATCTTAAATTAAGGCCTAAAACACCCGAAAATTCGATATTTAAGGGTCCCAGAAGTGATCTGTACATGCCTACTCAGTGCTAGAATGTTTTCAAAATACAGGCCAAAAACATACTGAAAATCGATCTTTTAGGTGCCCAAAAGTCGATATGTGCATGTATCTTCTGTACCCGTTTATATCTCAAATTCTGGCCCTAAACACCCGAAAATTCGATATTTTGGGGTCCCAGAAGCGATCTGTACATGCCTACTCAGTGCTAGAATGTTTTCAAAATACAGGCCCAAAACATGCTCAAAATCGATGTTTTAGGTGCCAAAAAGTCGATATGTGGATGCACCTTCAGTACCCGTATATATCTCAAATTCAGGCTCAAAGCACCCGAAAATTCTATATTTTTGGGTCCCAGAAGCGATCTGTACATGCCTACTCAGTGCTAGAATATTTTCAAAATATAGGCTAAAAACATGCTAAAAATCGATCTTTTAGGTGCCAAAAAGTCGATATCTCAAATTTAGTCCCAAAACACCCGAAAATTCGATATTTAGGGGTCCCAGAAGCGATCTGTACATGCCTAGTCCGTGTTAGAGTATTTTCAAAATACAGGCCAAAAACATACTGAAAATCGATCTTTTAGGTGCCCAAAAGTCGATATTTGCATGCATCTTCTGTACCCGTTTATATCTCAAATTCTGGCCCTAAACACCCGAAAATTCGATATTTTGGGGTCCCAGAAGCGATCTGTACATGCCTACTCAGTGCTAGAATATTTTCAAAATATAGGCTAAAAACATGCTAAAAATCGATCTTTTAGGTGCCAAAAAGTCGATATCTCAAATTTAGTCCCAAAACACCCGAAAATTCGATATTTAGGGGTCCCAGAAGCGATCTGTACATGCCTACTCAGTGCTAGGATGTTTTCAAAATATAGGCTCAAAACATACTGAAAATCGATCTTTTAGGTGCCCAAAAGTCGATATGTGCATGCATCTTCTGTACCCGTTTATATCTCAAATTCTGGCCCTAAACACCCGAAAATTCGATATTTTGGGGTCCCAGAAGCGATCTGTACATGCCTACTCAGTGCTAAAATATTTTCAAAATATAGGCTCAAAACATGCTAAAAATCGATCTTTTAGTTGCCAAAAGTCGATATCTCAAATGTAGTCCCAAAACACCCGAAAATTCGATATTTAGGGGTCCCAGAAGCGATCTGTACATGCCTACTCCGTGTTAGAGTATTTTCAAAATACAGGCCAAAAACATACTGAAAATCGATCTTTTAGGTGCCCAAAAGTCGATATGTGCATGTACTTTCAGTACCCGTTTATATCTCAAATTTTAGGCTCAAAACACCCGAAAATTCGATATTTTGGGGTCCCTGAAGCGATCTGTACACGCCTACTCCGTGTTAGAGTATTTTCAAAATACAGGCCAAAAACTTACTGAAAATCGATCTTTTAGGTGCCCAAAAGTCGATATGTGCATGCATCTTCTGAACCCGTTTATATCTCAAATTCTGGCCCTAAACACCCGAAAATTCGATATTTTGGGGTCCCAGAAGCGATCTATACATGCCTACTCAGTGCTAGAATATTTTCAAAATATAGGCTCAAAACATGCTAAAAATCGATCTTTTAGTTGCCAAAAAGTCGATATCTCAAATGTAGTCCCAAAACACCCGAAAATTCGATATTTAGGGGTCCCAGAAGCGATCTGTACATGCCTACTCCGTGTTAGAGTATTTTCAAAATACAGGCCAAAAACATACTGAAAATCGACCTTTTAGGTGCCCAAATGTCGATATGTGCATGCACTTTCAGTACCCGTTTATATCTCAAATTTTAGGCTCAAAACACCCGAAAATTCGATATTTTGGGGTCCCTGAAGCGATCTGTACACGCCTACTCCGTGTTAGAGTATTTTCAAAATACAGGCCAAAAACTTACTGAAAATCGATCTTTTAGGTGCCCAAAAGTCGATATGTGCATGCATCTTCTGTACCCGTTTATATCTCAAATTCTGGCCCTAAACACCCGAAAATTCGATATTTTGGGGTCCCAAAAGCGATCTGTACTTGCCTACTCCGTGTTAGAGTATTTTCAAAATTCTGGCCCAAAACATGCTGAAAATCGATATTTTTAGTGCCCAAAGTCAATATGTGTATGCATCCTCTGTACTCGTTTATATCTCAAATTCAGGCACAAAACACCCGAAAATTCGATATTTTGGGGTCCCAGAAACTATCTGTACATGCCTACTCAGTGCTAGAATGTTTTCAAAATATAGGCTCAAAACATGTTCAAAATCGATACTTTAGGTGCCCAAAAGTCGATATGTGCATGCATCTACTGTACTCATTTATATATCAAATTCAGTCTCAAAACACCCGAAAATTCGATATTTTGGGGTCCCAGAAGCGATCTGTACATGCGTACTCAGAGCTTGAATATTTTCAAAATATAGGCTCAAAACATGCTAAAAATCGATATTTTAGGTGCGTCAAGGCGATATCTCAAATTATGGCCCAAAACACCGGAAAATTCGATATTTTGGGGTCCCAGAAGCGATCTGTACATGCCTACTCCGTGTTAGAGTATTTTCAAAATACAGGCCAAAAACATACTGAAAATCGATCTTTTATGTGCCCAAAAGTCGATATGTGCATGCATCTTCTTTACCTGTTTATATCTCAAATTCTGGCCCTATACACCCGAAAATTCGATATTTTGGGGTCCCAGAAGCGATCTGTACATGCCTACTCAGTGCTAGAATATTTTCAAAATATAGGCCCAAAACATGCTAAAAATCGATCTTTTAGTTGCCAAAAAGTCGATATCTCAAATGTAGTCCCAAAACACCCGAAAATTCGATATTTAGGGGTCCCAGAAGCGATCTGTACATGCCTACTCCGTGTTAGAGTATTTTCAAAATACAGGCCAAAAACATACTGAAAATCGACCTTTTAGGTGCCCAAATGTCGATATGTGCATGCACTTTCAGTACCCGTTTATATCTCAAATTTTAGGCTCAAAACACCCGAAAATTCGATATTTTGGGGTCCCTGAAGCGATCTGTACACGCCTACTCCGTGTTAGAGTATTTTCAAAATACAGGCCAAAAACTTACTGAAAATCGATCTTTTAGGTGCCCAAAAGTCGATATGTGCATGCATCTTCTGTACCCGTTTATATCTCAAATTCTGGCCCTAAACACCCGAAAATTCGATATTTTGGGGTCCCAAAAGCGATCTGTACTTGCCTACTCCGTGTTAGAGTATTTTCAAAATTCAGGCCCAAAACATGCTGAAAATCGATATTTTTGGTGCCCAAAGTCAATATGTGTATGCATCCTCTGTACTCGTTTATATCTCAAATTCAGGCACAAAACACCCGAAAATTCGATATTTTGGGGTCCCAGAAACTATCTGTACATGCCTACTCAGTGCTAGAATGTTTTCAAAATATAGGCTCAAAACATGTTCAAAATCGATACTTTAGGTGCCCAAAAGTCGATATGTGCATGCATCTACTGTACTCATTTATATATCAAATTCAGGCTCAAAACACCCGAAAATTCGATATTTTGGGGTCCCAGAAGCGATCTGTACATGCCTACTCAGTGCTAGAATATTTTCAAAATATAGGCCCAAAACATGCTAAAAATCGATCTTTTAGGTGCCAAAAAGTCGATATCTCAAATTTAGTCCCAAAACACCCGAAAATTTGATATTTAGGGGTCCCAGAAGCGATCTGTACATGCCTACTCCGTGTTAGAGTATTTTCAAAATACAGGCCAAAAACATACTGAAAATCGATCTTTTAGGTGCCCAAAAGTCGATATGTGCATGCATCTTCTGTACCCGTTTATATCTCAAATTCTGGCCCTAAACACCCGAAAATTCGATATTTTGGGGTCTCAGAAGCGATCTGTACATGCCTACTCAATGCTAGAATGTTTTCAAAATACAGGCCCAAAACATGCTCAAAATCGATGTTTTAGGTGCCAAAAAGTCGATATGTGGATGCACCTTCAGTACCCGTATATATCTCAAATTCAGGCTCAAAACACCCGAAAATTCTATATTTTTGGGTCCCAGAAACGATCTGTACATGCCTACTCCGTGTAAGAGTATTTTCAAAATACAAGCAAAAACATACTGAAAATCGATCTTTTAGGTGCCCAAAAGTCGATATGTGCATGCATCTTCTGTACCCGTTTATATATCAAATTCTGGCCCTAAACACCCGAAAATTCGATATTTTGGGGTCCCAGAAGCGATCTGTACATGCCTACTCCGTGTTAGAGTATTTTCAAAATACAGGCCAAAAACATATTGAAAATCGATCTTTTAGGTGCCCAAAAGTCGATATGTGCATGCATCTTCTGTACCCGTTTATATCTCAAATTCTGGCCCTAAACACCCGAAAATTCGATATTTAGGGGTCCCAGAAGCGATCTGTACATGCCTACTCAGTGCTAGAATATTTTCAAAATAAAGGCGCAAAACATGCTAAATATCGATCTTTTAGGTGCGTAAAGGCGATATCTCAAATTAAGGCCCAAAACACCCGAAAATTCGATATTTAAGGGTCCCAGAAGCGATCTGTACATGCCTAGTCCGTGTTAGATTATTTTCAAAATACAGGCCAAAAACATACTGAAAATCGATCTTTTAGGTGCCCAAAAGTCGATATGTGCATGCATCTTCTGTACCCGTTGATATCTCAAATTCTGGCCCTAAACACCCGAAAATTCGATATTTTGGGGTCCCAGAAACGCTCTGTACATGCCTACTCAGTGCTTGAATGTTTTCAAAATATAGGCTCAAAACATGCTCAAAATCGATATTTTAGGTGCCCAAAAGTCGATATGTGCATGTATCTTCTGTACCCGTTTATATCTCAAATTCTGGCCCTAAGCACCCGAAAATTCGATATTTTTGGGTCCCAGAAGCGATCTGTACATGCCTACTCAGTGCTAGAATGTTTTCAAAATATAGGCTCAAAACATACTGAAAATCGATCTTTTAGGTGCCCAAAAGTCGATATGTGCATGCATCTTCTGTACCCGTTTATATCTCAAATTCTGGCCCTAAACACCCGAAAATTCGATATTTTGGGGTCCCAGAAGCGATCTGTACATGCCTACTCAGTGCTAGAATATTTTCAAAATATAGGCTAAAAACATGCTAAAAATCGATATTTTAGGTGCGTAAAGGCGATATCTCAAATTCAGGCCCAAAACACCCGAAAATTCCATATTTTGGGGTCCCAGAAGCGATCTGTACATGCCTACTCCGTAACAGAGTATTTTCAAAATACAGGCCCAAAACATGCAAAAAATCGATGTTTTAGGTGCCCAAAAGTCGATATGTGCATGCATCTTCAGTACCCGTTTATATCTCAAAATCAGGCTCAAAACACCAGAAAATTCAAATATTTTGGGGTCCCAGAAGCGATCTGTACATGCCTACTCCGTGTTAGAGTATTTTCAAAATACAGGCCAAAAACATACTGAAAATCGATCTTTTAGGTGCCCAAAAGTCGATATGTGCATGCATCTTCTGTACCCGTTTATATCTCAAATTCTGGCCCTAAACACCCGAAAATTCGTTATTTTGGGGTCCCAGAAGCGATCTGTACATGCCTACTCCGTGTTAAAGTATTTTCAAAATTCAGGCCCAAAACATGCTGAAAATCGATATTTTTGGTGCACAAAGTCAATATGTGTATGCATCTTCTATACTAATTTATATCTCAAATTCAGGCTCAAAATACCCGAAAATTCGATATTTTGGGGTCCCAGAAGCGATCTGTACATGCCTACTCAGTGCTAGAATGTTTTCAAAATATAGGCTCAAAACATGCTCAAAATCGATATTTTAGGTGCCCAAAAGTCGATATGTGCATGCATCTTCTGTACTCGTTTATATCTCAAATTCAGGACTCAAAACACCCGAAAATTCGATATTTTGGGGTCCCAGAAGCGATCTGTACATGCCTACTCTGTGGTAGAATATTTTCAAAATATAGGCTAAAAACATGATAAAAATCGATCCTTTAGGTGCCAAAAAGTCGATATCTCAAATTCAGTCCCAAAACACCCGAAAATTCGATATTTAGGGGTCCCAGAAGCGATCTGTACATGCCTACTCCGTGTTAGAGTATTTACAAAATACAGGCCCAAAACATGCTCAAAATCGATGTTTTAGGTGCCCAAAAGTCGATATGTGCATGAATCTTCAGTACCCGTTTATATCTCAAATTCAGGCTCAAAACACTCGAAAATTCGATATTTTGGGGTCCCAGAAGCGATCTGTACATGCCTACTCCGTGTTAGAGTATTTTAAAAATACATGCCCAAAACATGCTGAAAATTGATATTTTAGATGCCAAAAGTCAATATGTGTATGTATCTTCTGTACCCGTTTATATCTCGAATTCAGGCTCAAAACACCTGAAAATTCAATATTTGGGGGTCCCAGAAGCAATCTGTACATGCCTACTCAGTGCTAGAATATTTTCAAAATATAGGCTAAAAACATGCTAAAAATCGATCTTTTAGGGGCCAAAAAGTCGATATCTCAAATTCAGTCCCAAAACACCCGAAAATTCGATATTTAGAAGTCCCAGAAGCGATCTGCACATGCCTACTCCGTGTTAGAGTATTTTCAAAATACAGGCCAAAAACATACTGAAAATCGATCTTTTAGGTGCCCAAAAGTCGATATGTGCATGCATCTTCTGTACCCATTTATATCTCAAATTCTGGCCCTAAACACCCGAAAATTCAATATTTTGGGGTCCCAGAAGCAATCTGTACATGCCTACTCAGTGCTAGAATATTTTCAAAATATAGGCTATAAACATGCTAAAAATCGATATTTTAGGTGCGTAAAGGCGATATCTCAAATTCAGGCCCAGAACACCCGAAAATTCGATATTTTGGGGTCCCAGAAGCGATCTGTGCATGCCTAGTCCGTGTTAGAGTATTTACAAAATACAGGCCCAAAACATGCTTAAAATCGATGTTTTAGGTGCCCAAAAGTCGATATGTGAATGCATCTTCTGTACCCGTTTATATCTCAAATTCAGGATCAAAACACCCGAAAATTCGATATTTTGGGGTCCCAAAAGCGATCTGTACATGCCTACTCCGAGTTAGAGTATTTTCAGAATACAGGCCCAAAACATGCTGAAAATCGATATTTTAGATGCCCAAAGTCAATATGTGCATGTATCTTCTGTACCCGTTTATATCTCAAATTCAGGCTCAAAACTCCCAAAAATTCGATATTTTTGGGTCCCAGAAGCAATCTGTACATGCCTACTCAGTGCTAGAATATTTTCAAAATATAGGCTAAAAACATGTTAAAAATCGATATTTTAGCACCGTAAAGGCGATATCTCAAATTCAGGCCCAGAACACCCGAAAATTCGATATTTTGGGGTCCCAGAAGCGACCTGTACATGCCTACTCCGTGTTAGAGTATTTACAAAATACAGGCCCAAAACATGCTCAAAATCGATCTTTTAGGTGCCAAAAAGTCGATATGTGCATGCATCTTCAGTACCCGTTTATATCTCAAATTCAGGCTCAAAACACCCGAAAATTCGATATTTTGGGGTCCCAAAAGTGATCTGTAAATGCCTACTCCGTGTTAGAGTATTTTCAAAATACAGGCCCAAAACATGCTGAAAATCGATATTTTAGATGCCCAAAGTCAATATGTGCATGTATCTTCTGTACCCGTTTATATCTCAAATTCTGGCTCAAAACACCCGAAAATTCGATATTTTTGTGTCCCATAAGCATTCTGTACATGCATACTCAGTGCTAGAATATTTTCAAAATATAGGCTCAAAACATGCTAAAAATCGATATTTTAGGTGCGTAGAGGCGATATCTCAAATTAAGGCCCAAAACAACCGAAAATTCGATATTTAGGGGTCCCAGAAGCGATCTGTACATGCCTACATCGTGTTAGAGTATTTTCAAAATACAGGCCCAAAACATGCTCAAAATCGATGTTTTAGGTGCCCAAAAGTCGATATGTGCATGCATCTTCAGTACCCGTTTATATCTCAAATTCAGGCTCAGAACACCCGAAAATTCGATATTTTGGGGTCCCGGAAGCGATATGTACATGCCTACTCCGTGTTAGAGTATTTTCAAAATACAGGTTAAAAACATACTGAAAATCGATCTTTTAGGTGCCCAAAAGTCGATAAGTGCATGTATCTTCTGTACCCGTATATATCTCAAATTCAGGCCCAAAACACCCGAAAATTCGATATTTTGGGGTCCCAGAAGCGATCTGTACATGCCTACTCCGTGTTAGAGTATTTACAAAATACATGCCCAAAACATGCTCAAAATCGATGTTTTAGGTGCCCAAAAGTCGATATGTGCATGTATCTTCAGTACCCGTTTATATCTCAAATTCAGGCTCAAAACACCCGAAAATTCGATATTTTGGGCTCCCAAAAGCGATCTGTACATGCCTACTCCGTATTAGAGTATTTTTAAAATACAGGCCCAAAACATGCTGAAAATCGACATTTTAGATGCCCAAAGTCAATATGTGCATGGATCTTCTGTACCCGTTTATATCTTAAATTCAGGCTCAAAACACCCGAAAATTCGATATTTTTGGGTCCCAGAAGCAATCTGTACATGCCTACTCAGTGCTAGAATATTTTCAAAATATAGGCTAAAAACATGCTAAAAATCGATCTTTCAGGTGCCAAAAAGTCGATATCTCAAATTCAGACCCAAAACAACCGAAAATTCGATATTTTTGGGTCCCAGAAGCGATCTGTACATGCCTACTCAGTGCTAGAATGTTTTCAAAATATAGGCTCAAAACATGCTCAAAATCGATATTTTAGGTGCCCAAAAGTCGATATGTGCATGAATCTTCTGTACCCGTTTATATCTCAAATTCTGGCCCTAAACACCCGAAAATTCGATATTTTTGGGTCCCAGAAGCGATCTGTACATGCCTACTCAGTGCTAGAATGTTTTCAAAATATAGGCTCAAAACATGCTCAGAATCGATATTTTAGGTGCCCAAAAGTCGATATGTGCATGCATCTCCTGTACTCGTTTATATCTCAAATTCAAGCTCAAAACACTCGAAAATTCGATATTTTGGGGTCCCAGAAGCGATCTGTACATGCCTTCTTAGTGCTAGAATATTTTAAAAATATAGGCTGAAAACATGCTAAAAATAGATATTTTAGGTGCGTAAAGGCGATATCTCAAATTCAGGCTCAAAACACCCGAAAATTCAATATTTTGGGGTCCCAGAAGCAATCTGTACATGCCTACTTAGTGCTAGAATATTTTCAAAATATATTCTAAAAACATGCTAAAAATCGATCTTTTAGGTGCCAAAAAGTCGATATCTCAAAATCAGTCCCAAAACACCCGAAAATTCGATATTTAGAAGTCCCAGAAGCGATCTGTACATGCCTACTCCGTGTTAGAGTATTTTCAAAATACAGGCCAAAAACATACTGAAAATCGATCTTTTAGGTACGCAAAAGTCGATATGTGCATGCATCTTCTGTACCCATTTATATCTTAAATTCTGGCCCTAAACACCCGAAAATTCAATATTTTTGGGTCCCAGAAGCAATCTGTACATGCCTACTCAGTGCTAGAATATTTTCAAAATATAGGCTAAAAACATGCTAAAAATCGATATTTTAGGTGCGTAAAGGCGATATCGCAAATTCAGGCCCAGAACACCCGAAAATTCGATATTTAGGGGTCCCAGAAGCGATCTGTACATGCCTACTCCGTGTTAGAGTATTTTCAAAATAAAGGCCAAAAACATACTGAAAATCGATCTTTTAGGTGCCCAAAAGTCGATATGTGCATGCATCTTATGTACCCGTTTATATCTCAAATTCTGGCCCTAAACACCCGAAAATTCGATATTTAGGGGTCCCAGAAGCGATCTGTACATGCCTACTCAGTGCTAGAATATTTTCAAAATATAGGCGCAAAACATGCTAGAAATCGATATTTCAGGTGCGTAAAGGCGATATCTCAAATTAAGGCCCAAAACACCCGAAAATTCGAAATATAAGGGTCCCAGAAGTGATCTGTACATGCCTAGTCCGTGTTAGAGTATTTTCAAAATACAGGCCAAAAACATACTGAAAATCGATCTTTTAGGTGCCCAAAAGTCGATATGTGCATGCATCTTCTGTACCCGTTTATATCTCAAATTCTGGCCCTAAACACCCGAAAATTCGATATTTTGGGGTCCCAGAAGCGATCTGTACATGCCTACTCAGTGCTAGGATGTTTTCAAAATGTAGGCTCAAAACATACTGAAAATCGATCTTTTAGGTGCCCAAAAGTCGATATGTGCATGAATCTTCAGTACCCGTTTATATCTCAAATTCTGGCCCTAAACACCCGAAAATTCGATATTTTGGGGTCCCAGAAGCGATCTGTACATGCCTACTCAGTGCTAGAATGTTTTCAAAATATAGGCTCAAAACATGCTCAAAATCGATATTTAGGTGCCCAAAAGTCGGTATCTCAAATGTAGTCCCAAAACACCCGAAAATTCGATATTTAGGGGTCCCAGAAGCGATCTGTACATGCCTACTCTGTGTTAGAGTATTTTCAAAATACAGGCCAAAACCATACTGAAAATCGATCTTTTAGGTGCGCAAAAGTCGATATGTGCATGCATCTTCTGTACCCGTTTATATCTAAAATTCTGGCCCTAAACACCCGAAATTCAATATTTTGGGGTCCCAGAAGCAATCTGTACATGCCTACTCAGTGCTAGAATATTTTCAAAATGTAGGCTAAAAACATGCTAAAAATCGTTATTTTAGGTGCGTAAAGGCGATATCTCAAATTCAGGCCCAAAAAACCCGAAAATTTCATATTTTGGGGTCCCAGAAGCGATCTGTACATGCCTACTCCGTGTTAGAGTATTTTCAAAATACAGGCCAAAAACATACTGAAAATCGATCTTTTAGGTGCCCAAAAGTCGATATGTGCATCTTCTGTACCCGTTTATATCTCAAATTCTGGCCCTAAACACCCGAAAATTCGATATTTAGGGGTCCCAGAAGCGATCTGTACATGCCTACTCAGTGCTAGAATATTTTCAAAATATAGGCGCAAAACATGCTAGAAATCGATATTTTAGGTGCGTAAAGGCGATATCTCAAATTAAGGCCCAAAACACCCGAAAATTCGAAATATAAGGGTCCCAGAAGTGATCTGTACATGCCTAGTCCGTGTTAGAGTATTTTCAAAATACAGGCCAAAAACATACTGAAAATCGATCTTTTAGGTGCCCAAAAGTCGATATGTGCATGCATCTTCTGTACCCGTTTATATCTCAAATTCTGGCCCTAAACACCCGAAAATTCGATATTTTGGGGTCCCAGAAGCGATCTGTACATGCCTACTCAGTGCTAGGATGTTTTCAAAATGTAGGCTCAAAACATACTGAAAATCGATCTTTTAGGTGCCCAAAAGTCGATATGTGCATGAATCTTCAGTACCCGTTTATATCTCAAATTCTGGCCCTAAACACCCGAAAATTCGATATTTTGGGGTCCCAGAAGCGATCTGTACATGCCTACTCAGTGCTAGAATGTTTTCAAAATATAGGCTCAAAACATGCTCAAAATCGATATTTAGGTGCCCAAAAGTCGGTATCTCAAATGTAGTCCCAAAACACCCGAAAATTCGATATTTAGGGGTCCCAGAAGCGATCTGTACATGCCTACTCTGTGTTAGAGTATTTTCAAAATACAGGCCAAAACCATACTGAAAATCGATCTTTTAGGTGCGCAAAAGTCGATATGTGCATGCATCTTCTGTACCCGTTTATATCTAAAATTCTGGCCCTAAACACCCGAAATTCAATATTTTGGGGTCCCAGAAGCAATCTGTACATGCCTACTCAGTGCTAGAATATTTTCAAAATGTAGGCTAAAAACATGCTAAAAATCGTTATTTTAGGTGCGTAAAGGCGATATCTCAAATTCAGGCCCAAAAAACCCGAAAATTTCATATTTTGGGGTCCCAGAAGCGATCTGTACATGCCTACTCCGTGTTAGAGTATTTTCAAAATACAGGCCAAAAACATACTGAAAATCGATCTTTTAGGTGCCCAAAAGTCGATATGTGCATCTTCTGTACCCGTTTATATCTCAAATTCTGGCCCTAAACACCCGAAAATTCGATATTTAGGGGTCCCAGAAGCGATCTGTACATGCCTACTCAGTGCTAGAATATTTTCAAAATATAGGCGCAAAACATGCTAAAAATCGATCTTTTAGGTGCGTAAAGGCGATATCTCAAATTAAGGCCCAAAACACCCGAAAATTCGATATTTAAGGGTCCCAGAAGCGATCTGTACATGCATAGTACATGTTAGAGTATTTTCAAAATACAGCCCAAAAACATACTGAAAATCGATCTTTTAGGTGCCCAAAAGTCGATATGTGCATGCATCTTCTGTACCCGTTTATATCTCAAATTCTGACCCTAAACACCCGAAAATTCGATATTTTGGGGTCCCAGAAGCGATCTGTACATGCCTACTCAGTGCTAGAATGTTTTCAAAATATAGGCTCAGAACATGCTCAAAATCGATATTTTAGGTGCCCAAAAGTCGATATGTGCATGTATCTTCTGTACCCGTTTATATCTCAAATTCTGGCCCTAAACACCCGAAAATTCGATATTTTTGGGTCCCAGAAGCGATCTGTACATGCATACTCAGTGCTAGAATGTTTTCAAAAAATAGGCTCAAAACATGCTCAGAATCGATATTTTAGGTGCCCAAAAGTCGATATGTGCATGCATCTTCTGTACTCGTTTATATCTCAAATTCAAGCTCAAAACACCCGAAAATTCGATATTTTGGAGTCCCAGAAGCGATCTGTACATGCCTACTCAGTGCTAGAATATTTTCAAAATATAGGCTTAAAACATGCTAAAAATCGATATTTTAGGTGCGTAAAGGCGATATCTCAAATTCAGGCCCAAAATACCCGAAAATTCCATATTTTGGGATCCCAGAAGCGATCTGTACATGCCTACTCCGTAATAGAGTATTTTCAAAATACAGGCCCAAAACATGCAAAAAATCGATATTTTAGGTGCCCAAAAGTCGATATGTGCATGCATCTTCAGTACCCGTTTATATCTCAAATTCAGGCTCAAAACACCCGAAAATTCAAATATTTTGGGGTCCCAGAAGCGATCTGTACATGCCTACTCCGTGTTAGAGTATTTTCAAAATACAGGCCAAAAACATACTGAAAATCGATCTTTTAGGTGCCCAAAAGTCGATATGTGCATGCATCTTCTGTACCCGTTTATATCTCAAATTCTGGCCCTAAACACCCGAAAATTCGACATTTTGGGGTCCCAGAAGCGATCTGTACATGCCTACTCCGTGTTAGAGTATTTTCAAAATTCAGTCCCAAAACATGCTGAAAATCGATATTTTTGGTGCACAAAGTCAATATGTGTATGCATCTTCTATACTCGTTTATATCTCAAATTCAAGCTCAAAACACTCGAAAATTCGATATTTTGGGGTCCCAGAAGCGATCTGTACATGCCTTCTTAGTGCTAGAATATTTTAAAAATATAGGCTGAAAACATGCTAAAAATAGATATTTTAGGTGCGTAAAGGCGATATCTCAAATTCAGGCTCAAAACACCCGAAAATTCAATATTTTGGGGTCCCAGAAGCAATCTGTACATGTCTACTTAGTGCTAGAATATTTTCAAAATATATTCTAAAAACATGCTAAAAATCGATCTTTTAGGTGCCAAAAAGTCGATATCTCAAATTCAGTCCCAAAACACCCGAAAATTCGATATTTAGAAGTCCCAGAAGCGATCTGTACATGCCTACTCCGTGTTAGAGTATTTTCAAAATACAGGCCAAAAACATACTGAAAATCGATCTTTTAGGTACGCAAAAGTCGATATGTGCATGGATCTTCTGTACCCATTTATATCTTAAATTCTGGCGCTAAACACCCGAAAATTCAATATTTTGGGGTCCCAGAAGCAATCTGTACATGCCTACTCAGTGCTAGAATATTTTCAAAATATAGGCTAAAAACATGCTAAAAATCGATATTTTAGGTGCGTAAAGGCGATATCGCAAATTCAGGCCCAGAACACCCGAAAATTCGATATTTAGGGGTCCCAGAAGCGATCTGTACATGCCTACTCCGTGTTAGAGTATTTTCAAAATAAAGGCCAAAAACATACTGAAAATCGATCTTTTAGGTGCCCAAAAGTCGATATGTGCATGCATCTTCTGTACCCGTTTATATCTCAAATTCTGGCCCTAAACACCCGAAAATTCGATATTTAGGGGTCCCAGAAGCGATCTGTACATGCCTACTCAGTGCTAGAATATTTTCAAAATATAGGCGCAAAACATGCTAAAAATCGATATTTTAGGTGCGTAAAGGCGATATCTCAAATTAAGGCCCAAAACACCCGAAAATTCGAAATATAAGGGTCCCAGAAGTGATCTGTACATGCCTAGTCCGTGTTAGAGTATTTTCAAAATACAGGCCAAGAACATACTGAAAATCGATCTTTTAGGTGCCCAAAAGTCGATATGTGCATGCATCTTCTGTACCCGTTTATATCTCAAATTCTGGCCCTAAACACCCGAAAATTCGATATTTTGGGGTCCCAGAAGCGATCTGTACATGCCTACTCAGTGCTAGGATGTTTTCAAAATGTAGGCTCAAAACATACTGAAAATCGATCTTTTAGGTGCCCAAAAGTCGATATGTGCATGAAT
Source organism: Petrolisthes cinctipes (assembly GCA_033782935.1). Taxonomy (NCBI): domain Eukaryota; kingdom Metazoa; phylum Arthropoda; class Malacostraca; order Decapoda; family Porcellanidae; genus Petrolisthes; species Petrolisthes cinctipes. Next base: position 1,242,213 of record JAWQEG010001675.1, read on the forward strand.
CTTCAGTACCCGTTTATATCTCAAATTCTGGCCCTAAACACCCGAAAATTCGATATTTTGGGGTCCCAGAAGCGATCTGTACATGCCTACTCAGTGCTAGAATGTTTTCAAAATATAGGCTCAAAACATGCTCAAAATCGATATTTTAGGTGCCCAAAAGTCGATATCTCAAATGTAGTCCCCAAACACCCGAAAATTCGATATTTAGGGGTCCCAGAAGCGATCTGTACATGCCTACTCTGTGTTTGAGTATTTTCAAAATACAGGCCAAAAACATACTGAAAATCGATCTTTTAGGTGCGCAAAAGTCGATATGTGCATGCATCTTCTGTACCCGTTTATATCTAAAATTCTGGCCCTAAACACCCGAAATTCAATATTTTGGGGTCCCAGAAGCAATCTGTACATGCCTACTCAGTGCTAGAATATTTTCAAAATATAGGCTAAAAACATGCTAAAAATCGTTATTTTAGGTGCGTAAAGGCGATATCTCAAATTCAGGCCCAAAAAACCCGAAAATTCCATATTTTGGGGTCCCAGAAGCGATCTGTACATGCTTACTCCGTGTTAGAGTATTTTCAAAATACAGGCCAAAAACATACTGAAAATCGATCTTTTAGGTGCCCAAAAGTCGATATGTGCATCTTCTGTACCCGTTTATATATCAAATTCTGGCCCTAAACACCCGAAAATTCGATATTTAGGGGTCCCAGAAGCGATCTGTACATGCCTACTCAGTGCTAAAATATTTTCAAAATATAGGCGCAAAACATGCTAAAAATCGATCTTTTAGGTGCGTAAAGGCGATATCTCAAATTAAGGCCCAAAACACCCGAAAATTCGATATTTTAGGGTCCCAGAAGCGATCTGTACATGCATAGTACATGTTAGAGTATTTTCAAAATACAGCCCAAAAACATACTGAAAATCGATCTTTTAGGTGCCCAAAAGTCTATATGTGCATGCATCTTCTATACCCGTTTATATCTCAAATTCTGGCCCTAAACACCCGAAAATTCTATATTTTGGGGTCCCAGAAGCGATCTGTACATGCCTACTCAGTGCTAGAATGTTTTCAAAATATAGGCTCAGAACATGCTCAAAATCGATATTTTAGGTGCCCAAAAGTCGATATGTGCATGTATCTTCTGTACCCGTTTATATCTCAAATTCTGGCCCTAAACACCCGAAAATTCGATATTTTTGGGTCCCTGAAGCGATCTGTACATGCCTAGTCAGTGCTAGAGTATTTTCAAAATACAGGCCAAAAACATACTGAAAATCGATCTTTTAGGTGCGCAAAAGTCGATATGTGCATGCATCTTCTGTACCCGTTTATATCTAAAATTCTGGCCCTAAACACCCGAAATTCAATATTTTGGGGTCCCAGAAGCAATCTGTACATGCCTACTCAGTGCTAGAATATTTTCAAAATATAGGCTAAAAACATGCTAAAAATCGTTATTTTAGGTGCGTAAAGGCGATATCTCAAATTCAGGCCCAAAAAACCCGAAAATTCCATATTTTGGGGTCCCAGAAGCGATCTGTACATGCCTACTCCGTGTTAGAGTATTTTCAAAATACAGGCCAAAAACATACTGAAAATCGATCTTTTAGGTGCCCAAAAGTCGATATGTGCATGCATCTTCTGTACCCGTTTATATCTCAAATTCTGGCCCTAAACACCCGAAAATTCGATATTTTGGGGTCCCAGAATCAATCTGTACATGCCTACTCAGTGCTAGAATGTTTTCAAAATATAGGCTCAAAACATGCTCAAAATCGATATTTTAGGTGCCCAAAAGTCGATATGTGCATGTATCTTCTGTACCCGTTTATATCTCAAATTCTGGCCCTAAACACCCGAAAATTCGATATTTTTGGGTCCCAGAAACGATCTGTACATGCATACTCAGTGCTAGAATGTTTTAAAAAAATAGGCTCAAAACATGCTCAGAATCGATATTTTAGGTGCCCAAAAGTCGATATGTGCATGCATCTTCTGTACTCGTTTATATCTCAAATTCAAGCTCAAAATACCCGAAAATTCCATATTTTGGGGTCCCAGAAGCGATCTGTACATGCCTACTCCGTAATAGAGCATTTTCAAAATACAGGCCCAAAACATGCAAAAAATCGATATTTTAGGTGCCCAAAAGTCGATATGTGCATGCATCTTCAGTACCCGTTTATATCTCAAATTCAGGCTCAAAACACCCGAAAATTCAAATATTTTGGGGTCCCAGAAGCGATCTGTACATGCCTACTCCGTGTTAGAGTATTTTCAAAATACAGGCCAAAAACATACTGAAAATCGATCTTTTAGGTGCCCAAAAGTCGATATGTGCATGCATCTTCTGTACCCGTTTATATCTCAAATTCTGGCCCTAAACACCCGAAAATTCGACATTTTGGGGTCCCAGAAGCGATCTGTACATGCCTACTCCGTGTTAGAGTATTTTCAAAATTCAGGCCCAAAACATGCTGAAAATCGATATTTTTGGTGCACAAAGTCAATATGTGTATGCATCTTCTATACTCGTTTATATCTCAAATTCAGGCTCAAAATACCCGAAAATTCGATATTTTGGGGTCCCAGAAGCGATCTGTACATGCCTACTCAGTGCTAGAATGTTTTCAAAATATAGGCTAAAAACATGCTAAAAATCGATCTTTTAGGTGCCAAAAAGTCGATATCTCAAATTCAGTCCCAAAACACCCGAAAATTCGATATTTAGAAGTCCCAGAAGCGATCTGTACATGCCTACTCCGTGTTAGAGTATTTTCAAAATACAGGCCAAAAACATGCTGAAAATCGATCTTTTAGGTGCGCAAAAGTCGATATGTGCATGCATCTTCTGTACCCGTTTATATCTCAAATTCTGGCCCTAAACACCCGAAAATTCAATATTTTGGGGTCCCAGAAGCAATCTGTACATGCCTACTCAGTGCTAGAATATTTTCAAAATATAGGCTAAAAACATGCTAAAAATCGATATTTTAGGTGCGTAAAGGCGATATCTCAAATTCAGGCCCAGAACACCCGAAAATTCGATATTTAGGGGTCCCAGAAGCGATCTGTACATGCCTACTCCGTGTTAGAGTATTTTCAAAATACAGGCCAAAAACATACTGAAAATCGATCTTTTAGGTGCCCAAAAGTCGATATGTGCATGCATCTTCTGTACCCGTTTATATCTCAAATTCTGGCCCTAAAAACCCGAAAATTCGATATTTAGGGGTCCCAGAAGCGATCTGTACATGCCTACTCAGTGCTAAAATATTTTCAAAATATAGGCGCAAAACATGCTAAAAATCGATATTTTAGGTGCGCAAATGCGATATCTCAAATTAAGGCCCAAAACACCCGAAAATTCGATATTTAAGGGTCCCAGAAGCGATCTGTACATGCCTACTCCGTAATAGAGTATTTTCAAATTACAGGCCCAAAACATGCTCAAAATCGATGTTTTAGGTGCCCAAAAGTCGATATGTGCATGCATCTTCAGTACCCGTTTATATCTCAAATTCAGGCTCAAAACACCCGAAAATTCGATATTTTGGGGTCCCAGAAGCGATCTCTACATGCCTACTCCGTGTTAGAGTATTTTCAAAATACAGGCCAAAAACATACTGAAAATCGATCTTTTAGGTGCCCTAAAGTCGATATGTGCATGCATCTTCTGTACCCGTTTATATCTCAAATTCTGGCCCTAAACACCCAAAAATTCGATATTTTGGGGTCCCAGAAGCGATCTGTACATGCCTACTCCGTGTTAGAGTATTTTCAAAATTCAGGCCCAAAACATGCTGAAAATCGATATTTTTGGTGCACAAAGTCAATATGTGTATGCATCTTATATTATCGTTTATATCTCAAATTCAGGCTCAAAACACCCGAAAATTCGATATTTTGGGGTCCCAGAAGCGATCTGTACATGCCTACTCCGTGTTAGAGTATTTTCAAAATTCAGGCCAAAAACATGCTGAAAATCGATATTTTTGCTGCCCAAAGTCAATATGTGTATATATCTTCTATACTCGTTTATATCTCAAATTCAGGCTCAAAACACCCGAAAATTCGATATTTTGGGGTCCCAGAAGCGATCTGTACATGCCTACTCTGTGGTAGAATATTTTCAAAATATAGGCTAAAAACATGTTAAAAATCGATCCTTTAGGTGCCAAAAAGTCGATATCTCAAATTCAGTCCCAAAACACCCGAAAATTCGATATTTAGGGGTCCCAGAAGCGATCAGTACATGCCTAGACCGTGTTAGAGTATTTACAAAATACAGGCCCAAAACATGCTCAAAATCGATGTTTTAGGTGCCCAAAAGTCGATATGTGCATGAATCTTCAGTACCCGTTTATATCTCAATTTCCGGCTCAAAACACTCGAAAATTCGATATTTTGGGGTCCCAGAAGCGATCTCTACATGCCTACTCCGTGTTAGAGTATTTTAAAAATATATGCCCAAAACATGCTGAAAATTGATATTTTAGATGCCAAAAGTCAATATGTGCATGTATCTTCTGTACCCGTTTATATCTCAAATTCAGGCTCAAAACACCCAAAAATTCAATATTTTGGGGTCCCAGGAGCAATCTGTACATGCCTACTCAGTGCTAGAATATTTTCAAAATATAGGCGCAAAACATGCTAAAAATCGATATTTTAGGTGCGTAAAGGCGATATCTCAATTTAAGGCCCAAAACACCCGAAAATTCGATATATAAGGGTTCCAGAAGTGATCTGTACATGCCTAGTCCGTGTTAGAGTATTTTCAAAATACAGGCCAAAAACATACTGAAAATCGATCTTTTAGGTGCCCAAAAGTCGATATGTGCATGCATCTTCTGTACCCGTTTATATCTCAAATTCTGGCCCTAAACACCCGAAAATTCGATATTTTGGGGTCCCAGAAGCGATCTGTACATGCCTACTCAGTGCTAGAATGTTTTCAAAATGTAGGCTCAAAACATACTAAAAATCGATCTTTTAGGTGCCCAAAAGTCGATATGTGCATGAATCTTCAGTACCCGTTTATATCTCAAATTCTGGCCCTAAACACCCGAAAATTCGATATTTTGGGGTCCCAGAAGCGATCTGTACATGCCTACTCAGTGCTAGAATGTTTTCAAAATATAGGCTCAAAACATGCTCAAAATCGATATTTTAGGTGCCCAAAAGTCGATATGTGCATGTATCTTCTGTACCCGTTTATATCTCAAATTCTGGCCCTAAGCACCCGAAATTTCGATATTTTTGGGTCCCAGAAGCGATCTGTACATGCCTACTCAGTGCTAGAATGTTTTCAAAATATAGGCTCCAAACATACTGAAAATCGATCTTTTAGGTGCCCAAAAGTCGATATGTGCATGCATCTTCTGTACCCGTTTATATCTCAAATTCTGGCCCTAAACACCCGAAAATTCGATATTTTGGGGTCCCAGAAGCGATCTGTACATGCCTACTCAGTGCTAGAATATTTTCAAAATATAGGCTCAAAACATGCTAAAAATCGATCTTTTAGTTGCCAAAAAGTCGATATCTCAAATGTAGTCCCAAAACACCCGAAAATTCGATATTTAGGGGTCCCAGAAGCGATCTGTACATGCCTACTCCGTGTTAGAGTATTTTCAAAATACAGGCCAAAAACATACTGAAAATCGATCTTTTAGGTGCCCAAAAGTCGATATGTGCATCTTCTGTACCCGTTTATATCTCAAATTCTGGCCCTAAACACCCGAAAATTCGATATTTAGGGGTCCCAGAAGCGATCTGTACATGCCTACTCAGTGCTAGAATATTTTCAAAATATAGGCGCAAAACATGCTAAAAATCGATCTTTTAGGTGCGTAAAGGCGATATCTCAAATTAAGGCCCAAAACACCCGAAAATTCGATATTTAAGGGTCCCAGAAGCGATCTGTACATGCATAGTACATGTTAGAGTAATTTCAAAATACAGCCCAAAAACATACTGAAAATCGATCTTTTAGGTGCCCAAAAGTCGATATGTGCATGCATCTTCTGTACCCGTTTATATCTCAAATTCTGGCCCTAAACACCCGAAAATTCGATATTTTGGGGTCCCAGAAGCGATCTGTACATGCCTACTCCGTCTTAGAGTATTTTCAAAATTCAGGCCCAAAACATGCTGAAAATCGATATTTTTGCTGCCCAAAGTCAATATGTGTATATATCTTCTATACTCGTTTATATCTCAAATTCAGGCTCAAAACACCCGAAAATTCGATATTTTGGGGTCCCAGAAGCGATCTGTACATGCCTACTCTGTGGTAGAATATTTTCAAAATATAGGCTAAAAACATGATAAAAATCGATCCTTTAGGTGCCTAAAAGTCGATATCTCAAATTCAGTCCCAAAACACCCGAAAATTCGATATTTAGGGGTCCCAGAAGCGATCAGTACATGCCTAGACCGTGTTAGAGTATTTTCAAAATACAGGCCCAAAACATGCTCAAAATCGATGTTTTAGGTGCCCAAAAGTCGATATGTGCATGAATCTTCAGTACCCGTTTATATCTCAATTTCCGGCTCAAAACACTCGAAAATTCGATATTTTGGGGTCCCAGAAGCGATCTCTACATGCCTACTCCGTGTTAGAGTATTTTAAAAATATATGCCCAAAACATGCTGAAAATTGATCTTTTAGGTGCGTAAAGGCGATATCTCAAATTAAGGCCCTAAACACCCGAAAATTCGATATTTAAGGGTCCCAGAAGCGATCTGTACATGCATAGTACATGTTAGAGTATTTTCAAAATACAGCCCAAAAACATACTGAAAATCGATCTTTTAGGTGCCCAAAAGTCGATATGTGCATGCATCTTCTGTACCCGTTTATATCTCAAATTCTGGCCCTAAACACCCGAAAATTCGATATTTTGGGGTCCCAGAAGCGATCTGTACATGCCTACTCAGTGCTAGAATGTTTTCAAAATATAGGCACAGAACATGCTCAAAATCGATATTTTAGGTGCCCAAAAGTCGATATGTGCATGTATCTTCTGTACCCGTTTATATCTCAAATTCTGGCCCTAAACACCCGAAAATTCGATATTTTTGAGTCCCAGAAGCGATCTGTACATGCCTAGTCAGTGCTAGAGTATTTTCAAAATACAGGCCAAAAACATACTGAAAATCGATCTTTTAGGTGCGCAAAAGTCGATATGTGCATGCATCTTCTGTACCCGTTTATATCTAAAATTCTGGCCCTAATCACCCGAAATTCAATATTTTGGGGTCCCAGAAGCAATCTGTACATGCCTACTCAGTGCTAGAATATTTTCAAAATATAGGCTAAAAACATGCTAAAAATCGTTATTTTAGGTGCGTAAAGGCGATATCTCAAATTCAGGCCCAAAAAACCCGAAAATTCCATATTTTGGGGTCCCAGAAGCGATCTGTACATGCCTACTCCGTGTTAGAGTAATTTCAAAATACAGGCCAAAAACATACTGAAAATCGATCTTTTAGGTGCCCAAAAGTCGATATGTGCATGCATCTTCTGTACCCGTTTATATCTCAAATTCTGGCCCTAAACACCCGAAAATTCGATATTTTGGGGTCCCAGAAGCGATCTGTACATGCCTACTCAGTGCTAGAATGTTTTCAAAATATAGGCTCAAAACATGCTCAAAATCGATATTTTAGGTGCCCAAAAGTCGATATGTGCATGCATCTTCTATACTCGTTTATATCTCAAATTCAGGCTCAAAACACCCGAAAATTCGATATTTTGGGGTCCCAGAAGCGATCTGTACATGCCTACTCCGTGTTAGAGTATTTTCAAAATTCAGGCCCAAAACATGCTGAAAATCGATATTTTTGCTGCCCAAAGTCAATATGTGTATATATCTTCTATACTCGTTTATATCTCAAATTCAGGCTCAAAACACCCGAAAATTCGATATTTTGGGGTCCCAGAAGCGATCTGTACATGCCTACTCTGTGGTAGAATATTTTCAAAATATAGGCTAAAAACATGATAAAAATCGATCCTTTAGGTGCCTAAAAGTCGATATCTCAAATTCAGTCCCAAAACACCCGAAAATTCGATATTTAGGGGTCCCAGAAGCGATCAGTACATGCCTAGACCGTGTTAGAGTATTTACAAAATACAGGCCCAAAACATGCTCAAAATCGATGTTTTAGGTGCCCAAAAGTCGATATGTGCATGAATCTTCAGTACCCGTTTATATCTCAATTTCCGGCTCAAAACACTCGAAAATTCGATATTTTGGGGTCCCAGAAGCGATCTCTACATGCCTACTCCGTGTTAGAGTATTTTAAAAATATATGCCCAAAACATGCTGAAAATTGATATTTTAGATGCCAAAAGTCAATATGTGCATGTATCTTCTGTACCCGTTTATATCTCAAATTCAGGCTCAAAACACCCAAAAATTCAATATTTTGGGGTCCCAGGAGCAATCTGTACATGCCTACTCAGTGCTAGAATATTTTCAAAATATAGGCTAAAAACATGCTAAAAATCGATATTTTAGTTGCCAAAAAGTCGATGTCTCAAATGTAGTCCCAAAACACCCGAAAATTCGATATTTAGGGGTCCCAGAAGCGATCTGTACATGCCTACTCCTTGTTAGAGTATTTTCAAAATACAGGCCAAAAACATACTGATAATCGATCTTTTAGGTGCCCAAAAGTCGATATGTGCATCTTCTGTACCCGTTTATATCTCAAATTCTGGCCCTAAACACCAGAAAATTCGATATTTAGGGGTCCCAGAAGCGATCTGTACATGCCTACTCAGTGCTCGAATATTTTCAAAATATAGGCGCAAAACATGCTAAAAATCGATCTTTTAGGTGCGTAAAGGCGATATCTCAAATTAAGGCCCAAAACACCCGAAAATTCGATATTTAAGGGTCCCAGAAGCTATCTGTACATGCATAGTACATGTTAGAGTATTTTCAAAATACAGCCCAAAAACATACTGAAAATCGATCTTTTAGGTGCCCAAAAGTCGATATGTGCATGCATCTTCTGTACCCGTTTATATCTCAAATTCTGGCCCTAAACACCCGAAAATTCTATATTTTGGGGTCCCAGAAGCGATCTGTACATGCCTACTCAGTGCTAGAATGTTTTCAAAATATAGGCTCAGAACATGCTCAAAATCGATATTTTAGGTGCCCAAAAGTCGATATGTGCATGTATCTTCTGTACCCGTTTATATCTCAAATTCTGGCCCTAAACACCCGAAAATTCGATATTTTTGGGTCCCAGAAGCGATCTGTACATGCCTAGTCAGTGCTAGAGTATTTTCAAAATACAGGCCAAAAACATACTGAAAATCGATCTTTTAGGTGCGCAAAAGTCGATATGTGCATGCATCTTCTGTACCCGTTTATATCTAAAATTCTGGCCCTAATCACCCGAAATTCAATATTTTGGGGTCCCAGAAGCAATCAGTACATGCCTACTCAGTGCTAGAATATTTTCAAAATATAGGCTAAAAACATGCTAAAAATCGTTATTTTAGGTGCGTAAAGGCGATATCTCAAATTCAGGCCCAAAAAACCCGAAAATTCCATATTTTGGGGTCCCAGAAGCGATCTGTACATGCCTACTCCGTGTTAGAGTATTTTCAAAATACAGGCCAAAAACATACTGAAAATCGATCTTTTAGGTGCCCAAAAGTCGATATGTGCATGCATCTTCTGTACCCGTTTATATCTCAAATTCTGGCCCTAAACACCCGAAAATTCGATATTTTGGGGTCCCAGAATCGATCTGTACATGCCTACTCAGTGCTAGAATGTTTTCAAAATATAGGCTCAAAACATGCTCAAAATCGATATTTTAGGTGCCCAAAAGTCGATATGTGCATGTATCTTCTGTACCCGTTTATATCTCAAATTCTGGCCCTAAACACCCGAAAATTCGATATTTTTGGGTCCCAGAAGCGATCTGTACATGCATACTCAGTGCTAGAATGTTTTCAAAAAATAGGCTCAAAACATGCCCAGAATCGATATTTTAGGTGCCCAAAAGTGGATATGTGCATGCATCTTCTGTACTCGTTTATATCTCAAATTCAAGCTCAAAACACCCGAAAATTCGATATTTTGGAGTCCCAGAAGCGATCTGTACATGCCTACTCAGTGCTAGAATATTTTCAAAATATAGGCTTAAAACATGCTAAAAATCGATATTTTAGGTGCGTAAAGGCGATATCTCAAATTCAGGCCCAAAATACCCGAAAATTACATATTTTGGGGTCCCAGAAGCGATCTGTACATGCCTACTCCGTAATAGAGTATTTTCAAAATACAGGCCCAAAACATGCTCAAAATCGATGTTTTAGGTGCCCAAAAGTCGATATGTGCATGAATCTTCAGTACCCGTTTATATCTCAAATTCAGGCTCAAAACACTCGAAAATTCGATATTTTGGGGTCCCAGAAGCGATCTGTACATGCCTACTCCGTGTTAGAGTAATTTAAAAATACATGCCCAAAACATGCTGAAATTTGATATTTTAGATGCCGAAAGTCAATATGTGCATGTACCTTCTGTACCCGTTTTTATCTCAAATTAAGGCTCAAAACACCCGAAAATTCAATATTTTGGGGTCCCAGAAGCAACCTGTACATGCCTACTCAGTGCTAGAATATTTTCAAAATATAGGCTAAAAAGATGCTAAAAATCGATCTTTTAGGTGCCAAAAAGTCGATATCTCAAATTCAGTCCCAAAACACCCGAAAATTCGATATTTAGAAGTCCCAGAAGCGATCTGTACATGCCTACTCCGTGTTAGAGTATTTTCAAAATACAGGCCAAAAACATGCTGAAAATCGATCTTTTAGGTGCGCAAAAGTCGATATGTGCATGCATCTTCTGTACCCGTTTATATCTCAAATTCTGGCCCTAAACACCCGAAAATTCGATATTTTGGGGTCCCAGAAGCAATCTGTACATGCCTACTCAGTGCTAGAATATTTTCAAAATATAGGCTAAAAACATGCTAAAAATCGGTATTTTAGGTGCGTAAAGGCGATATCTCAAATACAGGCCCAGAACACCCGAAAATTCGATATTTAGGGGTCCCAGAAGCGATCTGTACATGCCTACTCCGTGTTAGAGTATTTTCAAAATACAGGCCAAAAACATACTGAAAATCGATCTTTTAGGTGCCCAAAAGTCGATATGTGCATGCATCTTCTGTACCCGTTTATATCTCAAATTCTGGCCCTCAACACCCGAAAATTCGATATTTAGGGGTCCCAGAAGCGATCTGTACATGCCTACTCAGTGCTAGAATATTTTCAAAATATAGGCGCAAAACATGCTAAAAATCGATATTTTAGGTGCGCAAATGCGATATCTCAAATTAAGGCCCAAAACACCCGAAAATTCTATATTTAAGGGTCCCAGAAGCGATCTGTACATGCCTAGTCCGTGTTAGAGTATTTTCAAAATACAGGCCAAAAACATACTGAAAATCGATCTTTTAGGTGCCCAAAAGTCGATATGTGCATGCATCTTCTGTACCCGTTTATATCTCAAATTCAAGCTCAAAACACCCGAAAATTCAATATTTTGGGGTCCCAGAAGCAATCTGTACATGCCTACTCAGTGCTAGAATATTTTGAAAATATAGGCTAAAAACATGCTAAAAATCGATCTTTTAGGTGCCAAAAAGTCGATATCTCAAATTCAGTCCCAAAACACCCGAAAATTCGATATTTAGAAGTCCCAGAAGCGATCTGTACATGCCTACTCCGTGTTAGAGTATTTTCAAAATACAGGCCAAAAACATACTGAAAATCGATCTTTTAGGTGCGCAAAAGTCGATATGTGCATGCATCTTCTGTACCCGTTTATATCTCAAATTCTGGCCCTAAACACCCGAAAATTCAATATTTTGGGGTCCAAGAAGCAATCTGTACATGCCTACTCAGTGCTAGAATATTTTCAAAATATAGGCTAAAAACATGCTAAAAATCGATATTTTAGGTGCGTAAAGGCGATATCTCAAATTCAGGCCCAGAACACCCGAAAATTTGATATTTTGGGGTCCCAGAAGCGATCTGTACATGCCTACTCCGTGTTAGAGTATTTACAAAATACAGGCCCAAAACATGCTCAAAATCGATGTTTTAGGTGCCCAAAAGTCGATATGTGCATGCATCTTCAGTACCCGTTTATATCTCAAATTCAGGCTCAAAACACCCGAAAATTTGATATTTTGGGGTCCCAAAAGCTATCTGTACATGCCTACTCCGAGTTAGAGTATTTTCAAAATACAGGCCCAAAACATGCTGAAAATCGATATTTTAGATGCCCAAAGTCATTATGTGCATGTATCTTCTGTACCCGTTTATATCTCAAATTCAGGCTCAAAAATCCCGAAAATTCGATATTTTTGGGTCCCAGAAGCAATCTGTAAATGCCTACTCAGTGCTAGAATATTTTCAAAATATAGGCTAAAAACATGCTAAAAATCGATATTTTAGCACCGTAAAGGCGATATCTCAAATTCAGGCCCAGAACACCCGAAAATTCGATATTTTGGGGTCCCAGAAGCGATCTGTACATGCCTACTCCGTGTTAGAGTATTTACAAAATACAGGCCCAAAACATGCTCAAAATCGATCTTTTAGGTGCCCAAAAGTCGATATGTGCATGCATCTTCAGTACCCGTTTATATCTCAAATTCAGGCTCAAAACACCCGAAAATTCGATATTTTGGGGTCCCAAAAGCGATCTGTAAATGCCTACTCCGTGTTACAGTATTTTCAAAATACAGGCCCAAAACATGCTGATAATCGATATTTTAAATGCCCAAAGTCAATATGTGCATGTATCTTCTGTACCCGTTTATATCTCTAATTCAGGCTCAAAACACCCGAAAATTCGATATATTTGGGTCCCAGAAGCATTTTGTACATGCATACTCAGTGCTAGAATATTTTCAAAATATAGGCTCAAAACATGCTAAAAATCGATATTTTAGGTGCGTAGAGGCGATATCTCAAATTAAGGCCCAAAACAACCGAAAATTCGATATTTAGGGGTCCCAGAAGCGATCTGTACATGCCTACACCGTGTTAGAGTATTTTCAAAATACAGACGCAAAACCTGCTCAAAATCGATGTTTTAGGTGCCCAAAAGTCGATATGTGCATGTATCTTCAGTACCCGTTTATATCTCAAATTCAGGCTCAAAACACCCGAAAATTCGATATTTTGGGGTCCCGGAAGCGATCTGTACATGCCTACTCCGTGTTAGAGTATTTTCAAAATACAGGCTAAAAACATACTGAAAATCGATCTTTTAGGTGCCCAAAAGTCGATAAGTGCATGTATCTTCTGTACCCGTTTATATCTCAAATTCTGGCCCTAAACACCCGAAAATTCGATATTTTGAGGTCCCAGAAGCGATCTGTACATGCCTACTCCGTGTTAGAGTATTTTCAAAATTCAGGCCCAAAACATGCTGAAAATCGATATTTTTGGTTCCCAAAGTCAATATGTGTATGCATCTTCTATACTCGTTTATATCTCAAATTCAGGCTCAAAACACCAGAAAATTCGATATTTTGGGGTCCCAGAAGCGATCTCTACATGCCTACTCCGTGTTAGAGTATTTTCAAAATTCAGGCCCAAAACATGCTGAAAATCGATATTTTTGCTACCCAAAGTCAATATGTGTATATATCTTCTATACTCGTTTATATCTCAAATTCAGGTTCAAAACACCCGAAAATTCGATATTTTGGGGTCCCAGAAGCGATCTGTACATGCCTACTCTGTGGTAGAATATTTTCAAAATATAGGCTAAAAACATGCTAAAAATCGATCCTTTAGGTGCCAAAAAGTCGATATCTCAAATTCAGTCCCGAAACACCCGAAAATTCGATATTTAGGGGTCCCAGAAGCGATCAGTACATGCCTAGACCGTGTTAGAGTATTTACAAAATACAGGCCCAAAACATGCTCAAAATCGATGTTTTAGGTGCCCAAAAGTCGATATGTGCATGAATCTTCAGTACCCGTTTATATCTCAATTTCCGGCTCAAAACACTCGAAAATTCGATATTTTGGGGTCCCAGAAGCGATCTCTACATGCCTACTCCGTGTTAGAGTATTTTAAAAATATATGCCCAAAACATGCTGAAAATTGATATTTTAGTTGCCAAAAGTCAATATGTGCATGTATCTTCTGTACCCGTTTATATCTCAAATTCAGGCTCAAAACACCCAAAAATTCAATATTTTGGGGTCCCAGGAGCAATCTGTACATGCCTACTCAGTGCTAGAATATTTTCAAAATATAGGCTCAAAACATGCTAAAAATCGATCTTTTAGGTGCCAAAAAGTCGATATCTCAAATTCAGTCCCAAAACACCCGAAAATTCGATATTTAGAGGTCCCAGAAGCGATCTGTACATGCCTACTCCGTGTTAGAGTATTTTCAAAATACATGCCAAAAACATGCTGAAAAACGATATTTTAGATGCCAAAAGTCAATATGTGCATGTATCTTCAGTACCCGTTTATATCTCAAATTCTGGCCCTAAACACCCGAAAATTCGATATTTTTGCGTCCCAGAAGCGATCTGTACATGCCTACTCAGTGCTAGAATGTTTTCAAAATATAGGCTCAAAACATGCTCAGAATCGATATTTTAGGTGCCCAAAAGTCGATATGTGCATGTATCTTCTGTACTCGTTTATATCTGAAATTCAAGCTCAAAACACTCGAAAATTCGATATTTTGGGGTCCCAGAAGCGATCTGTACATGCCTTCTCAGTGCTAGAATATTTTAAAAATATAGGCTCAAAACATGCTAAAAATCGATATTTTAGGTGCGTAAAGGCGATATCTCAAATTCAGGCCCAAAACACCCGAAAATTCGATATTTTGGGGTCCCAGAAGCGATCTGTACATGCCTACTCCGTGTTAGAGTATTTTCAAAATACAGGCCCAAAACATGCTCAATATCGATGGTTTAGGTGCCCAAAAGTTGATATGTGCATGCATCTTCAGTACCCGTTTATATCTCAAATTCAGGCTCAAAACACCCGAAAATTCGATATTTTAGGGTCCCAGAAGCGATCTGTACATGCCTAGTCCGTGTTAGAGTATTTTCAAAATTCAGGCCCAAAACATGCTGAAAATCGATATTTTTGGTGCCCAAAGTCAATATGTGTATGCATCTTCTATACTCGTTTATATCTCAAATTCAGGCTCAAAACACCCGAAAATTCGATATTTTGGGGTCCCAAAAGCAATCTGTACATGCCTACTCCGTGTTAGAGTATTTTCAAAATTGAGGCCCAAAACACGCTGAAAATCGATATTTTTCGTGCCCAAAATCAATATGTGTATGCATCTTCTATACTCGTTTATATCTCAAATTCAGGCTTAAAACACCCGAAAATTCGATATTTTGGGGTCCCAGAAGCGATCTGTACATGCCTACTCAGTGCTAGAATGTTTTCAAAATATAGGCTCAAAACATG
The DNA here is from genome assembly GCA_033782935.1 of Petrolisthes cinctipes. Lineage (NCBI taxonomy): Eukaryota > Metazoa > Arthropoda > Malacostraca > Decapoda > Porcellanidae > Petrolisthes > Petrolisthes cinctipes. Next base: position 1,257,737 of record JAWQEG010001675.1, read on the forward strand.
CTAAAAATCGATATTTTAGGTGCGTAAAGGCGATATCTCAAATTCAGGCTCAAAACACCCGAAAATTCAATATTTTGGGGTCCCAGAAGCAATCTGTACATGCCTACTTAGTGCTAGAATATTTTCAAAATATAGGCTAAAAACATGATAAAAATCGATCTTTTATGTGCCAAAAAGTCGATATCTCAAATTCAGTCCCAAAACACCCGAAAATTCGATATTTAGGGGTCCCAGAAGCTATCTGTACATGCCTACTCCGTGTTAGAGTATTTACAAAATACAGGCCCAAAACATGCTCAAAATCGATGTTTTAGGTGCCCAAAAGTCGATATGTCCATGCATCTTCAGTACCCGTTTATATCTCAAATTCAGGCTCAAAACACCCGAAAATTCGATATTTTTGGGTCCCAGAAGCAATCTGTACATGCCTACTCAGTGCTAGAATATTTTCAAAATATAGGCTAAAAACATGCTAAAAATCGATCTTTTATGTGCCAAAAATTCGATATCTCAAATTCAGTCCCAAAACACCCGAAAATTCGATATTTAGGGGTCCCAGAAGCGATCTGTACATGCCTACTCCGTGTTAGAGTATTTTCAAAATGCAGGCTAAAAACATACTGAAAAAAGATCTTGTAGGTGCCCAAAAGTCGATATGTGCATGCATCTTCTGTACCCGTTTATATCTCAAATTCTGGCCTTAAACACCCGAAAATTTGATATTTTTGGGTCCCAGAAGCGATCTGTACACGCCTACTCAGTACTAGAATGTTTTCAAAATATAGGTTCAAAACATGCTCAAAATCGATATTTTAGGTGCCCAAAAGTCGATATGTGCATGAATCTTCTGTACCCGTTTATATCTCAAATTCTGGCCCTAAACACCCGAAAATTCGACATTTTTGGGTCCCAGAAGCGATCTGTACATGCCTACTCAGTGCTAGAATGTTTTCGAAATATAGGCTCAAAACATGCTCAGAATCGATATTTTAGGTGACCAAAAGTCGATATGTGCATGCATCGTCTGTACTCGTTTATATCTCAAATTCAAGCTCAAAACACTCGAAAATTCGATATTTTGGGGTCCAGAAGCGATCTGTACATGCCTACTCAGTGCTAGAATATTTTCAAAATATAGGGTCAAAACATGCTAAAAATCGATATTTTAGGTGCGTAAAGGCGATATCTCAAATTCAGGCCCAAAACACCCGAAAATTCGATATTTTGGGGTCCCAGAAGCGATCTGTACATGCCTACTCCGTGTTAGAGTATTTTCAAAATACAGGCCAAAAACATACTGAAAATCGATATTTTAGGTGCCCAAAAGTCGATATGTGCATGCATCTTCTGTACCCGTTTATATCTCAAATTCTGGCCCTAAGCACCCGAAAATTCGATATTTTGGGGTCCCAGAAGCGATCTGTACATGCCTACTCAGTGCTAGAATGTTTTCGAAATATAGGCTCGAAACATGCTCAGAATCGATATTTTAGGTGCCCAAAAGTCGATATGTGCATGCATCGTCTGTACTCGTTTATATCTCAAATTCAAGCTCAAAACACTCGAAAATTCGATATTTTGGGGTCCCAGAAGCGTTCTGTACATGCCTACTCAGTGCTAGAATATTTTCGAAATATAGGCTCAAAACATGCTAAAAATCGATATTTTAGGTGCGTAAAGGCGATATCTCAAATTCAGGCCCAAAACACCCGAAAATTCGATATTTTGGGGTCCCGAAAGCGATCTGTACATGCCTACTCCGTGTTAGAGTATTTTCAAAATTCAGGCCCAAAACATGCTAAAAATCGATGTTTTAAGTGCCCAAAAGTCGATATGTGCATGCATCTTCTGTACCAGTTTATATCTCAAATTCTCGCCCTAAACACCCGAAAATTCGATATTTTGGGGTCCCAGAAGCGATCTGTACATGCTTACTCCGTGTTAGAGTATTTTCAAAATACAGGCCCAAAACATGCTGAAAATCGATATTTTTGGTGCCCAAAGTCAATATGTGTATGCATCTTCTATACTCGTTTATATCTCAAATTCAAGCTCAAAACACCCGAAAATTCGATATTTTTGGGTCCCAGAAGCGATCTGTACATGCCTTCTCAGTGCTAGAATGTTTTCAAAATATAGGCACAAAACATGCTAAAAATCGATATTTTAGGTGCGTGAAAGCGATATCTCAAATTCAGGCTCAAAACACCCGAAAATTCAATATTTTGGGGTCCCAGAAGCAATCTGTACATGCCTACTTAGTGCTAGAATATTTTCAAAATATAGGCTAAAAACATGATAAAAATCGATCTTTTAGATGCCAAAAAGTCGATATCTCAAATTCAGTCCCAAACCTAACGAAAATTCGATATTTAGGGGTCCCAGAAGCGATCTGTACATGCCTACTCCGTGTTAGAGTATTTACAAAATACAGGCCCAAAACATGCTCAAAATTGATGTATTAGGTGCCCAAAAGTCGATATGTGCATGAATCTTCAGCACCCGTTTATATCTCAAATTCAGGCTCAAAAAACCCGAAAATTCGATATTTTGGGGTCCCAGAAGCGATCTGTACATGCCTACTCCGTGTTAGAGTATTTTAAAAATACATGCCCAAAACATGCTGAAAATCGATATTTTAGATGCCAAAAGTCAATATGTGCATGTATCTTCTGTACCCGTTTATATCTCAAATTTAGGCTCAAAACACCCGAAAATTCAATATTTTGGGGTCCCAGAAGCAATCTGTACATGCCTACTCAGTGCTAGAATATTTTCAAAATATAGGCTAAAAACATGCTAAAAATCGATCTTTTAGGTGCCAAAAAGTCGATATCTCAAATTCAGTCCCAAAACACCCGAAAATTCGATATTTAAAGTTCCCAGAAGCGATTTGTACATGCCTACTCCGTGTTAGAGTATTTTCAAAATACAGGCCCAAAACATGCTGAAAATCGATATTTTAGATGCCAAAAGTCAATATGTGCATGTATCTTCTGAACCCGTTTATATCACAAATTTAGGCTCAAAACACCCAAAAATTCGATATTTTGGGGTCCCAGAAGCAATCTGTACATGCCTACTCAGTGCTAGAATATTTTCAAAATATAGGCTAAAAACATGCTAAAAATCGATCTTTTAGGTGCCAAAAAGTCGATATCTCAAATTCAGTTCCAAAACACCCGAAACTTCGATATTTAGGGGTCCCAGAAGGGATCTGTACATGCCTACTCCGTGTTAGAGTATTTTCAAAATACAGGAAAAAAACATACTGAAAATCGATCTTTTAGGTGCACAAAAGTCGATATGTGCATGCATCTTCTGTACCAGTTTATATCACAAATTCTGGCCCTAAACACCCGAAAATTCGATATTTTGGGGTCCCAGAAGCGATCTGTAAATGCCTACTCAGTGTTAGAATTTTTTCAAAATATAGGCTCAAAACATGCTAAAAATCGATATTTTAGTTGCGTAGAGGCGATATCTCAAATTATGGCCCAAAACAACCGAAAATTCGATATTTAAGGGTCTCAGAAGCGATCTGTACATGCCTACTCCGTGTTAGAGTATTTTCAAAATACAGGCTAAAAACATACTGAAAATCGATCTTTTAGGTGCCCAAAAGTCGATATGTGCATGCATCTTCTGAACCCGTTTATATCTCAAATTCTGGCCCTAAAAAGACGAAAATTTGATATTTTTGGGTCCCATAAGCGATCTGTACATGCCTACTCAGTGCTAGAATGTTTTCAAAATATAGGTTCAAAACATGCTCAAAATCGATATTTTAGGTGCCCAAAAGTCGATATGTGCATGAATCTTCTGTACCCGTTTATATCTCAAATTCTGGCCCTAAACACCCGAAAATTCGACATTTTTGGGTCCCAGAAGCGATCTGTACATGCCTACTCAGTGCTAGAATGTTTTCAAAATACAGGCTCAAAACATGCTCAGAATCGATATTTTAGGTGCCCAAAAGTCGATATGTGCATGCATCTTCTGTACTCGTTTATATCTCAAATTCAAGCTCAAAACACTCGAAAATTCGATATTTTGGGGTCCCAGAAGCGATCTGTACATGACTACTCAGTGCTAGAATATTTTCAAAATATGAGCTCAAAACATGCTAAAAATCGATATATAAGGTGCGTAAAGGCGGTATCTCAAATTCAGGCCCAAAACACCCGAAAATTCGATATTTAGGGGTCCCAGAAGCGATCTGTACATGCTTACTCCGTGTTAGAGTATTTTCAAAATACAGGCCCAAAACATGCTCAAAATCGATGTTTTAGGTGCCCAAAAGTCGATATGTGCATGCATCTTCTGTACCCGTTTATATCTCAAATTCAGGCTCAAACCACCAGAAAATTCAATATTTTGGGGTCCCAGAAGCAATCTGTACATGCCTACTCAGTGCTAGAATATTTTCAAAATCTAGACTAAAAACATGCTAAAAATCGATATTTTAGGTGCCAAAAAGTCGATATCTCAAATTAAGGCCAAAACACCCGACAATTCGATATATAGGGGTCCCAGAAGCGATCTGTACATGCCTACTCCGTGTTAGAGTATTTTCAAAATACATGCCCAAAACATGCTGAAAATCGATATTTTAGATGCCAAAAGTCAATATGTGCATGTATCTTCTGTACCCGTTTATATCTCAAATTTAGGCTCAAAACACCCGAAAATTCAATATTTTGGGGTCCCAGAAGCAATCTGTACATGCCTACTCAGTGCTAGAATATTTTCAAAATATAGGCTAAAAACATGCTAAAAATCGATATTTTAGGTGCGTAAAGGCGATATCTCAAATTCAGGCCCAGAACACCCGAAAATTCGATATTTTTGGGTCCCAGAAGCAATCTGTACATGCCTACTCAGTGCTAGAATATTTTCAAAATATAGGCTAAAAACATGCTAAAAATCGATCTTTTAGGTGCCAAAAAGTCGATATCTCAAATTCAGTCCCAAACCACCCGAAAATTCAATATTTAGGGGTCCCAGAAGGGATCTGTACATGCCTACTCCGTGTTAGAGTATTTTCAAAATACAGGAAAAAAACATACTGAAAATCGATCTTTTAGGTGCCCAAAAGTCGATATGTGCATGCATCTTCTGTACCCGTTTATATCTCAAATTCAGGCTCAAACCACCAGAAAATTCAATATTTTGGGGTCCCAGAAGCAATCTGTACATGCCTACTCAGTGCTAGAATATTTTCAAAATCTAGACTAAAAACATGCTAAAAATCGATATTTTAGGTGCCAAAAAGTCGATATCTCAAATTAAGGCCAAAACACCCGACAATTCGATATTTAGGGGTCCCAGAAGCGATCTGTACATGCCTACTCCATGTTAGAGTATTTTCAAAATACATGCCCAAAATATGCTGAAAATCGATATTTTAGATGCCAAAAGTCAATATGTGCATGTATCTTCTGTACCCGTTTATATCTCAAATTTAGGCTCAAAACTCCCGAAAATTCAATATTTTGGGGTCCCAGAAGCAATCTGTACATGCCTACTCAGTGCTAGAATATTTTCAAAATATAGGCTAAAAACATGCTAAAAATCGATATTTTAGGTGCGTAAAGGCGATATCTCAAATTCAGGCCCAGAACACCCGAAAATTCGATATTTTGGGGTCCCAGAAGCGATCTGTACATGCCTACTCCGTGTTAGAGTATTTACAAAATACAGGCCCAAAACATGTTAAAAATCGATGTTTTAGGTGCCATAAAGTCGATATGTGCATGTATCTTCTGTACCCGTTTATATCTCAAATTCAGGCTCAAAGCACCCGAAAATTCGATATTTTTGGGTCCCAGAAGCAATTTGTACATGCCTACTCAGTGCTAGAATATTTTCAAAATATAGGCTAAAAACATGCTAAAAATCGATCTTTTAGGTGCCCAAAAGTCGATATCTCAAATTCAGGCTCAAAACACCCGAAAATTCGATATTTAGGGGACCCAGAAGCGATCTGTACATGCCTACTTTGTGTTAGAGTATTTTCAAAATACAGGCCAAAAACATACTGAAAATCGATTTTTTAGGTGCCCAAAAGTCGATATGTGCATGCATCTTCTGTACCCGTTTATATCTCAAATTCAGGCTCAAACCACCAGAAAATTCAATATTTTGGGGTCCCAGAAGCAATCTGTACATGCCTACTCAGTGCTAGAATATTTTCAAAATCTAGACTAAAAACATGCTAAAAATCGATATTTTAGGTGCGAAGAAGTCGATATCTCAAATTAAAACCCAAAACAAACGAAAATTCGATATTTAGGGGTCCCAGAAGCGATCTGTACATGCCTACTCCGTGTTAGAGTATTTTCAAAATACAGGCCAAAAATGTTCTGAAAATCGATCTCTTAGGTGCCCAAAAGTCGATATGTGCATGCATCTTCTGTACCCGTTTATATCTCAAATTCAAGCTCAAAACACCCGAAAATTCGATATTTTATGGTCCCAGAAGCGATCTGAACATGCTTAATCAGTGCTAGAATATTTTCAAAATATGAGCTCAAAACATGCTAAAAATCGATATTTAAGGTGCGTAAAGGCGGTATCTCAAATTCAGGCCCAAAACACCCGAAAATTCGATATTTAGGGGTCCCAGAAGCGATCTGTACATGCTTACTCCGTGTTAGAGTATTTTCAAAATACAGGCCCAAAACATGCTCAAAATCGATGTTTTAGGTGCCCAAAAGTCGATATGTGCATGCATCTTCTGTACCCGTTTATATCTCAAATTCAGGCTCAAACCACCAGAAAATTCAATATTTTGGGGTCCCAGAAGCAATCTGTACATGCCTACTCAGTGCTAGAATATTTTCAAAATCTAGACTAAAAACATGCTAAAAATCGATATTTTAGGTGCCAAAAAGTCGATATCTCAAATTAAGGCCAAAACACCCGACAATTCGATATATAGGGGTCCAAGAAGCGATCTGTACATGCCTACTCCGTGTTAGAGTATTTTCAAAATACATGCCCAAAACATGCTGAAAATCGATATTTTAGATGCCAAAAGTCAATATGTGCATGTATCTTCTGAACCCGTTTATATCACAAATTTAGGCTCAAAACACTCGAAAATTCGATATTTTGGGGTCCCAGAAGCGATCTGTACATGCCTACTCAGTGCTAGAATATTTTCAAAATATAGGCTAAAAACATGCTAAAAATCGATATTTTAGGTACGTAAAGGCGATATCTCAAATTCAGGCCCAGAACACCCGAAAATTCGATATTTTTGGGTCCCAGAAGCAATCTGTGCATGCCTACTCAGTGCTAGAATATTTTCAAAATATAGGCTAAAAACATGCTAAAAATCGATATTTTAGGTGCCAAAAAGTCGATATCTCAAATTCAGTCCCAAACCACCCGTAAATTCAATATTTAGGGGTCCCAGAAGGGATCTGTACATGCCTACTCCGTGTTAGAGTATTTTCAAAATACAGGAAAAAAACATACTGAAAATCGATCTTTTAGGTGCCCAAAAGTCGATATGTGCATGCATCTTCTGTACCCGTTTATATCTCAAATTCAGGCTCAAACCACCAGAAAATTCAATATTTTGGGGTCCCAGAAGCAATCTGTACATGCCTACTCAGTGCTAGAATATTTTCAAAATATAGGCTAAAAACATGCTAAAAATCGATATTTTAGGTGCGTAAAGGCGATATCTCAAATTCAGGCCCAGAACACCAGAAAATTCGATATTTTTGGGTCCCAGAAGCAATCTGTATATGCCTACTCAGTGCTAGAATATTTTCAAAATATAGGCTAAAAACATGCTAAAAATCGATCTTTTAGGTGCCAAAAAGTCGATATCTCAAATTCAGTCCCAAACCACCCGTAAATTCAATATTCAGGGGTCCCAGAAGGGATCTGTACATGCCTACTCCGTGTTAGAGTATTTTCAAAATACAGGAAAAAAACATACTGAAAATCGATCTTTTAGGTGCCCAAAAGTCGATATGTGCATGCATCTTCTGTACCCGTTTATATCTCAAATTCAGGCTCAAACCACCAGAAAATTCAATATTTTGGGGTCCCAGAAGCAATCTGTACATGCCTACTCAGTGCTAGAATATTTTCAAAATCTAGACTAAAAACATGCTAAAAATCGATATTTTAGGTGCCAAAAAGTCGATATCTCAAATTAAGGCCAAAACACCCGACAATTCGATATTTAGGGGTCCCAGAAGCGATCTGTACATGCCTACTCCGTGTTAGAGTATTTTCAAAATACATGCCTAAAATATGCTGAAAATCGATATTTTAGATGCCAAAAGTCAATATGTGCATGTATCTTCTGTACCCGTTTATATCTCAAATTTAGGCTCAAAACACCCGAAAATTCAATATTTTGGGGTCCCAGAAGCAATCTGTACATGCCTACTCAGTGCTAGAATATTTTCAAAATATAGGCTAAAAACATGCTAAAAAATCGATATTTTAGGTGCGTAAAGGCGATATCTCAAATTCAGGCCCAGAACACCCGAAAATTCGATACTTTGGGGTCCCAGAAGCGATCTGTACATGCCTACTCCGTGTTAGAGTATTTACAAAATACAGGCCCAAAACATGTTAAAAATCGATGTTTTAGGTGCCATAAAGTCGATATGTGCATGTATCTTCTGTACCCGTTTATATCTCAAATTCAGGCTCAAAGCACCCGAAAATTCGATATTTTTGGGTCCCAGAAGCAATCTGTACATGCCTACTCAGTGCTAGAATATTTTCAAAATATAGGCTAAAAACATGCTAAAAATCGATCTTTTAGGTGCCAAAAAGTCGATATCTCAAATTCAGTCCCAAACCACCCGTAAATTCAATATTTAGGGGTCCCAGAAGGGATCTGTACATGCCTACTCCGTGTTAGAGTATTTTCAAAATACAGGAAAAAAACATACTGAAAATCGATCTTTTAGGTGCCCAAAAGTCGATATGTGCATGCATCTTCTGTACCCGTTTATATCACAAATTCTGGCCCTAAACACCCGAAAATTCGATATTTTGGGGTCCCAGAAGCGATCTGTACATGCCTACTCAGTGATAGAATTTTTTCAAAATATAGGCTCAAAACATGCAAAAAATCGATCTTTTAGGTGCCAAAAAGTCGATATCTCAAATTCAGTCCCAAACCACCCGTAAATTCAATATTTAGGGGTCCCAGAAGGGATCTGTACATGCCTACTCCGTGTTAGAGTATTTTCAAAATACAGGAAAAAAACATACTGAAAATCGATCTTTTAGGTGCCCAAAAGTCGATATGTGCATGCATCTTCTGTACCCGTTTATATCTCAAATTCAGGCTCAAACCACCAGAAAATTCAATATTTTGGGGTCCCAGAAGCAATCTGTACATGCCTACTCAGTGCTAGAATATTTTCAAAATCTAGACTAAAAACATGCTAAAAATCGATATTTTAGGTGCCAAAAAGTCGATATCTCAAATTAAGGCCAAAACACCCGACAATTCGATATTTAGGGGTCCCAGAAGCGATCTGTACATGCCTACTCCGTGTTAGAGTATTTTCAAAATACATGCCCAAAATATGCTGAAAATCGATATTTTAGATGCCAAAAGTCAATATGTGCATGTATCTTCTGTACCCGTTTATATCTCAAATTTAGGCTCAAAACACCCGAAAATTCAATATTTTGGGGTCCCAGAAGCAATCTGTACATGCCTACTCAGTGCTAGAATATTTTCAAAATATAGGCTAAAAACATGCTAAAAATCGATCTTTTAGGTGCGTAAAGGCGATATCTCAAATTCAGGCCCAGAACACCCGAAAATTCGATATTTTGGGGTCCCAGAAGCGATCTGTACATGCCTACTCCGTGTTAGAATATTTACAAAATACAGGCCCAAAACATGTTAAAAATCGATGTTTTAGGTGCCAAAAGTCGATATGTGCATGTATCTTCTGTACCCGTTTATATCTCAAATTCAGGCTCAAAGCACCCGAAAATTCGATATTTTTGGGTCCCAGAAGCAATCTGTACATGCCTACTCAGTGCTAGAATATTTTCAAAATATAGGCTAAAAACATGCTAAAAATCGATCTTTTAGGTGCCAAAAAGTCGATATCTCAAATTCAGTCCCAAACCATCCGTAAATTCAATATTTAGGGGTTCCAGAAGGGATCTGTACATGCCTACTCCGTGTTAGAGCATTTTCAAAATACAGGAAAAAAACATACTGAAAATCGATCTTTTAGGAGCCCAAAAGTCGATATGTGCATGCATCTTCTGTACCCGTTTATATCACAAATTCTGGCCCTAAACACCCGAAAATTCGATATTTTGGGGTCCCAGAAGCGATCTGTACATGCCTACTCAGTGATAGAATTTTTTCAAAATATAGGCTCAAAACATGCTAAAAATCGATATTTTAGGTGCGTAGAGGCGATATCTCAAATTATGGCCCAAAACAACCGAAAATTCGATATTTAAGGGTCCCAGAAGCGATCTGTACATGCCTACTCCGTGTTAGAGTATTTTCAAAATACAGGCCAAAAATGTTCTGAAAATCGATCTCTTAGGTGCCCAAAAGTCGATATGTGCATGCATCTTCTGTACCCGTTTATATCTCAAATTCTGGCCATAAACACCCGAAAATTCGATATTTTTGGGTCCCAGAAGCGATCTGTACATCCCTACTCAGTGCTAGAATGTTTTCAAAATATAGGCTCAAAACATGCTCAAAATCGATATTTTAGGTGCCCAAAAGTCGATATCTCAAATTAAGGCCAAAACACCCGACAATTCGATATTTAGGGGTCCCAGAAGCGATCTGTACATGCCTACTCCGTGTTAGAGTATTTTCAAAATACATGCCCAAAACATGCTGAAAATCGATATTTTAGATGCCAAAAGTCAATATGTGCATGTATCTTCTGTACCCGTTTATATCTCAAATTTAGGCTCAAAACACCCGAAAATTCAATATTTTGGGGTCCCAGAAGCAATCTGTACATGCCTACTCAGTGCTAGAATATTTTCAAAATATAGGCTAAAAACATGCTAAAAATCGATATTTTAGGTGCGTAAAGGCGATATCTCAAATTCAGGCCAAGAACACCAGAAAATTCGATATTTTGGGGTCCCAGAAGCGATCTGTACATGCCTACTCCGTGTTAGAGTATTTACAAAATACAGGCCCAAAACATGTTAAAAATCGATGTTTTAGGTGCCATAAAGTCGATATGTGCATGTATCTTCTGTACCCGTTTATATCTCAAATTCAGGCTCAAAGCACCCGAAAATTCGATATTTTTGGGTCCCAGAAGCAATCTGTACATGCCTACTGAGTGCTAGAATATTTTCAAAATATAGGCTAAAAACATGCTAAAAATCGATCTTTTAGGTGCCAAAAAGTCGATATCTCAAATTCAGTCCCAAACCACCCGTAAATTCAATATTTAGGGGTCCCAGAAGGGATCTGTACATGCCTACTCCGTGTTAGAGTATTTTCAAAATACAGGAAAAAAACATACTGAAAATCGATCTTTTAGGTGCCCAAAAGTCGATATGTGCATGCATCTTCTGTACCCGTTTATATCACAAATTCTGGCCCTAAACACCCGAAAATTCGATATTTTGGGGTCCCAGAAGCGATCTGTACATGCCTACTCAGTGATAGAATTTTTCAAAATATAGGCTCAAAACATGCTAAAAATCGATATTTTAGGTGCGTAGAGGCGATATCTCAAATTATGGCCCAAAACAACCGAAAATTCGATATTTAAGGGTCCCAGAAGCAATCTGTACATGCCTACTCAGTGCTAGAATATTTTCAAAATATAGGCTAAAAACATGCTAAAAATCGATATTTTAGGTGCGTACAGGCGATATCTCAAATTCAGGCCCAGAACACCCGAAAATTCGATATTTTGGGGTCCCAGAAGCGATCTGTACATGCCTACTCCGTGTTAGAGTATTTACAAAATACAGGCCCAAAACATGTTAAAAATCGATGTTTTAGGTGCCATAAAGTCGATATGTGCATGTATCTTCTGTACCCGTTTATATCTCAAATTCAGGCTCAAAGCACCCGAAAATTCGATATTTTTGGGTCCAAGAAGCAATCTGTACATGCCTACTCAGTGCTAGAATATTTTCAAAATATAGGCTAAAAACATGCTAAAAATCGATCTTTTAGGTGCCAAAAAGTCGATATCTCAAATTCAGTCCCAAACCACCCGTAAATTCAATATTTAGGGGTCCCAGAAGGGATCTGTACATGCCTACTCCGTGTTAGAGTATTTTCAAAATAGAGGAAAAAAACATACTGAAAATCGATCTTTTAGGTGCCCAAAAGTCGATATGTGCATGCATCTTCTGTACCCGTTTATGTCACAAATTCTGGCCCTAAACACCCGCAAATTCGATATTTTGGGGTCCCAGAAGCGATCTGTACATGCCTACTCAGTGATAGAATTTTTTCAAAATATAGGCTCAAAACATGCTAAAAATCGATATTTTAGGTGCGTAGAGGCGATATCTCAAATTATGGCCCAAAACAACCGAAAATTCGATATTTAAGGGTCCCAGAAGCGATCTGTACATGCCTACTCCGTGTTAGAGTATTTTCAAAATACAGGCTAAAAACATACTGAAAATCGATCTTTTAGGTGCCCAAAAGTCGATATATGCATGCATCTTCTGTACCCGTTTATATCTCAAATTCTGGCCCTAAACACCCGAAAATTTGATATTTTTGGGTCCCATAAGCGATCTGTACATGCCTACTCAGTGCTAGAATGTTTTCAAAATATAGGTTCAAAACATGCTCAAAATCGATATTTTAGGTGCCCAAAAGTCGATATGTGCATGAATCTTCTGTACCCGTTTATATCTCAAATTCTGGCCCTAAACTCCCGAAAATTCGACATTTTTGGGTCCCAGAAGCGATCTGTACATGCCTACTCAGTGCTAGAATGTTTTCAAAATATAGGCTCAAAACATGCTCAGAATCGATATTTTAGGTGCCCAAAAGTCGATATGTGCATGCATCTTCTGTACTCGTTTATATCTCAAATTCAAGCTCAAAACACTCGAAAATTCGATATTTCGGGGTCCCAGAAGCGATCTGTACATGCCTACTCAGTGCTAGAATATTTTCAAAATATAGGATCAAAACATGCTAAAAATCGATATTTTAGGTGCGTAAAGTCGATATCTCAAATTCAGGCCCAAAACACCCGAAAATTCGATATTTTGGGGTCCCAAAAGCGATCTGTACATGCCTACTCCGCGTTAGAGTATTTTCAAAATACAGCCCAAAAACATACTGAAAATCGATCTTTTAGGTGCCCAAAAGTCGATATGTGCATGCATCTTCTGTACACGTTTATATCTCAAATTCTGGCCTTAAACACCCGAAAATTCGATATTTTGGGGTCCCAGAAGCGATCTGTACTTACCTACTCCTTGTTAGAGTATTTTCAAAATTCAGGCCCAAAACATGCTGAAAATCGATATTTTTGGTGCCCAAAGTCAATATGTATATGCATCTTCTATACTCGTTTACATCTCAAATTCTAGCTCAAAACACCCGAAAATTCGATATTTTGGGGTCCCAGAAGCGATCTGTACATGCCTACTCAGTGCTAGAATGTTTTCAAAATATAGGCTCAAAACATGCTCAAAATCGATATTTTAGGTGCCCAAAAGTCGATATGTGCATGCATCTTCTGAACTCGTTTATATCTCAAATTCAGGCTCAAAACACCCGAAAACTCGATACTTTGGGGTCCCAGAAGCGATTTGTACATGCCTACTCAGTGGTAGAATATTTTCAAATTATAGGCTCAAAACATGCTAAAAATCGATATTTTAGGTGCGTAAAGGCGATATCTCAAATTCAGGCCCAAAACACCCGAAAATTCGATATTTTGGGGTCTCAGAAGCGATCTGTACATGCCTACTCTGTGTTAGAGTATTTACAAAATACAAGCCCAAAACATGCTCAAATCGATGTTTTAGGTGCCCAAAAGTCGATATGTGCATGCATGTTCAGTACCCGTTTATATCTCAAATTCAGGCTCAAAACACCCGAAAATTCGATATTTTGGGGTCCCAGAAGCGATCTGTACATGCCTACTCCGTGTTAGAGTATTTTCAAAATACAGGCCCAAAACATGCTGAAAATCGATATTTTAGATGCCCAAAATCAATATGTGTATACATCTTCTGTACCCGTTTATATCTCAAATTCAGGCTCAAAACACCCGAAAATTCAATGTTTTGGGGTCCCAGAAGCAATCTGTACATGCCTACTCAGTGCTAGAATATTTTCAAAATATAGGCTAAAAACATGCTAAAAATCGATCTTTTAGTTGCCAAAAAGTCGATATCTCAAATTCAGTCCCAAAACACCCGAAAATTCGATATTTAGGGGTCCCAGAAGCGATCTGTACATGCCTACTCTGTGTTAGAGTATTTTCAAAATACAGGCCAAAAACATACTGAAAATCGATTTTTTAGGTGCCCAAAAGTCGATATGTGCATGCATCTTCTGTACCCGTTTATATCTCAAATTCAGGCTCAAACCACCAGAAAATTCAATATTTTGGGGTCCCAGAAGCAATCTGTACATGCCTACTCAGTGCTAGAATTTTTTCAAAATCTAGACTAAAAACATGCTAAAAATCGATATTTTAGGTGCCAAAAAGTCGATATCTCAAATTAAGACCAAAAACACCCGAAAATTCGATATTTAGGGGTCCCAGAAGCGATCTGTACATGCCTACTCCGTGTTAGAGTATTTTCAAAATACAGGCCAAAATCATTCTGAAAATCGATCTTTTAGGTGCCCAAAAGTCGATATGTGCATGCATCTTCTGTATCCGTTTATATCTCAAATTCTGGCCCTAAACACCCGAAAATTCGATATTTTTGGGTCCCAGAAGCGATCTGTACATCCCTACTCAGTGCTAGAATGTTTTCAAAATATAGGCTCAAAACATGCTCAGAATCGATATTTTAGGTGCCCAAAAGTCGATATGTGCATGCATCTTTTGTACTCGTTTATATCTCAAATTCAAGCTCAAAACACTCGAAAATTCGATATTTTGGGGTCCCAGAAGCGATCTGTACATGCCTACTCAGTGCTAGAATATTTTCAAAATATAGGCTCAAAACATGCTAAAAATCGATATTTTAGGTGCGTAAAGGCGATATCTCAAATTCAGGACCAAAACACCCGAAAATTCGATTTTTTGGGGTCCCAGAAGCGATCTGTACTTGCCTACTCAGTGTTAGAGTATTTTCAAAATTCAGGCCCAAAACATGCTAAAAATCGATTTTTTTGGTGCCCAAAGTCAATATGTGTATGCATCTTCTATACTCGTTTACATCTCAAATTCAGGCTCAAAACACCCGAAAATTCGATATTTTGGGGTCCCAGAAGCGATCTGTACATGCCTACTCAGTGCTAGAATGTTTTCAAAATATAGGCTCAAAACATGCTGAAAATCGATATTTTAGGTGCCCAAAAGTCGATATGTGCATGCATCTTCTGTACTCGTTTATATCTCAAATTCAGGCTCAAAACACCCGAAAATTCGATATTTTGGGGTCCCAGAAGCGATTTGTACATGCCTACTCAGTGGTAGAATATTTTCAAATTATAGGCTCAAAACATGCTAAAAATCGATATTTTAGGTGCCAAAAAGTCGATATCTCAAATTCAGTCCCAAAACACCCGAAAATTCGATATCTAGGGGTCCCAGAAGCGATTCGTACATGCCTACTCTGTGTTAGAGTATTTTCAAAATACAGGCCAAAAACATACTGAAAATCGATTTTTTTGGTGCCCAAAAGTCGATATGTGCATGCATCTTCTGTACCCGTTTATATCTCAAATTCAGGCTCAAACCACCAGAAAATTCAATATTTTGGGGTCCCAGAAGCAATCTGTACATGCCTACTCAGTGCTAGAATGTTTTCGAAATATAGGCTCAAAACATGCTCAGAATCGATATTTTAGATGCCCAAAGTCAATATGTGCATGTATCCTCTGTACCCGTTTATATCTCAAATTCAGGCTCAAAACACCCGAAAATTCGATATTTTTGGGTCCCAGAAGCAATCTGTACATGCCTACTCAGTGCAAGAATATTTTAAAAATATAGGCTAAAAACATGCTAAAAATCGATATTTTAGGTGCGTAAAGGCGATATTTCAAATTCAGGCCCAGAACACCCGAAAATTCGATATTTTGGGGTCTCAGAAGCTATCTCTACATGCCTACTCCGTGTTAGAGTATTTACAAAATACAGGCCCAAAACATGCTCAAAATCGATGTTTTAGGTGCCCAAAAGTCGATATGTGCATGCATCTTCCGTACCCGTTTATATCTTAAATTCAGGCTCAAAACACCCGAAAATTCGATATTTTGGGCTCCCAAAAGCGATCTGTACATGCCTACTCCGTGTTAGAGTATTTTCAAAATTCAGGCCCAAAACATGCTGAAAATCGATATTTTAGATGCCCAAAGTCAATATGTGCATGTATCTTCTGTACCCGTTTATATCTCAAATTCAGGCTCAAAACACCCGAAAATTCAATATTTTGGGGTCCCTGAAGCGATCTGTACATGCCTACTCAGTGCTAGAATATTTTCAAAATATAGGCTCAAAACATGCTAAAAATCGATATTTTAGGTGCGTAGAGGCGATATCTCAAATTAAGGCCCAAAACAACCGAAAATTCGATATTTAGGGGTCCCAGAAGCGATCTGTACATGCCTACTCCGTGTTAGAGTATTTTAAAAATACAGGCTAAAAACATACTGAAAATCGATCTTTTAGGTGCCCAAATGTCGATATGTGCATGCATCTTCTGTACCCGTTTATATCTCAAATTCTGGCAATAAACACCCGAAAATTCGATATTTTTGGGTCCCAGAAGCGATCTGTACATGCCTACTCAGTGCTAGAATGTTTTCAAAATATAGGCTCAAAACATGCTCAAAATCGATATTTTAGGTGCCCAAAAGTCGATATGTGCATGAATCTTCTGTATCCGTTTATATCACAAATTCTGGCCCTAAACACCCGAAAATTCGATATTTTTGGGTCCCAGAAGCGATCTGTACATGCCTACTCAGTGCTAGAATGTTTTCAAAATATAGGCTCAAAACATGCTTAGAATCGATATTTTAGGTGCCCAAAAGTCGATATGTGCATGCATCTTCTGTACTCGTTTATATCTCAAATTCAAGCTCAAAACATTCGAAAATTCGATATTTTGGGGTCCCAGAAGCGATCTGTACATGCCTTCTCAGTGCTAGAATATTTTAAAAATATAGGCTCAAAACATGCTAAAAATCGATATTTTAGGTGCGTAAAGGCGATATCTCAAATTCAGGCCCAAAACACCCGAAAATTCGATATTTTGGGGTCCCAGAAGCGATCTGTACATGCCTACTCCGTGTTAGAGTATTTTCAAAATACAGGCCCAAAACATGCTCAATATCGATGTTTTAGGTGCCCAAAAGTCGATATGTGCATGCATCTTCAGTACCCGATTATATCTCAAATTCAGGCTCAAAACACCCGAAAATTCGATATTTTGGGGTCCCAGAAGCGATCTGTACATGCCTACTCCGTGTTAGAGTATTTTCAAAATTCAGGCCCAAAACATGCTGAAAATCGATATTTTAGATGCCCAAAGTCAATATGTGCATGTATCTTCTGTACCCGTTTATATCTCAAATTCAGGCTTAAAACATCCGCAAATTCAATATTTTTGGGTCCCAGAAGCAATCTGTACATGCCTACTCAGTGCTAGAACATTTTCAAAATATAGGCTAAAAACATGCTAAAAATCGATCTTTTAGGTGCCAAAAAGTCGATATCTCAAATTCAGTCCCAAAACACCCGAAAATTCGATATTTAGGGGTCCCAGAAGCGATCTGTACATGCCTACTCCGTGTTAGAGTATTTTCAAAATACAGGCTAAAAACATACTGAAAATCGATCTTGTAGGTGCCCAAAAGTCGATATGTGCATGCATCTTCTGTACCCGTTTATATCTCAAATTCTGGCCTTAAACACCCGAAAATTTGATATTTTTGGGTCCCAGAAGCGATCTGTACATGCCTACTCAGTGCTAGAATGTTTTCGAAATATAGGCTCAAAACATGCTCAGAATCGATATTTTAGGTGCCCAAAAGTCGATATGTGCATGCATCGTCTGTACTCGTTTATATCTCAAATTCAAGCTCAAAACACTCGAAAATTCGATATTTTGGGGTCCCAGAAGCGATCTGTACATGCCTACTCAGTGCTAGAATATTTTCGAAATATAGGCTCAAAACATGCTAAAAATCGATATTTTAGGTGCGTAAAGGCGATATCTCAAATTCAGGCCCAAAACACCCGAAAATTCGATATTTTGGGGTCCCGAAAGCGATCTGTACATGCCTACTCCGTGTTAGAGTATTTTCAAAATTCAGGCCCAAAACATGCTAAAAATCGATATTTTAGGTGCCCAAAAGTCGATATGTGCATGCATCTTCTGTACCCGTTTATATCTCAAATTCTCGCCCTAAACACCCGAAAATTCGATATTTTGGGGTTCCAGAAGCGATCTGTACATGCTTACTCCGTGTTAGAGTATTTTCAAAATACAGGCCCAAAACATGCTGAAAATCGATATTTTTGGTGCCCAAAGTCAATATGTGTATGCATCTTCTATACTCGTTTATATCTCAAATTCAGGCTCAAAACACCCGAAAATTCGATATTTTGGGGTCCCAGAAGCGATCTGTACATGCCTTCTCAGTGCTAGAATGTTTTCAAAATATAGGCTCAAAACATGCTAAAAATCGATATTTTAGGTGCGTAAAAGCGATATCTCAAATTCAGGCTCAAAACACCCGAAAATTCAATATTTTGGGGTCCCAGAAGCAATCTGTACATGCCTACTTAGTGCTAGAATATTTTCAAAATATAGGCTAAAAACATGATAAAAATCGATCTTTTAGGTGCCAAAAAGTCGATATCTCAAATTCAGACCCAAACCTAACGAAAATTCGATATTTAGGGGTCCCAGAAGCGATCTGTACATGCCTACTCCGTGTTAGAGTATTTACAAAATACAGGCCCAAAACATGCTCAAAATCGATGTATTAGGTGCCCAAAAGTCGATATGTGCATGAATCTTCAGCACCCGTTTATATCTCAAATTCAGGCTCAAAAAACCCGAAAATTCGATATTTTGGGGTCCCAGAAGCGATCTGTACATGCCTACTCCGTGTTAGAGTATTTTAAAAATACATGCCCAAAACATGCTGAAAATCGATATTTTTGATGCCAAAAATCAATATGTGCATGTATCTTCTGTACCCGTTTATATCTCAAATTTAAGCTCAAAACACCCGAAAATTCAATATTTTGGGGTCCCAGAAGCAATCTGTACATGCCTACTCAGTGCTAGAATATTTTCAAAATATAGGCTAAAAACATGCTAAAAATCGATCTTTTAGGTGCCAAAAAGTCGATATCTCAAATTCAGTCCCAAAACACCCGAAAATTCGATATTTAAAGTTCCCAGAAGCGATCTGTACATGCCTACTCCGTGTTAGAGTATTTTCAAAATTCAGGCCCAAAACATGCTGAAAATCGATATTTTAGATGCCCAAAGTCAATATGTGCATATATCTTCTGTATCCGTTTATATCTCAAATTCAGGCTTAAAACATCCGCAAATTCGATATTTTTGGGTCCCAGAAGCAATCTGTACATGCCTACTCAGTGCTAGAACATTTTCAAAATATAGGCTAAAAACATGCTAAAAATCGATCTTTTAGGTGCCAAAAAGTCGATATCTCAAATTCAGTCCCAAAACACCCGAAAATTCGATATTTAGGGGTCCCAGAAGCGATCTGTACATGCCTACTCCGTGTTAGAGTATTTTTAAAATACAGGCTAAAAACATACTGAAAATCGATCTTGTAGGTGCCCAAAAGTCGATATGTGCATGCATCTTCTGTACCCGTTTATATCTCAAATTCTGGCCTTAAACACCCGAAAATTTGATATTTTTGGGTCCCAGAAGCGATCTGTACATGCCTACTCAGTACTAGAATGTTTTCAAAATATAGGTTCAAAACATGCTCAAAATCGATATTTTAGGTGCTTAAAAGCGATATCTCAAATTCAGGCTCAAAACACCTGAAAATTCAATATTTTGGGGTCCCAGAAGCGATCTGTACATGCCTACTCAGTGCTAGAATGTTTTCGAAATATAGGCTCAAAACATGCTCAGAATCGATATTTTAGGTGCCCAAAAGTCGATATGTGCATGCATCGTCTGTACTCGTTTATATCTCAAATTCAAGCTCAAAACACTCGAAAATTCGATATTTTGGGGTCCCAGAAGCGATCTGTACATGCCTACTCAGTGCTAGAATATTTTCGAAATATAGGCTCAAAACATGCTAAAAATCGATATTTTAGGTGCGTAAAGGCGATATCTCAAATTCAGGCCCAAAACACCCGAAAATTCGATATTTTGGGGTCTCGAAAGCGATCTGTACATGCCTACTCCGTGTTAGAGTATTTTCAAAATTCAGGCCCAAAACATGCTAAAAATCGATGTTTTAGGTGCCCAAAAGTCGATATGTGCATGCATCTTCTGTACCCGTTTATATCTCAAATTCTCGCCCTAAACACCCGAAAATTCGATATTTTGGGGTCCCAGAAGCGATCTGTACATGCTTACTCCGTGTTAGAGTATTTTCAAAATACAGGCCCAAAACATGCTGAAAATCGATATTTTTGGTGCCCAAAGTCAATATGTGTATGCATCTTCTATACTCGTTTATATCTCAAATTCAGGCTCAAAACACCCGAAAATTCGATATTTTGGGGTCCCAGAAGCGATCTGTACATGCCTTCTCAGTGCTAGAATGTTTTCAAAATATAGGCTCAAAACATGCTAAAAATCGATATTTTAGGTGCTTAAAAGCGATATCTCAAATTCAGGCTCAAAACACCTGAAAATTCAATATTTTGGGGTCCCAGAAGCAATCTGTACATGCCTACTTAGTTCTAGAATATTTTCAAAATATAGGCTAAAAACATGATAAAAATCGATCTTTTAGGTGCCAAAAAGTCGATATCTCAAATTCAGTCCCAAACCTAACGAAAATTCGATATTTAGGGGTCCCAGAAGCGATCTGTACATGCCTATTCCGTGTTAGAGTATTTACAAAATACAGGCCCAAAACATGCTCAAAATCGATGTATTAGGTGCCCAAAAGTCGATATGTGCATGAATCTTCAGCACCCGTTTATATCTCAAATTCAGGCTCAAAAAACCCGAAAATTAGATATTTTGGGGTCCCAGAAGCGATCTGTACATGCCTACTCCGTGTTAGAGTATTTTCAAAATACATGCCCAAAACATGCTGAAAATCGATATTTTAGATGCCAAAAGTCAATATGTGCATGTATCTTCTGTACCCGTTTATATCTCAAATTTAGGCTCAAAACACCCGAAAATTCAATATTTTGGGGTCCCAGAAGCAATCTGTACATGCCTAGTCAGTGCTAGAATATTTTCAAAATATAGGCTAAAAACATGCTAAAAATCGATCTTTTAGGAGCCAAAAAGTCGATATCTCAAATTGAGTCCCAAAACACCCGAAAATTCGATATTTAGAGGTCCCAGAAGCGATCTGTACATGCCTATTCCGTGTTAGAGTATTTACAAAATACAGGCCCAAAACATGCTCAAAATCGATGTATTAGGTGCCCAAAAGTCGATATGTGCATGAATCTTCAGCACCCGTTTATATCTCAATTTCAGGTTCAAAAAACCCGAAAATTCGATATTTTGGGGTCCCAGAAGCGATCTGTACATGCCTACTCCGTGTTAGAGTATTTTCAAAATACATGCCCAAAACATGCTGAAAATCGATATTTTAGATGCCAAAAGTCAATATGTGCATGTATCTTCTGTACCCGTTTATATCTCAAATTTAGGCTCAAAACACCCGAAAATTCAATATTTTGGGGCCCCAGAAGCAATCTGTACATGCCTACTCAGTGCTAGAATATTTTCAAAATATAGGCTAAAAACATGCTAAAAATCGATCTTTTAGGAGCCAAAAAGTCGATATCTCAAATTCAGTCCCAAAACACCCGAAAATTCGATATTTTGGGGTCCCAGAAGCGATCTGTACATGCCTACTCAGTGCTAGAATGTTTTCAAAATATAGGCTCAAAACATGCTCAAAATCGATATTTTAGGTGCCCAAAAGTCGATATGTGTATGCATCTTCTGAACTCGTTTATATCTCAAATTCAGGCTCAAAACAACCGAAAACTCGATACTTTGGGGTCCCAGAAGCGATTTGTACATGCCTACTCAGTGGTAGAATATTTTCAAATTATAGGCTCAAAACATGCTAAAAATCGATATTTTAGGTGCGTAAAGGCGATATCTCAAATTCAGGCCCAAAACACCCGAAAATTCGATATTTTGGGGTCTCAGAAGCGATCTGTACATGCCTACTCTGTGTTAGAGTATTTACAAAATACAGGCCCAAAACATGCTCAAATCGATGTTTTAGGTGCCCAAAAGTCGATATGTGCATGCATCTTCAGTACCCGTTTATATCTCAAATTCAGGCTCAAAACACCCGAAAATTCGATATTTTTGGGTCCCAGAAGCGATCTGTACATGCCTACTCCGTCTTAGAGTATTTTCAAAATACAGGCCCAAAACATGCTGAAAATCGATATTTTAGATGCCCAAAATCAATATGTGTATACATCTTCTGTACCCGTTTATATCTCAAATTCAGGCTCAAAACACCCGAAAATTCAATGTTTTGGGGTCCCAGAAGCAATCTGTACATGCCTACTCAGTGCTAGAATATTTTCAAAATATAGGCTAAAAACATGCTAAAAATCGATCTTTTAGGTGCCAAAAAGTCGATATCTCAAATTCAGTCCCAAAACACCCGAAAATTCGATATTTAGGGGTCCCAGAAGCGATCTGTACATGCCTACTATGTGTTAGAGTATTTTCAAAATACAGGCCAAAAACATACTGAAAATCGATTTTTTAGGTGCCCAAAAGTCGATATGTGCATGCATCTTCTGTACCCGTTTATATCTCAAATTCAGGCTCAAACCACCAGAAAATTCAATATTTTGGGGTCCCAGAAGCAATCTGTACATGCCTACTCAGTGCTAGAATTTTTTCAAAATTTAGACTAAAAACATGCTAAAAATCGATATTTTAGGTGCCAAAAAGTCGATATCTCAAATTAAGACCCAAAACACCCGAAACTTCGATATTTAGGGGTCCCAGAAGCGATCTGTACATGCCTACTCCGTGTTAGAGTAATTTCAAAATACAGGCCAAAAACATTCTGAAAATCGATCTTTTAGGTGCCCAAAAGTCGATATGTGCATGCATCTTCTGTACCCGTTTATATCTCAAATTCTGGCCCTAAACACCCGAAGATTCGATATTTTTGGGTCCCAGAAGCGATCTGTACATCCCTACTCAGTGCTAGAATGTTTTCAAAATATAGGCTCAAAACATGCTCAGAATCGATATTTTAGGTGCCCAAAAGTCGATATCTCAAATTTAGTCCCAAAACACCCGAAAATTCGATATTTTGGGGTCCCAAAAGCGATCTGTACATGCCTACTCCGTGTTAGAGTATTTTCAAAATACAGGCCAAAAACATTCTGAAAATCGATCTTTTAGGTGCCCAAAAGTCGATATGTGCATGCATCTTCCGTACCCGTTTATATCTCAAATTCTGGCCCTAAACACCCGAAAATTCGATATTTTTGGGTCCCAGAAGCGATCTGTACATCCCTACTCAGTGCTAGAATGTTTTCAAAATATAGGCTCAAAACATGCTCAGAATCGATATTTTAGGTGCCCAAAAGTCGATATGTGCATGCATCTTCTGTACTCATTTATATCTCAAATTCAAGCTCAAAACACTCGAAAATTCGATATTTTGGGGTCCCAGGAGCGATCTGTACATGCCTACTCAGTGCTAGAATATTTTCAAAATATAGGCTCAAAACACGCTAAAAATCGATATTTTAGGTGCGTAAAGGCGATATCTCAAATTCAGGACCAAAACACCCGAAAATTCGATATTTTGGGGTCCCAAAAGCGATCTGTACATGCCTACTCCGTGTTAGAGTATTTTCAAAATACAGGCCAAAAGCATACTGAAAATCGATATTTTAGGTGACCAAAAGTCGATATGTGCATGCATCTTCTGTACCCGTTTATATCTCAAATTCTGGCCCTAAACACCCGAAAATTCGATATTTTGGGGTCCCAGAAGCGATCTGTACTTGCCTACTCCGTGTTAGAGTATTTTCAAAATTCAGGCCCAAAACATGCTAAAAATCGATATTTTTGGAGCCCAAAGTCAATATGTGTATGCATCTTCTATATTCGTTTACATCTCAAATTCAGGCTCAAAACACCCGAAAATTCGATATTTTGGGGTCCCAGAAGCGATCTGTACATGCCTACTCAGTGCTAGAATATTTTCAAAATATAGGCTCAAAACATGCTCAAAATCGATATTTTATGTGCCCAAAAGTCGATATGTGCATGCATCTTCTGTACTCGTTTATATCTCAAATTCAGGCTCAAAACACCCGAAAATTCGATATTTTGGGGTCCCAGAAGCGATTTGTACATGCCTACTCAGTGGTAGAATATTTTTCAAATTATAGGTTTAAATCATGCTAAAAATCGATATTTTAGGTGCGTAAAGGCGATATATCAAATTCAGAACCAAAACACCCGAAAATTCGATATTTTGGGGTCCCAGAAGCGATCTGTACATGCCTACTCTGTGTTAGAGTATTTACAAAATACAGGCCCAAAACATGCTCAAATCGATGTTTTAGGTGCCAAAAAGTCGATATGTGCATGCATCTTCAGTACCCGTTTATATCTCAAATTCAGGCTCAAAACACCCGAAAATTCGATATTTTGGGGTCCCAGAAGCGATCTGTACATGCCTACTCCGTGTTAGAGTATTTTCAAAATACAGACCCAAAACATGCTGAAAATCTATATTTTAGATGCCCAAAATCAATATGTGTATACATCTTCTGTACCCGTTTATATCTCAAATTCAGGCTCAAAACACCCAAAAATTCAATGTTTTTGGGTCCCAGAAGCAATCTGTACATGCCTACTCAGTGCTAGAATATTTTCAAAATATAGGCTAAAAACATGCTAAAAATCGATCTTTTAGGTGCCAAAAAGTCGATATCTCAAATTTAGTCCCAAAACACCCGAAAATTCGATATTTAGGGGTCCCAGAAGCGATCTGTACATGCCTACTCTGTGTTAGAGTATTTTCAAAATACAGGCCAAAAACATACTGAAAATCGATTTTTTAGGTGCCCAAAAGTCGATATGTGCATGTATCTTCTGTACCCGTAAATATCTCAAATTCAGGCTCAAACCACCAGAAAATTCAATATTTTGGGGTCCCAGAAGCAATCTGTACATGCCTACTCAGTGCTAGAATATTTTCAAAATCTAGACTAAAAAACATGCTAAAAATCGATATTTTAGGTGCCAAAAAGTCGATATCTCAAATTAAGACCCAAAACACCCGAAAATTCGATATTTAGGGGTCCCAGAAGCGATCTGTACATGCCTACTCCGTGTTAGAGTATTTTCAAAATACAGGCCAAAAACATTTAGAAAATCGATCTTTAAGGTGCCCAAAAGTCGATATGTGCATGCATCTTCTGTACCCGTTTATATCTCAAATTCTGGCCCTAAACACTCGAAAATTCGATATTTTTGGGTCCCAGAAGCTATCTGTACATCCCTACTCAGTGCTAGAATGTTTTCAAAATATAGGCTCAAAACATGCTCAAAATCAATATTTTAGGTGCCCAAAAGTCGATATGTGCATGCATCTTCTGTAATCGTTTATATCTCAAATTCAAGCTCAAAACACCCGAAAATTCGATATTTTATGGTCCCAGAAGCGATCTGAACATGCCTAATCAGTGCTAGAATATTTTCAAAATATGAGCTCAAAACATGCTAAAAATCGATATTTTAGGTGCGTAAAGGAGATATCTCAAATTCAGGCCCAAAACACCCGAAAATTCGATATTTAGGGGTCCCA
Organism: Petrolisthes cinctipes; assembly: GCA_033782935.1. Classification (NCBI taxonomy): domain Eukaryota; kingdom Metazoa; phylum Arthropoda; class Malacostraca; order Decapoda; family Porcellanidae; genus Petrolisthes; species Petrolisthes cinctipes. The sequence goes on from JAWQEG010001675.1 coordinate 1,283,928, forward strand.
GAAGCGATCTGTACATGCCTACTCCGTGTTAGAGTATTTACAAGATACAGGCCCAAAACATGCTCAAAATCGATGTTTTAGGTGCCCAAAAGTCGATATGTGCATGCATCTTCTGTACCCGTTTATATCTCAAATTCAGGCTCAAACCACCAGAAAATTCAATATTTTTGGGTCCCAGAAGCAATCTGTACATGCCTACTCAGTGCTAGAATATTTTCAAAATCTAGACTAAAAACATGCTAAAAATCGATATTTTAGGTGCCAAAAAGTCGATATCTCAAATTAAGGCATAAACACCCGAAAATTCGATATTTAGGGGTCCCAGAAGCGATCTGTACATGCCTACTCCGTGTTAGAGTATTTTAAAAATACATGCCCAAAACATGCTGAAAATTGATATTGTAGATGCCAAAAGTCAATATGTGCATGTATCTTCTGTACCCGTTTATATCTCAAATTTAGGCTCAAAACACCCGAAAATTCAATATTTTGGGGTCCCAGAAGCAATCTGTACATGCCTACTCAGTGCTAGAATATTTTCAAAATATAGGCTAAAAACATGCTAAAAATCGATCTTTTAGGTGCTAAAAAGTCGATATCTCAAATTCAGTCCCAAAACACCCGAAAATTCGATATTTAGAGGTCCCAGAAGCGATCTGTACATGCCTACTCCGTGTTAGAGTATTTTCAAAATACAGGCCAAAAACATACTGAAAATCGATCTTTTAGGTGCCCAAAAGTCGATATGTGCATGGATCTTCTTTACCCGTTTATATCTCAAATTCAAGCTCAAAACACCCGAAAATTCGATATTTAATGGTCCCAGAAGCGATCTGAACATGCCTAATCAGTGCTAGAATATTTTCAAAATATGAGCTCAAAACATGCTAAAAATCGATATTTTAGGTGCGTAAAGGCGATATCTCAAATTCAGACCCTAAACACCCGAAAATTCAATATTTTGGGGACCCAGAAGCAATCTGTACATGCCTACTCAGTGCTAGAATATTTTCAAAATATAGGCTCAAAACATGCTAAAAATCGATATTTTAGCACCGTAAAGGCGATATCTCAAATTCAGGCCCAGAACACCCGAAAATTCGATATTTTGGTTTCCCAGAAGCGATCTGTACATGCCTACTCCGTGTTAGAGTATTTTCAAAATACAGGCCCAAAACATGCTCAAAATCGATGTTTTAGGAGCTCAAAAGTCGATATGTGCATGCATCTTCAGTACCCGTTTATATCTCAAATTCAGGCTCAAAACACCCGAAAATTCGATATTTTGGGGTCCCAAAAGCGATCTGTACATGCCTACTCCGTGTTAGAGTATTTTCAAAATACAGGCTAAAAACATACTGAAAATCGATCTTTTAGGTGCCCAAAAGTCGATATGTGCATGCATCTTCTGTACCCGTTTATATCTCAAATTCTGGCCCTAAACACCCGAAAATTTGATATTTTTGGGTCCCTTAAGCGATCTGTACATGCCTACTCAGTGCTAGAATGTTTTCAAAATATAGGTTCAAAACATGCTCAAAATCGATATGTTAGGTGCCCAAAAGTCGATATGTGCATGAATCTTCTGTACCCGTTTATATCTCAAATTCTGGCCCTAAACACCCGAAAATTCGACATTTTTGGGTCCCAGAAGCGATCTGTACATGCCTACTCAGTGCTAGAATGTTTTCAAAATATAGGCTCAAAACATGCTCAGAATCGATATTTTAGGTGCCCAAAAGTCGATATGTGCATGCATCTTCTGTACTCGTTTATATCTCAAATTCAAGCTCAAAACACTCGAAAATTCGATATTTTGGGGTCCCAGAAGCGATCCGTACATGCCTACTCAGTGCTTGAATATTTTCAAAATATAGGCTCAAAACATGCTAAAAATCGATATTTTAGGTGCGTAAAGGCGATATCTCAAATTCAGGCCCAAAACACCCGAAAATTCGATATTTTGGGGTCCCAAAAGCGATCTGTACATGCCTACTCCGTGTTAGAGTATTTTCAAAATACAGGCCCAAAACATGCTCAAAATCGATGTTTTAGGTGCCCAAAAGTCGATATCTCAAATTCAGGCTCAAAACAACCGAAAATTCGATATTTAGGGGTCCCAGAAGCGATCTGTACATGCCTACTCCGTGTTAGAGTATTTTCAAAATTCAGGCCCAAAACATGCTGAAAATCGATATTTTTGGTGCCCAAAGTCAATATGTGTATGCATCTTCTATACTCGTTTATATCTTAAATTCAGGCTCAAGACACCCGAAAATTCGAAATTTTGGGGTCCCAGAAGCGATCTGTACATGCCTACTCAGTGCTAGAATGTTTTCAAAATATAGGCTCAAAACATGCTCAAAATCGATATTTTAGGTGCCCAAAAGTCGATATGTGCATGCATCTTCTGTACTCGTTTATATCTCAAATTCAGGCTCAAAACACCCGAAAATTCGATATTAGGGGGTACCAGAAGCGATCTGTACATGCCTACTCAGTGGTAGAATATTTTCAAAATCTAGACTAAAAACATGCTAAAAATCGATATTTTAGGTGCCAAAAAGTCGATATCTCAAATTAAGGCCAAAACACACGAAAATTCGATATTTAGGGGTCCCAGAAGCGATCTGTACATGCCTACTCCGTGTTAGAGTATTTTAAAAATACATGCCCAAAACATGCTGAAAATTGATATTGTAGATGCCAAAAGTCAATATGTGCATGTATCTTATGTACCCGTTTATTTCTCAAATTTAGGCTCAAAACACCCAAAAATTCAATATTTTGGGGTCCCAGAAGCAATCTGTACATGCCTACTCAGTGCTAGAATATTTTCAAAATATAGGCTAAAAACATGCTAAAAATCGATCTTTTAGGTGCTAAAAAGTCGATATCTCAAATTCAGTCCCAAAACACCCGAAAATTCGATATTTAGAGGTCCCAGAAGCGATCTGTACATGCCTACTCCGTGTTAGAGTATTTTCAAAATACAGGCCAAAAACATACTGAAAATCGATCTTTTAGGTGCCCAAAAGTCGATATGTGCATGCATCTTCTTTACCCGTTTATATCTCAAATCCAAGCTCAAAACACCCGAAAATTCGATATTTTATGGTCCCAGAAGCGATCTGAACATGCCTAATCAGTGCTAGAATATTTTAAAAATATGAGCTCAAAACATGCTAAAAATCGATATTTTAGGTGCGTAAAGGCGATATCTCAAATTCAAACCCTAAACACCCGAAAATTCAATATTTTAGGGACCCAGAAGCAATCTGTACATGCCTACTCAGTGCTAGAATATTTTCAAAATATAGGCTCAAAACATGCTAAAAATCGATATTTTAGCACCGTAAAGGCGATATCTCAAATTCAGGCCCAGAACACCCGAAAATTCGATATTTTGGTTTCCCAGAAGCGATCTGTACATGCCTACTCCGTGTTAGAGTATTTACAAAATACAGGCCCAAAACATGATCAAAATCGATGTTTTAGGAGCCCAAAAGTCGATATGTGCATGCATCTTCAGTACCCGTTTATATCTCAAATTCAGGCTCAAAACACCCTAAAATTCGATATTTTTGGGTCCCTTAAGCGATCTGTACATGCCTACTCAGTGCTAGAATGTTTTCAAAATATAGGTTCAAAACATGCTCAAAATCGATATTTTAGGTGCCCAAAAGTCGATATGTGCATGAATCTTCTGTACCCGTTTATATCTCAAATTCTGGCCCTAAACACCCGAAAATTCGACATTTTTGGGTCCCAGAAGCGATCTGTACATGCCTACTCAGTGCTAGAATGTTTTCAAAATATAGGCTCAAAACATGCTCAGAATCGATATTTTAGGTGCCCAAAAGTCGATATGTGCATGCATCTTCTGTACTCGTTTATATCTCAAATTCAAGCTCTAAACACTCGAAAATTCGATATTTTGGGGTCCCAGAAGCGATCCGTACATGCCTACTCAGTGCTTGAATATTTTCAAAATATAGGCTCAAAACATGCTAAAAATCGATATTTTAGGTGCGTAAAGGCGATATCTCAAATTCAGGCCCAAAACACCCGAAAATTCGATATTTTGGGGTCCCAAAAGCGATCTGTACATGCCTACTCCGTGTTAGAGTATTTTCAAAATACAGGCCCAAAACATGCTCAAAATCGATGTTTTAGGTGCCCAAAAGTCGATATCTCAAATTCAGGCTCAAAAAAACCCGAAAATTCGATATTTAGGGGTCCCAGAAGCGATCTGTACATGCCTACTCCGTGTTAGAGTATTTTCAAAATTCAGGCCCAAAACATGCTGAAAATCGATATTTTTGGTGCCCAAAGTCAATATGTGTATGCATCTTCTATACTCGTTTATATCTCAAATTCAGGCTCAAGACACCCGAAAATTCGAAATTTTGGGGTCCCAGAAGCGATCTGTACATGCCTACTCAGTGCTAGAATGTTTTCAAAATATAGGCTCAAAACATGCTCAAAATCGATATTTTAGGTGCCCAAAAGTCGATATATGCATGCATCTTCTGTACTCGTTTATATCTCAAATTCAGGCTCAAAACACCCGAAAATTCGATATTTTGGGGTCCCAGAAGCGATCTGTACATGCCTACTCAGTGGTAGAATATTTTCAAATTATAGGCTCAAAACATGCTAAAAATCGATATTTTAGGTGCGTAAAGGCGATATCTCAAGTTCAGGCCCAAAACACCCGAAAATTCGATATTTAGGGGTCCCAGAAGCGATCTGTACATGCCTACTCCGTGTTAGAGTATTTTCAAAATACAGGCCAAAAACATTCTGAAAATCGATCTTTTAGGTGCCCAAAAGTCGATATGTGCATGCATCTTCTGTACCCGTTTATATCTCAAATTCTGGCCCTAAAAACCCGAAAATTCGATATTTTGGGGTCCCAGAAGCGATCTGTACATCCCTACTCAGTGCTAGAATGTTTTCAAAATATAGGCTCAAAACATGCTCAAAATCGATATTTTAGGTGCCCAAAAGTCGATATGTGCATGCATCTTCTGTATTCGTTTATATCTCAAATTCAAGCTCAAAACACCCGAAAATTCGATATTTTATGGTCCCAGAAGCGATCTGAACATGCCTAATCAGTGCTAGAATATTTTCAAAATATGAGCTCAAAACATGCTAAAAATTTATATTTTAGGTGCGTAAAGGCGATATCTCAAATTCAGGCCCAAAACACCCGAAAATTCGATATTTAGGGGTCCCAGAAGCGATCTGTACATGCCTACTCCGTGTTAGAGTATTTTCAAAATACAGGCCCAAAACATGCTCAAAATCGATGTTTTAGGTGCCCAAAAGTCGATATGTGCATGCATCTTCAGTACCCGTTTATATCTCAAATTCAGGATCAAAACACCCGAAAATTCGACATTTTGGGATCCCAGTAGCGATCTGTACATGCCTACTCCGTGTTAGAGTATTTTTTAAATACAGGCCCAAAACATGCTGAAAATCGAGTTTTTAGGTGCCCAAAAGTCGATATCTCAAATTCAGTCCCAAAACACCCGAAAATTCGATATTTTTGGGTCCCAGAAGGGATCTGTACATGCCTACTCCGTGTTAGAGTATTTTCAAAATACAGGCCAAAAGCATACTGAAAATCGATCTTTTAGGTGCCCAAAAGTCGATATGTGCATGTATCTTCTGTACCCGTTTATATCTCAAATTCTGGCCCTAAACACCCGAAAATTCGATATTTTGGGGTCCCAGAAGCGATCTGTACATGCCTACTCAGTGCTAGAATGTTTTCAAGATATAGGCTCAAAACATGCTCAAAATCGATATTTTAGGTGCCCAAAAGTCGATTTGTGCATGCATCTTCTGCACTCGTTTATATCTCAAATTCAAGCTCAAAACACCCGAAAATTCGATATTTTGGGGTCCCAGAAGCGATCTGAACATGCCTACTCAGTGCTAGAATATTTTCCAAATATAGGCTCAAAATATGCTAAAAATCGATATTTTAGGTGCGTAAAGGCGATATCTCAAATTAAGGCCCAAAACACCCGAAAATTAGATTTTTTGGGGTCCCAGAAGCGATCGGTACATGCCTACTCCGTGTTAGAGTATTTTCAAAATACAGGCCAAAAACATACTGAAAATCGATCTTTTAGGTGCCCAAATGTCGATATGTGCTTGCATCTTCTGTACCCGTTTATATCTCAAATTCTGGCACTAAACACCCAAAAATTAGTTATTTTTGGGTCCCAGAAGCGATCTGTACATGCCTACTCAGTGCTAGAATGTTTTCAAAATATAGGCTCAAAACACGCTCAAAATCGATATTTTAGGTGCCCAAAAGTCGATATGTGCTTGCATCTTCTGTACCCGTTTATATCTCAAATTCTGGCCCTAAACACCTGAAAATTCGATATTTTGGGATCCCAGAAGCGATCTGTACTTGCCTACACCGTGTTAGAGTATTTTCAAAATATAGGCTCAAAATATGCTAAAAATCGATATTTTAGGTGCGTAAATGCGATATCTCAAATTAAGGCCCAAAACACCCGAAAATTCGATATTTTGGGGTCCCAGAAGCGATCTGTACATGCCTACTCCGTGTTAGAGTATTTTCAAAATACAGGCCAAAAACATACTGAAAATCGATCTTTTAGGTGCCCAAAAGTCGATATGTGCTTGCATCTTCTGTACCCGTTTATATCTCAAATTCTGGCCCTAAACACCCGAAAATTCGATATATTTGGGTCCCAGAAGCGATCTGTACATGCCTACTCAGTGCTAGAATGTTTTCAAAATTCAGTCGCAAAACATGCTGAAAATCGATATTTTTGGTGCCCAAAGTCAATATGTGTATGCATCTTCTATACTCGTTTATATCTCAAATTCAGGCTCAAAACACCCGAAAATTCGATATTTTGGGGTCCCAGAAGCTATCTGTACATGCCTACTCCGTGTTAGAGTATTTTCAAAATACAGCCCGAAAACATACTGAAAATCGATCTTTTAGGTGTCCAAAAGTCGATATGTGCTTGCATCTTCTGTACCCGTTTATATCTCAAATTCTGGCACTAAACACTCGAAAATTAGATATTTTTGGGTCCCAGAAGCGTTCTGTACATGCCTACTCAGTGCTAGAATGTTTTCAAAATATAGGCTCAAAACATGCTGAAAATCGATATTTTAGGTGCCCAAAAGTCGATACGTGCATGCATCTTCTGTACCCATTTATATCTCAAATTCAGGCTCAAAACACCCGAAAATTCGATATTTTGGGGTCCCAGAAGCTATCTGTACATGCCTACTCAGTGCTAGAATGTTTTCAAAATATAGGTTCAAAACATGTTCAAAATCGATATTTTAGGTGCCCAAAAGTCGATATGTGCATTCATCTTATGTACTCATTTATATCTCAAATTCAGGCTCAAAACACCCGAAAATTCGATATTTTGGGGTCCCAGAAGCGATCTGTACATGCCTACTCAGAGCTTGAATATTTTCAAAATATAGGCTCAAAACATGCTAAAAATCGATATTTTAGGTGCGTAAAGGCGATATCTCAAATTAAGGCCCAAAACACCCGAAAATTCGATATTTTGGGGTCCCAGAAGCGATCGGTACATGCCTACTCCGTGTTAGAGTATTTTCAAAATACAGGCCAAAAACATACTGAAAATCGATCTTTTAGGTGCCCAAAAGTCGATATGTGCTTGCATCTTCTGTACCCGTTTATATCTCAAATTCTGGCACTAAACACCCAAAAATTAGATATTTTTGGGTCCCAGAAGCGATCTGTACATGCCTACTCAGTGCTAGAATGTTTTCAAAATATAGGCTCAAAACACGCTCAAAATCGATATTTTAGGTGCCCAAAAGTCGATAGGTGCATGCATCTTCTGTACCCGTTTATATCTCAAATTCTGGCCCTAAACACCCAAAAATTCGATATTTTGGGGTCCCAGAAGCGATCTGTACATGCCTACTCAGTGCTAGAATATTTTCAAAATATAGGTTCAAAAAATGTAAAAATCGATCTTTTAGGTGCCAAAAAGTCGATATATACATGCATCTTCTGTACCCGTTTATATCTCAAATTCTGGCCCTAAACACCCGAAAATTCGATATTTAGGGGTCCCAGAAGCGATCTGTACATGTCTAGTCCGTGTTAGAGTATTTTCAAAATACAGGAAAAAACCTTACTGAAAATCGATGTTTTAGGTGCCCAAAAGTCGATATGTGCATGCATCTTCTGTACCCGTTTATATCTCAAATTCTGGCCGAAAACACCCGAAAATTCGATATTTTGGGGTCCCAGAAGCGATCTGTACATTCCTACTCCGTGTTAGAGTATTTTCAAAATTCAGGCCCAAAACATGCTGAAAATCGATATTTTTGGTGCACAAAGTCAATATGTGTATGCATCTTCTATACTCGTTTATATCTCAAATTCAGGCTCAAAATACCCGAAAATTCGATATTTTGGGGTCCCAGAAGCTATCTGTACATGCCTACTCAGTGCTAGAATGTTTTCAAAATATAGGCTCAAAACATGCTCAAAATCGATATTTTAGGTGCCCAAAAGTCGATATGTGCATGCATCTTCTGTACTCGTTTATATCTCAAATTCAGGACTCAAAACACCCGAAAATTCGATATTTTGGGGTCCCAGAAGCGATCTGTACATGCCTACTCTGTGGTAGAATATTTTCAAAATATAGGCGCAAAACATGCTAAAAATCGATATTTTAGGTGCGTAAAGGCGATATCTCAAATTCAGGCCCAAAACACCCGAAAATTCGATATTTTGGGGTCCCAGAAGCGATCTGTACATGCCTACTCCGTGTTAGAGTATTTACAAGATACAGGCCCAAAACATGTTTAAAATCGATGTTTTATGTGCCCAAAAGTCGATATGTGCATGCATCTTCAGTACCCGTTTATATCTCAAATTCAGGCTCAAAACACCCGAAAATTCGATATTTTGGGGTCCCAGAAGCGATCTGTACATGCCTAATCCGTGTTAGAGTATTTTCAAAATACAGGCCCAAAACATGCTGAAAATCGATATTTTAGATGCCCAAAATCAATATGTGAATGTATCTTCTGTACCGGTTTCTATCTCAAATTCAGGCTCAAAACACCCGAAAATTCAATATTTTGGGGTCCCAGAAGCAATCTGTACATGCCTACTTAGTGCTAGAATATTTTCAAAATATAGGGTAAAAACATGATAAAAATCGATCTATTAGGTGCCAAAAAGTCGATATCTCAAATTCAGTCCCAAAACACCCGAAAATTCGATATTTAGGGGTCCCAGAAGCGATCTGTACATGCCTACTCCGTGTTAGAGTATTTACAAAATAAAGGCCCAAAACATGCTCAAAATCGATGTTTTTGGTGCCCAAAAGTCGATATGTGCATGAATCTTCAGTACCCGTTTATATCTCAAATTCAGGCTCAAAACACTCGAAAATTCGATATTTTGGGGTCCCAGAAGCGATCTGTACATGCCTACTCCGTGTTAGAGTATTTTAAAAATACATGCCCAAAACATGCTGAAAATTGATATTTTAGATGCCAAAAGTCAATATGTGCATGTATCTTCTGTACCCGTTTATATCTCAAATTCAGGCTCAAAACACCCGAAAATTCAATATTTTGGGGTCCCAGAAGCAATCTGTACATGCCTACTCAATGCTAGAATATTTTCAAAATATAGGCTAAAAACATGCTAAAAATCGATATTTTAGGTGCGTAAAGTCGATATCTCAAATTCAGGCCCAGAACACCCGAAAATTCGATATTTAGAAGTCCCAGAAGCGATCTGTACATGCCTACTCCGTGTTAGAGTATTTACAAAATATAGGCCCAAAACATGCTCAAAATCGATGTTTTAGGTGCCCAAAAGTCGATATGTGCATGCATCTTCAGTACCCGTTTATATCTCAAATTCAGGCTCAAAACACCCGAAAATTCGATATTTTGGGGTCCCAAAAGCGATCTGTACATGCCTACTCCGTGTTAGAGTATTTTCAAAATACAGGCCCAAAACATGCTTAAAATCGATATTTTAGATGCCCAAAGTCAATATGTGCATGTATCTTCTGTACCCGTTTATATCTCATATTCAGGCTCAAAACTCCCGAAAATTCAATATTTTTTGGTCCCAGAAGCAATCTGTACATGCCTTCTCAGTGCTAGAATATTTTCAAAATATAGGCTCAAAACATACTAAAAATCGATATTTTAGCACCGTAAAGGCGATATCTCAAATTCAGGCCCAGAACACCCGAAAATTCGATATTTTGGGGTCCCAGAAGCGATCTGTACATGCCTACTCAGTGTTAGAGTATTTACAAAATACAGGCCCAAAACATGCTCAAAATCGATCTTTTAGGTGCCCAAAAGTTGATATGTGCATGCATCTTCAGTACCCGTTTATATCTCAAATTCAGGCTCAAAAGACCCGAAAATTCGATATTTTGGGGTCCCAAAAGCGATCTGTAAATGCTTACTCCGTGTTAGAGTATTTTCAAAAAACAGGCCCGAAACATGCTGAAAATCGATATATTAGATGCCCAAAGTCAATATGTGCATGTATCTTCTGTACCCGTTTATATCTCAAATTCAGGCTCAAAACACCCGAAAATTCAATATTTTTGGGTCCCAGAAGCATTCTGTACATGCATACTCAGTGCTAGAATATTTTCAAAATATAGGCTCAAAACATGCTAAAAATCGATATTTTAGGTGCGTAGAGGCGATATCTCAAATTCAGGCTCAAAACAACCGAAAATTCAATATTTTGGGGTCCCAGAAGCAATCTGTACATGCCTACTTAGTGCTAGAATATTTTCAAAATATAGGGTAAAAACATGATAAAAATCGATCTATTAGGTGCCAAAAAGTCGATATCTCAAATTCAGTCACAAAACACCCGAAAATTCGATATTTAGGGGTCCCAGAAGCGATCTGTACATGCCTACTCCGTGTTAGAGTATTTAAAAAAATAAAGGCCCAAAATATGCTCAAAATCGATGTTTTTGGTGCCCAAAAGTCGATATGTGCATGAATCTTCAGTACCCGTTTATATCTCAAATTCAGGCTCAAAACACTCGAAAATTCGATATTTTGGGGTCCCAGAAGCGATCTGTACATGCCTACTCCGTGTTAGAGTATTTTAAAAATACATGCCCAAAACATGCTGAAAATTGATATTTTAGATGCCAAAAGTCAATATGTGCATGTATCTTCTGTACCCGTTTATATCTCAAATTCAGGCTCAAAACACCCGAAAATTCAATATTTTGGGGTCCCAGAAGCAATCTGTACATGCCTACTCAATGCTAGAATATTTTCAAAATATAGGCTAAAAACATGCTAAAAATCGATATTTTAGGTGCGTAAAGTCGATATCTCAAATTCAGGCCCAGAACACCCGAAAATTCGATATTTAGAAGTCCCAGAAGCGATCTGTACATGCCTACTCCGTGTTAGAGTATTTACAAAATATAGGCCCAAAACATGCTCAAAATCGATGTTTTAGGTGCCCAAAAGTCGATATGTGCATGCATCTTCAGTACCCGTTTATATCTCAAATTCAGGCTCAAAACACCCGAAAATTCGATATTTTGGGGTCCCAAAAGCGATCTGTACATGCCTACTCCGTGTTAGAGTATTTTCAAAATACAGGCCCAAAACATGCTTAAAATCGATATTTTAGATGCCCAAAGTCAATATGTGCATGTATCTTCTGTACCCGTTTATATCTCATATTCAGGCTCAAAACTCCCGAAAATTCAATATTTTTTGGTCCCAGAAGCAATCTGTACATGCCTTCTCAGTGCTAGAATATTTTCAAAATATAGGCTCAAAACATACTAAAAATCGATATTTTAGCACCGTAAAGGCGATATCTCAAATTCAGGCCCAGAACACCCGAAAATTCGATATTTTGGGGTCCCAGAAGCGATCTGTACATGCCTACTCAGTGTTAGAGTATTTACAAAATACAGGCCCAAAACATGCTCAAAATCGATCTTTTAGGTGCCCAAAAGTTGATATGTGCATGCATCTTCAGTACCCGTTTATATCTCAAATTCAGGCTCAAAAGACCCGAAAATTCGATATTTTGGGGTCCCAAAAGCGATCTGTAAATGCTTACTCCGTGTTAGAGTATTTTCAAAAAACAGGCCCGAAACATGCTGAAAATCGATATATTAGATGCCCAAAGTCAATATGTGCATGTATCTTCTGTACCCGTTTATATCTCAAATTCAGGCTCAAAACACCCGAAAATTCAATATTTTTGGGTCCCAGAAGCATTCTGTACATGCATACTCAGTGCTAGAATATTTTCAAAATATAGGCTCAAAACATGCTAAAAATCGATATTTTAGGTGCGTAGAGGCGATATCTCAAATTAAGGCCCAAAACAACCGAAAATTCGATATTTAGGGGTCCCAGAAGCGATCTGTACATGCCTACACCGTGTTAGAGTATTTTCAAAAAAAAGGCCCAAAACATGCTCAAAATCGATGTTTTAGGTGCCCAAAAGTCGATATGTCCATGCATCTTCTGTACCCGTTTATATCTCAAATTCAGGCTCAAAACACCCGAAAATTCGATATTTTGTGGTCCCAGAAACGATCTGTACATGCCTACTCCGTGTTAGAGTATTTTCAAGATACAGGCCAAAAACATACTGAAAATCGATCTTTTAGGTGCCCAAAAGTCGATAAGTGCATGCATCTTCTGTACCCGTTTATATCTCAAATTCTGGCCCTAAATATCCGAAAATTCGATATTTTGGGGTCCCAGAAGCGATCTGTACATGCCTACTACATGTTAGAGTATTTTCAAAATTCAGGCCAAAAACATGCTGAAAATCGATATTTTTGGTGCCCAAAGTCAATATGTGTATGCATCCTCTATACTCGTTTATATCTTAAATTCAGGCTCAAAACACCCAAAAATTCGATATTTTGGGGTCCCAGAAGCGATCTGTACATGCCTACTCCGTGTTAGAGTATTTTCTAAATTCAGGCCCAAAACATGCTGAAAATCGATATTTTTGGTGCCCAAAGTCAATATGTGTATGCATCTTCTATACTCGTTTATATCTCAAATTCAGGCTCAAAACACCCGAAAATTCGATATTTTGGGGTCCCAGAAGCGATCTGTACATGCCTACTCAGTGCTAGAATGTTTTCAAAATATAGGCTTAAAACATGCTAAAAATCGATAGTTTAGGCGAGTAAAGGCGATATCTCAAATTCAGTCCCAAAACACCCGAAAATTCGATATTTAGAGGTCCCAGAAGCAATCTGTACATGCCTACTCCGTGTTAGAGTATTTTCAAAATACAGGCCAAAAACATACTGAAATTCGATCTTTTAGGTGCCCAAAAGTCGATATGTGCATGCATCTTCTGTACCCGTTTATATCTCAAATTCTGGCCCTAAACACCCGAAAATTCAATATTTTGGGGTCCCAGAAGCAATCTGTACATGCCTACTCCATGTTAGAGTATTTTCAAAATACAGGCCAAAAACATACTGAAAATCGATCTTTTAGGTGCCCAAAAGTCGATATGTGCATGCACCTTCAGTACCCGTATATATCTCAAATTCAGGCTCAAAACACCCGAAAATTCGATATTTTGGGGTCCCAGAAGCGATCTGTACATGCCTACTCCGTGTTAGAGTATTTTCAAAATACAGGCCAAAAACATATTGAAAATCGATATTTTAGGTGCCCAAAAGTCGATATGTGCATGCATCTTCTGTACCCGTTTATATCTCAAATTCTGGCCCTAAACACCCGAAAATTCGATATTTTGGGGTCCCAGAAGCGATCTGTACATGCCTACTCAGTGTTAGAATATTTTCAAAATATAGGCTAAAAACATGCTAAAAATCGATCTTTTAGGTGCCAAAAAGTCGATATCTCAAATTCAGTCCCAAAAAAACCGAAAATTCGATATTTAGAAGTCTTAGAAGCGATCTGTACATGCCTACTCCGTGTTAGAGTATTTTCAAAATACAGGCCAAAAACATACTGAAAATCGATCTTTTAGGTGCCCAAAAGTCGATATGTGCATGCATCTTCTGTACCCGTTTATATCTCAAATTCTGGCTCTAAACACCCGAAAATTCGATATTTTTGGGTCCCAGAAGCGATCTGTACATGCCTACTCAGTGCTAGAATGTTTTCAAAATTCAGGCGCAAAACATGCTGAAAATCGATATTTTTGGTGCCCAAAGTCAATATGTGTATGCATCTTCTATACTCGTTTATATCTCAAATTCAGGCTTAAAACACCCGAAAATTCGATATTTTGGGGTCCCAGAAGCTATCTGTACATGCCTACTCCGTGTTAGAGTATTTTCAAAATACAGGCCAAAAACATACTGAAAATCGATCTTTTAGGTGTCCAAAAGTCGATATGTGCTTGCATCTTCTGTACCCGTTTATATCTCAAATTCTGGCACTAAACACCCGAAAATTAGATATTTTTGGGTCCCATAAGCGATCTGTACATGCCTACTCAGTGCTCGAATGTTTTCAAAATATAGGCTCAAAACATGCTCAAAATTGATATTTTAGGTGCCCAAAAGTCGATACGTGCATGCATCTTCTGTACCCATTTATATCTCAAATTCAGGCTCAAAACACCCGAAAATTCGATATTTTAGGGTCCCAGAAGCTATCTGTACATGCCTACTCAGTGCTAGAATGTTTTCAAAATATAGGCTCAAAACATGCTCAAAATTGATATTTTAGGTGCCCAAAAGTCGATACGTGCATGCATCTTCTGTACCCATTTATATCTCAAATTCAGGCTCAAAACACCCGAAAATTCGATATTTTGGGGTCCCAGAAGCGATCTGTACATGCCTACTCAGAGCTTGAATATTTTCAAAATATAGGCTCAAAACATGCTAAAAATCGATATTTTAGGTGCGTAAAGGCGATATCTCAAATTAAGGCCCAAAACACCCGAAAATTCGATATTTTGGGGTCCCAGAAGCGATCTGTACATGCCTACTCAGTGCTAGAATGTTTTCAAAATATAGGCTCAAAACACGCTCAAAATCGATATTTTAGGTGCCCAAAAGTCGATACGTGCATGCATCTTCTGTACCCGTTTATATCTCAAATTCTGGCCCTAAACACTCGAAAATTCGATATTTTGGGGTCCCAGAAGCGATCTGTACATGCCTACTCAGTGCTAGAATATTTTCAAAATATAGGCTCAAAAAATGTAAAAATCGATCTTTTAGGTGCCAAAAAGTCGATATGTGCATGCATCTTCTGTACCCGTTTATATCTCAAATTCTGGCCCTAAACACCCGAAAATTCGATATTTAGGGGTCGAAGAAGCGATCTGTACATGTCTAGTCCGTGTTAGAGTATTTTCAAAATACAGGAAAAAACCTTACTGAAAATAGATCTTTTAGGTGCCCAAAAGTCGATATGTGCATGCATCTTCTGTACCCGTTTATATCTCAAATTTTGGCCGAAAACACCCGAAAATTCGATATTTTGGGGTCCCAGAAGCGATCTGTACATTCCTTCTCCGTGTTAGAGTATTTTCAAAATTCAGGCCCAAAACATGCTGAAAATCGATATTTTTGGTGCACAAAGTCAATATGTGTATGCATCTTCTATACTCGTTATATCTCAAATTCAGGCTCAAAATACCCGAAAATTCGATATTTTGGGGTCCCAGAAGCTATCTGTACATGTCTACTCAGTGCTAGAATGTTTTCAAAATATAGGCTCAAAACATGCTCAAAATCGATATTTTAGGTGCCCAAAAGTCGATATGTGCATGCATCTTCTGTACTCGTTTATATCTCAAATTCAGGACTCAAAACACCCGAAAATTCGATATTTTGGGGTCCCAGAAGCGATCTGTACATGCCTACTCTGTGGTAGAATATTTTCAAAATATAGGCTCAAAACATGCTAAAAATCGATATTTTAGGTGCGTAAAGGCGATATCTCAAATTCAGGCCCAAAACACCCGAAAATTCGATATTTTGGGGTCCCAGAAGCGATCTGTACATGCCTACTCCGTGTTAGAGTATTTACAAGATACAGGCCCAAAACATGCTCAAAATCGATGTTTTATGTGCCCAAAAGTCGATATGTGCATGCATCTTCAGTACCCGTTTATATCTCAAATTCAGGCTCAAAACACCCGAAAATTTGATATTTTGGGGTCCCAGAAGCGATCTGTACATGCCTAATCCGTGTTAGAGTATTTTTCAAAATACAGGCCCAAAACATGCTGAAAATCGATATTTTAGATGCCCAAAATCAATATGTGAATGTATCTTCTGTACCGGTTTCTATCTCAAATTCAGGCTCAAAACACCCGAAAATTCAATATTTTGGGGTCCCAGAAGCAATCTGTACATGCCTACTTAGTGCTAGAATATTTTCAAAATATAGGGTAAAAACATGATAAAAATCGATCTTTTTGGTGCCAAAAAGTCGATATCTCAAATTCAGTCCCAAAACACCCGAAAATTCGGTATTTAGGGGTCCCAGAAGCGATCTGTACATGCCTACTCCGTGTTAGAGTATTTACAAAATACAGGCCCAAAACATGCTCAAAATCGATGTTTTAGGTGCCCAAAAGTCGATATGTGCATGAATCTTCAGTACCCGTTTATATCTCAAATTCAGGCTCAAAACACTCTAAAATTCGATATTTTGGGGTCCCAGAAGCGATCTGTACATGCCTACTCCGTGTTAGAGTATTTTAAAAATACATGCCCAAAACATGCTGAAAATTGATATTTTAGATGCCAAAAGTCAATATGTGCATGTATCTTCTGTACCCGTTTATATCTCAAATTCAGGCTCAAAACACCCGAAAATTCAATATTTTGGGGTCCCAGAAGCAATCTGTACATGCCTACTCAGTGCTAGAATATTTTCAAAATATAGGCTAAAAACATGCTAAAAATCGATATTTTAGGTGCGTAAAGTCGATATCTCAAATTCAGGCCCAGAACACCCGAAAATTCGATATTTAGAAGTCCCAGAAGAGATCTGTACATGCCTACTCCGTGTTAGAGTATTTACAAAATAAAGGCCCAAAACATGCTCAAAATCGATGTTTTAGGTGCCCAAAAGTCGATATGTGCATGCATCTTCAGTACCCGTTTATATCTCATATTCAGGCTCAAAACACCCGAAAATTCGATATTTTGGGGTCCCAAAACGATCTGTACATGCCTACTCCGTGTTAGAGTATTTTCAAAATACAGGCCCAAAACATGCTTAAAATCGATATTTTAGATGCCCAAAGTCAATATGTGCATGTATCTTCTGTACCCGTTTATATCTCAAATTCAGGCTCAAAACTCCCGAAAATTCGATATTTTTTGGTCCCAGAAGCAATCTGTACATGCCTTCTCAGTGCTAGAATATTTTCAAAATATAGGCTCAAAACATGCTAAAAATCGATATTTTAGCACCGTAAAGGCGATATCTCAAATTCAGGCCCAGAACACCCGAAAATTCGATATTTTGGGGTCCCAGAAGCGATCTGTACATGCCTACTCAGTGTTAGAGTATTTACAAAATACAGGCCCAAAACATGCTCAAAATCGATCTTTTAGGTGCATAAAAGTCGATATGTGCATGCATCTTCAGTAAACGTTTATATCTCAAATTCAGGTTCAAAACACCCGAAAATTCGATATTTTGGGGTCCCAAAAGCGATCTGTAAATGCCTACTCCGTGTTATAGTATTTTCAAAAAACAGGCCCGAAACATGCTGAAAATCGATATATTAGATGCCCAAAGTCAATATGTGCATGTATCTTCTGTACCCGTTTATATCTCAAATTCAGGCTCAAAATACCCGAAAATTCAATATTTTTGGGTCCCAGAAGCATTCTGTACATGCATACTCAGTGCTAGAATATTTTCAAAATATAGGCTCAAAACATGCTAAAAATCGATATTTTAGGTGCGTAGAGGCGATATCTCAAAATAAGACCCAAAACAACCGAAAATTCGATATTTAGGGGTCCCAAAAGCGATCTGTACATGCCTACACCGTGTTAGAGTATTTTCAAAATACAGGCCCAAAACATGCTCAAAATCGATGTTTTAGGTGCCAAAAAGTCGATAAATGCATGCATCTTCTGTACCCGTTTATATCTCAAATTCTGGCCCTAAATATCCGAAAATTCGATATTTTGGGGTCCCAGAAGCGATCTGTACATACCTACTCCGTGTTAGAGTATTTTCTAAATTCAGGCCCAAAACATGCTGAAAATCGATATTTTTGGTGCCCAAAGTCAATATGTGTATGCATCTTCTATACTCGTTTATATCTCAAATTCAGGCTCAAAACACCCGAAAATTCGATATTTTGGGGTCCCAGAAGCGATCTGTACATGCCTACTCAGTGCTAGAATGTTTTCAAAATATAGGCTTAAAACATGCTAAAAATCGATATTTTAGGTGCGTAAAGGCGATATCTCAAATTCAGTCCCAAAACACCCGAAAATTCGATATTTAGAGGTCCCAGAAGCAATCTGTACATGCCTACTCCGTGTTAGAGTATTTTCAAAATACAGGCCAAAAACATACTGAAAATCGATCTTTTAGGTGCCCAAAAGTCGATATGTGCATGCATCTTCTGTACCCGTTTATATCTCAAATTCTGGCCCTAAACACCCGAAAATTCAATATTTTGGGGTCCCAGAAGCAATCTGTACATGCCTACTCAGTGCTAGAATATTTTCAAAATATAGGCTAAAAACATGCTAAAAATCGATATTTTAGGTGCCCAAAAGTCGATACGTGCATGCATTTTCTGTACCCGTTTATATCTCAAATTCTGGCCCTAAACACCCGAAAATTCAATATTTTGGGGTCCCAGAAGCAATCTGTACATGCCTACTTAGTGCTAGAATATTTTCAAAATATAGGGTAAAAACATGATAAAAATCGATCTTTTAGGTGCCAAAAAGTCGATATCTCAAATTCAGTCCCAAAACACCCGAAAATTCGGTATTTAGGGGTCCCAGAAGCGATCTGTACATGCCTACTCCGTGTTAGAGTATTTACAAAATACAGGCCCAAAACATGCTCAAAATCGATGTTTTAGGTGCCCAAAAGTCGATATGTGCATGAATCTTCAGTACCCGTTTATATCTCAAATTCAGGCTCAAAACACTCGAAAATTCGATATTTTGGGGTCCCAGAAGCGATCTGTACATGCCTACTCCGTGTTAGAGTATTTTCAAAATACAGGCCCAAAACATGCTGAAAATTGATATTTTAGATGCCAAAAGTCAATATGTGCATGTATCTTCTGTACCCGTTTATATCTCAAATTCAGGCTCAAAACACCCGAAAATTCAATATTTTGGGGTCCCAGAAACAATCTGTACATGCCTACTCAGTGCTAGAATATTTTCAAAATATAGGCTAAAAACATGCTAAAAATCGATATTTTAGGTGCGTAAAGACGATATCTCAAATTCAGGCCCAGAACACCCGAAAATTCGATATTTAGAAGTCCCAGAAGAGATCTGTACATGCCTACTCCGTGTTAGAGTATTTACAAAGTAAAGGCCCAAAACATGCTCAAAATCGATGTTTTAGGTGCCCAAAAGTCGATATGTGCATGCATCTTCAGTACCCTTTTATATCTCATATTCAGGCTCAAAACACCCGAAAATTCGATATTTTGGGGTCCCAAAAGCGATCTGTAAATGCCTACTCCGTGTTATAGTATTTTCAAAAAACAGGCCCGAAACATGCTGAAAATCGATATATTAGATGCCCAAAGTCAATATGTGCATGTATCTTCTGTACCCGTTTATATCTCAAATTCAGGCTCAAAATACCCGAAAATTCAATATTTTTGGGTCCCAGAAGCATTCTGTACATGCATACTCAGTGCTAGAATATTTTCAAAATATAGGCTCAAAACATGCTAAAAATCGATATTTTAGGTGCGTAGAGGCGATATCTCAAATTAAGGCCCAAAACAACCGAAAATTCGATATTTAGGGGTCCCAAAAGCGATCTGTACATGCCTACACCGTGTTAGAGTATTTTCAAAATACAGGCCCAAAACATGCTCAAAATCGATGTTTTAGGTGCCCAAAAGTCGATAAGTGCATGCATCCTCTGTACCCGTTTATATCTCAAATTCTGGCCCTAAATATCCGAAAATTCGATATTTTGGGGTCCCAGAAGCGATCTGTACATACCTACTCCGTGTTAGAGTATTTTCTAAATTCAGGCCCAAAACATGCTGAAAATCGATATTTTTGGTGCCCAAAGTCAATATGTGTATGCATCTTCTATACTCGTTTATATCTCAAATTCAGGCTCAAAACACCCGAAAATTCGATATTTTGGGGTCCCAGAAGCGATCTGTACATGCCTACTCAGTGCTAGAATGTTTTCAAAATATAGGCTTAAAACATGCTAAAAATCGATATTTTAGGTGCGTAAAGGCGATATCTCAAATTCAGTCCCAAAACACCCGAAAATTCGATATTTAGAGGTCCCAGAAGCAATCTGTACATGCCTACTCCGTGTTAGAGTATTTTCAAAATACAGGCCAAAAACATACTGAAAATCGATCTTTTAGGTGCCCAAAAGTCGATATGTGCATGCATCTTCTGTACCCGTTTATATCTCAAATTCTGGCCCTAAACACCCGAAAATTCAATATTTTGGGGTCCCAGAAGCAATCTGTACATGCCTACTCAGTGCTAGAATATTTTCAAAATATAGGCTAAAAACATGCTAAAAATCGATATTTTAGGTGCCCAAAAGTCGATACGTGCATACATTTTCTGTACCCGTTTATATCTCAAATTCTGGCCCTAAACACCCGAAAATTCAATATTTAGGGGTCCCAGAAGCAATCTGTACATGCCTACTCAGTGCTAGAATATTTTCAAAATATAGGCTAAAAACATGCTAAAAATCGATATTTTAGGTGCCAAAAAGTCGATATCTCAAATTAAGGCCCAAAACACCCGAAAATTTGATATTTAGGGATCCCAGAAGCGATCTGTACATGCCTACTACGTGTTAGAGTATTTTCAAAATACAGGCCCAAAACATGCTCAAAATCGATGTTTTAGGTGCCAAAAAGTCGATATGTGCATGAATCTTCTGTACTCGTTTATATCTCAAATTCAGGACTCAAAACACCCAAAAATTCGATATTTTGGGGTCCCAGAAGCGATCTGTACATGCCTACTCTGTGGTAGAATATTTTCAAAATATAGGCTCAAAACATGCTAAAAATCGATATTTTAGGTGCGTAAAGGCGATATCTCAAATTCAGGCCCAAAACACTCGAAAATTCGATATTTTGTGGTCCCAGAAGCGATCTGTACATGCCTACTCCGTGTTAGAGTATTTACAAGATACAGGCCCAAAACATGCACAAAATCGATGTTTTATGTGCCCAAAAGTCGATATGTGCATGAATCTTCAGTACCCGTTTATATCTCAAATTCAGGCTCAAAACACTCGAAAATTCGATATTTTGGGGTCCCAGAAGCGATCTGTACATGCCTACTCCGTGTTAGAGTATTTTCAAAATACAGGCCAAAAACATACTGAAAATCGATCTTTTAGGTGCCCAAAAGTCGATATGTGCATGCATCTTCTGTACCCGTTTATATATCAAATTCTGGCCCTAAACACCCGAAAATTCAATATTTTGAGGTCCCAGAAGCAATCTGTACATGCCTACTCAGCGCTAGAATGTTTTCAAAATATAGGTTCAAAACATGCTCAAAATTGATATTTTAGGTGCCCAAAAGTCGATATGTGCATGAATCTTCTGTACCCGTTTATATCTCAAATTCAAGATCAAAACACTCGAAAATTCGATATTTTGGGGTCCCAGAAGCGATCTGTACACGCCTACTCAGTGCTAGAATATTTTCAAAATATAGGATCAAAACATGCTAAAAATCGATATTTTAGGTGCGTAAAGGCGATATCTCAAATTAAGTCCCAAAACACCCGAAAATTCAATATTTTGGGGTCCCAAAAGCGATCTGTACATGCCTACTCCGTGTTAGAGTATTTTAAAAAAACAGGCCAAAAACATACTGAAAATTGATCTTTTAGGTGCCCAAAAGTCGATATGGGCATTCATCTTCTGTACCCGTTTATATGTCAAATTCTGGCCCTAAACACCCGAAAATTCGTTATTTTGGGGTCCCAGAAGCGATCTGTACATGCCTACTCCGTGTTAGCGTATTTTCAAAATTCAGGCCCAAAACATACTGAAAATCTATCTGTTAGGTGCCCAAAAGTCGATATGTGCATGCATCTTCTGTAAACGTTTAGATCTCAAATTTTGTCCCTAAACACCCGAAAATTCGATATTTTTGGGTCACAGAAGCGATCTGTACATGCCTACTCAGTGCTAGAATGTTTTCAAAATATAGGCTCAAAACATGCTCAAAATCGATATTTTAGGTGCAAAAAAGTCGATATGTGCATGAATCTTCTGTACCCGTTTATATCTCAAATTCTGGCGCTAAATACCCGAAAGTTCGATATTTTTGGGTCCCAGAAGCGATATGTACATGCCTACACAGTGCTAGAATGTTTTCAAAATATAGGCTCAAAACATGCTCAGAATCGATATTTTAGGTGCCCAAAAGTCGATATGTGCATGCATCTTCTGTACTCGTTTATATCTCAAATTCAAGCTCAAAATACCCGAAAATTCGATATTTAAAGGTCCCAGAAGCGATCTGTACATGCCTACTCCGTGTTAGAGTATTTACAAAATTCAGGCCCAAAACATGCTCAAAATCGATGTTTTAGGTGCCCAAAAGACGATATGTGCATGCATCTTCTGTACCCGTTTATATCTCAAATTCTGGCCCTAAACACCCGAAAATTCGATATTTTGGGGTCCCAGAAGCGATCTGTACATGCCTACTCCGTTTTAGAGTATTTTAAAAATACATGCCCAAAACATGCTGAAAATCGATATTTTAGATGCCAAAAGTCGATATGTGCATGCATCTTCTGTACCCGTTTATATCTCAAATTCTGGCCCTAAACACCCGAAAATTCAATATTTTGGGGTCCCAGAAGCAATCTGTACATGCCTACTCAGTGCTAGAATATTTTCAAAATATAGGCTAAAAACATGCTAAAAATCGATATTTTAGGTGCCCAAAAGTCGATACGTGCATACATTTTCTGTACCCGTTTATATCTCAAATTCTGGCCCTAAACACCCGAAAATTCAATATTTAGGGGTCCCAGAAGCAATCTGTACATGCCTACTCAGTGCTAGAATATTTTCAAAATATAGGCTAAAAACATGCTAAAAATCGATATTTTAGGTGCCAAAAAGTCGATATCTCAAATTAAGGCCCAAAACACCCGAAAATTTGATATTTAGGGATCCCAGAAGCGATCTGTACATGCCTACTACGTGTTAGAGTATTTTCAAAATACAGGCCCAAAACATGCTCAAAATCGATGTTTTAGGTGCCAAAAAGTCGATATGTGCATGAATCTTCTGTACTCGTTTATATCTCAAATTCAGGACTCAAAACACCCAAAAATTCGATATTTTGGGGTCCCAGAAGCGATCTGTACATGCCTACTCTGTGGTAGAATATTTTCAAAATATAGGCTCAAAACATGCTAAAAATCGATATTTTAGGTGCGTAAAGGCGATATCTCAAATTCAGGCCCAAAACACTCGAAAATTCGATATTTTGTGGTCCCAGAAGCGATCTGTACATGCCTACTCCGTGTTAGAGTATTTACAAGATACAGGCCCAAAACATGCACAAAATCGATGTTTTATGTGCCCAAAAGTCGATATGTGCATGAATCTTCAGTACCCGTTTATATCTCAAATTCAGGCTCAAAACACTCGAAAATTCGATATTTTGGGGTCCCAGAAGCGATCTGTACATGCCTACTCCGTGTTAGAGTATTTTCAAAATACAGGCCAAAAACATACTGAAAATCGATCTTTTAGGTGCCCAAAAGTCGATATGTGCATGCATCTTCTGTACCCGTTTATATATCAAATTCTGGCCCTAAACACCCGAAAATTCAATATTTTGAGGTCCCAGAAGCAATCTGTACATGCCTACTCAGCGCTAGAATGTTTTCAAAATATAGGTTCAAAACATGCTCAAAATTGATATTTTAGGTGCCCAAAAGTCGATATGTGCATGAATCTTCTGTACCCGTTTATATCTCAAATTCAAGATCAAAACACTCGAAAATTCGATATTTTGGGGTCCCAGAAGCGATCTGTACACGCCTACTCAGTGCTAGAATATTTTCAAAATATAGGATCAAAACATGCTAAAAATCGATATTTTAGGTGCGTAAAGGCGATATCTCAAATTAAGTCCCAAAACACCCGAAAATTCAATATTTTGGGGTCCCAAAAGCGATCTGTACATGCCTACTCCGTGTTAGAGTATTTTAAAAAAACAGGCCAAAAACATACTGAAAATTGATCTTTTAGGTGCCCAAAAGTCGATATGGGCATTCATCTTCTGTACCCGTTTATATGTCAAATTCTGGCCCTAAACACCCGAAAATTCGTTATTTTGGGGTCCCAGAAGCGATCTGTACATGCCTACTCCGTGTTAGCGTATTTTCAAAATTCAGGCCCAAAACATACTGAAAATCTATCTGTTAGGTGCCCAAAAGTCGATATGTGCATGCATCTTCTGTAAACGTTTAGATCTCAAATTTTGTCCCTAAACACCCGAAAATTCGATATTTTTGGGTCACAGAAGCGATCTGTACATGCCTACTCAGTGCTAGAATGTTTTCAAAATATAGGCTCAAAACATGCTCAAAATCGATATTTTAGGTGCAAAAAAGTCGATATGTGCATGAATCTTCTGTACCCGTTTATATCTCAAATTCTGGCGCTAAATACCCGAAAGTTCGATATTTTTGGGTCCCAGAAGCGATATGTACATGCCTACACAGTGCTAGAATGTTTTCAAAATATAGGCTCAAAACATGCTCAGAATCGATATTTTAGGTGCCCAAAAGTCGATATGTGCATGCATCTTCTGTACTCGTTTATATCTCAAATTCAAGCTCAAAATACCCGAAAATTCGATATTTAAAGGTCCCAGAAGCGATCTGTACATGCCTACTCCGTGTTAGAGTATTTACAAAATACAGGCCCAAAACATGCTCAAAATCGATGTTTTAGGTGCCCAAAAGACGATATGTGCATGCATCTTCTGTACCCGTTTATATCTCAAATTCTGGCCCTAAACACCCGAAAATTCGATATTTTGGGGTCCCAGAAGCGATCTGTACATGCCTACTCCGTTTTAGAGTATTTTAAAAATACATGCCCAAAACATGCTGAAAATCGATATTTTAGATGCCAAAAGTCAATATGTGCATGTATCTTCTGTACCCGTTTATATCTCAAATTTAGGCTCAAAACACCCGAAAATTCAATATTTTGGGGTCCCAGAAGCAATCTGTACATGCCTACTCAGTGCCAGAATATTTTAAAAAAAAAGGCTAAAAACATGCTAAAAATCGATTTTTTAGGTGCCAAAAAGTAGATATCTCAAATTCAGTCCCAAAACACCCGAAAATTTGATATTTAGAGGTCCCAGAAGCGATCTGTACATGCCTACTCCGTGTTAGAGTATTTACAAAATACAGGCCAAAAACATACTAAAAAATCGATCTTTTAGGTGCCCAAAAGTCGATATGTGCATGCATCTTCTGTACCCGTTTATATCTCAAATTCTGGCCCTAAACACCCGAAAATTCAATATTTTGGGGTCCCAGAAGCAATCTGTACATGCCTACTCAGTGCTAGAATATTTTCAAAATATAGGCTAAAAACATGCTAAAAATCTATATTTTAGGTTTGTAACGGCGATATCTCAAATTCAGGCCCAGAACACCCGAAAATTCGATATTTTGGGGTCCCAGAAGCGATCTGTACATGCCTACTCCGTGTTAGAGTATTTACAAAATACAGGCCCAAAACATGCTCAAAATCGATGTTTTAGGTGCCCAAAAGTCGATATGTGCATGTATCTTCTGTACCCGTTTATATTTAAAATTCAGGCTCAAGACACCCGAAAATTCGATATTTTTGTGTCCCAGAAGCAATCTGTACATGCCTACTCAATGCTAGAATATTTTCAAAATATAGGCTAAAAACATGCTAAAAATCGATCTTTTAGGTGCCAAAAAGTCGATATCTCAAATTCAGTCCCAAAACACCCGAAAATTCGATATTTAGGGGTCCCAGAAGCGATCTGTACATGCCTACTCCGTGTTAGAGTATTTTCAAAATACAGGCTAAAAACATACTGAAAATCGATTCTGTAGGTGCCCAAAAGTCGATACGTGCATGCATCTTCTGTACCCGTTTATATCTCAAATTCTGGCCCTAAACACCCGAAAATTTGATATTTTTGGGTCACAGAAGCGATCTGTACATGCCTACTCAGTGCTAGAATGTTTTCAAAATATAGGTTCAAAACATGCTCAAAATCGATATTTTAGGTGCCCAAAAGTCGATATGTGCATGAATCTTCTGTACCCGTTTATATCTCAAATTCAAGATCAAAACACTCGAAAATTCGATATTTTGGGGTCCCAGAAGCGATCTGTACACGCCTATTCAGTGCTAGAATATTTTCAAAATATAGGCTCAAAACATGCTAAAAATCGTTATTTTAGGTGCGTAAAGGCGATATCTCAAATTCAGGCCCAAATCACCCGAAAATTCGATATTTTGGGGTCCCAAAAGCGATCTGTATATGCCTACTCCGTGTTAGAGTATTTTCAAAATACAGGCCCAAAACATGCTCAAAATCGATATTTTAGGTGCGTAAAGGCGATATCTCAAATTCTGGCCCTAAACACCCGAAAATTCGTTATTTTGGGGTCCCAGAAGCGATCTGTACATGCCTACTCTGTGTTAGAGTATTTTCAAAATTCAGGCCCAAAACATGCTGAAAATCGATATTTTTGGTGCCAAAAGTCAATATGTGCATGTATCTTCTGTACCCGTTTATATCTCAAATTCAGGCTCAAAACACCCGAAAATTCAATATTTTGGGGTTTCAGAAGCAATCTGTACATGCCTACTCAGTGTTAGAATATTTTCAAAATATAGGCTAAAAACATGCTAAAAATCGATCTTTTAGGTGCCAAAAAGTCGATATCTCAAATTCAGTCCCAAAACACCCGAAAATTCTATATTTAGAAGTCCTAGAAGCGATCTGTACATGCCTACTCCGTGTTAGAGTATTTTCAAAATACAGGCCCAAAACATACTGAAAATCGATCTTTTAGGTGCCCAAAAGTCGATATGTGCATGCATCTTCTGTACCCGTTTATATATCAAATTCTGGCCCTAAACACCCGAAAATTCAATATTTTGAGGTCTCAGAAGCAATCTGTACATGCCTACTCAGCGCTAGAATGTTTTCAAAATATAGGTTCAAAACATGCTCAAAATTGATATTTTAGGTGCCCAAAAGTCGATATGTGCATGAATCTTCTGTACCCGTTTATATCTCAAATTCAAGATCAAAACACTCGAAGATTCGATATTTTGGGGTCCCAGAAGCGATCTGTACACGCCTACTCAGTGCTAGAATATTTTCAAAATATAGGATCAAAACATTCTAAAAATCGATATTTTAGGTGCGTAAAGGCGATATCTCAAATTAAGGCCCAAAACACCCGAAAATTCGATATTTTGGGGTCCCAAAAGCGATCTGTACATGCCTACTCCGTGTTAGAGTATTTTAAAAAAACAGGCCAAAAACATACTGAAAATCGATCTTTTAGGTGCCCAAAAGTCGATATGGGCATTCATCTTCTGTACCCGTTTATATCTCAAATTCTGGCCCTAAACACCCGAAAATTCGTTATTTTGGGGTCCCAGAAGCGATCTGTACATGCCTACTCCGTGTTAGCGTATTTTCAAAATTCAGGCCCAAAACATACTGAAAATCGATCTGTTAGGTGCCCAAAAGTCGATATGTGCATGCATCTTCTGTACCCGTTTAGATCTCAAATTCTGGCCCTAAACACCCGAAAATTCGATATTTTTGGGTCCCAGAAGCGATCTGTACATGCCTACTCAGTGCTAGAATGTTTTCAAAATATAGGCTCAAAACATGCTCAAAATCGATATTTTAGGTGCAAAAAAGTCGATATGTGCATGAATCTTCTGTACTTGTTTATATCTCAAATTCAAGCTCAAAATACCCGAAAATTCGATATTTAAAGGTCCCAGAAGCGATCTGTACATGCCTACTCCGTGTTAGAGTATTTACAAAATACAGGCCCAAAACATGCTCAAAATCGATGTTTTAGGTGCCCAAAAGACGATATGTGCATGCATCTTCTGTACCCGTTTATATCTCAAATTCTGGCCCTAAACACACGAAAATTCGATATTTTGGGGTCCCAGAAGCGATCTGTACATGCCTACTCCGTTTTAGAGTATTTTAAAAATACATGCCCAAAACATGCTGAAAATCGATATTTTAGATGCCAAAAGTCAATATGTGTATGTATCTTCTGTACCCGTTTATATCTCAAATTTAGGCTCAAAACACCCGAAAATTCAATATTTTGGGGTCCCAGAAGCAATCTGTACATGCCTACTCAGTGCCAGAATATTTTCAAAAGAAAGGCTAAAAACATGCTAAAAATCGATCTTTTAGGTGCCAAAAAGTAGATATCTCAAATTCAGTCCCAAAACACCCGAAAATTTGATATTTAGAGGTCCCAGAAGCGATCTGTACATGCCTACTCCGTGTTAGAGTATTTACAAAATACAGGCCAAAAACATACTGAAAATCGATCTTTTAGGTGCCCAAAAGTCGATATGTGCATGCATCTTCTGTACCCGTTTATATCTCAAATTCTGGCCCTAAACACCCGAAAATTCAATATTTTGGGGTCCCAGAAGCAATCTGTACATGCCTACTCAGTGCTAGAATATTTTCAAAATATAGGCTAAAAACATGCTAAAAATCGATATTTTAGGTTCGTAACGGCGATATCTCAAATTCAGGCCCAGAACACCCGAAAATTCGATATTTTGGGGTCCCAGAAGCGATCTGTACATGCCTACTCCGTGTTAGAGTATTTACAAAATACAGGCCCAAAACATGCTCAAAATCGATGTTTTAGGTGCCCAAAAGTCGATATGTGCATGTATCTTCTGTACCCGTTTATATCTCAAATTCAGGCTCAAGACACCCGAAAATTCGATATTTTTGTGTCCCAGAAGCAATCTGTACATGCCTACTCAGTGCTAGAATATTTTCAAAATATAGGCTAAAAACATGCTAAAAATCGATATTTTAGGTGCGTAAAGGCGATATCTCAAATTCTGGCCCTAAACACCCGAAAATTCGTTATTTTGGGGTCCCAGAAGCGATCTGTACATGCCTACTCTGTGTTAGAGTATTTTCAAAATTCAGGCCCAAAACATGCTGAAAATCGATATTTTTGGTGCCCAAAGTCAATATGTGTATGCATCTTCTATACTCGTTTATATCTCAAATTCAGGCTCAAAACACCCGAAAATTCGATATTTTGGGGTCCCATAAGCTATCTGTACATGCCTACTCAGTGCTAGAATGTTTTCAAAATATAGGCTCAAAACATGCTAAAAATCCATATTTTAGGTGCGTAAAGGCGATATCTCAAATTCAGGCTCTAAACACCCGAAAATTCAATATTTTGGGGTCCCAGAAGCAATCTGTACATGCCTACTTAGTGCTAGAATATTTTCAAAATATAGGGTAAAAACATGATAAAAATCGATCTTTTAGGTGCCAAAAAGTCGATATCTCAAATTCAGTCCCAAAACACCCGAAAACTCGATATTTAGGGGTCCCAGAAGCGATCTGTACATTCCTACTCCATGTTAGAGTATTTACAAAATACAGGCCCAAAACATGCTCAAAATCGATGTTTTAGGTGCCCAAAAGTCGATATGTGCATGAATCTTCAGTACCCGTTTATATCTCAAATTCAGGCTCAAAACACCCGCAAATTCGATATTTTGGTGTCCCAGAAGCGATCTGTACATGCCTACTCCGTGTTAGAGTATTTTAAAAATACCTGCCCAAAACATGCTGGAAATCGATATTTTAGATGCCAAAAGTCAATATGTGCATGTATCTTCTGTACCCGTTTATATCTCAAATTTAGGCTCAAAACACCCGAAAATTCAATAATTTGGGGTCCCAGAAGCAATCTGTACATGCCTATTCAGTGATAGAATATTTTCAAAATATAGGCTAAAAACATGCTAAAAATCGATCTTTTAGGTGCCAAAAAGTCGATATCTCAAATTCAGTCCCAAAACACCCGAAAATTCGATATTTAGAGGTCCCAGAAGCGATCTGTACATACCTACTCCGTGTTAGAGTATTTTCAAAATACAGGCCAAAAACATACTGAAAATCGATCTTTTAGGTGCCCAAAAGTCGATATGTGCATGCATCTTCTGTACCCGTTTATATCTCAAATTCTAGCCCTAAACACCCGAAAATTCAATATTTTGGGGTCCCAGAAGCAATCTGTACATGCCTACTCAGTGCTAGAATATTTTCAAAATATAGGCTAAAAACATGCTAAAAATCGATATTTTAGGTGCCAAAAAGTCGATATCTCAAATTAAGGCCCAAAACACCCGAAAATTCGATATTTAGGGGTCCCAGAAGCGATCTGTACATGCCTACTACGTGTTAAAGTATTTTCAAAATACAGGCCCAAAACATGCTCAAAATCGATGTTTTAGGTGCCAAAAAGTCGATATGTGCATGCACCTTCAGTACCCGTTTATATCTCAAATTCAGGCTGAAAACACCCGAAAATTCGATATTTTGGGGTTCCAGAAGCGATCTGTACATGACTACTCCGTGTTAGAGTATTTTCAAAATACATGCCCAAAACATGCTAAAAATCGATATTTTAGATGCCCAAAGTCAATATGTGCATGTATCTTCTGTACCCGTTTATATCTCAAATTCAGGCTCAAAACACCCGAAAATTCAATATTTTGGGGTCCCAGAAGCAATCTGTACATGCCTACTCAGTGCTAGAATATTTTCAAAATATAGGCTAAAAACATGCTAAAAATCGATATTTTAGGTGCCAAAAAGTCGATATCTCAAATTAAGGCCCAAAACACCCGAAAATTCGATATTTAGTGGTCCCAGAAGCGATCTGTACATGCCTACTTAGTGCTAGAATGTTTTCAAATTATAGGCTCAAAACATGTTCAAAATCGATATTTTAGGTGCCCAAAAGTCGATATGTGCATGCATCTTCTGTACTCATTTATATCTCAAATTCAGGCTCAAAACACCCGAAAATTCGATATATTGCGGTCCCAGAACCGATCTGAACATGCCTACTCAGTGCTAGAATATTTTCAAAATCTAGACTAAAAACATGCTAAAAATCGATATTTTAGGTGCCAAAAAGTCAATATCTCAAATTAAGGCCAAAACACCCGAAAATTCGATATTTAGGGGTCCCAGAAGCGATCTGTACATGCCTACTCCGTGTTAGAGTATTTTAAAAATACATGCCCAAAACATGCTGGAAATCGATATTTTAGATGCCAAAAGTCAATATGTGCATGTATCTGCTGTACCCGTTTATATCTCAAATTCAGGCTCAAAACACCCTAAAATTCAATATTTTGGGGTCCCAGAAGCAATCTGTACATGCCTACTCAGTGCTAGAATATTTTCAAAATATAGGCTAAAAACATGCTAAAAATCGATCTTTTAGGTGCCAAAAAGTCGATATCTCAAATTCAGTCCCAAAACACCCGAAAATTCGATATTTAGAGGTCCCAGAAGCGATCTGTACATGCCTACTACGTGTTAGAGTATTTTCAAAATACAGGCCAAAAACATACTGAAAATCGATCTTTTAGGTGCCCAAAAGTCGATATGTGCATGCATCTTCTGTACCCGTTTATATCTCAAATTCTGGCCCTAAACACCCGAAAATTCAATATTTTGGGGTCCCAGAAGCAATCTGTACATGCCTACTCAGTGCTAGAATATTTTCAAAATTTGGGCTAAAAACATGCTAAAAATCGATATTTTAGGTGCGTAAAGACGATATCTCAAATTCAGGCCCAGAACACCCGAAAATTCGATATTTTGGGGTCCCAGAAGCGATCTGTATATGCCTACTCCGTGTTAGAGTATATACAAAATACAGGACCAAAACATGCTCAAAATCGATGTTTTAGGTGCCCAAAAGTCGATATGTGCATGCATCTTCAGTACCCGTTTATATCTCATATTCAGGCTCAAAACACCCGAAAATTCGATATTTTGGGGTCCCAAAAGCGATCTGTACATGCCTACTCCGTGTTAGAGTATTTTCAAAATACATGCCCAAAACATGCTGAAAATCGATATTTTAGATGCCCAAAGTCAATATGTGCATGTATCTTGTGTACCCGTTTATATCTCAAATTCAGGCTCAAAACACCCGAAAATTCGATATTTTTGGGTCCCAGAAGCAATCTGTACATGCCTACTCAGTGCTAGAATATTTTCAAAATATAGGATAAAAACATGCTAAAAATCGATCTTTTATGTGCCAAAAAATCGATATCTCAAATTCAGTCCCAAAACACCCGAGAATTCGATATTTAGGGGTCCCAGAAGGGATCTGTACATGCCTACTCCGTGTTAGAGTATTTTCAAAATACAGAAAAAAAACATACTGAAAATCGATCTTTTAGGTGCCCAAAAGTCGATATGTGCATGCATCTTCTGTACCCGTTTATATCACAAATTCTGGCCCTAAACACCCGAAAATTCGATATTTTGGGGTCCCAGAAGCGATCTGTACATGCCTACTCAGTGTTAGAATTTTTTCAAAATATAGGCTCAAAACATGCTAGAAATCGATATTTTAGGTGCGTAGAGGCGATATCACAAATTATGGCCCAAAACAACCGAAAACTCGATATTTAAGGGTCCCAGAAGCGATCTGTACATGCCTACTCCGTGTAGAGTATTTTCAAAATACAGGCTAAAAACATACTGAAAATCGATCTTTTAGGTGCCCAAAAGTCGATATGTGCATGCATCTTCTGTACCCGTTTATATCTCAAATTCTGTCCCTAAACACCCGAAAATTCGACATTTTTGGGTCCCAGAAGCGATCTGTACATGCCTACTTAGTGCTAGAATGTTTTCAAAATATAGGCTCAAAACATGCTCAGAATCGATATTTTAGGTGCCCAAAAGTCGATATGTGCATGCATCTTCTGTACTCGTTTATATCTCAAATTCAAGCTCAAAACACTCGAAAATTCGATATTTTGGGGTCCCAGAAGCGATCTGTACATGCCTACTCAGTGCTAGAATATTTTCAAAATATAGGCTCAAAACATGCTAAAAATCGATATTTTAGGTGCGTAAAGGCGATATCTCAAATTCAGGCCCAAAACACCAGAAAATTCGATATTTTGGGGTCCCAAAAGCGATATGTACATGCCTACTCCGTGTTAGAGTATTTTCAAAATACAGGCTAAAAACATGCTAAAAATCGATGTTTTAGGTGCCCAAAAGTCGATATCTCAAATTCAGGCTCAAAACACCCGAAAATTCGATATTTAGGGGTCCCAGAAGCGACCTGTACATGCCTACTCCGTGTTAGAGTATTTTCAAAATACAGGCCAAAAACATACTGAAAATCGATCTTTTAGGTGCCCAAAAGTCGATATGTGCATGCATCTTCTGTACCCGTTTATATCTCAAATTCTGGCCCTAAACACCCGAAAATTCAATATTTTGGGGTCCCAGAAGCAATCTGTACATGCCTACTCAGTGCTAGAATATTTTCAAAATATGGGCTAAAAACATGCTAAAAATCGATATTTTAGGTGCGTAAAGACGATATCTCAAATTCAGGCCCAGAACACCCGAAAATTCGATATTTTGGGGTCACAGAAGCGATCTGTATATGCCTACTCCGTGTTAGAGTATATACAAAATACAGGACCAAAACATGCTCAAAATCGATGTTTTAGGTGCCCAAAAGTCGATATGTGCATGCATCTTCAGTACCCGTTTATATCTCATATTCAGGCTCAAAACACCCGAAAATTCGATATTTTGGGGTCCCAAAAGCGATCTGTACATGCCTACTCCGTGTTAGAGTATTTTCAAAATACATGCCCAAAACATGCTGAAAATCGATATTTTAGATGCCCAAAGTCAATATGTGCATGTATCTTCTGTACCCGTTTATATCTCAAATTCAGGCTCAAAACACCCGAAAATTCGATATTTTTGGGTCCCAGAAGCAATCTGTACATGCCTACTCAGTGCTAGAATATTTTCAAAATATAGGCTAAAAACATGCTAAAAATCGATCTTTTAGGTGCCAAAAAATCGATATCTCAAATTCAGTCCCAAAACACCCGAGAATTCGATATTTAGGGGTCCCAGAAGGGATCTGTACATGCCTACTCCGTGTTAGAGTATTTTCAAAATACAGAAAAAAAACATACTGAAAATCGATCTTTTAGGTGCCCAAAAGTCGATATGTGCATGCATCTTCTGTACCCGTTTATATCACAAATTCTGGCCCTAAACACCCGAAAATTCGATATTTTGGGGTCCCAGAAGCGATCTGTACATGCCTACTCAGTGCTAGAATATTTTCAAAATCTAGACTAAAAACATGCTAAAAATCGATATTTTAGGTGCCAAAAAGTCGATATCTCAAATTAAGACCCAAAACACCTGAAAATTCGATATTTAGGGGTCCCAGAAGCGATCTGTACATGCCTACTCCGTGTTAGAGTATTTTCAAAATACAAGCCAAAAACATTCTGAAAATCGATCTTTTAGGTGCCCAAAAGTCGATATGTGCATGCATCTTCTGTACCCGTTTATATCTCAAATTCTGGCCCTAAACACCCGAAAAATCGACATTTTTGGGTCCCAGAAGCGATCTGTACATGCCTACTTAGTGCTAGAATGTTTTCAAAATATAGGCTCAAAACATGCTCAGAATCGATATTTTAGGTGCCCAAAAGTCGATATGTGCATGCATCTTCTGTACTCGTTTATATCTCAAATTCAAGCTCAAAACACTCGAAAATTCGATATTTTGGGGTCCCAGAAGCGATCTGTACATGCCTACTCAGTGCTAGAATATTTTCAAAATATAGGCTCAAAACATGCTAAAAATCGATATTTTAGGTGCGTAAAGGCGATATCTCAAATTCAGGCCCAAAACACCCGAAAATTCGATATTTTGGGGTCCCAAAAGCGATATGTACATGCCTACTCCGTGTTAGAGTATTTTCAAAATACAGGCTAAAAACATGCTAAAAATCGATGTTTTAGGTGCCCAAAAGTCAATATCTCAAATTCAGGCTCAAAACACCCGAAAATTCGATATTTAGGGGTCCCAGAAGCGACCTGTACATGCCTACTCCGTGTAAGAGTATTTTCAAAATACATGCCAAAAACATACTGAAAATCGATCTTTTAGGTGCCCAAAAGTCGATATGTGCATGCATCTTCTGTACCCGTTTATATCTCAAATTCTGGCCCTAAACACCCGAAAATTCAATATTTTGGGGTCCCAGAAGCAATCTGTACATGCCTACTCAGTGCTAGAATATTTTCAAAATATGGGCTAAAAACATGCTAAAAATCGATATTTTAGGTGCGTAAAGACGATATCTCAAATTCAGGCCCAGAACACCCGAAAATTCGATATTTTGGGGTCACAGAAGCGATCTGTATATGCCTACTCCGTGTTAGAGTATATACAAAATACAGGACCAAAACATGCTCAAAATCGATGTTTTAGGTGCCCAAAAGTCGATATGTGCATGCATCTTCAGTACCCGTTTATATCTCAAATTCAGGCTCAAAACACCCGAAAAATCGATATTTTGGGGTCCCAAAAGCGATCTGTACATGCCTACTCCGTGTTAGAGTATTTTCAAAATACATGCCCAAAACATGCTGAAAATCGATATTTTAGATGCCCAAAGTCAATATGTGCATGTATCTTCTGTACCCGTTTATATCTCAAATTCGGGCTCAAAACACCCGAAAATTCGATATTTTTGGGTCCCAGAAGCAATCTGTACATGCCTACTCAGTGCTAGAATATTTTCAAAATATAGGCTAAAAACATGCTAAAAATCGATCTTTTAGGTGCCAAAATCTCGATATCTCAAATTCAGTCCCAAAACACCCGAAAATTCGATATTTAGGGGTCCCAGAAGGGATCTGTACATGCCTACTCCGTGTTAGAGTATTTTCAAAATACAGGCCAAAAACATACTGAAAATCGATCTTTTAGGTGCCCAAAAGTCGATATGTGCATGCATCTTCTGTACCCGTTTATATCTCAAATTCTGGCCCTAAACACCGGAAAAATCGACATTTTTGGGTCCCAGAAGCGATCTGTACATGCCTACTTAGTGCTAGAATGTTTTCAAAATATAGGCTCAAAACATGCTCAGAATCGATATTTTAGGTGCCCAAAAGTCGATATGTGCATGCATCTTCTGTACTCGTTTATATCTCAAATTCAAGCTCAAAACACTCGAAAATTTGATATTTTGGGGTCCCAGAAGCGATCTGTACATGCCTACTCAGTGCTAGAATATTTTCAAAATATAGGCTCAAAACATGCTAAAAATCGATATTTTAGGTGCGTAAAGGCGATATCTCAAATTCAGGCCCAAAACACCCGAAAATTCGATATTTTGGGGTCCCAAAAGCGATATGTACATGCCTACTCCGTGTTAGAGTATTTTCAAAATACAGGCTAAAAACATGCTAAAAATCGATGTTTTAGGTGCCCAAAAGTCAATATCTCAAATTCAGGCTCAAAACACCCGAAAATTCGATATTTAGGGGTCCCAGAAGCGACCTGTACATGCCTACTCCGTGTAAGAGTATTTTCAAAATACAGGCCAAAAACATACTGAAAATCGATCTTTTAGGTGCCCAAAAGTCGATATGTGCATGCATCTTCTGTACCCGTTTATATCTCAAATTCTGGCTCTAAACACCCGAAAATTCAATATTTTGGGGTCCCAGAAGCAATCTGTACATGCCTACTCAGTGCTAGAATATTTTCAAAATATGGGCTAAAAACATGCTAAAATCGATATTTTAGGTGCGTAAAGACGATATCTCAAATTCAGGCCCAGAACACCCGAAAATTCGATATTTTGGGGTCACAGAAGCGATCTGTATATGCCTACTCCGTGTTAGAGTATATACAAAATACAGGACCAAAACATGCTCAAAATCGATGTTTTAGGTGCCCAAAAGTCGATATGTGCATGCATCTTCAGTACCCGTTTATATCTCAAATTCAGGCTCAAAACACCCGAAAATTCGATATTTTGGGGTCCCAAAAGCGATCTGTACATGCCTACTCCGTGTTAGAGTATTTTCAAAATACATGCCCAAAACATGCTGAAAATCGATATTTTAGATGCCCAAAGTCAATATGTGCATGTATCTTCTGTACCCGTTTATATCTCAAATTCAGGCTCAAAACACCCGAAAATTCGATATTTTTGGGTCTCAGAAGCAATCTGTACATGCCTACTCAGTGCTAGAATATTTTCAAAATATAGGCTAAAAACATGCTAAAAATCGATCTTTTAGGTGCCAAAATCTCGATATCTCAAATTCAGTCCCAAAACACCCGAAAATTCGATATTTAGGGGTCCCAGAAGGGATCTGTACATGCCTACTCCGTGTTAGAGTATTTTCAAAATACAGGCCAAAAACATACTGAAAATCGATCTTTTATGTGCCCAAAAGTCGATATGTGCATGCATCTTCTGTACCCGTTTATATCACAAATA
The DNA here is from genome assembly GCA_033782935.1 of Petrolisthes cinctipes. Taxonomy (NCBI): domain Eukaryota; kingdom Metazoa; phylum Arthropoda; class Malacostraca; order Decapoda; family Porcellanidae; genus Petrolisthes; species Petrolisthes cinctipes. The sequence continues at coordinate 1,321,867 of JAWQEG010001675.1, forward strand.
CTGGCCGTAAACACCCGAAAATTCGATATTTTGGGGTTCCAGAAGCGATCTGTACATGCCTACTCAGTGTTAGAATTTTTTCAAAATACAGGCTCAAAACATGCTAGAAATCGATATTTTAGGTGCGTAGAGGCGATATCTCAAATTATGGCCCAAAACAACCGAAAATTCGATATTTAAGGGTCCCAGAAGCGATCTGTACATGCCTACTCCGTGTAGAGTATTTTCAATATACAGGCTAAAAACATACTGAAAATCGATCTTTTAGGTGCCCAAAAGTCGATATGTGCATGCATCTTCTGTACCCGTTTATATCTCAAATTCTGGCCCTAAACACCCGAAAATTTGATATTTTTGGGTCCCATAAGCGATCTGTACATGCCTACTCAGTGCTAGAATGTTTTCAAAATATAGGTTCAAAACATGCTAAAAATCGATATTTTAGGTGCCCAAAAGTCGATATGTGCATGAATCTTCTGTACCCGTTTATATCTCAAATTCTGGCCCTAAACACCCGAAAATTCGACATTTTTGGGTCCCAGAAGCGATCTGTACATGCCTACTCAGTGCTAGAATGTTTTCAAAATATAGGCTCAAAACATGCTCAGAATCGATATTTTAGGTGCCCAAAAGTCGATATGTGCATGCATCTTCTGTACTCGTTTATATCTCAAATTCAAGCTCAAAACACTCGAAAATTCGATATTTTGGGGTCCTAGAAGCGATCTGTACATGCCTACTCAGTGCTAGAATATTTTCAAAATATAGGCTCAAAACATGCTAAAAATCGATATTTTAGGTGCGTAAAGGCGATATCTCAAATTCAGGCCCAAAACACCCGAAAATTCGATATTTTGGGGTCCCAAAAGCGATCTGTACATGCCTACTCCGTGTTAGAGTATTTTCAAAATACAGGCCCAAAACATGCTCAAAATCGATGTTTTAGGTGCCGAAAAGTTGATATCTCAAATTCAGGCTCAAAACACCCGAAAATTCGATATTTAGGGGTCCCAGAAGCGACCTGTACATGCCTACTCCGTGTCAGAGTATTTTCAAAATACAGGCCAAAAACATACTGAAAATCGATCTTTTAGGGGCCCAAAAGTCGATATATGCATGCATCTTCTGTACACGTTTATATCTCAAATTCTGGCCATAAACACCCGAAAATTCGATATTTTGGGTTCCCAGAAGCGATCTGTACATGCCTACTCCGTGTTAGAGTATTTTCAAAATTCAGGCCCAAAACATGTTGAAAATCGATATTTTTGGTGCCCAAAGTCAATATGTGTATGCATCTTCTATACTCGTTTATATCTCAAATTCAGGCTCAAAACACCCGAAAATTCGATATTTTGGGGTCCCAGAAGCGATCTGTACATGCCTACTCCGTGTTAGAGTATTTTCAAAATATGAGCTCAAAACATGCTAAAAATCGATATTTTAGGTGCGTAAAGACGATATCTCAAATTCAGGCCCAAAACACCCGAAAATTCGATATTTTGGGGTCCCAGAAGCGATCTGTACATGCCTACTCCGTGTTAGAGTATTTTCAAAGTACAGGCCCAAAACATGCTCAAAATCGATTTTTTACGATGCCCAAATTCAATATGTGCATGTATCTTCTGTACCCGTTTATATCTCAAATTCAGGCTCAAACCACCATAAAATTCAATATTTTGGGGTCCCTGAAGCAATCTGTACATGCCTACTCAGTGCTAGAATATTTTCAAAATATAGGCTAAAAACATGCTAAAAATCGATATTTTAGGTGCCAAAAAGTCGATATCTCAAATTCAGTCCCAAAACACCCGAAACTTCGATATTTAGGGGTCCCAGAAGCGATCTGTACATGCCTACTCCGTGTTAGAGTATTTTCAAAATACAGGCCAAAAACATACTGAAAATCGATTTTTTAGGTGCCCAAAAGTCGATATGTGCATGCATCTTCTGTACCCGTTTATATATCAAATTCTGGCACTAAGCACCCGAAAATTCGATATTTTGGGGTCCCAGAAGCGATCTGTACATGCCTACTCCGTGTTAGAGTATTTTCAAAATTCAGGCCCAAAACATGCTGAAAATCGATATTTTTGGTGCCCAAAGTCAATATGTGTATGAATATTCTATACTCGTTTATATCTCAAATTCAGGCTCAAAACACCCGAAAATTCGATATTTTGGGGTCCCAGTAGCGATCTGTACATGCCTACTCCGTGTTAGAGTATTTTCAAAATACAGGCCCAAAACATGCTGAAAATCGATATTTTAGATGCCCAAAATCAATATGTGTATGTATCTTCTGTACCCGTTTATATCTCAAATTCAGGCTCAAAACACCCGAAAATTCAATGTTTTGGGGTCCCAGAAGCAATCTGTACATGCCTACTCAGTGCTAGAATATTTTCAAAATCTAGACTAAAAACATGCTAAAAATCGATATTTTAGGTGCCAAAAAGTCGATATCTCAAATTAAGACCCAAAACACCTGAAAATTCGATATTTAGGGGTCCCAGAAGCGATCTGTACATGCCTACTCCGTGTTAGAGTATTTTCAAAATACAAGCCAAAAACATTCTGAAAATCGATCTTTTAGGTGCCCAAAAGTCGATATGTGCATGCATCTTCTGTACCCGTTTATATCTCAAATTCTGGCCCTAAACACCCGAAAATTCGATATTTTTGGGTCCCAGAAGCGATCTGTACATCCCTACTCAGTGCTAGAATGTTTTCAAAATATAGGCTCAAAACATGCTCAAAATCGATATTTTATGTGCCCAAAAGACGATATGTGTATGCATCTTCTGAACTCGTTTATATCTCAAATTCAAGCTCAAAACACTCGAAAATTCGATGTTTTGGGGTCCTAGAAGCGATCTGTACATGCCTACTCAGTGCTAGAATATTTTCAAAATATAGGCTCAAAACATGCTAAAAATCGATATTTTAGGTGCGTAAAGGCGATATCTCAAATTCAGGCCCAAAACACCCGAAAATTCGATATTTTGGGGTCCCAAAAGCGATCTGTACATGCCTACTCCGTGTTAGAGTATTTTCAAAATACAGGCCCAAAACATGCTCAAAATCGATGTTTTAGGTGCCGAAAAGTTGATATCTCAAATTCAGGCTCAAAACACCCGAAAATTCGATATTTAGGGGTCCCAGAAGCGACCTGTACATGCCTACTCCGTGTCAGAGTATTTTCAAAATACAGGCCAAAAACATACTGAAAATCGATCTTTTAGGGGCCCAAAAGTCGATATATGTATGCATCTTCTGTACACGTTTATATCTCAAATTCTGGCCATAAACACCCGAAAATTCGATATTTTGGGTTCCCAGAAGCGATCTGTACATGCCTACTCCGTGTTAGAGTATTTTCAAAATTCAGGCCCAAAACATGTTGAAAATCGATATTTTTGGTGCCCAAAGTCAATATGTGTATGCATCTTCTATACTCGTTTATATCTCAAATTCAGGCTCAAAACACCCGAAAATTCGATATTTTGGGGTCCCAGAAGCGATCTGTACATGCCTACTCCGTGTTAGAGTATTTTCAAAATATGAGCTCAAAACATGCTAAAAATCGATATTTTAGGTGCGTAAAGTCGATATCTCAAATTCAGGCCCAAAACACCCGAAAATTCGATATTTTGGGGTCCCAGAAGCGATCTGTACATGCCTACTCCGTGTTAGAGTATTTTCAAAGTACAGGCCCAAAACATGCTCAAAATCGATTTTTTACGATGCCCAAATTCAATATGTGCATGTATCTTCTGTACCCGTTTATATCTCAAATTCAGGCTCAAACCACCATAAAATTCAATATTTTGGGGTCCCTGAAGCAATCTGTACATGCCTACTCAGTGCTAGAATATTTTCAAAATATAGGCTAAAAACATGCTAAAAATCGATATTTTAGGTGCCAAAAAGTCGATATCTCAAATTCAGTCCCAAAACACCCGAAACTTCGATATTTAGGGGTCCCAGAAGCGATCTGTACATGCCTACTCCGTGTTAGAGTATTTTCAAAATACAGGCCAAAAACATACTGAAAATCGATTTTTTAGGTGCCCAAAAGTCGATATGTGCATGCATCTTCTGTACCCGTTTATATATCAAATTCTGGCCCTAAGCACCCGAAAATTCGATATTTTGGGGTCCCAGAAGCGATCTGTACATGCCTACTCCGTGTTAGAGTATTTTCAAAATTCAGGCCCAAAACATGCTGAAAATCGATATTTTTGGTGCCCAAAGTCAATATGTGTATGAATATTCTATACTCGTTTATATCTCAAATTCAGGCTCAAAACACCCGAAAATTCGATATTTTGGGGTCCCAGTAGCGATCTGTACATGCCTACTCCGTGTTAGAGTATTTTCAAAATACAGGCCCAAAACATGCTGAAAATCGATATTTTAGATGCCCAAAATCAATATGTGTATGTATCTTCTGTACCCGTTTATATCTCAAATTCAGGCTCAAAACACCCGAAAATTCAATGTTTTGGGGTCCCAGAAGCAATCTGTACATGCCTACTCAGTGCTAGAATATTTTCAAAATCTAGACTAAAAACATGCTAAAAATCGATATTTTAGGTGCCAAAAAGTCGATATCTCAAATTAAGACCCAAAACACCTGAAAATTCGATATTTAGTGGTCCCAGAAGCGATCTGTACATGCCTACTCCGTGTTAGAGTATTTTCAAAATACAAGCCAAAAACATTCTGAAAATCGATCTTTTAGGTGCCCAAAAGTCGATATGTGCATGCATCTTCTGTACCCGTTTATATCTCAAATTCTGGCCCTAAACACCCGAAAATTCGATATTTTTGGGTCCCAGAAGCGATCTGTACATCCCTACTCAGTGCTAGAATGTTTTCAAAATATAGGCTCAAAACATGCTCAAAATCGATATTTTATGTGCCCAAAAGACGATATGTGTATGCATCTTCTGAACTCGTTTATATCTCAAATTCAAGCTCAAAACACTCGAAAATTCGATGTTTTGGGGTCCTAGAAGCGATCTGTACATGCCTACTCAGTGCTAGAATATTTTCAAAATATAGGCTCAAAACATGCTAAAAATCGATATTTTAGGTGCGTAAAGGCGATATCTCAAATTCAGGCCCAAAACACCCGAAAATTCGATATTTTGGGGTCCCAAAAGCGATCTGTACATGCCTACTCCGTGTTAGAGTATTTTCAAAATACAGGCCCAAAACATGCTCAAAATCGATGTTTTAGGTGCCGAAAAGTTGATATCTCAAATTCAGGCTCAAAACACCCGAAAATTCGATATTTAGGGGTCCCAGAAGCGACCTGTACATGCCTACTCCGTGTCAGAGTATTTTCAAAATACAGGCCAAAAACATACTGAAAATCGATCTTTTAGGGGCCCAAAAGTCGATATATGCATGCATCTTCTGTACACGTTTATATCTCAAATTCTGGCCATAAACACCCGAAAATTCGATATTTTGGGTTCCCAGAAGCGATCTGTACATGCCTACTCCGTGTTAGAGTATTTTCAAAATTCAGGCCCAAAACATGTTGAAAATCGATATTTTTGGTGCCCAAAGTCAATATGTGTATGCATATTCTATACTCGTTTATATCTCAAATTCAGGCTCAAAACACCCGAAAATTCGATATTTTGGGGTCCCAGAAGCGATCTGTACATGCCTACTCCGTGTTAGAGTATTTTCAAAATATGAGCTCAAAACATGCTAAAAATCGATATTTTAGGTGCGTAAAGGCGATATCTCAAATTCAGGCCCAAAACACCCGAAAATTCGATATTTTGGGGTCCCAGAAGCGATCTGTACATGCCTACTCCGTGTTAGAGTATTTTCAAAGTACAGGCCCAAAACATGCTCAAAATCGATTTTTTACGATGCCCAAATTCAATATGTGCATGTATCTTCTGTACCCGTTTATATCTCAAATTCAGGCTCAAACCACCATAAAATTCAATATTTTGGGGTCCCTGAAGCAATCTGTACATGCCTACTCAGTGCTAGAATATTTTCAAAATATAGGCTAAAAACATGCTAAAAATCGATATTTTAGGTGCCAAAAAGTCGATATCTCAAATTCAGTCCCAAAACACCCGAAACTTCGATATTTAGGGGTCCCAGAAGCGATCTGTACATGCCTACTCCGTGTTAGAGTATTTTCAAAATACAGGCCAAAAACATACTGAAAATCGATTTTTTAGGTGCCCAAAAGTCGATATGTGCATGCATCTTCTGTACCCGTTTATATATCAAATTCTGGCCCTAAGCACCCGAAAATTCGATATTTTGGGGTCCCAGAAGCGATCTGTACATGCCTACTCCGTGTTAGAGTATTTTCAAAATTCAGGCCCAAAACATGCTGAAAATCGATATTTTTGGTGCCCAAAGTCAATATGTGTATGAATATTCTATACTCGTTTATATCTCAAATTCAGGCTCAAAACACCCGAAAATTCGATATTTTGGGGTCCCAGTAGCGATCTGTACATGCCTACTCCGTGTTAGAGTATTTTCAAAATACAGGCCCAAAACATGCTGAAAATCGATATTTTAGATGCCCAAAATCAATATGTGTATGTATCTTCTGTACCCGTTTATATCTCAAATTCAGGCTCAAAACACCCGAAAATTCAATGTTTTGGGGTCCCAGAAGCAATCTGTACATGCCTACTCAGTGCTAGAATATTTTCAAAATCTAGACTAAAAACATGCTAAAAATCGATATTTTAGGTGCCAAAAAGTCGATATCTCAAATTAAGACCCAAAACACCTGAAAATTCGATATTTAGGGGTCCCAGAAGCGATCTGTACATGCCTACTCCGTGTTAGAGTATTTTCAAAATACAAGCCAAAAACATTCTGAAAATCGATCTTTTAGGTGCCCAAAAGTCGATATGTGCATGCATCTTCTGTACCCGTTTATATCTCAAATTCTGGCCCTAAACACCCGAAAATTCGATATTTTTGGGTCCCAGAAGCGATCTGTACATCCCTACTCAGTGCTAGAATGTTTTCAAAATATAGGCTCAAAACATGCTCAAAATCGATATTTTATGTGCCCAAAAGACGATATGTGTATGCATCTTCTAAACTCGTTTATATCTCAAATTCAAGTTAAAAACACCCGAAAATTCGATATTTTGGGGTCCCAGAAGCGATCTGAACATGCCTACTCAGTGCTAGAATATTTTCAAAATATGAGCTCAAAACATGCTAAAAATCGATATTTTAGGTGCGTAAAGGCGATATCTCAAATTCAGGCCCTAAACACCCGAAAATTCGATATTTAGGGGTTCCAGAAGCGATCTGTACATGCCTACTCCGTGTTAGAGTATTCTCAAAATACAGGCCCAAAATATGCTCAAAATCGATCTTTTAGGTGCCCAAAAGTCGATATGTGCATTCATCTTCAGTACCCGTTTATATCTCAAATTCAGGCTCAAAACACCCGAAAATTCGATATTTTGGGGTCCCTGAAGCGATCTGTACATGCCTACTCTGTGTTAGAGTATTTTCAAAGTACAGGCCCAAAACATGCTCAAAATCGATTTTTTACGATGCCCAAATTCAATATGTGCATGTATCTTCTGTGCCCGTTTATATCTCAAATTCAGGCTCAAACCACCAGAAAATTCAATATTTTGGGGTCCCAGAAGCAATCTGTACATGCCTACTCAGTGCTAGAATATTTTCAAAATATAGGCTAAAAACATGCTAAAAATCGATATTTTAGGTGCCAAAAAGTCGATATCTCAAATTCAGTCCCAAAACACCCGAAACTTCGATATTTAGGGGTCCCAGAAGCGATCTGTACATGCCTACTCCGTGTTAGAGTATTTTGAAAATACAGGCCAAAAACATACTGAAAATCGATTTTTTAGGTGCCAAAAAGTCGATATGTGCATGCATCTTCTGTACCCGTTTATATATCAAATTCTGGCCCTAAACACCAGAAAATTCGATATTTTGGGGTCCCAGAAGCGATCTGTACATGCCTACTCAGTGTTAGAGTATTTTCAAAATTCAGGCCCAAAACATGCTGAAAATCGATATTTTTGGTGCCCAAAGTCAATATGTGTATGCATCTTCTATACTCGTTTATATCTCAAATTCAAGCTCAAAACACCCGAAAATTCGATATTTTGGAGTCCCAGAAGCGATCTGTACATGCCTACTCAGTGCTAAAATATTTTCCAAATATAGGCTTAAAACATGCTAAAAATCGATATTTTAGTTGCGTAAAGGCGATATCTCAATTTCAGTCCCAAAAAACCCGAAAATTCGATATTTTGGGGTCCCAGAAGCGATCTGTACATGCCTACTCCTTGTTAGAGTATTTTTAAAATACAGGCCAAAAACATACTGAAAATTGATCTTTTAGGTGCCCAAAAGTCGATATGTGCATGCATCTTATGTACCTGTTTATATTTCAAATTCTGGCCCTAAACACCCGAAAATTCGATATTTTGGGGTCCCAGAAGCGATCTGTACATGCCTACTCCGTGTTAGAGTATTTTCAAAATTCCGGCCCAAAACATGCTGAAAATCGATATTTTTGGTGCCCAAAGTCAATATGTGTATGCATCTTCTATACTCGTTTATATCTCAAATTCTGGCTCAAAACACCCGAAAATTCGATATTTTGGGGTCCGAAAAGCGATCTGTACATGCCTACTCAGTGCTAGAATGTTTTCAAAATATAGGCTCAAAACATGCTCAAAATCGATATTTTAGGTGCCCAAAAGTCGATATGTGCATGCATCTTCTGTACTCGTTTATATCTCAAATTCAGGCTCAAAACACCCGAAAATTCGATATTTTGGGGTCCCAGAAGCGATCTGTACATGCCTACTCAGTGCTAGAATATTTTCAAAATATAGGCTCAAAACATGCTAAAAATCGATATTTTAGGTGCGTAAAGGCGATATCTCAAATTAAGGCCCAAAACACCCGAAAATTCGATATTTAGGGGTCCCAGAAGCGATCTGTACATGCCTACTCCGTGTTAGAGTATTTTCAAAATACAGGCAAAAAACATACTGAAAATCGATCTTTTAGGTGCCCAAAAGTCGAATTGTGCATTCATCTTCAGTACCCGTTTATATCTCAAATTCAGGCTCAAAACACCCGAAAATTCGATATTTTGGGGTCCCAGAAGCGATCTGTACATGCCTACTCCGTGTTAGAGTATTTTCAAAGTACAGGCCCAAAACATGCTCAAAATCGATTTTTTACGATGCCCAAATTCAATATGTGCATGTATCTTCTGTGCCCGTTTATATCTCAAATTCTGGCTCAAACCACCAGAAAATTCAATATTTTGGGGTCCCAGAAGCAATCTGTACATGCCTACTCAGTGCTAGAATATTTTCAAAATATAGGCTAAAAACATGCTAAAAATCGATATTTTAGGTGCCAAAAAGTCGATATCTCAATTTCAGTCCCAAAAAACCCGAAACTTCGATATTTTGGGGTCCCAGAAGCGATCTGTACATGCCTACTCCTTGTTAGAGTATTTTCAAAATACAGGCCAAAAACATACTGAAAATCGATCTTTTAGGTGCCCAAAAGTCGATATGTGCATGCATCTTATGTACCTGTTTATATCTCAAATTCTGGCCCTAAACACCCGAAATTTCGATATTTTTGGTCCCAGAAGCGATCTGTACATGTCTACTCAGTGCTAGAATTTTTTTAAAATATAGGCTCAAAACATGCTCAAAATCAAATATTTTAGGTGACCAAAGTCGATATCTCAAATTCAGGCTCAAAACACCCGAAAAATCGATTTTTAGGGGTCCCAGAAGCGATCTGTACATGTTTACTCCGTGTGAGAGTATTTTCAAAATACAGGCCAAAAACATACTGAAAATCGATCTTTTAGGTGTCCAAAAGTCGATATGTACATGCATCTTCTGTACCCGTTTATATCTCTAATTCTGGCCTTAAATACCCGAAAAATCGATATTTTGGGGTCCCAGAAGCGATCTGTACATGCCTACTCAGTGCTAGAATATTTTCAAAATATAGGCTCAAAACATGCTCGAAATCGATATTTTAGGTGCGTAAAGTCGATATCTCAAATTCAGGCCCAAAACACCCGAAAATTCGATATTTTGGGGTCCCAAAAGCGATCTGTACATGCCTACTCCGTGTTAGAGCATTTTCAAGATACAGGCCCAAAACATGCTCAAAATCGATGTTTTATATGTCAAAAAGTCGATATGTGAATGCATCTTCAGTACCCGTTTATATCTCAAATTCAAGCTCAAAACACCCGAAAATACAATATTTTGGTGTCCTAGAAGCGATCTGTACATGCCTACTCCGTGTTAGAGTATTTTCAAAATACAGGCCCAAAACATGCTGAAAATCGATATTTTAGATGCCCAAAGTCAATATGTGCATGTATCTTCTGTACCCGTTTATATCTCAAATTCAGGCCAAAAACAACCCAATAATTCGATATTTAGGGATCCCAGAAACGATCTGTACATGCGTACTCAGTGCTAGAATATTTTCAAAATATAGGCTCAAAACATGCTAAAAATCGATATTTTAGGTGCCCAAAGTCGATATCTCAAATTCAGGCTCAAAACACCCGAAAATTCGATATTTTGGGGTCCCAGAAGCGATCTGTACATGCCTACTCCGTGTAATATTATTTTAAAAAATACAGGCCCATAACATGCTTAAAATCGATATTTTTGGTGCACAAAGTTAATATGTGTATGCATCTTCTGCACCCGTTTATATTCCAAATAAAACCATAAAACACCCGAAAATTCAATATTTTGGGGTCCCAGATGCGATCTGTACATGCCTACTCAGTGCTAGAATGTTTTCAAAATATAGGCTAAAAACATCCTGAAAATCGATATTTTAGGTGCCCATAAGTCGATATGTGCATGCATCTTCAGTACTCGTTTGTATCTCAAATTCAGGCTCAAAACACTCGAAAATTCGATATTTTGGGGTCCCAGAAGCGATCTGTACATGCCTACTCCTAGTTAGAATGTTTTCAAGATACAGACCCAAAACATGCTCAAAATCGATATTTTAGGTGCCCAAAAGTCGATATGTGCAAGTATCATCAGTACCCGTTTATATCTCAAATTCAGGCTCAAAATACCCGAAAATTCGATATTTTGGGGTCCCAAAAGCGATCTGTACATGCCTACTCCGTGTTAGAGTTTTTTCAAAATACAGGTCCAAAACATGCTGAAAATCGATATTTTAGATGCCCAAAGTCAATATGTGAATGCATCTTCTGTACCCGTTTATATCTCAAATTCAGGCTCAAAACACCCGAAAATTCGATATTTTGGGGTCCCAGAAGCGATCTGTACATGCCTACTCAGTGCTAGAATATTTTCAAAATATAGGCTCAAAACATGCTAAAAATCGATGTTTTAGGTGCCAAAAAGTCGATATCTTAAATTCGGCCCAAAACACACAAAAATTCAATATTTTGGGGTCCCAGAAGCGATCTGTTCATGCCTACTCCGTGTTAGAGTATTTTCAAAATTCAGGCCCAAAACATGCTGAAAAACGATATTTTTGGTGCCCAAAGTCAATATGTGTATGCATCTTCTACACCCGTTTATATCCCAAATTCAACCTCAAAACACCCAAAAATTCGATATTTATGGGTCCCAGAAGCGATCTGTACATGCCTACTCAGTGCTAGAATGTTTTCAAAATATGGGCTCAAAACATGCTCAAAATCGATAATTTAGGTGCCCAAAAGTCGATTCGTGCATTCATCTTCTGTACTCGTTTATATCTCAATTTCAGGCTCAAAACACCCGAAAATTCGATATTTTGGGGCCCCAGAAGCGATCTGTACATGCCTACTCAGTGCTAGAATATTTTCAAAGTATAGGGTCAAAACATGCTAAAAATCGATATTTTAGGTGCGTAAAGGCGATATCTTAATTTCAGGCCCAAAAAACCCGAAAATTCGATATTTTGGGGTCCCAGAAGCGATCTGTACATGCCTACTCCATGTTAGAGTATTTTCAAAATACAGACCAAAAACATACTGAAAATCGATCTTTTAGGTGCCCAAAAGTCGATATGTGCATGCATCTTATGTACCTGTTTATATCTCAAATTCTGGCCCTAAACACCCGAAAATTCGATATTTTGGGGTCCCAGAAGCGATCTGTACATGCCTACTCCGTGTTAGAGTATTTTCAAAATTCTGGCCCAAAACATGCTGAAAATCGATATTTTTGGTGCCCAAAGTCAATATGTGTATGCATCTTCTATACTCGTTTATATCTCAAATTCTAGCTCAAAACACCCGAAAATTCGATATTTTGGGGTCCCAGAAGCGATCTGTACATGCCTACTCAGTGCTAGTATGTTTTCAAAATATAGGCTCAAAACATGCTCAAAATCGATATTTTAGGTGCCCAAAAGTCGATATGTGCATGCATCTTCTGTCCTCGTTTATATCTCAAATTCAGGCTCAAAACACCCGAAAATTCGATATTTTGGGTCCCAGAAGCGATCTGTACATGCCTACTCAGTGCTAGAATATATTCAAAATATAGGCTCAAAACATGCTAAAAATCGATATTTTAGGTGCGTAAAGGCGATATCTCAAATTAAGGCCCAAAACACCCGAAAATTCGATATTTAGGGGTCCCAGAAGCGATCTGTACATGCCTAATCCGTGTTAGAGTATTTTCAAAATACAGGCCAAAAACATACTGAAAATCGATCTTTTAGGTGTCCAAAAGTCGATATGTACATGCATCTTCTGTGCCCGTTTATATCTCTAATTCTGGCCCTAAATACCCGAAAAATCGATATTTTGGGGTCCCAGAAGCGATCTGTACATGCCTACTCAGTGCTAGAATATTTTCAAAATATAGGCTCAAAACATGCTCGAAATCGATATTTTAGGTGCGTAAAGTCGATATCTCAAATTCAGGCCCAAAACACCCGAAAATTCGATATTTTGGGGTCCCAAAAGCGATCTGTACATGCCTACTCCGTGTTAGAGCATTTTCAAGATACAGGCCCAAAACATGCTCAAAATCGATGTTTTATATGTCAAAAAGTCGATATGTGAATGCATCTTCAGTACCCGTTTATATCTCAAATTCAAGCTCAAAACACCCGAAAATACAATATTTTGGGGTCCTAGAAGCGATCTGTACATGCCTACTCCGTGTTAGAGTATTTTCAAAATACAGGCCCAAAACATGCTGAAAATCGATATTTTAGATGCCCAAAGTCAATATGTGCATGTATCTTCTGTACCCGTTTATATCTCAAATTCAGGCCAAAAACAACCCAATAATTCGATATTTAGGGATCCCAGAAACGATCTGTACATGCCTACTCAGTGCTAGAATATTTTCAAAATATAGGCTCAAAACATGCTAAAAATCGATATTTTAGGTGCCCAAAGTCGATATCTCAAATTCAGGCTCAAAACACCCGAAAATTCGATATTTTGGGGTCCCCGAAGCGATCTGTACATGCCTACTCCGTGTAATATTATTTTAAAAAATACAGGCCCATAACATGCTTAAAATCGATATTTTTGGTGCCCAAAGTTAATATGTGTATGCATCTTCTGCACCCGTTTATATTCCAAATAAAACCATAAAACACCCGAAAATTCAATATTTTGGGGTCCCAGATGCGATCTGTACATGCCTACTCAGTGCTAGAATGTTTTCAAAATATAGGCTAAAAACATCCTGAAAATCGATATTTTAGGTGCCCATAAGTCGATATGTGCATGCATCTTCAGTACTCGTTTGTATCTCAAATTCAGGCTCAAAACACTCGAAAATTCGATATTTTGGGGTCCCAGAAGCGATCTGTACATGCCTACTCCTAGTTAGAATGTTTTCAAGATACAGACCCAAAACATGCTTAAAATCGATATTTTAGGTGCTCAAAAGTCGATATGTGCAAGTATCATCAGTACCCGTTTATATCTCAAATTCAGGCTCAAAATACCCGAAAATTCGATATTTTGGGGTCCCAAAAGCGATCTGTACATGCCTACTCCGTGTTAGAGTTTTTTCAAAATACAGGTCCAAAACATGCTGAAAATCGATATTTTAGATGCCCAAAGTCAATATGTGAATGCATCTTCTGTACCCGTTTATATCTCAAATTCAGGCTCAAAACACCCGAAAATTCGATATTTTGGGGTCCCAGAAGCGATCTGTACATGCCTACTCAGTGCTAGAATATTTTCAAAATATAGGCTCAAAACATGCTAAAAATCGATGTTTTAGGTGCCAAAAAGTCGATATCTTAAATTCGGCCCAAAACACACAAAAATTCAATATTTTGGGGTCCCAGAAGCGATCTGTTCATGCCTACTCCGTGTTAGAGTATTTTCAAAATTCAGGCCCAAAACATGCTGAAAAACGATATTTTTGGTGCCCAAAGTCAATATGTGTATGCATCTTCTACACCCGTTTATATCCCAAATTCAACCTCAAAACACTCAAAAATTCGATATTTATGGGTCCCAGAAGCGATCTGTACATGCCTACTCAGTGCTAGAATGTTTTCAAAATATAGGATCAAAACATGCTCAAAATCGATATTTTAGGTGCCCAAAAGTCGATTCGTGCATGCATCTTCTGTACTCGTTTATATCTCAATTTCAGGCTCAAAACACCCGAAAATTCGATATTTTGGGGCCCCAGAAGCGATCTGTACATGCCTACTCAGTGCTAGAATATTTTCAAAGTATAGGCTCAAAACATGCTAAAAATCGATATTTTAGGTGCGTAAAGGCGATATCTTAATTTCAGGCCCAAAATACCCGAAAATTCGATATTTTGGGGTCCCAGAAGCGATCTGTACATGCCTACTCCGTGTAATATTATTTTAAAAAATACAGGCCCATAACATGCTTAAAATCGTTATTTTTGGTGCCCAAAGTTAATATGTGTATGCATCTTCTGCACCCGTTTATATTCCAAATTCAACCATAAAACACCCGAAAATTCAATATTTTGGGGTCCCAGATGCGATCTGTACATGCCTACTCAGTGCTAGAATGTTTTCAAAATATAGGCTAAAAACATGCTCAAAATCGATATTTTAGGTGCCCAAAAGTCGATATGTGCAAGTATCATCAGTACCCGTTTATATCTCAAATTCAGGCTCAAAATACCCGAAAATTCGATATTTTGGGGTCCCAAAAGCGATCTGTACATGCCTACTCCGTGTTAGAGTTTTTTCAAAATACAGGTCCAAAACATGCTGAAAATCGATATTTTAGATGCCCAAAGTCAATATGTGAATGCATCTTCTGTACCCGTTTATATCTCAAATTCAGGCTCAAAACACCCGAAAATTCGATATTTTGGGGTCCCAGAAGCGATCTGTACATGCCTACTCAGTGCTAGAATATTTTCAAAATATAGGCTCAAAACATGCTAAAAATCGATGTTTTAGGTGCCAAAAAGTCGATATCTTAAATTCGGCCCAAAACACCCAAAAATTCAATATTTTGGGGTCCCAGAAGCGACCTGTTCATGCCTACTCCGTGTTAGAGTATTTTCAAAATTCAGGCCCAAAACATGCTGAAAAACGATATTTTTGGTGCCCAAAGTCAATATGTGTATGCATCTTCTACACCCGTTTATATCCCAAATTCAACCTCAAAACACCCAAAAATTCGATATTTATGGGTCCCAGAAGCGATCTGTACATGCCTACTCAGTGCTAGAATGTTTTCAAAATATAGGCTCAAAACATGCTCAAAATCGATAATTTAGGTGCCCAAAAGTCGATTCGTGCATTCATCTTCTGTACTCGTTTATCTCTCAATTTCAGGCTCAAAACACCCGAAAACTCGATATTTTGGGGCCCCAGAAGCGATCTGTACATGCCTACTCAGTGCTAGAATATTTTCAAAGTATAGGCTCAAAACATGCTAAAAATCGATATTTTAGGTGCGTAAAGGCGATATCTTAATTTCAGGCCCAAAAAACCCGAAAATTCGATATTTTGGGGTCCCAGAAGCGATCTGTACATGCCTACTCCTTGTTAGAGTATTTTCAAAATACAGACCAAAAACATACTGAAAATCGATCTTTTAGGTGCCCAAAAGTCGATATGTGCATGCATCTTATGTACCTGTTTATATCTCAAATTCTGGCCCTAAACACCCGAAAATTCGATATTTTGGGGTCCCAGAAGCGATCTGTACATGCCTACTCCGTGTTAGAGTATTTTCAAAATTCTGGCCCAAAACATGCTGAAAATCGATATTTTTGGTGCCCAAAGTCAATATGTGTATGCATCTTCTATACTCGTTTATATCTCAAATTCTAGCTCAAAACACCCGAAAATTCGATATTTTGGGGTCCCAGAAGCGATCTGTACATGCCTACTCAGTGCTAGAATGTTTTCAAAATATAGGATCAAAACATGCTCAAAATCGATATTTTAGGTGCCCAAAAGTCGATTCGTGCATGCATCTTCTGTACTCGTTTATATCTCAATTTCAGGCTCAAAACACCCGAAAATTCGATATTTTGGGGCCCCAGAAGCGATCTGTACATGCCTACTCAGTGCTAGAATATTTTCAAAGTATAGGCTCAAAACATGCTAAAAATCGATATTTTAGGTGCGTAAAGGCGATATCTTAATTTCAGGCCCAAAATACCCGAAAATTCGATATTTTGGGGTCCCAGAAGCGATCTGTACATGCCTACTCCGTGTAATATTTTTTTAAAAAATACAGGCCCATAACATGCTTAAAATCGTTATTTTTGGTGCCCAAAGTTAATATGTGTATGCATCTTCTGCACCCGTTTATATTCCAAATTCAACCATAAAACACCCGAAAATTCAATATTTTGGGGTCCCAGATGCGATCTGTACATGCCTACTCAGTGCTAGAATGTTTTCAAAATATAGGCTAAAAACATGCTCAAAATCGATATTTTAGGTGCCCAAAAGTCGATATGTGCAAGTATCATCAGTACCCGTTTATATCTCAAATTCAGGCTCAAAATACCCGAAAATTCGATATTTTGGGGTCCCAAAAGCGATCTGTACATGCCTACTCCGTGTTAGAGTTTTTTCAAAATACAGGTCCAAAACATGCTGAAAATCGATATTTTAGATGCCCAAAGTCAATATGTGAATGCATCTTCTGTACCCGTTTATATCTCAAATTCAGGCTCAAAACACCCGAAAATTCGATATTTTGGGGTCCCAGAAGCGATCTGTACATGCCTACTCAGTGCTAGAATATTTTCAAAATATAGGCTCAAAACATGCTAAAAATCGATGTTTTAGGTGCCAAAAAGTCGATATCTTAAATTCGGCCCAAAACACCCAAAAATTCAATATTTTGGGGTCCCAGAAGCGATCTGTTCATGCCTACTCCGTGTTAGAGTATTTTCAAAATTCAGGCCCAAAACATGCTGAAAAACGATATTTTTGGTGCCCAAAGTCAATATGTGTATGCATCTTCTACACCCGTTTATATCCCAAATTCAACCTCAAAACACCCAAAAATTCGATATTTATGGGTCCCAGAAGCGATCTGTACATGCCTACTCAGTGCTTGAATGTTTTCAAAATATAGGCTCAAAACATGCTCAAAATCGATAATTTAGGTGCCCAAAAGTCGATTCGTGCATTCATCTTCTGTACTCGTTTATATCTCAATTTCAGGCTCAAAACACCCGAAAACTCGATATTTTGGGGCCCCAGAAGCGATCTGTACATGCCTACTCAGTGCTAGAATATTTTCAAAGTATAGGCTCAAAACATGCTAAAAATCGATATTTTAGGTGCGTAAAGGCGATATCTTAATTTCAGGCCCAAAAAACCCGAAAATTCGATATTTTGGGGTCCCAGAAGCGATCTGTACATGCCTACTCCTTGTTAGAGTATTTTCAAAATACAGACCAAAAACATACTGAAAATCGATCTTTTAGGTGCCCAAAAGTCGATATGTGCATGCATCTTATGTACCTGTTTATATCTCAAATTCTGGCCCTAAACACCCGAAAATTCGATATTTTGGGGTCCCAGAAGCGATCTGTACATGCCTACTCCGTGTTAGAGTATTTTCAAAATTCTGGCCCAAAACATGCTGAAAATCGATATTTTTGGTGCCCAAAGTCAATATGTGTATGCATCTTCTATACTCGTTTATATCTCAAATTCTAGCTCAAAACACCCGAAAATTCGATATTTTGGGGTCCCAGAAGCGATCTGTACATGCCTACTCAGTGCTAGTATGTTTTCAAAATATAGGCTCAAAACATGCTCAAAATCGATATTTTAGGTGCCCAAAAGTCGATATGTGCATGCATCTTCTGTCCTCGTTTATATCTCAAATTCAGGCTCAAAACACCCGAAAATTCGATATTTTGGGTCCCAGAAGCGATCTGTACATGCCTACTCAGTGCTAGAATATATTCAAAATATAGGCTCAAAACATGCTAAAAATCGATATTTTAGGTGCGTAAAGGCGATATCTCAAATTAAGGCCCAAAACACCCGAAAATACGATATTTAGGGGTCCCAGAAGCGATCTGTACATGCCTAATCCGTGTTAGAGTATTTTCAAAATACAGGCCAAAAACATACTGAAAATCGATCTTTAAGGTGCCCAAAAGTCGATTTGTGCATGCATCTTCTGTACCCGTTTATATCTCAAATTCTGGCCCTAAACACCCGAAAATTCGATATTTTGGGGTCCCAGAAGCGATCTGTACATGCCTACTCAGTGTTAGAATGTTTTCAAAAAATAGGCTCAAAACATGCTCAAAATCGATATTTTAGGTGCCCAAAAGTCGATATGTGAATGCATCTTCTGTACTCGTTTATATCTCAAATTCAAGCTCAAAACACCCGAAAATTCGATATTTTCGGGTCCCAGAAGCGATCTGTACATGCCTACTCAGTGTTAAAATATTTTCCAAATATAGGCTTAAAACATGCTAAAAATCGATATTTTAGGTGCGTAAAGGCGATATCTCAAATTCATGCCCAAAACACCCGAAAAACGATATTTTGGGGTCCCAGAAGCAATCTGTACATGCCTACTCAGTGCTAGAATATTTTCAAAATATAGGCTAAAAACATGCTAAAAATCGATATTTTAGGTGCCAAAAAGTCGATACCTCAAATTCAGTCCCAAAAAACCCGAAACTTCGATATTTAGGGGTCCCAGAAGCGATCTGTACATGCCTACTCCTTGTTAGAGTATTTTCAAAATACAGGCCCAAAACATGCTCAAAATCGATGTTTTAGGTGCCAAAAAGTCGATATGTGCATGCATCTTCAGTACCCGTTTATATCTCAAATTCATGCACAAAACACCCGAAAATTCGATATTTTGGGGTCCCAGAAGCGATCTGTACATGCCTACTCAGTGCTAGAATGTTTTCAAAATATAGGCTCAAAACATGCTCAAAATCGATATTTTATGTGCCCAAAACACGATATGTGTATGCATCTTCTGTACTCGTTTATATCTCAAATTCAAGTTAAAAACACCCGAAAATTCGATATTTTGGGGTCCCAGAAGCGATCTGAACATGCCTACTCAGTGCTAGAATATTTTCAAAATATGAGCTCAAAACATGCTAAAAATCGATATTTTAGGTGCGTAAAGGCGATATCTCAAATTCAGGCCCAAAACACCCGAAAATTCGATATTTAGGGGTTCCAGAAGCGATCTGTACATGCCTACTCCGTGTTAGAGTATTCTCAACATACAGGCCCAAAACATGCTCAAAATCGATGTTTTAGGTGCCCAAAAGTCGATATGTGCATTCATCTTCAGTACCCGTTTATATCTCAAATTCAGGCTCAAAACACCCGAAAATTCGATATTTTGGGGTCCCAGAAGCGATCTGTACATGCCTACTCCGTGTTAGAGTATTTTCAAAGTACAGGCCCAAAACATTCTCAAAATCGATTTTTTACGATGCCCAAATTCAATATGTGCATGTATCTTCTGTACCCGTTTATATCTCAAATTCAGGCTCAAACCACCAGAAAATTCAATATTTTGGGGTCCCAGAAGCAATTTGTACATGCCTACTCAGTGCTAGAATATTTTCAAAATATAGGCTAAAAACATGCTAAAAATCGATATTTTAGGTGCCCAAAAGTCGATATCTCAAAATCAGTCCCAAAACACCCGAAACTTCGATATTTAGGGGTCCCAGAAGCGATCTGTACATGCCTACTCCGTGTTAGAGTATTTTGAAAATATACGCCAAAAACATACTGAAAATCGATTTTTTAGGTGCCCAAAAGTCGATATGTGCATGCATCTTCTGTACCCGTTTATATATCAAATTCTGGCCCTAAACACCCGAAAATTCGATATTTTGGGGTCCCAGAAGCGATCTGTACATGCCTACTCCGTGTTAAAGTATTTTCAAAATTCAGGCCCAAAACATGCTCAAAATCGATATTTTTGGTGCCCAAAGTCAATATGTGTATGCATCTTCTATACTCGTTTATATCTCAAATTCAGGCTCAAAACACCCGAAAATTCGATATTTAGGGGTCCCAGAAGCGATCTGTATATGCCTACACCGTGTTAGAGTATTTTCAAAATACAGGCCAAAAACATACTGAAAATCGATTTTTTAGGTGCCCAAAAGTCGATATGTGCATGCATCTTCTGTACTCGTTTATATCTCAAATTCAGGCTCAAAAAACCCGAAAATTCGATATTTTGGGGTCACAGAAGCGATCTGTACATGCCTACTCAGTGCTAGAATATTTTCAAAATATAGTCTCAAAACATGCTAAAAATCGATATTTTAGGTGACCAAAGGCGATATCTCAAATTCAGGCTCAAAACACCCGAAAAATCGATATTTAGGGGTCCCAGAAGCGATCTGTACATGTTTACTCCGTGTTAGAGTATTTTCAAAATACAGGCCAAAAACATACTGAAAATCGATCTTTTAGGTGCCCAAAAGTCGATATGTACATGCATCTTCTGTATCCGTTTATATCTCTAATTCTGGCCCTAAACACCCGAAAATTCGATATTTTGGGGTCCCAGAAGCGATCTGTAAATGCCTACTCAGTGCTAGAATATTTTCAAAATATAGGCTCAAAACATGCTCAAAATCGATATTTTAGGTGCGTAAAGTCGATATCTCAAATTCAGGCCCAAAACACCCGAAAATTCGATATTTTGGGGTCCCAAAAGCGATCTGTACATGCCTACTCCGTGTTAGAGCATTTTCAAGATACAGGCCCAAAACATGCTCAAAATCGAAGTTTTATATGTCAAAAAGTCGATATGTGAATGCATCTTCAGTACCCGTTTATATCTCAAATTCAAGCTCAAAACACCCGAAAATACAATATTTTGGGGTCCTAGAAACGATCTGTACATGCCTACTCCGTGTTAGAGTATTTTCAAAATACAGGCCCAAAACATGCTGAAAATCGATATTTTAGATGCCCAAAGTCAATATGTGCATGTATCTTCTGTACCCGTTTATATCTCAAATTCAGGCCCAAAACATAATAATTCGATTTTTAGGGATCCCAGAAGCGATCTGTACATGCCTACTCAGTGCTAGAATGTTTTCAAAATATAGGCTAAAAACATCCTGAAAATCGATATTTTAGGTGCCCAAAAGTCGATATGTGCATGCATCTTCAGTACTCGTTTATATCTCAAATTCAGGCTCAAAACACCCGAAAATTCGATATTTTGGGGTCCCAGAAGCGATCTGTACATGCCTTCTCCTGGTTAGAATGTTTTCAAGATACAGACCCAAAACATGCTCAAAATCGATATTTTAGGTGCCCAAAAGTTGATATGTGCAAGTATCATCAGTACCCGTTTATATCTCGAAAATTCGATATTTTGGGGTCCCAGAAGCGATCTGTACATGCCTACTCAGTGCTAGAATATTTTCAAAATATAGGCTCAAAACATGCTAAAAATCGATGTTTTAGGTGCCAAAAAGTCGATATCTTAAATTCGGCCCAAAACACCCGAAAATTCAATATTTTGGGGTCCCAGAAGCGATCTGTTCATGCCTACTCCGTGTTAGAGTATTTTCAAATTACAGGCCCAAAACTTGCTGAAAAACGATATTTTTGGTGCCCAAAGTCAATATGTGTATGCATCTTCTACACCCGTTTATATCCCAAATTCAACCTCAAAACACCCAAAAATTCGATATTTATGGGTCCCAGAAGCGATCTGTACATGCCTACTCAGTGCTAGAATGTTTTCAAAATATAGGCTCAAAACATGCTCAAAATCGATATTTTAGGGGCCCAAAAGTCGATATGTGCATGCATCTTCTGTACTCGTTTATATCTCAATTTCAGGCTCAAAACACCCGAAAATTCGATATTTTGGGGTCCCAGAAGCGATCTGTACATGCCTACTCAGTGCTAGAATATTTTAAAAATATAGGCTCAAAACATGCTAAAAATCGATATTTTAGGTGCGTAAAGGCGATATCTCAATTTCAGGCCCAAAAAACCCGAAAATTCGATATTTTGGGGACCCAGAAGCGATCTGTACATGCCTACTCCTTGTTAGAGTATTTTCAAAATACAGGCCAAAAACATACTGAAAATCGATCTTTTAGGTGCCCAAAAGTCGATATGTGCATGAATCTTCAGTACCCGTTTATATCTCAAATTCAGGCTCAAAACACCCGAAAATTCGATATTTTGGGGTCCCAGAAGCGATCTGTACATGCCTACTCCGTGTTAGAGTATTTTCAAAATTCAGGCCCAAAACATGCTGAAAATCGATATTTTTTGTGCCCAAAGTCAATATGTGTATGCATCTTCTGTACTCGTTTATATCTCGAATTCAGGCTCAAAACACACGAAAATTCGATATTTTGGGGTCCCAGAAGCGATCTGTACATGCTTACTCAGTGCTAGAATATTTTCAAAATATAAGCTCAAAACATGCTAAAAATCGATATTTTAGGTGCGTAAAGTCGATATCTCAAATTCAGGCCCAAAACACCCGAAAATTCGATATTTTGGGGTCCCAAAAGCGATCTGTACATGCCTACTCCGTTTTAGAGTATTTTCAAAAAACAGGCCCAAAACATGCTCAAAATCGATGTTTTAAGTGTCAAAAAGTCGATATGTGCATGCATCTTCAGTACCCGTTTATATCTCAAATTCAGGCTCAAAATACCCGAAAATTCAATATTTTGGGGTCCTAGAAGCGATCGGTACATACCTACTCCGTGTTAGAGTATTTTCAAAATACAGGCCCAAAACATGCTGAAAAACGATATTTTAGATGTCCAAAGTCAATATGTGCATGTATCTTCTGTACCGGTTTATATCTCAAATTCAGGCCCAAAACACCCGAAAATTCGATATTTAGGGATCCCAGAAGCGATCTGTACATGCCTACTCAGTGCTAGAATATTTTCAAAATATAGGCTCAAAACATGCTCAAAATCGATATTTTAGGTGCCCAAAAGTCGATATGTGCATGCATCTTCTGTACTCGTTTATATCTCAAATTCAGTCGCAAAACACCCTAAAATTCGATATTTTGGGGTCCCAGAAGCGATCTGTACATGCCTACTCAGTGCTAGAATATTTTCAAAATATAGGCTCAAAACATGCTAAAAATCGATATTTTAGGTGCGTAAAGGCGATATCTCAAATTCAGGCCAAAACACCCGAAAATTCAATATTTTGGGGTCCCAGAAGCGATCTGTACATGCCTACTCCGTGTTAGAGTTTTTTCAAAATACAGGTCCAAAACATGCTGAAAATCGATATTTTAGATGCCCAAAGTCAATATGTGCATGTATCTTCTGTACCCGTTTAAATCTCAAATTCAGGCTCAGAACAGCCGAAAATTCGATATTTTGGGGTCCCAAAAGCGATCTGTACATGCCTACTCAGTGCTAGAATATTTTCAAAATATAGGCTCAAAACATGCTAAAAATCGATATTTCAGGTGCCAAAAAGTCGATATCTTAAATTCGACCCAAAACACCCGAAAGATCGATATTTAGGGGTCCCAGAAGCGATCTGTACATACCTACTCCGTATTAGAGTATTTTCAAAATTCAGGCCCAAAACATGCTGAAAAACGATATTTTTGGTGCCCAAAGTCAATATGTGTATGCATCTTCTACACCCGTTTATAACCCAAATTCAACCTCAAAACACCCAAAAATTCGATATTTATGGTTCCCAGAAGCGATCTGTACATACCTAGGCACTCAGTGCTAGAATGTTTTCAAAATATAGGCTCAAAACATGCTAAAAATCGATATTTTAGGTGCCCAAAAGTCGATATGTGCATGCATCTTCTGTACTCGTTTATATTTCAATTTCAGGCTCAGAACACCCGAAAATTCGATATTTTGGGGTCCCAGAAGCAATCTGTACATGCCTACTCAGTGCTAGAATATTTTCAAAATATAGGCTCAAAACATGCTAAAAATCGATATTTTAGGTGCGTAAAGGCGATATCTCAATTTCAGGCCCAAAACACCCGAAAATTCGATATTTTGGGGTCCCAGAAGTGATCTGTACATGCCTACTCAGTGCTAGAATGTTTTCAAAATATAGGCTCAAAACATGCTCAAAATCGATATTTTAGGTGCCCAAAAGTCGATATGTGCATGCATCTTCTGTACCCGTTTATATCTCAAATTCTGGCCCTAAACACTCGAGAATTCGATATTTTTGGGTCCCCGAAGCGATCTGTACATGCCTACTCAATGCTAGAATGTTTTCAAAATATAGGCTCAAAACATGCTCAAAATCGATATTTTAGGTGCCCAAAAGTCGATATGTGCATGCATCTTCTGTACTCGTTTATATCTCAAATTCAAGCTCAAAACACCCAAAAATTCGATATTTTGAGGTCCCAGAAGCGATCTGTACATGCCTACTCAGTGCTAGAATATTTTCAAAAAATAGGCTCAAAACATGCTAAAAATCGATATTTTAGGTGCCAAAAAGTCGATATCTCAAATTCAGTCGCAAAACACCCTAAAATTCAATATTTTGGGGTCCCAGAAGCGATCTGTACATGCCTACTCCGTGTTAGAGTTTTTTCAAAATACAGGTCCAAAACATGCTGAAAATCGATATTTTAGATGCCCAAAGTCAATATGTGCATGTATCTTCTGTACCCGTTTAAATCTCAAATTCAGGCTCAGAACAGCCGAAAATTCGATATTTTGGGGTCCCAAAAGCGATCTGTACATGCCTACTCAGTGCTAGAATATTTTCAAAATATAGGCTCAAAACATGCTAAAAATCGATATTTCAGGTGCCAAAAAGTCGATATCTTAAATTCGACCCAAAACACCCGAAAGATCGATATTTAGGGGTCCCAGAAGCGATCTGTACATACCTACTCCGTATTAGAGTATTTTCAAAATTCAGGCCCAAAACATGCTGAAAAACGATATTTTTGGTGCCCAAAGTCAATATGTGTATGCATCTTCTACACCCGTTTATAACCCAAATTCAACCTCAAAACACCCAAAAATTCGATATTTATGGTTCCCAGAAGCGATCTGTACATACCTAGGCACTCAGTGCTAGAATGTTTTCAAAATATAGGCTCAAAACATGCTAAAAATCGATATTTTAGGTGCCCAAAAGTCGATATGTGCATGCATCTTCTGTACTCGTTTATATTTCAATTTCAGGCTCAGAACACCCGAAAATTCGATATTTTGGGGTCCCAGAAGCAATCTGTACATGCCTACTCAGTGCTAGAATATTTTCAAAATATAGGCTCAAAACATGCTAAAAATCGATATTTTAGGTGCGTAAAGGCGATATCTCAATTTCAGGCCCAAAACACCCGAAAATTCGATATTTTGGGGTCCCAGAAGTGATCTGTACATGCCTACTCAGTGCTAGAATGTTTTCAAAATATAGGCTCAAAACATGCTCAAAATCGATATTTTAGGTGCCCAAAAGTCGATATGTGCATGCATCTTCTGTACCCGTTTATATCTCAAATTCTGGCCCTAAACACTCGAGAATTCGATATTTTTGGGTCCCCGAAGCGATCTGTACATGCCTACTCAATGCTAGAATGTTTTCAAAATATAGGCTCAAAACATGCTCAAAATCGATATTTTAGGTGCCCAAAAGTCGATATGTGCATGCATCTTCTGTACTCGTTTATATCTCAAATTCAAGCTCAAAACACCCAAAAATTCGATATTTTGAGGTCCCAGAAGCGATCTGTACATGCCTACTCAGTGCTAGAATATTTTCAAAAAATAGGCTCAAAACATGCTAAAAATCGATATTTTAGGTGCCAAAAAGTCGATATCTCAAATTCAGTCCCAAAACACCCGAAACTTCGATATTTTGGGGTCCCAGAAGCGATCTGTACATGCCTACTCCGTGTTAGAGTATTTTCAAAATTCAGGCCCAAAACATGCTGAAAATCGATATTTTTGGTGCCCAAAGTCAATATGTGTATGCATCTTTTATACTCGTTTATATCTCAAATTCAGGCTCAAAACACCAGAAAATTCTATATTTTGGGGTCCCAGAAGCGAT
The DNA here is from genome assembly GCA_033782935.1 of Petrolisthes cinctipes. Lineage (NCBI taxonomy): Eukaryota > Metazoa > Arthropoda > Malacostraca > Decapoda > Porcellanidae > Petrolisthes > Petrolisthes cinctipes. The sequence continues at coordinate 1,348,432 of JAWQEG010001675.1, forward strand.
CTGTACATTCCTACTCAGTGCTAGAATGTTTTCAAAATATAGGCTCAAAACATGCTCAAAATCGATATTTTAGGTACCCAAAAGTCGATATGTGCATGCATCTTCAGTACTCGTTTATATCTCAAATTCAGGCTCAAAACACCCGAAAATTCGATATTTTGGGGTCCCAGAAGCGATCTGTACATGCCTTCTCCTAGTTAGAATGTTCTCAACATACAGACCAAAAACATGCTCAAAATCGATATTTTAGGTGCCCAAAAGTCGATATGTGCATGCATCATCAGTACCCGTTTATATCTCAAATTCAGGCTCAAAGTACCCGAAAATTCGATATTTTGGGGTCCCTGAAGCGATCTGTACATGCCTACTCAGTGCTAGAATATTTTCAAAATATAGGCTCAAAACATGCTAAAAATCGATATTTTAGGTGCCAAAAAGTCGATATCTTAAATTCGGCCCAAAACACCCGAAAATTCGATATTTAGGTGTCACAGAAGCGATCTGTTCATGCCTACTCCGTGTTAGAGTATTTTCAAAATTCAGGCCCAAAACATGCTGGAAAACGATATTTTTGGTGCTCAAAGTCAATATGTGTATGCATCTTCTACACCCGTTTATATCCCAAATTCAACCTGAAAACACCCAAAAATTCGATATTTATGGTTCCCAGAAGCGATCTGTACATGCCTACTCAGTGCTAGAATGTTTTCAAAATATAGGCTCAAAACATGCTCAAAATCGATATTTTTGGTGCCCAAAAGTCGATATGTGCATGCATCTTCTGTACTCGTTTATATCTCAATTTCAGGCTCAAAACACCCGAAAATTTCTATATTTTGGGGTCCCAGAAGCGATCTGTACATGCCTACTCAGTGCTAGAATATTTTCAAAATATAGGCTCAAAACATGCTAAAAATCGATATTTTAGGTGCGTAAAGGCGATATCTCAATTTCAGGCCCAAAACACCCGAAAATTCGATATTTTGGGGTCCCAGAAGCGATCTGTACATGCCTACTCCTTGTTAGAGTATTTTCAAAATACAGGCCCAAAACATGCTGAAAATCGATATTTTAGATGCCCAAAGTCAATATGTGCATGTATCCTCTCTACCCGTTTATATCTCAAATACTGGCCCTAAACACCAGAAAATTCAATATTTTTGGGTCCCAGAAGCGATCTGTACATGCCTACTCAGTGCTAGAATGTTTTCAAAATATAGGATCAAAAAATGCTCAAAATCGATATTTTAGGTGCCCAAAAGTCGATATGTGCATGTATCTTCTATACCCGTTTATATCTCAAATTCAGGCTCAAAACACCCGAAAATTCGATGTTTTGGGGTCCCAGAAGCGATCTGTACATGCCTACTCCGTATTAGAGTATTTTCAAAATTCAGGCCTTAAACATGCTGAAAATCGAAATTTTTGGTGCCCAATGTCAATATGTGTATGCATCTTCTATACTCGTTTATATCTCAAATTCTGGCTCAAAACACCCGAAAATTCGATATTTTGGGGTCCCAGAAGCGATCTGTACATGCCTACTCAGTGCTAGAATGTTTTCAAAATATAGGCTCAAAACATGCTGAAAATCGATATTTTAGGTGCCCAAAAGTCGATATGTGCATGCATCTTCTGTACTCGTTTATATCTCAAATTCAGTCGCAAAACACCCTAAAATTCGATATTTTGGGGTCCCAGAAGCGATCTGTACATGCCTACTCAGTGCTAGAATATTTTCAAAATATAGGCTCAAAACATGCTAAAAATCGATATTTTAGGTGCGTAAAGGCGATATCTCAAATTCAGGCCAAAACACCCGAAAATTCGATATTTTGGGGTCCCAAAATCGATCTGTACATGCCTACTCAGTGCTAGAATATTTTCAAAATATAGGCTCAAAACATGCTAAAAATCGATATTTCAGGTGCCAAAAAGTCGATATCTTAAATTCGACCCAAAACACCCGAAAGATCGATATTTAGGGGTCCCAGAAGCGATCTGTACATGCCTACTCCGTATTAGAGTATTTTCAAAATTCAGGCCCAAAACATGCTCAAAATCGATGTTTTAGGTGCCCAAAAGTCGATATGTGCATGCATCTTCAGTACCCGTTTATATCTCAAATTCAGGCTCAAAAGACCCGAAAATTCAATATTTTGGGGTTTCAGAAGCAATCTGTACATGCCTACTCAGTGTTAGAATATTTTCAAAATATAGGCTAAAAACATGCTAAAAATCGATCTTTTAGGTGCCAAAAAGTCGATATCTCAAATTCAGTCCCAAAACACCCGAAAATTCGATATTTAGAAGTCTTAGAAGCGATCTGTACATGCCTACTCCGTGTTAGAGTATTTTCAAAATACAGGCCAAAAACATACTGAAAATCGATCTTTTAGGTGCCCAAAAGTCGATATGTGCATGCATCTTCTGTACCCGTTTATATCTCAAATTCTGGCCCTAAACACCCGAAAATTCGATATTTTTGGGTCCCAGAAGCGATCTGTACATGCCTACTCAGTGCTAGAATGTTTTCAAAATTCAGGCGTAAAACATGCTGAAAATCGATATTTTTGGTGCCCAAAGTCAATATGTGTATGCATCTTCTATACTCGTTTATATCTCAAATTCAGGCTTAAAACACCCGAAAATTCGATATTTTGGGGTCCCAGAAGCTATCTGTACATGCCTACTCCGTGTTAGAGTATTTTCAAAATACAGGCCAAAAACATACTGAAAATCGATCTTTTAGGTGTCCAAAAGTCGATATGTGCTTGCATCTTCTGTACCCGTTTATATCTCAAATTCTGGCACTAAACACCCGAAAATTAGATATTTTTGGGTCCCAGAAGCGATCTGTACATGCCTACTCAGTGCTAGAATGTTTTCAAAATATAGGCTCAAAACATGCTCAAAATCGATATTTTAGGTGCCCAAAAGTCGATACGTGCATGCATCTTCTGTACCCATTTATATCTCAAATTCAGGCTCAAAACTCCCGAAAATTCGATATTTTAGGGTCCCAGAAGCTATCTGTACATGCCTACTCAGTGCTAGAATGTTTTCAAAATATAGGTTCAAAACATGTTCAAAATCGATATTTTAGGTGCCCAAAAGTCGATATGTGCATTCATTTTCTGTACTCATTTATATCTCAAATTCAGGCTCAAAACACCCGAAAATTCGATATTTTGGGGTCCCAGAAGCGATCTGTACATGCCTACTCAGAGCTTGAATATTTTCAAAATATAGGCTCAAAACATGCTAAAAATCGATATTTTAGGTGCGTAAAGGCGATATCTCAAATTAAGGCCCAAAACACCCGAAAATTCGATATTTTGGGGTCCCAGAAGCGATCGGTACATGCCTACGCCGTGTTAGAGTATTTTCAAAATACAGGCCAAAAACATACTGAAAATCGATATTTTAGGTGCCCAAAAGTCGATATGTGCTTGCATCTTCTGTACCCGTTTATATCTCAAATTCTGGCACTAAACACCCAAAAATTAGATATTTTTGGGTCCCAGAAGCGATCTGTACATGCCTACTCAGTGCTAGAATGTTTTCAAAATATAGGCTCAAAACACGCTCAAAATCGATATTTTAGGTGCCCAAAAGTCGATACGTGCATGCATCTTCTGTACCCGTTTATATCTCAAATTCTGGCCCTAAACACTCGAAAATTCGATATTTTGGGGTCCCAGAAGCGATCTGTACATGCCTACTCAGTGCTAGAATATTTTCAAAATATAGGCTCAAAAAATGTAAAAATCGATCTTTTAGGTGCCAAAAAGTCGATATGTGCATGCATCTTCTGTACTCGTTTATATCTCAAATTCAGTCGCAAAACACCCTAAAATTCGATATTTTGGGGTCCCAGAAGCGATCTGTACATGCCTACTCAGTGCTAGAATATTTTCAAAATATAGGCTCAAAACATGCTAAAAATCGATATTTTAGGTGCGTAAAGGCGATATCTCAAATTCAGGCCAAAACACCCGAAAATTCAATATTTTGGGGTCCCAGAAGCGATCTGTACATGCCTACTCCGTGTTAGAGTTTTTTCAAAATACAGGTCCAAAACATGATGAAAATCGATATTTTAGATGCCCAAAGTCAATATGTGCATGTATCTTCTGTACCCGTTTAAATCTCAAATTCAGGCTCAAAACACCCGAAAATTCGATATTTTGGGGTCCCAAAAGCGATCTGTACATGCCTACTCAGTGCTAGAATATTTTCAAAATATAGGCTCAAAACATGCTAAAAATCGATATTTTAGGTGCGTAAAGGCGATATCTCAATTTCAGGCCCAAAACACCCGAAAATTCGATATTTTGGGGTCCCAGAAGCGATCTGTACATGCCTATTCCGTGTTAGAGTGTTTTTAAAATACAGGCCCAAAACATGCTGAAAATCGATATATTAGATGCCCAAAGTCAATTTGTGGATGTATCTTCTGTACCCGTTTATATCTCAAATTCTTGCTCAAAACACCCGAAAATTCAATATTTTGGGGTCCCAGAAGCAATCTGTACATGCCTACTCAGTGCTAGAATATTTTCAAAATATAGGCTAAAAACATGCTAAAAATCGATATTTTAGGTGCCAAAAAGTCGATATCTCAAATTCAGTCCCAATACACCCGAAACATCGATATTTAGGGGTCCCAGAAGCGATCTGTACATGCCTACTCCGTGTTAGAGTATTTTCAAAATACAGGCCAAAAACATACTGAAAATCGATCTTTTAGGTGCCCAAAAGTCGATATGTGCATGTATCTTCTGTACCCGTTTATATCTCAAATTCTGGCCATAAACACCCGAAAATTCGATATTTTGGGGTCCCAGAAGCGATCTGTACATGCCTACTCCGTATTAGAGTATTTTCAAAATTCAGGCCTTAAACATGCTGAAAATCGAAATTTTTGGTGCCCAATGTCAATATGTGTATGCATCTTCTATACTCGTTTATATCTCAAATTCAGGCTCAAAACACCCGAAAATTCGATATTTTGGGATCCCAGAAGTGATCTGTACATGCCTACTCAGTGCTAGAATGTTTTCAAAATATAGGCTAAAAAGATGCTGAAAATCGATATTTTAGGTACCCAAAAGTCGATATGAGCATGCATCTTCAGTACTCGTTTATATCTCAAATTCAGGCTCAAAACACCCGAAAATTCGATATTTTGGGGTCCCAGAAGCGATCTGTACATGACTTCTCCTAGTTAGAATGTTTTCAAGATACAGACCAAAAACATGCTCAAAATCGATATTTTAGGTGCCCAAAAGTCGATATGTGCATGCATCATCAGTACCCGTTTATATCTCAAATTCAGGCTCAAAGTACCCGAAAATTCGATATTTTGGGGTTCCTGAAGCGATCTGTACATGCCTACTCAGTGCTAAAATATTTTCAAAATATAGGCTCAAAACATGCTAAAAATCGATATGTTAGGTGCCAAAAAGTCGATATCTTAAATTCGGCCCAAAACACCCGAAAATTCGATATTTAGGTGTCCCAGAAGCGATCTGTTCATGCCTACTCCGTGTTAGAGTATTTTCAAAATTCAGGCCGAAAACATGCTGAAAAACGATATTTTTGGTGCTCAAAGTCAATATGTGTATGCATCTTCTACACCCGTTTATATCCCAAATTCAACCTCAAAACACCCAAAAATTCGATAATTATGGGTCCCAGAAGCGATCTGTACATGCCTACTCAGTGCTAGAATGTTTTCAAAATATAGGCTCAAAACATGCTCAAAATCGATATTTTAGGTGCCCAAAAGTCGATATGTGCATGCATCTTCTGTACTCGTTTATATCTCAATTTCAGGCTCAAAACACCCTAAAATTCGATATTTTGGGGTCCCAGAAGCGATCTGTACATGCCTACTTAGTGCTAGAATATTTTCAAAATATAGGCTCAAAACATGCTAAAAATCGATATTTTAGGTGCGAAAAGGCGATATCTCAATTTCAGGCCAAAAACACCCGAAAATTCGATATTTTTGGGTCCCAGAAGCGATCTGTACATGCCTACTCCTTGTTAGAGTATTTTCAAAATACAGGCCCAAAACATGCTGAAAATCGATATTTTAGATGCCCAAAGTCAATATGTGCATGTATCTTCTCTACCCGTTTATATCTCAAATTCTGGCCCTAAACACCCGAAAATTCAATATTTTTGGGTCCCAGAAGCGATCTGTACATGCCTACTCCGTGTTAGAGTATTTACAAAATACAGGCTCAAAACATGCTCAAAATCGATATTTTAGGTGCCCAAAAGTCGATATGTGCATGCATCTTCTGTACTCGTTTATATCTCAATTTCAGGCTCAGAACACCCGAAAATTCGATATTTTGGGGTCCCAGAAGCAATCTGTACATGCCTACTCAGTGCTAGAATATTTTCAAAATATAGGCTCAAAACATGCTAAAAATCGATATTTTAGGTTCGTAAAGGCGATATCTCAATTTCAGGCCCAATACACCCGAAAATTCGATATTTTGGGGTCCCAGAAGCGATCTGTACATGCCTACTCCGTGTTAGAGTGTTTTTAAAATACAGGCCCAAAACATGCTGAAAATCGATATATTAGATGCCCAAAGTCAATTTGTGGATGTATCTTCTGTACCCGTTTATATCTCAAATTCAGGCCATAAACACCCGAAAATTCGATATTTTGGGGTCCCAGAAGCGATCTGTACATGCCTACTCCGTATTAGAGTATTTTCAAAATACAGGCCCAAAACATGCTGAAAATCGATATTTTAGATGCCCAAAGTTAATATGTGCATGTATCTTCTGTACCCGTTTATATCTCATATTCAGGCCCAAACCACTTGAAAATTCGATATTTAGGGATCCCAGAAGTGATCTGTACATGCCTACTCAGTGCTAGAATGTTTTCAAAATATAGGCTAAAAACATGCTGAAAATCGATATTTCAGGTACCCAAAAGTCGATATGTGCATGCATCTTCAGTACTAGTTTATATCTCAAATTCAGGCTCAAAACACCCGAAAATTCGATATTTTGGGGTCCCAGAAGCGATCTGTACATGTCTTCTCCTAGTTAGAATGTTTTCAAGATACAGACCAAAAACATGCTCAAAATCGATATTTTAGGTGCCCAAAAGTCGATATGTGCATGCATCATCAGTACCCGTTTATATCTCAAATTAAGGCTCAAAGTACCCGAAAATTCGATATTTTGGGGTCCCTGAAGCGATCTGTACATGCCTACTCAGTGCTAAAATATTTTCAAAATATAGGCTCAAAACATGCTAAAAATCGATATTTTAGGTGCCAAAAAGTCGATACCTTAAATTCGGCCCAAAACACCCGAAAATTCGATATTTAGGTGTCCCAGAAGCGATCTGTTCATGCCTACTCCGTGTTAGAGTATTTTCAAAATTCAGGCCGAAAACATGCTGAAAAACGATATTTTTGGTGCTCAAAGTCAATATGTGTATGCATCTTCTACACCCGTTTATATCCCAAATTCAACCTCAAAACACCCAAAAATTCGATATTTATGGGTCCCAGAAGCAATCTGTACATGCCTACTCAGTGCTAGAATATTTTCAAAATATAGGCTCAAAACATGCTAAAAATCGATATTTTAGGTTCGTAAAGGCGATATCTCAAATTCAGGCCCAAAACATCCGAAAATTCGATATTTTGGGGTCCCAGAAGCGATCTGTACATGCCTACTCCGTGTTAGAGTATTTTCGAAATACAGGCTAGAAACATGCTGAAAATCGATATTTTAGATGCCCAAAGTCAATATGTGCTTGTATCTTCTATACCCGTTTATATCTCAAATTCAGGCTCAAAACACCGAAAATTCAATATTTTGGGGTCCTAGAAGCGATCTGTTCATGCCTACTCAGTGCTAGAATATTTTCAAAATATAGGCTAAAAACATGCTAAAAATCGATATTTTAGGTGCCAAAAAGTCGATATCTCAAATTCAGTCCCAAAACACCCGAAACTTCGATATTTAGGGGTCCCAGAAGCGATCTGTACATGCCTACTCCGTGTTAGAGTATTTTCAAAATACAGGCCAAAAACATACTGAAAATCGATCTTTTAGGTGAACAAAAGTCGATATGTGCATGCATCTTCTGTACCCGTTTATATCTCAAATTCTGGCCCTAAACACCCGAAAATTCTATATTTTGCGGTCCCAGAAGCGATCTGTACATGCCTACTCCGTGTTAGAGTATTTTTAAAATTCAGCCCCAAAACATGCTGAAAATCGATATTTTTGGTGCCCAAAGTCAATATGTGTATGCATCTTCTATACTCGTTTATATCTCAAATTCAGGCTGAAAACACCCGAAAATTCGATATTTTTGGGTCCCAGAAGTGATCTGTACATGCCTACTCAGTGCCAGAATATTTTCAAAATATAGGCTCAAAACATGCTAAAAATCGATATTTTAGGTGCGTTAAGGCGATATCTCAAATTCAGGCCCAAAACACCCGAAAATTCGATATTTTGGGGTCCCAGAAGCGATCTGTACATGCCTACTCCGTGTTAGAGTATTTACAAAATACAGGCTCAAAACATGCTCAAAATCGATGTTTTAGGTGCCCAAAAGACGATATGTGCATGCATCTTCAGTACCCGTTTATATCTCAAATTCAGGCTCAAAACACCCGAAAATTCGATATTTTGGGGTCCCAGAAGCGATCTGTAGATGCCTACTCCGTGTTAGAGTATTTTTAAAATACAGGCCCAAAACATGCTGAAAATCGATATTTTTGGTGCCCAAAGTCAATATGTGTATGCATCTTCTACACCCGTTTATATCCCAAATTCAACTTCAAAACACCCGAAAATTCGATATTTAGGGGTCCCAGAAGCGATCTGTACATGCCTACTCCGTGTAAGAGTATTTTTAAAATACAGGCCCAAAACATGCTGAAAATCGATATATTAGATGCCCAAAGTCAATTTGTGGATGTATCTTCTGTACCAGTTTATATCTCAAATTCAGGCTCAAAACACCCGAAAATTCAATATTTTGCGGTCCCATAAGCGATCTGTACATGCCTACTCCGCGTTAGAGTATTTTCAAAATACAGGCCAAAAACATACTGAAAATCGATGTTTTAGGTGCCCAAAAGTCGATATGTGCATGTATCTTCTGTACCCGTTTATATCCCAATTTTTGGCCATAAACACCCGAAAATTCGATATTTTGGGGTCCCAGAAGCGATCTGTACATGCCTACTCCGTATTAGAGTATTTTCAAAATTCAGGCCCAAAACATGCTGAAAAACGATATTTTTGGTGCCCAAAGTCAATATGTGTATGCATCTTCTACACCCGTTTATAACCCAAATTCAACCTCAAAACACCCAAAAATTAGATATTTATGATTCCCAGAAGCGATCTGTACATGCCTAGGCACTCAGTGCTAGAATGTTTTCAAAATATAGGCTCAAAACATGCTAAAAATCGATATTTTAGGTGCCCAAAAGTCGATATGTGCATGCATCTTCTGTACTCGTTTATATCTCAATTTCAGGCTCAGAACACCCGAAAATACGATATTTTGGGGTCCCAGAAGCAATCTGTACATGCCTACTCCGTGTTAGAGTATTTTCAAAATATAGGCTCAAAACATGCTAAAAATCGATATTTTAGGTGCGTAAAGGCGATATCTCAATTTCAGGACCAAAACACCCGAAAATTCGATATTTTGGGGTCCCAGAAGCGATCAGTACATGCCTACTCCGTGTTAGAGTGTTTTTAAAATACAGGCCCAAAACATGCTGAAAATCGATATATTAGATGCCCAAAGTCAATTTGTAGATGTATCTTCTGTACCCGTTTATATTTCAAATTCAGGCTCAAAACACCCGAAAATTCAATATTTTGGGGTCCCAGAAGCAATCTGTACATGCCTACTCAGTGCTAGAATATTTTCAAAATATAGGCTAAAAACATGCTAAAAATCTATATTTTAGGTGCCAAAAAGTCGATATCTCAAATTCAGTCCCAAAACACCCGAAACATCGATATTTAGGGGTCCCAGAAGCGATCTGTACATGCCTACTCCGTGTTAGAGTATTTTCAAAATACAGGCCAAAAACATACTGAAAATCGATCTTTTAGGTGAACAAAAGTCGATATGTGCATGCATCTTCTGTACCCGTTTATATCTCAAATTCTGGCCCTAAACACCCGAAAATTCTATATTTTGCGGTCCCAGAAGCGATCTGTACATGCCTACTCCGTGTTAGAGTATTTTTAAAATTCAGCCCCAAAACATGCTGAAAATCGATATTTTTGGTGCCCAAAGTCAATATGTGTATGCATCTTCTATACTCGTTTATATCTCAAATTCAAGCTGAAAACACCCGAAAATTCGATATTTTTGGGTCCCAGAAGTGATCTGTACATGCCTACTCAGTGCCAGAATATTTTCAAAATATAGGCTCAAAACATGCTAAAAATCGATATTTTAGGTGCGTTAAGGCGATATCTCAAATTCAGGCCCAAAACACCCGAAAATTCGATATTTTGGGGTCCCAGAAGCGATCTGTACATGCCTACTCCGTGTTAGAGTATTTACAAAATACAGGCTCAGAAAACATGCTCAAAATCGATGTTTTAGGTGCCCAAAAGACGATATGTGCATGCATCTTCAGTACCCGTTTATATCTCAAATTCAGGCTCAAAAAACCCGAAAATTCGATATTTTGGGGTCCCAGAAGCGATCTGTAGATGCCTACTCCGTGTTTGAGTATTTTTAAAATACAGGCCAAAAACATGCTGAAAATCGATATTTTTGGTGCCCAAAGTCAATATGTGTATGCATCTTCTACACCCGTTTATATCCCAAATTCAACTTCAAAACACCCAAAAATTCGATATTTATGGGTCCCAGAAGCGATCTGTACATGCCTAGGCACTCAGTGCTAGAATGTTTTCAAAATATAGGCTCAAAACATGCTCAAAATCGATATTTTAGGTGCCCAAAAGTCGATATGTGCATGCATCTTCTGTACTCGTGTATATCTCAATTTCAGGCTCAGAACACCCGAAAATTCGATATTTTGGGGTCCCAGAAGCAATCTGTACATGCCTACTCAGTGCTAGAATATTTTCAAAAAAAATGGCTCAAAACATGCTAAAAATCGATATTTTAGGTGCGTAAAGGCGATATCTCAATTTCAGGCCCAAAACACCCGAAAATTCGATATTTTGGGGTCCCAGAAGCGATCTGTACATGCCTACTCCGTGTTAGAGTATTTTTAAAATACAGGCCCAAAACATGCTGAAAATCGATATATTAGATGCCCAAAGTCAATTTGTGGATGTATCTTCTGTACCAGTTTATATCTCAAATGCAGGCTCAAAACACCAGAAAATTCAATATTTTGGGGTCCCAGAAGCGATCTGTACATGCCTACTCCGCGTTAGAGTATTTTCAAAATACAGGCCAAAAACATACTGAAAATCGATGTTTTAGGTGCCCAAAAGTCGATATGTGCATGTATCTTCTGTACCCGTTTATATCTCAAATTTTGGCCATAAACACCCGAAAATTCGATATTTTGGGGTCCCAGAAGCGATCTGTACATGCCTACTCCGTATTAGAGTATTTTCAAAATTCAGGCCCAAAACATGCTGAAAAACGATATTTTTGGTGCCCAAAGTCAATATGTGTATGCATCTTCTACACCCGTTTATAACCCAAATTCAACCTCAAAACACCCAAAAATTCGATATTTATGGTTCCCAGAAGCGATCTGTACATGCCTAGGCACTCAGTGCTAGAATGTTTTCAAAATATAGGCTCAAAACATGCTAAAAATCGATATTTTAGGTGCCCAAAAGTCGATATGTACATGCATCTTCTGTACTCGTTTATATCTCAATTTCAGGCTCAGAACACCCGAAAATACGATATTTTGGGGTCCCAGAAGCAATCTGTACATGCCTACTCCGTGTTAGAGTATTTTCAAAATATAGGCTCAAAACATACTAAAAATCGATATTTTTGGTGCGTAAAGGCGATATCTCAATTTCAGGCCCAAAACACCCGAAAATTCGATATTTTGGGGTCCCAAAAGCGATCTGTACATGCCTACTCCGTGTTAGAGTGTTTTTAAAATACAGGCCCAAAACATGCTGAAAATCGATATATTAGATGCCCAAAGTCAATTTGTAGATGTATCTTCTGTACCCGTTTATATCTCAAATTCAGTCCCAAAACACCCGAAACATCGATATTTAGGGGTCCCAGAAGCGATCTGTACATGCCTACTCCGTGTTAGAGTATTTTCAAAATACAGGCCAAAAACATACTGAAAATCGATCTTTTAGGTGCCCAAAAGTCGATATGTGCATGTATCTTCTGTACCCGTTTATATCTCAAATTCTGGCCATAAACACCCGAAAATTCGATATTTTGGGGTCCCAGAAGCGATCTGTACATGCCTACTCCGTATTAGAGTATTTTCAAAATTCAGGCCTTAAACATGCTGAAAATCGAAATTTTTGGTGCCCAATGTCAATATGTGTATGCATCTTCTATACTCGTTTATATCTCAAATTCAGGCTCAAAACACCCGAAAATTCGATATTTTGGGGTCCCAGAAGCGATCTGTACATGCCTACTCAGTGCTAGAATGTTTTCAAAATATAGGCTCAAAACATGCTCAAAATCGATATTTTAGGTGCCCAAAAGTCGATATGTGCATGCATCTTCTGTACTCGTTTATATCTCAAATTCAGTCGCAAAACACCCGAAAATTCGATATTTTGGGGTCCCAGAAGCGATCTGTACATGCCTACTCAGTGCTAGAATATTTTCAAAATATAGGCTAAAAACATGCTAAAAATCGATATTTTAGGTGCGTAAAGGCGATATCTCAAATTCAGGCCAAAACACCCGAAAATTCAATATTTTGGGGTCCCAGAAGCGATCTGTACATGCCTACTCCGTGTTAGAGTTTTTTCAAAATACAGGTCCAAAACATGCTGAAAATCGATATTTTAGATGCCCAAAGTCAATATGTGCATGTATCTTCTGTACCCGTTTAAATCTCAAATTCAGGCTCAAAACACCCGAAAATTCGATATTTTGGGGTTCCAAAAGCGATCTATACATGCCTACTCAGTGCTAGAATATTTTCAAAATATAGGCTCAAAACATGCTAAAAATCGATATTTTAGGTGCGAAAAGGCGATATCTCAATTTCAGGCCAAAAACACCCGAAAATTCGATATTTTTGGGTCCCAGAAGCGATCTGTACATGCCTACTCCTTGTTAGAGTATTTTCAAAATACAGGCCCAAAACATGCTGAAAATCGATATTTTAGATGCCCAAAGTCAATATGTGCATGTATCTTCTCTACCCGTTTATATCTCAAATTCTGGCCCTAAACACCCGAAAATTCAATATTTTTGGGTCCCAGAAGCGATCTGTACATGCCTACTCCGTGTTAGAGTATTTACAAAATACAGGCTCAAAACATGCTCAAAATCGATATTTTAGGTGCCCAAAAGTCGATATGTGCATGCATCTTCTGTACTCGTTTATATCTCAATTTCAGGCTCAGAACACCCGAAAATTCGATATTTTGGGGTCCCAGAAGCAATCTGTACATGCCTACTCAGTGCTAGAATATTTTCAAAATATAGGCTCAAAACATGCTAAAAATCGATATTTTAGGTTCGTAAAGGCGATATCTCAATTTCAGGCCCAATACACCCGAAAATTCGATATTTTGGGGTCCCAGAAGCGATCTGTACATGCCTACTCCGTGTTAGAGTGTTTTTAAAATACAGGCCCAAAACATGCTGAAAATCGATATATTAGATGCCCAAAGTCAATTTGTGGATGTATCTTCTGTACCCGTTTATATCTCAAATTCAGGCCATAAACACCCGAAAATTCGATATTTTGGGGTCCCAGAAGCGATCTGTACATGCCTACTCCGTATTAGAGTATTTTCAAAATACAGGCCCAAAACATGCTGAAAATCGATATTTTAGATGCCCAAAGTTAATATGTGCATGTATCTTCTGTACCCGTTTATATCTCATATTCAGGCCCAAACCACTTGAAAATTCGATATTTAGGGATCCCAGAAGTGATCTGTACATGCCTACTCAGTGCTAGAATGTTTTCAAAATATAGGCTAAAAACATGCTGAAAATCGATATTTCAGGTACCCAAAAGTCGATATGTGCATGCATCTTCAGTACTAGTTTATATCTCAAATTCAGGCTCAAAACACCCGAAAATTCGATATTTTGGGGTCCCAGAAGCGATCTGTACATGTCTTCTCCTAGTTAGAATGTTTTCAAGATACAGACCAAAAACATGCTCAAAATCGATATTTTAGGTGCCCAAAAGTCGATATGTGCATGCATCATCAGTACCCGTTTATATCTCAAATTAAGGCTCAAAGTACCCGAAAATTCGATATTTTGGGGTCCCTGAAGCGATCTGTACATGCCTACTCAGTGCTAAAATATTTTCAAAATATAGGCTCAAAACATGCTAAAAATCGATATTTTAGGTGCCAAAAAGTCGATACCTTAAATTCGGCCCAAAACACCCGAAAATTCGATATTTAGGTGTCCCAGAAGCGATCTGTTCATGCCTACTCCGTGTTAGAGTATTTTCAAAATTCAGGCCGAAAACATGCTGAAAAACGATATTTTTGGTGCTCAAAGTCAATATGTGTATGCATCTTCTACACCCGTTTATATCCCAAATTCAACCTCAAAACACCCAAAAATTCGATATTTATGGGTCCCAGAAGCAATCTGTACATGCCTACTCAGTGCTAGAATATTTTCAAAATATAGGCTCAAAACATGCTAAAAATCGATATTTTAGGTTCGTAAAGGCGATATCTCAAATTCAGGCCCAAAACATCCGAAAATTCGATATTTTGGGGTCCCAGAAGCGATCTGTACATGCCTACTCCGTGTTAGAGTATTTTCGAAATACAGGCTAGAAACATGCTGAAAATCGATATTTTAGATGCCCAAAGTCAATATGTGCTTGTATCTTCTATACCCGTTTATATCTCAAATTCAGGCTCAAAACACCGAAAATTCAATATTTTGGGGTCCTAGAAGCGATCTGTTCATGCCTACTCAGTGCTAGAATATTTTCAAAATATAGGCTAAAAACATGCTAAAAATCGATATTTTAGGTGCCAAAAAGTCGATATCTCAAATTCAGTCCCAAAACACCCGAAACTTCGATATTTAGGGGTCCCAGAAGCGATCTGTACATGCCTACTCCGTGTTAGAGTATTTTCAAAATACAGGCCAAAAACATACTGAAAATCGATCTTTTAGGTGAACAAAAGTCGATATGTGCATGCATCTTCTGTACCCGTTTATATCTCAAATTCTGGCCCTAAACACCCGAAAATTCTATATTTTGCGGTCCCAGAAGCGATCTGTACATGCCTACTCCGTGTTAGAGTATTTTTAAAATTCAGCCCCAAAACATGCTGAAAATCGATATTTTTGGTGCCCAAAGTCAATATGTGTATGCATCTTCTATACTCGTTTATATCTCAAATTCAGGCTGAAAACACCCGAAAATTCGATATTTTTGGGTCCCAGAAGTGATCTGTACATGCCTACTCAGTGCCAGAATATTTTCAAAATATAGGCTCAAAACATGCTAAAAATCGATATTTTAGGTGCGTTAAGGCGATATCTCAAATTCAGGCCCAAAACACCCGAAAATTCGATATTTTGGGGTCCCAGAAGCGATCTGTACATGCCTACTCCGTGTTAGAGTATTTACAAAATACAGGCTCAAAACATGCTCAAAATCGATGTTTTAGGTGCCCAAAAGACGATATGTGCATGCATCTTCAGTACCCGTTTATATCTCAAATTCAGGCTCAAAACACCCGAAAATTCGATATTTTGGGGTCCCAGAAGCGATCTGTAGATGCCTACTCCGTGTTAGAGTATTTTTAAAATACAGGCCCAAAACATGCTGAAAATCGATATTTTTGGTGCCCAAAGTCAATATGTGTATGCATCTTCTACACCCGTTTATATCCCAAATTCAACTTCAAAACACCCGAAAATTCGATATTTAGGGGTCCCAGAAGCGATCTGTACATGCCTACTCCGTGTAAGAGTATTTTTAAAATACAGGCCCAAAACATGCTGAAAATCGATATATTAGATGCCCAAAGTCAATTTGTGGATGTATCTTCTGTACCAGTTTATATCTCAAATTCAGGCTCAAAACACCCGAAAATTCAATATTTTGCGGTCCCATAAGCGATCTGTACATGCCTACTCCGCGTTAGAGTATTTTCAAAATACAGGCCAAAAACATACTGAAAATCGATGTTTTAGGTGCCCAAAAGTCGATATGTGCATGTATCTTCTGTACCCGTTTATATCCCAATTTTTGGCCATAAACACCCGAAAATTCGATATTTTGGGGTCCCAGAAGCGATCTGTACATGCCTACTCCGTATTAGAGTATTTTCAAAATTCAGGCCCAAAACATGCTGAAAAACGATATTTTTGGTGCCCAAAGTCAATATGTGTATGCATCTTCTACACCCGTTTATAACCCAAATTCAACCTCAAAACACCCAAAAATTAGATATTTATGATTCCCAGAAGCGATCTGTACATGCCTAGGCACTCAGTGCTAGAATGTTTTCAAAATATAGGCTCAAAACATGCTAAAAATCGATATTTTAGGTGCCCAAAAGTCGATATGTGCATGCATCTTCTGTACTCGTTTATATCTCAATTTCAGGCTCAGAACACCCGAAAATACGATATTTTGGGGTCCCAGAAGCAATCTGTACATGCCTACTCCGTGTTAGAGTATTTTCAAAATATAGGCTCAAAACATGCTAAAAATCGATATTTTAGGTGCGTAAAGGCGATATCTCAATTTCAGGACCAAAACACCCGAAAATTCGATATTTTGGGGTCCCAGAAGCGATCAGTACATGCCTACTCCGTGTTAGAGTGTTTTTAAAATACAGGCCCAAAACATGCTGAAAATCGATATATTAGATGCCCAAAGTCAATTTGTAGATGTATCTTCTGTACCCGTTTATATTTCAAATTCAGGCTCAAAACACCCGAAAATTCAATATTTTGGGGTCCCAGAAGCAATCTGTACATGCCTACTCAGTGCTAGAATATTTTCAAAATATAGGCTAAAAACATGCTAAAAATCTATATTTTAGGTGCCAAAAAGTCGATATCTCAAATTCAGTCCCAAAACACCCGAAACATCGATATTTAGGGGTCCCAGAAGCGATCTGTACATGCCTACTCCGTGTTAGAGTATTTTCAAAATACAGGCCAAAAACATACTGAAAATCGATCTTTTAGGTGAACAAAAGTCGATATGTGCATGCATCTTCTGTACCCGTTTATATCTCAAATTCTGGCCCTAAACACCCGAAAATTCTATATTTTGCGGTCCCAGAAGCGATCTGTACATGCCTACTCCGTGTTAGAGTATTTTTAAAATTCAGCCCCAAAACATGCTGAAAATCGATATTTTTGGTGCCCAAAGTCAATATGTGTATGCATCTTCTATACTCGTTTATATCTCAAATTCAAGCTGAAAACACCCGAAAATTCGATATTTTTGGGTCCCAGAAGTGATCTGTACATGCCTACTCAGTGCCAGAATATTTTCAAAATATAGGCTCAAAACATGCTAAAAATCGATATTTTAGGTGCGTTAAGGCGATATCTCAAATTCAGGCCCAAAACACCCGAAAATTCGATATTTTGGGGTCCCAGAAGCGATCTGTACATGCCTACTCCGTGTTAGAGTATTTACAAAATACAGGCTCAGAAAACATGCTCAAAATCGATGTTTTAGGTGCCCAAAAGACGATATGTGCATGCATCTTCAGTACCCGTTTATATCTCAAATTCAGGCTCAAAAAACCCGAAAATTCGATATTTTGGGGTCCCAGAAGCGATCTGTAGATGCCTACTCCGTGTTTGAGTATTTTTAAAATACAGGCCAAAAACATGCTGAAAATCGATATTTTTGGTGCCCAAAGTCAATATGTGTATGCATCTTCTACACCCGTTTATATCCCAAATTCAACTTCAAAACACCCAAAAATTCGATATTTATGGGTCCCAGAAGCGATCTGTACATGCCTAGGCACTCAGTGCTAGAATGTTTTCAAAATATAGGCTCAAAACATGCTCAAAATCGATATTTTAGGTGCCCAAAAGTCGATATGTGCATGCATCTTCTGTACTCGTGTATATCTCAATTTCAGGCTCAGAACACCCGAAAATTCGATATTTTGGGGTCCCAGAAGCAATCTGTACATGCCTACTCAGTGCTAGAATATTTTCAAAAAAAATGGCTCAAAACATGCTAAAAATCGATATTTTAGGTGCGTAAAGGCGATATCTCAATTTCAGGCCCAAAACACCCGAAAATTCGATATTTTGGGGTCCCAGAAGCGATCTGTACATGCCTACTCCGTGTTAGAGTATTTTTAAAATACAGGCCCAAAACATGCTGAAAATCGATATATTAGATGCCCAAAGTCAATTTGTGGATGTATCTTCTGTACCAGTTTATATCTCAAATGCAGGCTCAAAACACCAGAAAATTCAATATTTTGGGGTCCCAGAAGCGATCTGTACATGCCTACTCCGCGTTAGAGTATTTTCAAAATACAGGCCAAAAACATACTGAAAATCGATGTTTTAGGTGCCCAAAAGTCGATATGTGCATGTATCTTCTGTACCCGTTTATATCTCAAATTTTGGCCATAAACACCCGAAAATTCGATATTTTGGGGTCCCAGAAGCGATCTGTACATGCCTACTCCGTATTAGAGTATTTTCAAAATTCAGGCCCAAAACATGCTGAAAAACGATATTTTTGGTGCCCAAAGTCAATATGTGTATGCATCTTCTACACCCGTTTATAACCCAAATTCAACCTCAAAACACCCAAAAATTCGATATTTATGGTTCCCAGAAGCGATCTGTACATGCCTAGGCACTCAGTGCTAGAATGTTTTCAAAATATAGGCTCAAAACATGCTAAAAATCGATATTTTAGGTGCCCAAAAGTCGATATGTACATGCATCTTCTGTACTCGTTTATATCTCAATTTCAGGCTCAGAACACCCGAAAATACGATATTTTGGGGTCCCAGAAGCAATCTGTACATGCCTACTCCGTGTTAGAGTATTTTCAAAATATAGGCTCAAAACATACTAAAAATCGATATTTTTGGTGCGTAAAGGCGATATCTCAATTTCAGGCCCAAAACACCCGAAAATTCGATATTTTGGGGTCCCAAAAGCGATCTGTACATGCCTACTCCGTGTTAGAGTGTTTTTAAAATACAGGCCCAAAACATGCTGAAAATCGATATATTAGATGCCCAAAGTCAATTTGTAGATGTATCTTCTGTACCCGTTTATATCTCAAATTCAGTCCCAAAACACCCGAAACATCGATATTTAGGGGTCCCAGAAGCGATCTGTACATGCCTACTCCGTGTTAGAGTATTTTCAAAATACAGGCCAAAAACATACTGAAAATCGATCTTTTAGGTGCCCAAAAGTCGATATGTGCATGTATCTTCTGTACCCGTTTATATCTCAAATTCTGGCCATAAACACCCGAAAATTCGATATTTTGGGGTCCCAGAAGCGATCTGTACATGCCTACTCCGTATTAGAGTATTTTCAAAATTCAGGCCTTAAACATGCTGAAAATCGAAATTTTTGGTGCCCAATGTCAATATGTGTATGCATCTTCTATACTCGTTTATATCTCAAATTCAGGCTCAAAACACCCGAAAATTCGATATTTTGGGGTCCCAGAAGCGATCTGTACATGCCTACTCAGTGCTAGAATGTTTTCAAAATATAGGCTCAAAACATGCTCAAAATCGATATTTTAGGTGCCCAAAAGTCGATATGTGCATGCATCTTCTGTACTCGTTTATATCTCAAATTCAGTCGCAAAACACCCGAAAATTCGATATTTTGGGGTCCCAGAAGCGATCTGTACATGCCTACTCAGTGCTAGAATATTTTCAAAATATAGGCTAAAAACATGCTAAAAATCGATATTTTAGGTGCGTAAAGGCGATATCTCAAATTCAGGCCAAAACACCCGAAAATTCAATATTTTGGGGTCCCAGAAGCGATCTGTACATGCCTACTCCGTGTTAGAGTTTTTTCAAAATACAGGTCCAAAACATGCTGAAAATCGATATTTTAGATGCCCAAAGTCAATATGTGCATGTATCTTCTGTACCCGTTTAAATCTCAAATTCAGGCTCAAAACACCCGAAAATTCGATATTTTGGGGTTCCAAAAGCGATCTGTACATGCCTACTCAGTGCTAGAATATTTTCAAAATATAGGCTCAAAACATGCTAAAAATCGATATTTCAGGTGCCAAAAAGTCGATATCATAAATTCGGCCCAAAACACCCGAAAGATCGATATTTAGGGGTCCCAGAAGCGATCTGTACATGCCTACTCCGTATTAGAGTATTTTCAAAATTCAGGCCCAAAACATGCTGAAAAACGATATTTTTGGTGCCCAAAGTCAATATGTGTATGCATCTTCTACACCCGTTTATATCCCAAATTCAACCTCAAAACACCCAAAAATTCGATATTTATGGTTCCCAGAAGTGATCTGTATATGCCTAGGCACTCAGTGCTAGAATGTTTTCAAAATATAGGCTCAAAACATGCTCAAAATCGATATTTTAGGTGCCCAAAAGTCGATATGTGCATGCATCTTCTGTACTCGTTTATATCTCAATTTCAGGCTCAGAACACCCGAAAATTCGATATTTTGGGGTCCCAGAAGCAATCTGTACATGCCTACTCAGTGCTAGAATATTTTCAAAATATAGGCTAAAAACATGCTAAAAATCGATATTTTAGGTGCCAAAAAGTCGATATCTCAAATTCAGTCCCAAAACACCCGAAACATCTATATTTAGGGGTCCCAGAAGCGATCTGTACATGCCTACTCCGTCTTAGAGTATTTTCGAAATACAGGCCAAAAACATACTGAAAATCGATCTTTTAGGCGCCCAAAAGTCGATATGTGCATGTATCTTCTGTACCCGTTTATATCTCAAATTCTGGCCATAAACACCCGAAAATTCGATATTTTGGGGTCCCAGAAGCAATCTGTACATGCCTACTCCTTATTAGAGTATTTTCAAAATTCAGGCCTTAAACATGCTGAAAATCGAAATTTTTGGTGCCCAATGTCAATATGTGTATGCATCTTCTATACTCGTTTATATCTCAAATTCAGGCTCAAAACACCCGAAAATTCGATATTTTGGGGTCCCAGAAGCGATCTGTACATGCCTACTCAGTGCTAGAATGTTTTCAAAATATAGGCTCAAAACATGCTCAAAATCGATATTTTAGGTGCCCAAAAGTCGATATGTGCATGCATCTTCTGTACTCGTTTATATCTCAAATTCAGTCTCAAAACACCCTAAAATTCGATATTTTGGGGTCCCAGAAGCGATCTGTACATGCCTACTCAGTGCTAGAATATTTTCAAAATATAGGCTCAAAACATGCTAAAAATCGATATTTTAGGTGCGTAAAGGCGATATCTCAAATTCAGGCCAAAGCACCCGAAAATTCAATATTTTGGGGTCCCAGAAGCGATCTGTACATGCCTACTCCGTGTCAGAGTTTTTTCAAAATTCAGGCCTTAAACATGCTGAAAATCGATATTTCAGGTGCCAAAAAGTCGATATCTTAAATTCGGCCCAAAACACCCGAAAATTCGATATTTTGGGGTCCCAGAAGCAATCTGTACATGCCTACTCAGTGCTAGAATATTTTCAAAATATAGGCACAAAACATGCTAAAAATCGATATTTTAGGTGCGTAAAGGCGATATCTCAATTTCAGGCCCAAAACACCCGAAAATTCGATATTTTGGGGTCCCAGAAGCGATCTGTACATGCCTACTTCGTGTTAGAGTATTTTTAAAATACAGGCCCAAAACATGCAGAAAATCGATATATTAGATGCCCAAAGTCAATTTGTGGATGTATCTTCTGTGCCCGTTTATATCTCAAATTCTTGCTCAAAACACCCGAAAATTCAATATTTTGGGGTCCCAGAAGCAATCTGTACATGCCTACTCAGTGCTAGAATATTTTCAAAATATAGGCTAAAAACATGCTAAAAATCGATATTTTAGGTGCCAAAAAGTCGATATCTCAAATTCAGTCCCAAAACACCCGAAACTTCAATATTTAGGGGTCCCAGAAGCGATCTGTACATGCCTACTCCGTGTTAGAGTATTTTCAAAATACAGGCCAAAAACATACTGAAAATCGATCTTTTAGGTGCCCAAAAGTCGATATGTGCATGTATCTTCTGTACCCGTTTATATCTCAAATTCTGGCCCTAAACACCCGAAAATTCGATATTTTGGGGTCCCAGAAGCGATCTGTACATGCCTACTCCGTATTAGAGTATTTTCAAAATTCAGGCCTTAAACATGCTGAAAATCGAAATTTTTGGTGCCCAATGTCAATATGTGTATGCATCTTCTATACTCGTTTATATCTCAAATTCAGGCTCAAAACACCCGAAAATTCGATATTTTGGGGTCCCAGAAGCGATCTGTACATGCCTACTCAGTGCTAGAATGTTTTCAAAATATAGGCTCAAAACAAGCTCAAAATCGATATTTTAGGTGCCCAAAAGTCGATATGTGCATGCATCTTCTGTACTCGTTTATATCTCAAATTCAGTCTCAAAACACCCTAAAATTCGATATTTTGGGGTCCCAGAAGCGATCTGTACATGCCTACTCAGTGCTAGAATATTTTCAAAATATAGGCTCAAAACATGCTAAAAATCGATATTTTAGGTGCGTAAAGGCGATATCTCAAATTCAGGCCAAAACACCCGAAAATTCGATATTTTGGGGTCCCAAAAGCGATCTGTACATGCCTACTCAGTGCTAGAATATTTTCAAAATATAGGCTCAAAACATGCTAAAAATCGATATTTCAGGTGCCAAAAAGTCGATATCTTAAATTCGGCCCAAAACACCCGAAAGATCGATATTTAGGGGTCCCAGAAGCGATCTGTACATGCCTACTCCGTATTAGAGTATTTTCAAAATTCAGGCCCAAAACATGCTGAAAAACGATATTTTTGGTGCCCAAAGTCAATATGTGTATGCATCTTCTACACCCGTTTATATCCCAAATTCAACCTCAAAACACCCAAAAATTCGATATTTATGGTTCCCAGAAGCGATCTGTACATGCCTAGGCACTCAGTGCTAGAATGTTTTCAAAATATAGGCTCAAAACATGCTCAAAATCGATATTTTAGGTGCCCAAAAGTCGATATGTGCATGCATCTTCTGTACTCGTTTATATCTCAATTTCAGGCTCAAAACACCCGAAAATTCGATATTTTGGGGTCCCAGAAGCAATCTGTACATGCCTACTCAGTGCTAGAATATTTTCAAAATATAGGCTCAAAACATGCTAAAAATCGATATTTTAGGTGCGTAAAGGCGATATCTCAATTTCAGGCCCAAAACACCCGAAAATTCGATATTTTGGGGTCCCAGAAGCGATCTGTACATGCCTACTCCGTATTAAAGTATTTTCAAAATTCAGGCCCAAAACATACTGAAAATCGATCTTTTAGGTGCCCAAAAGTCGATATGTGCATGTATCTTCTGTACCCGTTTATATCTCAAATTCTGGCCATAAACACCCAAAAATTCGATATTTTGGGGTCCCAGAAGCGATCTGTACATGCCTACTCCGTATTAGAGTATTTTCAAAATTCAGGCCTTAAACATGCTAAAAATCGAATTTTTGGTGCCCAATGTCAATATGTGTATGCATCTTCTATACTCGTTTATATCTCAAATTCAGGCTTAAAACACCCGAAAATTCGATATTTTGGGGTCCCAGAAGCGATCTGTACATGCCTACTCAGTGCTAGAATGTTTTCAAAATATAGGCTCAAAACATGCTCAAAATCGATCTTTTAGGTGCCCAAAAGTCGATATGTGCATGTATCTTCTGTACCCGTTTATATCTCAAATTCAGTCTCAAAACACCCTAAAATTCGATATTTAGGGGTCCCAGAAGCGATCTGTACATGCCTACTCCGTATTAAAGTATTTTCAAAATTCAGGCCCAAAACATGCTGAAAAACGATATTTTTGGTGCCCAAAGTCAATATGTGTATGCATCTTCTACACCCGTTTATATCCCAAATTCAACCTCAAAACACCCAAAAATTCGATATTTATGGTTCCCAGAAGCGATCTGTACATGCCTAGGCACTCAGTGCTAGAATGTTTTCAAAATATAGGTCCAAAACATGCTGAAAATCGATATTTTAGATGCCCAAAGTCAATATGTGCATGTATCTTCTGTACCCGTTTAAATCTCAAATTCAGGCTCAAAACACCCGAAAATTCGATATTTTGGGGTCCCAAAAGCAATCTGTACATGCCTACTCAGTGCTAGAATATTTTCAAAATATAGGCTCAAAACATGCTAAAAATCGATATTTTAGGTGCGTAAAGGCGATATCTCAATTTCAGGCCCAAAACACCCGAAAATTCGATATTTTGGGGTCCCAGAAGCGATCTGTACATGCCTACTCCGTGTTAGAGTATTTTTAAAAAACAGGCCTGAAACATGATGAAAATCGATTTATTAGATGCCCAAAGTCAATTTGTGCATGTATCTTCTGTACCCGTTTATATCTCAAATTCAGGCTCAAAACACCCGAAAATTCAATATTTTGGGGTCCCAGAAGCAATCTGTACATGCCTACTCAGTGCTAGAATATTTTCAACATATCGGCTAAAAACATGCTAAAAATCGATATTTTAGATGCCAAAAAGTCGATATCTCAAATTCAGTCCCAAAACACCTGAAACTTCGATATTTAGGGGTCCCAGAAGCGATCTGTACATGCCTACTCCGTGTTAGAGTATTTTCAAAATACAGGCCAAAAACATACTGAAAATCGATCTTTTAGGTGCCCAAAAGTCGATATGTGCATGTATCTTCTGTACCCGTTTATATCTCAAATTCTGGCCATAAACACCCGAAAATTCGATATTTAGGGGTCTCAGAAGCGATATGTACATGCCTACTCCGTGTTAGAGTATTTTCGAAATATAGGCCAAAAACATACTGAAAATCGATCTTTTAGGTGCTCAAAAGTCGATATGTGCATGCATATTCTGTACCCGTTTATATCTCAAATTCTGGCCCTAAACAACCGAAAATTCGATATTTTGGGGTCCCAGAAGCGATCTGTACATGCCTACTCCGTGTTAGAGTATTTTCAAAATACATCCCCAAAACATGCTGAAATTCGATATTTTCGATGCCCAAAGTCAATATGTGCATGTATCTTCTGTACCCGTTTATATCTCAAATTCATTCTCAAAACACCCGAAAATTCAATATTTTGGGGTCCCAGAAGCGATCTGTACATGCCTACTCAGTGCTAGAATGTTTTCAAAATATAGGCTCAAAACATGCTCAAAATCGATATTTTAGGTGCCCAAAAGTCGATATGTGCATGCATCTTCTGTACTCGTTTATATCTCAATTTCAGGTTCAAAACACCCGAAAATTCGATATTTTGGGGTCCCAGAAGCGATCTGTACATGCCTACTCAGTGCTAGAATATTTTCAAAATATAGGCTCAAAACATGCTAAAAATCGATATTTTAGGTGCGTAAAGGCGATATCTCAAATTCAGGCTAAAACACCCGAAAATTCAATATTTTGGGGTCCCAGAAGCGATCTGTACATTCCTACTCCGTGTTAGAGTTTTTTCAAAATACAGGTCCAAAACATGCTGAAAATCGATATTTTAGATGCCCAAAGTCAATATGTGCATGTATCTTCTGTACCCGTTTAAATCTCAAATTCAGGCTCAAAACACCCGAAAATTCGATATTTTGGGGTCCCAAAAGCGATCTGTACATGCCTACTCAGTGCTAGAATATTTTCAAAATATAGGCTCAAAACATGCTAAAAATCGATATTTTAGGTGCGTAAAGGCGATATCTCAATTTCAGGCCCAAAACACCCGAAAATTCGATATTTTGGGGTCCCTGAAGCGATCTGTACATGCCTACTCCGTGTTAGAGTATTTTTAAAATACAGGCCCAAAACATGCTGAAAATCGATATATTAGATGCCCAAAGTCAATTTGTGCATGTATCTTCTGTACCCGTTTATATCTCAAATTCAGGCTCAAAACACCCGAAAATTCAATATTTTGGGGTCCCAGAAGCAATCTGTACATGCCTACTCAGTGCTAGAATATTTTCAAAATATAGGCTAAAAACATGCTAAAAATCGATATTTTAGATGCCAAAAAGTCGATATCTCAAATTCAGTCCCAAAACACCTGAAACTTCGATATTTAGGGGTCCCAGAAGCGATCTGTACATGCCTACTCCGTGTTAGAGTATTTTCAAAATACAGGCCAAAAACATACTGAAAATAGATCTTTTAGGTGCCCAAAAGTCGATATGTGCATGTATCTTCTGTACCCGTTTATATCTCAAATTCTGGCAATAAACACCCGAAAATTCGATATTTTGGGGTCCCAGAAGCGATCTGTACATGCCTACTACGTATTCGAGTATTTTCAAAATTCAGGCCTTAAACATGCTGAAAATCGAAATTTTTGGTGCCCAATTTCAGTATGTGTATGCATCTTCTATACTCGTTTATATCTCAAATTCAGGCTCAAAACACCCGAAAATTCGATATTTTGGGATCCCAGAAGCGATCTGTACATGCCTACTCAGTGCTAGAATATTTTTAAAAATATAGGCTAAAAACATGCTAAAAATCGATATTTTAGGTGCCAAAAAGTCGATATCTAAAATTAGGGCCCAAAACACCCGAAAATTCAATATTTTGGTGTCCCAGAAGCAATCTGTACAAGCCTACCAAGTGCTAGAATATTTTCAAAAAATAGGCTAAAAACATGCTAAAAATCGATATTTTAGGTGCCAAAAAGTCGATATCTTAAATTCAGTCCCAAAACACCCGAAACTTCGATATTTAGGGGTCCCAGAAGCGATCTGTACATGCCTACTCCGTGTTAGAGTATTTACAAAATACAGGCCAAAAACATACTGAAAATCGATCATTTAGGTGCCCTAAAGTCGATATGTGCATTCATCTTTTGTACCCGTTTATATCTCAAATTCTGGCCCTAAACGCGCGAAAATTCGATATTTTGGGGTCCCAGAAGCGATCTGTACATGCCTACTCCGTGTTAGAGTATTTTCAAAATACATGCCCAAAACATGCTGAAAATCGATATTTTAGATGCCCAAAGTCAATATGTGCATGTATCTTCTGTACCCGTTTATATCTCAAATTCAGGCTCAAAACACCCGAAAATTCAATATTTTGGGGTCCCAGAAGCAATCTGTACATGCCTACTCAGTGCTAGAATATTTTCAAAATATAGGCTAAAAACATGCTAAAAATCGATATTTTAGGTGCCAAAAAGTCGATATCTCAAATTAAGGCCCAAAACACCCGAAAATTCGATATTTAGGGGTCCCAGTAACGATCTGTACATGCCTACTCCGTGTTAGAGTATTTTCAAAATACAGGCCAAAAACATACTGAAAATCGATCTTTTAGGTGCCCAAAAGTCGATTTGTGCATGTATCTTCTGTACCCGTTTATATCTCAAATTCTGGCTCAAAACACCCGAAAATTCAATATTTAGGGGTCCCAGAAGCAACCTGTACATGCCTACTCAGTGCTAGAATATTTTTAAAAATATAGGCTAAAAACATGCTAAAAATCGATATTTTAGGTGCCAAAAAGTCGATATCTAAAATTAGGGCCCAAAACACCCAAAAATTCGATATTTATGGGTCCCAGAAGCGATCTGTACATGCCTACTCAGTGCTAGAATGTTTTTAAATCATAGGCTCAAAACATGCTCAAAATCGATATTTTAGGTGCCCAAAAGTCGATATGTGCATGCATCTTCTGTACTCGTTTATATCTCAAATTCAAGCTCAAAACACCCGAAAATTCGATATTTAGGGGTCCCAGAAGCGATCTGTACATGCCTACTCAGTGCTAGAATATTTTCAATATATAGGCTAAAAACATGCTAAAAATCGATATTTTAGGTGAGTAAAGGTGATATCTCAAATTCAGGCCCAAAACACCCGAAAATTCGATATTTAGGGGTCTCAGAAGCGATATGTAAATGCGTACTCCGTGTTAGAGTATTTTCAAAATACAGGCCAAAAACATACTGAAAATCGATCTTTTAGGTGCTCAAAAGTCGATATGTGCATGCATATTCTGTACCCGTTTATATCTCAAATTCTGGCCCTAAACAACCGAAAATTCGATATTTTGGGGTCCCAGAAGCGATCTGTACATGCCTACTCCGTGTTAGAGTATTTTCAAAATACATGCCCAAAACATGCTGAAAATCGATATTTTAGATGCCCAAAGTCAATATGTGCATGTATCTTCTGTACCCGTTTATATCTCAAATTCATTCTCAAAACACCCGAAAATTCAATATTTTGGGGTCCCAGAAGCAATCTGTACATGCCTACTTAGTGCTAGAATATTATTAAAAATATAGGCTAAAAACATGCTAAAAATCGATATTCTAGGTGCCAAAAAGTCGATATCTAAAATTAAGGCCCAAAACACCCGAAAATTCGATATTTAGGGGTCCCAGAAGCGATCTGTACATGCCTACTCCGTGTTAGAGTATTTTCAAAATACAGGCCAAAAACATACTGAAAATCTATCTTTTAGGTGCCCAAAAGTCGATATGTTCATGCATCTTCTGTACCCGTTTATATCTCAAATTCTGGCCCTAAACACCCGAAAATTCGATATTTTTGGGTCCCATAAGCGATCTGTACATGCCTACTCAGTGCTAGAATGTTTTTAAATCATAGGCTCAAAACATGCTCAAAATCGATATTTTAGGTGCCCAAAAGTCGATATGTGCATGCATCTTCTGTACTCGTTTATATCTCAAATTCAAGCTCAAAACACCCGAAAATTCGATATTTAGGGGTCCCAGAAGCGATCTGTACATGCCTACTCAGTGCTAGAATATTTTCAATATATAGGCTAAAAACATGCTAAAAATCGATATTTTAGGTGAGTAAAGGTGATATTTCAAATTCAGGCCCAAAACACCCGAAAATTCGATATTTAGGGGTCTCAGAAGCGATATGTAAATGCGTACTCCGTGTTAGAGTATTTTCAAAATACAGGCCAAAAACATACTGAAAATCGATCTTTTAGGTGCTCAAAAGTCGATATGTGCATGCATATTCTGTACCCGTTTATATCTCAAATTCTGGCCCTAAACAACCGAAAATTCGATATTTTGGGGTCCCAGAAGCGATCTGTACATGCCTACTCCGTGTTAGAGTATTTACAAAATACATGCCCAAAACATGCTGAAAATCGATATTTTAGATGCCCAAAGTCAATATGTGCATGTATCTTCTGTACCCGTTTATATCTCAAATTCATTCTCAAAACACCCGAAAATTCAATATTTTGGGGTCCCAGAAGCAATCTGTACATGCCTACTTAGTGCTAGAATATTATTAAAAATATAGGCTAAAAACATGCTAAAAATCGATATTTTAGGTGCCAAAAAGTCGATATCTAAAATTAAGGCCCAAAACACCCGAAAATTCGATATTTAGGGGTCCCAGAAGCGATCTGTACATGCCTACTCCGTGTTAGAGTATTTTCAAAATACAGGCCAAAAACATACTGAAAATCTATCTTTTAGGTGCCCAAAAGTCGATATGTTCATGCATCTTCTGTACCCGTTTATATCTCAAATTCTGGCCCTAAACACCCGAAAATTCGATATTTTTGGGTCCCATAAGCGATCTGTACATGCCTACTCAGTGCTAGAATGTTTTCAAAATATAGGCTCAAAACATGCTCAAAATCGATATTTTAGGTGCCCAAAAGTCGATATGTGCATGCATCTTCTGTACTCGTTTATATCTCAAATTCAAGCTCAAAACACCCGAAAATTCGATATTTAGGGGTCCCAGAAGCGATCTGTACATGCCTACTCAGAGCAAGAATATTTTCAAAATATAGGCTCAAAACATGCTAAAAATCGATATTTTAGGTGCGTAAAGGCGATATCTCAAATTCAGGCCCAAAACATCCGAAAATTCGATATTTAAGGGTCCCAGAAGCGATCTGTACATGCCTACTCAGTGCTAGAATGTTTTCAAAATATAGGCTCAAGACATGCTCAAAATCGATATTTTAGGTGAACAAAAGTCGATATGTGCATGCATCTTCTGTACTCGTTTAAATCTTAAATTCAAGCTCAAAACACCCGAAAATTCGATATTTAGGGGTCCCAGAAGCGATCTGTACATGCCTACTCAGTGCTAGAATATTTTCAAAATATAGGCTAAAAACATGCTAAAAATCGATATTTTAGGTGAGTAAAGGCGATATCTCAAATTCAGGCCCAAAACACCCGAAAATTCGATATTTAGGGGTCCCAGAAGCGATCTGTACATGCCTACTCCGTGTTAGAGTATTTTCAAAATACATGCTAAACACATACTGAAAATCGATCTTTTAGGTGCCCAAAAGTCGATATGTGCATGCATCTTCTGTACCCGTTTATATCTGAAATTCTGGCCCTAAACACCCGAAAATTCAATATTTTTGGGTCTCAGAAGCAATCTGTACATGCCTACTCAGTGCTAGAATATTTTCAAAATATAGGCTAAAAACATGCTAAAAATCGATATTTTAGGTGCCAAAAGGTCGATATATCAAATTAAGGCCAGAACACCCGAAAATTCGATAGTTTGGGGTCCCACAAGCGATCTGTACATGCCTACTCCGTGTTAGAGTATTTTCAAAATACAGGCCCAAAACATGCTGAAAATCGATAATTTAGATGCCCAAAGTCAATATGTGCATGTATCTTCTGTACCCGTTTATATCTCAAATTCAGGCTCAAAACACCCGAAAATTCAATATTTTGGGGTCCCAGAAGCAATCTGTACATGTCTACTCAGTGCTAGAATATTTTCAAAATATAGGCTAAAAACATGCTAAAAATCGATATTTTAGGTGCCAAAAAGTCGATATCTCAAATTCAGTAGCCAAAACACCCGAAACTTCGATATTTAGGGGTCCCTGAAGAGATCTGTACATGCCTACTCCGTGTTAGAGTATTTTCAAAATACAGGCCAAAAACATACTGAAAATCGATCTTTTAGGTGCCCAAAAGCCGATATGTGCATTCATCTTCTGTACCCGTTTATATCTCAAATCTCAAATTCTGGCCCTAAACACCCGAAAATTCGATATTTTGGGGTCCCAGAAGCGACCTGTACATGCCTACTCCGTGTTAGAGTATTTTCAAAATTCAGGCCCAAAACATGCTGAAAATCGATATTTTTGGTGCCCAAAGTCAATATGTGTATGCATCTTCTATACTCGTTTATATCTCAAATTCAGGCTCAGAAAACCCGAAAATTCGATATTTTGGGGTCCCAGAAGCGATCTGTACATGCCTACTCAGTGCTAGAATATTTTCAAAATATAGGATCAAAACATGCTCAAAATCGATATTTTAGGTGCCCAAAAGTCGATATATGCATTTATCTTCTGTACTCGTATATATGTCAAATTCAGGCTCAAAACACCCGAAACTTCGATATTTTGGGGTCCCAGAAGCGATCTGTACATGCCTACTCCGTGTTAGAGTATTTTCAAAATACATGCCCAAAACATGCTGAAAATCGATATTTTAGATGCCCAAAGTCAATATGTGCATGTATCATCTTCTGTACCCGTTTATATATCAAATTCTGGCCCTAAACACCCGAAAATTCGATATTTTGGGGTCCCAGAAGCGATCTGTACATGCCTAAAAGTGCTAGAATGTTTTCAAAATATAGGCTCAAAACATGTTAAAAATCGATATTTTAGGTGCCCAAAAGTCGATATGTGCATGCATCTTCTATACTCGTTTATATCTCAAATTCAAGCTCAAAACACCCGAAAATTCGATATTTAGGGGTCCCAGAAGCGATCTGTACATGCCTACTCAGTATTAGAATATTTTCAAAATATAGGCTCAAAACATGGTAAAAATCGATATTTTAGGTGCGTAAATGCGATATCTCAAATTCAGGCCCAAAACACCCGAAAATTCGATATTTTGGGGTCCCAAAAGCGATCTGTACATGCCTACTCAGTGCTAGAATGTTTTCAAAATATAGACTCAAAACATGCTCAAAATCGCTATTTTAGGTGCCCAAAAGTCGATATGTGCATGCATCTTCTGTACTCGTTTATATCTCAAATTCAGGCTCAAAACACCCAAAAATTCAATATTTTGGGGTCCCAGAAGCGATCTGTATATGCCTACTCAGTGCTAGAATATTTTCAAAATATAGGCTCAAAACATGCTAAAAATCGATATTTTAGGTGCTTAAAGGCGATATCTCAAATTATACACCAAAGCACCGGAAAATTCGATATTTAGGGGTCCCAGAAGCGATCTGTACATGCCTACTCCGTGTTAGAGTATTTTCAAAATACAGGCTAAAAACATACCGAAAATCGATCTTTTAGGTGCCCAAATGTCGATATGTGCATGCATCTTCTGAACCCGTTTATATCTGAAATTCTGACCCTGAACACCCGAAAATTCAATATTTTGGGGTCCCAGAAGCAATCTGTACATGCCTACTCAGTGCTAGAATATTATCAAAATATAGGCTAAAAACATGCTAAAAATCGATATTTTAGGTGCCAAAAAGTCGATATCTCAAATTAAGGCCAGAACACCTGAAAATTCGATATTTTGGGGTCCCACAAGCGATCTGTACATGCCTACTCCGTGTTAGAGTATTTTCAAAATACAGGCCCAAAACATGCTGAAAATCGATAATTTAGATGCCCAAAGTCAATATGTGCATGTATCTTCTGTACCCGTTTATATCTCAAATTCAGGCTCAAAACACCCGAAAATTCAATATTTTAGGGTCCCAGAAGCAATCTGTACATGCCTACTCAGTGCTAGAATATTTTCAAAATATAGGCTAAAAACATGCTAAAAATCGATATTTTAGGTGCCAAAAAGTCGATATCTCAAATTCAGTAGCCAAAACACCCGAAACTTCGATATTTAGGGGTCCCAGAAGCGATCTGTACATGCCTACTCCGTGTAAGAGTATTTTCAAAATACAGGCCAAAAACATACAGAAAATCGATCTTTTAGGTGCCCAAAAGTCGATATGTGCATTCATCTTCTGTACCTTTTTATATCTCAAATCACAAATTGTGGCCCTAAGCACCCGAAAATTCGATATTTTGGGGTCCCAGAAGCGATCTGTACATGCCTACTCCGTGTTAGAGTATTTTCAAAATTCAGGCCCAAAACATGCTGAAAATCGATATTTTCGGTGCCTAAAGTCAATATGTGTATACATCTTCTATACTCGTTTATATCTCAAATTCAGGCTCAGAAAACCCGAAAATTCGATATTTTGGGGTCCCAGAAGCGATCTGTACATGCCTACTCAGTGCTAGAATGTTTTAAAAATATAGGATCAAAACATGCTCAAAATCGATATTTTAGGTGCCCAAAAGTCGATATATGCATTCATCTTCTGTTCTCGTATATATGTCAAATTCAGGCTCAAAACACCCGAAACTTCGATATTTTGGGGTCCTAGAAGCGATCTGTACATGCCTACTCCGTGTTAGAGTATTTTCAAAATACATGCCCAAAACATGGTGAAAATCGATATTTTAGATGCCCAAAGTCAATATGTGCATGCATCTTCTGTACCCGTTTATATCTCAAATTCTGGCCCTAAACACCCGAAACTTCGATATTTTGGGGTCCCAGAAGCGATCTGTACATGCCTACTCAGTGCTAGAATGTTTTCAAAATATAGGCTCAAAACATGCTCAAAATCGATATTTTAGGTGCCCAAAAGTCGAGATGTGCATGCATCTTCTGTACTCGTTTATATCTCAAATTCAAGCTCAAATCACCCGAAAATTCGATATTTAGGGGTCCTAGAAGCGATCTGTACATGCCTACTCAGTATTAGAATATTTTCAAAATATAGGCTCAAAACATGCTAAAAATCGATATTTTAGGTGCGTAAAGGCGATATCTCAAATTCAGGCCCAAAACACCCGAAAATTCGATATTTTGGGGTCCCAGAAGCGATCTGTACATGCCTACTCAGTGCTAGAATGTTTTCAAAACATATGCTCAAAACATGCTCAAAATCGATATTTTAGGTGCCCAAAAGTCGATATGTGCATGCATCTTCTGTACTCGTTTATATCTCAAATTCAGGCTCAAAACACCCGAAAATTCGATATTTAGGGGTCCCAGAAGCGATCTGTACATGCCTACTCAGTGCTTGAATATTTTCAATATATAGGCTCAAAACATGCTAAAAATCGATATTTTAGGTGAGTAAAGGCGATATCTCAAATTCAGGCCCAAAACACCCTAAAATTCGATATTTAGGGGTCTCAGAAGCGATATGTACATGCCTACTCCGTGTTAGAGTATTTTCAAAATACAGGCCAAAAACATACTGAAAATCGATCTTTTAGGTGCCCAAAGTCAATATGTGCATGTATCTTCTGTACCCGTTTATATCTCAAATTCAGGCTCAAAACACCCGAAAATTCGATATTTAGGGGTCCCAGAAGCGATCTGTACATGCCTACTCAGTCTTAGAATATTTTCAAAATATAGGCTCAAAACATGCGAAAAATCGATATTTTAGGTGCGTATAGGCGATATCTCAAATTCAGGCCCAAAACACCCGAAAATTCGATATTTTGGGGTCCCAGAAGCGATCTGTACATGCCTACTCCGTGTTAGAGTAATTTTAAAATACAGGCCCAAACATGCTGAAAATCGATAATTTAGATGCCCAAAGTCAATATGTGCATGTATCTTCTGTACCCGTTTATATCTCAAATTCAGGCTCAAAACACCCGAAAATTCAATATTTTGGGGTCCCAGAAGCAATCTGTACATGCCTACACAGTACTAGAATATTTTCAAAATATAGGCTAAAATCATGCTAAAAATCGATATTTTAGGTGCCAAAAAGTCGATATCTTAAATTCAGTCCCAAAACACCCGAAACTTCGATATTTAGGGGTCCCAGAAGCGATCTGTACATGCCTACTCCGTGTTAGAGTATTTACAAAATACAGGCCAAAAACATACTGAAAATCGATCTTTTAGGTGCCAAAAAGTCAATATCTAAAATTAAGGCCCAAAACACCCGAAAATTCGATATTTAGGGGTCCCAGAAGCGATCTGTACATGCGTACTCCGTGTTAGAGTATTTTCAAAATACAGGCCAAAAACATACTGAAAATCGATCTTTTAGGTGCCCAAAAGTCGATATGTTCATGCATCTTCTGTACCCGTTTATATCTCAAATTCTGGCCCTAAACACCCGAAAATTCGATATTTTTGGGTCCCAGAAGCGATCTGTACATGCCTACTCAGTGCTTGAATGTTTTCAAAATATAGGCTCAAAACATGCTCAAAATCGATATTTTAGGTGCCCAAAAGTCGATATGTGCATGCATCTTCTGTATTCGTTTATATCTCAAATTCAAGCTAAAAACACCCGAAAATTCAATATTTTGGGGTCCCAGAAGCGATCTGTACATGCCTACTCAGAGCTAGAATATTTTCAAAATATAGGCTCAAAACATGCTAAAAATCGATATTTTAGGTGCATAAAGGCGATATCTCAAATTCAGGCCCAAAACATACGAAAATTCGATATTTAGGGGTCCCAGAAGCGATCTGTACATGCCTACTCAGTGCTAGAATGTTTTCAAAATATAGGCTCAAGACATGCTCAAAATCGATATTTTAGGTGCCCAAAAGTCGATATGTGCCTGCATCTTCTGTACTCGTTTAAATCTCAAATTCAAGCTCAAAACACCCGAAAATTCGATATTTAGGGGTCCTAGAAGCGATCTGTACATGCCTACTCAGTGCTAGAATATTTTCAAAATATAGGATAAAAACATGCTAAAAATTGATATTTTAGGTGAGTAAAGGCGATATCTCAAATTCAGGCCCAAAACACCCGAAAATTCGATATTTAGGGGTCCCAGAAGCGATCTGTACATGCCTACTCCGTGTTAAAGTATTTTCAAAATACAGGCTAAAAACATACTGAAAATCGATCTTTTAGGTGCCCAAAAGTCGATATGTGCATGCATCTTCTGTACCCGTTTATATCTGAAATTCTGGCCCTAAACACCCGAAAATTCAATATTTTGGGGTCCCAGAAGCAATCTGTACATGCCTACTCAGTGCTAGAATATTTTCAAAATATAGGCTAAAAACATGCTATAAATCGATATTTTAGGTGCTAAAAAGTCGATATCTCAAATTAAGGCCAGAACACCCGAAAATTCGATATTTTGGGGTCACACAAGCGATCTGTACATGCCTACTCCGTGTTAGAGTATTTTCAAAATGCAGGCCCAAAACATGCTGAAAATCGATAATTTAGATGCCCAAAGTCAATATGAGCATGTATATTCTGTACCCGTTTATATCTCAAATTCAGGCTCAAAACACCCGAAAATTCAATATTTTGGGGTCCCAGAAGCAATCTGTACATGCCTACTCAGTGCTAGAATATTTTCAAAATATAGGCTAAAAACATGCTAAAAATCGATATTTTAAGTGCCAAAAAGTCGATATCTCAAATTCAGTAGCCAAAACACCCGAAACTTCGATATTTAGGGGTCCCAGAAGCGATCTGTACATGCCTACTCCGTGTTAGAGTATTTTCAAAATACAGGCCATAAACATACTGAAAATCGATCTTTTAGGTGCCCAAAAGTCGATATGTGCATTCATCTTCTGTACCCGTTTATATCTCAAATCTCCAATTCTGGCCCTAAACACCCGAAACTTCGATATTTTGGGGTCCCAGAAGCGATCTGGACATGCCTACTCCGTGTTAGAGTATTTTCAAAATACATGCCCAAAACATGCTGAAAATCGATATTTTAGATTCCCAAAGTCAATATGTGCAAGCATCTTCTGTACCCGTTTATATCTCAAATTCTGGCCCTAAACACCCGAAAATTCGATATTTTGGGGTCCCAGAAGCGATCTGTACATGAATACTCAGTAGTAGAATGTTTTCAAAATATAGGCTCAAAACATGCTCAAAATCGATATTTTAGGTGCCCAAAAGTCGATATGTGCATGCATCTTCTGTACTCGTTTATATCTCAAATTCAAGCTCAAAACACCCGAAAATTCGATATTTAGGGGTCCCAGAAGCGATCTGTACATGCCTACTCAGTATTAGAATATTTTCAAAATATAGGCTCAAAACATGCGAAAAATCGATATTTTAGGTGCGTAAAGGCGATATCTCAAATTCAGGCCCAAAACACCCGAAAATTCGATATTTTGGGGTCCCAGAAGCGATCTGTACATGCCTACTCAGTGCTAGAATGTTTTCAAAATATAGGCTCAAAACATGCTCAAAATCGATATTTTAGGTGCCCAAAAGTCGATATGTGCATGCATCTTCTGTACTCGTTTATATTTCAAATTCAAGCTCAAAATACCCGAAAATTTGATATTTATGGTTCCCAGAAGCGATCTGTACATGCCTACTCAGTGCTAGAATATTTTCAAATTATAGGCTCAAAACATGCTAAAAATCGATATTTTAGGTGCGTCAAGGCGACATCTCAAATTTAGGCCCAAAACACACGAAAATTCGATATTTTGGGGTCCCAGAAGCGATCTGTACATGCCTACTCCGTGTTAGAGTAATTTCAAAATACAGGCCCAAAACATGCTGAAAATCGATAATTTAGATGCCCAAAGTCAATATGTGCATGTATCTTCTGTACCCGTTTATATCTCAAATTCAGGCTCAAAACACCCGAAAATTCAATATTTTGGGGTCCCAGAAGCAATCTGTACATGCCTACTCAGTGCTAGAATGTTTTCAAAATATAGGCTCAAAACATGCTCAAAATCGATATTTTAGGTGCCCAAAAGTCGATATGTGCATGCATCTTCTGTACTCGTTTATATCTCAATTTCAGGCTCAAAACACCCGAAAATTCAATATTTTGGGGTCCCAGAAGCGATCTGTACATGCCTACTCAGTGCTAGAATATTTTCAAAATATAGGCTCAAAACATGCTAAAAATCGATATTTTAGGTGCGTAAAGGCGATATCTCAAATTATACCCCAAAACACCCGAAAATTCGATATTTAGGGTATCCCAGAAGCGATCTGTACATGCCTACTCCGTGTTAGAGTATTTACAAAATACAGGCCCAAAACATGCTCAAAATCGATGTTTTAGGTGCCCAAAAGTCGATATGTGCATGCATTTTTAGTACCCGTTTATATCTCAAATTCAGGCTCAAAACACCCGAAAATTCGATATTTTGGGGTACCAGAAGCGATCTGTACATGCCTACTCCTTGTTAGAGTATTTTCAAAATACATGCCCAAAACATGCTGAAAATCGATATTTTAGATGCCCAAAGTCAATATGTGCATGCATCTTCTGTACCCGTTTATATCTCAAATTCTGACCCTAAACACCCGAAAATTCAATATTTTGGGGTCCCAGAAGCAATCTGTACATGCCTACTCAGTGCTAGAATATTTTTAAAAATATAGGCTAAAAACATGCTAAAAATCGATATTTTAGGTGCCAAAAAGTCGATATCTAAAATTAGGGCCCAAAACACCCAAAAATTCAATATTTTGGGGTCCCAGAAGCAATCTGTACATGCCTACTCAGTGCTAGAATATTTTTAAAAATATAGGCTCAAAAACATGCTCAAAATCGATATTTTAGGTGCCCAAAAGTCGATATGTGCATGCATCTTCTGTACTCGTTTATATCTCAAATTCAAGCTCAAAACACCCGAAAATTCAATATTTAGGGGTCCCAGAAGCGATCTGTACATGCCTACTCAGAGCTAGAATATTTTCAAAATATAGGCTCAAAACATGCTAAAAATCGATATTTTAGGTGCGTAAAGGCGATATCTCAAATTCAGGCCCAAAACATCCGAAAATTCGATATTTAGGGGTCCCAGAAGCGATCTGTACATGCCTAATCAGTGCTAGAATGTTTTCAAAATATAGGCTCAAAAAATGCTCAAAATCGATATTTTAGGTGCCCAAAAGTCGATAGGTGCATGCATCTTCTGTACTCGTTTAAATCTCAAATTCAAGCTCAAAACACCGGAAAATTCGATATTTAGGGGTCCCAGAAGCGATCTGTACATGCCTACTCAGTGGTAGAATATTTTCAAAATATAGGCTAAAAACATGCTAAAAATCGATATTTTAGGTGAGTAAAGGCGATATCTCAAATTCAGACCCAAAACACCCGAAAATTCGTTATTTAGGGGTCCCTGAAGCGATCTGTACATGCCTACTCCGTGTTAGAGTATTTTCAAAATACAGGCTAAAAACATACTGAAAATCGATCTTTTAGGTGCCCAAAAGTCGATATGTGCATGCATCTTCTGTACCCGTTTATATCTCAAATTCAAGCCCTAAACACCCGAAAATTCGATATTTTGGGGTCCCAGAAGCAATCTGTACATGCCTTCTCAGTGCTAGAATATTTTCAAAATATAGGCTAAAAACATGCTAAAAATCGATATTTTATGTGCCAAAAAGTCGATATCTCAAATTAAGGCCAGAACACCCGAAAATTCGATATTTTAGGGTCCCACAAGCGATCTGTACATGCCTACCCCGTGTTAGAGTATTTTCAAAATACAGGCCCAAAACATGCTCAAAATCGATGTTTTAGGTGCCAAAAAGTCGATATGTGCATGCATCTTCAGTACCCGTTTATATCTCAAATTCAGGCTCAAAACACCCGAAAATTCGTTTTTTTGGGGTCCCAGAAGCGATCTGTACATGCCTACTCCGTGTTAGAGTATTTTCAAAATACATGCCCAAAACATGCTGAAAATCGAT
The DNA here is from genome assembly GCA_033782935.1 of Petrolisthes cinctipes. NCBI lineage: Eukaryota > Metazoa > Arthropoda > Malacostraca > Decapoda > Porcellanidae > Petrolisthes > Petrolisthes cinctipes. The sequence goes on from JAWQEG010001675.1 coordinate 1,388,595, forward strand.
ATTTTAGATGCCCAAAGTCGATATGTGCATGCATCTTCTGTACCCGTTTATATCTCAAATTCTGGCCCTAAACACCCGAAAATTCAATATTTTGGGGTCCCAGAAGCAATCTGTACATGCCTACTCAGTGCTAGAATATTTTCAAATTATAGGCTACGAACATGCTAAAAATCGATATTTTAGGTGCCAAAAAGTCGATATCTCAAATTAAGGCCCAAAACACCCGAAAATTCGATATTTAGGGGTCCCAGAAGCGATCTGTACATGCCTACTCCGTGTTAGAGTATTTTCAAAATACAGGCCAAAAACATACTGAAAATCGATCTTTTAGGTGCCCAAAAGTCGATATGTGCATGCATCTTCTGTACCCGTTTATATCTCAAATTCTGGCCCTAAACACCCGAAAATTCGATATTTTGGGGTCCCAGAAGCCATCTGTACATGCCTACTCAGTGCTAGAATGTTTACAAAATATAGGCGCAAAACATGCTCAAAATCGATATTTTAGGTGCCCAAAAGTCGATATGTGCATGCATCTTCTGTACTCGTTTATATCTCAAATTCAAGCTCAAAACACCCGAAAATTCGATATTTAGGGGTCTAAGAAGCGATCTGTACGTGCCTACTCAGTGCTAGAATATTTTCAAAATATAGGCTACAAACATGCTAAAAATCGATATTTTAGGTGCGTAAAGTCGATATCTCAAATTAAGGCCCAAAACACCCGAAAATTCGATATTTAGGGGTCCCAGAAGCGATCTGTACATGCCTACTCCTTGTTAGAGTATTTTCAAAATACAGGCCCAAAACATGCTCAAAATCGATGTTTTAGGTGCCCAAAAGTCGATATGTGCATGCATCTTCAGTACCCGTTTATATCTCAAATTCAGGCTCAAAACACCCGAAAATTCAATATTTTGGGGTCCCAGAAGCAATCTGTACATGCCTACTCAGTACAAGAATATTTTCAAAATATAGGCTAAAAACATGCTAAAAATCGATCTTTTAGGTGCCAAAAAGTCGATATCTCAAATTCAGTCCCAAAACACCCAAAAATTAGATATTTAGGGGTCCCAGAAGCGATCTGTACATGCCTACTCCGTGTTAGAGTATTTTCAAAATACAGGCGAAAGACATACTGAAAATCGATCTTTTAGGTGCCCAAAAGTCGATATGTGCATGCATCTTCTGTACCCGTTTATATCTCAAATTCAGGCCCTAAACACCCGAAAATTCAATATTTTTGGGTCCCAGAAGCAATCTGTACATGCCTACTTAGTGCAAGAATATTTTCAAAATATAGGCTAAAAACATGCTAAAAATCGATATTTTAGGTGCCAAAAAGTCGATATCTCAAATTAAGGCCCAAAACACCCGCAAATTCGATATTTTGGGGTCCCAGAAGCGATCTGTACATGCCTACTCCGTGTTAGAGTATTTTCAAAATACATGCCAAAGACATGCTGAAAATCGATATTTTTGGTGCCCAAAAGTCGATATGTGCATGCATCTTCTATACTCGTTTATATCTCAAATTCAGGCTCAAAAAACCCGAAAATTCGATATTTTGGGGTCCCAGAAGCGATCTGTACATGCCTACTCAGTGCTAGAATGTTTTCAAAATATAGGCTCAAAACATGCTCAAAATCGATATTTTAGGTGCCAAAAAGTCGATATATGCATGCATCTTCTGTATTCGTTTATATCTCAAATTCAGGCTCAAAACACCCGAAAATTCGATATTTTGGGGTCCCAGAAGCGATCTGTACATGCCTACTCAGTGCTAGAATATTTTCAAAATATAGGCTCAAAACATGCTAAAAATCGATATTTTATGTGCGTAAAGGCGATATCTTAAATTATACCCCAAAACACCCGAAAATTCGATATTTAGGGGTCCCAGAAGCGATCTGTACATGCCTACTCCGTGTTAGAGTATTTACAAAATACAGGCCCAAAACATGCTCAAAATCGATGTTTTAGGTGCCCAAAAGTCGATATGTGCATGCATCTTCAGTACCCGTTTATATCTCAAATTCAGGCTCAAAACACCCGAAAATTCGATATTTTGAGGTACCAGAAGCGATCTCTACATGCCTACTCCGTGTTAGAGTATTTTCAAAAATACATGCCCAAAACATGCTGAAAATCGATATTTTAGGTGCCCAAAAGTCGATATGTGCATGCATCTTCTGTACCCGTTTATATCTCAAATTCTGGCCCTAAACACCCGAAAATTCGATATTTTGGGGTCCCAGAAGCAATCTGTACATGCCTACTCAGTGCTAGAATATTTTCAAATTATAGGCTACAAACATGCTAAAAATCGATATTTTAGGTGCCAAAAAGTCGATATCTCAAATTAAGGCCCAAAACACCCGAAAATTCGATATTTAGGGGTCCCAGAAGCGATCTGTACATGCCTACTCAGTGCTAGAATTTTTTCAAAATATAGGCTCAAAACATGCTCAAAATCGATATTTTAGGTGCCCAAAAGTCGATATGTGCATGCATCTTCTGTACTCGTTTATATCTCAAATTCAGGCTCAAAACACCCGAAAATTCAATATTTAGGGGTCCCAGAAGCGATCTGTACATGCCTACTCAGAGCTAGAATATTTTCAAAATATAGGCTCAAAACATGCTAAAAATCGATATTTTAGGTGCGTAAAGGCGATATCTCAAATTCAGGCCCAAAACATCCGAAAATTCAATATTTAGGGGTCCCAGAAGCGATCTGTACATGCCTAATCAGTGCTAGAATGTTTTCAAAATATAGGCTCAAAAAATGCTCAAAATCGATATTTTAGGTTCCCAACAGTCGATAGGTGCATGCATCTTCTGTACTCGTTTAAATCTCAAATTCAAGCTCAAAACACCGGAAAATTCGATATTTAGGGGTCCCAGAAGCGATCTGTACATGCCTACTCAGTGCTAGAATATTTTCAAAATATAGGCTCAAAACATGCTAAAAATCGATATTTTAGGTGAGTAAAGGCGATATCTCAAATTCAGACCCAAAACACCCGAAAATTCGTTATTTAGGGGTCCCAGAAGCGATCTGTACATGCCTACTCCGTGTTAGAGTATTTTCAAAATACAGGCTAAAAACATACTGAATATCGATCTTTTAGGTGCCCAAAAGTCGATATGTGCATGCATCTTCTGTACCCGTTTATATCTCAAATTCAAGCTCTAAACACCCGAAAATTCGATATTTTGGGGTCCCAGAAGCAATCTGTACATGCCTACTCAGTGCTAGAATATTTTCAAAATATATGCTAAAAACATGCTAAAAATCTATATTTTATGTGCCAAAAAGTCGATATCTCAAATTAAGGCCAGAACACCCGAAAATTCGATATTTTGGGGTCCCACAAGCGATCTGTACATGCCTACTCCGTGTTAGAGTATTTTCAAAATACAGGCCCAAAACATGCTCAAAATCGATGTTTTAGGTGCCAAAAAGTCGATATGTGCATGCATCTTCAGTACCCGTTTATATCTCAAATTCAGGCTCAAAACACCCGAAAATTCGTTTTTTTGGGGTCCCAGAAGCGATCTGTACATGCCTACTCCGTGTTAGAGTATTTTCAAAATACATGCCCAAAACATGCTGAAAATCGATATTTTAGATGCCCAAAGTCGATATGTGCATGCATCTTCTGTACCCGTTTATATCTCAAATTCTGGCCCTAAACACCCGAAAATTCAATATTTTGGGGTCCCAGAAGCAATCTGTACATGCCTACTCAGTGCTAGAATATTTTCAAATTATAGGCTACAAACATGCTAAAAATCGATATTTTAGGTGCCAAAAAGTCGATATCTCAAATTAAGGCCCAAAACACCCGAAAATTCGATATTTAGGGGTCCCAGAAGCGATCTGTACATGCCTACTCCGTGTTAGAGTATTTTCAAAATACAGGCCAAAAACGTACTGAAAATCAATCTTTTAGGTGCCCAAAAGTCGATATGTGCATGCATCTTCTGTACCCGTTTATATCTCAAATTCTGGCCCTAAACACCCGAAAATTAGATATTTTGGGGTCCCATAAGCGATCTGTACATGCCTACTCAGTGCTAGAATGTTTACAAAATATAGGCGCAAAACATGCTCAAAATCGATATTTTAGGTGCCCAAAAGTCGATATGTGCATGCATCTTCTGTACTCGTTTATATCTCAAATTCAAGCTCAAAACACCCGAAAATTCAATATTTAGGGGTCCCAGAAGCGATCTGTACATGCCTACTCAGAGCTAGAATATTTTCAAAATATAGGCTCAAAACATGCTAAAAATCGATATTTTATGTGCCAAAAAGTCGATATCTCAAATTAAGGCCAGAACACCCGAAAATTCGATATTTTGGGGTCCCACAAGCGATCTGTACATGCCTACTCCGTGTTAGAGTATTTTCAAAATACAGGCCCAAAACATGCTCAAAATCGATGTTTTAGGTGCCAAAAAGTCGATATGTGCATGCATCTTCAGTACCCGTTTATATCTCAAATTCAGGCTCAAAACACCCGAAAATTCGTTTTTTTGGGGTCCCAGAAGCGATCTGTACATGCCTACTCCGTGTTAGAGTATTTTCAAAATACATGCCCAAAACATGCTGAAAATCGATATTTTAGGTGCCCAAAGTCGATATGTGCATGCATCTTCTGTACCCGTTTATATCTCAAATTCTGGCCCTAAACACCCGAAAATTCAATATTTTGGGGTCCCAGAAGCAATCTGTACATGTCTACTCAGTACAAGAATATTTTCAAAATATAGGCTAAAAACATGCTAAAAATCGATCTTTTAGGTGCCAAAAAGTCGATATCTCAAATTCAGTCCCAAAACACCCGAAAATTCGATATTTAGGGGTCCCAGAAGCGATCTGTACATGCCTACTCCGTGTTAGAGTATTTTCAAAATACAGGCCAAAGACATACTGAAAATCGATCTTTTAGGTGCCCAAAAGTCGATATGTGCATGCATCTTCTGTACACGTTTATATCTCAAATTCAGGCCCTAAACACCCGAAAATTCAATATTTTTGGGTCCCAGAAGCAATCTGTACATGCCTACTTAGTGCTAGAATATTTTCAAAATATAGGCTAAAAACATGCTAAAAATCGATATTTTAGGTGCCAAAAAGTCGATATCTCAAATTAAGGCCCAAAACACCCGCAAATTCGATATTTTGGGGTCCCAGAAGCGATCTGTACATGCCTACTCCGTGTTAGAGTATTTTCAAAATACATGCCCAAAACATGCTGAAAATCGATATTTTAGATGCCCAAAGTCAATATGTGCATTTATCTTCTGTACCTGTTTGTATCTCAAATTCAGGCTCAAAATACCCGAAAATTCAATATTTTTGGGTCCAATAAGCAATCTGTACATGCCTACTCATTGCTAGAATATTTTCAAAATACAGGCCCAAAACATGCTCAAAATTGATGTTTTAGGTGCCCAAAAGTCGATATGTGCATGCATCTTCAGTACCCGTTTATATCTCAAATTCAGGCTCAAAACACCCGAAAATTCGATATTTTGGGGTCCCAGAAGCAATCTGTACATGCCTACTCAGTGCTAGAATATTTTCAAAATATAGGCTAAAAACATGCTAAAAATCGATATTTTAGGTGCCAAAAAGTCGATATTTCAAATTCAGTCCCAAAACACCCGAAACTTCGATATTTAGGGGTCCCAGAAGCGATCTGTACATGCCTACTCCGTGTTAGAGTATTTTCAAAATATAGGCCAAAAACATACTGAAAATCGATTTTTTAGGTGCCCAAAAGTCGATATGTGCATGCATCTTCTGTACCCGTTTATATCTCAAATTCTGGCTATAAACACCCGAAAATTCGATATTATGGGGTCCCAGAAGCGATCTGTACATGCCTACTCCGTGTTAGAGTATTTTCAAAATTCAGGTCTTAAACATGCTGCAAATCGAAATTTTTGGTGCCCAATGTCAATATGTGTATGCATCTTCTATACTCGTTTATATCTCAAATTCAGGCTCAAAACACCCGAAAATTCGATATTTTGGGGTCCCAGAAGCGATCTGTACATGCCTACTCAGTGCTAGAATATTTTCAAAATATAGGCTCAAAACATGCTAAAAATCGAAATTTTAGGTGCGTAAAGGCGATATCTCAAATTCAGGCCCAAAACACCAGAAAATTCCATATTTTGGGGTCCCAGAAGCGATCTGTACATGCCTACTCCGTGTTAGAGTATTTACAAAATACAGGCCCAAAACATGCTCAAAATCGATGTTTTAGGTGCCCAAAAGTCAATATGTGCATGCATCTTCTGTACTCGTTTATATCTCAAATTCAAGCTCAAAACACCCGAAAATTCGATATTTAGAGGTCCCAGAAGCGATCTGTACATGCCTACTCAGTGCTAGAATATTTTCAAATTATAGGCTCAAAACATGCTAAAAATCGATATTTTATGTGCGTAAAGGCGACATTTCAAATTCAGGCCCAAAACACCCGAAAATTCGATATTTTGGGGTCCCAGAAGCGATCTGTACATGCCTACTCCGTGTTAGAGTATTTTGAAAATACAGGCCCAAAACATGCTAAAAATCGATAATTTAAATGCCCAAAGTCAATATGTGCATGTATCTTCTTTACCCGTTTATATCTCAAATTCAGGCTCAAAACACCCGAAAATTCAATATTTTGGGGTCCCAGAAGCAATCTGTACATGCCTACTCAGTGCTAGAATGTTTTCAAAATACAGGCTCAAAACATGCTCAAAATCGATATTTTAGGTGCCCAAAAGTCGATATATGCATGCATCTTCTGTACTCGTTTATATCTCAAATTCAGGCTCAAAACACCCGAAACTTCGATATTTTGGGATCCCAGAAGCGATCTGTACATTCCTACTCAGTGTTAGAGTATTTTCAAAATACAGGCCCAAAACATGCTGAAAATCGATAATTTAGATGCCCAAAGTCAATATGTGCATGTATCTTCTGTACCCGTTTATATCTCAAATTCAGGCTCAAAACACCCGAAAATTCAATATTTTGGGGTCCCAGAAGCAATCTGTACATGCCTACTCAGTGCTAGAATATTTTTAAAAATATAGGCTAAAAACATGCTAAAAATCTATATTTTAGGTGCCAAAAAGTCGATATCTCAAATTAAGGCCCAAAACACCCGAAAATTCGATATTTAGGGGTCCCAGAAGCGATCTGTACATGCCTACTCCGTGTTAGAGTATTTTCAAAATACAGGCCAAAAACATACTGAAAATCGATCTTTTAGGTGCCCAAAAGTCGATATGTTCATGCATCTTCTGTACCCGTTTATATATCAAATTCTGGCCCTAAACACCCGAAAATTCGATATTTAGGGGTCCCAGAAGCGATCTGTACATGCCTACTCCGTGTTAGAGTATTTTCAAAATTCTGGCCCAAAACATGCTGAAAATCGATATTTTTGGTGCCCAAAGTCAATATGTGTTTGCATCTTCTATACTCGTTTATATCTCAAATTCAGGCTCAAAACACCAGAAAATTAGATATTTTGGGGTCCCAGAAGCGATCTGTACATGCCTACTCAGTGCTAGAATGTTTTCAAAATATAGGCTCAAAACATGCTCAAAATCGATATTTTAGGTGCCCATAAGTCAATATGTGCATGCATCTTCTGTACTCGTTTATATCTCAAATTCAGGCTCAAAACACCCGAAAATTCTATATTTTGGGGTCCCAGAAGCGATCTGTACATGCCTACTCAGTGCTAGAATATTTTCAAAATATAGGCTCAAAACATGCTAAAAATCGATATTTTAGGTGCTTAAAGGCGATATCTCAAATTCAGACCCAAAACACCCGAAAATTCGATATTTTGGGGTCCCAGAAGCGATCTGTACACGCCTACTCCGTGTTAGAGTATTTACAAAATACAGGCCCAAAACATGCTCAAAATCGATGTTTTAGGTGCCAAAAAGTCGATATGTGCATGCATCTTCAGTACCCGTTTATATCTCAAATTCAGGCTCAAAACACCCGAAAATTCGATATTTTGGGGTCCCAGAAGCGATCTGTACATGCCTACTCCGTGTTAGAGTATTTTCAAAATACATGCCCAAAACATGCTGAAAATCGATATTTTAGATGCCCAAAGTCAATATGTGCATGTATCTTCTGTACCCGTTTATATCTCAAATTCAGGCTCAAAACACCCGAAAATTCGATATTTTTGGGTCCCAGAAGCGATCTGTACATGCCTACTCAGTGCTAGAATGTTTTCAAAATATACGCTCAAAACATGCTCAAAATCGATATTTTAGGTGCCCAAAAGTCGATATGTGCATGCATCTTCTGTACTCGTTTATATCTCAAATTCAGGCTCAAAACACCCGAAAATTCGATATTTTGGGGTTCCAGAAGCGATCTGTACATGCATACTCACTGCTAGAATATTTTCAAAATATAGGCTCAAAACATGCTAAAAATCGATATTTTAGGTGCGTAAAGGCGATATCTCAAATTATACCCCAAAACACCCGAAAATTCGATATTTAGGGGTCCCAGAAGCGATCTGTACATGCCTACTCTGTGTTAGAGTATTTACAAAATACAGGCCCAAAACATGCTCAAAATCGATGTTTTAGGTGCCCAAAAGTCGATATGTGCATGAATCTTCAGTACCCGTTTATATCTCGAATTCAAGCTCAAAAAACCCGAAAATTCGATATTTTGGGGTCCCAGAAGCGATCTGTACATGCCTACTCCATGTTAGAGTATTTTCAAAATACATGCCCAAAACATGCTGAAAATCGATATTTTAGATGCCCAAAGTCAATATGTGCATGCATCTTCTGTACCCGTTTATATTTCAAATTCTGGCCCTAAACACCCGAAAATTCAATATTTTGGGGTCCCAGAAGCAATCTGTACATGCCTACTCAGTGCCAGAATATTTTCAAAATATAGGCTAAAAACATGCCAAAAAGTCGATATCTTCAGTACCCGTTTATATCTCAAATTCAGGCTCAAAACACCCGAAGATTCGATATTTTGGGGTCCCAGAAGCGATCTGTACATGCCTACTCCGTGTTAGAGTATTTTCAAAATACAGGCCAAAAACATACTGAAAATCGATCTTTTAGGTGCCCAAAGGTCGATATGTGCATGCATCTTCTGTACCAGTTTATATCTCAAATTCTGGCCCTAAACAACCGAAAATTCGATATTTTGGGGTCCCAGAAGCGATCTGTACATGCCTACTCCGTGTTAGAGTATTTTCAAAATACATGCCCAAAACATGCTGAAAATCGATATTTTAGATGCCCAAAGTCAAAATGTGCATGTATCTTCTGTACCCGTTTATATCTCAAATTCAGGCTCAAAACACCCGAAAATTCAATATTTTGGGGTCCCAGAAGCAATCTGTACATGCCTACTCAGTGCTAGAATATTTTTAAAAATATAGGCTAAAAACATGCTAAAAATCGATATTTTAGGTGCCAAAAAGTCGATATCTAAAATTCAGGCCCAAAACACCCGAAAATTCGATATTTAGGGGTCCCAGAAGCGATCTGTACATGCCTACTCCGTGTTAGAGTATTTTCAAAAATACAGGCCAAAAACATACTGAAAATCGATCTTTTAGGTGCCCAAATGTCGATATGTTCATGCATCTTCTGTACCCGTTTATATCTCAAATTCTGGCCCTAAACAGACGAAAATTCGATATTTTTGGGTCCCAGAAGCGATCTGTACATTCCTACTCAGTGCTAGAATATTTTCAAAATATAGGCTCAAAACATGCTAAAAATCGATATTATATGTGCCCAAAAGTCGATATGTGCATGCATCTTCTGTACTCGTTTATATCTCAAATTCAAGCTCAAAACACCCGAAAATTCGATATTTTGGGGTCCCAGAAGCGATCTGTACATGCCTACTCAGAGCTAGAATATTTTCAAAATATAGGCTCAAAACATGCTAAAAATCGATATGTTAGGTGCGTAAAGGCGATATCTCAAATTCAGGCCCAAAACACCCGAAAATTCGATATTTCGGGGTCCCAGAAGCGATCTGTACATGCCTACTCCGTGTTAGAGTATTTTCAAAATACTGGCCCAAAACATGCTGAAAATCGATAATTTAGATCCCCAAAGTCAATATGTGCATGTATCTTCTGTACCCGTTTATATCTCAAATTCAGGCTCAAAACACCCGAACATTTAATATTTTGGGGTCCCAGAAGCAATCTGTACATGCCTACTCAGTGCTACAATATTTTCAAAATATAGGCTAAAAACATGTTAAAATACGATATTTTAGGTGCCAAAAAGTCGATATCTTAAATTCATTCCCAAAACACCCGAAACTTTGATATTTAGGGGTCCCAGAAGCGATCTGTACATGCCTACTCCGTGTTAGAGTATTTACAAAATACAGGCCAAAATCATGATGAAAATCGGTCTTTTAGGTGCCCAAAAGTCGATATGTGCATTCATCTTCTGTACCCGTTTATATCTCAAATTTTGGCATTAAACACACGAAAATTCGATATTTTGGGGTCCCAGAATCGATCTGTACATGCCTACTCCGTGTTAGAGTATTTTCAAAATTCAGGCCCAAAACATGCTGAAAATCGATATTTTTGGTGCCCAAAGTCAATATGTGTATGCATCTTTTATACTCGTTTATTTCTCAAATTCAGGCTCAAAAACCCGAAAATTCGATATTTAGGAATCCCAGAAGCGATCTGTACATGCCTACTCAGTGCTAGAATGTTTTCAAAATATAGGCTCAAAACATGCTCAAAATCGATATTTTAGGTGCCCAAAAGTCGATATATGGATGCATCCTCTGTACTCGTTTATATCTCAAATTCAGGCTCAAAACACCCGAAAATTCGATATTTTGGGGTCCCAGAAGCGATCTGTACATTCCTACTCACTGTTAGAGTATTTTCAAAATACATGCCCAAAACATGCTGAAAATCGATATTTTAGATGCCCAAAGTCAATATGTGCATATATCTTCTGTACCCGTTTATATCTCAAATTCAGGCTCAAAACACCCGAAAATTCAATATTTTGGGGTCCCAGAAGCAATCTGTACATGCCTACTCAGTGCTAGAATATTTTTAAAAATATAGGATAAAAAACATGCTAAAAATCTATATTTTAGGTGCCAAAAAGTCGATATCTCAAATTAAAGCCCAAAACACCCGAAAATTCGATATTTAGGGGTCCCAGAAGCGATCTGTAGATGCCTACTCCGTGTTAGAGTATTTTCAAAATACAGGCCAAAAACATACTGAAAATCGATCTTTTAGGTGCCCAAAAAGTCGATATGTTCATGCATCTTCTGTTCCCGTTTATATATCAAATTCTGGCCCTAAACACCCGAAAATTCGATATTTTGGGGTCCCAGAAGCGATCTGTACATGCCTACATCGTGTTAGAGTATTTTCAAAATTCAGGCCCAAAACATGCTGAAAATCGATATTTTTGGTGCCCAAAGTCAATATGTGTATACATCTTCTATACTCGTTTATATCTCAAATTCAGGCTCAAAACACCAGAAAATTCGATATTTTGGGGTCCCAGAAGCGATCTGTACATGCCTACTCAGTGCTAGAATGTTTTCAAAAGATAGGCTCAAAACATGCTCAAAATCGATATTTTAGGTGCCCAAAAGTCGATATGTGCATGCATCTTCTGTACTCGTTTATATCTCAAATTCAGGCTCAAAACACACGAAAATTCGATATTTTGGGGTCCCAGAAGCGATCTGTACATGCCTACTCAGTGATAGAATATTTTCAAAATATAGGCTCAAAACATGCTAAAAATCGATATTTTAGGTGCGTAAAGGCGATATCTAAAATTATACCCCAAAACACCCGAAAATTCGATCTTTAGGGGTCCCAGAAGCGATCTGTACATGCCTACTCTGTGTTAGGGTATTTACAAAATACAGGCCCAAAACATGCTCAAAATCGATGTTTTAGGTGCCCAAAAGTCGATATGTGCATGCATCTTCAGTACCCGTTTAAATCTCAAATTCAGGCTCAAAATACCCGAAAATTCAATATTTTCGCGTCCCAGAAGCAATCTGTACATGCCTACTCAGTGCTAGAATATTTTCAAAATATAGGCTAAAAACATGCTAAAAATCGATCCTTTAAGTGCCAAAAAGTCGATATCTCAAATTCAGTCCCAAAACACCCGAAAATTCAATATTTTTTGGTCCCAGGAGCAATCTGTACATGCCTACTCAGTGCTAGAATATTTTCAAAATATAGGCTAAAAACATGCTAAAAATCGATATTTTAGGTGCCAAAAAGTCGATATCTCAAATTAAGGCCCAAAACACCCGAAAATTCGATATTTTGGGGTCCAACAAGCGATCTGTACATGCCTACTCCGTGTTAGAGTATTTTCAAAATACATGCCCAAAACATGCTGAAAATAGATATTTTAGATGCCCAAAGTCAATATGTGCATGTATCTTCTGTACCTGTTTGTATCTCAAATTCAGGCTCAAAATACCCGAAAATTCAATATTTTGGGGTCCCAGAAGCAATCTGTACATGCCTACTCAGTGCTAGAATATTTTCAAAATACAGGCCCAAAACATGCTCAAAATCGATGTTTTAGGTGCCCAAAAGTCGATATGTGCATGCATTTTCTGTACCCGTTTATATCTCAAATTCAGGCTCAAAACACCCGAAAATTCGATATTTTGGGGTCCCAGAAGCAATTTGTACATGCCTACTCAGTGCTAGAATATTTTTAAAATATAGGCTAAAAACATGCTAAAAATCGATATTTTTGGTGCCAAAAAGTAGATATCTCATATTCAGTCCCAAAACACCCGAAAATTCGATATGTAGGGGTCCCAGAAGGGATCTGTACATGCCTAGTCCGTGTTAGAGAATTTTCAAAATACAGGCCAAAAACATACTGAAAATCGATCTTTTAGGTGCCAAAAAGTCGATATGTGCATGCATCTTCTGTACCCGTTTATATCTCAAATTCTGGCCCTAAACACCCGAAAATTCGATATTTTGGGGTCCCAAAAGCGATCTGTACATGCCTACTCCGTGTTAGAATATTTTCAAAATAAAGGACAAAAACATACTGAAAATCGATATTTTAGGTGCGTAAAGGCGATATCTCAAATTAAGGCCCAAAACACCCGAAAATTCGATATTTATGGGTCCCAGAAGCGATCTATAAATGCCTACTCCGTGTTAGAGTATTTTCAAAATACAGGCCAAAAACATACTGAAAATCGATCTTTTAGGTGCCCAAAAGTCGATATGTGCATGCATCTTCTGTACTCGTTTATATCTCAAATTCAAGCTCAAAACACCCGAAAATTCGATATTTTGGGGTCCCATAAGCGATCTGTACATGCCTACTCAGTGCTAGAATGTTTTCAAAATATAGACTCAAAACATGCTCAAAATCGATATTTTAGGTGCCCAAAAGTCGATAGGTGCAAGCATCTTCTGAACTCGTTTATATCTCAAATTCAAGCTCAAAACACCCGAAAATTCGATATTTAGGGGTCCCAGAAGCGATCTGTACATGCCTACTCAGAGCTAGAATATTTTCAAAATATTGGCTAAAAACATGCTAAAAATCGATATTTTAGGTAAGTAAAGGCGATATCTCAAATTCAGGCCCAAAACACCCGAAAATTCGATAGTTAGGGATCCCAGAAGCGATCGGTACATGCCTACTCAGTGCTAGAATGTTTACAAAATATAGGCTCAAAACATGCTCAAAATCGATATTTTAGGTGCCCAAAAGTCGATATGTGCATGCATCTTCTGTACACGTTTATATCTCAAATTCATGCTCAAAACACCCGAAAATTCGATATTTAGGGGTCCCAGAAGCGATCTGTACATGCCTACTCAGTACTAGAATATTTTCAAAATATAGGCTCAAAACATGCTAAAAATCGATATTTTAGGTGCGTAAAGTCGATATCTCAAATTAAGGCTAAAAACAAACGAAAATTCGATATTTTGGGGTCTCAGAAGCGATCTGTACATGCCTACTCAGTGCTAGAATATTTTCAAAATATAGGCTCAAAACATGCTCAAAATCGATATTTTAGGTGCCCAAAAGTCGATATGTGCATGCATCTTCAGTACCCGTTTATATCTCAAATTCAGGCTCACAACACCCGAAAATTCAATATTTTGGGGTCCCAGAAGCAATCTGTACATGCCTACTCAGTGCTAGAATATTTTCAAAATACAGGCTAAAAACATGCCAAAAAGTCGATATCTTCAGTACCCGTTTATATCTCAAATTCAGGCTCAAAACACCCGAAGATTCGATATTTTGGGGTCCCAGAAGCGATCTGTACATGCCTACTCCGTGTTAGAGTATTTTCAAAATACATGCCCAAAACATGCTGAAAATCGATATTTTAGATGCCCAAAGTCAATATGTGCATGTATCTTCTGTACCCGTTTATATCTCAAATTCAGGTTAAAAACACCCGAAAATTCAATATTTTGGGGTCCCAGAAGCAATCTGTACATGCCTACTCAGTGCTAGAATATTTTTAAAAAAATAGGCTAAAAACATGCTAAAAATCGATATTTTAGGTGCCAAAAAGTCGATATCTAAAATTAGGGCCCAAAACACCCAAAAATTCGATATTTAGGGGTCCCAGAAGCGATCTGTACATGCCTAATCAGTGCTAGAATGTTTTTAAAATATAGGCTCAAAACATGCTCAAAATCGATATTTTAGGTGCCCAAAAGTCGATATGTGCATGCATCTTCTGTACTCGTTTATATCTCAAATTCAAGCTCAAAACACCCGAAAAGTCGATATTTTTGGGTCCCAGAAGCGATCTGTACATGCCGACTCAGTGCTAGAATATTTTCAATATATAGGCTAAAAACATGCTAAAAATCGATATTTTAGGTGAGTAAAGGCGATATCTAAAATTCAGGCCCAAAATACCCGAAAATTCGATATTTAGGGGTCTCAGAAGCGATATGTACATGTATACTCCGTGTTAGAGTATTTTCAAAATACAGGCCAAAAACATACTGAAAATCGATCTTTTAGGTGCCCAAAAGTCGATATGTGCATGCATCTTCTGTACCCGTTTATATCTCAAATTCTGGCCCTAAATAACCGAAAATTCGATATTTTGGGGTCCCTGAAGCGATCTGTACATGCCTACTCCGTGTTAGAGTATTTTCAAAATACATGCCCAAAACATGCTGAAAATCGATATTTTAGATGCCCAAAGTCAATATGTGCATGTATCTTCTGTACCCGTTTATATCTCAAATTCAGGCTGAAAACACCTGAAAATTCAATATTTTGGGGTCCCAGAAGCAATCTGTACATGCCTACTCAGTGCTAGAATATTTTTAAAAATATAGGCTAAAAACATGCTAAAAATCGATATTTTAGGTGCCAAAAAGTCGATATCTAAAATTAAGGCCTAAAACACCCGAAAATACGATAATTAGGGGTCCCAGAAGCGATCTGTACATGCCCACTCCGTGTTAGAGTATTTTCAAAATACAGGCCCAAAATATGCTGAAAATCGATATTTTAGATGCCCAAAGTCAATATGTGCATGTATCTTCTGTACCCGTTTATATCTCAAATTCAGGCTCAAAACACCCGAAAATTCAATATTTTGAAGTCCCAGAAGCAATCTGTACATGCCTACTAAGTGCTAGAATATTTTTAAAATATAGGCTAAAAACATGCTAAAAATCGATATTTTACGTGCCCAAAAGTCGATATATGCATGCATCTTCTGTACTTGTTTATATCTCAAATTCAGGCTCAAAACACACGAAAAATCGATATTTTGGGGTCCCAGAAGCGATCTGTACATTCCTACTCAGTTTTAGAGTATTTTCAAAATACATGCCCAAAACATGCTGAAAATCGATATTTTAGATGCCCAAAGTCAATATGTGCATGTATCTTCTGTACCCGTTTATATCTCAAATTCAGGCTCAAAACACCCGAAAATTCAATATTTTGGGGTCCCAGAAGCAATCTGTACATGCCTACTCAGTGCTAGAATATTTTTAAAAACATAGGCTAAAAACATGCTAAAAATCGATATTTTAGGTGCCAAAAAGTCGATATCTAAAATTAAGGCCTAAAACACCCGAAAATACGATAATTAGGGGTCCCAGAAGCGATCTGTACATGCCTACTCCGTGTTAGAGTATTTTCAAAATACAGGCCAAAAACATACTGAAAATCGATCTTTTAGGTGCCCAAAAGTCGATATGTTCATGCATCTTCTGTACCCGTTTATATCTCAAATTCTGGCCCTAAACACCCGAAAATTCGATATTTTTGGGTCCCAGAAGCGATCTGTACATGCCTACTCAGTGCTAGAATATTTTCAAAATATAGGCTAAAAACATGCTAAAAATCGATATTTTATGTGCCAAAAAGTCGATATCTCAAATTAAGGCCCAAAACACCCGAAAATTCGATATTTAGGTGTCCCAGAAGCGATCTGTACATGCCTACTCAGTGCTAGAATGTTTTCAAAATATAGGCTCAAAACATGCTCAAAATCGATATTTTAGGTGCCCAAAAGTCGATATGTGCATGCATCTTCTGTACTCGTTTATATCTCAAATTCAAGCTCAAAACACCCGAAAATTCGATATTTAGGGGTCCCAGAAGCGATCTGTACATGTCTACTCAGTGCTAGAATATTTTCAAAATATAGGCTAAAAACATGCTAAAAATCGATATTTTAGGTGAGTAAATGCGATATCTCAAATTCAGGCTCAAAACACCCGAAAATTCAATATTTTGGGGTCCCAGAAGCAATCTGTACATGCCTACTCAGTGCTAGAATATTTTTAAAAATATAGGCTAAAAACATGCTAAAAATCTATAATTTAGGTGCCAAAAAGTCGATATTTCAAATTAAGGCCCAAAACACCCGAAAATTCGATTTTTAGGGGTCCCAGAAGCGATCTGTACATGCCTACTCCGTGTTAGAGTATTTTCAAAATACAGGCCAAAAACATACTGAAAATCGATCTTTTAGGTGCCCAAAAGTCGATATGTTCATGCATCTTCTGTACCCGTTTATATATCAAATTCTGGCCCTAAACACCCGTAAATTCGATATTTTGGGGTCCCAGAAGCGATCTGTACATGCCTACTCCGTGTTAGAGTATTTTCAAAATTCAGGCCCAAAACATGCTGAAAATCGATATTTTTGGTGCCCAAAGTCAATATGTGTATGCATCTTCTATACTCGTTTATATCTCAAATTCAGGCCCAAAACACCAGAAAATTCGATATTTTGGGGTCCCAGAAGCGATCTGTACACTCCTACTCCGTGTTAGAGTATTTACAAAATACAGGCCCAAAACATGCTCAAAATCGATGTTTTAGGTGCCAAAAAGTCGATATGTGCATGCATCTTCAGTACCCGTTTATATCTCAAATTCAGGCTCAAAACACCCGAAAATTCGATATTTTGGGGTCCCAGAAGCGATCTGTACATGCCTACTCCGTCTTAGAGTATTTTCAAAATACATGCTCAAAACATGCTGAAAATCGATATTTTAGATGCCCAAAGTCAATATGTGCATGTATCTTCTGTACCCGTTTATATCTCAAATTCAGGCTCAAAACTCCCGAAAATTCAATATTTTGGGGTCCCAGAAGCAATCTGTACATGCCTACTCCGTGTTAGAGTATTTTCAAAATACAGGCCAAAAACATACTGAAAATCGATCTTTTAGGTGCCCAAAAGTCGATATGTTCATGCATCTTCTGTACCCTTTTATATCTCAAATTCTGGCCCTAAACACCAGAAAATTCGACATTTTTGGGTACCAGAAGCGATCTGTACATGCCTACTCAGTGCTAGAATGTTTTCAAAATATAGGCTCAAAACATTCTCAGAATCGATTTTTTAGGTGCCCAAAAGTCGATATGTGCATGCATCTTCTGTATCGTTTATATCTCAAATTCAGGCTCAAAACACCCGAAAATTAGATATTTTGGGGTCCCAGAAGCGATCTGTACATGCCTACTCAGTGCTAGAATATTTTCAAAATATAGTCTCAAAACATGCTAAAAATCGATATTTTAGGTGCGTAAAGGCGATATCTCAAATTATACCCCAAAACACCCGAAAATTCGATATTTATGGGTCCCAGAAGCGATCTGTACATGCCTACTCCGTGTTAGAGTATTTTAAAAATACATGCCCAATACATGCTGAAAATCGATATTTTTGATGCCCAAAGTCAGTATGTGCATGTATCTTTTGTACCCGTTTATATCTCAAATTCAGGCTCAAAACACCCGAAAATTCAATATTTTGGGGTCCCAGAAACAATCTGTACATGCCTACTCAGTGCTAGAATATTTTTAAAAATATAGGCAAAAAACATGCTAAAAATCGATATTTTAGGTGCCAAAAAGTCGATATCTAAAATTAGGGCCCAAAACACCCAAAAATTCGATATTTAGGGGTCCCAGAAGCGATCTGTACATGCCTACTCAGTGCTAGAATGTTTTTAAAATATTGGCTCAAAACATGCTCAAAATCGATATTTTAGGTGCCCAAAAGTCGATATGTGCATGCATCTTCTGTATTCGTTTATATCTCAAATTCAAGCTCAAAACACCCGAAAAGTCGATATTTAGGGGTCCCAGAAGCTATCTGTACATGCCTACTCAGTGCTAGAATATTTTCAATATATAGGCTAAAAACATGCTAAAAATCGATATTTTAGGTGAGTAAAGGCGATATCTCAAATTCAGGCCCAAAACACCCGAAAATTCGATATTTAGGGGTCTCAGAAGCGATATGTACATGCCTACTCCGTGTTAGAGTATTTTCAAAATACAGGCCAAAAACATACTGAAAATCGATCTTTTATGTGCCCAAAAGTCGATATGTGCATGCATCTTCTGTACCCGTTTATATCTCAAATTCTGGCCCTAAACAACCGAAAATTCGATATTTTGGGATCCCAGAAGCGATCTGTACATGCCTACTCCGTGTTAGAGTATTTTCAAAATACATGCCCAAAACATGCTGAAAATCGATATTTTAGATTCCCAAAGTCAATATGTGCATGTATCTTCTGTACCCGTTTATATCTCAAATTCAGGCTCAAAACACTCGAAAATTCAATATTTTGGGGTCCCAGAAGCAATCTGTACATGCCTACTCAGTGCTAGAATATTTTCAAAATATAGGCTAAAAACATGCTAAAAATCGATATTTTATGTGCCAAAAGGTCGATATCTCAAATTAAGGCCCAAAACACTCGAAAATTCAATATTTAGGGGTCCCAGAAGCCATCTGTACATGCCTACTCCGTGTTAGAGTATTTTCAAAATACAGGCCAAAAACATACTGAAAATCGATCTTTTAGGTGCCCAAAAGTCGATATGTTCATGCATCTTCTGTACCCTTTTATATCTCAAATTCTGGCCCTAAACACCAGAAAATTCGACATTTTTGGGTACCAGAAGCGATCTGTACATGCCTACTCAGTGCTAGAATGTTTTCAAAATATAGGCTCAAAACATTCTCAGAATCGATTTTTTAGGTGCCCAAAAGTCGATATGTGCATGCATCTTCTGTATCGTTTATATCTCAAATTCAGGGTCAAAACACCCGAAAATTCGATATTTTGGGGTCCCAGAAGCGATCTGTACATGCCTACTCAGTGCTAGAATATTTTCAAAATATAGTCTCAAAACATGCTAAAAATCGATATTTTAGGTGCGTAAAGGCGATATCTCAAATTATACCCCAAAACACCCGAAAATTCGATATTTATGGGTCCCAGAAGCGATCTGTACATGCCTACTCCGTGTTAGAGTATTTACAAAATACAGGCCCAAAACATGCTCAAAATCGATGTTTTAGGTGCCCAAAAGTCGATATGTGCATGAATCTTCAGTACCCGTTTATATCTCAAATTCAGGCTCAAAACACCCGAAAATTCGATATTTTGGGGTCCCAGAAGCGATCTGTACATGCCTACTCCGTGTTAGAGTATTTTAAAAATACATGCCCAATACATGCTGAAAATCGATATTTTTGATGCCCAAAGTCAGTATGTGCATGTATCTTTTGTACCCGTTTATATCTCAAATTCAGGCTCAAAACACCCGAAAATTCAATATTTTGGGGTCCCAGAAACAATCTGTACATGCCTACTCAGTGCTAGAATATTTTTAAAAATATAGGCAAAAAACATGCTAAAAATCGATATTTTAGGTGCCAAAAAGTCGATATCTAAAATTAGGGCCCAAAACACCCAAAAATTCGATATTTAGGGGTCCCAGAAGCGATCTGTACATGCCTACTCAGTGCTAGAATGTTTTTAAAATATTGGCTCAAAACATGCTCAAAATCGATATTTTATCTGCCCAAAAGTCGATATGTGCATGCATCTTCTGTATTCGTTTATATCTCAAATTCAAGCTCAAAACACCCGAAAAGTCGATATTTAGGGGTCCCAGAAGCTATCTGTACATGCCTACTCAGTGCTAGAATATTTTCAATATATAGGCTAAAAACATGCTAAAAATCGATATATTAGGTGAGTAAAGGCAATATCTCAAATTCAGGCCCAAAACACCCGAAAATTCGATATTTAGGGGTCTCAGAAGCGATATGTACATGCCTACTCCGTGTTAGAGTATTTTCAAAATACAGGCCAAAAACATACTGAAAATCGATCTTTTATGTGCCCAAAAGTCGATATGTGCATGCATCTTCTGTACCCGTTTATATCTCAAATTCTGGCCCTAAACAACCGAAAATTCGATATTTTGGGATCCCAGAAGCGATCTGTACATGCCTACTCCGTGTTAGAGTATTTTCAAAATACATGCCCAAAACATGCTGAAAATCGATATTTTAGATTCCCAAAGTCAATATGTGCATGTATCTTCTGTACCCGTTTATATCTCAAATTCAGGCTCAAAACACTCGAAAATTCAATATTTTGGGGTCCCAGAAGCAATCTGTACATGCCTACTCAGTGCTAGAATATTTTTAAAAATATAGGCTAAAAACATGCTAAAAATCGATATTTTAGGTGCCAAAAAGTCGATATCTACAATTCAGGCCCAAAACACCCGAAAATTCGATATTTAGGGGTCCCAGAAGCCATCTGTACATGCCTACTCCGTGTTAGAGTATTTTCAAAATTCAGGCCAAAAACATACTGAAAATCGATCTTTTAGGTGCCCAAAAGTCGATATGTTCATGCATCTTCTGTACCCGTTGATATCTCAAATTCTGGCCCTAAACACCAGAAAATTCGATATTTTTGGGTCCCAGAAGCGATCTGTACATGCCTACTCAGTGCTAGAATGTTTTCAAAATATAGGCTCAAAACATGCTCAAAATCGATATTTTATGTGCCCAAAAGTAGATATGTGCATGCATCTTCTGTACTCGTTTATATCGCAAATTCAAGCTCAAAACACCCGAAAATTCGATATTTAGGGGTCCCAGAATTGATCTGTACATGCCTACTCAGAGCTAGAATATTTTCAAAATATAGGCTCAAAACATGCTAAAAATCGAAATTTTAGGTGCGTAAAGGCGATATCTCAAATTCAAGCCCAAAACACCCGAAAATTCGATATTTAGGGGTCCTAGAAGCGATCTGTACATGCCTACTCCGTGTTAGAGTATTTTTAAAATACAGGCCCAAAACATGCTCAAAATCGATGTTTTAGGTGCCCAAAAGTCGATATGTGCATGCATCTTCAGTACCCGTTTATATCTCAAATTCAGGCTCAAAACACCCGAAAATTCAATATTTTGGGGTCCCAGAAGCAATCTGTACATGCCTACTCAGTGCTAGAATATTTTCAAAATATAGGCTAAAAACATGCTAAAAATCGATCTTTTAGGTGCCAAAAAGTCGATATCTCAAATTCAGTCCCAAAACACCCGAAAATTCAATATTTTTGGGTCCCAGAAGCAATCTGTACATGCCTACTCAGTGCTAGAATATTTTCAAAATATAGGCTAAAAACATGCTAAAAATCGATATTTTAGGTGCCAAAAAGTCGATATCTCAAATTAAGGCCCAAAACACCCGAAAATTCGATATTTTGGGGTCCCAGAAGCGATCTGTACATGCCTACTCCGTGTTAGAGTATTTTCAAAATACATGCCCAAAACATGTTGAAAATCGATATTTTAAATGCCCAAAGTCAATATGTGCATGTATCTTCTGTACCTGTTTGTATCTCAAATTCAGGCTCAAAATACCCGAAAATTCAATATTTTGGGGTCCCAGAAGCAATCTGTACATGCCTACTCAGTGCTAGAATATTTTCAAAATACAGGCCCAAAACATGCTCAAAATCGATGTTTTAGGTGCCAAAAAGTCGATATGTGCATGCATCTTCAGTACCCATTTATATCTCAAATTCAGGCTCAAAACACCCGAAAATTCGATATTTAGGGGTCCCAGAAGCGATCTGTACATGCCTACTTCGTGTTAGAGTATTTTCAAAATACAGGCCCAAAACATGCTGAAAATCGATATTTTAGATGCACAAAGTCAATATGTGCATGTATCTTCTGTACCCGTTTATATCTCAAATTCAGGCTCAAAACACCCGAAAATTCAATATTTTGGGGTCCCAGAAGCAATCTGTACATGCCTACTCAGTGATAGAATATTTTTAAAATATAGGCTAAAAACATGCTAAAAATCGATATTTTAGGTGCCAAAAAGTAGATATCTCAAATTCAGTCCCAAAACACCCGAAAATTCGATATGTAGGGGTCCCAGAAGGGATCTGTACATGCCTACTCCGTGTTAGAGTATTTTCAAAATACAGGCCAAAAACATACTGAAAATCGATCTTTTAGGTGCCCAAAAGTCGATATGTGCATGCATCTTCTGTACCCGTTTATATCTCAAATTCTGGCCCTAAACACCCGAAAATTCGATATTTTGGGGTCCCAGAAGCGATCTGTACATGCCTACTCCGTGTTAGAGTATTTGCAAAATACAGGCCAAAAACATACTGAAAATCGATATTTTAGGTGCGTAAAGGCGATATCTCAAATTATGGCCCAAAACACCCGAAAATTCGATATTTATGGGTCCCAGAAGCGATCTGTAAATGCCTACTCCGTGTTAGAGTATTTTCAAAATACAGGCCAAAAACATACTGAAAATCGATCTTTTAGGTGCCCAAAAGTCGATATGTGCATGCATCTTCTGTACTCGTTTATATCTAAAATTCAAGCTCAAAACACCCGAAAATTTGATATTTAGAGGTCCCAGAAGCGATCTGTACATGCCTACTCAGTGCTAAAATATTATCAAAATATAGGCTAAAAACATGCTAAAAATCGATATTTTAGGTAAGTAAAGGCGATATCTCAAATTCAGGCCCAAAACACCCGAAAATTCGATAGTTAGGGATCCCAGAAGCGATCTGTACATGCCTACTCAGTGCTAGAATGTTTACAAAATATAGGCTCAAAACATGCTCAAAATCGATATTTTAGGTGCCCAAAAGTCAATATGTGCATGCATCTTCTGTACTCGTTTATATCTCAAATTCAAGCTCAAAACACCCGAAAATTCGATATTTAGGGGTCCCAGAAGCGATCTATACATGCCTACTCAGTGCTAGAATATTTTCAAAATATAGGCTCAAAACATTCTAAAAATCGATATTTTAGGTGCGTAAAGTCGATATCTCAAATTCAGGCTCAAAATACCCGAAAATTCAATATTTTGGGGTCCCAGAAGCAATCTGTACATGCCTACTCAGTGATAGAATATTTTTAAAATACAGGCCCAAAACATGCTCAAAATCGATGTTTTAGGTGCCAAAAAGTAGATATTTCAAATTCAGTCCCAAAACACCCGAAAATTCGATATGTAGGGGTCCCAGAAGGGATCTGTACATGCGTACTCCGTGTTAGAGTATTTTCAAAATACAGACCAAAAACATACTGAAAATCGATCTTTTAGGTGCCAAAAAGTCGATATGTGCATGCATCTTCTGTACCCGTTTATATCTCAAATTCTGGCCCTAAACACCCAAAAATTCGATATTTTGGGGTCCCAGAAGCGATCTGTACATGCCTACTCCGTGTTAGAGTATTATCAAAATACAGGCCAAAAACATACTGAAAATCGATATTTTAGGTGCGTAAAGGCGATATCTCAAATTAAGGCCCAAAACACCCGAAAATTCGATATTTATGGGTCCCAGAAGCGATCTGTAAATGCCTACTCCGTGTTAGAGTATTTTCAAAATACAGGCCAAAAACATACTGAAAATCGATCTTTTAGGTGCCCAAAAGTCGATATGTGCATGCATCTTCTGTACTCGTTTATATCTAAAATTCAAGCTCAAAACACCCGAAAATTCGATATTTAGAGGTCCCAGAAGCGATCTGTACATGCCTACTTAGTGCTAAAATATTTTCAAAATATAGGCTAAAAACATGCTAAAAATCGATATTTTAGGTAAGTAAAGGCGATATCTAAAATTAAGGCCCAAAACACCCGAAAATTCGATAGTTAGGGATCCCAGAAGCTATCTGTACATGCCTACTCAGTGCTAGAATGTTTACAAAATATAGGCTCAAAACATGCTCAAAATCGATATTTTAGGTGCCCAAAAGTCGATATGTGCATGCATCTTCTGTACTCGTTTATATCTCAAATTCAAGCTCAAAACACCCGAAAACTCGATATTTAGGGGTCCCAGAAGCGATCTATACATGCCTACTCAGTGCTAGAATATTTTCAAAATATAGGCTCAAAACATTCTAAAAATCGATCTTTTAGGTGCCCAAAAGTCGATATGTTCATGCATCTTCTGTACCCGTTTATATCTCAAATTCTGGCCCTAAACACCAGAAAATTCGATATTTTTGGGTCCCAGAAGCGATCTGTACATGCCTACTCAGTGCTAGAATGTTTTCAAAATATAGGCTCAAAACATGCTCAAAATCGATATTTTATGTGCCCAAAAGTAGATATGTGCATGCATCTTCTGTACTCGTTTATATCTTAAATTCAAGCTCAAAACACCCGAAAATTCGATATTTAGGGGTCCCAGAATTGATCTGTACATGCCTACTCAGAGCTAGAATATTTTCAAAATATAGGCTCAAAACATGCTAAAAATCGAAATTTTAGGTGCGTAAAGGCGATATCTCAAATTCAAGCCCAAAACACCCGAAAATTCGATATTTAGGGGTCCCAGAAGCGATCTGTACATGCCTACTCCGTGTTAGAGTATTTTTAAAATACAGGCCCAAAACATGCTCAAAATCGATGTTTTAGGTGCCCAAAAGTCGATATGTGCATGCATCTTCAGTACCCGTTTATATCTCAAATTCAGGCTCAAAACACCCGAAAATTCAATATTTTGGGGTCCCAGAAGCAATCTGTACATGCCTACTCAGTGCTAGAATATTTTCAAAATATAGGCTAAAAACATGCTAAAAATCGATCTTTTAGGTGCCAAAAAGTCGATATCTCAAATTCAGTCCCAAAACACCCGAAAATTCAATATTTTTGGGTCCCAGAAGCAATCTGTACATGCCTACTCAGTGCTAGAATATTTTCAAAATATAGGCTAAAAACATGCTAAAAATCGATATTTTAGGTGCCAAAAAGTCGATATCTCAAATTAAGGCCCAAAACACCCGAAAATTCGATATTTTGGGGTCCCAGAAGCGATCTGTACATGCCTACTCCGTGTTAGAGTATTTTCAAAATGCATGCCCAAAACATGTTGAAAATCGATATTTTAAATGCCCAAAGTCAATATGTGCATGTATCTTCTGTACCTGTTTGTATCTCAAATTCAGGCTCAAAATACCCGAAAATTCAATATTTTGGGGTCCCAGAAGCAATCTGTACATGCCTTCTCAGTGCTAGAATATTTTCAAAATACAGGCCCAAAACATGCTCAAAATCGATGTTTTAGGTGCCAAAAAGTCGATATGTGCATGCATCTTCAGTACCCATTTATATCTCAAATTGAGGCTCAAAACACCCGAAAATTCGATATTTTGGGGTCCCAGAAGCGATCTGTACATGCCTACTTCGTGTTAGAGTATTTTCAAAATACAGGCCCAAAACATGCTGAAAATCGATATTTTAGATGCACAAAGTCAATATGTGCATGTATCTTCTGTACCCGTTTATATCTCAAATTCAGGCTCAAAACACCCGAAAATTCAATATTTTGGGGTCCCAGAAGCAATCTGTACATGCCTACTCAGTGATAGAATATTTTTAAAATATAGGCTAAAAACATGCTAAAAATCGATATTTTAGGTGCCAAAAAGTAGATATCTCAAATTCAGTCCCAAAACACACGAAAATTCGATATGTAGGGGTCCCAGAAGGGATCTGTACATGCCTACTCCGTGTTAGAGTATTTTCAAAATACAGGCCAAAAACATACTGAAAATCGATCTTTTAGGTGCCCAAAAGTCGATATGTGCATGCATCTTCTGTACCCGTTTATATCTCAAATTCTGGCCCTAAACACCCGAAAATTCGATATTTTGGGGTCCCAGAAGCGATCTGTACATGCCTACTCCGGGTTAGAGTATTTGCAAAATACAGGCCAAAAACATACTGAAAATCGATATTTTAGGTGCGTAAAGGCGATATCTCAAATTATGGCCCAAAACACCCGAAAATTCGATATTTATGGGTCCCAGAAGAGATCTGTAAATGCCTACTCCGTGTTAGAGTATTTTCAAAATACAGGCCAAAAACATACTGAAAATCGATCTTTTAGGTGCCCAAAAGTCGATATGTGCATGCATCTTCTGTACTCGTTTATATCTAAAATTCAAGCTCAAAACACCCGAAAATTTGATATTTAGAGGTCCCAGAAGCGATCTGTACATGCCTACTCAGTGCTAAAATATTATCAAAATATAGGCTAAAAACATGCTAAAAATCGATATTTTAGGTAAGTAAAGGCGATATCTCAAATTCAGGCCCAAAACACCCGAAAATTCGATAGTTAGGGATCCCAGAAGCGATCTGTACATGCCTACTCAGTGCTAGAATGTTTACAAAATATAGGCTCAAAACATGCTCAAAATCGATATTTTAGGTGCCCAAAAGTCAATATGTGCATGCATCTTCTGTACTCGTTTATATCTCAAATTCAAGCTCAAAACACCCGAAAATTCGATATTTAGGGGTCCCAGAAGCGATCTATACATGCCTACTCAGTGCTAGAATATTTTCAAAATATAGGCTCAAAACATTCTAAAAATCGATATTTTAGGTGCGTAAAGTCGATACCTCAAATTCAGGCTCAAAATACCCGAAAATTCAATATTTTGGGGTCCCAGAAGCAATCTGTACATGCCTACTCAGTGCTAGAATATTTTCAAAATACAGGCCAAAAACATGCTCAAAATCGATGTTTTAGGTGCCAAAAAGTCGATATGTGCATGCATCTTCAGTACCCATTTATATCTCAAATTCAGGCTCAAAACACCCGAAAATTCGATATTTTGGGGTCCCAGAAGCGATCTGTACATGCCTACTCAGTGATAGAATATTTTTAAAATATAGGCTAAAAACATGCTAAAAATCGATATTTTAGGTGCCAAAAAGTAGATATTTCAAATTCAGTCCCAAAACACACGAAAATTCGATATGTAGGGGTCCCAGAAGGGATCTGTACATGCCTACTCCGTGTTAGAGTATTTTCAAAATACAGACCAAAAACATACTGAAAATCGATCTTTTAGGTGCCAAAAAGTCGATATGTGCATGCATCTTCTGTACCCGTTTATATCTCAAATTCTGGCCCTAAACACCCGAAAATTCGATATTTTGGGGTCCCAGAAGCGATCTGTACATGCCTACTCCGTGTTAGAGTATTATCAAAATACAGGCCAAAAACATACTGAAAATCGATATTTTAGGTGCGTAAAGGCGATATCTCAAATTAAGGCCCAAAACACCCGAAAATTCGATATTTATGGGTCCCAGAAGCGATCTGTAAATGCCTACTCCGTGTTAGAGTATTTTCAAAATACAGGCCAAAAACATACTGAAAATCGATCTTTTAGGTGCCCAAAAGTCGATATGTGCATGCATCTTCTGTACTCGTTTATATCTAAAATTCAAGCTCAAAACACCCGAAAATTCGATATTTAGAGGTCCCAGAAGCGATCTGTACATGCCTACTTAGTGCTAAAATATTTTCAAAATATAGGCTAAAAACATGCTAAAAATCGATATTTTAGGTAAGTAAAGGCGATATCTAAAATTCAGGCCCAAAACACCCGAAAATTCGATAGTTAGGGATCCCAGAAGCGATCTGTACATGCCTACTCAGTGCTAGAATGTTTACAAAATATAGGCTCAAAACATGCTCAAAATCGATATTTTAGGTGCCCAAAAGTCGATATGTGCATGCATCTTCTGTATTCGTTTATATCTCAAATTCAAGCTCAAAACACCCGAAAAGTCGATAATTAGGGGTCCCAGAAGCGATCTGTACATGCCTACTCAGTGCTAGAATATTTTCAATATATAGGCTAAAAACATGCTAAAAATCGATATTTTAGGTGAGTAAAGGCGATATCTCAAATTCAGGCCCAAAACACCCGAAAATTCGATATTTAGGGGTCTCAGAAGCGATATGTACATCCATACTCCGTGTTAGAGTATTTTCAAAATACAGGCCAAAAACATACTGAAAATCGATCTTTTAGGTGCCCAAAAGTCGATATGTGCATGCATCTTCTGTACCCGTTTATATCTCAAATTCTGGCCCTATACAACCGAAAATTCGATATTTTGGGGTCCCAGAAGCGATCTGTACATGCCTACTCCGTGTTATAGTATTTTCAAAATACATGCCCAAAACATGCTGAAAATCGATATTTTAGATGCACAAAGTCAATATGTGCATGTATCTTCTGTACCCGTTTATATCTCAAATTCAGGCTCAAAACACCCGAAAATTCAATATTTTGGGGTCCCAGAAGCAATCTGTACATGCCTACTCAGTGCTAGAATATTTTTAAAAATATAGGCTAAAAACATGCTAAAAATCGATATTTTAGGTGCCAAAAAGTCGATATCTAAAATTAAGGCCTAAAACACCCAAAAATTCGATATTTAGGGGTCCCAGAAGCGATCTGTACATGCCTACTCCGTGTTAGAGTATTTTCAAAATACAGGCCAAAAACATACTGAAAATCGATCTTTTAGGTGTCCAAAAGTCGATATGTTCATGCATCTTCTGTACCCGTTTATATCTCAAATTCTGGCCCTAAACACCCGAAAATTCGATATTTTTGGGTCCCAGAAGCGATCAGTACATGCCTACTCAGTGCTAGAATTTTTTCAAAATATAGACTCAAAACATGCTCAAAATCGATCTTTTAGGTGCCCAAAAGTCGATATGTGCATGCATCTTCTGTACTCGTTTATATCTCAAATTCAAGCTCAAAACACCCGCAAATTCGATATTTAGGGGTCCCAGAAGCGATCTGTACATGCCTACTCAGAGTTAGAATATTTTCATAATATAGGCTCAAAACATGCTAAAAATCAATATTTTAGGTGCGTAAAGGCGATATCTCAAATTCAGGCCCAAAACACCCGAAAATTCGATATTAAGGGGTCCCAGAAGCGATCTGTACATGCCTACTCAGTGCTAGAATGTTGTCAAAATATAGGCTCAAAACATACTGAAAATCGATCTTTTAGGTGCCCAAAAGTCGATATGTGCATGCATCTTCTGTACTCGTTTATATCGAAAATTCAAGCTCAAAACACCCGAAAATTCGATATTTAGGGGTTCCAGAAGCGATCTGTACATGCCTACTCAGTGCTAGAATGTTTTCAAAATATAGGCTCAAAACATGCTCAAAATCGATATTTTAGGTGCCCAAAAGTCGATATGTGCATGCATCTTCTGTACTCGTTTAAATCTCAAATTCAAGCTCAAAACACCCGAAAATTCGATATTTAGGGGTCCCAGAAGCGATCTGTACATGCCTACTCAGTGCTAAAATATTTTCAAAATATAGGCTAAAAACATGCTAAAAATCGATATTTTAGGTAAGTAAAGGCGATATCTCAAATTCAGGCCCAAAACACCCGAAAATTCGATAGTTAGGGATCCCAGAAGCGATCTGTACATGCCTACTCAGTGCTAGAATGTTTACAAAATATAGGCTCAAAACATGCTCAAAATCGATATTTTAGGTGCTCAAAAGTCGATATGTGCATTCATCTTCTGTACTCGTTTATATCTCAAATTCAAGCTCAAAACACCCGAAAATTCGATATTTAGGGGTCCCAGTGCTAGAATATTTTCAAAATATAGGCTCAAAACATGCTCAAAATCGATATTTTAGGTGCTCAAAAGTCGATATGTGCATTCATCTTCTGTACTCGTTTATATCTCAAATTCAAGCTCAAAACACCCGAAAATTCGATATTTAGGGGTCCCAGTGCTAGAATATTTTCAAAATATAGGCTCAAAACATTCTAAAAATCGATATTTTAGGTGCGTAAAGGCGATATCTCAAATTAAGGCCCAAAACACCCGAAAATTCGATATTTAGGGGTCTCAGAAGCGATATGTACATGCATACTCCGTGTTAGAGTATTTTCAAAATACAGGCCAAAAACATACTGAAAATCGATCTTTTAGGTGCCCAAAAGTCGATATGTGCATGCATCTTCTGTACCCGTTTATATCTCAAATTCTGGCCCTAAACAACAGAAAATTCGATATTTTGGGGTCCCAGAAGCGATCTGTACATGCCTACTCCGTGTTAGAGTATTTTCAAAATACATGCCCAAAACATGCTGAAAATCGATATTTTAGATGCCTAAAGTCAATATGTGCATGTATCTTCTGTACCCGTTTATATATCAAATTCAGGCTCAAAACACACGAAAATTCAATATTTTGGGGTCCCAGAAGCAATCTGTACATGCCTACTCAGTGCTAGAATATTTTTAAAAATATAGGCTAAAAACATGCTAAAAATCGATATTTTAGGTGCCAAAAAGTCGATATCTAAAATTAAGGCCTAAAACACCCGAAAATTCGATATTTAGGGGTCCCAGAAGCGATCTGTACATGCCTACTCCGTGTTAGAGTATTTTCAAAATACAGGCCAAAAACATACTGAAAATCGATCTTTTAGGTGTCCAAAAGTCGATATGTTCATGCATCTTCTGTACCCGTTTATATCTCAAATTCTGGCCCTAAACACCCGAAAATTCGATATTTTTGGGTCCCAGAAGCGATCTGTACATGCCTACTCAGTGCTAGAATGTTTTCAAAATATCGGCTCAAAACATGCTCAAAATAGATATTTTATGTGCCAAAAGTCGATATGTGCATGCATCTTCTGTACTCGTTTATATCTCAAATTCAAGCTCAAAACACCCGAAAATTCGATATTTAGGAGTCCCAGAAGCGATATGTACATGCCTACTCAGAGTTAGAATATTTTCAAAATATAGGATCAAAACATGCTAAAAATCAATATTTTAGGTGCGTAAAGGCGATATCTCAAATTCAGGCCCAAAACACCCGAAAATTCGATATTTAGGGGTCCCAGAAGCGATCTGTACATGCCTACTCAGTGCAAGAATGTTTTCAAAATATAGGCTCAAAACATGCTCAAAATCGATATTTTAGGTGCCCAAAAGTCGATATATGCATGCATCTTCTGTACTTGTTTAAATCTCAAATTCAAGCTCAAAACACCCGAAAATTCGATATTTAGGGGTCCCAGAAGCGATCTGTACATGCCTACTCAGTGCTAGAATATTTTCAAAATGTAGGCTAAAAACATGCTAAACATCGATATTTTAGGTGAGTAAAGGCGATATCTCAAATTCAGGCCCAAAACACCCGAAAATTCGATATTTAGGGGTCCCAGAAGCGATCTGTACATGCCTACTCCGTGTTATAGTATTTTCAAAATACAGGCCAAAAACATACTGAAAAGCGATCTTTTAGGTGCCCAAAAGTCGATTTGTGCATGCATCTTCTGTACCCGTTTATATCTCAAATTCTGGCCCTAAACACCCGAAAATTCAATATTTTGGGGTACCAGAAGCAATCTGTACATGCCTACTCAGTGCTAGAATATTTTCAAAATATAGGCTCTAAACATGCTAAAAATCGATATTTTAGGTGCCAAAAAGTCGATATCTCAAATTAAGGCCAAAACACCCGAAAATTCGATATTTTGGGGTCCCACAAGCGATCTGTACATGCCTACTCCGTGTTAGAGTATTTTCAAAATACAGGCCCAAAACATGCTCAAAATCGATGTTTTAGGTGCCAAAAAGTCGATATGTGCATGCATCTTCAGTACCCGTTTATATCTCAAATTCAGGCTCAAAACACCCGAAAATTCGATATTTTGGGGTCCCAGAAGCGATCTGTACATGCCTACTCTGTGTTAGAGTATTTTCAAAATACATGCCCAAAACATGCTGAAAATCGATAATTTAGATGCCCAAAGTCGATATGTGCATGCATCTTCTGTACCCGTTTATATCTCAAATTCTGGCCCTAAACACTCGAAAATTCAATATTTTGGGGTCCCAGAAGCAATCTGTACATGCCTACTCAGTGCTAGAATATTTTCAAAATATAGGCTACAAACATGCTAAAAATCGATATTTTAGGAGCCAAAAAGTCGATATCTCAAATTAAGGCCCAAAACACCCGAAAATTTGATATTTAGGGGTCCCATAAGCGATCTGTACATGCCTACTCCGTGTTAGAGTATTTTCAATATACAGGCCAAAAACATACTGAAAATCGATCTTTTAGGTGCCCAAAAGTCGATATGTGCATGCATTTTCTGTACAAGTTTATATCTCAAATTTTGGCCCTAAACACCCGAAAATTCGATATTTTTGGGTCCCAGAAGCGATCTGTACATGCCTACTCAGTGCTAGAATGTTTACAAAATATAGGCTCAAAACATGCTCAAAATCGATATTTTAGGTGCCCAAAAGTCGATATGTGCATGCATCTTCTGTACTCCTTTATATCTCAAATTCAAGCTCAAAACACCCGAAAATTCGATATTTAGGGGTCCCAGAAGCGATCTGTACGTGCCTACTCAGTGCTAGAATATTTTCAAAATATAGGCTCAAAACATGCTAAAAATCGATATTTTAGGTGCGTAAAGTCGATATCTCAAATTAAGGCCCAAAACACCCGAAAATTCGATATTTAGGGATCCCAGAAGCGATCTGTACATGCCTACTCCGTGTTAGAGTATTTTCAATATACAGGCCAAAAACATACTGGAAATCGAACTTTTAGGTGCCCAAAAGTCGATATGTGCATGCATCTTCTGTACCCGTTTATATCTCAAATTCTGGCCCTAAACACCCGAAAATTCAATATTTTGGGGTCCCAGAAGCAATCTGTACATGCCTACTCAGTGCTAGAATATTTTCAAAATATAGGCTAAAAACATGCTAAAAATCGATATTTTAGGTGCCAAAAAGTCGATATCTCAAATTTAGGCCAAAATACCCGAAAATTCGATATTTTGGGGTCCCACAAGCGATCTGTACATGCCTACTCCGTGTTAGAGTATTTTCAAAATACAGGCCCAAAACATGCTCAAAATCGATGTTTTAGGTGCCAAAAAGTCGATATGTGCATGCATTTTCTGTACCCGTTTATATCTCAAATTCTGGCCCTAAACACCCGAAAATTCGATATTTAGGGGTCCCAAAAGCGATCTGTACGTGCCTACTCAGTGCTAGAATATTTTCAAAATATAGGCTCAAAACATGCTAAAAATCGATATTTTAGGTGCGTAAAGTCGATATCGCAAATTAAGGCCCAAAACACCCGAAAATTCGATATTTAGGGGTCCCAGAAGCGATCTGTACATGCCTACTCAATGCTAGAATATTTTTAAAATACATGCCCAAAACATGCTAAAATCGATATTTTAGATGCCCAAAACTCGATATGTGCATGTATCTTTTGTACCTGTTTGTATCTTAAATTCAGGCTCAAAATACCCGAAAATTCAATATTTTGGGGTCCCAGAAGCAATCTGTACATGCCTACTCAGTGCTAGAATATTTTCAAAATACAGGCCCAAAACATGCTCAAAATCGATATTTTAGATGCCCAAAAGTCGATATGTGCATGCATCTTCTGTACCCGTTTATATCTCAAATTCAGGCTCAAAACACCCGAAAATTCAATATTTTGGGGTCCCAGAAGCAATCTGTACATGCCTACTAAGTGCTAGAATATTTTTAAAATATAGCATAAAAACATGCTAAAAATCGATATTTTAGGTGCCTAAAAGAAGATATCTCAAATTCAGTCCCAAAACACCCGAAACTTCGATATTTAGGGGTCCCAGAAGCGATCTGTACATGCCTACTCCGTGTTAGAGTATTTTCAAAATACAGGCCAAAAATATACTGAAAATCGATCTTTTAGGTGCCAAAAAGTCGATATGTGCATGCATCTTCTGTACCCGTTTATATCTCAAATTCTGGCCCTAAACACCCGAAAATTCGACATTTTGGGGTCCCAGAAGCGATCTGTACATGCCTACTCCGTGTTAGAGTATTTTCAAAATACAGGCCAAAAACATACTGAAAATCGATATTTTAGGTGCGATAAGGCGATATCTCAAATTCAGGCCCAAAACACCCGAAAATTCGATATTTAGGGGTCCCAGAAGCGATCTGTACATGCCTACTCAGTGCTAGAATGTTTTCAAAATATAGGCTCAAATTAAGCTCAGAATCGATATTTTAGGTGCCCAAAAGTCGATATGTGCATGCATCTGCTGTACTCGTTTAAATCTCAAATTCAAGCTCAAAACACCCGAATATTCGATATTTAGGGGTCCCAGAAGCGATCTGTACATGCCTACTCAGTGCTAGAATATTTGCAAAATATAGGCTAAAAACATGCTAAAAATCGATATTTTAGGTAAGTAAAGGCGATATCTCAAATTCAGGCCCAAAACACCCGAAAATTCGATATT
This sequence comes from Petrolisthes cinctipes, assembly GCA_033782935.1. Taxonomy (NCBI): domain Eukaryota; kingdom Metazoa; phylum Arthropoda; class Malacostraca; order Decapoda; family Porcellanidae; genus Petrolisthes; species Petrolisthes cinctipes. The sequence goes on from JAWQEG010001675.1 coordinate 1,423,681, forward strand.
TAGGGATCCCAGAAGCGATCTGTACATGCCTACTCAGTACTAGAATGTTTACAAAATATAGGCTCAAAACATGCTCAAAATCGATATTTTAGGTGCCCAAAAGTCGATATGTGCATACATCTTCTGTACTCGTTTATATCTCAAATTCTAGCTCAAAACACCCTAAAATTCGATATTTAGGGGTCCCAGAAGCGATCTGTACATGCCTACTCAGTGCTAGAATATTTTCAAAATATAGTCTCAAAACATGCTAAAAATCGATATTTTAGGTGCATAAAGTCGATATCTCAAATTAAGGCCCAAAACACCCGAAAATTCGATATTTTGGGGTCCCAGAAGCGATCTGTACATGCCTACTCAGTGCTAGAATGTTTTCAAATTATAGGCTCAAAACATGCTCAAAATCGATATTTTAGGGGCCCAAAAGTCGATATGTGCATGCATCTTCTGTACTCGTTTATATCTAAAATTCAGGCTCAAAACACCCGAAAATTAAATATTTTGGGGTCACAGAAGCAATCTGTACATGCCTACTCAGTGCTAGAATATTTTCAAAATATAGGCTAAAAACATGCTAAAAATCGATATTTTAGGTGCCAAAAAGTCGATATCTCAAATTAAGGCCAAAACACCCGAAAATTCGATATTTTGGGGTCCCACAAGCGATCTGTACATGCCTACTCCGTGTTAGAGTATTTTCAAAATACAGGCCCAAAACATGCTCAAAATCGATGTTTTAGGTGCCAAAAAGTCGATATGTGCATGCATCTTCAGTACCCGTTTATATCTCAAATTCAGGCTCAAAACACCCGAAAATTCGATATTTTGGGGTCCCAGAAGCGATCTGTACATGCCTACTCTGTGTTAGAGTATTTTCAAAATACATGCCCAAAACATGCTGAAAATCGATAATTTAGATGCCCAAAGTCGATATGTGCATGCATCTTCTGTACCCGTTTATATCTCAAATTCTAGCCCTAAACACTCGAAAATTCAATATTTTGGGGTCCCAGAAGCAATCTGTACATGCCTACTCAGTGCTAGAATATTTTCAAAATATAGGCTACAAACATGCTAAAAATCGATATTTTAGGAGCCAAAAAGTCGATATCTCAAATTAAGGCCCAAAACACCCGAAAATTTGATATTTAGGGGTCCCAGAAGCGATCTGTACATGCCTACTCCGTGTTAGAGTATTTTCAAAATACAGGCCAAAAACATACTGAAAATCGATCTTTTAGGTGCCCAAAAGTCGATATGTGCATGCATTTTCTGTACAAGTTTATATCTCAAATTTTGGCCCTAAACACCCGAAAATTTGATATTTTTGGGTCCCAGAAGCGATCTGTACATGCCTACTCAGTGCTAGAATGTTTACAAAATATAGGCTCAAAATATGCTCAAAATCGATATTTTAGGTGCCCAAAAGTCGATATGTGCATGCATCTTCTGTACTCTTTTATATCTCAAATTCAAGCTCAAAACACCCGAAAATTCGATATTTAGGGGTCCCAGAAGCGATCTGTACGTGCCTACTCAGTGCTAGAATATTTTCAAAATATAGGCTCAAAACATGCTAAAAATTGATATTTTAGGTGCGTAAAGTCGATATCTCAAATTAAGGCCCAAAACACCCGAAAATTCGATATTTAGGGATCCCAGAAGCGATCTGTACATGCCTACTCCGTGTTAGAGTATTTTCAATATACAGGCCAAAAACATACTGAAAATCGATCTTTTAGGTGCCCAAAAGTCGATATGTGCATGCATCTTCTGTACCCGTTTATATCTCAAATTCTGGCCCTAAACACCCGAAAATTCAATATTTTGGGGTCCCAGAAGCAATCTGTACATGCCTACTCAGTGCTAGAATATTTTCAAAATATAGGCTAAAAACATGCTAAAAATCGATATTTTAGGTGCCAAAAAGTCGATATCTCAAATTTAGGCCAAAATACCCGAAAATTCGATATTTTGGGGTCCCACAAGCGATCTGTACATGCCTACTCCGTGTTAGAGTATTTTCAAAATACAGGCCCAAAACATGCTCAAAATCGATGTTTTAGGTGCCAAAAAGTCGATATGTGCATGCATTTTCTGTACCCGTTTATATCTCAAATTCTGGCCCTAAACACCCGAAAATTCGATATTTAGGGGTCCCAAAAGCGATCTGTACGTGCCTACTCAGTGCTAGAATATTTTCAAAATATAGGCTCAAAACATGCTAAAAATCGATATTTTAGGTGCATAAAGTCGATATCGCAAATTAAGGCCCAAAACACCCGAAAATTCGATATTTAGGGGTCCCAGAAGCGATCTGTACATGCCTACTCAATGCTAGAATATTTTTAAAATACATGCCCAAAACATGCTAAAATCGATATTTTAGAAGCCCAAAACTCGATATGTGCATGTATCTTTTGTACCTGTTTGTATCTTAAATTCAGGCTCAAAATACCCGAAAATTCAATATTTTGGGGTCCCAGAAGCAATCTGTACATGCCTACTCAGTGCTAGAATATTTTCAAAATACAGGCCCAAAACATGCTGAAAATCGATATTTTAGATGCCAAAAGTCAATATGTGCATGTATCTTCTGTACCCGTTTATATCTCAAATTTAGGCTCAAAACACCCGAAAATTCAATATTTTGGGGTCCCAGAAGCAATCTGTACATGCCTACTCAGTGCCAGAATATTTTCAAAAAAAAGGCTAAAAACATGCTAAAAATCGATCTTTTAGGTGCCAAAAAGTAGATATCTCAAATTCAGTCCCAAAACACCCGAAAATTTGATATTTAGAGGTCCCAGAAGCGATCTGTACATGCCTACTCCGTGTTAGAGTATTTACAAAATACAGGCCAAAAACATACTGAAAATCGATATTTTAGATGCCCAAAAGTCGATATGTGCATGCATCTTCTGTACCCGTTTATATCTCAAATTCAGGCTCAAAACACCCGAAAATTCAATATTTTGGGGTCCCAGAAGCAATCTGTACATGCCTACTAAGTGCTAGAATATTTTTAAAATATAGCATAAAAACATGCTAAAAATCGATATTTTAGGTGCCTAAAAGAAGATATCTCAAATTCAGTCCCAAAACACCCGAAACTTCGATATTTAGGGGTCCCAGAAGCGATCTGTACATGCCTACTCCGTGTTAGAGTATTTTCAAAATACAGGCCAAAAATATACTGAAAATCGATCTTTTAGGTGCCAAAAAGTCGATATGTGCATGCATCTTCTGTACCCGTTTATATCTCAAATTCTGGCCCTAAACACCCGAAAATTCGATATTTTGGGGTCCCAGAAGCGATCTGTACATGCCTACTCCGTGTTAGAGTATTTTCAAAATACAGGCCAAAAACATACTGAAAATCGATATTTTAGGTGCGTAAAGGCGATATCTCAAATTCAGGCCCAAAACACCCGAAAATTCGATATTTAGGGGTCCCAGAAGCGATCTGTACATGCCTACTCAGTGCTAGAATGTTTTCAAAATATAGGCTCAAATTATGCTCAAAATCGATATTTTAGGTGCCCAAAAGTCGATATGTGCATGCATCTGCTGTACTCGTTTAAATCTCAAATTCAAGCTCAAAACACCCGAATATTCGATATTTAGGGGTACCAGAAGCGATCTGTACATGCCTACTCAGTGCTAGAATATTTGCAAAATATAGGCTAAAAACATGCTAAAAATCGATATTTTAGGTAAGTAAAGGCGATATCTCAAATTCAGGCCCAAAACACCCGAAAATTCGATATTTAGGGATCCCAGAAGCGATCTGTACATGCCTACTCAGTGCTAGAATGTTTACAAAATATAGGCTCAAAACATGCTGAAAATCGATATTTTAGGTGCCCAAAAGTCGATATGTGCATACATCTTCTGTACTCGTTTATATCTCAAATTCTAGCTCAAAACACCCTAAAATTCGATATTTAGGGGTCCCAGAAGCGATCTGTACATGCCTACTCAGTGCTAGAATATTTTCAAAATATAGTCTCAAAACATGCTAAAAATCGATATTTTAGGTGCATAAAGTCGATATCTCAAATTAAGGCCCAAAACACCCGAAAATTCGATATTTTGGGGTCCCAGAAGCGATCTGTACATGCCTACTCAGTGCTAGAATGTTTTCAAATTATAGGCTCAAAACATGCTCAAAATCGATATTTTAGGGGCCCAAAAGTCGATATGTGCATGCATCTTCTGTACTCGTTTATATCTAAAATTCAGGCTCAAAACACCCGAAAATTAAATATTTTGGGGTCACAGAAGCAATCTGTACATGCCTACTCAGTGCTAGAATATTTTCAAAATATAGGCTAAAAACATGCTAAAAATCGATATTTTAGGTGCCAAAAAGTCGATATCTCAAATTTAGGCCAAAATACCCGAAAATTCGATATTTTGGGGTCCCACAAGCGATCTGTACATGCCTACTCCGTGTTAGAGTATTTTCAAAATACAGGCCCAAAACATGCTCAAAATCGATGTTTTAGGTGCCAAAAAGTCGATATGTGCATGCATTTTCTGTACCCGTTTATATCTCAAATTCTGGCCCTAAACACCCGAAAATTCGATATTTAGGGGTCCCAAAAGCGATCTGTACGTGCCTACTCAGTGCTAGAATATTTTCAAAATATAGGCTCAAAACATGCTAAAAATCGATATTTTAGGTGCGTAAAGTCGATATCGCAAATTAAGTCCCAAAACACCCGAAAATTCGATATTTAGGGGTCCCAGAAGCGATCTGTACATGCCTACTCAATGCTAGAATATTTTTAAAATGCATGCCCAAAACATGCTAAAATCGATATTTTAGAAGCCCAAAACTCGATATGTGCATGTATCTTTTGTACCTGTTTGTATCTTAAATTCAGGCTCAAAATACCCGAAAATTCAATATTTTGGGGTCCCAGAAGCAATCTGTACATGCCTACTCAGTGCTAGAATATTTTCAAAATACAGGCCCAAAATATGCTCAAAATCGATATTTTAGATGCCCAAAAGTCGATATGTGCATGCATCTTCTGTACCCGTTTACATCTCAAATTCAGGCTCAAAACACCCGAAAATTCAATATTTTGGGGTCCCAGAAGCAATCTGTACATGCCTACTAAGTGCTAGAATATTTTTAAAATATAGCATAAAAACATGCTAAAAATCGATATTTTAGGTGCCTAAAAGAAGATATCTCAAATTCAGTCCCAAAACACCCGAAACTTCGATATTTAGGGGTCCCAGAAGCGATCTGTACATGCCTACTCCGTGTTAGAGTATTTTCAAAATACAGGCCAAAAATATACTGAAAATCGATCTTTTAGGTGCCAAAAAGTCGATATGTGCATGCATCTTCTGTACCCGTTTATATCTCAAATTCTGGCCCTAAACACCCGAAAATTCGATATTTTGGGGTCCCAGAAGCGATCTGTACATGCCTACTCCGTGTTAGAGTATTTTCAAAATACAGGCCAAAAAAATACTGAAAATCGATATTTTAGGTGCGTAAAGGCGATATCTCAAATTCAGGCCCAAAACACCCGAAAATTCGATATTTAGGGGTCCCAGAAGCGATCTGTACATGCCTACTCAGTGCTAGAATGTTTTCAAAATATAGGCTCAAATTATGCTCAAAATCGATATTTTAGGTGCCCAAAAGTCGATATGTGCATGCATCTGCTGTACTCGTTTAAATCTCAAATTCAAGCTCAAAACACCCGAATATTCGATATTTAGGGGTCCCAGAAGCGATCTGTACATGCCTACTCAGTGCTAGAATATTTGCAAAATATAGGCTAAAAACATGCTAAAAATCGATATTTTAGTTAAGTAAAGGCGATATCTCAAATTCAGGCCCAAAACACCCGAAAATTCGATATTTAGGGATCCCAGAAGCGATCTGTACATGCCTACTCAGTGCTAGAATGTTTACAAAATATAGGCTCAAAACATGCTCGAAATCGATATTTTAGGTGCCCAAAAGTCGATATGTGCATACATCTTCTGTACTCGTTTATATCTCAAATTCTAGCTCAAAACACCCTAAAATTCGATATTTAGGGGTCCCAGAAGCGATCTGTACATGCCTACTCAGTGCTAGAATATTTTCAAAATATAGTCTCAAAACATGCTAAAAATCGATATTTTAGGTGCATAAAGTCGATATCTCAAATTAAGGCCCAAAACACCCGAAAATTCGATATTTTGGGGTCCCAGAAGCGATCTGTACATGCCTACTCAGTGCTAGAATGTTTTCAAATTATAGGCTCAAAACATGCTCAAAATCGATATTTTAGGTGCCCAAAAGTCGATATGTGCATGCATCTTCTGTACTCGTTTATATCTAAAATTCAGGCTCAAAACACCCGAAAATTAAATATTTTGGGGTCACAGAAGCAATCTGTACATGCCTACTCAGTGGTAGAATATTTTCAAAATATAGGCTAAAAACAAGCTATAAAATCGATATTTTAGGTGCCAAAAAGTCGATATCTCAAATTCAGTCCCAAAACACCCGAAAATTCGATATTTTGGGGTCCCAGAAGCGATCTGTACATGCCTACTCCGTGTTAGAGTATTTTCAAAATACAGGCCAAAAACATACTGAAAATCGATCTTTTAGGTGCCCAAAAGTCGATATGTGCATGCATCTTCTGTACCCGTTTATATCTCAAATTCTGACCCTAAACACCCGAAAATTCGATATTTTGGGGTCCCAGAAGCGATCTGTATATGCCTACTCCGTGTTAGAGTATTTTCAAAATTCTGGCCCAAAACATGCTGAAAATCGATATTTTTGGTGCCCAAAGTCAATATCTGTATGCTTCTTCTATACTCGTTTATATCTCAAATTCAGGCTCAAAACACCCGAAAATTCGATATTTTGGGGTCCCAGAAGCGATCTGTACATGCCTACTCCGTGTTAGAGTATTTTCAAAATACATGCCCAAAACATGCTGAAAATCGATATATTAGATGCCCAAAGTCAATATGTGCATGCATCTTCTGTACTCGTTTATATCTAAAATTCAGGCTCAAAACACCCGAAAATTAAATATTTTGGGGTCACAGAAGCAATCTATACATGCCTACTCAGTGCTAGAATATTTTCAAAATATAGGCTCAAAACATGCTAAAAATCGATATTTTAGATGCCAAAAAGTCGATATCTCAAATTAAGGCCAAAACACCCGAAAATTCGATATTTTGGGGTCCCAGAAGCGATCTGTACATGCCTACTCCGTGTTAGAGTATTTTCAAAATATAGGCCAAAAACATACTGAAAATCGATCTTTTAGGTGCCCAAAATTCGATATGTGCATGCATCTTCTGTACCCGTTTATATCTCAAATTCTGGCCCTAAACACCCGAAAATTCAATATTTTGGGGTCCCAGAAGTGATCTGTACATGCCTACTCAGTGCTAGAATGTTTTCAAAGTATTGGCTCAAAACATGCTAAAAATCGATATTTTAGGTGCCAAAAAGTCGATATCACAAATTTAGGCCAAAACACCCGAAAATTCGATATTTTGGGGTCCCAGAAGCGATCTGTACATGCCTACTCCGTGTTAGAGTATTTTCAAAATTCAGGACCAAAACATGCTGAAAATCGATATTTTTGGAGCCCAAAGTCAATATGTGTATGCATCTTCTATATTCGTTTATATCTCAAATTCAGGCTCAAAACACCCGAAAATTAGATATTTTAGGGTCCCAGAAGCGATCTCTACATGCCTACTCAGTGCTAGAATGTTTTCAAAATACATGCCCAAAACATGCTGAAAATCGATATTTTAGATGCCCAAAGTCAATATGTGCATGTATCTTCTGTACACCTTTATATCTCAAATTTAGGCTCAAAACACCTAAAAATTCAATATTTCTGGGTCCCAGAAGCAATCTGTACATGCCTACTCAGTGCTAGAATATTTTCAAAATATAGGCTAAAAATATGCTAAAAATCGATATTTTAGGTGCCAAAAAGTCGATATCTCAAATTCAGTCCCAAAACATCCGAAAATTCTATATTTAGGGGTCCCAAAAGGGATCTGTACATGCCTACTCCGTGTTAGAGTATTTTCAAAATACTGGCCAAAAACATACTGAAAATCGATCTTTTAGGTGCCCAAAAGTCGATATGTGCATGCATCTTCTGTATCCGTTTATATCTCAAATTCTTTCCCTAAACACCCGAAAATTCGATATTTTGGGGTCCCAGAAGCGATCTCTACATGCCTACTCCGTGTTAGAGTATTTTCAAAATACATGCTCAAAACATGCTGAAAATCGATATTTTAGATGCCCAAAGTCAATATGTGCATGTATCTTCTGTAAACGTTTATATCTCAAATTTAGGCTCAAAACACCCAAAAATTCAATATTTTGGGGTCCCAGAAGCAATCTGTACATGCCTACTCAGTGCTAGAATATTTTCAAAATATAGGCTAAAAACATGCTAAAAATCGATATTTTAGGTGCCAAAAAGTCAATATCTCAAATTCAGTCCCAAAACATCCGAAAATTCGATAATTAGGGGTCCCAGAAGGGATCTGTACATGCCTACTCCGTGTTAGAGTATTTTCAAAATACTGGCCAAAAACATATTGAAAATCGATCTTTTATGTGCCCAAAAGTCGATATGTGCATGCATCTTCTGTATCCGTTTATATCTCAAATTCTGGCCCTAAACACCCGAAAATTCGATATTTTGGGGTCCCTGAAGCGATTTCTACATGCCTACTCCGTGTTAGAGTATTTTCAAAATACATGCCCAAAACATGCTGAAAATCGATATTTTAGATGCCCAAAGTCAATATGTGCATGTATCTTCTGTACACGTTTATATCTCAAATTTATGCTCAAAATACCCAAAAATTCAATATTTTGGGGTCCCAGAAGCAATATGTACATGCCTACTCAGTGCTAGAATATTTTCAAAATATAGGCTAAAAACATGCTAAAAATCGATATTTTAGGTGCCAAAAAATCGATATCTCAAATTCAGTCCCAAAACATCCGAAAATTCGATATTTAGGGGTCCCAGAAGGGATCTGTACATGCCTACTCCGTGTTTGAGTATTTTCAAAATACTGGCCAAAAACATACTGAAAATCGATCTTTTATGTGCCCAAAAGTCGATATGTGCATGCATCTTCTGTATCCGTTTATATCTCATATTCTGGCCCTAAACACCCGAAAATTCGATATTTTGGGGTCCCAGAAGCGATCTCTACATGCCTACTCCGTGTTAGAGTATTTTCAAAATACATGCCCAAAGCATGCTGAAAATCGATATTTTAGATGCCCAAAGTCAATATGTGCATGTATCTTCTGTAAACGTTTATATCTCAAATTTAGGCTCAAAACACCCAAAAATTCAATATTTTGGGGTCCCAGAAGCAATCTGTACATGCCTACTCAGTGCTAGAATATTTTCAAAATATAGGCTAAAAACATGCTAAAAATCGATATTTTAGGTGCCAAAAAGTCGATATCTCAAATTCAGTCCCAAAACATCCGAAAATTCGATATTTAGGGGTCCCAGAAGGGATCTGTACATGCCTACTCCGTGTTAGAGTATTTTCAAAATACTGGCCAAAAACATACTGAAAATCGATCTTTTATGTGCCCAAAAGTCGATATGTGCATGCATCTTCTGTATCCGTTTATATCTCAAATTCTGGCCCTAAACACCCGAAAATTCGATATTTTGGGGTCCCAGAAGCGATTTCTACATGCCTACTCCGTATTAGAGTATTTTCAAAATACATGCCCAAAACATGCTGAAAATCGATATTTTAGATGCCCAAAGTCAATATGTGCATGTATCTTCTGTACACGTTTATATCTCAAATTTAGGCTCAAAACACCCAAAAATTCAATATTTTGGGGTCCCAGAAGCAATATGTACATGCCTACTCAGTGCTAGAATGTTTTCAAAATATAGGCTCAAAACATGCTAAAAATCGATATTTTAGGTGCCAAAAAGTCGATATCTCAAATTAAGGCCAAAACACCCGAAAATTCGATATTTTGGGGTCCCAGAAGCGATCTGTACATGCCTACTCCGTGTTAGAGTATTTTCAAAATACAGGCCAAAAACATACTGAAAATCGATATTTTAGGTGCCCAAAAGTCGATATGTGCATGCATCTTCTATACCCGTTTATATCTCAAATTCTGGCCCTAAACACCCGAAAATTCGATATTTTTGTGTCCCAGAAGCGATCTGTACATGCCTACTCAGTGCTAGAATATTTTCAAAATATAGGCTCAAAACATGCTCAAAATCGATATTTTAGGTGCCCAAAAGTCGATATGTGCATACATCTTCTGTACTCGTTTATATCTCAAATTCAAGCTCAAAACACCCGAAAATTCGATATTTTGGGGTCCCAGAATCGATCTGTACATGCCTACTCAGTGCTAGAATATTTTCAAAATATAGGCTAAAAACATGCTAAAAATCGATATTTTAGGTGCATAAAGGCGATATCTCAAATTCAGGCCCAAAACACCCGAAAATTCGATATTTCGGGGTCCCAGAAGCGATCTGTACATGCCTACTTCGTGTTAGAGTATTTTCAAAATTCAGGCCCAAAACATGCTGAAAATCGATATTTTTGGAGCCCAAAGTCAATATGTGTATGCATCTTCAATATTCGTTTATATCTCAAATTCAGGCTCAAAACACCCGAAAATTAGATATTTTAGGGTCCCAGAAGCGATCTGTACATGCCTACTCAGTGCTAGAATGTTTTCAAAATACATGCCCAAAACATGCTGAAAATCGATATTTTAGATGCCCAAAGTCAATATGTGCATGTATCTTCTGTACACGTTTATATCTCAAATTTAGGCTCAAAACACCTAAAAATTCAATATTTTGGGGTCCCAGAAGCAATCTGTACATGCCTATTCAGTGCTAGAATATTTTCAAAATATAGGCTAAAAATATGCTAAAAATCGATATTTTAGGTGCCAAAAAGTCGATATCTCAAATTCAGTCCCAAAACATCCGAAAATTCGATATTTAAGGGTCCCAGAAGGGATCTGTACATGCCTACTCCGTGTTAAGGTATTTTCAAAATACTGGCCAAAAACATACTGAAAATCGATCTTTTAGGTGCCCAAAAGTCGATATGTGCATGCATCTTCTGTATCCGTTTATATCTCAAATTCTTTCCCTAAACACCCGAAAATTCGATATTTTGGGGTCCCAGAAGCGATCTCTACATGCCTACTCCGTGTTAGAGTATTTTCAAAATACATGCCCAAAACATGCTGAAAATCGATATTTTAGATGCCCAAAGTCAATATGTGCATGTATCTTCTGTACACGTTTATATCTCAAATTTAGGCTCAAAACACCCAAAAATTCAATATTTTGGGGTCCCTGAAGCAATATGTACATGCCTACTCAGTGCTAGAATATTTTCAAAATATAGGCTAAAAACATGCTAAAAATCGATATTTTAGGTGCCAAAAAATCGATATCTCAAATTCAGTCCCAAAACATCCGAAAATTCGATATTTAGGGGTCCCAGAAGGGATCTGTACATGCCTACTCCGTGTTAGAGTATTTTCAAAATACTGGCCAAAAACATACTGAAAATCGATCTTTTAGGTGCCCAAAAGTCGATATGTGCATGCATCTTCTGTATCCGTTTATATATCAAATTCTGGCCCTAAACACCCGAAAATTCGATATTTTGGGGTCCCAGAAGCGATCTCTACATGCCTACTCCGTGTTAGAGTATTTTCAAAATCCATGCCCAAAACATGCTGAAAATCGATATTTTAGATGCCCAAAGTCAATATGTGCATGTATCTTCAGTAAACGTTTATATCTCAAATTTAGGCTCAAAACACCCAAAAATTCAATATTTTGGGGTCCCAGAAGCAATCTGTACATGCCTACTCAGTGCTAGAATATTTTGAAAATATAGGCTAAAAACATGCTAAAAATCGATATTTTAGGTGCATAAAGGCGATATCTCAAATTCAGGCCCAAAACACCCGAAACTTCGATATTTTGGGGTCCCAGAAGCGATCTCTACATGCCTACTCCGTGTTAGAGTATTTTCAAAATACATGCCCAAAACATGCTGAAAATCGATATTTTAGATGCCCAAAGTCAATATGTGCATGTATCTTCTGTACACGTTTATATCTCAAATTTAGTCTCAAAACACCCAAAAATTCAATATTTTGGGGTCCCAGAAGCAATATGTACATGCCTACTCAGTGCTAGAATATTTTCAAAATATAGGCTAAAAACATGCTAAAAATCGATATTTTAGGTGCCAAAAAATCGATATCTCAAATTCAGTCCCAAAACATCCGAAAATTCGATATTTAGGGGTCCCAGAAGGGATCTGTACATGCCTACTCCGTGTTAGAGTATTTTCAAAATACTGGCCAAAAACATACTGAAAATCGATTTTTTAGGTGCCCAAAAGTCGATATGTGCATGCATCTTCTGTATCCGTTTATATATCAAATTCTGGCCCTAAACACCCGAAAATTCGATATTTTGGGGTCCCAGAAGCGATCTCTACATGCCTACTCCGTGTTAGAGTATTTTCAAAATCCATGCCCAAAACATGCTGAAAATCGATATTTTAGATGCCCAAAGTCAATATGTGCATGTATCTTCAGTAAACGTTTATATCTCAAATTTAGGCTCAAAACACCCAAAAATTCAATATTTTGGGGTCCCAGAAGCAATCTGTACATGCCTACTCAGTGCTAGAATATTTTGAAAATATAGGCTAAAAACATGCTAAAAATCGATATTTTAGGTGCATAAAGGCGATATCTCAAATTCAGGCCCAAAACACCCGAAAATTCGATATTTCGGGGTCCCAGAAGCGATCTGTACATGCCTACTTCGTGTTAGAGTATTTTCAAAATTCAGGCCCAAAACATGCTGAAAATCGATATTTTTGGAGCCCAAAGTCAATATGTGTATGCATCTTCAATATTCGTTTATATCTCAAATTCAGGCTCAAAACACCCGAAAATTAGATATTTTAGGGTCCCAGAAGCGATCTCTACATGCCTACTCAGTGCTAGAATGTTTTCAAAATACATGCCCAAAACATGCTGAAAATCGATATTTTAGATGCCCAAAGTCAATATGTGCATGTATCTTCTGTACACGTTTATATCTCAAATTTAGGCTCAAAACACCTAAAAATTCAATATTTTGGGGTCCCAGAAGCAATCTGTACATGCCTATTCAGTGCTAGAATATTTTCAAAATATAGGCTAAAAATATGCTAAAAATCGATATTTTAGGTGCCAAAAAGTCGATATCTCAAATTCAGTCCCAAAACATCCGAAAATTCGATATTTAAGGGTCCCAGAAGGGATCTGTACATGCCTACTCCGTGTTAGAGTATTTTCAAAATACTGGCCAAAAACATACTGAAAATCGATCTTTTAGGTGCCCAAAAGTCGATATGTGCATACATCTTCTGTATCCGTTTATATCTCAAATTATGGCCCTAAACACCCGAAACTTCGATATTTTGGGGTCCCAGAAGCGATCTCTACATGCCTACTCCGTGTTAGAGTATTTTCAAAATACATGCCCAAAACATGCTGAAAATCGATATTTTAGATGCCCAAAGTCAATATGTGCATGTATCTTCAGTAAACGTTTATATCTCAAATTTAGGCTCAAAACACCCAAAAATTCAATATTTTGGGGTCCCAGAAGCAATCTGTACATGCCTACTCAGTGCTAGAATATTTTCAAAATATAGGCTAAAAACATGCTAAAAATCGATATTTTAGGTGCCAAAAAGTCGATATCTCAAATTCAGTCCCAAAACATCCGAAAATTCTATATTTAGGGGTCCCAGAAGGGATCTGTACATGCCTACTCCGTGTTAGAGTATTTTCAAAATACTGGCCAAAAACATACTGAAAATCGATCTTTTAGGTGCCGAAAAGTCGATATGTGCATGCATCTTCTGTATCCGTTTATATCTCAAATTCTGGCCCTAAACACCCGAAAATTCGATATTTTGGGGACCAAGAAGCGATTTCTACATGCCTACTCCGGTGTTAGAGTATTTTCAAAATACATGCCCAAAACATGCTAAAAATCGATATTTTAGATGCCCAAAGTCAATATGTGCATGTATCTTCTGTACACGTTTATATCTCAAATTTAGGCTCAAAACACCCAAAAATTCAATATTTTGGGGTCCCAGAAGCAATCTGTACATGCCTACTCAGTGCTAAAATATTTTCAAAATATAGGCTAAAAACATGCAAAAAATCGATATTTTAGGTGCATAAAGGCGATATCTCAAATTCAGGCCCAAAACACCCGAAAATTCGATATTTCGGGGTCCCAGAAGCGATCTGTACATGCCTACTTCGTGTTAGAGTATTTTCAAAATTCAGGCCCAAAACATGCTGAAAATCGATATTTTTGGAGCCCAAAGTCAATATGTGTATGCATCTTCAATATTCGTTTATATCTCAAATTCAGGCTTAAAACACCCGAAAATTAGATATTTTAGGGTCCCAGAAGCTATCTCTACATGCCTACTCAGTGCTAGAATGTTTTCAAAATACATGCCAAAAACATGCTGAAAATCGATATTTTAGATGCCCAAAGTCAATATGTGCATGTATCTTCTGTACACGTTTATATCTCAAATTTAGGCTCAAAACACCTAAAAATTCAATATTTTGGGGTCCCAGAAGCAATCTGTACATGCCTATTCAGTGCTAGAATATTTTCAAAATATAGGCTAAAAATATGCTAAAAATCGATATTTTAGGTGCCAAAAAGTCGATATCTCAAATTCAGTCCCAAAACATCCGAAAATTCGATATTTAAGGGTCCCAGAAGGGATCTGTACATGCCTACTCCGTGTTAGAGTATTTTCAAAATACTGGCCAAAAACATACTGAAAATCGATCTTTTAGGTGCCCAAAAGTCGATATGTGCATACATCTTCTGTATCCGTTTATATCTCAAATTATGGCCCTAAACACCCGAAACTTCGATATTTTGGGGTCCCAGAAGCGATCTCTACATGCCTACTCCGTGTTAGAGTATTTTCAAAATACATGCCCAAAACATGCTGAAAATCGATATTTTAGATGCCCAAAGTCAATATGTGCATGTATCTTCTGTACACGTTTATATCTCAAATTTAGGCTCAAAACACCCAAAAATTCAATATTTTGGGGTCCCAGAAGCAATATGTACATGCCTACTCAGTGCTAGAATATTTTCAAAATATAGGCTAAAAACATGCTAAAAATCGATATTTTAGGTGCCAAAAAGTCGATATCTCAAATTCAGTCCCAAAACATCCGAAAATTCGATATTTAGGGGTCCCAGAAGGGATCTGTACATGCCTACTCCGTGTTAGAGTATTTTCAAAATACTGGCCAAAAACATACTGAAAATCGATCTTTTAGGTGCCCAAAAGTCGATATGTGCATGCATCTTCTGTATCCGTTTATATCTCAAATTCTGGCCCTAAACACCCGAAAATTCGATATTTTGGGGACCAAGAAGCGATTTCTACATGCCTACTCCGGTGTTAGAGTATTTTCAAAATACATGCCCAAAACATGCTAAAAATCGATATTTTAGATGCCCAAAGTCAATATGTGCATGTATCTTCTGTACACGTTTATATCTCAAATTTAGGCTTAAAACACCCAAAAATTCAATATTTTGGGGTCCCAGAAGCAATATGTACATGCCTACTCAGTGCTAGAATATTTTCAAAATATAGGCTAAAAACATGCTAAAAATCGATATTTTAGGTGCCAAAAAGTCGATATCTCAAATTCAGTCCCAAAACATCCGAAAATTCGATATTTAGAGGTCCCAGAAGGGATCTGTACATGCCTACTCCGTGTTAGAGTATTTTCAAAATACTGGCCAAAAACATACTGAAAATCGATCTTTTAGGTGCCCAAAAGTCGATATGTGCATGCATCTTCTGTATCCGTTTATATCTCAAATTCTGGCCCTAAACACCCAAAAATTCGATATTTTGGGGTCCCAGAAGCGACCTGTACATGCCTACTCAGTGCTAGAATGTTTTCAAAATATAGGCTCAAAACATGCTCAAAATCGATATTTTAGGTGCCCAAAAGTCGATATGTGCATGCATCTTCTGTACTCGTTTATATCTCAAATTCAGGCTTAAAACACCCGAAAATTCGATATTTTGTGGTCCCAGAAGCGATCTGTACATGCCTACTCAGTGCTAGAATATTTTCAAAATATAGGCTCAAAACATGCTAAAAATCGATATTTTAGGTGCGTATAGGCGATATCTCAAATTAAGGCCCAAAACACCCGAAAATTCGATATTTAGGGGTCCCAGAAGCGATCTGTACATGCCTACTCCGTGTTAGAGTATTTTCAAAATACAGGCCAAAAACATACTGAAAATCGATCTTTTAGGTGCCCAAAAGTCGATATGTGCATGCATCTTCTGTACCCGTTTATATCTCAAATTCTGGCCCTAAACACCCGAAAATTCGATATTTTTGGGTCCCAGAAGCGATCTGTACATGATTACTCAGTGCTAGAATGTTTTCAAAATATAGGCTCAAAACATGCTCGAAATCGATATTTTAGGTGCCCAAAAGTCGATATGTGCATGCATCTTCTGTACCCGTTTATATCTCAAATTCTGGCCCTAAACACCCGAAAATTCAATATTTTTGGGTCCCAGAAGCAATCTGTACATGCCTACTCAGTGCTAGAATATTTTCAAAATATTGGCTAAGAGCATGCTAAAAATCGATATTTTAGGTGCCAAAAATTCGATATCTCAAATTAAGGCCCAAAACACCCGAAAATTCGATATTTAGGGGTCCCAGAAGCGATCTGTACATGCCTACTCAGTGCTAGAATATTTTCAAAATATAGGCTCAAAGCATGCTAAAAATCGATATTTTAGGTGCGTAAAGGCGATATCTCAAATTCAGGCCCAAAACCCCCGAAATTCGATATTTTGGGGTCCCAGAAGCGATCTGTACATGCGTACTCCGTGTTAGAGTATTTTCAAAATACAGGCCCAAAACATGCTCAAAATCGATGTTTTAGGTGCCCAAAAGTCGATATGTGCATGCATCTTCAGTACCCGTTTATATCTCAAATTCAGGCTCAAAAAACCCGAAAAATTCGATATTTTGGGGTCCCAAAAGCGATCTGTACATGCCTACTCCGTGTTAGAGTATTTTCAAAATACAGGCCCAAAACATGCTGCAAATCGATATCTTAGATGCCCAAAGTCAATATGTGGATGTATCTTCTGTACCCG
Source organism: Petrolisthes cinctipes (assembly GCA_033782935.1). NCBI lineage: Eukaryota > Metazoa > Arthropoda > Malacostraca > Decapoda > Porcellanidae > Petrolisthes > Petrolisthes cinctipes. The sequence goes on from JAWQEG010001675.1 coordinate 1,441,015, forward strand.
TTTATATCTCAAATTCAGGCTCAAAACACCCGAAAATTCAATATTTTGGGGTCCCAGAAGCAATCTGTACATGCCTACTCAGTGCTAGAATATTTTCAAAATATAGGCTAAAAGCATGCTAAAAATCGATATTTAATGTGCCAAAAAGTCGATATCTCAAATTAAGGCCCAAAACACCCGAAAATTCGATATTTAGGGGTCCCAGAAGCGATCTGTACATGCCTACTCAGTGCTAGAATATTTTCAAAATATAGGCTCAAAACATGCTAAAAATCGATATTTTAGGTGCGTAAAGGCGATATCTCAAATTCAGGCCCAAAACACCCGAAAATTCGATATTTTGGGGTCCCAGAAGCGATCTGTACATGCGTACTCCGTGTTAGAGTATTTTCAAAATACAGGCCCAAAACCTGCTCAAAATCGATGTTTTAGGTGCCCAAAAGTCGATATGTGCATGCATCTTCAGTACCCGTTTATATCTCAAATTCAGGCTCAAAACACCCGAAAATTCGATATTTTGAGGTCCCAGAAGCGATCTGTACATGCCTACTCCGTGTTAGAGTATTTTCAAAATACAGGCCCAAAACATGCTGCAAATCGATATCTTAGATGCCCAAAGTCAATATGTGGATGTATCTTCTGTACCCGTTTATATCTCAAATTCAGGCTCAAAACACCCGAAAATTCAATATTTTGGGGTCCCAGAAGCAATCTGTACATGCCTACTCAGTGCTAGAATATTTTCAAAATATAGGCTAAAAGCATGCTAAAAATCGATATTTAATGTGCCAAAAAGTCGATATCTCAAATTAAGGCCCAAAACACCCGAAAATTCGATATTTAGGGGTCCCAGAAGCGATCTGTACATGCCTACTCAGTGCTAGAATATTTTCAAAATATAGGCTCAAAGCATGCTAAAAATCGATATTTTAGGTGCGTAAAGGCGATATCTCAAATTCAGGCCCAAAACCCCCGAAATTCGATATTTTGGGGTCCCAGAAGCGATCTGTACATGCGTACTCCGTGTTAGAGTATTTTCAAAATACAGGCCCAAAACATGCTCAAAATCGATGTTTTAGGTGCCCAAAAGTCGATATGTGCATGCATCTTCAGTACCCGTTTATATCTCAAATTCAGGCTCAAAACACCCGAAAAATTCGATATTTTGGGGTCCCAAAAGCGATCTGTACATGCCTACTCCGTGTTAGAGTATTTTCAAAATACAGGCCCAAAACATGCTGCAAATCGATATCTTAGATGCCCAAAGTCAATATGTGGATGTATCTTCTGTACCCGTTTATATCTCAAATTCAGGCTCAAAACACCCGAAAATTCAATATTTTGGGGTCCCAGAAGCAATCTGTACATGCCTACTCAGTGCTAGAATATTTTCAAAATATAGGCTAAAAGCATGCTAAAAATCGATATTTAATGTGCCAAAAAGTCGATATCTCAAATTAAGGCCCAAAACACCCGAAAATTCGATATTTAGGGGTCCCAGAAGCGATCTGTACATGCCTACTCAGTGCTAGAATATTTTCAAAATATAGGCTCAAAACATGCTAAAAATCGATATTTTAGGTGCGTAAAGGCGATATCTCAAATTCAGGCCCAAAACACCCGAAAATTCGATATTTTGGGGTCCCAGAAGCGATCTGTACATGCGTACTCCGTGTTAGAGTATTTTCAAAATACAGGCCCAAAACCTGCTCAAAATCGATGTTTTAGGTGCCCAAAAGTCGATATGTGCATGCATCTTCAGTACCCGTTTATATCTCAAATTCAGGCTCAAAACACCCGAAAATTCGATATTTTGAGGTCCCAGAAGCGATCTGTACATGCCTACTCCGTGTTAGAGTATTTTCAAAATACAGGCCCAAAACATGCTGCAAATCGATATCTTAGATGCCCAAAGTCAATATGTGGATGTATCTTCTGTACCCGTTTATATCTCAAATTCAGGCTCAAAACACCCGAAAATTCAATATTTTGGGGTCCCAGAAGCAATCTGTACATGCCTACTCAGTGCTAGAATATTTTCAAAATATAGGCTAAAAGCATGCTAAAAATCGATATTTAATGTGCCAAAAAGTCGATATCTCAAATTAAGGCCCAAAACACCCGAAAATTCGATATTTAGGGGTCCCAGAAGCGATCTGTACATGCCTACTCAGTGCTAGAATATTTTCAAAATATAGGCTCAAAACATGCTAAAAATCGATATTTTAGGTGCGTAAAGGCGATATCTCAAATTCAGGCCCAAAACACCCGAAAATTCGATATTTTGGGGTCCCAGAAGCGATCTGTACATGCCTACTCCGTGTTAGAGTATTTTCAAAATACAGGCCCAAAACCTGCTCAAAATCGATGTTTTAGGTGCCCAAAAGTCGATATGTGCATGCATCTTCAGTACCCGTTTATATCTCAAATTCAGGCTCAAAACACCCGAAAATTCGATATTTTGAGGTCCAAGAAGCGATCTGTACATGCCTACTCCGTGTTAGAGTATTTTCAAAATACAGGCCCAAAACATGCTGCAAATCGATATCTTAGATGCCCAAAGTCAATATGTGGATGTATCTTCTGTACCCGTTTATATCTCAAATTCAGGCTCAAAACACCCGAAAATTCAATATTTTTGGGTCCCAGAAGCAATCTGTACATGCCTACTCAGTGCTAGAATATTATCAAAATATAGGCTAAAAATATGCTAAAAATCGATATTTTAGGTGCCAAAAAGTCGATATCTCAAATTCAGTCCCAAAACACCCGAAAATTCGATATTTAGGGGTCCCAGAAGGGATCTGTACATGCCTACTCCGTGTTATAGTATTTTCAAAATACAGGCCCAAAACATGCTGAAAATCGATATTTTTGGTGCCCAAAGTCAATATGTGTATGCATCTTCTATACTCGTTTATATCTCAAATTCAGGCTCAAAACACCCGAAAATTCGATATTTTGGGGTCCCAGAAGCGATCGGTACATGCCTACTCAGTGCTAGAATTTTTTCAAAATATAGGCTCAAAACATGCTCAAAATCGATATTTTAGGTGCCCAAAAGTCGATATGTGCATGAATCTTCTGTACTCGTTTATATCTCAAATTCAGGCTCAAAACACCCGAAAATTCGATATTTTGGGGTCCCAGAAGCGATCTGTACATGCCTACTCAGTGCTAGAATATTTTCAAAATATAGGCTAAAAACATGCTAAAAATCTATATTTTAGGTGCGTAAAGGCGATATCTCAAATTCAGGCCCAAAACACCCGATAATTCGATATTTTGGGGTTCCAGAAGCGATCTGTACATGCCTACTCCGTGTTAGAGTATTTACAAAATACAGGACCTAAACATGCTCAAAATCGATGTTTTAAGTGCCTAAAAGTCGATATGTGCATGCATCTTCTGTACCCGTTTATATCTCAAATTCAGGCTCAAAACACCCGAAAATTCGATATTTTGGGGTCCCAGATGCGATTTGTACATGCCTACTCCGTGTTAGAGTATTTTCAAAATACATGCCCAAAACATGCTGAAAATCGATATTTTAGATGCCCAAAGTCAATATGTGCATGTATCTTCTGTACCCGTTTATATCACAAATTCTGGCTCAAAACACCCGAAAATTCAATATTTTGGGGTCCTAGAAGCAATCTGTACATGCCTACTCAGTGCTAGAATATTTTAAAAATATAGGCTCAAAACATGCTAAAAATCGATATTTTAGGTGCGAAAAGATCGATATCTCAAATTAAGGCCCAAAACACCCGAAAATTCGATATTTAGGGGTCCCAGAAGGGATCCGTACATGCTTACGCCGTGTTAGAGTATTTTCAAAATACAGGCCAAAAACATACTGAAAATCGATCTTTTAGGTTCACAAAAGTCGATATGTGCATGCATCTTCTGTACCCGTTTATATCTCAAATTCTGGCCCTAAACACCTGAAAATTCGATATTTTGGGGTCCCAGAAGCGATCTGTACATGCATACTCCGTGTTAGAGTATTTTCAAAATACAGGCCAAAAACATACTGAAAATCGATCTTTTAGGTTCACAAAAGTCGATATGTGCATGCATCTTCTGTACCCGTTTATATCTCAAATTCTGGCCCTAAACACCCGAAAATTCGATATTTTGGGGTCCCAGAAGCGATCTGTACATGCCTACTCCGTGTTAGAGTATTTTCAAAATACAGGCCCAAGACATGCTGAAAATCGATATTTTAGATGCCAAAAGTCAATATGTGCATGTATCTTCTGTACCCGTTTATATCTCAAATTCTGGCTCAAAACACCCGAAAAATCAACTCAGTGGTAGAATATTTTAAAAACATAGGCTAAAAACATGCTAAAAATCGATATTTTAGGTGCGAAAAGGTCGATATCTCAAATTCAGTCCCAAAACACCCGAAAATTCGATATTTAGGGGTCCCAGAAGGGATCCGCACATGCCTACGCCGTGTTAGAGTATTTTCAAAATACAGGCCAAAAACATACTGAAAATCGATCTTTTAGGTGCCCAAAAGTCGATATGTGCATGCATCTTCTGTACCCGTTTATATCTCAAATTCTGGCCCTAAACACCTGAAAATTCGATATTTTGGGGTCCCAGAAGCGATCTGTACATGCATACTCCGTGTTAGAGTATTTTCAAAATACAGGCCAAAAACATACTGAAAATCGATCTTTTAGGTTCACAAAAGTCGATATGTGCATGCATCTTCTATACTCGTTTATATCTCAAATTCAGGCTCAAACCACCCGAAAATTCGATATTTTGGGGTCCCAGAAGCGATCTGTACATGCCTACTCAGTGCTAGAATGTTTTCAAAATATGGGCTCAAAACATGCTCAAAATCGATAATTTAGTTGTCCAAAAGTCGATATGTGCATGCATCTTCTGTACTCGTTTATATCTCAAATTCAGGCTCAAAACACCCGAAAATTCGATATTTTGGGGTCCCAGAAGCGATCTGTACATGCCTACTCAGTGGTAGAATATTTTAAAAATATAGGCTCAAAACATGCTAAAAATCGATATTTTAGGTGCGTATAGGCGATATCTCAAATTAGGCCCAAAACACCCGAAAATTCGATATCTAGGGGTCCCAGAAGCGATCTGTACATGCCTACTCCGTGTTAAAGTATTTTCAAAATACAAGCCAAAAACATACTGAAAATCGATATTTTAGGTGCCCAAAAGTCGATATGTGCATGCATCTTCTGTACCCGTTTATATCTCAAATTCTAGCCCTAAACACCCGAAAATTCGATATTTTGGGGTCCCAGAAGCGATCTGTACATGCCTACTCCGTGTTAGAGTATTTTCAAAATACAGGCCAAAAATATACTGAAAATCGATCTTTTAGGTGCCCAAAAGTCGATATGTGCATGCATCTTCTGTACCCGTTTATATCTCAAATTCTGGCCCTAAACACCCGAAAATTCGATATTTTGGGGTCCCAGAAGCGATCTGTACATGCCTACTCCGTGTTAGAGTATTTTCAAAATTCAGGCCCAAAACATGCTGAAAATCGATATTTTTGGTGCCCAAGGTCAATATGTGTATACATCTTCTATACTCGTTTATATCTCAAATTCAGGCTCAAAACACCAGAAAATTCGATATTTTGGGGTCCCAGAAGCGATCTGTACATGCCTACTCAGTGCTAGAATGTTTTCAAAATATAGGCTCAAAACATGCTCAAAATCGATATTTTAGGTGCCCAAAAGTCGATATGTTCATGCATTTTCTGTACTCGTTTATATCTCAAATTCAGGCTCAAAACACCCGAAAATTCGATATTTAGGGGTCCCAGAAGCGATCTGTACATGCCTACTCCGTGTTAGATTATTTTCAAAATACAGGCCCAAAACATGCTCCAAATCGATGTTTTAGGTGCCCAAAAGTCGATATGGGCATGCATCTTTAGTACCCGTTTATATCTTAAATTCAGGCTCAAAACATTCGAAAATTCGATATTTTTGGGTCCCAGAAGCGATCTGTACATGCCTACTCCGTGTTAGAGTAATTTCAAAATATAGGCTAAAAACATGCTAAAAATCGATATTTTAGGTGCCAAAAAGTCGATATCTCAAATTCAGTCTCAAAACACCCGAAAATTTGATATTTAGGGGTTCCAGAAGGGATCTATACATGCCTACTCCGTGTTAGAGTATTTTCAAAATACAGGCCCATAACATGCTCAAAATCGATGTTTTAGGTGCCCAAAAGTCGATATGTGCATGCATCTTCAGTACCCGTTTATATCTCAAATTCAGGCTCAAAACACCCGAAAATTTGATATTTTGGGGTCCCAGAAGCGATCTGTACATGCCTACTCCGTGTTAGAGTATTTTCAATATACAGGCCCAAAACATGCTAAAAATCGATATTTTAGATGCCCAAAGTCAATATGTGCATGTATCTTCTGTACTAGTTTATATCTCAAATTCAAGCTCAAAACACCCGAAAATTCAATATTTTGGGGTCCCAGAAGCAATCTGTACATGCCTACTCAGTGCTAGAATATTTTCAAAATATAGGCTAAAAACATGCTAAAAATCGATATTTTAGGTGCCAAAAAGTCGATATCTCAATTTCAGTCCCAAAACACCCGAAAGTTCGATATTTAGGGGTCCCAGAAGCGATCTGTACATGCCTACTCCGTGTTAGAGTATTTTCAAAATACAGGCCCAAAACATGCTCAAAATCGATGTTTTAGGTGCCCAAAAGTCGATATGTGCATGCATCTTCAGTACCCGTTTATATCTCAAATTCAGGCTCAAAACACCCGAAAATTTGATATTTTGGGGTCGCAGAAGCGATCTGTACATGCCTACTCCGTGTTAGAGTATTTTCAAAATTCAGGCCCAAAACATGCTGAAAATCGATATTTTAGGTGCCCAAAGTCAATATGTGTATGCATCTTCTATACTCGTTTATATCTCAAATTCAGGCTCAAAACACCCGAAAATTCGATATTTTGGGGTCCCAGAAGCTATCTGTACATGTCTAGTCAGTGCTAGAATGTTTTCAAAATATAGGCTCAAAACATGTTCAAAATCGATATTTTAGGTGCCCAAAAGTGGATATGTGCATGCATCTTCTGTACTCATATATATCTCAAATTTAGGCTCAAAACACCCGAAAATTCGATATTTTGGGGTCCCAGAAGCGATCTGTACATGCCTACTCAGAGCTTGAATATTTTCAAAATATAGGCTCAAAACATGCTAAAAATCGATATTTTAGGTGCATAAAAGCGATATCTCAAATTAAGGCCCAAAACACCCGAAAATTCGATATTTTGGGGTCCCAGAAGCGATCTGTACATGCCTACTCCGTGTTAGAGTATTTTCTAAATACAGGCCAAAAACATACTGAAAATCGATCTTTTAGGTGCCCAAAAGTCGATATGTGCTGGCATCTTCTGTACCCGTTTATATCTCAAATTCTGGCCCTAAACACACAAAAAATCGATATTTTTGGGTCCCAGAAGCGATCTGTACATGCCTACTCAGTGCTAGAATGTTTTCAAAATATAGGCTCAAAACATGCTCAAAATCGATATTTTAGGTGCCCAAAAGTCGATACGTGCATGAATCTTCTGTACCCGTTTATATCTCAAATTCTGGCCCTAAACACCCGAAAATTCAATATTTTGGGGTCCCAGAAGCAATCTGTACATGCCTACTCAGTGCTAGAATATTTTCAAAATATAGGCTCAAAACATGCTCAAAATCGATATTTTAGGTGCCAAAAAGTCGATATCTCAAATTAAGGCCCAAAACACCCGAAAATTCGATATTTAGGGATCCCAGAAGCGATCTGTACATACCTACTACGTGTTAGAATATTTTCAAAATACTGGCCCAAAACATGCTCAAAATCGATGTTTTAGGTGCCAAAAAGTCGATATGTGCATGCACCTTCAGTACCCTTTTATATCTCAAATTCTGGCTCAAAACACCCGAAAATTCGATATTTTGGGGTCCCAGAAGCGATCTGTACATGCCTACTCCGTGTTAGAGTATTTTCAAAATACAGGCCAAAAACATACTGAAAATCGATCTTTTAGGTGCCCAAAAGTCGATATGTGCATGCATCTTCTGTACCCGTTTATATCTCAAATTCTGGCCCTAAACACCCGAAAATTCGATTTTTTGGGGTCCCAGAAGCGATTTGTACATGCCTACTCAGTGCTAGAATATTTTCAAATTATAGGCTCAAAACATGCTAAAAATCGATATTTTATGTGCCAAAAAGTCGATATCTCAAATTAAGGCCCAAAACACCCGAAAATTCGATATTTAGGGATCCCAGAAGCGATCTGTACATACCTACTACGTGTTAGAGTATTTTCAAAATACTGGCCCAAAACATGCTCAAAATCGATGTTTTAGGTGCCAAAAAGTCGATATGTGCATGCACCTTCAGTACCCGTTTATATCTCAAATTCTGGCCCTAAACACCCGAAAATTCGATATTTAGGGGTCCCAGAAGCGATCTGTACATGCCTACTCCGTGTTAGAGTATTTTCAAAATACAGGCCAAAAACATACTGAAAATCGATCTTTTAGGTGCCAAAAAGTCGATATGTGCATGCACCTTCAGTACCCGTTTATATCTCAAATTCATGCTCAAAACACCCGAAAATTCGATATTTTGGGGTCCCAGAAGCGATCTGTACATGCCTACTCCGTGTTAGAGTATTTTCAAAATACATGCCCAAAACATGCTCAAAATCGATATTTTATAAGCCCAAAGTCAATATGTGCATGTATCTTCTGTACCCGTTTATATCTCAAATTGTAACTCAAAACACCCGAAAATTCGATATATTGGGGTCCCAGAAGCGATCTGTACATGTCTACTCAGAGCTTGAATATTTTCAAAAAATAGGCTCAAAACATGCTAAAAATCGATATTTTAGGTGCGTAAAGGTGATATCTCAAATTAAGGCCCAAAACACCCGAAAATTCGATATTTAGGGGTCCCAGAAGCGATCTGTGCATGCCTACTCCGTGTTAGAGTATTTTCAAAATACAGATCAAAAACATTCTGAAAATCGATGTTTTAGGTGCCAAAAAGTCATGTGCATGCACCTTCAGTACCCGTTTATATCTCAAATTCAGGCTCAAAACACCCGAAAATTCGATATTTAGGGGTCCCAGAAGCGATCTGTACATGCCTACTCCGTGTTAGAGTATTTTCAAAATACAGGCCAAAAACATACTGAAAATCAATCTTTTAGGTGCCCAAAAGTCGATATGTGCATGCATCTTCTGTACCCGTTTATATCTCAAATTCTGGCCCTAAACACCCGAAAATTCGATATTTTGGGGTCCCATAAGCGATCTGTACTTGCCTACTCCGTGTTAGAGTATTTTCAAAATTCAGGCCAAAACCTGCTGAAAATCGATATTTTAGGTGCCCAAAGTCAATATGTGTATGCATCTTCTATACTCGTTTATATCTCAAATTCAGGCTCAAAACACCCGAAAATTCGATATTTTGGGGTCCCAGAAGCTATCTGTACATGTCTAGTCAGTGCTAGAATGTTTTCAAAATATAGGCTCAAAACATGTTCAAAATCGATATTTTAGGTGCCCAAAAGTCGATATGTGCATGCATCTTCTGTACTCATATATATCTCAAATTTAGGCTCAAAACACCCGAAAATTCGATATTTTGGGGTCCCAGAAGCGATCTGTAAATGCCTACTCAGAGCTTGAATATTTTCAAAATATAGGCTCAAAACATGCTAAAAATCGATATTTTAGGTGCATAAAAGCGATATCTCAAATTAAGGCCCAAAAAACCCGAAAATTCGATATTTTGGGGTCCCAGAAGCGATCTGTACATGCCTACTCCGTGTTAGAGTATTTTCTAAATACAGGCCAAAAACATACTGAAAATCGATCTTTTAGGTGCCCAAAAGTCGATATGTGCTTGCATCTTCTGTACCCGTTTATATCTCATATTCTGGCCCTAAACACACGAAAATTCGATATTTTTGGGTCCCAGAAGCGATCTGTACATGCCTACTCAGTGCTAGAATGTTTTCAAAATATAGGCTCAAAACATGCTCAAAATCGATATTTTAGGTGCCCAAAAGTCGATACGTGCATGAATCTTCTGTACCCGTTTATATATCAAATTCTGGCCCTAAACACCCGAAAATTCAATATTTTGGGGTCCCAGAAGCAATCTGTACATGCCTACTCAGTGCTAGAATGTTTTCAAAATATAGGTTCAAAACATGCTCAAAATCGATATTTTAGGTGCCAAAAAGTCGATATCTCAAATTAAGGCCCAAAACACCCGAAAATTCGATATTTAGGGATCCCAGAAGCGATCTGTACATGCCTACTACGTGTTAGAGTATTTTCAAAATACAGGCCCAAAACATGCTCAAAATCGATGTTTTAGGTGCCAAAAAGTCGATATGTGCATGCACCTTCAGTACCCGTTTATATCTCAAATTCAGGCTCAAAACACCCGAAAATTCGATATTTTGGGGTCCCAGAAGCGATCTGTACATGCCTACTCCGTGTTAGAGTATTTTCAAAATACAGGCCAAAAACATACTGAAAATCGATCTTTTAGGTGCCCAAAAGTCGATATGTGCATGCATCTTCTGTACCCGTTTATATCTCAAATTCTGGCCCTAAACACCCGAAAATTCGATTTTTGGGGGTCCCAGAAGCGATTTGTACATGCCTACTCAGTGCTAGAATATTTTCAAATTATAGGCTCAAAACATGCTAAAAATCGATATTTTAGGTGCGTAAAAGCGATATCTCAAAATAAGGCCCAAAACACCCGAAAATTCGATATTTAGGGGTCCTAGAAGCGATCTGTACATGCCTACTCCGTGTTAGAGTATTTTCAAAATACAGGCAAAAAACATTCTAAAAATCGATGTTTTAGGTGCCCAAAAGTCGATATGTGCATGCATCTTCAGTACCCGTTTATATCTCAAATTCAGGCTCAAAACACTCGAAAATTCGATATTTTGGGGTCCCAGAAGCGATCTGTACATGCCTACTCCGTGTTAGAGTATTTTCAAAATACAGGCAAAAAACATGCTCAAAATCGATGTTTTAGGTGCCCAAAAGTCGAGATGTGCATGCATTTTCAGTACCCGTTTATATCTCAAATTCAGGCTCAAAACACCCGAAAATTCGATATTTTTGGGCCCCAGAAGCGATCTGTACATGCCTACTCAGTGCTAGAATGTTTTCAAAATATAGGCTCAAAACATGCTCAAAATCGATATTTTAGGTGCCCAAAAGTCGATATGTGCATGAATCTTCTGTACCCGTTTATATCTCAAATTCTGGCACTAAACTCCCGAAAATGCGATATTTTTGGTCCCAGAAGCGATCTGTACATGCCTACTCAGTGCTAGAATGTTTTCAAAATATAGGCTCAAAACATGCTCAGAATCGATATTTTGGATGCCCAAAAGTCGATATGTGCATGCATCTTCTGTACTCGTTTATATCTCAAATTCAAGCTCAAAACACTCGAAAACTCGATATTTTTGGGTCCCAGAAGCGATCTGTACACGCCTACTCAGTGCTAGAATATTTTCAATATACAGGCTCAAAACATGCTAAAAATCGATATTTTTGGTGCGTAAAGGCGATATCTCAAATTCAGGCCCAAAAAACCCGAAAATTCGATATTTTGGGGTCCCAGAAGCGATCTGTACATGCCTACTCCGTATTAGAGTATTTTCAAAATACAGGCCCAAAACATGCTGAAAATCGATGTTTTAGGTGCCCAAAAGTCGATATGTGCATGCATCTTCAGTACCCGTTTATATATCAAATTCAGGCTCAAAACACCCGAAAATTCGATATTTTGGGGCCCCAGAAGCGATCTGTACATGCCTACTCCGTGATAGAGTATTTTCAAAATACAGGCCAAAAACATACTGAAAATCGATCTTTTAGGTGCCCAAAAGTCGATAAGTGCATGCATCTTTTGTACCCGTTTATATCTCAAATTCTGGCCCTAAACACCCGAAAATTCGATATTTTGGGGTACCAGAAGCGATCTGTACATGCCTACTCCGTGTTAGAGTATTTTCAAAATTCAGGCCCAAAACATGCTGAAAATCGATATTTTTGGTGCCCAAAGTCAATATGTGTATGCATCTTCTATACTCGTTTATATCTCAAATTCAGGCTCAAAACACCCGAAAATTCGATATTTTGGGGTCCCAGAAGCGATCTGTACATGCCTACTCAGTGCTAGAATGTTTTCAAAATATAGGCTCAAAACATGCTCAGAATCGATATTTTAGGTGCCCAAAAGTCGATATGTGCATGCATCTTCTGTACTCGTTTATATCTCAAATTCAAGATCAAAACACTCGAAAATTCGATATTTTGGGGTCCCAGAAGCGATCTGTACACGCAAACTCAGTGCTAGAATATTTTCAAAATACAGGCTCAAAACATGCTAAAAATCGATATTTTTGGTGCGTAAAGGCGATATCTCAAATTCAGGCCCAAAACACCCGAAAATTCGAAATTTTAGGGTCCCAGAAGCGATCTGTACATGCCTACTCCGTATTAGAGTATTTTCAAAATACAGGCCCAAAACATGCTGAAAATCGATGTTTTAGGTGCCCAAAAGTCGATTTGTGCATGCATCTTCAGTACCCGTTTATATCTCAAATTCAGGCTCAAAACACCCGAAAATTCGATATTTTGGGGCCCCAGAAGCGATCTGTACATGCCTACTCCGTGATAGAGTATTTTCAAAATACAGGCCAAAAACATACTGAAAATCGATCTTTTAGGTGCCCAAAAGTCGATAAGTGCATGCATCTTTTGTACCCGTTTATATCTCAAATTCTGGCCCTAAACACCCGAAAATTCGATATTTTGGGGTCCCAGAAGCGATCTGTACATGCCTACTCCGTGTTAGAGTATTTTCAAAATTCAGGCCCAAAACATGCTGAAAATCGATATTTTTGGTTCCCAAAGTCAATATGTGTATGCATCTTCTATACTCGTTTATATCTCAAATTCAGGCTCAAAACACCCGAAAATTCGATATTTTGGGGTCCCAGAAGCGATCTGTACATGCCTACTCAGTGCTAGAATGTTTTCAAAATATAGGCTCAAAACATGCTTAAAATCGATATTTTAGGTGCCCAAAAGTCGATATGTGCATGCATCTTCTGTACTCGTTTATATCTCAAATTTAGGCTCAATACACCCGAAAATTCGATATTTTGGGGTCCAAGAAGCGATCTGTACATGCCTACTCAGTGGTAGAATATTTTCAAATTATAGGCTCAAAACATGCTAAAAATCGATATTTTAGGTGCGTAGAGGCGATATCTCAAGTTCAGGCCCAAAACACCCGAAAAATCGATATTTTGGGGTCCCAGAAGCGATCTGTGCATGCCTACTCCGTGTTAGAGTATTTTCAAAATACAGACCAAAAACATTCTGAAAATCGATGTTTTAGGTGCCAAAAAGTCATGTGCATGCACATTCAGTACCCGTTTATATCTCAAATTCAGGCTCAAAACACCTAAAAATTCGATATTTAGGGGTCCCAGAAGCGATCTGTACATGCCTACTCCGTGTTAGAGTATTTTCAAAATACAGGCCAAAAACATACTGAAAATCGATCTTTTAGGTGCCCAAAAGTCGATATGTGCATGCATCTTCTGTACCCGTTTATATCTCAAATTCTGGCCCTAAACACCCGAAAATTCGATTTTTGGGGGTCCCAGAAGCGATTTGTACATGCCTACTCAGTGCTAGAATATTTTCAAATTATAGGCTCAAAACATGCTAAAAATCGATATTTTAGGTGCGTAAAAGCGATATCTCAAAATAAGGCCCAAAACACCCGAAAATTCGATAATTAGGGGTCCCAGAAGCGATCTGTACATGCCTACTCCGTGTTAGAGTATTTTCAAAATACAGGCCAAAAACATGTTCAAAATCGATGTTTTAGGTGCCCAAAAGTCGATATGTGCATGCATCTTCAGTACCCGTTTATATCTCAAATTCAGGCTCAAAACACCAGAAAATTCGATATTTTGGGGTCCCAGAAGTGATCTGTACATGCCTACTCCGTGTTAGAGTATTTTCAAAATACAGGCAAAAAACATGCTCAAAATCGATGTTTTAGGTGCCCAAAAGTCGATATGTGCATGCATCTTCAGTACCCGTTTATATCTCAAATTCAGGCTCAAAACACCCGAAAATTCGATATTTTTGGGCCCCAGAAGCGATCTGTACATGCCTACTCAGTGCTAGAATGTTTTCAAAATATAGGCTCAAAACATGCTCAAAATCGATATTTTAGGTGCCCAAAAGTCGATATGTGCATGAATCTTCTGTACCCGTTTATATCTCAAATTCTGGCCCTAAACTCCCGAAAATGTGATATTTTTGGTCCCAGAAGCGATCTGTACATGCCTACTCAATGCTAGAATGTTTTCAAAATATAGGCTCAAAACATAATCAGAATCGATATTTTAGATGCCCAAAAGTCGATATGTGCATGCATCTTCTGTACTCGTTTATATCTCAAATTCAAGCTCAAAACACTCGAAAACTCGATATTTTTGGGTCCCAGAAGCGATCTGTACACGCCTACTCAGTGCTAGAATATTTTCAAAATACAGGCTCAAAACATGCTAAAAAACGATATTTTTGGTGCGTAAAGGCGATATTTCAAATTCAGGCCCAAAACACCCGAAAATTCGATATTTTAGGGTCCCAGAAGCGATCTGTACATGCCTACTCCGTATTAGAGTATTTTCAAAATACAGGCCCAAAACATGCTGAAAATCGATGTTTTAGGTGCCCAAAAGTCGATTTGTGCATGCATCTTCAGTACCCGTTTATATCTCAAATTCAGGCTCAAAACACCCGAAAATTCGATATTTTGGGGCCCCAGAAGCGATCTGTACATGCCTACTCCGTGATAGAGTATTTTCAAAATACAGGCCAAAAACATACTGAAAATCGATCTTTTAGGTGCCCAAAAGTCGATAAGTGCATGCATCTTTTGTACCCGTTTATATCTCAAATTCTGGCCCTAAACACCCGAAAATTCGATATTTTGGGGTCCCAGAAGCGATCTGTACATGCCTACTCCGTGTTAGAGTATTTTCAAAATTCAGGCCCAAAACATGCTGAAAATCGATATTTTTGGTTCCCAAAGTCAATATGTGTATGCATCTTCTATACTCGTTTATATCTCAAATTCAGGCTCAAAACACCCGAAAATTCGATATTTTGGGGTCCCAGAAGCGATCTGTACATGCCTACTCAGTGCTAGAATGTTTTCAAAATATAGGCTCAAAACATGCTTAAAATCGATATTTTAGGTGCCCAAAAGTCGATATGTGCATGCATCTTCTGTACTCGTTTATATCTCAAATTTAGGCTCAATACACCCGAAAATTCGATATTTTGGGGTCCAAGAAGCGATCTGTACATGCCTACTCAGTGGTAGAATATTTTCAAATTATAGGCTCAAAACATGCTAAAAATCGATATTTTAGGTGCGTAGAGGCGATATCTCAAGTTCAGGCCCAAAACACCCGAAAATTCGATATTTTGGGGTCCCAGAAGCGATCTGTGCATGCCTACTCCGTGTTAGAGTATTTTCAAAATACAGACCAAAAACATTCTGAAAATCGATGTTTTAGGTGACAAAAAGTCATGTGCATGCACCTTCAGTACCCGTTTATATCTCAAATTCAGGCTCAAAACACCTAAAAATTCGATATTTAGGGGTCCCAGAAGCGATCTGTACATGCCTACTCCGTGTTAGAGTATTTTCAAAATACAGGCCAAAAACATACTGAAAATCGATCTTTTAGGTGCCCAAAAGTCGATATGTGCATGCATCTTCTGTACCCGTTTATATCTCAAATTCTGGCCCTAAACACCCGAAAATTCGATTTTTGGGGGTCCCAGAAGCGATTTGTACATGCCTACTCAGTGCTAGAATATTTTCAAATTATAGGCTCAAAACATGCTAAAAATCGATATTTTAGGTGCGTAAAAGCGATATCTCAAAATAAGGCCCAAAACACCCGAAAATTCGATAATTAGGGGTCCCAGAAGCGATCTGTACATGCCTACTCCGTGTTAGAGTATTTTCAAAATACAGGCCAAAAACATGTTCAAAATCGATGTTTTAGGTGCCCAAAAGTCGATATGTGCATGCATCTTCAGTACCCGTTTATATCTCAAATTCAGGCTCAAAACACCAGAAAATTCGATATTTTGGGGTCCCAGAAGTGATCTGTACATGCCTACTCCGTGTTAGAGTATTTTCAAAATACAGGCAAAAAACATGCTCAAAATCGATGTTTTAGGTGCCCAAAAGTCGATATGTGCATGCATCTTCAGTACCCGTTTATATCTCAAATTCAGGCTCAAAACACCCGAAAATTCGATATTTTTGGGCCCCAGAAGCGATCTGTACATGCCTACTCAGTGCTAGAATGTTTTCAAAATATAGGCTCAAAACATGCTCAAAATCGATATTTTAGGTGCCCAAAAGTCGATATGTGCATGAATCTTCTGTACCCGTTTATATCTCAAATTCTGGCCCTAAACTCCCGAAAATGTGATATTTTTGGTCCCAGAAGCGATCTGTACATGCCTACTCAATGCTAGAATGTTTTCAAAATATAGGCTCAAAACATAATCAGAATCGATATTTTAGATGCCCAAAAGTCGATATGTGCATGCATCTTCTGTACTCGTTTATATCTCAAATTCAAGCTCAAAACACTCGAAAACTCGATATTTTTGCGTCCCAGAAGCGATCTGTACACACCTACTCAGTGCTAGAATATTTTCAAAATACAGGCTCAAAACATGCTAAAAAAACGATATTTTTGGTGCGTAAAGGCGATATTTCAAATTCAGGCCCAAAACACCCGAAAATTCGATATTTTGGGGTCCCAGAAGCGATCTGTACATGCCTACTCCGTATTAGAGTATTTTCAAAATACAGGCCCAAAACATGCTGAAAATCGATGTTTTAGGTGCCCAAAAGTCGATATGTGCACGCATCTTCAGTACCCGATTATATCTCAAATTCAGGCTCAAAACACCCGAAAATTCGATATTTTGGGGTCCCAGAAGCGATCTGTACATGCCTACTCCGTGATAGAGTATTTTCAAAATACAGGCCAAAAACATACTGAAAATCGATCTTTTAGGTGCCCAAAAGTCGATAAGTGCATGCATCTTCTGTACCCGTTTATATCTCAAATTCTGGCCCTAAACACCCGAAAATTCGATATTATTGGGTCCCAGAAACGATCTGTACATGCCTACTCCGTGTTAGAGTATTTTCAAAAGTCAGGCCCAAAACATGCTGAAAATCGATATTTTTGGTGCCCAAAGTCAATATGTGTATGCATCTTCTATACTCGTTTATATCTCAAATTCAGGCTCAAAACACCCGAAAATTCGATATTTTGGGGTCCCAGAAGCGATCTGTACATGCCTACTCAGTGCTAGAATGTTTTCAAAATATAGGCTCAAAACATGCTCAAAATCGATATTTTAGGTGCCCAAAAGTCGATATGTGCATGCATCTTCTGTACTCGTTTATATCTCAAATTCAGGCTCAATACACCCGAAAATTCGATATTTTGCGGTCCAAGAAGCGATCTGTACATGCCTACTCAGTGGTAGAATATTTTCAAATTATAGGCTCAAAACATGCTAAAAATAGATATTTTAGGTGCGTAGAGGCGATATCTCAAGTTCAGGCCCAAAACACCCGAAAATTCGATATTTTGGGGTCCCAGAAGCGATCTGTGCATGCCTACTCCGTGTTAGAGTATTTTCAAAATACAGGCCAAAAACATGTTCAAAATCGATGTTTTAGGTGCCCAAAAGTCGATATGTGCATGCATCTTCAGTACCCGTTTATATCTCAAATTCAGGCTCAAAACACCAGAAAATTCGATATTTTGGGGTCCCAGAAGCGATCTGTACATGCCTACTCCGTGTTAGAGTATTTTCAAAATACAGGCAAAAAACATGCTCAAAATCGATGTTTTAGGTGCCCAAAAGTCGATATGTGTATGCATCTTCAGTACCCGTTTATATCTCAAATTCAGGCTCAAAACACCCGAAAATTCGATATTTTTGGGCCCCAGAAGCGATCTGTACATGCCTACTCAGTGCTAGAATGTTTTCAAAATATAGGCTCAAAACATGCTCAAAATCGATATTTTAGGTGCCCAAAAGTCGATATGTGCATGAATCTTCTGTACCCGTTTATATCTCAAATTCTGGCCCTAAACTCCCGAAAATGCGATATTTTTGGTCCCAGAAGCGATCTGTACATGCCTACTCAGTGCTAGAATGTTTTCAAAATATATGCTCAAAACATGCTCAGAATCGATATTTTAGATGCCCAAAAGTCGATATGTGCATGCATCTTCTGTACTCGTTTATATCTCAAATTCAAGCTCAAAACACTCGAAAACTCGATATTTTTGGGTCCCAGAAGCTATCTGTACACGCCTACTCAGTGCTAGAATATTTTCAAAATACAGGCTCAAAACATGCTAAAAATCGATATTTATGGTGCGTAAAGGCGATATTTCAAATTCAGGCCCAAAACACCCGAAAATTCGATATTTTGGGGTCCCAGGAGCGATCTGTACAAGCCTACTCCGTATTAGAGTATTTTCAAAATACAGGCCCAAAACATGCTGAAAATCGATGTTTTAGGTGCCCAAAAGTCGATATGTGCATGCATCTTCAGTACCCGATTATATCTCAAATTCAGGCTCAAAACACCCGAAAATTCGATATTTTGGGGTCCCAGAAGCGATCTGTACATGCCTACTCCGTGATAGAGTATTTTCAAAATACAGGCCAAAAACATACTGAAAATCGATCTTTTAGGTGCCCAAAAGTCGATAAATGCATGCATCTTCTGTACCCGTTTATATCTCAAATTCTGGCCCTAAACACCCGAAAATTCGATATTTTGGGGTCCCAGAAGCGATCTGTACATGCCTACTCCGTGTTAGAGTATTTTCAAAAGTCAGGCCCAAAACATGCTGAAAATCGATATTTTTGGTGCCCAAAGTCAATATGTGTATGCATCTTCTATACTCGTTTATATCTCAAATTCAGGCTCAAAACACCCGAAAATTCGATATTTTGGGGTCCCAGAAGCGATCTGTACATGCCTACTCAGTGCTAGAATGTTTTCAAAATATAGGCTCAAAACATGCTCAAAATCGATATTTTAGGTGCCCAAAAGTCGATATGTGCATGCATCTTCTGTACTCGTTTATATCTCAAATTCAGGCTCAATACACCCTAAAATTCGATATTTTGGGGTCCAAGAAGCGATCTGTACATGCCTACTCAGTGGTAGAATATTTTCAAATTATAGGCTCAAAACATGCTAAAAATAGATATTTTAGGTGCGTAGAGGCGATATCTCAAGTTCAGGCCCAAAACACCCGAAAATTCGATATTTTGGGGTCCCAGAAGCGATCTGTGCATGCCTACTCCGTGTTAGAGTATTTTCAAAATACAGACCAAAAACATTCTGAAAATCGATGTTTTAGGTGCCAAAAAGTCATGTGCATGCACCTTCAGTACCCGTTTATATCTCAAATTCAGGCTCAAAACACCTTGAAAATTCAATATTTTTGGGTCCCAGAAGCTATCTGTACATGCCTAGTCAGTGCTAGAATGTTTTCAAAATAAAGACTCAAAACATGTTCAAAATCGATATTTTAGGTGCCCAAAAGTCGATATGTGCATGCATCTTCTGTACTCATATATATCTAAAATTTAGGCTCAAAACACCCGAAAATTCGATATTTTGGGGTCCCAGAAGCGATCTGTACATGCCTACTCAGAGCTTGAATATTTTCAAAATATAGGCTGAAAACATGCTAAAAATCGATATTTTAGGTGCATGAAAGCGATATCTCAAATTGAGGCCCAAAACACCCGAAAATTCGATATTTTGGGGTCCCAGAAGCGATCTGTACATGCCTACTCCGTGTTAGAGTATTTTCAAAATACAGGCCCAAAACATACTGAAAATCGATCTTTTAGGTGTCCAAAAGTCGATATGTGCTTGCATCTTCTGTACCCGTTTATATCTCAAATTCTGGCCCTAAACACACGAAAATTCGATATTTTTGGGTCCCAGAAGCGATCTGTACATGCCTACTCAGTGCTAGAATGTTTTCAAAATATAGGCTCAAAACATGCTCAAAATCGATATTTTAGGTGCGCTAAAGTCGATACGTGTATGAATCTTCTGTACCCGTTTATATATCAAATTCTGGCCCTAAACACCCGAAAATTCAATATTTTGGGGACCCAGAAGCAATCTGTACATGCCTACTCAGTGCTAGAATATTTTCAAAATATAGGCTAAAAACATGCTAAAAATCGATATTTTAGGTGCCAAAAAGTCGATATCTCAAATTAAGGCCCAAAACACCCGAAAATTCGATATTTAGGGATCCTAGAAGCGATCTGTACATGCCTACTACGTGCTAGAGTATTTTCAAAATACAGGCCCAAAACATGCTCAAAATCGATGTTTTAGGTGCCAAAAAGTCGATATGTGCATGCACCTTCGGTACCCGTTTATATCTCAAATTCAGGCTCAAAACACCCGAAAATTCGATATTTTGGGGTCCCAGAAGCGATCTGTACATGCCTACTCCGTGTTAGAGTATTTTCAAAATACATGCCAAAAAACATACTGAAAATCGATCTTTTAGGTGCCCAAAAGTCGATATGTGCATGCATCTTCTGTACCCGTTTATATCTCAAATTCTGGCCCTAAACACCCGAAAATTCGATTTTTTGGGGTCCCAGAAGCGATTTGTACATGCCTACTCAGTGCTAGAATATTTTCAAATTATAGGCTCAAAACATGCTAAAAATCGATATTTTAGGTGCGTAAAAGCGATATCTCAAAATAAGGCCCAAAACACCCGAAAATTCGATATTTAGGGGTCCCTGAAGCGATCTGTACATGCCTACTCCGTGTTAGAGTATTTTCAAAATACAGGCAAAAAACATGCTAAAAATCGATGTTTTAGGTGCCCAAAAGTCGATATGTGCATGCATCTTCAGTACCCGTTTATATCTCAAATTCAGGCTCAAAACACCCGAAAATTCGATATTTTGGGGTCCCAGAAGCGATATGTACATGCCTACTCCGTGTTAGAGTATTTTGAAAATACAGGCCAAAAACATACTGAAAATCGATCTTTTAGGTGCCCAAAAGTCGATATGTGCATGCATCTTCTGTACCCGTTTATATCTCAAATTCTGGCCCTAAACACCCGAAAATTCGATATTTTGGGGTCCCAGAAGCGATCTGTACATGCCTACTCCGTGTTAGAGTATTTTCAAAATTCAGGCCCAAAACATGCTGAAAATCGATATTTTTGGTGCCCAAAGTCAATATGTGTATGCATCTTCTATACTCGTTTATATCTCAAATTCAGTCCCAAAACACCCGAAAATTTGATATTTAGGGGTCCCATAAGGGATCTGTACATGCCTACTCCGTGTTAGAGTATTTTCAAAATACAGGCCAAAAACATACTGAAAATCGATCTTTTAAGTGCCCAAAAGTCGATATGTGCATGCATCTTCTGTACTCGTTTATATCACAAATTCTGGCCCTAAACACCCGAAAATTCGATATTTTGGGATTCCAGAAGCGATCTGTACATGCCTACTCAGTGCTAGAATATTTTCAAAATATAGGCTCAAAACATGCTCAAAATCGATATTTTAGGTGCGTAGCGGCGATATCTCAAATTAAGGCCCAAAACAACCGAAAATTCGATATTTAGGGGTCCCAGAAGCGATCTGTACATGCCTACTCCGTGTTAGAGTATTTTCAAAATACAGGCCAAAAACATACTGAAAATCGATCTTTTAAGTGCCCAAAAGTCGATATGTGCATGCATCTTCTGTACTCGTTTATATCACAAATTCTGGCCCTAAACACCCGAAAATTCGATATTTTGAGATTCCAGAAGCGATCTGTACATGCCTACTCAGTGCTAGAATATTTTCAAAATATAGGCTCAAAACATGCTCAAAATCGATATTTTAGGTGCGTAGCGGCGATATCTCAAATTAAGGCCCAAAACAACCGAAAATTCGATATTTAGGGGTCCCAGAAGTGATCTGTACATGCCTACTCCGTGTTAGAGTATTTTCAAAATACAGGCTAAAAACATACTGAAAATCGATCTTTTAGGTGCCCAAAAGTCGATATGTGCATGCATCTTCTGTACCCGTTTATATCTCAAATTCTGGCCCTAAACACCCGAAAATGCGATATTTTTGGTCCCAGAAGCGATCTGTACATGCCTACTCAGTGCTAGAATGTTTTCAAAATATAGGCTCAAAACATGCTCAGAATCGATATTTTAGGTGCCCAAAAGTCGATATGTGCATGCATCTTCTGTACTCGTTTATATCTCAAATTCAAGCTCAAAACACTCGAAAACTCGATATTTTGGGGTCCCAGAAGCGATCTGTACATGCCTACTCATTGCTAGAATATTTTCAAAATATAGACTCAAAACATGCTAAAAATCGATATTTTTGGTGCGTAAAGGCGATATCTCAAATTCAGGCCCAAAACACCCGAAAATTCGATATTTTGGGGTCCCAGAAGCGATATGTACATGCCTACTCCGTATTAGAGTATTTTCAAAATACAGGCTCAAAACATGCTCAAAATCGATATTTTAGGTGCCCAAAAGTCGATATGTGCATGCATCTTCTGTACTCGTTTATATCTCAAATTCAGGCTCAAAACACCCGAAAATTCGATATTTTTTGGTTCCAGAAGCGATCTGTACATGCCTACTCCGTGTTAGAGTATTTTGAAAATACAGGCCAAAAACATACTGAAAATCGATCTTTTAGGTGCCCAAAAGTCGATATGTGCATGCATCTTCTGTACCCGTTTATATCTCAAATTCTGGTCCTAAACACCCGAAAATTCGATATTTTGGGGTCCCAGAAGCGATCTGTACATGCCTACTCCGTGTTAGAGTATTTTCAAAATTCAGGACCAAAACATGCTGAAAATCAATATTTTTGGTGCCCAAAGTCAATAAGTGTATGCATCTTCTATACTCGTTTATATCTCAAATTCAGTCCCAAAACACCTGAAAATTTGATATTTAGGGGTCCCAGAAGGGATCTGTACATGCCTACTCTGTGTTAGAGTATTTTCAAAATACAGGCCAAAAACATACTGAAAATCGATCTTTTAAGTGCCCAAAAGTCGATATGTGCATGCATCTTCTGTACTCGTTTATATCACAAATTCTGGCCCTAAACACCCGAAAATTCGATATTTTGGGATTCCAGAAGCGATCTGTACATGCCTACTCAGTGCTAGAATATTTTCAAAATATGGGCTCAAAACATGCTCAAAATCGATATTTTAGGTGCGTAGCGGCGATATCTCAAATTAAGGCCCAAAACAACCGAAAATTCGATATTTAGGGGTCCCAGAAGCGATCTGTACATGCCTACTCCGTGTTAGAGTATTTTCAAAATACAGGCCAAAAACATACTGAAAATCGATCTTTTAAGTGCCCAAAAGTCGATATGTGCATGCATCTTCTGTACTCGTTTATATCACAAATTCTGGCCCTAAACACCCGAAAATTCGATATTTTGAGATTCCAGAAGCGATCTGTACATGCCTACTCAGTGCTAGAATATTTTCAAAATATAGGCTCAAAACATGCTCAAAATCGATATTTTAGGTGCGTAGCGGCGATATCTCAAATTAAGGCCCAAAACAACCGAAAATTCGATATTTAGGGGTCCCAGAAGTGATCTGTACATGCCTACTCCGTGTTAGAGTATTTTCAAAATACAGGCTAAAAACATACTGAAAATCGATCTTTTAGGTGCCCAAAAGTCGATATGTGCATGCATCTTCTGTACCCGTTTATATCTCAAATTCTGGCCCTAAACACCCGAAAATGCGATATTTTTGGTCCCAGAAGCGATCTGTACATGCCTACTCAGTGCTAGAATGTTTTCAAAATATAGGCTCAAAACATGCTCAGAATCGATATTTTAGGTGCCCAAAAGTCGATATGTGCATGCATCTTCTGTACTCGTTTATATCTCAAATTCAAGCTCAAAACACTCGAAAACTCGATATTTTGGGGTCCCAGAAGCGATCTGTACATGCCTACTCAGTGCTAGAATATTTTCAAAATATAGACTCAAAACATGCTAAAAATCGATATTTTTGGTGCGTAAAGGCGATATCTCAAATTCAGGCCCAAAACACCCGAAAATTCGATATTTTGGGGTCCCAGAAGCGATATGTACATGCCTACTCCGTATTAGAGTATTTTCAAAATACAGGCTCAAAACATGCTCAAAATCGATATTTTAGGTGCCCAAAAGTCGATATGTGCATGCATCTTCTGTACTCGTTTATATCTCAAATTCAGGCTCAAAACACCCGAAAATTCGATATTTTTTGGTTCCAGAAGCGATCTGTACATGCCTACTCCGTGTTAGAGTATTTTGAAAATACAGGCCAAAAACATACTGAAAATCGATCTTTTAGGTGCCCAAAAGTCGATATGTGCATGCATCTTCTGTACCCGTTTATATCTCAAATTCTGGCCCTAAACACCCGAAAATTCGATATTTTGGGGTCCCAGAAGCGATCTGTACATGCCTACTCCGTGTTAGAGTATTTTCAAAATTCAGGACCAAAACATGCTGAAAATCAATATTTTTGGTGCCCAAAGTCAATAAGTGTATGCATCTTCTATACTCGTTTATATCTCAAATTCAGTCCCAAAACACCTGAAAATTTGATATTTAGGGGTCCCAGAAGGGATCTGTACATGCCTACTCTGTGTTAGAGTATTTTCAAAATACAGGCCAAAAACATACTGAAAATCGATCTTTTAAGTGCCCAAAAGTCGATATGTGCATGCATCTTCTGTACTCGTTTATATCACAAATTCTGGCCCTAAACACCCGAAAATTCGATATTTTGGGATTCCAGAAGCGATCTGTACATGCCTACTCAGTGCTAGAATATTTTCAAAATATGGGCTCAAAACATGCTCAAAATCGATATTTTAGGTGCGTAGCGGCGATATCTCAAATTAAGGCCCAAAACAACCGAAAATTCGATATTTAGGGGTCCTAGAAGCGATCTGTACATGCCTACTCCGTGTTAGAGTATTTTCAAAATACAGGCCAAAAACATACTGAAAATCGATCTTTTAAGTGCCCAAAAGTCGATATGTGCATGCATCTTCTGTACTCGTTTATATCACAAATTCTGGCCCTAAACACCCGAAAAATCGATATTTTGGGATTCCAGAAGCGATCTGTACATGCCTACTCAGTGCTAGAATATTTTCAAAATATAGGCTCAAAACATGCTCAAAATCGATATTTTAGGTGCGTAGCGGCGATATCTCAAATTAAGGCCCAAAACAACCGAAAATTCGATATTTAGGGGTCCCAGAAGCGATCTGTACATGCCTACTCTGTGTTAGAGTATTTTCAAAATACAGGCTAAAAACATACTGAAAATCGATCTTTTAGGTGCCCAAAAGTCGATATGTGCATGCATCTTCTGTACTCGTTTATATCTCAAATTCAAGCTCAAAACACTCGAAAATTCGATATTTTGGGGTCCCAGAAGCGATCTGTACATGCCTACTCAGTGCTAGAATATTTTCAAAATATAGGCTCAAAACATGCTAAAAATCGATATTTTTGGTGCGTAAAGGCGATATCTCAAATTCAGGCCCAAAACACCCGAAAATTCGATATTTTGGGGTCCCAGAAGCGATCTGTACATGCCTACTCCATATTAGAGTATTTTCAAAATACAGGCCCAAAACATGCTGAAAATCGATGTTTTAGGTGCCCAAAAGTCGATATGTGCATGCATCTTCAGTACCCGTTTATATCTCAAATTCAGGCTCAAAACACCCGAAAATTCGATATTTTGGGGTCCCAGAAGCGATCTGTACATGCCTACTCCGTGATAGAGTATTTTGAAAATACAGGCCAAAAACATACTGAAAATCGATCTTTTAGGTGCCCAAAAGTCGATATGTGCATGCATCTTCTGTACCCGTTTATATCTCAAATTCTGGCCCTAAACACCCGAAAATTCGATATTTTGGGGTCCCAGAAGCGATCTGTACATGCCTACTCCGTGTTAGAGTATTTTCAAAATTCAGGCCCAAAACATGCTGAAAATCGATATTTTTGGTGCCCAAAGCCAATATGTGTATGCATCTTCTATACTCGTTTATATCTCAAATTCAGTCCGAAAACACCCGAAAATTTGATATTTAGGGGTCCCAGAAGGGATCTGTACATGCCTACTCCGTGTTAGAGTATTTTCAAAATACAGGCCTAAAACATACTGAAAATCGATCTTTTAAGTGCCCAAAAGTCGATATGTGCATGCATCTTCTGTACTCGTTTATATCACAAATTCTGGCCCTAAACACCCGAAAATTCGTTATTTTGGGATTCCAGAAGCGATCTGTACATGCCTACTCAGTGCTAGAATATTTTCAAAATATAGGCTCAAAACATGCTCAAAATCGATATTTTAGGTGCGTAGCGGCGATATCTCAAATTAAGACCCAAAACAACCGAAAATTCGATATTTAGGGGTCCCAGAAGCGATCTGTACATGCCTACTCCGTGTTAGAGTATTTTCAAAATACAGGCCAAAAACATACTGAAAATCGATCTTTTAAGTGCCCAAAAGTCGATATGTGCATGCATCTTCTGTACTCGTTTATATCACAAATTCTGGCCCTAAACACCCGAAAATTCGATATTTTGGGATTCCAGAAGCGATCTGTACATGCCTACTCAGTGCTAGAATATTTTCAAAATATAGGCTCAAAACATGCTCAATATCGATATTTTAGGTGCGTAGCGGCGATATCTCAAATTAAAGCCCAAAACAACCGAAAATTCGATATTTAGGGGTCCCAGAAGCGATCTGTACATGCCTACTCCGTGTTAGAGTATTTTCAAAATACAGGCTAAAAACATACTGAAAATCGATCTTTTAGGTGCCCAAAAGTCGATATGTGCATGCATCTTCTGTACCCGTTTATATCTCAAATTCTGGCCCTAAACACCCGAAAATGCGATATTTTTGGTCCCAGAAGCGATCTGTACATGCCTACTCAGTGCTAGAATGTTTTCAAAATATAGGCTCAAAACATGCTCCGAATCGATATTTTAGGTGCCCAAAAGTCGATATGTGCATGCATCTTCTGTACTCGTTTATATCTCAAATTCAAGCTCAAAACACTCGAAAATTCGATATTTTGGGGTCCCAGAAGCGATCTGTACATGCCTACTCAGTGCTAGAATATTTTCAAAATATAGGCTCAAAACATGCTAAAAATCGATATTTTTCGTGCGTAAAGGCGATATCTCAAATTCAGGCCCAAAACACCCGAAAATTCGATATTTTGGGGTCCCAGAAGCGATCTGTACATGCCTACTCCGTATTAGAGTATTTTCAAAATACAGGCCCAAAACATGCTGAAAATCGATGTTTTAGGTGCCCAAAAGTCGATATGTGCATGCATCTTCTGTACCCGTTTATATCTCAAATTCAGGCTCAAAACACCCGAAAATTCGATATTTTGGGGTCCCAGAAGCGATCTGTACATGCCTACTCCGTGATAGAGTATTTTCAAAATACAGGCCAAAAACATACTGAAAATCGATCGTTTAGGTGCCCAAAAGTCGATAAGTGATGCCATGCATCTTCTTTACCCGTTTATATCTCAAATTCTGGCCCTAAACACCCGAAAATTCGATATTTTGGGGTCTCAGAAGCGATCTGTACATGCCTACTCCGTGTTAGAGTATTTTCAATATTCAGGCCCAAAACATGCTGAAAATCGATATTTTTGGTGCCCAAAGTCAATATGTGTATCCATCTTCTATACTCGTTTATATCTCAAATTCAGGCTCAAAACACCCGAAAATTCGATATTTTGGGGTCCCAGAAGCGATCTGTACATGCCTACTCAGTGCTAGAATGTTTTCAAAATATAGGCTCAAAACATGCTCAAAATCGATATTTTAGGTGCCCAAAAGTCGATATGTGCATGCATCTTCTGTACTCGTTTATATCTCAAATTCAGGCTCAAAACACCCGAAAATTCGATATTTTGGGGTCCAAGAAGCGATCTGTACATGCCTACTCAGTGGTAGAATATTTTCAAATTATAGGCTCAAAACATGCTAAAAATCGATATTTTAGGTGCGTAGAGGCGATATCTCAAGTTCAGGCCCAAAACACCCGAAAATTCGATATTTTGGGGTCCCAGAAGCGATCTGTACATGCCTACTCCGTGATAGAGTATTTTCAAAATACAGGCCAAAAACATACTGAAAATCGATCGTTTAGGTGCCCAAAAGTCGATAAGTGATGCCATGCATCTTCTTTACCCGTTTATATCTCAAATTCTGGCCCTAAACACCCGAAAATTCGATATTTTGGGGTCTCAGAAGCGATCTGTACATGCCTACTCCGTGTTAGAGTATTTTCAATATTCAGGCCCAAAACATGCTGAAAATCGATATTTTTGGTGCCCAAAGTCAATATGTGTATGCATCTTCTATACTCGTTTATATCTCAAATTCAGGCTCAAAACACCCGAAAATTCGATATTTTGGGGTCCCAGAAGCGATCTGTACATGCCTACTCAGTGCTAGAATGTTTTCAAAATATAGGCTCAAAACATGCTCAAAATCGATATTTTAGGTGCCCAAAAGTCGATATGTGCATGCATCTTCTGTACTCGTTTATATCTCAAATTCAGGCTCAAAACACCCGAAAATTCGATATTTTGGGGTCCAAGAAGCGATCTGTACATGCCTACTCAGTGGTAGAATATTTTCAAATTATAGGCTCAAAACATGCTAAAAATCGATATTTTAGGTGCGTAGAGGCGATATCTCAAGTTCAGGCCCAAAACACCCGAAAATTCGATATTTTGGGGTCCCAGAAGCGATCTGTACATGCCTACTCCGTGTTAGAGTATATACAAAATACAGGCCCAAAACATGCTCAAAATCGATGTTTTAGGTGCCCAAAAGTCGATATGTGCAAGCATCTTCTGTACTCGTTTACATCTCAAATTCAAGCTCAAAACACCCGAAAATTCGATATTTTGGGGTCCCAGAAGCGATCTGAACATGCCTAATCAGTGCTAGAATATTTTCAAAATATGAGCTCAAAAACATGCTAAAAATCGATATTTTAGGTGTGTAAAGGCGATATCTCAAATTCAGGCCCAAAACACCCGAAAATTCGATATTTAGGGGTCCCAGAAGCGATCTGTACATGCCTACTCCGTGTTAGAGTATTTTCAAAATACAGGCCCAAAACATGCTCAAAATCGATGTTTTAGGTGCCCAAAAGTCGATATGTGCTTGCATCTTCTGTACCCGTTTATATCTCAAATTCTGGCTCAAAACACCCGAAAATTCGATATTTTGGGGTCCCAGAAGGGATCTGTACATGCCTACTCAGAGCTTGAATATTTTCAAAATATAGGCTCAAAACATGCTAAAAATCGATATTTTAGGTGCATAAAAGCGATATCTCAAATTAAGGCCCAAAACACCCGAAAATTCGATATTTAGGGGTCCCAGAAGCGATCTGTACATGCCTACTCCGTGTTAGAGTATTTTCAAAATACAGGCCAAAAACATACTGAAAATCGATTTTTTAGGTGCCCAAAAGTCGATATGTGCATGCATCTTCTGTACCCGTTTATATCTCAAATTCAGGCTCAAACCACCAGAAAATTCAATATTTTGGGGTCCCAGAAGCAATATGTACATGCCTACTCAGTGCTAGAATGTTTTCAAAATCTAGACTAAAAACATGCTAAAAATCGATATTTTAGGTGCCAAAAAGTCGATATCTCAAAATAAGGCCCAAAACACCCGAAAAATCGATATTTAGGGGTCCCAGAAGCGATCTGTACATGCCTACTCCGTGTTAGAGTATTTTCAAAATACAGGCCAAAAACATACTGAAAATCGATCTTTTAGGTGCCTAAAAGTCGAGATGTACCCGTTTATATCTCAAATTCTGGCCCTAAACACCGGAAAATTCGATATTTTTGGGTCCCAGAAGAGACCTGTACATCCCTACTCAGTGCTAGAATGTTTTCAAAATATAGGCTCAAAACATGCTCAAAATCGATATTTTAGGTGCCCAAAAGTCGATATGTGCATGCATCTTCTGTACTCGTTTATATCTCAAATTCAAGCTCAAAACACCCGAAAATTCGATATTTTCGAGTCTTAGAAGCAATCTGTTCATGCCTACTCCGTGTTAGAGTATTTTCAAAATACAGGCCCAAAACATGCTGAAAATCGATATTTTAGGTGCCCAAATTCAATCTTCTTCTTCTTCTTCCCAGCTTTTCCCTATACGGGGTCGCCGTTGTGAATGAGCCTTCTCCATGTACTCCTGTTGTTGATCATCGCTTCGTTGATATTCTTCTCCCTGAGATCTACATTTTTACAATCTTTCCACCTTGTTTTGGGTCTTCCTCTTCTTCTGTTTCCCTGTACTTCCATCTCCATGACTTCTCTTCCCACGTGCTCTTCTCCAACTCTTCTCCTTAGGTGTCCGTACCATCTGAGTCTAGACTCTTGAATCTTCTTAGAAACTTCTACCACTTTCACTGTTCCTCTTATATACTCATTTCTTATCTTATCTCTTCGTGTAACTCCTTCCATCCATCTCAGCATCCTCATCTCCGCCACGTCCAACTTCTTTTCTTCTGTCTTCTTTAACGGTGCAGCTTCCAAGCCGTACGTTAAGGATGGTCTGACTACGGTTTTGTGCACTTTGCCCTTCAATCTAACTGGGACTCTTCTATCACATAGCACTCCTGATACTTTCCTCCAGTTGTTCCATCCACACTGAATTCTAAAATTGATCTCCTTCTCCATTCCGACAGTATCATCAACCATTGAGCCAAGATACTTGAAAGTTCTAACTCTCTTCAAGTTCATATCACCTAGTTTGATCGTTGCCTGTTGGTCACCAGCAATATCTGTGGTGAAATACTCCGTCTTAGTCCTGCTTATCCTCATTCCTCGGTTTTCTAGTGCATATCTCCATTCTTCTAGCTTCCTTTCCAAAATTATTTTGTCCTCAGCTACCTGTACAATGTCATCAGCGTAGAGAACGCACCATGGGGGATCCTCTCTCACATTTTCCGTTGTTACATCAAAGAGTATGTTAAAAAGTAATGGACTAAGGGCCGATCCTTGGTGTAGGCCAACTTTCACTTCAAATTCTTCTGTGGTGCCCACTGTACTCCTCACTCTCGTTTTAACATCTTTGTAGCATTCCTTTATCATCGTTATATATTTTTCCTGCACCCCTCTCTCTCGTAAACTTCTCCAGACTTCCTGTCGCGGCACACTGTCACAAGCTTTTTCTAAGTCAATAAAAACCATATGGAGCACTCTTTGCTTCTCCTGATGTTTCTCCATAGTCTGCCGAAGGGAGAAAATGCCGTCGACCGTTCCCACTCCTACCATGAAACCAAGTTGTTGCCTGCCGATGTTGACCACTTGCCTTAGCCTCGAGTCTAAGATTCTCTCCAGGATCTTCAAAGTATGAGACATCAACTTGATGCCTCTATAGTTTTCACAACTCTGGATGTCTCCTTTCTCCTTAAAAATTGGTATCAGTGTACTTTCTCTCCACATTTCTGGGATAGCTTCTCTCTCCACTACCTCCTTCATCAGCCCATGTAAAATGTCCACTCCTTCTTCTCCTGATGCTTTCCACACTTCCACCGGAATTTCATCTGGACCAGTCGCTTTCCCGTTTTTCATCTTTTTCAATGCTAATTCCACTTCTAGTCTAGTTATCTCGGCTACTTCTTGCTCATTTTGTTCTCCATCTCCTCTCAAGTACCTCTCGTTTTCTTCATTTAATAGTTTTTCAAAATACTGCTTCCATCTTGCTAATATATCTCTTTCTTTTCTTAACACTGTACCTGTGTCATCCTTCATTTGTCTAATGTGTGTTATGTCCTTCGTGCTCTTATTTCTGCTCTTTGCCAGCTTGAAAATCTTCTCTTGCCCTTCTTTCGTGTCCAATTCTTCATACAGGTGGTCGTATCCTTCCGATTTTGCGAACGCAACCGTTCGCTTAGCTTCCTTACAGCATATTTTGTAAGACTCTCTGTCGACATCAAGTTTGCTCTCCTCCCACTTTTTCTTGGCCATTTTCTTTGCACGCACTTTCTCTTGTACATCTTCATTAAACCACCACGTTTCTTTATTTTCCCAGATCTTTCCACTAGTCTCGCCAAGTACTTCCTTTCCAGCTCGTAGGATCATCCTGTTCGCATCATTCCACCATGTGTTTGGATCTTCCTGGTGGAATGATGCGAACAGGTGCCCAAATTCAATATGTGAATGCATCTTCTCTACCCGTTTATAACTCAAATTAAGGCTCAAAATACCCGAAAATTCGATATTTTGGGGTCCCAGCAGCGATTTGTACATGCTTACTCAGTGCTAGAATATTTTCAAAATATAGGCCCAAAATATGCTAAAAATCGATATTTTAGGTGCCCAAAGTCGATATCTCAAATTCAGGCACAAAACACCCGAAAATTCGATATTTTTTGGTCCCAGAAGCGATCTGTACATGCCTACTCAGTGTTAGAGTATTTTCAAAATACAGGCCCAAAACATACTGAAAATCGATCTTTTAGGTGCACAAAGTCAATATGTGCATGCATCTTCTGTACCCGTTTATTTCTCAAATTCAGGCTCAACACACCCGAAAATTCGATATTTTGGGGTCCCAGAAGTGATCTGTACATGCCTACTCAGTCCCAGAATATTTTCAAAATATAGGCCAAAAACATGCTAAAAATCGATCTTTTAGGTGCCTAAAAGTCGATATGTGCATGTATCTTCTGTACCCGTTTATATCTCAAATTCAGGATCAAAACACCCGAAAATTCGATATTTTGGGGTCCCAAAAGCGATCTTAACATGCCTACTCAGATACAGGCCCAAAACATGCTGAAAATCGATATTTTAGGAGCCCAAAGTCGATATTTCAAATTCAGACACAAAACACACGAAAATTTAATGTTTTGGGGTCCGTGAAGCGATATGTACTTGCCTACTCCTTGTTAGAGTATTTTTATAATACAGGCCCAAAACATGCTGAAAATCGATATTTTTGGTACCAAAAGTCAATATGTGCATGCATCTTCTGTACCCGTTTATATCTCACATTCAGGCTCAAAACACCCGAAAATTCGGTATTTTGGGGTCCTAGAAGCTATCTGTACATGCCTACTCCTAGTTAGAATGTTTTCAAGATACAGACCCACAACATGCTCAAAATCGATATTTTAGGTTCCCAAAGTCAATATGTGCATGCATCTTCTTTACCCGTTTATATATCAAATTCAGGCTCAAAACAACCTAAAATTCGATATTTTGGGGTCCCAGAAGCGATCTGTACATGCCTAGTCCGTGTCAGAGTATTTTCAAAATACAGGCTCCAAACATACTGAAAATCGATCTTTTAAGTGCAAAAAAAGTCGATATGTGCATGCATCTTCTTTACCCGTTTATATATCAAATTCTGGCTGAAAACACCCGAAAATTCGATATTTTGGGGTCCCAAAAGCGATCTGTACATGCCTACTCAGATACAGGCCCAAAACATGCTGAAAATCGATATTTTAAGTGTTCAGAGTCGATAGGTGCATGCATCTTCTGTACCCGTTTATATCTCAAATTCAGGCTCAAAACACGCGAAAATTCGATATTTTGGGGTCCCAGAAGCGATCTGTACATGCCTACTCAGTGCTAGAATTTTTTTAAAATATAGGCCCAAAACATGCTCAAAATCGATATTTTAGGTGCCCAAAGTTGATATCTCAAATTCAGACACAAAACACTCGAAAATTCGATATTTTGGGGTCCCAGAAGCGATATGTACATGCCTACTCCTTGTTAGAGTATTTTCAAAAAACAGGCACAAAACATACTGAAATTCGATCTTTTAGGTGCCCAAAAATCGATCTGTGCATACATCTTCTGTACCCGTTTATATCTCAAATTCAGGCTCAAAACACCCGAAAATTCAATATTTTGGGGTCCCAGAAGCGATCTGTACCTACCTACTCTGTGTTAGAGTATTTTCAAAATACAGGCCCAAAACATGCTAAAAATCGATATTTTTTGTTCCAAAAGTCAATATGTGCATGCATCTTCTGTACCCGTTTATATTTCAAATTTAGGCTCAAAACACACGAAAATTCGATATTTTGAGGTCCCAGAAGCGATCCGTACATGCCTACTCAGTGCTAGAATGTTTTCAATATATAAGCACAAAACATGCTAAAAATCGATATTTTAAGTGTCCAAAGTCGATATGTGCATGCATCTTCTGTATCCGTTTATATCTCAAATTCAGGCTCAAAACACCCGAAAATTTGGTATTTTTGGGTCCTAGAAGCTATCTGTACATGCCTACTCCTAGTTAGAATGTTTTCAATATACAGACCCGAAACATGCTCAAAATCGATATTTTAGGTTTCCAAAGTCGATATGTGCATGTATCTTCTGTACCCGTTTATATCTCAAATTCAGGATCAAAACACCCCAAAATTCGATATTTTGGGGTCCCAGAAGCGATCTTTACATGCCTACTCAGATACAGGCCCAAAACATGCTGAAAATTGATATTTTAGGTGCTAAAAGTCAATATGTGTATGCATCTTCTGCAACCGTTTATATCCCAAATTCAACCTCAAAACACCCGAAAATTCGATATTTTTGGGTCCAAGAAGTTATCTGTACATGCCTAATCAGTGCTAGAATGTTTTCAAAATATTCGCTTAAAACATGCTAAAAATCGATATTTTAAGTGTCCAAAGTCGATATGTGCATGAATCTTCTGTACCCGTTTATATCTCAAATTCAAGCTCAAAACACCCGAAAATTCGGTATTTTTGGGTCCTAGAAGCTATCTGTACATGCCTACTCCTAGTTAGAATATTTTCAAGATACAGACCCAACACTTGCTCAAAATCGATATTTTAGGTTCCCAAAGTCAACATGTGCATGCATCTTCTGTACCCGTTTATATCTCAAATTCAGGCACAAAACACCCGAATATTCGATATGTTTGGGTCCCAGAAGCGATCTGCACATGCTTAGTCTGTGATAGAGTATTTTCAAAATACAGGCCCAAAACATACTGAAAATCGATCTTTTATGTGCCCACAAGTCGATATGTGCATGAATCTTCTGTACCCGTTTATATCTCAAATTCAGGCTCAAAACACCCGAAAATTCGATATTTTGGGGTCCCAGAAGCGATCTGTACCTACATACTCTGTGTTAAAGTATTTTCAAAATACAGGCCCAAAACATGCTAAAAATCGATATTTTTTGTTCCAAAAGTCAATATGTGCATGCATCTTCTGTACCCGTTTATATCTCAAATTTAGGCTCAAAACACTCGAAAATTCGATATTTTGTGGTCCCAGAAGCGATCCGTACATGCCTACTCAGTGCTAGAATGTTTTCAAAATATACGCTCAAAACATGCTAAAAATCGATATTTTAAGTGTCCAAAGTCGATATGTGCATGCATCTTCTGTATCCGTTTATATCTCAAATTCAGGCTCAAAACACCCGAAAATTTGGTATTTTTGGGTCCTAGAAGCTATCTGTACATGCCTACTCCTAGTTAGAATGTTTTCAAGATACAGACCCGAAACATGCTCAAAATCGATATTTTAGGTTTCCAAAGTCGATATGTGCATGTATCTTCTGTACCCGTTTATATCTCAAATTCAGGATCAAAACACCCGAAAATTCGATATTTTGGGGTCCCAGAAGCGATCTTTACATGCCTACTCAGATACAGGCCCAAAACATGCTGAAAATTGATATTTTAGGTGCTAAAAGTCAATATGTGTATGCATCTTCTGCAACCGTTTATATCCCAAATTCAACCTCAAAACACCCGAAAATTCGATATTTTTAGGTCCAAGAAGTTATCTGTACATGCCTAATCAGTGCTAGAATGTTTTCAAAATATACGCTTAAAACATGCTAAAAATCGATATTTTAAGTGTCCAAAGTCGATATGTGCATGAATCTTCTGTACCCGTTTATATCTCAAATTCAGGCTCAAAACACCCGAAAATTCGGTATTTTTGGGTCCTAGAAGCTATCTGTACATGCCTACTCCTAGTTAGAATGTTTTCAAGATACAGACCCAACACTTGCTCAAAATCGATATTTTAGGTTCCCAAAGTCAACATGTGCATGCATCTTCTGTACCCGTTTATATCTCAAATTCAGGCACAAAACACCCGAATATTCGATATGTTTGGGTCCCAGAAGCGATCTGCACATGCTTAGTCTGTGATAGAGTATTTTCAAAATACAGGCCCAAAACATACTGAAAATCGATCTTTTATGTGCCCACAAGTCGATATGTGCATGAATCTTCTGTACCCGTTTATATCTCAAATTCAGGCTCAAAACACCCAAAAATTCGATATTTTGGGGTCCCAGAACTGATCTGCACATGCCTACTCAGTGCTAGAATATTTTCAAAATATAGGCCCAAAACATGCTAAAAATCGATATTTTAGGTGCCCAAAGTTGAGATGTGCATGCATCTTCTGTATCCGTTTATATCTCAAATTCAGGCTCAAAACACCCGCAAATGCGATATTTTGGGGTCCTAGAAGCGATCTGTACATACCTACTCAGTGCAATAATATTTTCAAAATATAGGCCCAAAACATGCTAAAAATCGATATTTTAGGAGCCCAAAGTCGATATTTCAAATTCAGACACAAAACACACGAAAATTTAATGTTTTGGGGTCCCTGAAGCGATATGTACTTGCCTACTCCTTGTTAGAGTATTTTTATAATACAGGCCCAAAACATGCTGAAAATCGATATTTTAGGTACCAAAAGTCAATATGTGCATGCATCTTCTGTACCCGTTTATATCTCACATTCAGGCTCAAAACACCCGAAAATTCGGTATTTTGGGGTCCTAGAAGCTATCTGTACATGCCTACTCCTAGTTAGAATGTTTTCAAGATACAGACCCACAACATGCTCAAAATCGATATTTTAGGTTCCCAAAGTCAATATGTGCATGCATCTTCTTTACCCGTTTATATATCAAATTCAGTCTCAAAACAACCTAAAATTCGATATTTTGGGGTCCCAGAAGCGATCTGTACATGCCTAGTCCGTGTCAGAGTATTTTCAAAATACAGGCTCCAAACATACTGAAAATCGATCTTTTAAGTGCAAAAAAAGTCGATATGTGCATGCATCTTCTTTACCCGTTTATATATCAAATTCTGGCTGAAAACACCCGAAAATTCGATATTTTGGGGTCCCAAAAGCGATCTGTACATGCCTACTCAGATACAGGCCCAAAACATGCTGAAAATCGATATTTTAAGTGTTCAGAGTCGATAGGTGCATGCATCTTCTGTACCCGTTTATATCTCAAATTCAGGCTCAAAACACGCGAAAATTCGATATTTTGGGGTCCCAGAAGCGATCTGTACATGCCTACTCAGTGCTAGAATTTTTTTAAAATATAGGCCCAAAACATGCTCAAAATCGATATTTTAGATGCCCAAAGTTGATATCTCAAATTCAGACACAAAACACTCGAAAATTCGATATTTTGGGGTCCCAGAAGCGATATGTACATGCCTACTCCTTGTTAGAGTATTTTCAAAAAACAGGCACAAAACATACTGAAATTCGATCTTTTAGGTGCCCAAAAATCGATCTGTGCATGCATCTTCTGTACCCGTTTATATCTCAAATTCAGGCTCAAAACACCCGAAAATTCGATATTTTGGGGTCCCAGAAGCGATCTGTACCTACCTACTCTGTGTTAGAGTATTTTCAAAATAAAGGCCCAAAACATGCTAAAAATCGATATTTTTTGTTCCAAAAGTCAATATGTGCATGCATCTTCTGTACCCGTTTATATTTCAAATTTAGTCTCAAAACACACGAAAATTCGATATTTTGAGGTCCCAGAAGCGATCCGTACATGCCTACTCAGTGCTAGAATGTTTTCAAAATATACGCACAAAACATGCTAAAAATCGATATTTTAAGTGTCCAAAGTCGATATGTGCATACATCTTCTGTATCCGTTTATATCTCAAATTCAGGCTCAAAACACCCGAAAATTTGGTATTTTTGAGTCCTAGAAGCTATCTGTACATGCCTACTCCTAGTTAGAATGTTTTCAAGATACAGACCCAAAACATGCTCAAAATCGATATTTTAGGTTCCCAAAGTCAATATGTGCATGCATCTTCTGTACCCGTTTATATCTCAAATGCAGGCACAAAACCCCCGAAAATTCGATATTGTGGGGTCCCAAAAGCGATCTGTACATGCCTACTCCATGTTAGAGTATTTTCAGAATACAGGCCCAAAACATACTGAAAATCGATCTTTTAGGTGCCCAAAAGTCGATATGTGCATGTATCTTCTGTACCCGTTTATATCTCAAATTCAGAATCAAAACACCCGAAAATTCGATATTTTGGGGTCCCAGAAGCGATCTTTACATGCCTACTCAGATACAGGCCCAAAACATGCTGAAAATCGATATTTTAGGTGCTTAAAGTCAATATGTGAATGCATCTTCTGCACCCGTTTATATCCCAAATTCAACCTCAAAACACCCGAAAATTCGATATTTTTGGGTCCAAGAAGTTATCTGTACATGCCTACTCAGTGCTAGAATGTTTTCAAAATATACGCTTAAAACATGCTAAAAATCGATATTTTAAGTGTCCAAAGTCGATATGTGCATGAATCTTCTGTACCCGTTTATATCTCAAATTCAGGCTCAAAACACCCGAAAATTCGGTATTTTTGGGTCCTAGAAGCTATCTGTACATGCCTACTCCTAGTTAGAATGTTTTCAAGATACACACCCAACACTTGCTCAAAATCGATATTTTAGGTTGCCAAAGTCAACATGTGCATGCATCTTCTGTACCCGTTTATATCTCAAATTCAGGCACAAAACACCCGAAAGTTCGATATGTTTGGGTCCCAGAAGCGATCTGCACATGCTTAGTCTGTGATAGAGTATTTTCAAAATACAGGCCCAAAACATACTGAAAATCGATCTTTTATGTGCCCACAAGTCGATATGTGCATGAATCTTCTGTACCCGTTTATATCTCAAATTCAGGCTCAAAACACCCAAAAATTCGATATTTTGGGGTCCCAGAACTGATCTGCACATGCCTACTCAGTGCTAGAATATTTTCAAAATATAGGCCCAAAACATGCTAAAAATCGATATTTTAGGTGCCCAAAGTTGAGATGTGCATGCATCTTCTGTATCCGTTTATATCTCAAATTCAGGCTCAAAACACCCGCAAATGCGATATTTTGGGGTCCTAGAAGCGATCTGTACATACCTACTCAGTGCAATAATATTTTTATAATATAGGCCCAAAACATGCTAAAAATCGATATTTTAGGAGCCCAAAGTCGATATTTCAAATTCAGGCACAAAACACACGAAAATTCAATGTTTTGGGGTCCCTGAAGCGATATGTACTTGCCTACTCCTTGTTAGAGTATTTTTATAATACAGGCCCAAAACATGCTGAAAATCGATATTTTAGGTACCAAAAGTCAATATGTGCATGCATCTTCTGTACCCGTTTATATCTCACATTCAGGCTCAAAATACCCGAAAATTCGGTATTTTTGGGTCCTAGAAGCTATCTGTACATGCCCACTCCTAGTTAGAATGTTTTCAAGATACAGACCCACAACATGCTCAAAATCGATATTTTAGATTCCCAAAGTCAATATGTGCATGCATCTTCTTTACCCGTTTATATCTCAAATTCAGGCTCAAAACAACCTAAAATTCGATATTTTGGGGTCCCAGAAGCGATCTGTACATGCCTAGTCCGTGTCAGAGTATTTTCAAAATACAGGCCCCAAACATACTGAAAATCGATCTTTTAAGTGCAAAAAAAGTCGATATGTGCATGCATCTTCTTTACCCGTTTATATATCAAATTCAGGCTGAAAACACCCGAAAATTCGATATTTTGGGGTCCCAGAAGCGATCTGTACATGCCTACTCAGTGCTAGAATTTTTTTAAAATATAGGCCCATAACATGCTCAAAATCGATATTTTAGGTGCCCAAAGTTGATATCTCAAATTAAGACACAAAACACTCGAAAATTCGATATTTTGGGGTCCCAGAAGCGATATGTACATGCCTACTCCTTGTTAGAGTATTTTCAAAAAACAGGCACAAAACATACTGAAAATCGATCTTTTAGGTGCCCAAAAGTTGATCTGTGCATACATCTTCTGTACCCGTTTATATCTCAAATTCAGGCTCAAAACACCCGAAAATTCGATATTTTGTGGTCCCAGAAGCGATCTGTACCTACCTACTCTGTGTTAGAGTATTTTCAAAATACAGGCCCAAAACATGCTAGAAATCGATATTTTTTGTTCCAAAAGTCAATATGTGCATGCATCTTCTGTACCCGTTTATATCTCAAATTTAGGCTCAAAACACTCGAAAATCCGATATTTTGTGGTCCCAGAAGCGATCTGTACATGCCTAGTCAGTGCTAGAATATTTTCAAAATATAGGCCCAAAACATGCTAAAAATTGATATTTTAGGTGCCCAAACTCGATATTTCAAATTCTGGCAAAAAACACGAAAATTCGATATTTTGGGTCCCAGAAGCGATCTGGACATGCCTTCTCCGTGTTAAAGTATTTGCAAAATACAGGCCCAAAACATACTGAAAATCGATCTTTTATATGCCCAAAAGTCGATATGTGCATGCATCTTCTTTACCCGTTAATATCTCAAATTCAGGCTCAAAACACCCGAAAATTCGATATTTTGGGGTCCCAGAAGCGATCTGTACATGCCTTCTCAGTGCTAGAATATTTTTAAAATATAGGCCCAAAACATGCTAAAAATCGATCTTTTAGGTGCCCAAAAGTCGATATGTGCATGTATCATCTGTTCCCGTTTATATCTCAAATTCAGGATCAAAACACCCGAAAATTCGATATTTTGGAGTCCCAGAAGCAATCTTTACATGCCTACTCAGATACAGGCCCAAAACATGCTGAAAATCGATATTTTAAGTGTTCAAAGTCGATAGGTGCATGCATCTTCTGTACCCGTTTATATCTCAAATTCATGCTCAAAACACCCGAAAATTCGATATTTTTGGGTCCTAGAAGCGATCTGTTCATGCCTACTCCTAGTTAGAATGTTTTCAAGATACAGACCCAAAACATGCTCAAAATCTATATTTTAGGTGCCCAAAGTCAATATGTGCATGCATCTTCTGTACCCGTTTATATCTCAAATTCAACCTCAAAACACCCGAAAATTCTATATTTTGGGGTCCCAGAAGCGATCTGTACATACCTACTCAGTGCTAGAATATTTTCAAAATATAGGCCCAAAACATGCTGAAAATCGATATTTTAGATACAAAAAGTCGATATTTCAAATTCAGGCACAAAACACCCGAAAATTCGATATTTTGGGGTCCCAGAAGCGATCTGTTCATGCCTACTCCTAGTTAGAATGTTTTCAAGATACAGACCCAAAACATGCTCAAAATCTATATTTTATGTGTCCAAAGTCAATATGTGCATGCATCTTCTGTACCCGTTTATATCTCAAATTCAGGATCAAAACACCCGAAAATTAGATATTTTGGGGTCCCAGAAGCGATCTGTACATACCTACTCAGTGCTAGAATATTTTCAAAATATAGGCCCAAAACATGCTGAAAATCGATATTTTAGGTGCAAAAAGTCGATATTTCAAATTCAGGCACAAAACACCCGAAAATTCGATGTTTTGGGGACCCAGAAGCGATATGTACATGCCTACTGCGTGTTAGAGTATTTTCATAATACAGGCCCATAACATACTGAAAATCGATCTTTTAGGTGCCTAAAAGTCGATCTGTGCATGCATCTTCTGTACCCGTTTATATCTCAAATTCAGGCTCAAAACACCCAAAAATTCGATATTTTGGGGTCCCAAAGCGATCTGTACATGCCTACTCAGTGCTAGAATATTTTCAAAATATAGGCCCAAAACATACTAAAAATCTATATTTTACGTGCCAAAAGTCGATATCTCAAATTCAGGCACAAAACACCCGAAAATTCGATATTTTGGGGTCCCAGAAGCGATCTGTACATACCTAGTCCGTGTTAGAGTAATTTCAAAATACAGGCCCAAAGCATACTGAAAATCGATCTTTTATATGCCTAAAAGTCGATATGTGACTCCATCTTCTGTACAAGTTTATATCTCAAATTCAGGCTCAAAACACCCATAAATTCGCTATTTTTGTGTCCTATTAACGATCTGTACATGCCTACTCAGTGCTAGAATATTTTCAAAATATAGGCCCAAAACATACTAAAAATCGATATTTTAGGTGCAAAAAGTCGATATTTCAAATTCAGGCACAAAACACCCGAAAATTCGATATTTTGGTGTCCCAGAAGCGATCTGTACATGCCTACTCCTTGTTAGAGTATTTTCGAAATACAGGCACAAAACATTCTGAAAATCGATCTTTTAGGTGCCCAAAAGCCAATCTGTGCATGCATCTTCTGTACCCGTTTATATCTCAAATTCAGGCTCAAAACACCCGAAAATTCAATATTTTGGGGTCCCAGAAGCGATCTGTACATGCCTACTCCGTGTGAAAATATTTTCAAAATACAGGCTCAAAACATACTGAAAATCGATCTTTTATATGTCCAAATGACGATATGTGCATGCATCTTCTT
The DNA here is from genome assembly GCA_033782935.1 of Petrolisthes cinctipes. NCBI lineage: Eukaryota > Metazoa > Arthropoda > Malacostraca > Decapoda > Porcellanidae > Petrolisthes > Petrolisthes cinctipes. Next base: position 1,484,054 of record JAWQEG010001675.1, read on the forward strand.
TACCCGTTTATATCTGAAATTCAGGCTCAAAACACCCGAAAATTCGATATTTTGGGGTCCCAGAAGCGATATGTACATGCCTACTCAGTGCTAGAATATTTTTAAAATATAGGCCGAAAACATACTAAAAATCGATATTTTAGGTGCCCAAAGTCAATATTTCAAATTCAGGCACCAAACACTCGAAAATTCGATATTTTGGGTACCAGAAGCGATCTGTACACGCCTACTATGTGTTAGAGTATTTTCAAAATACAGGCCCAAAACATACTGAAAATCGATCTTTTAGGTGCCCAAAAGTCGATATGTGCATGTATCTTCTGTACCCGTTTATATATCAAATTCAGGCTCAAAACACGCGAAAATTCGATATTTTGGGGTCCCAGAAGCGATCTGTACATGCCTAGTCAGTGCTAGAATATTTTGAAAATATAGGCCCAAAACATGCTAAAAATTGATATTTTAGGTGCCCAAACTCGATATTTCAAATTCTGGCAAAAAAACACGAAAATTCGATATTTTGGGTCCCATAAGCGATCTGGACATGCCTTCTCCGTGTTAAAGTATTTTCAAAATACAGGCCCAAAACATACTGAAAATCGATCTTTTATATGCCCAAAAGTCGATATGTGCATGCATCTTCTTTACCCGTTTATATCTCAAATTCAGGCTCAAAACACCCGAAAATTCGATATTTTGGGGTCCCAGAAGCGATCTGTACATGCCTACTCAGTCCTAGAATATTTTCAAAATATAGGCCCAAAACATGATAAAAATCGATCTTTTAGGTGCCCAAAAGTCGATATGTGCATGTATCATCTGTTCCCGTTTATATCTCAAATTCAGGATCAAAACACCCGAAAATTCGATATTTTGGGGTCCCAGAAGCAATCTTTACATGCCTACTCAGATACAGGCCCAAAACATGCTGAAAATCGATATTTTAAGTGTTCAAAGTCGATAGGTGCATGCATCTTCTGTACCCGTTTATATCTCAAATTCATGCTCAAAACACCCGAAAATTCGATATTTTTGGGTCCTAGAAGCGATCTGTTCATGCCTACTCCTAGTTAGAATGTTTTCAAGATAAAGACCCAAAACATGCTCAAAATCTATATTTTAGGTGCCCAAAGTCAATATGTGCATGCATCTTCTGTACCCGTTTATATCTCAAATTCAGGCTCAAAACACCCGAAAATTCTATATTTTGGGGTCCCAGAAGCGATCTGTACATACCTACTCAGTGCTAGAATATTTTCAAAATATAGGCCCAAAACATGCTGAAAATCGATATTTTAGATACAAAAAGTCGATATTTCAAATTCAGGCACAAAACACCCGAAAATTCGATATTTTGGGGTCCCAGAAGCGATCTGTTCATGCCTACTCCTAGTTAGAATGTTTACAAGATACAGACCCAAAACATGCTCAAAATCTATATTTTAGGTGTCCAAAGTCAATATGTGCATGCATCTTCTGTACCCGTTTATATCTCAAATTCAGGATCAAAACACCCGAAAATTCGATATTTTGGGGTCCCAGAAGCGATCTGTACATACCTACTCAGTGCTAGAATATTTTCAAAATATAGGCCCAAAACATGCTGAAAATCGATATTTTAGGTGCAAAAAGTCGATATTTCAAATTCAGGCACAAAACACCCGAAAATTCGATGTTTTGGGGACCCAGAAGCGATATGTTCATGCCTACTGCGTGTTAGAGTATTTTCATAATACAGGCCCATAACATACTGAAAATCGATCTTTTAGGTGCCTAAAAGTCGATCTGTGCATGCATCTTCTGTACCTGTTTATATCTCAAATTCAGGCTCAAAACACCCGAAAATTTAATATTTTGGGGTCCAAGAAACGATCTGTACTTGGCTACTCCGTGTTAAAGTTTTTTTTAAATACAGGCCCAAAACATACTGAAAATCGATGTTTTATGTGCCCAAAGTCAATATGTGTATGCATCTTCTGCTCCCGTTTATATCTCAAATTCCACCTCAAAACACCCGAAAATTCGGTATTTTTGTGTCTTATTAACGATCTGTACATGCCTACTCAGTACTAGAATGTTTTCAAGATACAGACCCAAAACATGCTCAAAATCGATATTTTAGGTGCCCAAAAGTCGATATGTGCATGCATCTTCAGTACCTGTTTATATCACAAATTAAGGCTCAAAACACCCGAAAATTCGATATTTTTGGGTCCTAGAAGCGATCTGTCCATGCCTACTCCTAGTTAGAATGTTTTCAAGATACAGACCCAAAACATGCTAAAAATCGATATTTTAGGTGCCCAAAGTCAATATGTGCATGCATCTTCTGTACCCGTTTATATCTCAAATTCAGGCTCAAAACACCCGAAAATTCGATATTTTGGGGTCCCAGAAGCAATCTTTACATGCCTACTCAGATACAGGCCCAAAACATGCTGAAAATCGATATTTTAAGTGTTCAAAGTTGATAGGTGCATGCATCTTCTGTACCCGTTTATATCTCAAATTCAGGCTCAAAACACCCGAAAATTCGATATTTTTGGGTCCTAGAAGCGATCTGTTCATGCCTACTCCTAGTTAGAATGTTTTCAAGATACAGACCCAAAACATGCTAAAAATCGATATTTTAGGTGCCCAAAGTCAATATGTGCATGCATCTTCTGTACCCGTTTATATCTCAAATTCAACCTCAAAACACCCGAAAATTCGATATTTTGGGGTCCCAGAAGCGATCTGTACATACCTACTCAGTGCTAGAATATTTTCAAAATATAGGCCCAAAACATGCTGAAAATCGATATTTTAGGTGCAAAAAGTCGATATTTCAAATTCATGCACAAAACACCCGAAAATTCGATATTTTGGTGTCCCAGAAGCGATCTGTACATGCCTACTCCGTGTTAGAGTATTTTCAATATACAGGCCCAAAACATGCTAAAAATCGATATTATAGGGGCCCAAAGTCAATATGTGCATGCATCTTCTGTACCCGTTTATATCTCAAATTCAGGCTCAAAACACCCAAAAATTCGATATTTTGGGGTCCCAAAGCGATCTGTACATGCCTACTCAGTGCTAGAATATTTTCAAAATATAGGCCCAAAACATACTAAAAATCTATATTTTACGTGCCCAAAGTCGATATCTCAAATTCAGGCACAAAACACCCGAAAATTCGATATTTTGGGGTCCCAGAAGCGATCTTTACATACCTAGTCCGTGTTAGAGTAATTTCAAAATACAGGCCCAAAGCATACTGAAAATCGATCTTTTATATGCCTAAAAGTCGATATGTGCTTGCATCTTCTGTACAAGTTTATATCTCAAATTCAGGCTTAAAACACCCATAAATTCGGTATTTGTGTGTCCTATTAACGATCTGTACATGCGTACTCAGTGCTAGAATGTTTTCAAGATACAGACCCAAAACATGCTAAAAATCGATTTGTTAGGTGCCCAAAAGTCGATATGTGCATGCATCTTCAGTACCCGTATATATCTCAAATTCAGGCTCAAAAAACCCGAAAATTCGATATTTTCGGGTCGTAAAAGCAATCTGTACATGCCTACTCCGTGTTAGAGTATTTTCAAAATACGGGCCCAAAACATGCTGAAAATCGATATTTTAGGTGCCCAAAGTCAATATGTGCATGCATCTTCTGTACCCGTTTATAACTCAAATTAAGGCTCAAAATACCCGAAAATTCGATATTTTGGGGTCCCAGAAGCGATTTGTACATGCCTACTCCGTGTTAAAGTATTTTATAAATACAGGCCTAAAACATACTGAAAATCGATCTTTTATGTGCCCAAAGTCAATATGTGTATGCATCTTTTGCTCCCGTTTATATCTCAAATTCCACCTCAAAACACCTAAAAATTCGGTATTTTTGTGTCTTATTAACGATCTGTACATGCCTACTCAGTGCTAGAATGTTTTCAAGATACAGACCCAAAACATGCTCAAAATCGATATTTTAGGTGGCCAAAAGTCGATATGTGTATGCATCTTCAGTACCCGTTTATATCTCAAATTCAGGCACAAAACACCCGAAAATTCGATATTTGGGGGTCCCAGAAGCGATCTGTACATGCCTACTCAGTGCTAGAATGTTTTTAAAATATAGGCTCAAAACATGCTAAAAATCGATATTTTAAGTGTCCAATGTCGATATGTGCATGCATCTTCTGTACCCGTTTATATCTCAAATTCAGGCTCAAAACATCCGAAAATTTGGTATTTTTGGGTCCTAAAAGCGATCTGTACATGCCTACTCCTAATTAGAATGTTTTCAAGATACAGACCCAAAACATGCTCAAAATCGATATTTTAGGTGCCCAATAGTCGATATGTGCATGCATCTTCAGTACCCGTATATATCACAAATTCAGGCTCAAGACACCCGAAAATTCGATATTTTTGGGTCCTAGAAGCGATCTGTACATGCCTATTCCGTGTTAGAGTATTTTAAAAATACATGCCCAAAACATGCATAAAATCGATATTTTTGGTGCCCATAGTCAATATGTTTATGCATCTTCTGTACCCGTTTATATCTCAAATTCAGGCACAAAACACCCGAAAATTCGATATTTTGGGGTCCCAGAAGCGATCTGTACATGCCTACTCCGTGTTAGAGTATTTTCAAAATACAGGCCCAAAACATACTGAAAATAGATCTGTAAGGTGCCCAAAAGTCGATATGTGCATGCATCTTCAGTTCCCGTTATTATCTCAAATTCAGGCTCAAAACACCAAAAATTCGATATTTTGGGGTCCCAGAAGTGATCTATACATGCCTACTTAGTGCTAGAATATTTTTAAAATATAGGCTCGAAACATGCTAAAAATCGATATTTTAAGTGTCCAATGTCGATATGTGCCTGCATCTTCTGTACCGTTTATGTATCAAATTAGGGCTCAAAACACCCGAAAATTCGATATTTTTTGGTCCTTTAACGAGCTGTACATGCCTACTCCTAGTTACAATGTTTTCAAGATACAGACCCAAAACATGCTCAAAATCAACATTTTATGTGCCCAAAAGTCGATATGTGCATGCATCATCTGTACCCGTTTATATTTCAAATTTAGGCTCAAAACACCCGAAAAATCGATATTTTCGGGTCCCAGAAGCGATATGTACCTGCCTACTCAGTGCTAGAATATTTTCAAAATATAGGCCCAAAACATGCTAAAAATCGATATTTTAGGTGCCCAAAGTCGATATCTCAAATTCAGGCACAAAACACCCGAAAATTCGATATTTTGGGGTCCCAGAAGCGATCTGCACATGCCTACTCCTAGTTAGAATGTTTTCAAGATACAGACCCAAAACATGCTCAAAATTGATATGTTAGGTGCCCAAAAGTCGATATGTGAATGCATCTTCAGTACCCGTTTAAATCTCAAATTAAGGCACAAAACACCCGAAAATTCGATATTTTGGGGTCCCAGAAGCGATCTGTACATGCCTACTCCTAGTTAGAATGTTTTCAAGATACAGGCCCCAAACATACTGAAAATCGATATTTTAGGTGCACAAAGTCAATATGTGCATGTATCTTTTGTACCCGTTTATATCTCAAATTCAGTCTCAAAACACCCGAAAATTCGATATTTTGGGGTCCCAATAGCGATCTGTAGATGCCTACTCAGATACAGGCCCAAAACATGCGGAAAATCGATATTTTAGGTGCTCAAAGTCAATATGTGTATGAATCTTCTGCACCCGTTTATATCCCAATTTCAACCTGAAAACACCCAAAAATTAAATATTTTGGGGTCTCAGAGGAGATCTGTACATGCCTACTCAGTGCTAGAATATTTTCAAAATATAGGCCCGAAATATGCTAAAATCGATATTTTAGGTGCCCAAAGTCGATATCTCAAATTCAGGCACAAAACACCAGAAAATTCGAAATTTTGGGGTCCCAGAAGCGATCTGTACATGCCTATTCAGATAGAGGCCTGAAACATGCTGAAAATTGATATTTTAGGTGCCCAAAATCAATATGTGTATGCATCTTATGCAACCGTTTATATCCCAAATTCAACCTCAAAACACCCGAGAATTCGATATTTTGGGGTCCCAGAAGCGATCTGTACATGCCTACTCAGTGCTAGAATGTTTTCAAGATACAGACCCAAAACATGCTTAAAAATCGATATTTTAGGTGCCCAAAAGTCTATATGTGCATGCATCTTCAGTACCCGTATAAATCTCAAATTCAGGCTCAAAACACCCGAAAATTCGATATTTTTGGGTCCTAGAAGCGATCTGTACATGCCTATTCCGTGTTAGAGTATTTTCAAAATACATGCCAAAAACATGCTTAAAATCGATATTTTAGGTTCCCATAGTCAATATGTGCATGCATCTTCTGTACCCGTTTATATCTCAAATTCAGGCTCAAAACACCCAAAAATTCGATATTTTGGGGTCCCAGAAGCGATCTTTACATGCCTACTCAGTGCTAGAATATTTTCAAAATATAGGCCCAAAACATGCTAAAAATCGATATTTAGGTGCCCAAAGTCGATATCTCAAATTAAGGCACAAAACACACAAAATTTCGATATTTTGGGGTCCTAGATGCGATCTGTACATGCCTACTCCGTGTTAGAATATTTTCAAAATACCTGCCTAAAACATACTGAAAATCGATCTTTTAGGTGCCCAAAAGTCGATATGTGCATGCATCTTCAGGACCCGTTTATATCCCAAATTCCACCTCAAAACACCCAAAAATTCTGTATTTTTGTGTTCTAGAAACGATCTGTACATGCCTACTCAGTGCTAGAATGTTTTCAAGATACAGACCCAAAACATGCTCAAAATCGATATTTTAGATGCCCAAAAGTCGATATGTGCATGCATCTTCAGTACCCGTATATATCTCAAATTCAGGCTCAAGACACCCGAAAATTCGATATTTTTTGGTCCTAGAAATAATCTGTACATGCTTATTCCGTGTTAGAGTATTTTAAAAATACATGCCCTAAACATGCTTAAAATCGATATTTTAGGTGCCATAGTCAATATGTGCATGCATCTTCTGTACCCGTTTATATCTCAAATTCAGGCTCAAGACACCCGAAAATTCGATATTTCGGGGTCCCAGAAGCGATCTGTACATGACTACTCAGTGCTAGAATATTTTCAAAATATAGGCCCAAAACATGCTAAAATTCGATATTTTAGGTGCCCAAAATCGATATCTCAAATTCAGGCACAAAACACCAAAAAATTCGATATTTTGGGGTCCCAGAAGCGATCTGTACATGCCTACTCCGTGTTAGAGTATTTTCAAAATACAGGCCCAAAACATCCTGAAAATCGATCTGTTAGGTGCCCAAAAGTCGATATGTGCATGGATCTTCAGTTCCCGTTTATATCTCAAATTCAGGCTCAAAACACCAAAAATTCGATATTTTGGGGTCCCAGAAGTGATCTGTAGATGCCTACTCAGTGCTAGAATGTTTTTAAAATATAGGCTCAAAACATGCTAAAAATCGATATTTTAAGTGTCCAATGTCGATATGTGCATGCATCTTCTGTACACGTTTATATATCAAATTAAGGCTCAAAACACCCGAAAATTCGGTATTTTTTGGTCCTTAAAGCGATCTGCACATGCCTACTCCTAGTTAGAATGTTTTCAAGATACAGACCCAAAACATGCTCAAAATCGATATGTTAGGTGCCCAAAAGTCGATATGTGAATGCATCTTCAGTACCCGTTTAAATCTCAAATTCAGGCACAAAACACCCGAAAATTCGATATTTTGGGGTCCCAGAAGCGATCTGCACATGCCTACTCCTAGTTAGAATGTTTTCAAGATACAGGCCCCAAACATACTAAAAATCGATATTTTCGGTGCACAAAGTCAATATGTGCATGCATCTTTTGTACCCGTTTATATCTCAAATTCAGTCTCAAAACACCCGAAAATTCGATATTTTGGGGGTCCCAATAGTGATCTGTAGATGCCTACTCAGATACAGACCCAAAACATGCGGAAAATCGATATTTTAGGTGCTCAAAGTCAATATGTGTATGAATCTTCTGCACCCGTTTATATCCCAATTTCAACCTGAAAACACCCGAAAATTAAATATTTTGGGGTCTCAGAGGATATCTGTACATGCCTACTCAGTGCTAGAATATTTTCAAAATATAGGCCCGAAATATGCTAAAATCGATATTTTAGGTGCCCAAAGTCGATATCTCAAATTCAGGCACAACACACCAGAAAATTCGAAATTTTGGGGTCCCAGAAGCGATCTGTACATGCCTACTCAGATACAGGCCTGAAACATGCTGAAAATCGATATTTTAGGTGCCCAAAATCAATATGTGTATGCATCTTCTGCAACCGTTTATATCCCAAATTCAACCTCAAAACACCCGAGAATTCGATATTTTGGGGTCCCAGTAGCGATCTGTACATGCCTACTCAGTGCTAGAATGTGTTCAAAATATAAGCTCAAAACATGCTAAAAATCGATATTTTAAGTGTCCAAAGTCGATATGTGCATGCATCTTCTGTACCTGTTTAAATCTCAGATTCCGGCTTAAAACACCCGAAAATTCGATATTTTGGGGTCCAAGAAACGATCTGTACTTGCCTACTCTGTGTTAAAGTATTTTCTAAATACAGGCCCAAAATATACTGAAAATCGATCTTTTAGGTGCTCAAAGTCAATATGTGTATGCATCTTCTGCACACGTTTATATCCCAAATTCCACCTCAAAACACCCGAAAATTCGGTATTTTTGTGTCCTAGAAGCGATCTGTACATGCCTACACAGTGCTAGAATGTTTTCAAGATACAGACCCAAAACATGCTAAAAAATCGATAATTTAGGTGCCCAAAAGTCTATATGTGCATGCATCTTCAGTACCCGTATAAATCTCAAATTCAGGCTCAAAACACCCAAAAATTCGATATTTTTGGGTCCTAGAAGCGATCTGTACATGCCTATTCCGTGTTAGAGTATTTTCAAAATACATGCCAAAAACATGCTTAAAATCGATATTTTAGGTTCCCATAGTCAATATGTGCATGCATCTTCTGTACCCGTTTATATCTCAAATTCAGGATCAAAACACCCAAAAATTCGATATTTTGGGGTCCCAGAAGCGATCTGTACATGCCTACTCAGTGCTAGAATATTTTCAAAATATAGGCCCAAAACATGCTAAAAATCGATATTTAGGTGCCCAAAGTCGATATCTCAAATTAAGGCACAAAACACACAAAATTTCGATATTTTGGGGTCCCAGAAGCGATTTGTACATGCCTACTCCGTGTTAGAATATTTTCAAAATACCTGCCTAAAACATACTGAAAATCGATCTTTTAGGTGCCCAAAAGTCGATATGTGCATGCATCTTCATGACCCGTTTATATCTCAAATTCTGGCACAAAAAAAAACAAAAATTTGATATTTTTGGGTCCCAGAAGCGATCTGTACATGCCTACTCCGTGTTAGAGTATTTTCAAAATACAGGCCCAAAACACTGAAAATCGATCTTTTAGGTGCCCAAAGTCAATATGTGTATGCATCTTCTGCACCCGTTTATATCCCAAATTCCACCTCAAAACACCCAAAAATTCTGTATTTTTGTGTTCTAGAAACGATCTGTACATGCCTACTCAGTGCTAGAATGTTTTCAAGATACAGACCCAAAACATGCTCAAAATCGATATTTTAGATGCCCAAAAGTCGATATGTGCATGCATCTTCAGTACCCGTATATATCTCAAATTCAGGCTCAAGACACCTGAAAATTCGATATTTTTTGATCCTAGAAGCGATCTGTACATGCTTATTCCGTGTTAGAGTATTTTAAAAATACATGCCCCAAACATGCTTAAAATCGATATTTTAGGTGCCATAGTCAATATGTGCATGCATCTTCTGAACCCGTTTATATCTCAAATTCAGGCTCAAGACACCCGAAAATTCGATAATTCGGGGTCCCAGAAGCGATCTGTACGTGACTACTCAGTGCTAGAATATTTTCAAAATATAGGCCCAAAACATGCTAAAAATCGATATTTTAGGTGCCCAAAGTCGATATCTTAAATTCAGGCACAAAACACGCGAAAATTCGATATTTTGGGGTCCCATAAGCAATCTGTACAAGCCTGCTCAGTGCTAGAATTTTTTTCAAAATATAGGCCCAAAACATGCTAAAAATCGATATTTTAGGTGCCCAAAGTCGATATCTTAAATTCAGGCACAAAACACCCGAAAAATCGATATTTTGGGGTCCCAGAATCGATATGTACATGCCTACTCAGTGCTAGAATATTTTTAAAATATAGGCCCAAAACATGCTAAAAATCGATATTTTAGGTGCCCCAAAGTCGATATATCAAATTCAGGCACAAAACACCCGAAAATTCGATATTTTGGGGTCCCAGAAGCGATCTGTACATGCCTACTCCGTATTAGAGTATTTTCAAATTACAAGAAAAAAAACATACTGAAAATCGATCTTTTAGGTGTCCAAAAGTCGATTTG